>CM035840.1:88472480-90872480 GCA_020510985.1 Pholidichthys leucotaenia | reverse complement strand
TCTTCAGAGTCCAGCGAGTCCTGGGTCTGCCCCGGGGTCTGCTCCCAGTGGGACGTGCCCGAAACACCTCAAGTGGGAGGCGTCCAGGCGTCTTGATCAGATGCCCATACCACCTCAACTGGCTCCTTTCAATGTGGAGGAGCAGCAGTTCTACTCTGAGCCTCTCCTGGATGACTGAGCTCCTCACCCTATCTCTGAGGGTGAGTCCAGCAATCCTATGAAGAAAGCTCATTTCAGCCTTGTATCCGGGATCTCATTCTTTCGGTCATTACCCAAAGCTCATGACCATAGGTGAGGGTAGGAACGTAGATTGACTGGTAAATCGGCAACTTTGCCTTAGAGCTCAGCTCCCTCTTCTCCCCAAAAGACCAGTACAACGTCCGCGTCACTGCAGATGCTGCTCCGATCCGTCTGTCAATCTCTCGCTCCATTCTCCCATCACTCATGAATAAGACCCAAGATACTTATACTCCTCTACTTGGGGCGGGAGCTTGTCCCCAACCCAGAGAGGACAATCCACCTTTTTCTGGCTGAGGACCATGGACTCGGACTTGGAAGTACTGATTCTCATCCCAGCTGCTTCACACTCAGCGGCAAACCGTCCAAGTAAGACCTGTAGGTCATTGCTGGATGAAGCCAGCAGGACAACATCATCTGCAAACAACAGAGATGAGATCCTGTGGTCACCAAGCATAACACCCTCCATTCTCTGGCTGCGCCTAGAAATCCTGTCCATAAAAATTATGAACAGGATCGGTGACAAACGGCAGCCCTGGTGGAGTCCAACTCTCACTGGGAATGAGTCCGACCAAGTGTTGACCAAATACCACGTACAGAGACCAAATACTGCGTAACAACAAGCCCAACACCCCATACTCGTGAAGCACCCCCCCACAAAAAACCACGAGGGACATGGTTGAATGCCTTCTCCAAGTCTACAAAACACATGTAAACTGGTTGGGCAAATTCCCACAAACCCTCAAGGTTTCTCGAGAGAGTAAAGAGCTGGTCCATTGTGCCACGCCCAGGACGAAAACCACATTGCTCCTCCTGAATCTGAGGCTCGACCAATGGCCGGACTCTCCTCTCCAGTACCTTGGCATAGACCTTCCCAGGGAGGCTGATGGAGTGTGATCCCTCTAAAGTTGGAGCACACCCTCCGGTCCCCTTTTTTGAAGAGAGGAACCACCACCCCGGTTTGCCATGCCAAAGGCACTGCCCGCAAATCTCATCCATCCCTGGGGCCTGGCAGCCAAAGAGATTTTTAACCACCTTGGCAACCTCTGCCCCTGTGATAGGCGAGTCGTCCCCCTCATCCACAAGCCCTGCTTCCTCTGTGGAAAGCGTGTCAGCGGGATTGAGGAGCTCCTCGAAGTATTCCTTTCACCGCCCAACGATATCCCCAGTCAAAGTCAGCAGTGCCCCATCCGCACCATACACAGTGTGGACAGGGAGCTGCTTCCCCCTCCTGAGCCGCCGGGCAGTTTACCAGAATCTCTTGGAGGCCGACCGAAAGTCTTCTTCCATGGCCTCACCGAACTCCTCCCATACCCGAGTTTTTGCTTCAGCAACCACCCGAGCTGCGCTCCGCTTGGCCTGCTGGTACACCTCAGCTGCTTCGGGAGTCCCACAAGCCAACCAAGCTTGATAGGACTCCTTCTTCAGCTTAATGGCCCCCCTCACCACTGGTGTCCACCACTTGGTTCGGGGGTTGCCACCAAGAGATTCCCCGACGACCTTGCAGCCACAGCTCTGGGCAGCAGCTTCAACAATGAAGGTGGAGAACATGGCCCGTTCAAACTCCATGTCTCCAGACTCCCTCGGAATGTGGTTGAAGTTCTTCGGGAGGTGGGAGTTGAAGACCTCCTGGACAGAGGCCTCAGCCAGACGTTCCCAGCTCACCCTCACTATGCGTCTGGGTCTACCAGGTCTGAATGGCATCCTTCCCTGCCATCGGATCCAACTCACCACCAGGTGGTGATCAGTTGACAGCTCTGCACCTCTCTTTACCTGAGTGTCCAAGACATATATGGTTGCAGGTCTGATGACACGATAATAAAATTGATCATTGACCTGTGACCTAGGGTGTCCTGGTGCCAGGTGCACATATGGACACCCTTATGCTTGAACATGGTGTTCATTATGGACAAATTGTGGTTAGCATATGGACACCCTTATGCTTGAACATGGTGTTCATTATGGACAAATTGTGGTTAGCACAGAAGTCCAATAACTGAACACCACTTGGGTTCAGATCGGGCAGGCCGTTCCTCCTTCCTAAAGCTTCCTTCCTAAACAATGTAATCTCATGGTGCTTAAAAGCAGCAATGTAAAAGCAATCAAGAAGAATGACATCAAATGATCCACTGAAAGCAAACATAATATGGTGGGAAAAATTCCTACACAGGAAGAAACTTCTAAGAAGTCTGGGAAGTGCAGTCATTTGGTTGGGGATGTGGGGAGAAAAGACGAAAAAATTCAATGCAGCAACAAATGCAACAAAACATTCAGGACAAATACAAAGTGCAAAAGAAAAATACAATGAAGGGAAAGCACATAATGAGCTGCTAAAGTCTAAATCAAAGGAGCTCTGTCTAGCCCATGTCATACAAGAAAGCTTTCAGCCTAATCTTAAATAATTGAGAATATTTCTCCTTCATCCAGGCTGGTAGCTGATTTTAATTAGCTGAAGTAGTAAAATAGCCAATTTCATTAGTATTGAAAAATCATTATTTCCAGAAGGCTCAGAAATTAACAGATTAAAATTTGACAGCAATAATTTTGCCCCAATTAACTTTGCACAAGATTAAAAAATGTGGTGTGAATTTTTTTTTTTTTAAACCATATTTACAAGAATATTTGTTATTTTTTCTCATATTAAACATATTTTAAATAAGAAAGGTAAATTTTAGGTTTAAATGTCAAATAATAAAATTAAATGCTAACTCTGATCTTAAAATTAAAATGTTAAATATAAACCTAAAAGGTTATTTTTCAACTGCAGGGATCCAAGCACTGCAACACCAATGGAAGAAGTGTGTGGAATGAAGGGGAGACTATTTTGAAAAATAAACATTTGGTCAAATTTGACCACTATGAACTTTTCAGCCTATGAACTTTTTAGCCCCCCTGTAGTGCTCAGATGTATTACATACATGTAAATACACTGCAGTAGTGCTGAATATTTATGCCTTGGTGAAACGGAGAGGCATACAGTAATCACTCAACGCATCTGTGTGTGTGGTTGGTTGTATCTGTCAGTCTGTCTGTATGCTACCAGCTTTTCAGCTCGCCTGGCCAAAATTAAGCGGAACTAAAGGTATGTGTATCATTGCATCGGCATATTTTCTTGACTTTTAATTTGCCAGAATTTTGAGATAAGGCTTTGTTTTCAAAATAAACACAAATTTAACTGACCTTTGCTGTGTAATGGAGCCGCAAAAAAAAGTATTGTAATAACTATGCGAGGCCACTAGAGGCAGCAGTGTGATTCATTCCACTAAATTAATATCAAAAATACATGGACTATAATCAAAACTGGATGAGTCAGTATCGCTTCCAAAATCAAAATGGGACACAGACTTATCGATCAATAAAGATGAAAGCTTCTGCACACAGATATGTTTTGAACACTTTTAAGATGACTAAAAACTCTAATTTACAACTCACACAGTACAAAGTTCTACATAAAACTCATTACACAGGACAAAGGATGTTCAAAATGGGCCTGAGTCACACAAATATCTGCTCCTACTGCACCAGCAACATCCCGGATAGTTATATACATGCTGTGTGGTCCTGTGCATCGGTCCAAAAGTTCTGGCAGAAGACATGTGAAGACTTATCGGTATGGCTTGGGTATCGTATCCCATCCTCACCCACACTTTGCATATTAGGTGATTTAAGTGAAATAACTATCGAGGCAAGGATGTCACACATATTTCTCACTACCTTATGCATCGTAAAGAAAACTATCCTCATGAATTGGAAATCAAGAAATAATTTATGCACAACCCACTATAATAACTTACTATCAGATTAAATTAGCCTGGAGAGAATGTCTGCCTCCTCAAATAACCAACTGCCTGAATTCAATTCTCTCTGGTCCGCGCTTATTAATTCTATAACCTGAGGGGTGGCGGGCGGTGGCTCGTTCTCCTTGGTGCCTCTGGCAGCTGGCTGTGCCCTGACCACGAGGGGTTTCTGTGACCCACTGGGGCTGGTGTTTGGGGAGCCTGTTCCGGGGTGGCTGTGGCCTTGCCTTCCAGGTGTGGCTTGGTCTGGCCCTGAGCCCCTGGTGCTGGGGGGGGGGGGGGTCCCTCTCTGGGTTGGGGGTGCGTTGGTGGTGAGGGCCAGCCCCGGCACGTCCTTGCGCGACAGTGTTGTGCCCTCTCTGGGGCCATGGCGGTGCTCTGGGACTGGTGCCTGCACCCTGAGGGGGTCAGCCTCCCTGTCTTCCGGGGCCTGCGGGTGTGGATATGAGTGTGTATGTGTGTGTGTACATGTGTAAGTGTGTGTGCGCATGCAGGTGCGCGTGAGTGTGGGTGTGAGTGGGTTCATGTATGCGTGGCGGGTGCGGATGTGGGTGCGTGCACGTGTATGTGTTGTGTGTGGGCATGTGTGATGGTGAGTGTGTGTGCACATGATGGTGGGAGGGTGTGTGTGTGCAGATACCTGTGGGTGGATGTGCGGGGGTGGAGGATGTGTGTGTGGGTGGGGAAACCTCGTTGGGTGGCAGGGGTGGGAGAGCCATGTAGTGGCCTGGGGGCTGGCAATTCGGGGCCTGCTCAACCCGGCCGCCCTACCATTGTGTCACAAGGCGGGGCACTTTGTCGCATTGCCTCTGGTGTCTTTGGCGCCGGGTGTGTATGGGTGTTCGGGGGTGGTCGGGGGGCCGTTGGCACGGCTTGGCAGCCGTGTCGCTGTCGAGGTGGCCTGCTGCTGTTGGTGGTTGGTGGGCTTGTGGAGGGCGCTCGGGGGTGTTGCTTGGCGTGTGGGGCGCCGTATGGATCTGGCTCATTGTCCACTATTGTGATTATTGTTGTTGTGTATGTTCGTGTGTGCAAGATGAGTGGGAGTGAGTGTGGCTGCTCCATCATGTTTGTAGTGCTGGGAGCGCCGGGGCTCAACGCTGGTGGGTCCTAGGCTGCTCGGCCTGGTGGCCCTCACCCTGGATTGGGGTTTGGGGGCAGTGGGTGGCCTCCTGAACCAGTTTGTAAGCTGGCTTCTGGGGGGGACGGGCTCCCTTTTGGACTGCCTCCCTCCCAGTCTTCCCCCCTTCCCCCCTGATTTTGGGTGGAACATACATCTTCTTGGATACCCTAAAGGTTTTGAGGTGGGGGTGTGCCGCACTCCTTCAGTGAAGGGGACACGTCTGCTGCGCAGTGGGGCTGCCCTCATCTCAATTTTAACTGTATTTTAGACACTTAGGGCTTGGGGGGATGGGAGCCCCACTGCCTATTGCAATGGCTAGTGGGGCTCCAACAGCCATCCCCCCAATTTTAACTGCACTATGGTAGTTCACACACCTGCACACAATCACATCATACAACTGACATACTAATCATGATTTGTGCAAGGGGGAGGGGGATCTTCCCCCACCCCTGTTGCCCTCTGTCTGCCGGGGGCCTAGGGGCCCAGCGGGAGGCCTGGAACCTGTCATGTTGTTAAAATCCATGGGTGCTGCCAAATGAACAGATGCGAAAAAGGGATTGAGAGACTGATTGAACAAGAACGTAAGCGAGAGTGAGGGAGTGATGAGTGGAGATGGTGATGGTGGGTCAGTTTTGTGTGGCACTTTGTGTGTTGGGGTGGCATTTCAGAGCACCTGCGGTGGTCCACTGATCAGTTGTTCGGGTGGGCGCTGGGGGTGGTAGTCTGTTTCTGTGGCTGCGGCCGCCCTGGGGTGGGTCGGCAGGGGGTGGCTGCTGGCCTGTGCTGGCAGTCTCCCCGGCCACTGGTGCATGTTCATGCTCACTGCATCCGCATCGCAGTCACCCTAATGAATAAGGGTGAATGAGGGTGGGTGAGTGTGTGGGGGAGAGCACAAATGGATGCGAGTAGGTCGGAGTGTGAGTGTATGAGTGAACGTGAGTGAGTGTGGGTGACCATAGTGGCTAGCTGAGCCAAGTAAAAAAAAAAACTTTCAAAGTAAGTTTTGTGCTTCAGTTATGCAGAACTTTCAATATCAAAACACTAATAACTTTGACATAAGACTTTGTTTGCAAAATAAACACAAATTTAACTCACCATTGCCGTGTAATGAAGCTGCAAAAAACAAACAAAAAAAGGTATTGTAATAACTATGCCAGCCCACTAGAGGTGGCAGTGTGACTTTACAGCACAGGGACAACTTCCTAAATATGTCGGATCACAGCAAAGTTTTGTGCTTAAATTATACAGCGATTTCAATATTAAAATACTAATAACTCCTACAACTGCTACATTTGATTCTTATAGCTTATGTTACATCACATTATTTTTCTTCCAATGTCCTATTTTTCTTCCGTACTGGGGGCTGCTTGGTTACATTAATTATGCCTCATTGCAAAGCAACTTAGGCATATCATAATCACTACATGCGTCTGTGTGTGTATCTGTCTGTTACCAGCTTTCCAGCTCACCTGGTCCAAATCAAGTGGAACTAAAGGCTTGCATCATTGTATCACCATATTTTATCTGATTTTTATTTGGTACAATTTCCACAGACGGCTTTGTTATCAAAATAAACACAAATTTACCTCACCTTTACTGTCACTGGAGCTGGGAAAAAGGTATTGCAATAACTATGTCAGGCCAGTACAGGAAGCAGTGCACTTTTGTTACAGCCCCACCCCTCTCCCGCCTCCCTGCCACAGGCACCAAGGCATCAGCACCATGGTGCTTTTCAAGCAGCAGGTAGCGAATCAATATGTGCCTTCTCCTCTCCTCTTCCCATTCATTGTCTATGTGAAACACTGGGTGAGTTGCAGCATGTTTTATTTTTGGTTTGCCCATTGATATAGGTGCAAAAATACTGAGAGTTGTTTTAGCAGCAATTGAGTTTTACCAATGGACCTTCAGCAGCTGTGTGCTGTTATGTCTGGGAATGAGGCGAGGACAGTGGATATGAACTGCACTCTTCTTTATTCAACACACAACTGAACTATATACAGAAGGGTGGTGCCATATCCATGGCCAGTTCGCCACGTGATGACATGTAAAATGATATTTTACAAGTACATAAATGTCAGAATGTGAAAGTGGCACTTTAAAACTGCCTCTCAACCAAGTCACACAAATTAGGACATAAGCAGCCAGTCATCACAATCTCAGCTCAAACAATGCCACCTTGTAACATGAATTCCACATGTGGCATGCAAAGATAAACATAATATGGAGAATAGTTTGATAAGGACATGAGCTGTTCCAGCTCTTTACCTGCAGCACCAACATCAGCACAGTCAGACCCAATTACCACCACCTGGGCTTATAAAGGTGATCTCATCCTGTCTCCACCTGCAAAGGGTGTTACCAACCTAATGCCAGCCCCCAAGCTCAGTGACCTCCCTCACACTACAATTTTTTGTGGTGATCCACTCAAGTTTAACTATTGGAAATCATTATTTCATACCTTAATTCAGAGGAAAGGTATTCCAAAAATGTTTTTTTTTTTTCCTGGAAAAGTATGTGGGTGGAACAGCTAAAAAGGCTATACAGGTACATCTTAAAAAAATTAGAATATCATGAAAAAGTTCAATATTTTTTGCCACTCATTTCCGAAGATGAAACCCATATATTATATAGATTCATTACACAGAGAGTGATATATTTCAAGTGTTTATTTATTTTAATTTTGATGATTATGGCTTACAGCCCATGAAAACCCAAAATTCAGTTTCTCAAAAAATTAGAATATTACATAAAATTAATTTTAAAAAAGTTTTTTTAATAGAAATGTTGGCCGACTGAAAAGTATGTCCATCTACACACTCAATACTTGGTTGGGGCTCCTTTTGGATTAATTACTGTATCAGTGTGGTGTGGCATGGAGGAGATCATCCTGTGGTACTGCTGAGGTGTTATGAAGGTCCAGGTTGCTTTGATAGTGACCTTCAGCTCATCTGCATTGTTGGGTCTGGTGTCTCTCATCTTGCTCTTGACAATACTCCATAGATTCTCTATGGGGTTTAGGTCAGGAGAGTTTGCTGGCCAATCACACACGGTGATGCCATGGTCATTAAACCAGGTTTTGATACTTTTGGTGGTGTGTGTGTGTGTGTGTGTGGGGGGGGGGGGGTTGCCAAGTCCTGCTGGAAAATCACCACCCCTGGACAGTTTGTAAGTCAGGATTTATACCTGTGCAAGAAATGGCAACAGGTAGAGTTCTTGGCAAATGGATTTTAGACAAGATGGAAGGAGTACCTTCAACAATGGCAGACACGGCAAAGGGGTAGGAGAAATACAAAGATCAGTGATAACATCATCCTTCAAGGAGAATAGGTCTCCAAGAAATCAGTGAAGACTGGCAAGAGTAACAGAAGTGTATCCTAGCTCTGATGGATGAGCCAGAAAGGTGAAACTGCTGATGAGTGACTCAACCCTTGATAACCAAAGAAAGTGCACCACAAAGCCAGTTTACCTTGACAGGCCTGTGCACCATTGTACTGCTTGAAGCTGAATAATTGTTGTTCTAATATTGAATTCATTATGTGACATTTAAGGGAAGATGTGATATGAATTGAAATCACATGTGATTTAGTGGGAGTTTAACTGCCACAAATATAATTTATGTTATTATTTGATATTTTTTATTTATTTGTATTAATGTGTTTATTTATGTTCATTCAAAGCAGGAACAAAAGTTCAGTTCCTGTTGCACGGAGACTCATTAACCGATTGCTGTCCTTTTTTTCTCCACCATGTGCAGCCAAGCGTAATATGGGCAGCAGCAAATGTTTTGCGTTTTCAAGAAAAATGTTTCACTGTGACTTGTATGCCTTTAAGAAGATTTATTTTTCATTTTTTGCTCAAGTGAGCTCGTTCCCTCTTGGTTGTGTGCAGCCAGCAAGGTATGTTATTTACATGGTTTTTTTGTGCATCTTGGGGAAAAGATATAAATTGTGTTAAAAGTATCTTATTTGTGCACCGTTGTGTATTTTAATAGTTCAACAGTGGATTTAGATGCCTGTGAAACACGGGTGAATAAATCCATCAGTAACTGAAGAAGTATGGTGTGGTCTAATTCCTGGAGGGAGTGATAATGTATGTATCGTGTATCGAGATACTGAATAATTACTGTATATCAAGATATGATTTTTGACCCATATCACCCAGCCCTAACAATAAGCACAGAGTCATTCGTGAATGGTCTCCCAAGGTTTGTAGCTGAAGCTAACTAGCTGATAGCAACCGCCGAGCAAAGCTAATGCTAAATCAATGTAGCATCGCAGCAAAAATCTAATAAAATAAGCCTGAATGACACAAGATATATTATATCAACTGGGGATTGGTGAACAAGGTGGAAACAAAGATGTCTATCAGAGTGACTGAAATCTCAACAAAATAACAATATTCAAGATTCAAAGGCTTTATTATCATGTGCACAGTTAAGAAACGCAACATTTCCTGAGCAATGAAATTCTTACTCTGCTCTTCGAATGAATGCCAAGGTAATACACATGAATACTAATAAAGGTAATAAACACATCTTAATACTAAACTCTAATACTAGTAAATACTAATAAATACACATTAAAAGCAATTAGGACAGTTAAAGCAGTTAAAACTAGAGGAAACAAGAAGAATGAAAATTGAAAATTCACTGGATGACTATACAATAACATGACCCTGAGTAAGTAAAAATTCACTGAATGAGTATGACTCGCCTCCGATGATACCCAATAGACTGTACAATGGTAATTTTAATATCAGAGATGATATGAACCTGAGATGGCATGAGACTATGTACAATGTGCAAATGAGCAATGTACAAATTAGCACCCAGTGTGAGAATTTCTGTGTAAAGCCGTGCGCCCTGATAATACCCAGTAGACTGTACAATGATAATTTGGCAGCAGAGATGATATGGACATGAGACGGGGTGAGACTATGTACAATGTGCAAATGAGCAATGTGCAAATTTAGCATCCACTGGGTGAATTCCTATTTGCAAAACTGTGTCCGGAATTTTATTTATTCAGGAGACTGATGGCAGTGGGAAAGAAGGAGGTTTTTAGTCTGGATGTCCTGCGTTTCACACTTCTGTACCTCCGGCCTGAGGGTAGAAGTGTGAACATCCTGTGCTGGGGTGGGTGGGGTCCTGGAGGATGGAGACAGCTCTCCTTTGGACTCTACGGTGATAGATGCTCTGCAGTGGGGAGTGGAGTTCTGATGATCTTCTCCACTTTCTGCAGGCGTTTGTGGTCCAAAGCAGTGGTGCTGTTGGCCAAGATGCTCTCGATGACACAGCTGTAGAAGTTGTTGAGAATCTTGGGGAACATGCCAAACTTCCTCAGCCTCCTCAGAAAGCACAGCTGCTGTTGAGCTCTCTTAACCAGCTCTGTGGTGTTAAATGCCCGCATAAGGTCCTCGCTGATGTGGATGCCCAGGTATTTAAAGCTGCTCACCCTCTCCACCTCAAGCTCCCAGATGAACAGCGGCCGATGGAGTCTCCTCCTCCTTTTCCTCATGTCCACTATCATCTCCTTTGTCTTGTCCGTGTCGAGGGTGAGGTTGTTGTCCTCACACCATGACACCAGGCTGGCCACCTCCCTCCTGTAGGATGCTTCATCACCACCAGTGATGCATCCTATCACTGCTGTGTCATCCGCAAACTTTAAGATGACATTGTCCTTGTGGGAGACGACACAGTCATGAGTGAAGAGGCTGTAGAGGATGGGGCTAAGAACACAACCCTGTGGGACACCTGTGTTCATGATAATGCTGGCTGAGGTCCTGTTACCCATCCTGACAGACTGAGGCCTGCCACTCAGAAAGTCCAGTAGCCAGTCACGGAGGGTGGGGTGCGGGCCAAGTAAAGACAGTTTGTAGGTGAGTTTGTGGGGGATGACCATGTTGAAGGCAGAGCTGTAGTCAGCAAAGAGCATCCTGATGTAGGAGTCTTTATTTTCCAGGTGGGAGAGAGAATAATGGAGTGCAGCAGCAATGGCATCTGAGGTAAACCTGCTGAGCCAATAGGTGTACTGCAGGGGGTCCAGGGTATCCGGTATGCTGTCCTGAATGAGGGCCAGCACCACTCTTTCGAAGCACTTCATGATGATTGGAGTGAGTGTTACTGGCCTGTAATCATTTAGGCAGGTCAATGGGCTCTTTTTAGGGAGGGGGATTATGGTTGTGGTTTTGAAGCAGGGGGAAACTATGTTCTGGTTGAGGGAAAGGTTAAAGATGGATGTGAGAACATTAGTCAGCTCGGCAGCACATGCTCTGAGAGCCCACCCAGGGATGTTATCTGGTCCTGCTGCCTTGCGGGGGTTGATATTCCTTAGTGTTTTGTTTACCTGTGTGGTCTATATTAATCATATATCGCATAACCTACATATGTATAAGCATGTGAGAATGTTTGGTGATTACATATGTAAAGCGACTTCACACCTCAGAACAGGACAAAGAGGTCTCAACCGTCAGCGGAGATCAAAGAGCATCTGAGGCGCTGCGGTGGAGACCAGATCGATCGCCCTGACCTCCCAGGGCCAGGTGGAGGGATACGAAGACAAAGGAGGGGGATTAAGATAATGCGGGATGTCAGCTTTGATATGCATGTCTTTTGTTATGTGTAGGTATAAGTATGTAGAGCTGAATGTGTTTTTTCTCTATTCTACTTCTGCTTCTGCACTGAGATGAGACTTGTTAGAGGAGCGAAGCTGATAATAAACTTTGGTTTATAAGTCACATCGCCTCGTTATTCCAAGCTCCTCTACACTGGTGACCCTGACGTGATGATGGACCAAAGGCGTTCTCCCGCGATTGACTCATCTGAGGCGACCCAGGCAGACGCCGGCGCCCATGCAGACAGGGGAACGGATGGAAGACGTTCCCCCACGGCTCAACCGAGCACCAGCCCCGCCGTGAGAGCCGCTCTCACCCGGTGGACACATCAAGGACGGCCCACACAAGCGCCGTCACTGTCAAGCTGCCAGAATTCTGGCAAGAAGACCCGAGCTCGTGGTTCCAGCAAGCTGAGGCTCAGTTTGCACTGGCGGGCATAACGGCGGACGAGACAAAGTTTTATCACATCGTCGCCAAACTCGACGCTGCCACGTCAAGATGCGCGCGGAGCATAATCCGACAGCCGCCCGCCTATGACAAATACAGAGAGCTGAAGGCGACCATCGTCGAGAACTTCATCCCCTCAGCCAAGGAGAGAGCAGAGAAGATCCTGGCGATCTACGGCCACAGAGGATGCAGACCCAAGGCCCTCATGGAGGACATGCTGCAGCTCAAGGAGGAGGACAACGACAACTTCCTCTTCCAACACATCTTCCTCAGCACTCTGCCGCCACACATGAGAGGGACGCTGATCAACATGCGGTGCAGCACCCAGCAGGACTTCCGCGCGCTGGCCCGAGAAGCGCAGCGACTCACCAACGCCTGCAGGGAACAGGTGGCCACAGCAGCATCCGCAGATGCCCAGAGCAACCAGGATAACCACAGACAACCGAGCAGAGCCCGCCCACCATGGCGGCAACACGACCAAGACGCAGCAGGCGGAACGACATCTGCTATTACCACCACCGTTTCGCCGAGGGGGCGTACAAATGCGTTCCCCCCTGCAAGTTCAAAAGTTCGGGAAAACGCCCAAACCGAGAACCGTTAACGGTTGCGGTTCTCGGCAAAAAAAATAAACTTCTTTATGTGACTGACGGACACACCGGCAAACAGTTCCTGATTGACACTGGAGCTCAACTGAGTTTTATCATGCCCTTCCACGCAGACCAGGCCATGGGCCCCCGGGGCAATGGAGCGATGGCAGCCAACGGCTCCACCATCGACACTTATGGTGAAAGGAATCTGCCCTTCTGCATTCAGGGCCGCAACTACAGATGGACATTTGTTGTAGCGGCGGTGAGTTTTAACTTGTTGGGCGCGGATTTTTTGTGTGCACATGGGCTATTAGTCGATCTAGCAAATAGGCGCTTGGTTAATGCACTGTCATTTGCTTCTATTCCCTGCTCAGCTCGAGTTTCTCCACCACCCGTGCAGGCCAGCGTCACTACAGCAGGAGGTAAGTTTGATCAACTCCTCACCCAATTTCCAGCACTCACAATTCCCAAATTCTCAGCTACAGTGGCTAAGCACGGGGTTGAACACTTTATTCCCACAACGGGCCCACCCGTATTCGCCAAAGCTCGGCGCTTAGACGTGACCAAGCTCGCCATAGCTCGGGACGAGTTTACCACCCTTAAAAAACTTGCATGTCTTGTCAGCGCGCCAAAATACACAAACACACAAAAGCCCCTCTAGAGCCTTTTCGCATCCCAGCTAGAAGGTTCGACCACGTTCATGTCGACCTCGTGGGACCACTACCTTCCTCCCAAGGTTTCACACATCTGTTAACAATGATAGACCGTACTACGCGCTGGCCTGAGGCGGTCCCTCTGGCGTCAACCACAGCGGAGGAAGTCGCTCACGTTTTTTTGACAAACTGGGTGGCACGTTTTGGCGTCCCATCGGACATCACGTCCGATAGGGGGCCTCAATTCGTCTCGGAGCTTTGGTCAGCCATGGCCAGCAGCTTAGGAGCGACAATTCACTGCACCACCGCTTATCACCCTCAGGTTAATGGGTTATGCGAGCGTTTTCACAGATCTTTAAAGGCCGCCCTCAGAGCCTCACTAACGGATACAAATTGGGTAAATAAACTTCTCTGGGTTTTATTGGGGTTGCGTGCTGCGCCTAAAGAGGATCTAGACGCCTCCCCAGCAGAATTAGTTTTTGCACAACCTCTCAGGCTCCCAGGTGAATTTTTACCAGAGAACCCAGAGCCAGGGCATCTTCCAGCCCCGAGGCTTTTAGGCAGCAACGGTCCTGACACTCTCCCCGGACTGGCACATCACTCTTTTCCACGGGTTTTTGTCCCCCAAGCTTTAAAAAACGCTGAATTCGTTTTTGTTAGGCATGAAGCTTTAAAACCAACCCTCCGTCCACCATACAATGGACCTTTCAGAGTGCTGGAACCTGGTGATAAGCATTTTGTGCTTGATTTAGGGGACAGAAAAGAAACAGTCAGCATTGACAGACTTAAACCTGCCTTCTTGTTGAGAGACGAACCTGCACGGTTGGCGAGAGCACCTCGGCGGGGTAGACCCCCCAAGAGAAAAGACTCAGCCCCCCTGCAGAGAACAAATAATCACTCTCCTCCCCAAGCTGCAGATTCCTTACAGGAAGGTCCCACCAGGACGCCCAAGCGGACCCACAGCAGATTCGGGAGAAGATTAAAACCCAGACGGCACAGGGACTGATGCAAACTACTCAAAAGTTGTTCACTAATTGTGCTGTAACAGTTTAAGACTGACTTGTGATATTACTACACTGTTATGATTACCACTGAATTCTCTACAGGAGCATAGCTGCTGGAAAGTTTCTTCCTTGTCAAGAGGTGTAGCAGTTAGTATGTCATAATAATTATCTTAAACTGTGAATTTTTCTATTGTCCTTTTCTTAGTCGTTTGGGGGGAGCTGTGGTCTATATTAATCATATATCCCATAACCTACATATGTATAAGCATGTGAGAATGTTTGGTGATTACATATGTAAAGCGACTTCACACCTCAGCACAGGACAAAGAGGTCTCAACCGTCAGCGGAGATCAAAGAGCATCCGAGGCGCTGCGGTGGAGACCAGATCGATCGCCCTGACCTCCCAGGGCCAGGTGGAGGGATACGAAGACAAAGGAGGGGGATTAAGATAATGCGGGATGTCAGCTTTGATATGCATGTCTTTTGTTATGTGTAGGTATAAGTATGTAGAGCTGAATGTGTTCTTTCTCTATTCTACTTCTGCTTCTGCACTGAGATGAGACTTGTTAGAGGAGCAAAGCTGATAATAAACTTTGGTTTATCAGAATCAGAATCAGAATCAGAATCAGCTTTATTGCCAAGTATATTTACAAGTAAACACACAAGGAATTTGACTTGACATTAGACGCGCACGTTAGGCGCATCCAATGACGCGTCGCCATACAAGGCGCCTGTCAACAGTGGAGGTAAAGAGGGGAGAGGAGGGGGAGGAAAACACAATAGGAGAGAGAAAAAACATAGTAATCAGAATAAACGCTCATATGTGAGCCAAATTTTGACTACACAGAAAAAAACCCTCATGCATTAGCATACAATAGAATTCACAAGACACAAGAGAGCAGTGTACAGTATCTTTAATCAGTTCATGAATCAATGTGTGTGCGGTGTTGAGCAGTGTTGATGATAATAAGAGAGACCCAAGGACCCTTGGCAGAAGATGTTTTGTCTGTCTGGCGCCCAGTCTTATCTGGCGCTGCAGCTGGCTGTCCAAGGCCTTGTGCTCATGATTTTGAAAAAAACACAGACTGCAGACAGCCAGGAGGAATTTTCATGGGGAATAATAATGCCAAATAGGACTGATCACAGAGAAGACTTGTATTTCTTCTGTAGATTCAGTACATTAATCCTTCATTGCGCAGCTTTGAATTCGTCGTGGAAAGACCTGAGCGAACCCATGATGTAATCCACCTTACGAGACAGTTCTCCAGTAGTCGCTATCATGGTCTTCTCCAGTTTCTCAATTTGTTGGATGCACCTCGCCTGGCCAGCATTTTGATAGGTTGAATCCATCTTCAGCAATTTGCGGTAAACCAAGACAATTCCCGTCCCAATCAGAATTATCCCAATCACCAAGATTACGAAGATAAACAGATCTTCAATATCTTCGATAGAAAGATTAGAGAGACACAGCATTTTCCATTTACCCGTGTCACATAGATAGCCCACTGGAGCCGTTCCAGCGGGGCAGACAGCTTCCCCCGGAGCACTTTTCCTTGTTGAAAAAATAGTGTCAATTGTGTTCAAAGCCCAGCTTATTAACTCCATAATTTCTTTTCGGCGGTCGCAGTTAGACGCAGGCAGACAACAGCAAGCTGGGATCTAGTAACAGGAGGGGAGGAAAAAATCAGCAGGAGAGAAGAAAAAAGCGTCTGCTCTCTTGGGAGGGCGGAAGTGAAGAGTCATAAGTCATTATAAGTCACATCGCCTCGTTATTCCAAGCTCCTCTACAACCTGGCCTGATAAGACTTTTTGTGGAGGGGGAGGGTGCATGTGTGTGTGTCTCCTCTCTGCACTGTAGCTGGAGGTTTCAAAGTGGGTGTAAAAGATGTTGAGATCATCTGGCAGGCTGTCTGTGGGGCTAGTGGTGTTGCTGGTGGTTCTCTTGTAGTCTGTGACGTGCTGCAGGCCTTGCCACATGCCCCCAGGGTCAGGAGTGGAGTAGAGGCTGTGTACCTTTTCTCTGTACTGCCTTTTGGCTGTTGTTACCGGCTTGTAAGCTAACTCTTCAGGAGCACTGCTCTGAAGGTAACTTCTTTGACTCCCCACTCATAGACAGCTAGGCTGGCCAATAAGAGAGCAGCGGGTGGGTATCAAGGATGGTCTTACCTTCTCTTGGCATACAGCAACAAACTGGAAGAGTTAAAATTGCTTCTCAGACACAGAAACAATATCAAGGCTGTGTGTTTCTTCAAGAGAAGTGAGGGTTCTGATATTTTTTTGAAAATCATGTGACCAATAGACACATTTCAGAAAGTTAAAACATACGAAAACACCATTTTTCAGTCAATGACCTTTTTAAAGTCAGTGCTGAAATAAACTGGGAAGGTAATGGAAAGAAAGATATTTGATTCATCACTGTTGAACATCCATCCATCCATCCATCCATCCATCCATTTACTACTGCTTTTCTGGAATCAGAATCAGAATCAGAATCAACTTTATTGCCAAGTATGCTTACACATACGAGGAATTTCACTTATCACTAAGGTGCGCTCATGTTAAGCACTCCCTAATGACGCGGCAGCCATACAAGGCACCTCATGGAGGTCTGGTTGGTGGAGGCAGCAGCTTGTAACAATTTATTGTTATTAGATACAAAGATTATTTAATTTATATATATGTGTGGGTGGGAATGAGGTTTCACTTCATTACCAACACACATAAGCTCATGGGGCACCAGTCCAAAAGAGTGGACACTTTTATTAATAATTAATCTTTGTACCCGCTATGAATCAGTCTCAAACATTTGTTAATTCTTCTATGTGACTCGAGAGAACAGACACACACACACACATACACACACACAAAAAAAAATCAAGCAGGAACTTCAATATACCTGCAGTTTAATGATCAAACTTGGTTTGGTTCCAAGGTTGTCATAGCCAGGAGCGGCACTGGGGTTAAGCTCCCAGTGCTCATTAAATGCTCCTTATAGCATGCTTCTCGAAAAGCCTCTGACAACTAAGTCCAACTCCTAGCCTGCCCGTGTGGTTTAGTCTCTAAGCCCGGCGGAACTGCTTTTACTAATAGGAGAAGGGGCGAGGGCAGATCTCTGGCGCCTTAAAACCAGATGCTTCGGGTAGATGGTGGCTTGTCAACCTGGGAAGGTAGCCCATCTAGGGGAAGGTAAACCCTGATTTCAAACCTCCGCTGCCTTGCGGCACACCCGGTCACGGGAAAGGCTTTGGGAGTCAACCCTGAGGAAAAATCCGGAGTCGGAGACCCTAAGGCAGTTCTCTGTTGTGCTCAACATCATTCTGGCAGCTTCTGCGACGGCGCTGGTGCCAAACTGTAGCAGCCCTGCTGTTCCTTTGGGTTCATCAGTGACGTGGAGAGGGGGGACATGCTGCATGGGCAACATCTTGTCCTCCATATCATCCTGCCCAGGCTTGAATCCTACCAACGCCCAAGGCTGGAAGGTAGAACACCGTATCACTGGAGAGGACACTCCAGCTTCGCCTTTGGTGTAGACAAAACACGGGGAATGACAGTTACCGGTTATAAGCCACTGCTCAATTGGCGTAGAGCGCAGCGCCAGGGGTTGTTCTCGACAGTGGGAGGGATCATCGGATCTCACTGGACAGCTACCGCCCGCCTCAAGCTGGGCAGCCCCCAGCCAATAAGGTGTTGTCCCGCCACAGCTTGCTTTCCTCATTGGGTGCATGGGGATGAGGAGAAGTCCGAACGGCAGGCTGAGAACCTTCGCACCAGGCAAGACAAAAAAACAAAAGAGACCAACTCTAAAACTGGGAACTTGGAACGTCCGCACAATGATGATAGGACTCGCTGCTAACCTCAAGGACATCAGCGACACCAGGAAGACTGCCATCATCAATAATGAGCTGAAGAGACTGGAAGTGGATATCACCACTCTCCAGGAAACATGGTTGGCTGAAGCAGGCACACTGAGAGAGAAGGACTACACATTCTACTGGCAGGGAAAGGGCACTGACGAACACAGGGAACACGGAGTGGGCTTCGCAGTGAAGAACACCTTGCTGAAGATGGTGGAACCGGGCAGCAATGGCTCTGCACGACTCCTCACCCTCCGCCTGAACACCACTCAAGGCCCAGTCACCCTCGTCAGTGTGTATGCCCCAACACTGACAGCCACACCAGAGGCAAAAGACGAGTTCTACGAGAATCTCGCAACAATTGTCAGGATCATCCCCAACTCTGAACAACTCATTCTCCTTGGAGACTTCAATGCCAGAGTGGGTGCTGACCACGACTCCTGGCCCTCCTGTCTTGGACCATTTGGCTTGGCAGAATGAACGACAACGGACAGCGGCTGCTCGAGTTCTGCACATATCATGATCTGTGCATCACAAACTCATTCTTCAAGACCAAGCCCCAACACAAGGTTTCCTGGCGACATCCGCGCTCAAAGCACTGGCACCAGCTGGACTTGATCCTGACCAGGCGCACCTCACTGAAGAACGTGCTAATCACCCATTCGTTCCAGAGTGCAAATTGCAACACAGACCATTCATTGGTGTGTTGCAAGGTCAAGCTGCAGCTGAAGAAATTCCATCATGCTAGACAGCCTGGAAAGGCACGGATTGACACCAGCAAGATGGCCCAACCAGAACTTGTTGAGCAGTTTGCCTCCACCTTTGAGAAGGAACTTGGTGTACCACAAGAAGGAGAATCTGCAAAGCAGAAGTGGGAAGAGCTGCAAAACACCATCCGCCGCACAGCCTTGGCTACCTTTGGGAGGAAGACCTCGAAGTCACAGGACTGGTTTGATGCCAAGTTGACTGAGATGACCCCCGTCATTGAAGCCAAGCGCTCAGCACTTGCTGAGTACAAGAAGTACCCAAACGAGAAGAATCTCCAGATTCTCAGGGCTGCGAGAAGCAAAGTTCAGCAGACTGCTCGGCGCTGTGCCAACAAGTACTGGACTCAGCTCAGCCAAGACATTCAAACCGCTGCCATAACAGGGAACATTCGTGGTATGTACGATGGCATCAAGAAAGCACTTGGTCTGGCTCAGAGCAAGACGGCCCCCCTCAAATCCTCCACTGGGGAGATGATCACAGAAAAGAACAAGCAGATGGAGAGATGGGTGGAACACTACTCCGACCTCTACTCCAGACAGAACACCGTGACACCGTCAGCCCTTGATGCCATCGACTGCCTGCCATCCATGGATGAACTTGACGCCGAGCCAACCATCGACAAACTCAGCAAGGCCATTGATAGCTTGGCCGCTGGCAAGGCACCCAGCAACGACGGCATACCCCCTGACCTGATCAAGCACTGCAAGACCGCCCTACTGCTGCCATTGCATGACGTCCTCTGCCAGTGCTGGAAGGAAGGTGCCGTACCACAGGACATGAGGGACGCCAAGATCATCACCCTTTACAAAAACAAAGGGGAGAGAAGCGACTGCAACAACTACAGGGGCATCTCCCTCCTCAGCGTTGTTGGCAAAGTCTATGCACGAGTTGTTCTCGTTCGTCTACAGAAGCTTGCCGAACGTGTCTACCCCGAGTCTCAGTGTGGCTTCCGCGCTGAGCGATCGACGGTAGACATGATATTCTCCATCCGCCAACTCCAGGAGAAATGCAGAGAACAGAACATGCCCCTGTACGTCGCCTTCATCGACCTCACCAAAGCGTTCGATCTGGTCAGCAGAGAGGGCCTTTTCAAGATCCTGCCAAAGATAGGATGCCCACCAAAGTTGCAAAGTCTCATCGAATCGTTTCACACCAACATGCAGGGGATAGTGCAGCACGACGGCAACGTCTCAGAGCCATTCAACATACACAGCGGAGTGAAACAGGGCTGTGTACTTGCGCCAACCCTCTTTTGGATTTTCTTTGCTATGCTCCTGAGGCATGCCTTCAGCACAGCAACAGAGGGAATCTACCTGCACACAAGATCTGACGGCAGGCTTTTCAACCTCACCCGCCTGAAAGCCAGAACCAAAGTACGCGAGGCTCTAATTAGAGACATGCTGTTCGCAGACGACGCTGCAGTTGCAACCCACACACAGCAGGAGCTTCAGACCCTGATGGACTGCTTCTCCCAGGCATGCAAGGACTTCGGGCTTACCATCAGCCTGAAGAAGACTAACGTCTTGGTGCAAGGCACGGAAGCACCACCAACCATCACCATTGACGACTACGAGCTGGAGGTCGTGAATCAGTTCACGTACCTGGGGTCCACGATCAGCAACAACCTCTCCCTTGATACAGAGATCGACAAGAGGATTGGAAAATCAGCCTTCACACTCGCTTGCCTCACCACACGAGTGTGGGAGAATCCCAAACTCTCTGTCAAGACGAAGATGGCAGTGTACAACACCTGCGTCATCAGCACACTGCTCTATGGGAGTGAGATGTGGACAACATATGCCCGGCAGGAAAAGAGACTGAACTCCTTCCACTTGCGCTGCATTCGCCACATCCTGGACATATCCTGGCAGGACAAAGTGCCCAACATAGAAGTTCTGTCCCGCGCTGGCCTTCCCTCCATGTTCACTCTACTCAGGCAGCGCAGGCTTCGCTGGCTAGGCCACGTTCACCGTATGGAGGATGGCAGAATCCCCAAAGACGTCCTCTACGGAGAACTGGCGACTGGAAGGAGAGACGTTGGCCGCCCACAGCTGCGCTTTAGAGACGTCTGCAAGAGAGACATGAAGGCCCTGGAGATCAACACAGAGCGCTGGGAGGACCTTGCAACAGACCGCTCCAAATGGAGAGGCACCCTGACCAGACAGCTCAAGGCGGGTGAAGAGAGACTGACTGCTGCAGCAGATGAAAAAAGGACCCGCAGGAAGAACCGCCACAGACCCAGCAGCACGGAGACCACCCACAAGTGCGACCTGTGTGACAGGAACTGCCATTCGTGCATCAGCCTGTTCAGCCACAGGCGGTGCTGTTCCAGCAGAGTAGACATTTAGGATTCTCTTCCATGGTCATCATAGACCGACGGAGGCCGACGACGAATGATCAAACTCAGCTTAGATAAAGTATTACATTCAAATGACTCTGAAGGCAATGTGAAATGATCAACAAGTACAAAGCACCACATTAACCTGTCTAGGCATTACTGCATAATGTGCATAATTAAGCATTTGTGGAACCAAAGAAAACCATAGATTAAATTGGAACTGTAATGGAAAATGGAAAAGGACGGTAAGATAGCTGTAACAGAATGATGAGGGAAACTGGATGCAATTTTATGACGAAAATGATAAAAGCTGATTTATATGAACAAGGAAAATTTGGGTTCCTCTAAAACGGAATGGAGGTTAATGAAAAGATGGATATTACTTTTCCTCAATTTTATAACTCTGGTTGGAGTTTATGACCTAGATCTCGACATGAGAAATTTTGGCATACTTCAGTTGGGATGGACATTGTATTTAGCCCAGCAAAGAGAAAATGAGTTGTGCTTATGGTTTGATCAGTTGATATTAGCAGGATTCTGGCTGATTATCAGATGGCATGGAAATTATCTGCACACAGATAATAAATAATAAAGTCTGCAGGCAAATAATTTCTCCCAAAAATCAAATCAAATCAACCTTTATTGTCATATTGCTGTACATACAACTGTAGTGCAGGCAAGATGAAATTGCGTTTCTCTCGGCATACATATACGTAAAAAGAACATAATTCAAAACACACTCACACACACCCTCACCCCCCACCCCAACACAGCCATTCACACTTCCCTGAGACATACTTGAAAACTAACCAGAACTATAATATACAAATAATATACAGTACATAATGTCCATAGGTGCAGTAGTATGCATGAGAGATTCCGGATCAACTGTTCAGCATCCTAACAGCTTGAGGAAGGAAGCTGTTAATCAGTCTGGTGGTTCTGCCTCTGATGCTCCAGAATCGTTTGCCAGATGGCAGAAGCTCAAAGTGTTTATGCAGAGGGTGAGAACAGTCCTTGACAATGTTCAGTGCCCTGCTCCTACAACGGTTCTGAAAAAGTTCTTGGACAGAGGGGAGGGAAACTCCAATTACCCTCTCAGCTCCCTTAATTGTCCTTTGCAGGGCTTTTTTGTCTGACATACTGCAGCTGGAGTACCATGTTGCAATGCAGTACATCAGAACACTCTCCACCACACCTCTGTAGAAGGTCCTGGGGATGCAGATGGGGAGAGAGGCCTGTTTGAGTTTCCTCAACAAGTGCAGTCTCTGCTGGGCCCGCTTCCTGATCAATTCAATTCAATTCAGCTTTATTTATAATGCGCCACATCACAACAAAAGCCATCTCGTGGCGCCACAGTGCAGAAAAAAAAAACCACACAGTCACAGAAAGACCCAGCAATCAGACGATCCCCTATGAGCAAGCACTAAGCGACAGTGGAGAGGAAAAACTCCCATTTGGAAGGAAGAAACCTCTAGCAGAACCAGTCTCAGGGAGGGGCAGTCGTCTGCTGTGACTGGCTGGGGATGAGGGGATAGGGAGGATGGAAAAGACAGATGTAAATAACCCTATGTACTTTTCTTCATTTGCTTATATTTTATTTTGGAGCTTATTACTTTTATGTACTATCAGCTACGGTTAGCTTCCTGTTTGATATTCGGTGCTTTTATTTTGAAGGAACTTCCTGTTATAACCGTTAGCGTGAGCAAGCTGACAGCAGCAAAAGACGGGGAAGAAAAGGTTGTGACAGAATAAAAATGTATTTGTTATTAGCAGCCCCCTTGATAGAGGCACAAGGTATGTTTAATATGTAAATATGACAATTTGAATCTTTGTGTTAACACATATGTATATTTTGTAGAATTTATTGTCAGAGTTAAGGTTATTTTCAGCTAACGGTTGTAAGAGTATGGATTTTAGCTTATACATTGTTTTTCTGTGTGGTTCCCAGCTCTTACGGTGAATTTGAGGGTTTACTGCCATTAAACCTATAAAATCATCAGTAAAGTGTCATCCTTCATTCGGGGGGGGGGGGGGGTATGCTAAAACAGACATAAAGAACATAGCAGTAAGATGCCAAGTACACTATTGGAGGTCAACCAGCAGTATGGATCAGATAACAATAGAACAAGAGCGGGGTTAAAAGACACAAAAACCCTCCTTAAACGAAAGCTATATTTAAAAAGGAAGGATTTTACCCTGTTCTTAAAAACAGAGACAGAGTCTGACTCCTGGACCCAGAGTGGTAACTGGTTCCAGAGAGAAGGGGCTTGGTAGCAGAAGGCTCTGCCTCCCACCGTACTTTTGGAGATTCTGGGCACCACAAGTAAGCCAGCATTTTGGGAGCGTAATGCTCTATTAGGATGGTAAGGTAATATCAGATCTTTTATATATTGGGGGGCCAGATTGTTAAGAGCTTTGAAAGTAAGAAGAAGGATTTTAAACTTGATTCTGAATTCAATGGGAATCCAATGGAGGGAGGACAGAACCGGGGAAATATGATCTCTTTTTCTAGAACCAGTTAAAACTCTAGCAGCAGCATTTTGAATCAACTGAAGATTTTTTAAAGATACTTTAGGACAACCAGATAATAGCGAATTACAATAATCTAATTGTGAACTGACAAAGGCGTGAATCAGTTTCTCAGCATCACCCAGAGACAAGATGCTCCTGATCTTGGCAATATTGTGCAGATGATATAAGGCGGTCCTAGAAACAGTTTTAATATGTGAATTAAAGGACAAATCCTGGTCAAAAATCACTCCAAGGTTCCTCACACAACTGTTCAGAGTGAGAGTGGCAGCATCTAAATTAAGGGCAAAATCTGAAAAGGAATTTCTAAGATGTTTTGGGCCAACAACAATGACTTCAGTCTTATCAGAGTTCAACAGTAAAAAATTACAAGTCATCCAAGCTTTGATGTCCTTAAGACAGGCATCTAACTTGGCCAACTGATCACAATCATCGGGCTTCATTGACAGGTATAGTTGTGTGTCATCTGCGTAACAGTGAAAATGTACAGTGATCCCTCACTTATCGCGGTTAATGGGTTCCAGAACCGACCGCGAAAAGTGAAAAACCGCGAAGTAGCGTCACCCCTAATGACGTCACCCATAAATAACACATACGTTCATTCGCTTACTCTCTCTCATATACGTGTGTGTGTGTGTGTGTGTGTGTGTTAAGTGTACATACATACGTAGATGTAAATAAAGTGTACATAAATATGTTTTTAGAACTCTTTTATTTTTATAACAAGATACGTAACTCAAGATGAAGATGATTTACGTACTGCACAGGTTAATGAGAGCTTTACTGCTTCTCAGGTGACGCCTCATCGTCAGGTACTAGAGGCGCAGGATTGTCGAGGGCAGCTGCAGGAGGCGGCGTAGTGGCTCGACGGGAAGACTATTTCACACAAAAAGGGACAAGAGAACAGCGAAAAGTTCCACACTGCGAGACTAGCGATAAAGAACAATGAATGCGGTCTTCCTTCGGTGGGTATGGGCGCTCTGCAGGGATAGAAGCTGGGTAAAACGTCTCGGCCAATCAGTTTGCGAGGTAAAACGTCTCGGCCAATCAGCTTGCGAGATTCCCAAGCAGTGAAGAGGTGGGCGGAGAGGAGTGGAGCGGTGGTCAGAGAGGTGGATTTTGAGTTGAGCGGCTGTCCGTGTTGATACCTGATGTTCTAATGTAGTCTCCCTGCCTTCTGCTAGCGCCCGCCCATTTTTTCTCAATTTTAAATTTTTGATGAATATTTCTGAAAAATCTGCGATGCACTGAGGGCGCGAAAGGTGAAGCGCGAAGTAGCGAGGGATCACTGTATACAGTGCTTTCTGATGATATCGCCCAACGGGAGCATATATAGACTAAAAAGAGTAGGGCCCAACACAGATCCCTGTGGAACTCCGTGACTGAGCTTAGAGCTGGAAGAAAATCCATCATTGACATGGACAAA
Organism: Pholidichthys leucotaenia; assembly: GCA_020510985.1. Classification (NCBI taxonomy): domain Eukaryota; kingdom Metazoa; phylum Chordata; class Actinopteri; order Cichliformes; family Pholidichthyidae; genus Pholidichthys; species Pholidichthys leucotaenia. The sequence continues at coordinate 90,847,105 of CM035840.1, read as the reverse complement.
CTGAAATCTATCAGACAAATAAGATCTAAACCACTGCAACGGAGTTCCACTGAGTCCAACAAAGTGTTCCAATCTATCAAGTAGAATGGCATAATCAATAGTGTCAAAGGCTACACTGAGATCTAAAAGAACAAGAACAGAGACAAGTCCATTATCAGATGCAATCAGGAGGTCATTAGAGACCTTCACTAAGTCTCAGTTTCAGTGCTGTGATGAGCTCTGAACCCAGATTGAAACACCTCAAACAAACCAACTCCCTGCAAATGGTCAGATAATTGCACAGCAACAACTCTTTCCAAGATTTTTGAAATGAAAGGCAAATTAGAGATTGGTCGATAATTGGCCAAAACTCCAGGATCTAGTGTCAGTTTTTGAAGTAAAGGTTTAATTACAGCAATTTTAAAAGCCAGTGGAACATAACCCAGAGTTAAAGAAGAATTAATGATAAGAAGAATACGGCTACCAATAATTGGGAAAATAATTTTAAATAACCTGGAAGGAATAGGAGGCAAGATGAAGGCTTACAAGAGGAAATTATTTTATCCAACTCTAAGAGGTCAATTGGAGTACTTATCTAAGCAGATATCAATTGAGGGAGTTGTAGGAGTTAATGTACTAGAGTTTACGGTAGGAAGAATCTGACTGATTTCATCTCTATAGATAAAATTTTAAGATTGAAATAGTTCAGAAAGTCCTGACTAGAAAGCTCAGGGGGGATGTGAGGATTGACTGAGTCATGGCTGTTTGTAAGCCTGGCTATAGTGTTGAAGAGAAACCTGGGGTTATTCTTGTTTGCTTCTATTAATGCAGAATAATAGCTTGATCTAGCTTTTCTAAGAGATTTTTTATAGATTAAGAGATGATTTCTCCACGCCAAGTAGAATTCATCTGAATTAGTTGAATGCCATTTTCTTTCCAATTGACGAGTTTTCTGTTTTAAGCCACGAGTTTCTGAGTTAAACCAAGGGGTAAGAAATCTCTGGTTAGACTTTTTCTTTTTTAAAGGGGCTACCAAATCTAGAGTCTGATGCAGAGAGGCAGTAACACCATCAACCATGCTATTAATCACGAATGGAGCAGACTCTCCATCACTTATTTCAGGTGTTTCTGTTGTGTTGACCCATGGCATAGAGGGACAATCTGCAAAAATTTAGCAACAACACCATCACCATCACCATCACCATCATTCCATCTAGCTACAATGCTCTGCACTGTGTGTTTATATATTCATATATTTATTCCATCCAGCTACAATGCTCTGCACTGTGTGTCTGTGTGTGTGTGTATATATATATTTTATAGTAATATGTACATATGTATATTAGCTGCTCTTGCTTGCTTGTTTTTTTTCTTGCCTTCTGATTGTTGCTCTGAGTGTTGCTATCCCTGTGCTGTTGCAATCCTGGAATTTCCCCGTTGTGGGACTAATAAAGGCTTATCTTATCTTATCTTATCTTATCACCATCAGTAGCACGGGGGCCCCCCAGGGAACGGTATTGGCTCCCTTCCTGTTCACTCTTTATACTGCGGACTTCTCACACAACACAACACACTGCCATCTACAGAAGTTCTCTGATGACTCTGCGATCGTTGGCCTCATCTCCAATGGAGATGAAGCTGAGTACAGAGGGCTTATCCAGGACTTCGTGGCCTGGTGCCATCAGAACTGCCTCCAGATCAACGCGAGGAAAACTAAGGAGCTGGTGGTGGACTGCCGCAGGCATGGACAACCCCTCACAGCACCAGTAAATATACAGGGAACAGACATTGAGATGGTGACATCCTACAAGTACCTGGGTGTTCATCTGAACAATAAACTAGACTGGTACACAATACTGACGCACTCTACAAGAAGCGACAGCGCAGGCTGTTCCTACTGAGGAGACTCAGGTCTTTTGGTGTACAAGGGGCGCTGCTGAAGACATTCTATGACACGGTGGTGGCATCAGCCATCACTTTTGGAGTAGTCTGCTGGGGCAGTGGCATTACCACAGACGATAGGAAGAGACTGAACAAACTGATCAAGAAAGCTAGCTCTGTCCTGGGGCAGCGCCTTGACCCAGTGGAGGAGATAGGAGAGAGAAGGACGGTGGCTAAACTGTCATCTCTGCTGGAGTCCGAGTTCCACCCTATGCAGGACATACTGAATGCACTGAGGAGCTCATTTAGCAGCAGACTACATCATCCCAGGTGCACAACCGAGAGGTTTCGCAGGTCCTTCCTACCAACGGCTGTCAGACTGTACAACCTAAGCAGGGCTGCACGCAGAGATAGCAAAAAGACGTAACAACCTAATAGTTTTTGAATGCAAAAGATGCAATAGACTTACACAATGGTCCCCTCTGGCATACAACTAGGAAAATACCGGTCGCTATGGAGGGTGAGAATATGTATGGGCACATAATCATACCATGTAGGATAACTAAGTAGACGGTTGTGCTGTTTCATCCCATCTAGCAACAATGCTCTGCACTGTGTGTGTTTATATAGTTACATATTTATCCCATCTAGCTACAATGCTCCGCACTGGGTGTGTTTATATTTATATATCTATATATTTATTCCATCTAGCTACAATGCTCCGCACTGTGTTTATATATCTACATACTATTCCATCTAGCTACAATGCTCCGCACTGTGTGTGTTTATATATTTACATATTTATTCCACCTAGCTGCAATGCTCCGTACTGTGGGTGTTTATATATCTACATATTTATTCCATCTAGCTACAATGCTCCGCACTGTGTGTTTATATACTCATATATTTATTCCATCCAGCTACAATGCTCTGCACTGTGTGTCTGTGTATATATATATATTTATAGTAATATGTACATATGTATATTAGCTGCTCTTGCTTTTTTTTTTCTTGCCTTCTGATTGTTGCTCTGAGTGTTGCTATCCCTGTGCTGTTGCAATCCTGGAATTTCCCCGTTGTGGGACTAATAAAGGCTTATCTTATCTTATCTTATCTTATCAGAAAGACATCTGCTGTAGTAGTGTTTTTCTTTAGGAAATAAGTGATCAGAGATAATGAAATCAAAAATTAACAGACAATGGTCAGACAGTACAGAATTATGAGGAGACACAACCAGATTTTTGATATCTATACCATAAGTCAAAACAAGGTCCAATGTATGGTGGAAATAATGGGTAGAATTTTTATTTTTTTTTCCACAATATCTTTATTGAACCTTTTTTTTTTTTTTTAACAAACATGATACAAACAATCAAACACTAACACTAAAGTACTACAAAAAAAAAAATGCACTAAAAACACCAACAACCACCAACAAAATCAAGTCTTCAACAATGCTCCTCTGTTTAGTCTAAACAATCCAATACATAAGTATACATATTATGTTCACCAGTTTGGAATTTACAAGGTCCACACACATCATTCACCTTCTTCTTCAAGAGTTATGTTTAAATTTTTTACATAATCATTAAAAGGTCTCCATATATTCTCAAACACAATTTCCTTTGATTTCAGTATATATGTTATTCTTTCTAATGGAAGGTTTGTTAACATCTGTCTTAACCACTGAGTCACATCTGGTCTATGAGTCTTTTTCCATAATAGTGCAATACATTTTTTGGCATTAAGCAAACTGAGGTCTATGAATGTTCTTTCACTTTTATTAAAATTATGCTTTTCTGGGTACAGACCCAACAAAAACAGTTTAGGATTCAATATGATTTGTTTTGAGATTATTTTTTCAATTGTTACCCTCACCTCTTCCCAAAACATTCTTATTAATCTACATTCCCATAAACAATGAAATAGGGTTCCTTTACTTTCCATGCATTTTGTGCATGTATCTGGTATATTTTTGTTATATCTATTTAACTCCTCCGGTGTAACATACATCCGCATTAACCATTTGAAATGTATCAATTTAAGGCGTGCATTTATTGATTTGGTTTGAGCTTCTGTACAAGCCAATTCCCATTGTTCCTCTGAAATTTCAGTTTGCAGATCTTCTTTCCAGTAGTTTAATCTTTTCAGTGAATTTTCACTTGAAGATAGTGTCAATGAGTTATAAAACTCTGAAATAATACCCTTTCTTTTACTATCTTTCATCATCATTTTTTCCAAGGATGAATAAATAGGTCGAGTGAGAGCTTTATTTTGATTTGATCGAATAAAGTTTCTAAGTTGAAGATATTTAAAAAAAATGTGTTCTATTGAGATTAAATTTGATCCTCAGCTCTTCAAAAGACATTATGTTATCTGCACATGGCAAATATAAATCCTGAATCTTTTGTATCCCTTTTAAATTCCATACTTTAAATACAGCGTCCGCTCTCCCTGGTTTAAAATATTGATTACCCCATATTGGACTAAATTGTGACAATAACTGTGGTTCTTTTAAATAGTTTTTAGCTTCACACCATATTTTGATCATATGCTTTACAAATGGATTTTTAACTTGTTTTTGTAATTTTTTTGCCGAATCTGAGTATATGAATATGGGAAGAGGTAAAGGTAAATTGTATGATTCCATTTCAGTCCAGTGAGGGAGATCATTTGATGAAAAATAATATGTCATAGACCTCAGTTGTGCCGACCAATAATACAACATAAAATTTGGACATTTCAGACCTCCACGATCAAATGGTAAATATAATAAAGACAAACGTAATCTAGCCCTCCTGTTGTTCCATATAAATTCCACTAACTTTTTTTTTATTCTTGAGAATAGATCTAAAGGTGGTGATAAGGGAATGTATTGAAATAAATAAAGTATTTTAGGTAAAATATTACTTTTAAGTATATTGATTCTCCCGATCATCGACATTGGTAGTGACATCCATCTCTGAGTTAACTCATTGATATCTAACATTAAGGCTTCATAGTTGACACTGGCGACTGATTCTAGCTTAGGCACAATTTGGATTCCTAAATATTTAAACTGATTTACAACATTGAATTGATTTACCTCAGGGGCTGGGTAATTTCTCTGGGTCTCATTTAGCATTAATATTGAAGATTTAGTTTTATTTATTTTATATCCTGATATTTCCCCAAAATTCTTTATTAAATTCAACAAGGTTGGAATTGATTTTTTTAGATTCGACATAAACAAAATTATGTCATCGGCGTACTGGGAGATTTTATGTTCTGTTGGTCCAACTTTAATTCCATATATTTGTGAATGTAAACGTATCGCTATCGCTAAAGGTCCAATTGCCATAGTAAACAGTAAAGGTGAAAGTGGACAGCCTTGTCGACATCCTCTATTGATTTTTATTGGTTTTGAAATATTGTTATTTGTTAGGATTTCTGCTGTAGCATTATTGTATATTATTTGAACCCATTTTATGAAATTATTTCCAAGTCCAAACCTTTGTAGGACTTCAAAAAGAAAGGGCCATTCAACTCTATCAAAGGCCTTTTCGGCATCCAGTGATAGGAGAGCTGTATCCGGTGCTTCTTTTTTTTTTTTCCACAATATCTTTATTGAACCTTTTTTTTTTTTTTTTTTTTTTTTAACAAACATGATACAAACAATCAAACACTAACACTAAAGTACTACAAAAAAAAATGCACTAAAAACACCAACAACCACCAACAAAATCAAGTCTTCAACAATGCTCCTCTGTTTAGTCTAGACAATCCAATACATAAGTATACATATTATGTTCACCAGTTTGGAATTTACAAGGTCCACACACATCATTCACCTTCTTCTTCAAGAGTTATGTTTAAATTTTTTACATAATCAATAAAAGGTCTCCATATATTCTCAAACACAATTTCCTTTGATTTCAGTATATATGTTATTCTTTCTAATGGAAGGTTTGTTAACATCTGTCTTAACCACTGAGTCACATCTGGTCTATGAGTCTTTTTCCATAATAGTGCAATACATTTTTTGGCATTAAGCAAACTGAGGTCTATGAATGTTCTTTCACTTTTATTAAAATTATGCTTTTCTGGGTACAGACCCAACAAAAACAGTTTAGGATTCAATATGATTTGTTTTGAGATTATTTTTTCAATTGTTACCCTCACCTCTTCCCAAAACATTCTTATTAATCTACATTCCCATAAACAATGAAATAGGGTTCCTTTACTTTCCATGCATTTTGTGCATGTATCTGGTATATTTTTGTTATATCTATTTAACTCCTCCGGTGTAACATACATCCGCATTAACCATTTGAAATGTATCAATTTAAGGCGTGCATTTATTGATTTGGTTTGAGCTTCTGTACAAGCCAATTCCCATTGTTCCTCTGAAATTTCAATTTGCAGATCTTCTTTCCAGTAGTTTAATCTTTTCAGTGAATTTTCACTTGAAGATAGTGTCAATGAGTTATAAAACTCTGAAATAATACCCTTTCTTTTACTATCTTTCATCATCATTTTCTCCAAGGATGAATAAATAGGTCGAGTGAGAGCTTTATTTTGATTTGATCGAATAAAGTTTCTAAGTTGAAGATATTTAAAAAAATGTGTTCTATTGAGATTAAATTTGATCCTCAGCTCTTCAAAAGACATTATGTTGTCTGCACATGGCAAATATAAATCCTGAATCTTTTGTATCCCTTTTAAATTCCATAGTTTAAATACAGCGTCCGCTCTCCCTGGTTTAAAATATTGATTACCCCATATTGGACTAAATTGTGACAATAACTGTGGTTCTTTTAAATAGTTTTTAGCTTCACACCATATTTTGATCATATGCTTTACAAATGGATTTTTAACTTGTTTTTGTAATTTTTTTGCCGAATCTGAGTATATGAATATGGGAAGAGGTAAAGGTAAATTGTATGATTCCATTTCAGTCCAGTGAGGGAGATCATTTGATGAAAAATAATATGTCATAGACCTCTGTTGTGCCGACCAATAATACAACATAAAATTTGGACATTTCAGACCTCCACGATCAAATGGTAAATATAATAAAGACAAACGTAATCTAGCCCTCCTGTTGTTCCATATAAATTCCACTAACTTTTTTTTTATTCTTGAGAATAGATCTAAAGGTGGTGATAAGGGAATGTATTGAAATAAATAAAGTATTTTAGGTAAAATATTACTTTTAAGTATATTGATTCTCCCGATCATCGACATTGGTAGTGACATCCATCTCTGAGTTAACTCATTGATATCTAACATTAAGGCTTCATAGTTGACACTGGCGACTGATTCTAGCTTAGGCACAATTTGGATTCCTAAATATTTAAACTGATTTACAACATTGAATTGATTTACCTCAGGGGCTGGGTAATTTCTCTGGGTCTCATTTAGCATTAATATTGAAGATTTAGTTTTATTTATTTTATATCCTGATATTTCCCCAAAATTCTTTATTAAATTCAACAAGGTTGGAATTGATTTTTTTAGATTCGACATAAACAAAATTATGTCATCGGCGTACTGGGAGATTTTATGTTCTGTTGGTCCAACTTTAATTCCATATATTTGTGAATGTAAACGTATCGCTATCGCTAAAGGTCCAATTGCCATAGTAAACAGTAAAGGTGAAAGTGGACAGCCTTGTCGACATCCTCTATTGATTTTTATTGGTTTTGAAATATTGTTATTTGTTAGGATTTCTGCTGTAGCATTATTGTATATTATTTGAACCCATTTTATGAAATTATTTCCAAGTCCAAACCTTTGTAGGACTTCAAAAAGAAAGGGCCATTCAACTCTATCAAAGGCCTTTTCGGCGTCCAGTGATAGGAGAGCTGTATCCGGTGCTTCTTTTTTTTTTTTCCACAATATCTTTATTGAACCTTTTTTTTTTTTTTTTTTTTTTTTTTTAACAAACATGATACAAACAATCAAACACTAACACTAAAGTACTACAAAAAAAAATGCACTAAAAACACCAACAACCACCAACAAAATCAAGTCTTCAACAATGCTCCTCTGTTTAGTCTAGACAATCCAATACATAAGTATACATATTATGTTCACCAGTTTGGAATTTACAAGGTCCACACACATCATTCACCTTCTTCTTCAAGAGTTATGTTTAAATTTTTTACATAATCAATAAAAGGTCTCCATATATTCTCAAACACAATTTCCTTTGATTTCAGTATATATGTTATTCTTTCTAATGGAAGGTTTGTTAACATCTGTCTTAACCACTGAGTCACATCTGGTCTATGAGTCTTTTTCCATAATAGTGCAATACATTTTTTGGCATTAAGCAAACTGAGGTCTATGAATGTTCTTTCACTTTTATTAAAATTATGCTTTTCTGGGTACAGACCCAACAAAAACAGTTTAGGATTCAATATGATTTGTTTTGAGATTATTTTTTCAATTGTTACCCTCACCTCTTCCCAAAACATTCTTATTAATCTACATTCCCATAAACAATGAAATAGGGTTCCTTTACTTTCCATGCATTTTGTGCATGTATCTGGTATATTTTTGTTATATCTATTTAACTCCTCCGGTGTAACATACATCCGCATTAACCATTTGAAATGTATCAATTTAAGGCGTGCATTTATTGATTTGGTTTGAGCTTCTGTACAAGCCAATTCCCATTGTTCCTCTGAAATTTCAATTTGCAGATCTTCTTTCCAGTAGTTTAATCTTTTCAGTGAATTTTCACTTGAAGATAGTGTCAATGAGTTATAAAACTCTGAAATAATACCCTTTCTTTTACTATCTTTCATCATCATTTTCTCCAAGGATGAATAAATAGGTCGAGTGAGAGCTTTATTTTGATTTGATCGAATAAAGTTTCTAAGTTGAAGATATTTAAAAAAATGTGTTCTATTGAGATTAAATTTGATCCTCAGCTCTTCAAAAGACATTATGTTGTCTGCACATGGCAAATATAAATCCTGAATCTTTTGTATCCCTTTTAAATTCCATAGTTTAAATACAGCGTCCGCTCTCCCTGGTTTAAAATATTGATTACCCCATATTGGACTAAATTGTGACAATAACTGTGGTTCTTTTAAATAGTTTTTAGCTTCACACCATATTTTGATCATATGCTTTACAAATGGATTTTTAACTTGTTTTTGTAATTTTTTTGCCGAATCTGAGTATATGAATATGGGAAGAGGTAAAGGTAAATTGTATGATTCCATTTCAGTCCAGTGAGGGAGATCATTTGATGAAAAATAATATGTCATAGACCTCAGTTGTGCCGACCAATAATACAACATAAAATTTGGACATTTCAGACCTCCACGATCAAATGGTAAATATAATAAAGACAAACGTAATCTAGCCCTCCTGTTGTTCCATATAAATTCCACTAACTTTTTTTTTATTCTTGAGAATAGATCTAAAGGTGGTGATAAGGGAATGTATTGAAATAAATAAAGTATTTTAGGTAAAATATTACTTTTAAGTATATTGATTCTCCCGATCATCGACATTGGTAGTGACATCCATCTCTGAGTTAACTCATTGATATCTAACATTAAGGCTTCATAGTTGACACTGGCGACTGATTCTAGCTTAGGCACAATTTGGATTCCTAAATATTTAAACTGATTTACAACATTGAATTGATTTACCTCAGGGGCTGGGTAATTTCTCTGGGTCTCATTTAGCATTAATATTGAAGATTTAGTTTTATTTATTTTATATCCTGATATTTCCCCAAAATTCTTTATTAAATTCAACAAGGTTGGAATTGATTTTTTTAGATTCGACATAAACAAAATTATGTCATCGGCGTACTGGGAGATTTTATGTTCTGTTGGTCCAACTTTAATTCCATATATTTGTGAATGTAAACGTATCGCTATCGCTAAAGGTTCAATTGCCATAGTAAACAGTAAAGGTGAAAGTGGACAGCCTTGTTGACATCCTCTATTGATTTTTATTGGTTTTGAAATATTGTTATTTGTTAGGATTTCTGCTGTAGCATTATTGTATATTATTTGAACCCATTTTATGAAATTATTTCCAAGTCCAAACCTTTGTAGGACTTCAAAAAGAAAGGGCCATTCAACTCTATCAAAGGCCTTTTCGGCGTCCAATGATAGGAGAGCTGTATCTGGTGCTTCTTTATTAAAATAAATAATATTAAATAGTCTTCTTACATTATGGAAGCCTTGTCTACCCTTTATAAAGCCATTCTGATCTCGATTAATAATATTTGGTAAAATTTCTTGTATTCGTCTTGCTAAAATTTTACAGATTATCTTAAGGTCGGCGTTTAATAGGCTTATTGGTCTCATATTTTCACATTTATTAGAGGGCTTACCTGGTTTTGGCAGCAGTATAATTAAGGCATTATTTATGTATGATGGTAAATTATTATTTTGAAATGCTTCTAAAACCATTTCCAAAAAAGGTTTTATTAATTTATTCTTAAATTTTTTATAAAGGTCAACTGGAAGACCATCTGGTCCTGCACTTTTTCCTGATTTCATATTATCAATGGCTAGCCCAACTTCTTCTTGACTAATTTTAGACTCCAATATCTCCCTGTTTTCATTTGGAATACACGGTATAGATAGTTCGTTCAAAAACCCATTTAGTTTTGTTAAATCAGGTTCATTTTTGGTATCATATAATTTTTCATAGTAATCTCTAAAGGCTCTATTAATTTCTAAAGGATCTATAACTACCTGTCCGTTACTTATAATACTGGTAATTGGTGTTTTAATTTCTAATTGTTTAATCTGCCATGCTAATAATTTTCCTGATTTTTCACCTTGTTCATAAAAAGATTGTTTCAATCTTAGAAGACTCGAGGCAGCTCTATTCGCTGATTTTTTGTCGTATTCAGCTCTCAAAATCAGTAATTCATTCTCCAACCTTGGGTCACTTCCTGCATACACTTTTTCCTGAAGACTTTTTATTTTATGTTCCAATTTAGCTCTCTCCTCTCGAGTCTTCTTAGATTTTGATCCTGTATAACTAATAATATGTCCCCTAATAAAAGCTTTGAAAGCCTCCCACTTTACACATGCTGATGTTTGTGTAGTATTGATGTCAAAGAACTCGTCTATCTGTTTTTCTATATACTTGACAAATTCCTCATCCTGAAGCCATTTATGCTGAAATTGCCATCTACCTGATTCCTTTGTCAATTTTTTATCTACATATATTAGACAACAGGGTGCATGATCAGAGATCACGATGTTATCATAAAAGCAGTTTTGAATCTTGGACCTTAATTCTGTGGAAATCAAAAAATAGTCAATACGTGAGAATGTCTTGTAGGTACTGGAATAACAAGAATAGGCTTTAACTTGTGGTTTCATTTCTCTCCATATATCTAACAATCTCAATTCTTTCATAAAATGATTAATAGTCATCCTACATCCAATGTGCGTACAATCCAGTCCTGTTGATCTATCCACACCTGGATTCAATGTACAATTAAAATCCCCTGCTATTATATGTTGCCCTGTAAGTGATGATAAGATGAGAAATAAATTAGCAAAGAACTTCTGATCATCTATATTGGGACCATATAAGTTCACAAGATTTATATTTTCTAATAGCAAAGAACCTTGAATGATTACATATCTTCCAAATTTGTCTCCAATTACATTTTTCACTTGAAAAGGAACTGATTTATGTATGAGAGTCATAACTCCCCTGGCTCGGGATGAAAATGAAGAGGTGAATACACTTCCCTGCCATCTACTCCTAATTCTTTTAACATCCTCCTCTATCAGATGAGTTTCTTGTAAAAACACAATTCTTGAACCCATGTCCTTTATTTTATTCATAACTTGTTTAAGTTTTTTTAAATTTTGTAGACCTCTGCAATTCCATGAAGTTAAATTAAGATTAACACTTTGGTCCATGATCAATAGAGAGTTTGGGATTACCTTGCAGTGTAAACATGCTCATACAGAGAAGCAAAAACATGAGTGGTTGAACATTCATCCTACAAACTACACACAAACAAATTTTCCCTTCCCACACTTGTGGCAAACCCCCCAAAATCAAAAGAAAAATTCTGTCTCCCGATATAGCCATCGACCGCTCCACACCCACGGGGAACAGCCTAAGCCACTCCTTCTTCATCCTCCCAATCACCCTAACTCTACTGCTTTTAATGACGTAACATTAACTCTCCTCTGTAGTTTTCCAACTTAACTCCAAAATTTTTAACAACTTTGTACATCATAGTTTTTTTTTTGTTTGTTTTGTTTTTGTTTTGTTTTTTTAATATATAATACAATCTATATTTTGTAAACTTACTATTTACTTCAAGTCAGTCAGATGCCTGTGCAAATGCTTAATTATTCTACCTTATATTTTGTTCATGCTTAGCTCCCACCAGTCTCTTCTTCTTCTTTGATCTTCTTGATGAACTCCTGCGCCTCCTCTGGGGTCTTGAAGATGTGGGTTCTGCCCTCATACGTGGTCAGCAGTCTCGCAGGATAGATTACACCATGACGAATCCCAAGGTTGCGCAGCTCCTTACGTATGGGATCAAACTGCTTCCTCAATTGCTGGATTCCTGTGGCCAAATCTGGGTAGAACCGCACCTGCTGGTCCTGGTGTTTAATCTCTCCTTTAGCACGTGCAGCGTTGAAGATCTTCATCCTGTCTCTGTTGCTAAGAAACTTCATAATTAAGGTCCTCGGCGGTCCCTTATCTCTCCGTGGGCCAATACGATGTGCTTTTTCCAGAACCACTGCTGATTGCAACTCCTCGCTGCCCAGCACCTCCGGAATCCACTTTTCCAGAAAGGAACATACGTCCCGACCTTCTGATTCCTCTGGAAGACCCACCAGCCTCAAATTATTCTGTCTCGACCGAGATTCCAAATCCAAAATATTATCTTCCAGAGATTTATTTTTTTTTCCAAAGTGCGCACCTTTAATTGAAGACGGGTGACGTCATCTTCAGCACTAGCGAGACGGAGCTCCATCTGCGCCGTTCGTTCTACACAGTCACCCAATTCCTTTCTTATTCCTTCCAATGCTGTCATAATCCCATCAAATCTAGAGGAAAAGTCCGCTCTCATTGATCTCATGGCAGCCATCAGCGCATCTGCGCCATTCCCCGCAGATATCGCACCGTTGCCAGCCTCCTCCGCCATATATGGAGTTTTGTTTGCTGCGTCACAGACCTGAAAGTCCGTTAATTTGGACTGTTTCGGCGGCTCGCTTTTTCCTTTTCCTGGTTTTCCAGCCTTAGGCTTCGCCGACATATCCTCGCCCAAATGCTGGGATACGTTCTGTCCCAAATGAGAGAGTTATTTGCCGATTTTTTTCTCCAGGAGCAGAGCAGAGCGAGACACGTCCGTCCTACGTGGCAGCCATAACCGGAAGTCCTCATCCGGTGCTTCTTTATTAAAATAAATAATATTAAATAGTCTTCTTACATTATGGAAGCCTTGTCTACCCTTTATAAAGCCATTCTGATCTCGATTAATAATATTTGGTAAAATTTCTTGTATTCGTCTTGCTAAAATTTTACAGATTATCTTAAGGTCGGCGTTTAATAGGCTTATTGGTCTCATATTTTCACATTTATTAGAGGGCTTACCTGGTTCTGGCAGCAGTATAATTAAGGCATTATTTATGTATGATGGTAAATTATTATTTTGAAATGCTTCTAAAACCATTTCCAAAAAAGGTTTTATTAATTTATTCTTAAATTTTTTATAAAGGTCAACTGGAAGACCATCTGGTCCTGCACTTTTTCCTGATTTCATATTATCAATGGCTAGCCCAACTTCTTCTTGACTAATTTTAGACTCCAATATCTCCCTGTTTTCATTTGGAATACACGGTATAGATAGTTCGTTCAAAAACCCATTTAGTTTTGTTAAATCAGGTTCATTTTTGGTATCATATAATTTTTCATAGTAATCTCTAAAGGCTCTATTAATTTCTAAAGGATCTATAACTACCTGTCCGTTACTTATAATACTGGTAATTGGTGTTTTAATTTCTAATTGTTTAATCTGCCATGCTAATAATTTTCCTGATTTTTCACCTTGTTCATAAAAAGATTGTTTCAATCTTAGAAGACTCGAGGCAGCTCTATTCGCTGATTTTTTGTCGTATTCAGCTCTCAAAATCAGTAATTCATTCTCCAACCTTGGGTCACTTCCTGCATACACTTTTTCCTGAAGACTTTTTATTTTATGTTCCAATTTAGCTCTCTCCTCTCGAGTCTTCTTAGATTTTGATCCTGTATAACTAATAATATGTCCCCTAATAAAAGCTTTGAAAGCCTCCCACTTTACACATGCTGATGTTTGTGTAGTATTGATGTCAAAGAACTCGTCTATCTGTTTTTCTATATACTTGACAAATTCCTCATCCTGAAGCCATTTATGCTGAAATTGCCATCTACCTGATTCCTTTGTCAATTTTTTATCTACATATATTAGACAACAGGGTGCATGATCAGAGATCACGATGTTATCATAAAAGCAGTTTTGAATCTTGGACCTTAATTCTGTGGAAATCAAAAAATAATCAATACGTGAGAATGTCTTGTAGGTACTGGAATAACAAGAATAGGCTTTAACTTGTGGTTTCATTTCTCTCCATATATCTAACAATCTCAATTCTTTCATAAAATGATTAATAGTCATCCTACATCCAATGTGCGTACAATCCAGTCCTGTTGATCTATCTATACCTGGATTCAATGTACAATTAAAATCCCCTGCTATTATATGTTGCCCTGTAAGTGATGATAAGATAAGAAATAAATTAGCAAAGAACTTCTGATCATCTATATTGGGACCATATAAGTTCACAAGATTTATATTTTCTAATAGCAAAGAACCTTGAATGATTACATATCTTCCAAATTTGTCTCCAATTACATTTTTCACTTGAAAAGGAACTGATTTATGTATGAGAGTCATAACTCCTCTGGCTCGGGATGAAAATGAAGAGGTGAATACACTTCCTTGCCATCTACTCCTAATTCTTTTAACATCCTCCTCTATTAGATGAGTTTCTTGTAAAAACACAATTTTTGAACCCATGTCTTTTATTTTATTCATAACTTGTTTAAGTTTTTTTAAATTTTGTAGACCTCTGCAATTCCATGAAGTTAAATTAAGATTAACACTTTGGTTTATGATCAATAGAGAGTTTGGGATTACCTTGCAGTGTAAACATGCTCATACAGAGAAGCAAAAACATGAGTGGTTGAACATTCATCCTACAAACTACACACAAACAAATTTCCCCTTCCCACACTTGTGGCAAACCCCCCAAAATCAAAAGAAAAATTCTGTCTCCCGATATAGCCATCGACCGTTCCACACCCACGGGGAACAGCCTAAGCCACTCCTTCTTCATCCTCCCAATCACCCTAACTCTACTACTTTTAATAACGTAACATTAACTCTCCTCTGTAGTTTTCCAACTTAACTCCAAAATTTTTAACAACTTTGTACATCATAGTATTTTTGTTTGTTTTGTTTTTGTTTTGTTTTTTTAATATATAATACAATCTATATTTTGTAAACTTACTATTTACTTCAAGTCAGTCAGATGCCTGTGCAAATGCTTAATTATTCTACCTTATATTTTGTTCATGCTTAGCTCCCACCAGTCTCTTCTTCTTCTTTGATCTTCTTGATGAACTCCTGCGCCTCCTCTGGGGTCTTGAAGATGTGGGTTCTGCCCTCATACGTGGTCAGCAGTCTCGCAGGATAGATTACACCATGACGAATCCCAAGGTTGCGCAGCTCCTTACGTATGGGATCAAACTGCTTCCTCAATTGCTGGATTCCTGTGGCCAAATCTGGGTAGAACCGCACCTGCTGGTCCTGGTGTTTAATCTCTCCTTTAGCTCGTGCAGCGTTGAAGATCTTCATCCTGTCTCTGTTGCTAAGAAACTTCATAATTAAGGTCCTCGGCGGTCCCTTATCTCTCCGTGGGCCAATACGATGTGCATTTTCCAGAACCACTGCTGATTGCAACTCCTCGCTGCCCAGCACCTCCGGAATCCACTTTTCCAGAAAGGAACATACGTCCCGACCTTCTGATTCCTCTGGAAGACCCACCAGCCTCAAGTTATTCTGTCTCGACCGAGATTCCAAATCCAAAATATTATTTTCCAGAGATTTTTTTTTTTTTTCCAAAGTGCGCACTTTTAATTGAAGATGGGTGACGTCATCTTCAGCACTAGCGAGACGGAGCTCCATCTGCGCCGTTCGTTCTACACAGTCACCCAATTCCTTTCTTATTCCTTCCAACGCTGTCATAATCCCATCAAATCTAGAGGAAAAGTCCGCTCTCATTGAACTCATGGCAGCCATCAGCGCATCTGCGCCTCCCCCCGCAGACATCGCACCGTTGCCAGCCTCCTCCGCCATATATGGAGTTTTATTTGCTGCGTCACAGACCTGAAAGTCCGTTAATTTGGACTGTTTCGGCGGCTCGCTTTTTCCTTTACCTGGTTTTCCAGCCTTAGGCTTCGCCGACATATCCTCGCCCAAACGCTGGAATACGTTCTGTCCCAAATGAGAGAGTTATTTGCCGATTTTTTTTCTCCAAGAGCAGAGCAGAGTGAGACACGTCCGTCTTACGTGGCAGCCATAACCGGAAGTCTCGGGTAGAATTTTTTACTTTTTGGGAAAACCCCATTGAGTCTAAAATTGAATTGAAAGCCTTATTAAGACAGTCACTCTCAACATCAACATGTATATTAAAGTCCCCTACAATAATTATTCTATCGGTTTTCAGCACTAAATCAGCTAAAAATTCGGCAAATTCCGATAGAAACTCTGAATAGGCCGTGGGAGGATGATAAACTATGGCAAAGAGAATTGGGTTCAAGCCAAGATTGCCAACAGGCCCCACACTGAGGACCAAACCTTCAAAGGAATTAAAACTTAATTTCTGCTTAACATTAACTAGTAATTTAGAATGGAAAATTGCCGCCACTCCACCACCACGACCAGAACCTCTGGGGTTATGACAGTTTAAATACCCAGAGGGAGTTGATTCATTCAAACCAACATAATCATCAAGCCTAAGCCAGGTCTCTGTGAGGGATAGTAGATTGATCTGGTGATCGATTAATAGATCATGGACCAGAAGAGACTTAGAAGATAGAGATCTAATGTTTAATAAGCCACATTTAATTTTTAAATTTTTTTGGGGGGGGGGGGGACAGAGGCCAATTATTAATTTTAGAGACTTGAGGCTGGATTAGAATTTTACCAACATTTTGTTTAATCAATCTGCGAAGTGTATGCATTCTATTTTTTTTTAACTTATTTATTAACTTTAGAGGGAGCAGAAAAAAGTTCTCTAAGGGAGGAGACAGGGGCAAAGTTGAAAGGTGGTGGAAGAGGAGGAGCTGCAGAAGTGCGAGTGTTTTTCAGGTTGTGATGTATTTGTCCTGGGTTACAATATTTAGGGCAATGGGATACAGACTCAATCTCTGAAGAATTATAAATCAAAGGCTGATCCAAACGGTAAAGACCACCCGAGTTAATGGGATCGATACAATACGTGGGAACAGGACCAAAAAAGGGCAGATTGGCAAACCCAGAAACTTCAGAGTGAGTAAACACACCAAATTTCAGTCACTGTACCAGAAAACACCGAATAAAATAGAGAAGATTGTCTCTTAAAACACGAGCACCAAGTCTATTTGGGTGGATGCCATCAGGCCTCATAAGTGATGGGCGATTCCAAAATAAGTTAAAATTGTCAACAAAACCAATGTTAAAAATAGGACAAATAAAACAAAACCAAGAATTAAGACTGAGAGTTCTGCTAAAACGATTACAGCCTCGCCTGATAGGTGCCAAAGGCCCACAGATGAGCGCACATCTGCCACAGTTCATGAGAGTGGACAGAAGGCTCCTGAAGTCACTTTTTAAAATCTCAGATGCTTCATATGGGATGTTATTGGATCCCACATGCACAACAACAGTATGAACGTGAGGGAATTCATTCAGCAGGTCAGGGATAAGAGCCTCAATACCAGAGACTCTAGCCCCGGGAAAAAATCGAGTCACACAGTACCTGCTTCTGACGTTCCTCACGATCGAGTCACCAATTACCAGCGTCGTCTGGGGGGGGTTTGTCGGTGGCTTCTGATGTAGAGAGGAATTGTGAAGAGGATGATGTTGTTGTTGCGAAGGCAGGGAGATGTGCTTTTTTCTTCTATCTGGAGCAGTTGTGTAATTTGACACACCCTGGGTGGTCTTTATCCAGGGTTTGCGGACATGAGCCGCCGCTGAAGGAGAGGAGGGAGGATGAGGGGCATCCACGGGCAGATGGCCAGCGTCCAGGTGGGGAAAATCCTCCAGGGAAAGGATATCAAATCTGTTTTCCAAGGACACCAGAAGAGAAGAAGCGTGGCCCATTCCGGTTGATCGACGATGGCCATTAGCTGGTCGAACCAAGGTCCAGGGCGCAGATGGAGGATGAGAGGGACCAAGCGAAGCTTTTGGTTTAGCCCCGAGACAAAACCAGTGTTTGTTGCTGAGGTCATGGACGGCTGCGCAGGCTGGAGCAGGTGCTGGAGCAGGTGCTGGAGCAGGTGTGGAGGTAGGTGGAGACGCGCTGAGCTCACCCAAATAAGTAGCAGTTTCCGCCAGCTGCGAGGCAGTGGCTGGAGCCGATGAACGCCAGAGAATGATGGTGTCGATGTGGTCTTCGGCCTCCCGAATCTTGTAAAGATTGGAGAGCCTCGTTTCCAGCTCAGAGACCTTATCAAGGAGCGATAAATAGCGGGTACATGACGGAGAAGGAGCCATGGCGTTCCAGGCGCTGAGATGGGTAGCCCGCAGCTAGCCAAAAACAGCTACTCATGCATCCGAACGGACTTTTAGGCGAGGCCAATACAGATGTAACAGTAAATAAAAACTAATAACAACAAACAGGGATAAAAAAAATGAAATCGATAAAAACAAACAAAAACAGAGAAAAAAGTACTCTGACGCGATGAGTGTCAGACGCAGCTGTCAACGTCAGATGCAGCTGTCACGCAGCCTCCTCTTTGGAAAAAAGATCCCCAAGGAATTCTTGCTCCAGGTCAGGTCCTGCGAGATCTGCACTCTGAGGAACTTGATGTTCTCCACTCTCCCCACTAAACGGCCGCCGATGCTGAGAGGGACGTGTTCAGGCTGTGACCGCCAGAAGTCGATAATCATCTCCTTCGTTTTGTCCACGTTGAGCACCAGATTGTTCTCACTGCACCAGCCCTCCAGGTCTCTCACTTCTTCCCTGTACAATGATTCCTTATCCCTCTGAATAAGTCCCACCACCGTGGTGTCATCTGCAAACTTAATAATCTGGTTCCCCTTGTGTCTGGACACACAGTCATGTGTTAGAAGTGTAAACAACAGTGGACTGAGTACACAGCCTTGAGGGGATCCGGTGCTCAGCGTGATAGAGTTGGAGATGTTATTTCCAACCCGGACAGACTGAGGTCTCTCAGTCAGGAAATCCAGGATCCAGAGACATGTGGCGGTGTTCAGACCAAGAAGGAGTAATTTCTCCATCAGTCTCTGGGGAATAATGGTGTTGAATGCTGAACTGAAATCAATGTACAGAAGTCTGGCGTAGGTGTCTTTCTGATCCAGGTGGGTGATGACAGAGTGCAGGGTGGTGACTATAGCATCCTCCGTGGAGCGGTTTGAACGATATGCAAACTGGAGTGGGTCATGTGATGCAGGGAGGTAGGCTGTGATGTGCGGTTTGACAAGCTGTTCAAAACACTTCATCACAATTGGTGTCAGTGCAACAGGACAATAGTCATTCAGACAGGACACAACTGGTTTCTTTGCCACCAGTACTATGGTAGAGGTCTTAAAGCATCTGGGAACGATGGCCTAACTCAGGAAGATGTTGTAAATGTCAGTCAGGACATCTGCCAACTAGCTTGCGCAGTCTCGGAGCACACGTCCCGGGATGTTGTATGGACCTGCAGCTTTACATGGGTTGACCCTGGTTAGGGTTCTCCATGTGTCCGCTGTGTTGATGGTGATAGCTGGCCCAACCGATGGTGGAGATGGGCCAACCTTCCCTCTGATTGTCGGTTTTGATGCTTCAAAACGTGCAAAGAAGTTGTTGAGCCTGTGTGGAAGCGAAGCGTCGTCATCATCGACCCCCTGCCTAGACTTATGGTCCGTCAGCGCCCGAACTCCCTGCCACATCCGCTTGGTGTTCCTAGTGTCACAGAGGTGTCCCTGGATTTTCTCCGCATAGGCGCGCTTCGCTGTCTTAATTCCCTTTGAGAGCACAGACCTGGCTGAGTGGAGGGCGATCCTGTCCTTTGCTCTGAAGGCTGCATCTCTGGCTGTGAGCAGTGAGTGCACCTCTGCAGTCATCCAGGGCTTATGGTTGCCCCGTGCAGTGATGGTCTTCACTATAGTGACATCCTCTGTGCACTTCGCAATGTAGCTGGTGACCGTTTCAGCATACTCCTCCACATCTGTCTTGTCTTCCTGGGAGGCTGCTATTTTGAAGACCTCCCAGTCTGTGTGCAGAAAACAGTCTTTCAGTGCTGAGGCTGCGCTCTCTGGCCAAACCCTGATTTGTTTCACTCCTGGCCTGCTGCGCTTCAGTAAAGGTTTGAAACGGTCAGAAGCTGCGACTTGGAGAAGATGAGAGGTTGGGCTCGCTCTGCTGATTTGTATGTCATCCGGATTGAGACAACACAGGATTTCAGCAGACTTCTCCTGGGTCCCTGGAGTTTGTAGATCATTCAAAGTCAAATTAAAGTAAAAAAAAATGGAAGAAAAGGATAAAAATATTTAAGCCACAAAATCCGAGTTCTTCCGATGTTGTGGTAATTGAGTGAGAGTAAGCTTCTAGTTAAATGTTAGAAAAATCAAGATCAGTCCTCTTTGACACGATGACTTAAGGAAAAAATAGAGAAAGCTTAACATATTATTACAAGTAGGTCTGAGAAGAGAAGGACGGAGTTTCACTCCAGGCAATAAAGAAAGGAAGGAAAAAAACAGTCTCTCCCCAGAGGGAAAAAAACTGCAGAACAGGACTCAGACTGAGACAAGCTTAGAACTGTACTAAAAAAAACTTGGGAGATCCCGACTTTCAAGTTGGGTGCTTTCCAGAAGAAAAAACTTGACTGGCAGTAAAAAAGGACCAATTACCTTTTAGAGCGGGAGACTAGAATGGACTCTTGTCTAATCAGGAAGAGTTTCTTTGTCTGAAACTGACTAATGGGATGAAGGAGGCATCACACGAACTAGACTAGTTGGTGATTGGCTGATGCAAGTCTGATGACTTCCATGAGCTTATGAAGAAAAAAAAAGATTAAACTGGAATTCACATTATATATAAGCTAAACTACACTTCAGTGATTCATGACTATTTTTCTTTATTACTACAATAACATGCATTTCCCTAAACTTGTCATTCTATGTTAGCATGCATTGAATAAAGTTTCGTGTAACATACAATACATTCAAATCAATGATTAATAAAACATTCCAAACCAGAATTGTATGTCGGAGTCCACTCCTAATCTTCCAGTGTCCTGAGAAGTATCTTCTGAAAAATGAGAGTCTTGAGGACAAGGAAAATTAATTCCTGTGGGATTTATGGTTAATTCGAGGATGAGACATAATACTTCACTCATCCATTCTTGGGGCAATGGATCAGCGTTCTCGTCGCGCCCTCCGCCAGTACCCGGGCTCG
Organism: Pholidichthys leucotaenia; assembly: GCA_020510985.1. Lineage (NCBI taxonomy): Eukaryota > Metazoa > Chordata > Actinopteri > Cichliformes > Pholidichthyidae > Pholidichthys > Pholidichthys leucotaenia. Next base: position 90,825,533 of record CM035840.1, on the reverse strand, counting down.
CCTGGGGAAGCTAATGATCCTACCAGCAGACTAAATTTGAAGAGACGACGCCTCTGTGCCAAGTCAAAGAAGAATCCTAGTCACAGTCCTAAAGCCGAAAGCAAACAGCCCCAAGAGCACTTTGTGGTAGGATCTGCCCTTCGCATATTACAACTAAACGTTGAAGGCCTATCTGCAGCCAAGCGAAGCCTTATCGAAGTCCTCGCCTTCCAACATTCGATTGATGTAATCTGCCTCCAAGAGACTCATATTGGCACAGAGGAAGCTGGCCGCTTCACCATCAAAGGCTTTGACCTCCCGTGCTATGTTCTACATGCTAAACATGGACGTGCCACCTATGTGCGTTCTGACATAGTTGAAGCAAATCACCTGATAACAACACATTTCTCAGACACCATAATCATTGGTGGTTTCCATATTGTCAATGTGTACAAGCCCCCTAATGCCATCTGGGATCTGCAGGTCTTACCCACCCTACCCCACCCTGCCATCTATGTGGGGGACTTTAACAGCCATCACCCTGACTGGGGGTACCCAGCAGTGGACAGTGATGGGGAGGCACTTTCAGACTGGGCATCCAGAAATGACCTCGCTTTGATATACGACCCCAAACAAAGAGGAACCTTCCACTCTGTTAGGTGGAAGAAGGACTATTCTCCTGACCTGTGTTGGGTCAGCTCTTTGAATGGGGAGCCATATCCTACACAGATCCTCATTCTTGATGATTTTCCACACAGCCAACACCGGCCCCTGCTTGTACACATTGGCCTACAACTTCCAGTCATATACAGCCCAAGGAAGATGCGCTGGAACTTCCGCAAAGCCAACTGGAAGAAATTCAGTGAAACTCTGGACCGGAGCGTTGTTACCATCCCACTCCACACCATCACTGTAGATGAAGCAAACAACTGCTTCTGCAGCGCAATCTTCAAGGCTGCCCATACTGCAATCCCACGAGGCTACCGACCCCTCTATGTCCCATGTTTGGACGGAGAAAGTGCTGCCCTCCTACAATCCTATCAAACATCAGGGGACCCAGAGATAGCAGACCATCTCATTGAATCGCTAAATACAGCCCGGCGAAAGAAATGGGAGGAGACAGTTGCTGACAGGAGCTTTACCCACTCTAGCAGGAAATGTTGGAGCCTCATCCGTCGCCTAGGAGCTGCACAGAAGCCCCCTAGCCAAAGCCGAGCATCCGTCACACCCAACCAAGTTGCATCCCACCTACTGACTATCGCCAAAGCACCCCAAGACAAAGACACCAGAAGAGCAGTTACAACTGAGCTAAAAAAAACACCAAAAAATGCCTGTAGAGGAAACAAACCCTGAATCCTTTGAGGCTGCTGAACTGGAGAAAGTCCTACAGGGCCTGAAATGTGGAAAGGCAGCAGGATACGATAACATCTTCCCAGAATTCATGAAAAATCTTGGCCCCCGAGCCCTAACCTGGTTGACACAATTCTACACAAGGATCACACAAACAAACTCGATCCCAAAGAAATGGACAGCAAAGGTCATTGCCATCCCAAAACCTGGCAAAGACCACAAACTACCAGCAAGCTACCGCCCAATCTCCCTACTCAGCGTTCCTTAGAAAATCATGGAGCGCCTAATACTGCAACGCATTTCCCCAGAAATAGAGGATATTCTAAGTGTGGATCAAGCAGGTTTCCGCAAGGACCGCAGTACAGGAGAACAAGTACTGGCCCTAACCACCTTCATTGAAAATGGCTTCGAGAGCAGACTGAAGACAGGGGCTGTGTTTCTCGATCTTACAGCTGCCTATGATACGGTCTGGCACAAAGGCCTCCTCCTGAAACTTATAAAGGCGATCCCTGCTTGGGCAACAGCAATTATAAAAACCCTGCTGACCACCGAAGGTTCAGAGTCCACTTCAGTCAGAACACAAGTGCATGGAGAATGCAGAAAAAAGGACTCCCACAAGGCTCAGTTCTAGCTCCAACTCTGTTCAACCACTACATAAACGACCTGCCTACTACAAAATCCCGCAAATTCATCTATGCAGACGACAACTGTTTGGCATTCCAAGCACCAGACTTTGAACCACTGGAACGGGTGCTCACGGAAGATCTTGCTAAACTGGACCAGTTCTGCAAAATCTGGCGCCTAAAACCAAGCCCAGCAAAAAACCGTCTCCAGTGTATTTCATCTCCACAATGCAAAAGCTGCCAGAGAACTAAACATCCACCTGAGCGGACTCAAGCTTAAGCATGCCCCAAATCCAACTTATCTTGGAGTGACCCTTGATAGGACCTTATCCTTCAAGGAACATCTAAAGGGGACGGCTGCTAAGGTGAAAGTACGAAACAACCTGCTCTGCAAGCTCGCTGGTGCAAAATGGGGGGGCGGCAGTCTCCACCCTGCGCACCTCAGCACTGGCCCTTTCATACTCTGTAGCAGAATATTGTGCCCCTGTCTGGTCCAGGTCATCTTACACACACCATGTAGACACCCAGCTCAAACTCAACCATGAGAACTATAACTGGAACAATCCACTCAACACCACTCCCCTGGCTCTCTGTACTGTCAAACATAGCCCCTCCACACATCCGGCGAGCAGCATTAACTCAAAGGATGCTCCAAAAAAGTTAAAGATTTTCCTCACTTACCAATCCATGCATATATCTACACCCCACCCACTGACCGACTTTCATCCAGACGGCGCCGATTTGGAAAAAAACCCTCCCCCAGCTGACTTTACCATCCAGACAGCTTGGCAAGAGGAATGGGAGACCAAGGAGGTCCCAAACAAACAGCTGGTGATAAACCCCAACAACAGGTCCCGGGCACCAACCTCCCAAGGAGACAGTGGTCTACACTCAATCGCTTCAGGACTGGACATGGGCCCCTGCTTGGCCAGCCTTCACAGATGGGGCAGTAGCCCTAGCCCACTGTGCGCATGTGGAGAGGAGCAAACTATGGAACACATCATAGAGGCTTGCCCGCTCCAAAGACTGGAAGGAGGATTACACACCCTCCATACAGCAAACCAGGAGGCAACTGCTTGGCTTAAGGACTTTGCATTCGCTAAATAAATAAATAACTCATCCATTTGGGGGAAATGTTGGACTTCTATAATTTGGAGAGCAAGGAAAGGCAGTTTAGGTCTGGTAAATGTCAAAACAGCTATTAAATCATAAGACTGTCTTGTGGGGATGTATTTCACTGAATTTACGACAAGCAGTCCATGCCATTTCCTGGTGTGTAGATGGGGTTTGAAAGTCAATTTACCAAAGGAATGTGCCTTCAAAGCTGTGGTCTTTAGGTGAAAGATAAGCAAAAGGGGGGCCTTAGCTGTTCTCCAAGAAAGGATGAATTTATCCTTATTTCAAACCAGCTGATAATGCTACAAACTCAAGCAGAGAAGCACAGACTTCCCTCTCCCCGGTCACCTGCTCCAGCTCTTCAGAGAGATTACCACGGCACTCCCAGGCCAGCTGGGAGACATAGTCTCTCCAACATGTCCTGGGTCTGCCCCAGGGGTCTCCTCCCAATGGGACATGCCCCAAACACCTCAAATGGGAGGCATCCTGATCAGATGCTCGAACCACTGCAGCTAGCTCCTTTCGATGTGGAGGAGCAGCGGTTCTACTCTGAGCCTCTCGTGGATGACTGAGCTCCTCACCCTATCTCTAAGGGTGAGTCCAGCAATCCTGCGGAGAAAGCTCATTTCAGCCGCATGTATCCGCAATACAAACGGCTGGTCATTACCCAAAGCTCATGACCATAGGTGAGGGTGAGAATGTAGATTGGCCGGTAAATCGACAGCATTGCCTTAGAGCTCAGCTCCCTCTTCACCACAACAGACAGGTACAACATCTGCATCACTGCAGATGCTGCTCTGATCCATCTGTCAATCTCATGCTCCCCTGACTCATGAATAAGACCCCGAGACACTTGGGCAGGAGCTCGTCCCCGACTTGGAGAGTACAACCCACACTTTTCCAGCTGAGGACCATAGACTCATAATTGGAGCTGCTGATTCTCATCCTAACCGTTTCACACTCAGCAGCAAACCATCCAAGCAAGACCTGTAGGTCATTGCTTGATAAAGTCAGCAGGACAGCATCATCTGCAAACAGCAAAGATGAGATCCTGTGGTCACCAAACATGACACCCTCTCTTCCTTGGCTTCACCTATAAATTCTGTCCATAAAAATTATGAACAGGATCAGTGTTGAAGGGCAGCCCTGACGGAGTCCTACTCTCACTGGAAACAAGTTCGACTGAGTGTTGGCAATATGAACCAAACTCTTGTAACGGTCGTATAGAGACCGGTTAGCTCATAGCAACAAGCCCGATACCCCATACTCCTGAAGCCCCCCCCCCCCACAAGAGGCCACGAGGGTTACGGTTTGAATGCTTTCTCCAAGTCCGCAAAGCACATGTGGACTGGTTTGGCAAACTCCCACGAACCCCTGAAGATTTTTGAGAGGGAAAAGTGTTTGTCTGATGTTCCACGGCCAGGAAGAAAACCACACTGCTCCTCCTGAATCTGAGGTTCAATCAATGGTCAGCCACTCCTCTCCAGTACCTTGGCATAGACCTTCCCAGGGAGGCTGAGAGGTGTGATCCCCCTAAAGTTGGAACACACCCTCTGGTCCCCCTTTTTAAAGAGAGGAACCAGCACCCAAGTTTGCCATGCCAAGGCACTGTCCCCGACCTCCACGCAATGTTGCAGAGGCATGTCAACCATGACAGCCATCATATGTGGATAGCACAAGTGATGGTCAAAACCATTTCCCAACCCAAAGGCACAGGGAAACTACCCTTTCGTCCACCGGGGAAAACACCAATGTAAAGGCAGCAAGGCGGGGGGATACAAGAATACCCACCCCTGCTCACTGCCTCTTGCCCAGGGCAACTCCAGTTGGCCAGCTCCAGCCCACCACTCCAGGAGACTGTTTCCACAACCTGAACTCTGCATTGAGGTGAGCCCAACTATACGTATCTAGCCGTATCGCTCAACCTCGTGCACCAGCTCGAGTTCCTTCCCCACCAGAGAGGTGATGTTCTACGTCCCAAAACCCAGTTTAGAAAGCAGGGGATCAGATTACCAAGATCTCTGCCTTCGACTGCCACCTGATCCACATATGTTGAACATACACTACTCACAAAAAGTTAGGGATATTCAGGTTTCCGGTAAAATTTCAGGATGCACCTAAAATGCCCTATAACCTTTACAGGTGAGCTTCATTTGACCTTCTCTAACCTTTTGAATGCACATGTCCAACTGTTCAGTGTTTCAGTACTTTTTGCATAATTTGATATTCTCTAACAACAGGGGTGTCCAATCATGTGCCATTTAGGGCCAAGACCGCGCAGCCTTTACCTCCAACCAGTGTCTTCAACAGCAGATTCCACTGAATTTCTTCCCACTGATTGCTGATAAGTGAAAATACCTGCTGAAGAGACTAGGTAGAAAAGAAAACCTGCAGGGTCTTGGCCCTCCATGGCATATGATTGGACACCCCTGTCTAACAAGGTGCTTAATGGCAAAATTCACAACAGGTGTTTGATCCATGAATCGACCAATAAATTTTCTGGTTCAATAAGAATTGGTATTTAAACAGTTAAACTGATCAACAGTACCTCGCCATTGCGAGGCTTCAAACAGGATGCTCTCAGAGGGAAGTGGCCACTGAGCTTAGAGTGTCACAGAGTGTCATCAGACAGGTTGCGAACAGAGATACAGAAAGACTAGAAGAGTCACAGAAAGGCATAGAAGTGGACGGCCTTTGGCTACATCCCACGCTGATGAACCGCTTCATTGTGAACAGTGCCCTGCGGAACTGGATGATGAAGCCCACTCAACTCCAGGCACATTTAAGGGAGGTTGAGAGACAACCCAAGTGTCACGTCAGACCATTCGAAACCGTTTACACTAGCGTGGTCTGCGTGCTAGAAGACATGCAAGAGTACCTGACCACACCACCAGGCATCATCATTTACATGGACCAGGGAAGCATTTACACTGGACAAGGGACCAGTGGGGCCTCAGTGCTGTTTTCTGATGAAAGTTGATTCACACTGAGCAGAAATGATGGCTGCTAACAATGTTGGAGACGTCAAGGAGAGTGCTATGCATTCAGCCACTGTTGTCACCAGACGAGCCTTTGGTGGTGGTGGTGTTACAGTCTGGGCAGGTGCGTCTAGTCAATATGGAACTGCCCCTACACCTTGTGAATGGTACAGTGACAAGCCAATAGTACCTGAAATAACATCATTAATCCAGTCATTGTGCCCTTTGCATGACCACACAGGCCTAATTTCATCCTTCATGGACGACCATTGCTCCAGCTCATCAAGGTCACATCATTAGGGGAGGCTTCTGGGGCTGGGGTACCTCAAATGGAGTGGCCTGCACTTTTGCTAGACCTGAATCCCATACAAAACCTATGGATCAGCTGAGTTGCCGTGTAGAGGCTCATAACCCTGCACCCCACAACCCTCAATGACCTGAGGGCCGCCCTTCAAGAAGAGTGGAATGCCATGCCTCAGCAGAACAATAAGTCGACTTGAGAACAAAATGAGACATCGTTGTCAAGCTGTAATTGATGCTCAAGGGCACATGACAAGTTATTGAGACATTGACATATTTTATTGTGGTATATCCACCACTGTTGTTGGCTTTTGTTTCAATATGTTGTTTGAGGATGAGGGAAATCACCATTGCATGATTCTACTTAAATGCCCCTACTTTAATGATATAATATCACTGTAGCGTGAACTTTTTTACATTTTCCAAAAATTTCACTTGAAAGCCAAATATGCCTAAGTTTTTGTGAGTAGTGTATGTATGAAATTAATTTAGGTGAAATTTTTGCTGTGATGGTGAGATTACCATCCTTGGTAACCTTGCATCACATGTGTAAAGGAGTAGAGGCTTAAACAAGACGTTGCTTTTTTCTGCACTGTTTAACTTGATTTGATTGTATGTTGATTTGTGGTGGTGTTTTTCATATGATTTCTCCCCCCCCCCTTCCCGGACAAAATAAGAAATAGTAACATTATTCACATTTTTTAAATTTTGTGCAACAAAAACCTTCAGTAGTGTTAGTTTGTATGTGTTCAGCCACTGGTATGTGTAACTTACAGTTTCATCTGAGTGCCCTTATGTGTTATACCTGAACAGAACTGAAGCTGAAACTGAAACTCATACTGAAGAATGATTTATTATGTGAGCAGCAATATGGGTTCAGACACAAGAGGACAACTGCATATGCCCTAATGGAATTTACAGAAAAAATATCAACAGCCATTGAAAATAAAGAGTATTCAGTTGGAGTTATTCCTAGATCTTTAAAAAAGCAGTTGATACAGTAGATCATAATTTATTATTAAAGAAACTACAAAATTCTGGTATTAGAGGTAGTAGCACTGTCCTGGTTAAGTTGTTACTTAAAGAAAGATATCATTATGTATGTGTTAGCAACAAAAACTCAGAGTTGCTGAAGGTCACCTGTGGAGTCCCACAGGGTTCAGTTTGGGACCATTATTATTCAACATGTATATAAATGATATATGTTAAGTCTCAGAAAAAATGGACTTAATATTGTTTGCCCGATGACACTAATCTGCTATGCAGTGGAAACAATTTGGAACAACTTCTGGATACACTCGGGGGAAGGAATTAGGAAAGCTTAAACTGTGGTTTGATTCAAACATATTAACGCTCAATTTAAGTAAGACAAAATTTATAGTCTTTAACAACCATCACAACAATCCTGTACCCAAACTCAGTGTAAATGGTGTAGAGATTGAAAGGGTATCTGAAACCAAATTCCTTGGAGTAATAATTGATAACAAACTGTGTTGGAAGTCACATATTAATTATATAAAGGTAAAGTCTCCAAATCAATTGCAATATTACACAGAGTGAAATATTTGCTGAATCAACCCACACTATACACCTTGTATCATTCATTAATACTCCCATACATGACAATATTGTAATGAAGTATGGGGGGAAATACATATAAAACAAACATATATCCAGTCTTTATGCTTCAAAAGAGAGCTATTAGAATAATAAACAAAGCAGCTTACAGGGAACCAACAAACCCACTTTTTCTTAAACAAAAAACTCTCAAGTTGAAAGATCTGGTTGACTTTAAAACCGCAATAATAATGTTCAAAGTGAAGAATTTATCACTGCCTGCAAATATCCAAATGTTGTTCCAAACAAGGGAGAAACGATACACTTCAGAGGAACATGTATATTTCAAAAGCCTACAGTGTGAACAACCACCAAGCAACACTGTATTTCAGTGCAAGGAGTCAGATTTGGAACGATTTTGGACCTGAATTAAAATCATGTACAACGCTTGGACAATTTAAACAAAAACTTAAAGGAAGAAATACTCCAAACATATTTACAAGACGACATGTAAACTCACATAAGGATTGACATTTCCAGCCTGTGTTGTGTTGTAGCTTAGTTTTTTTTTTTTTTTTTCTCTCTCTGTGACATTCTGTTCTTAGATTTGTCTCGAATAGTAACTGCTTAACTTAGCTTAGCTTAGTTTTCTGTTCTTTTTTTTTTTTTTTTTCTCTCTCAGTCAACTTTGTCTTAGCTTTGTTCTAAATTGTAATCACTCTTGTCTTGTTACTCTTTTTTCTTTGAATTCTTGGATGGAATACTGGTGTGGGCAATATAAGCTGCGGCTTCAGCCATCACCCATTTCGGATAACTCACGTGGAATTGTTTAGTAGAAGGAGTCTTTGTCTAATTTGACCTTGTTGTTATATTATACAGTTTCTTTAACCTGTACTGTATATCCGAAATAAATTCATTCATTCATTCATTCATTCATTCATTCATTCATTCAACTGTGTTGTCAAAATAAATTCACCGTGGTGCAGCCCCTGTGTATGGTCTTCAATCTCTATCCAGGTGAACATCTGCTCAGATGTAACTAAATAAAAAATAAACTCCTCTTCCTTATTCAAACAGAAGGGCACAGCTCCACCTTCTCATTGCCTCTGGTCTAAAGGACATAATGATCACCAGGAGACAACATCATCATCTGTTATGCTACTCAAGGACATGCAAATAGTTCATTTATGGGGAACAAAAAAATCTCTCCTTTTTGCTTTAAGTTTTTTTTTTTTTATCTCAGTGTTGCTCCATTATATTTCTTTTACAGCATTTTCATGGATAACTTTGCCTCAGTCTATTTCACATCAGACAAGAAACAGTAATACCTGAGGCTAATTTTATAAATGGAGATAACAAAAGAGGCAAAACTAAATTAGGAAGTCAGCATTCAGTACAATACAGAACAAAATATCGGGGGGGGGGGGACTCAAGGGAGGCAGTCATATGCCTTTATTTCTGTAAAAAAAAAATAGAAACAAACAAATAAAAACTAGATCACTGCCAAGTCTATTTGTTGCCTTCAGACAGTCTCATTGAGGATGGATTGAGGTTGGTCCTCATATATTAACGGCAGGACTCCACCAAAAGAGCACTTGTCACTCTAAATTTTGTGCCATCCCCTGCTTATTTTTCTGTCTTAATTACTGGACAGAATCACATGTTTGGGGGCCCCACGTTTGGCCTTTTTTTCTCAGCAGGAGCAACTGGCGGCTGTTACGGCTGCTTCAGAAGCTGCCTTTGTGGCTGCTGCAGTCCCTGACCACAAATCCCCAACTCCCCAACTGAAGTGGTGGTGGATGAGGCAACAAATCCACAGCATCAAACAACACATAGCATATTTTGGTTTTCCTCTGCAGCTACTCGTCTTCGATCAGGGCTTCTGAGGGTTTTTTTTTTTTTTTTCCTTCTTTCATGTCTCATCTGCTGTCTCCTCCTAACACAGCAACAAAAGAGAAGTAGGCTAGTTAGAAGAGAGGTTGTTTCGACCACATCCAGGACAGCTTGGTGGATATATATTTAAAAGGCTGTGTTATCTCAATGTTTCTGTTCCTCTCATCCACAAACCACATTGTAAACAGTTTTAAATTCAACAACTAATAGCAAAACTATAGCGTAAAAAAACTTGACAGCAGCAAAGTCTGTAGTATTCTGAAAATTAGGGCCACTGAATTTGGAAAACCTCGGATTCAGGAGGAGCAATGTGGTTTTCATCCTGGCCGTGGCACATCAGAACAGCTCTTTACCCTCTCGAGAATCCTCGAGGATTTGTGGAAGTTTGCCAAACCAGTCCACATGTGTTTTGTGGACTTGGAGGAAAGCATTCGACCGTAACCCTCGTGGCCTCTTGTGGGGGGTGCTTCAGGAGTATGATGGGTATCGGCTTATGTTACGAGCTACTCCGGTCTCTATACGACCGTTTTGTGAGAGTTTGGTCGTATTGCCAGCACTCAGTCGGACTCATTCCCAGTGAGAGTTGGACTCTGCCAGGGCTGCCCTTTGTCACCGATCCTGTTCATAATTTTTATGGACAGGATTTCTAGGCGCAGCCAGGGAATGGAGAGTGTCATGTTCAGTGACCACAGGATCTCATCTCTGCTGTTTGCAGATGATTGTTGTCCTGTTTGGCTTCATTAAGCAATGACCTGCAGGTCTTACTGTGACGGTTTCTGCTGAGTGTGAAGTTGGCTGGGGAGGAGAAATCAGCACTTTTGTAGCAACCAATGATATAATATCTGCCAAATAATGTAATAATTTTGGCCATTTTATATGCAATAAAGCCAATTACGTAACCAGCTACCAATAATGTAATACAATATTGAGCCAATAATGTAATAACATTTTGTGTAAGTTATTACACAAGTTATTACACATAAGTTATTACATTATTGGCTGGCTATTATGTTATTGGCCTAACTTATTACATTATTGGCAAAATGTTATTATGTCATTGGCTCAAAAACTTAATTACATTATTGGCACCTTATTACGTTATAGGCTTTATTACATTTAAAATGGCCAAAATTATTACATTATTGGCAGATATTATATTATTGGTTGCTACAAGGTGCTGATTCTCATCCCAGCCGCTTCACACTCAGCAGCAAACCATCCCAGTAAGACCTGCAGGTCATTGCTTGATGAAGCCAGCAGGACAACATCATCTGCAAACAGCAGAGATGAGATCCTGTGGTCACTGAACATGACACTCTCCATTCCCTGGCTTACTTACTGCCAGGTATTATATTATTGGTAGACATTACATTACATTTTTTTTTCTACTTCCGGCCCCACACGAGTAGGCTGCCTTTTGCAACAGTGGATCAATTTCTTCCTATTTCTATTTACTATCTGGCTCTCTTGCTAATCTTTCTGTTTCGGTGAATTTACTGAATCCACATCAACAAAATGTAGTTACAGAGTTCATGAACTCTATGTACAGCATGAGTCTATATCCCACAATAACACATCCCAGTAGAATCACAGTTCACTCTGCTACACTTATTGACAACCTGTTTGTCAATGTTATCGATAAGAAAATAGAAAGTGGATTATTGATAAATGATATAAGTGACCACTTGCCAACCTTTGCACTAATCCATGGCCACACGGGGCCCAACGCAGAAAAAATTTCAAAATCGTTCAGACACAAATCACCAAATGCAATCAATTCTCTTAAAGAGGACTTGCTGAAGCAAGACTGGACAGAAGTCTATGTATCAGATGTAAATGAAGCCTATGACACATTTATAAACATTGTAACCACTCTTTATGAAAAAAACTGCCCATTAGTTAAAAAAAAGCTTAAACACAAATTTGCTGATAAGCCATGGTTAACCAAAGGATTACAAAAGGCGTGTAAAAAGAAAAATTTATTATATAAGCTTTTCCTAAAGAAAAGGACAATAGAAGCAGAGGCAGCGGTATAAAACATACAAAAATAAGTTAACTACATATAATAGAGGATGTAGAAAAGAGACTATTACAGTAAAGGAACTGGAGAAAATCAAAGACACTAGTTAAAAATACATGGACAATCTCCAACAGTAGCCTTGGAAAGAAGAAGCAGAAAGACTAGCTCCCAGACAAATATTCGCTAAAAAATAATAAACGACTCAGAGTGTGAATATAGCGTTCACCTAGCAGATGATTTTAATAATTTTTTTGTTAACATTGGGGACCTAAACTGGCCGAGAAATACCCACTACGGTGCCTACAGGTGATACAATATGCTATAACTCTGGCTGTACAAAGACTCCATCGTCATAAAGTACACAGTACGAAAGAGAGGAGTCATTGAAATTTGTAGAAATCGTGTCAAAAGTAATACCATCTACGGACTGTGATGGTATTGACATGCTATTAGTCAAAACTGTTATCGAATGCATAGTAAAACCACTGACGTATATCTGTAACCTGTCTCTCCAATCAGGTATATTTCCCAATGCAATGAAAATAGCTAAAGTAATTCCGATATACAAGACGGGCGACAGAGGGGAACTCTCAAACTATAGACCAATTTCACTATTACCGCAATTTTCCAAGATACTTGAAAAAATATTCTATGAGAGAATTGACAACTTCATACTGAAGAATGATTTATTGTGTGAGCAGCAATATGGGTTCAGACACAAGAGGACAACTGCATATGCCCTAATGGAATTTACAGAAAAAATATCAACAGCCATTGAAAATAAAGAGTATTCAGTTGGAGTATTCCTAGATCTTAAAAAAGCATTTGATACAGTAGATCACAATTTATTATTAAAGAAACTACAAAATTGTGGTATTAGAGGGGTAGCACTGTCCTGGTTAAGTAGTTACTTAAAGAATAGATATCAGTATGTAGTATGTGTTAGCAACAAAAATTCAGAGTTACTGAAGGTCACCTGTGGAGTCCCACAGGGTTCAGTTTTGGGACCATTATTATTCAACATGTATATAAACGATATATGTAAAGTTTCAGAAAAAATGGACTTAATATTGTTTGCCGATGACACTAATCTGCTATGCAGTGGAAACAATTTGGAACAACTTCTGGATACACTCGGAAAGGAATTAGGAAAGCTTAAACTGTGGTTTGATTCAAACAAATTAACGCTCAATTTAAGTAAGACAAAATTTATAGTCTTTAACAACCATCACAACAACCCAGTACCCAAACTCAGTGTAAATGGTGTAGAGATTGAAAGGGTATCTGAAACTAAATTTCTTGGAGTAATAATTGATAACAAACTGTGTTGGAAGTCACATATTAATTATATTAAAGGTAAAGTATCCAAATCAATTGCAATATTACACAGAATGAAATATTTGCTGAATCAACCCACACTATACACCTTGTATCATTCATTAATACTCCCATATATGACATATTGTAATGAAGTATGGGGAAATACATATAAAACTGGGCTGCACGGTAGCGCAGTGGTTTAGCACTGTGGCAGCACAGTTTTACCCTTGGCCGGGGGATCGCGGGGATCATGAGATCGTGGGTTCGATCCCAGCCCCCGACCAACAGTGAGCTGTGTGGAGTTTGCATGTTCTCCCCGTGTTGCGTGGGTTTACTCCGGGATTTCTCCGGTTTCCTCCCGCATACCAAAAAAAACATGTAGGTTTAGGGCGCTCGTGCACGCAGCGACCGGCAGCCGGTGGCTTGTCACCAGGCTGCAAACCAAATCTACCTACGGGTACAAATAAGTAACAAAAAAAACCAAAAAAAAAACAAAACAAACATATATCCACTCTTTATGCTTCAAAAGAGAGCTATTAGAATAATAAACAAATCAGCTTACAGGGACCAACAAACCCACTTTTTCTTAAACAAAAAACTCTCAAGTTGAAAGATCTGGTTGACTTTAAAACCGCAATAATAATGTTCAAAGTGAAGAATTTATCACTGCCCGCAAATATCCAAAAGTTGTTCCAAACAAGGGAGAAGCGATATCACTTCAGAGGAACATGTATATTTCAAAAGCCTACAGTGAGAACAACCACCAAGCAACACTGTATTTCAGTGCAAGAAGTCAGATTATGGAACGATTTTGGACCTGAATTAAAATCATGCACAATGCTTGGACAATTTAAATAAAAACTAAAGGAAGAAATACTCCAAACATATTTACAAGACGACATGTAAACTCACATAAGGACTGACATATCCAGCCTGTGTTGTGTTGTAGCTTAGTTTTTTTTTCCTTTTTTTTTTCTTTTTTTTCTCTGTGACATTTTGTCTTAGATTTGTTTTTGAATAGTAACCACTTAACTTAGCCTAGCTTAGTTTTCTTTTTTCTCTCAGTCACATTTTGTCTTAGCTTTGTTTTAAATTGTAATCGCTCTTGTCTTGTTTTCTCTTTTTTTCTCTTTTGAATTCTTGGATGGAATATGGGTGGGCAATATAAGCTGCGGCTTCAGCCATCACCCATTTCGGATAACTCACGTGGAATTGTATAGTAGGAGGAGTCTTTGTCTAATTTGACCTTGTTGTTATATTATACAGTTTCTTTTAACCTGTACTGTACTATCCGAAATAAATTCATTCATTCATTCATTCATTCAGTTTCAGTGACACCTTGATCCATCACAGACACGTAGATTGCCCAAATGTCTCCTGAGCCAGCGGACGGAGCCACTGTTTCTTGTAGGAGGCAGTACAATAGGGACCAGCTGTTAGCACTTAACCGGCCCATGATGCTAACGCAAAAACTCGACATACCGGAAGAAATAAGACGAAAACGGCGTGGATGTCGTGCTGGAACAAGACGGCGGGTGAGGAATATAAGGTACAGACCCGCCCTCCCATCCGTTATTATGGGGAATGTACGATCGCTACTAAGAAAAACAGATGAGCTAGCGGCTATCTCCCGCTACGATAGCAAATACAGGGAGTGTAGCCTGATGCTATTCAGGGAGACGTGGCTAACAGAACTAGCAACAGATGCTAACATTGAACTGGAGGGTTTCCACGCAATACGGGCAGACCAACACCAGACGGTGGGAAGGCAAGGGGCGGAGGAGTGATAATGTATGTCAATAACAACTGGTGCAGACCGGGACATATCACGGTTAAACAACAACACTGCAACAAAGACATGGAGTTGCTAGCTGTTAGCATGCGGCCTACATATCTCCCAAGATGCAAACTCCACACAGCTCACTGTTGGTCGGGGGCTGGGATCGAACCCACGATCTCATGATCCCCGCGGTCCCCCGGCCGAGGGTAAAACTGTGCTGCCACAGTGCTAAACCACTGCGCCACCGTGCAGCCTAGGTTTAGGGCGCTCGCGCACGCAGCGACCAGCAGCCAGTGGCTTGTCACCAGACTGCAAACCAAGTCTACCTACGGGTACAAATAAGTAACAAAAAAAAAAAAAAAAAAAAAAAAAAAAAAAAAAAGGGAATACTCACACGTGATCTGCATTGTTATTTATGCAAATCCGACGGCGAATGCTGGGACAGCGCGTAACGTCATCCACTCAGTAACTGGCAGGCTGCAGACAGAACACCCAAATGCTCTTCTCCTCATCTCAGGCGATTTCAACCATATTTCACTGTCTCCCATTCTACCCACGTTCACCCAGTATGTCACATGCCACACTAGAGACAATAAAACACTGGACTTATTCTACGCAAACACTAAGGAGGCGTACACCTCATCACAACTCCCCCCACTCGGGAGATCGGATCACAACTTGGTTCATCTCCTGCCGGTGTACAAACCCTTAGTGCACAGACAACCTCCGGTCATGCGAACAGTGAAGTTATGGTCTGAGGAGGCAATGGACGCTCTAAAGGACTGTTTTGAAACCACTGCCTGGGAGCAGCTCTGCGATCCACATGTTGAGGACATTGATGGCCTCACTCACACCATCATGGACTACTTCAGCTTCTGTGTGGACAACACCGTACCCACCAAGACCATACGGTGTTGTTCGAACAACAAACCCTGGATCAACCCTGATATAAAAACACTTCTGAGAGAGAAGAAGAGGATCTTCAGGTCGGAGAACAGGGAGATGCTGAAGTCCGTACAGAGGGAGCTGAGGAGGAAGATCAGAGAAGGCAAGGACAGCTTCAGGAAGAAGATGGAGGACAAGCTGCAACAGAGTGACATTGGTGGGGTCTGGAGAAACCTTAAAACCATCTCTGAGCTCCAGAATACCTCCCCCCAGGCCACGGGGGGCGGGGAGTGGGCGAACAATCTGAACCTGTTTTTTAATAGGTTTGACCAACCGCCCTCCCCCCCGATTGCACAGCAACCACTGCTGCCTCTAAAGACATCGAGTCCTGCTGCCCTCACCCCACTCCACCAACACCCCCCCCAACTCCCAACACACAGCCCCCCAACATGACCCTCACTAAGACCCAGGTGAGGACGGAGCTGAGGAAGATCAAGGTGAGGAAGGCGTTGGGACCGGACGGCATCAGCGCAAAGCTCCTCAAGTCCTGTGCAGACCAGCTGTGTGGAATTGTGGAGCTCATCTTCAACCTGAGTCTGAAGCTGGGGAGGGTACCACAGTTGTGGAAAACATCTTGTGTGGTACCTGTACCAAAGACTTCCCACCCCAAAGACCTGAACAGCTACAGACCAGTGGCCCTGACGTCCCACATGATGAAGACCCTGGAGAAACTGCTCCTTGCTCACCTCTGCCCCCTGGTGGGACCAGCGATGGATCCACTCCAGTTCGCCTACCAGCATGGCATTGGGGTGGAGGATGCAGTGATCTTCCTTCTTCATCGTTCTCTGTCCCACCTGGAGAAGCTCGGGAATGCGGTGAAGATCATGTTCTTTGACTTCTCCAGTGCTTTCAACACCATCCAACCGATGATCCTGAAGGACAAGCTGCTGTGCGCAGGGGTGGACCAGCACCTGTCATCATAGTCCTGGACTACCTCACTAACTGGCCACAGTTTGTGAGAACCCCGGGACTGTGTGTCTGACACGATCATCGGTAGCTCGGGGGCCCCCCAGGGAACGGTTTTGGCTCCCTTCCTGATCACCCCCTTTATACTGTGACTTCTCACACAACACAACACACTGCCATCTACAGGAAGTTCTCTGATGACTCTGACGATCGTCAGCCTCATCTCCAACGAAGATGAAGCTGAGTAAAGAGGACCTTATCCAGGACTTCGTGGACTGGTGCCATCGGAACTGCCTCCAGATCAACGCGAGGAAAACTAAGGAGCTGGTGGTGGACTGCGGCAGGCAAGGACAACCCCTCACAGCACCAGTAAACATACAGGGAAACAGACCTACTGATATGGTGACATCCTAACAAGTACCTGGGTGTTCATCTGAACAATAAACTAGACTGGTCAACACAATACCGACGCACCTCTACAAGAAGGGACAGCGCAGGCTGTTCCTACTGAGGAGGAACTCTGGTCTTTTGGATGTACAAGGGGTGCTGTACTGAAGACATTCTACGACACCGGTGAGTGGCATCAGCCATTACTTTTTGAGTGGTCTGCTGGGGCAGTCGGCCATTACAAGCAGCTGATAGGTAGAGACTGAACAACACTGATCAAGGAAAGCTAGCTCTGTCTGGGGCAAGCGCCTTGACCAGTGGAGGTGATAGGAGAGAGAAGACGGTGGCCTAAACTGTCATCTCTGCAGGAGTCCGAGTCCCAACCTATGCAGGACATACTGAACGCACTGAGGAGCTCATTTAAGCAGCAGACTACATCATCCTAGGTGCGCAAAACCGAGAGGTTTCAGCAGGTCCTCTCCCTACCTACGGCTGTCAGACTGTATAACCTAAGCAGGGCTGCTCCGCCCAGAGATAGCAAAAAACGTGACGACCTAGTAGTATTGAATGCAAAAGACGCAATAGACTTACACAATGGTTCCCCTCCAGTATACAACTAGGACAATATCAGTCGCTGCGGAGGGTGACAATATGTATGGGTACATATTCATACTGTGTAGGATAACTAAGCAGACGATTATGCTGTTTATTCCATCTAGCTACAATGCTCCGCACTGTGTATATATATATTTATATATTTATTCTATCTAGCTACAATGCTCCGCACTGTGTTTATATATTTATATATTTATATGTATATATGTATATTCACTGCTCTTGTTTTTCTTGTCTTCTTGATTGTTGCTCTGAGTGTTGCTATCCCTGTGCTGTTGCAGTCCTGGAATTTCCCCATTGTGGGACTAATAAAGGCTTATCTTATCTTATTACCTCCGCCAGGCCGAAAGGCCAGGAGGAGGTAATATTTTTGCCGGGGTTTGTCTGTGTGTTTGTCTGTTTGTCTGTCTGTCTGTCTGCTTGTCTGTTGGTTAGCAAGATAACTCAAAAACTTTTGGACGAATTTCAATGAAACTTTCAGGCGTTGTTGGAAATGGTACAAGGAAGAACTGATTAAATTTTGGGGATGATCCGCATCACCGTCTGCATACAGGAATTTTCTAAAGCATTTTTCCACACTGTGACATACGGCCATTTTCAACATGTGCGCAGGCGCAATGGAGGGCGCTGGGCGTCGTGTCTGACCAAACACAAACTCCGCCTTCTTCAACGTTTTAGCACAAAAGCATGCGGAAAAACAACTGGTGGCTTGGCCCGCCAGCGTGCCTGTGCCAGCCATAGGCGCTGCGCACATTGCGCTGGTCGTTCGTGTCTGACCAACACAAACTCCGCGTTCTTCAACGTTTTAGGCACAAAAGCACGCGGAAAAACACTGCTGGCCTGGGCCCGCCAGCGTGCCTGTTTTTGCGCCACGCTGCAAAACCTGACACGGCCACCTTGTCCGCCACCCGATTATTTGCCACAAATTCCCCGCCCAGCTATAGGCGCTGCGTAAAAAATGACCCTCTCTGCCGGGGAAGATTCTAAATTCTGTTTTGCCGTGGAGCGCAACCCCCAATATAATATAAAAACCCACGGCAACCTGTCTAACCAATCTGCATCCGTCAAGTGGAGGAGATGGGACACACCAACACTTCAGTTTATTACCTCCGCCAAGGAGGCAATGCTTTTACAACGTAAAACGGGGCTATAAGGGACGGCGGGGGTAATATGGGACACTTTTCTAAATGTAATTCTGCTTTTTTAATTTTGCTTCCGCGTAGATTTGAGAAGGATTCATGGATATTTGACAATAACAACACAACTCAGTGTCCTGCTCAAAATAAAAAAAGCAGAATTACATTTAAAACATTTCCCAAGAAAAGTGATCCCTATTTAACCGCCGTCCCATATAGCCCCGTTTATACACTACTGTAACCACTAATCCTATCCACTATCACATTGATTGTCATTCATTAAATGTCTGTTTATTGCACTGTCCATGTTAAATAACAAATAATCAAATAGTGAATCCAATTGCTAGTCATCTCTTTTCATGCCTCAGCGGAATCAGAATAACGTACACACAAACACTGTATGGGGGGAACTGTGCCGCTTGGCGGAGGTCTGCGCTCTCCGAGTGCTTTTCTAGTCTTATTATTGGTTGCTACACATTTCCAAGTCCGAGTCCATGGTTCTCAGCAGGAAAAGGGTGGTTTGTCCTCTCCGGGTTGGGGACGAGCTCCTGCCTCAAGTGGAGGAGTTTAAGTATCTTGAGGTCTTATTCACAAGTGAGGGGAGAACGGAGCGGGAGATTGACAGATGGATCAGAGCAGCATTTGCAGTGATGCAGATGTTGTACAGACCTGTTGTGGTGAAGAGGAAGCTTAGCTCTATGGCAAAGCTGTCGATTTACCAGTCAGTCTACATTCCTACCCTGACCTATGGTCATGAGCTTTGGGTAATGACCGAAAGAATGAGGTCATGAATACAAGCGGCTGAAATGAGCTTTCTCCGTAGGATTGCTGGACTCACCCTTAGAGATAGGGTGAGGAGCTCAGTCATCCAGGAGAGGCTCACAGTAGAACCACTGCTCCTCCCATCGAAAGTAGCCAGTTGAGGTGGTTTTGGGCATCTGATCAGGAATGCCTTCCAGGACGCCTCCCCCTTGAGGTGTTTCGGGCATGTCCCACTGTGAGAAGAGCTCATGGACTCCTCTCAGATGAGCTGAGCAGTGGATGGGGAGAGGAAAGGTCCTGGGCTTCTCTACTTGAACTCCTGCCTCCATGACCCGGACCTCAGGAAAAACGGTAGAAGATGGGTGGCTGACTGGATGGACTATGGAAAAGAAATTGTTGCTGATACATTTTTTAAAAATGCCCCCCAGGCATAAGCTACTGTATATATGCTCTGTTCTGAATAATTTCTGTTTGATGTTTTCTTTGCAACCAAATTTGTAATCTACTTAGTTCCAGGATGATAATTCTAGTCTTTTGTTGAGATATTTCTTCCTGCTGTTCACAATGTGATAGTAAAAACTGCAGTAAATAGTTCAATATTTTAAGAAACACTTCCCCATGTAACAATGCAACACCAAAGAAGCTGTGAAGTTCATAATCTTTATCAGGGTAACAGATTTCTTTCAAGAAGTCATGAGAAATGGTCCATGCCCCAGAGACAAGTCTGAAAACTAATATTGAATCTTTGTGATCTTCAGACCCTCGGGGCAACAGCAGCATTACCATTAAAACCCAACATGATTCAGTAACGAATCATTACCCTGATCCAGGAACTCTCTGAACTCTTTAGAAAAGCATTTTTCAGTGCTATGTATGCTATTGTGGTATTTGTTAAGTCAAAAATCTACCATAAAATAAAACATAAAAAGTATAAACAAGATCATTAATAAGCTGCCTTCTCAAGCCAAAGAGATCATTTAGAATGGAACGGAAGAAGTGGAAAGCTGTCCCGTGGTTTTGATGAATAAAATTGACATTCTCTTTGAAATATGGAGCAACATTGTACAGGCTAATGAGGAGAGGGATCATTCATTGCTCCAACATCGTGTGTGTGTAAGTGTGCATTAGTGTGCATGGCACAACGTTTTTTTTTTTTTTTTATTTTTTTTTTTTAAAGAGAGTTCTGTTAATGCAGCATTATTATGCAGGTTTCGAGGAGCAACGTCAGAGCATCCAGATCACTTTTCAGGCAATGTCTTGTTTATTTTTACATGTATTCTAACAGCCCGCATCATGATACTGTATATGTATATTTTTTTTTAAAAAAGTTATTTAATTTTCATTTGTTCCTTGTGAGATACATTATTTTTCATCAGTGTAATTATATTCCAGTGAACATCTGCAAGGTTCTCGACACTGATGTATATTTATATGGGAGAGTGGTAGCGTAGTCAGCGCTGATATGCTCAAGTGCCCACAGCCCAATTTGTCAGGAAAGCCAACTTACAATTCACAGTGTTCCTGGCCATGAACTCAAGATGGGATATGACCAATCGTTCCTCTCTGTCAGTTCTGGTTTATAAAGAAAAAGATGATTTTGGCAGCAAGATGCTTTTGGTAAACCAGGCACGGCCCACTGGCCTTGTGTCTGTCAGGACAATGTGTGGAGATGTGGAAGCAGATTGCAAAAATGGGAGTTTGCTTCCACTTCTGCGTGATGTCTAATCTGTGCACTACAGTTAGACTGACAGCAAATCCATCATTCCCTGGAGGTCTTCTGTTTGGTGAAACTATTCATTGATATTTCTGGTTTGTCATTGTTGTTAAATAGTCTGTAAATTTTTAGGTGGGTACACCTTTTTAAGGAATAAAAAGAGTCACAACTTCCCAAGCCTTCCTTGAAAGTTTAGTACAGCAATGTTTGGTGAGTAAATAATGCCATAATGAGCAGATATTATTTAGAAAGGTATCAGGCAGTCATCAGCATAATTTCCTTCCTCCATCTGGGATACCTCCGGTGGATAGAAGTGCAGTCTTCAAAGAATGATTTTCAGTACCCACTCAGTAGTTACATAAGCATAAAGACTGGTTGTTGCTTTGTGAAATATAAACTCTTATAATGGGATTTTGATACAACTATTGCTAAAGAGCATAAACATTTTTTATGCTTTTCTCTCTCTCTTTGTGTGTGTGTTTGCAAGTCAAATTTGAGCCAAAAGGCAAATTCAAGGTGTTTTTAAAATGCAGTATATCTAATGGCCAGCAGGGGAGACTCCAATAGTTTCAAGTTTTTACTGAAGTCTGTAACACTTTATGCAGAGAATCAGTTTTGTTTACTGAGGTTTTATAACATTTCAGTAGCATATTACCAGAAATTGAACAAATGAGTTTTTTTATTTTTCTGTAAAGGCTTAATTGATTACAGAGCATTTCTGAAAATCCTGAACAAATCTACATAATTAAGATCAGAGGTGAGTAGTACAAAATTAAGTTTACTCAACCACCGTTCTCAAAAGTTATTTTCACAATATTGTGCTTCATAAGCAGTTCAGAAGTAATTTTTAAAAAGAAAAAACATACTTTTACTCATGCTTGGTTGTTCTCTGAGTTTCTTTTCATTTTTCTGATTTGAACTGAGTACATGTTATCAGTTTCTATTCTCATTTGAAAGTGCTGTTTTCTATACCAACTTTCTTATTCAAAAGTTTCTGTATATGATATATATTATATTAGAGGATACAGACTAGCTTATGTTAGATACATAGATGTACTTTATTGATCCCAAATGGGAATATACAAGATTTATTCAAAAGAGAAAGTAAAGCATTTTAGGGGGCCAAAAACCCAACAATAACTAGAAAAGCACTGAGAGCGCATACCTCCACCAAGGCTCCTGCCGTCCCTCATGGATCACCTCCAAAATGTAATGGGCTCTTGTGTAGGCCAGGAACCAGTTCTGGTGAAAACTGCAACAAAGTCTATCCACTAGTTTTGAAGGATTCTTGCAAACACACTGTGAGAAGATAAGAGCCTTGGTGGAGGTATGCGTTGTGGGATCATCACTAAAATGTTTTAGGTTCCTCTCTAGCCCAAGGACCACCTCTGGTGAAAATTTCATCCAAATCCATGCAGTAGTTTTTGTGTAATCCTGCTACACAAATACAAACAAGGTCTTAGGTGGAGGTATGCACTCTCAGATCTTCACCAAATTTAATGGTTCATCCTGGCCCATGGGCTTACCTCTGGTGAAATTTCATCACAATCTAGTAGTTTTTGCGTAATCCTGCTAAAAACATACAGATGTGTGGTTGTGTGGTGTTTGGATGTGGTGGCTCGCCCTGGGTGATGTCATCATGTGGCGAACTGGCTGTGGCGCGATACGGTGCCGTCCTTCTGTATATAGTTCATTTATGTGTTGAATAAAGGAGAGTGCATTTCATGTCCACTTATTTCTTAGACATAACAATGACTACGAGGATAAACCCTAATAACTTTGCCATGGAAGCTTGCATGGAGCCCCCCGCAGCCATTTCCTCACTCTACCAGGAGAACCGCGATTCCCTGGCCCCACTGGCATAAGAGTTTTTCTGAATTTATACACTGCCCTCGACTGGCTCGAACAATGCTAACAATAAGAGGCTAAGGGCGATGTTAACCTGCTATCTTGGCGCCAAAGGACGATGTGTGCTTGACTCTCTGGGCCCTAGGGACACATACAAAGACTATGTAGCCGCGATGGACATGTTTTATGAGGCCCATAACAACATAACGGCATGTAGAATGACATTCTTCCGGCGCTGCCAGAGTGAAGGTGAGTCGGTCCGGCATTATGCAACAGGACTCCGGGAGCTAGCAAGTACCTGTGATTTTGGAGAAAGGATGGAAGACATAATACACAATAAGCTAGTGGAGAGTACTAACAGGATGCTGCAGTATAGGCTGTTTTCAACAGCAGGCAAGCTAACACTGGATGAGACTGTGAAATGGATGTCTCAGATGGAGGCAGAGGACGAGCTATTAACACAGCTAATGCCGCCTAGCCAACAAGTGCCTTGCCCGACCCCGCGAACACAGATCGCCACCATCACCCCCCAGCACCCACACCTCCCCACAGCAACCGAAAGAAAAGGGTAGGAAACGGGACAATGAAGGTGAGCACCTGCACCACAGTAGTTGTGGTTCATCTAAACATCAGAATCAGTCATTTGCCTGCTGAGCCAGAGGGGTAAAATGCTACCGCTGCAGGAAACTAAATCATTTTGCCAGAGTCTGTCGCTCAACCTGCACGGACTCAAAGGCCTGCTCACCGGGCTCAGCCACCGTTCATTCAGTTGGCACCAAATACTTACCGCTCAGGTGGTGCATGGTGGAACTGGACGGTGTCGACGTGCCACTGATGCTGGACACGAGGTCCCTTCTGAGTGTGGCTACAGTCAGGAAGCTGTTTCCTCGGAAAACCGTGGCAGCTGAGGCGGAGGACTTATTCTG
The DNA here is from genome assembly GCA_020510985.1 of Pholidichthys leucotaenia. Taxonomy (NCBI): domain Eukaryota; kingdom Metazoa; phylum Chordata; class Actinopteri; order Cichliformes; family Pholidichthyidae; genus Pholidichthys; species Pholidichthys leucotaenia. Next base: position 90,801,378 of record CM035840.1, on the reverse strand, counting down.
TTATGGCCACACCAGAATCAGTATGGTAGAGACGGTCAGTTTTTTTGTGCGGTATGACCCCAGGGCCGTTCCATCAATCACCTTCCAGGTGACACGTCAGGGGGCTGATCTGATGGGCATCAACCTGATCAGTGAGCTGAGTTTCTCCATCACTAACCCAAGAGGCAACACCGTTCTGGTGGTCACCTCATCCTGGCAGCACCACTGGCCAACGCTTTTCACGGGGCTGGGCTGCCTCACCTCTTTCAGCCACTGACTGCTCATGAACGACGGGTGCCAGCCGAGAGTTCAGCCTCATGCACCGGCTACCCCTTGCACTACAGGGCGACGTCACGACAGAGTTGCAGAAGGCTGTTCAACGCCAGCATCATTGAGCAGATCACACATCCCCCTGGATCTCAAACCCTGGTGGTAGCAAAAAGAAGACAGGCGGCCTACGACCGTGTCTCAACTTCAGAATGGTAAACAAAGCAATGATCCCCGACAAATATCCCCTGCCTACGACAGAGGAGCTGATGACAGCGTTCCATGGCTCAAAGGATTTTTCCAAACTAGACCTCCACCAAGGCTACCTACAGGTTCCCCTCCACCTGGACAGCTGCAACCTGACAACCTTCATCACCCACATGGGAGTATTCAGGTACACCCGCATGCCCTTTGGCCTTAGCTCTGCCCATGTTGTTTCAAAAGATCATGGCTACCATCTTGCCGGTCTCTCAGGGGTGATGGTGTAACTTGGATGACATTGTGGTGGCATGTGCAACAGCAGCCTCCCACGGTGGCTGCCTTGATAAAGTCATGGAGGTACTAGCGAAACATGGTCACACACTCAACAGGGAGAAGTGCATCTTTGGAGGAACGACCGTCGAATTTGTGGGTTCTCCACCGTCTGCTGAGGGTCTGAGTCCCCTGCACTCGAATGTCGAGGCAATACTGCAGCTGCCTGAACCATCATGCCCTCTAGAACTCCTGTACTTCCTAGGCATGGTGAATTTTTATGGGGTGTTTTATCCTTGGTACTCAGAGACGACGACCCACTAGGCGCCCTCCTGAAGCAGGACAACCTGGGTAAGGACCCAGCGTGCTCTGCCACGTCAGTGAATTAAAGACGCATCTCACCTCCCCGCCAGTACTTGCCCACTTCGACCCACAAAACCCCACGTTCGTGACATATGATGCTTCTAACACAGCAGTGGGAGCCGTTTTATCACAATTGCAAGAAGGAACCGAGTGTCCAGTGGCATTTGCCTCAAGGTCACTCACCCTGGCCGAGCAGAAGTAGTCAGTGGGAGAGAGGGAGGCACTGGCGTGTGTTTGTGCATGCAAACACTGGCACATGTACCTATATGGACAATGCCTCATGCTGTGAATAGACCATAGAGCCCTCACAGCACTGCTAGAAACATCGGGGTCGGGACACAGACCCCTGCGCATCTACAGGTGGACAGAAAGACTACAGGTTTAACAGGTACAACTTTAACACCCAGTTCACACCGGGCAGAGAAAATGTGGTGGCAGACCTCCTGTCCCGGGCCACACCTAACCCTGCTCCAAATGGTGATCGAGGCCCCTGGAGCCAGAACTGATTCACATGCTGCATGGGCCACTCCAAAATACCGTCTCCCTGTAAGAGCTCCAGGAGGCATCTGAACAGGACTCGACACTAATCCAGCGGTGTGCATTCATTTGCAAGGGCTGGCCGGCCAAGGTGCCGGGGGAATTGGTACCCTTCCACAGAGTCAAGGACGATTTATCATGCTGGAACGACATCTGTGTGGCAAGGGGACACTGCATGGTGATTCCGGAGGCACTTAAAGACCGCATACTGATCATGCTGCACGAGAGTCTTCTGGGTGTTGTCAGGGTTAAACAACGGTGTAGAGGCTCAATGTGATGACCAGGGATCGACAAGGACATGGAGGTAATGGTGAAACAGTGTGCGCCCTGCCTGGCCAGCGCGAAAACTGGCATGCCACCACCCCCACCCCTGCAACCCGTTCCATAGCCATCAGCTCCGTGGAAACACATCCAATTAGACATATGCGGCAAACTGCATAGTTCTCCCTAGCACCTACGCTTTCTATTAGTGGCCTACGACCTTCACTCAAAATGGTCCAAGGTGTGGCCCTCTGGCTCAATCACCACCGACGTAGTCACTGACTTCCTCACCTCTTTTTTCGCCCCCTGGGGTGTACCGGACGCAATCACAATGGACAATGGACCGCAGTTCACCTTGGTGGATTCTGAGGCCTTCATGAAAGAAAAGGGCATCAAATATAAAAACCACCTTCTATCACCCTTAGGCGAACCGGGGGGGGTGGGGGGTGGATTCAACCAGACCCTCAAAAATGGTCTCAGGGCACATCTAGAGGATGGGCAGTTCCCCGGCATTACTGATGATGGGATGCGAGATGAGTCTTCCCCTGGACCGACTGTGCCCCCCAGCGGCTCATACACTGCCGGAGATGCCCTCACCTAGAGGGAGGGTGGTTGAACAGCAACGGATGAAGCAAAGGTTCAACAGGAAGTGCAGGGCGAGGGAATCTGGACTTGCAGTGCTGGACTGGATGCGATTCCAACATGCCAACCGCACCCACAAGTTGCAGTCATTTTGGACAACACCGATGCAGCTCACAGAGCAGTTGGGTGCAGCCACTTTTCGTCTCACTGATGGGTTTCGGTGGCCCGCCAGCCACCTCAGAAAAGTGACACGACTTCAGCCCTGGACCAGAAGATGGCTGCAGACACGGAGAGACCAGACTGGGACTGCGACAACACAAGACCCACAACCCCCGATGGACGTCCACCAGAATCGGCGACAGTGGCGTGACCCAAGCACTGCTTGGCCCAGGTCCGAAAGACCCGAAAGACCATTATTTGTAACTAAATAATGGACTCTTGAGTGTAGCCAGGGCATAACTGATAACAGTGGCAGAATAACCCACTCAGTCACGTGGGCATACGGTAGTCCACCCAGGTGCACAGGTAGCTTATATAGTTCTTTGGGTCTTTCAATTCATCACGTCCAAACACCACTTGGTGTGGACGTGATGTGGTATGCCCGGGGGACGAGGCTGACGTCCGGCGGCTTGACCGGAGGAGGAGAGACAGGGAGAGACGGAGCACATTCAGCTGAACGAAGACAATTGGCCAGGCAAAACGGGCTCCAGGAGGAGATGGAATTACAGGCCCAGTTAATAACGGGGCTGTGCCTCTGGAGCCAGGGAAAACCTAGAATCAGCGGGGAAGATGACGCTGGGAGAACTAGGAAGGTGAGTTCCTCCCGATGATTCCTGGAAAGGAGGATGGCGACTGGCACCGTGCGTTTGGTGACTACCGCAACCTCAAGGCCAGATATGGTGGTGATACGTTGAGGATGGGGCAATTTATGTGTCGGAATACCCAGGTCCCGAATGAGCCGGACCGACAAGAAATTTCCCTCTGCCCCTGAATCCACTAACGCCAAGATCCTCCTCTCAACCCCCAGCAATTGCACGAGGGCCGGAATAGATAAATTACGGGGGGTAATTTAGTCCCACCTGCCAGACCTCCCACGATTACTGACGGGCCGCGTCTTTTTGGCCGCTGGGGGCACTCGTCCAGACTGTGCTTTGGAGAAGCACAGTACATGCATGCACCAGCTGTCCTCCTTTACCGGCGCTCAGCTTCGGTTAGTCGAAACCGACTGAGGTCCATCGGCTCGGGAAGAGGACCGGCCCCCCCAGTGCCAGTCCCCGCGGCGGGCACCCGCTTGGCAGACAAGCAAGAGGAGGCCTGTCGCTCCTTTGCGCGCTCACGATAACAGTTGTCTAATCCCACAGCCAGACCAATAAGACCATCGAGAGTATCGGGCACAGCGTAAACTGCCAGGTTGTCATGGAGGTGGGCATTTAACCTGTGAAGGAACGCACTGTGTAACGCAACCTTGTTCCATCCCGAGTCCGCCGCTTCGACCCAAAACTCCGAGTAGTCAGCCACAGACCGAGCACCCTGTTGGAGAGTCATAAGGCAGCTCATAATGTTCCCTTGACTGTCGGTGTGGTCAAACGCGCGGGAAAAAGCGACCACAAATTGCTCAAACATGTAGGATCGTCCTTCCAGGCTATCTGCTGTGGCCGAAGCCCCGCAGCAGTAGAGTAAAAAATTGAATTTTGGCCACATCCCCCGGGTACTCCCCCAGCCCCCCCCGACCTGCTCCAAATACATCCGCACCTGGTGAAGAAATTCCTTACATTTCCCTACCTCCCCCGCGTACGGGGCAGGTGTGGGAACAGAGGTGGTACGGTGCACAGGTGGTTGAACAATTGGAGCAGGCGGAGGAGGAGGAACCGGAGCAGCCGTCCCCATCAAATGCTGCGTAATGGTATCCAATTACCGCATCATTGTCTGCAGCTGCTGGGCCATCAGTAATTTGTTGCGATCCAGAGCTGATTGCCCTGCTGCTGCACCTGCTGAGCCGAGGTTCGAGCTGGCTCATTCTGTCATAACTGATACAATAATTCAGCCCATGTGCAAGCTGCAGCAACAAAAGAACAATCAATCAAACACACACGTTTGAGTTCACTTTATTAAATAGCAAAATCTCCGCACAGCTACTGAAACAGTCACTCGCCAGAGGAAGGAGCCTGTGGAGAGAAGACGAGAGCTGTGAGAGGACGAATGGAGTAAGGGGGAAAATGGGCTATCCAAATTACCACTTACATGGGCTCCAAGGGAGCACCGGCAGGACTCCAGCGGGGAACAGACGAACCAGCAGGGTAGGGAATGAGCTGGTGGTGCCTGACCATGTGGAGGTTACTGTTGGCGATGGTGATGTGGCAGGAGAGTGCACACAGTCCCGTTGACACATCTGCACAATGGCAGCAACCTGAATAAGGGGAAAAAGCACACTGGTTAATAACCTCTTTAACCGGTGTAATCGTGACTTGCTGTCTTACGGCAGTATACCCAGATGAGCCAGCATTGAATCACTGAAGGATGTGTCCTTAAGTACGCTGGCTGATGAGAGGGCTCAGGTGTGTCCTCTCCCTCAGGTGTTCTGATTAGCCAGGGAGAGATGAACGGGAAGGAGGGGAGGGGCGCGCTCGCTGCCCATGACAGTGTCATATATCAATCAAAAGGGCAACGTCTCAGCTTTCAGAATCCGTTGAAGTGAGTGTGCTAGAATGAAAGCTTAAGAGTTACGGTACACTAAACAAGGGGAGTCTGGATGTGGCATGAGCGGCACAGGCGCTGCATGAGGGATTTATCCTGGGCCAACGTGCATACAACTGGAAATGTCCTTCAACCAGTAAGTCTTTTCATCACAGGATTTATTCTGATAATGTAGTGCTAGCTACTATTAGCCTAGTGGTATGTGGTTGGGCCTAGTAATGACCAGTGTTGGGCAAGTTACTAAAAAATAGTAACTAGTTACAGTTACTAGTTACTTCTTTTCAAAAGTAACTGAGTTACTTTTGAGTTACTGCATAATTAAAGTAACTAGTTACTTGGAAAAGTAACTGTCATGTTACTTTTAAATGCATACTTAAATCATCTTGCACACATAGCAAGATCAAGGGCCCCTTGTTCTCATCAGAAAAAAGAAGAAAAAGAAAACTGATGAGAAAAAAGTCTCATCTTACAGAGAAAAAATATCCCAGATTTACACAAACTATTGTAATCAGTAGAAAGTCATAAATTTAATAGAAATAAAGCTGTAAATTCACAGAGAAAATTTTGGACCCCCTGGTGGGCCGTTTGTGGCCCACGAGCCCTATGTTTGACACCCCTGGACTAGCCATTAAAAATGCATATTTAGAGGATGTACTTCCATGAAATAGTTGCATATTGCAACAGCAAATAAATGAATGAGATAAAATAAAACAGAAAGCACAGATAAATGAAAGTTCACCGCTCACAAGAAGCTGTTCTTTACTGTAACAAACCGAGTCACTTTTTCTTTACTTTAGCCCCGTCTCTGTGGGAAGAGATGGCCGGATCATTGTGGATCTACACTGTGTTTCTTCTCCTCAGTGTATGTCAGCCACCACTCATGTTTAGAAGCCCTGCCTGCATTTACGGTACCGCTTTGCGCTGGGTGGCGTGCTTATTTGTGTCAGGTTGTTTGTGTGCATCCGGACTTTTCATTGGGACTTGCTCGGACAGCTCCTGCCAAACGTGAGTACTGAATGTCTGACTCTGTCGCAGTGCTGCCTGTAATGGAACACTTTTCCAAGTCATCTCACCTGTCCAGTTGAGCGTCCTGGAGGACATCCCTTTGTCTCCTGCACTGTTCACCTGTCTAATTGATCCATTGTATCTCATCCCGGTTACGCATCTGTTTCTTGGACTGTTTATCCACTTCCTTTCATCAAAATGCTCACTATAATCTCCTACACGTGGGTTTTTATTTCTCCCTCTGTGCGCTGTGTAAAAGCGCACGAGGGATCGTAACAATAGCAAGCAAGCAAAGTTTATTTGTATAGCACTTTTCACAGATATATATCACAAAGTGCTTCACAGCAAATTAAGATTTACAAATACACAGAAATTAAAATCAGTAGAAATAAGATAAAATATTCATATTAAAAGGGGATAAAAAGAGAAAACAGTGAAGAAATAAAAGCCATTCAATGAGAGCTAAAAGCCTGTCTAAACAAATGAGTTTTTAACTCCTTAAAGGAGTCAACAGACTCAAGGCAGCGCAAGGACAGGGGAAGTGTGTTCCAAAGCCGTGGTGCAGCGGCCTGGAAAGATCGATCTCCACGGGTTCTAAATTTGGTCTGAGGGACCACCAGGAGTCCTCTGGCCTGAGATCTTAGTGATCGTGCCGTGGCATAAGGAGTCAAGAGGGCTGAAATGTATGAAGGGGCTTGGCCATTAAGAACTCTAAAAGTCAGAATTAAAATCTTGAAATGAAATCTAAAAGTAACTGGCAACCAATGAAAGGATGATAAAACTGGGGAAATGTGTTCCCTTTTCTTCGGTCTGGGTTAAAAGCTGTGCTGCTGCATTTGCACTCTCTGAAGGCGGGCAACAGCAGTTTATTAAAAAACACATAAAAAGGGCATTACAATAATCTAAGCGAGACGAGATAAAAGCATGAATGATCATTTCCTGTTCAGGGAGACCATTGGTCTAAGTTTTGCCTATATTCCTCAGATAAAATAAAGCATTTCTAACTAGTTGCTGGCCATAGCAGTCCAATGACATAGCATTGTCAAAAACAACACCCAGTTACGCAGGCTGGCTGGACAGAAGAGCCAAGGTGAGTTGCTTTATCAGAGGAATTTTGCTATCTGGAGCGATGATCAGGTGTTCTGTCTTGTTAAGATTTAATAATATTGTTTAACCATTTGTTAATGGCAGACAGGCAAGAGATTAAGTTTGATAAAATGTTCAGCTCATTTTCTTTAAAAGAGCAGTGAAGCTGAATGTGCTGAATGTCGTCTGTGTAAAAATGGTAAGAAACACCCTTAAACTGACTAATGATCTGGCCAAGTGGGGTTAAATACAATAAAAACAGAGTAGGGCCCAGAATTGAGCCTTGAGGAGCGTCCTGGGTATGACGTTAAACTGCATCCGGGCGAGGGGGTCTGTCGGACTAGGAGGATGACGGAATGCCTCTTAACCCTCGCTGATACTCCCAGGTGTCCTTTGGCAAGGACTAGTACCTGCTAGCCTCCCTTACCAGGGTTACGGTAAAACTCTCCAACAACTTTGTGCGTTATAATCCCCTAAGGGGACCCAGGGTTAAAGTGGTTCCAAGCAACCCCTTGTTGATCATATGAGGTGACAAATGGGGCAACTTGTTTGCCGTGAGTTGCGACCCGTGTCAGTGGAGGAAGAGATCCTGGTTCTTGAATGTGTCTTGCTGCGGTTCTCACAAGTCCAACACAGTGCTTTGGCTCCTACTTCACTTAGACGGGAGGTTGGAAGGGCCTGGTCCAATCAATCGGTTTGTCAAGGTCTACTCTGGGATGTCTTTTGTCAGTATAACGTCTCCTAATCCCAGAAGCCTATGGCAGAGGGTCAATCGAGTAATTTGCACTTTTGTGCTTTATTGCTCGAGTATACCATCCCTGTATCCCTGGTGCATAACCTGCAGAAAGTCCGCGGGTCTGTGCATCCCCTTATAGGGCTCCGAGGAGGGTGGGGAGCAGGGATGATGAATCATACTCTAAAATATGGCTACTAAACAAACCCCTAAAAAACGAATATTGGAAGATGATGTGGATGACCCAGGAATTAGCAGGATGGCTCTTTCAAATGGTGATAATTGGCCGAGGCTTATTGTTTTAGAGTTGCTTTCATCAGATATGCCTCTTTCTAAGCTGTCCCCTTTTGTTGTACAGAAAGGAATTTCAGGTATTGCAGGGTCAGTTAAGGATGTTAAAAAACTGAGGTCTGGCCAGATTTTGGTGGAATGAAATCCCATTCTAAAAATTTGTTGCAGTGTAATGTGCTGGCTGGTGTTCCACTGAAGGCTTTTCCTCACCCTTCTCTAAACGGCTGCAAAGGAGTAATTCGTACTAGAGAACTCCACGATATGGAAGAGGATGAAATGGCCTCAGAACTGCAACAGCAAGGAGTAACACATGTGAAGAGGATAACCATTAAAAAAGATGACCGAACAGTAAAAACTGGCACTTACATTCTGACCTTCAACTGGCATCAACTCCCAGAAAGAATCCAAATAGGATATCTGAGTGTAACTGTTGATACCTTTATTCCAAACCCGTTGAGATGTTTTAACTGCCAAAAGTTTGGCCATGGCTCCGCAGGATGTAGGAATAAACCAGTCTGCTGCAAATGTGGAGAGGAAAGGCATGAGTTGGCCTGCACAACACCTCCCAAATGTAGTAACTGTTTAGGCAATCATGCAGCATCATCGAAGGAATGTCCTTGTTGGATCAAGGAAAAAGAAATTCAAACTGTCAAATGTGCTAAGAAAATTAGCTACCATGAGGCACATAAACTGGTAGGTTTCCCAAAGTACAAATTCCAGCAGACTTTCTCCTCTGTTGTGAAACCTAAGATGCAGCCTGCTGAGTGCCAGACAGATCTGGCCTGGATAACTAAAGATAAGCCCTCATTATTAAGTAGTATTAAAAATTCTGGAGTCCCAGTTAAAAGTAAAACGAGCACTCAAAGCCTGACTACAATAAGTCAACCCTTAAGTCAAAGTCTAAGCAAGTACGCAAAAAAACCCAATCATCAAAAGAAAAGAAAAAATCCAGCTCCTCTACTCAGGCAAAATCAAGCCAAGAAAATAAATTGCAAAAGAAAGGGAATCCAGAAGATGCAGAAATGTCTGAAGTCACGACTTGCCGTAGTTGCAGCCCCTCCCCCAAAAGCAAGCATAAGGAGCATTCTTTTGTTTTACCTACCTGATGGTGGGTAGCCACATTATCCAGTGGAACTGTCATGGCTTTAAGGCCAATTTCTCTGAAGTGCAGCGTTTAGCTGCTAGTTTTAATCCCCTTGCTTTTTGCCTTCAAGAAACTCTTCTGCTGGTGGTTCGACAGTTTTAGTAAGGAATGACCTAATTCACAGCCACTTGGCTTTAGTCTCCAACTTACAAGTAGTGGCAGTTCGTCTAACTTTGCATAAAGCAATAACCTTGTGCTCTGTCTATATACCACCAGATATGATTGTGACACTGGAAAATCTTGATGCCCTTCATAATCAGTTGCCATCCCCATACATCCTTATTCCATATGGGTGATTTTAATGGTCATAATCCTCTGTGGGGAGGAATTTGCTCAAATGCAAAAGGCAAGATACTGGGGGATTTTATTGCTAAAAATGATCTGTCTTTGGAACAATGGGTCTCACACATACCTCCACCCAGGACATGGAGCCTATACTGCAATTGACCTATCTATATGTGATCCTGAGCTAGTGCTGGAATTCTCGTGGCGGGTCTTGGATGATCTTTGTGGAAGTGACCACTTTCCACTAATATTGACGTCTACAGACGTGGATGTGCAATCAAGAACTCTGTGATGGCAACTCAAAAAAGCAAACTGGTCTTCCTTTGTTTCTCTGTGCAAAGAGAAATTCAGCCAAAAACCTCAACCACACTGTCACTCTGTTCAGAGTTTTGCTCAAACCTTAATTACAATTGCAGATAAGACTGTCCCAAAAACATCTGCAAAGTCACATCATAGGTCCAACCCATGGTTCAATGATGGCTGCAAAAAGGCCATTGAGGCAAGGAAAAAGCAGAGAGGGTGTTCAATAAACATCCAACAACAGAAAACCTGACCAGCTATCAACTCTGTCGAGCTAAAGCACGCAGGATCATCAATGAAGCAAAGACACAGAGCTGGAGGGAATTTGTATCAAGCCTCACATCCAACACATCTACCAAAAAGATCTGGGATTTAATTAGAAAGATGAAGGGTAAGGAGAATGGACTTAATACAGTATATTAATAATCAGGGTAATCTGCTGATGACAAAATATGAAATAGCTAATCAACTAGCAAAATTGTTTGAGAAGAATTCATCTATTGGAAACTATTGTCCTGAGTTCCAAATCATACAAGCACAGGGACAAAAAGAAATAAACTTTTCTTCTGATAACTCAGAACCATACAACCAAGATTTCACTGTGAACTTTTGTTCTCAATAAGGAGCTCTCGTGACACTGCTGTGGGGCCAGATAAGATTCATTATCAGTTTTTAAAACACTTACCCCCCAGTGCACTATCCATTCTCTTGATGGTTTTCAACAACATCTGGAAATCAGGCAGTATTCCTGAAAGCTGGAAAGAAGCAGTAGTTATACCTGTTCCAAAACCCGGGAAAGATCATACTGATACCAACAACTACCGTTCAATAGCTCTGACAAGTTGCCTCTGTAAAACCATGGAAAGAATGATAAACAATCGTCTTGTGTGGGTGCTTGAGTCTGAAGGCCTTTTAACTGATTACCAGTGTGGCTTCAGACGTGGTAAAAGCACTTTAGACCACCTTATCAGATTAGAGGCCTATATACGTGGTGGTTTTATTAGAAAAGAACATGTAGTTGCTGTATTTTTTGATTTAGAAAAAGCATATGACACAACATGGAAATATGGTATTTTAAGAGACCTACATGGCATCGGTTTTAGGGGACATTTGCCCTTTTTCATTTCAAACTTTATGTCCAATAGACACTTCAGAGTCCGAGTAGAAGATACCCTTTCAGAGCCCCATGTACAAGAACAAGGAGTCCCCCAGGGAAGCATCCTCTTGGTTACTCTTTTTAGCATTAAGATTAATAGTATAGTTGGTGCTCTTAGACCAAATACCTTTTGTAGTCTTTATGTAGATGATCTCTGTATTTGCTACAGGGGGAAAGACATGAGCACAATCGAAAAGCAACTACAGCTGTGCATAAACAAGATTAATATGTAGTCAATCAGTAATGGTTTTAAATTTTCAAAAACAAAAACTGTGTGCATGCACTTTTGCCTGTTGCGGTCTCTTCACCTTGACCCTGAGCTTTTCATAGATGGAGTAGCTGTCCAGGTAGTAAAAGAAACCAAATTCCTTGGACTTATTTTTGATAATAAGCTGCCTTTTATTCCACATACACTACCGTTCAAAAGTTTGGGGTTACTTAGAAATTTCCTTATTTTTGAAAGAAAAGCACTTTTTTTCAATGAAGATAACTTTAAACTAATCAGAAATACACTCTACACATTGCTAATTTGGTAAATGACTATTCTAGCTGCAAATGCCTGGTTTTTGGTGCAATATCTACATAGGTGTATAGAGGCCCATTTCCAGCAACTATCACTCCAGTGTTCTAATGGTACAATGTGTTTGCTCATTGCGTCAGAAGGCTAATGGATGATTAGAAAACCCTTGTGCAATCATGTTAGGTCTGCAATGCTGCAATTGCTGCAAATGGAGGATTCTTTGATGAAAGCAAAGTTTGAAGGAAAAAATTATTATTTCAAATACAAATCATTATTTCTAACCTTGTCAATGTCTTGACTATATTTTCTATTCATTTTACAACTCATGGTGGTAAATAAGTGTGACTTTTCATGGAAAAGACAAAATAATTGTCTGGGTGACCCCAAACTTTTGAATGGTAGTGTATAAAACTTCTACAAATCAGATGTTTTAAAGCCCTTGATATTATTAAAGTTTTGGCAAAAACTAAATGGGGTGCGGGCTTAACTGTGCTGCTACGTCTCTGTAGAGCACTTGTAAGATCTCGGTTAGAGTATGGGAGCATAGTTTATGGATCAGCAAGGAAAACATACATCAGGACGCTGGAAACTGTCCATCACCAGGGGCTAAGGCTTGCCTTGGGGGCTTTCAGAACCTCTCCTGTTAAAAGTTTGTATGTTGAAGCAAAGGAGCCTTCACTTCAAAACAGGCGCCTGAAATTGGCTCTCCAGTATATGGTTAAACTTAAAGCTGACCATAGAAATCCAGCCTACTCTGCAGTTTTTTCACCCTCGATTTTTGCAGATGTATAAGGTCAGGCCTAAGAGCATCACTCCTTTTGGAGTCCGTATAGAACCTCACCTGGTAAAATTAAACCATGATATTGTAGCACCTTATGTGAGGAGCCAGATTATCTAGCATCTCAGACAGACAATGATAAGCTTGGGAGAACAAAGGGCAGGAGATTCCTGGTGAGATAGCAGGAAGGAGTCATAGGGCATTTTAGAAAATCTCTGGACCATCTGTGAAAAAATTGCTTACCAATAGCTTTCTTCACCAATGTGTTCATATAGGTGTCTACTAACACCTCTCAATTAGTTCCAACCCAAATCCTTGTGGAAAATTCTGGGGAGCCAATCAAACTTGGGCACCCGGAGGGGGGGGACAAAAAATGGAAAAATATTTTTTTACCAGTATTAGCGTGTGAGATGTCTAACTAGGGGTTTCTGGGGGGCTGAATCGATTCCAACTATTAGTTTTGAGTAAAAACTACTACCTGACCATAAAATAGGCCACACCTACTTTTTTGCGCCCGCCGAAATACGTAAATATTGGTATTTTTATATGTATCTCAACACACAATTTTTATATGTATCTCCACACACAATGCTCAACACCTTCGCAGCAGCCGGCCACCATCAGTATGCTAAGGGAGCAAGGCTGTATGTACAGCTAATGCACCAGCGACAGGACAGTCCAGTGTTCCAGGAAACTCTTACCAAATTCACCGTGTATGGAAACCATGCAGTCAGATTCTCAGACCATGAGTGGTCAGGTACGTGGACTGACATCACGATAGAAACCACACTCATGCGTGAGGCCAAGTCCTCAGGCGGTCTAAACAGAGGACGCTTCCGGAATGAATCTGCTCACAAGTGTTGGGTTCAGACGCTAAACCACTTCTCGTGCATTCACCAGGAACTTGAACGAGGTATGAACAAGCGTGGGGTACCTGACCACACAGACGTCACAAGAGCCCAGATGAAGAATGACGAAGATGCTGTCAACGCCATTGTCGGATGGTTGGAGGAGGTCAACCCCTTCGATGCAACACGGGACAAGAAGACCCTAGTATCCTTTTCAACAGGATTCAGCAGCACTCCCAAGGACCCAGTCAACGCTGATCAGGCAAAGGAGGTTGGCAGAGCCATGCAGGCCAAGATGAATGGACGAACTGTTCTGGATTCAATGGAAACTAAGCACAAGGTGAAGTCATTAGAGAGCCTCAGAAGTGGACCCAAAGTCAATGGGAAGAAGCTGGTTATTGACTCACTCAAGCTCTTCAACCGTCTAATCATCATCAGTGAGCGTGAAGTCAAGACCAAAGAAGCTCTGCGATTTGAGTTGACGCCAACACCGATGTCTCTATTTGACAAAGACCAGAAGTTGCGAAAGCCAGACAAGGCTGCCCTAGCAAGATTTCTGAAGGCATTTGTGGAACCCGTTGAACAAACCCCCTGCACGAGTCTGGTGATTGATGGTGGGTGGCTCCTGCACAACGTCAAGTGGGAGGCTAACCTCACCTGGAAGGGCATTGCCGAGAGCTACCTCCAGTTTGTGAAGTCCATGGGGAGCCAGTGTCTCCGAATCACTGTGGTCTTTGATGGATACGGCAGCTCCACTAAGGACCATGATCACCTGAGACGAACAAAGAATGCATGCTGCGACATTCTGATTCGCCCAGACATCAAAAGCTTCGTTCCAAGAGAAAAGTTCCTCGACAACAAGAGCAACAAGGCCCAGCTCATTCTGCTACTTGCTGAGACATTCAGTAGAAATGGGATCAGTGTACAGCAATGCCACGATGATGCAGACACTGCTATAGTCCGGGCAGCTCTAGATGAGGCAAAAGATTCTCCTGTTGAGGTGAGGGCTGAGGACACCGACATCATGGTTTTGCTGATTCATCATGCTGCAGACCACCCCATCTTCCTCACAATAGCCAAAGAAACATCTTATGATGTCGCAAAGATCAGGGAGGCCCTCCCAGAGAGATACCGGAAGTATTTGATCTTCTTGCACAGCTTCTCCGGCTGCGATACAGTGTCAGCGATTTCTGGGTTTAGCAAATCAACTTTGGTAAACAAGCTCTGCAAGACTGACAAGGCGGAAAGGGCCATGGATGTGTTTCTGAACATCCGAGCCAAGAAAGATGATATCATTAAAGCCGGCTGTGAATTATTTAAGCTCATGTTCCATGGAAAACCACCCAAAGACTTGGGGAACTTGAGATTTGACATCTTCAGCAAGCGGGCTGCTGCTGGGAGCATCAAACCTGAGAAACTGCCCCCGACAACAGAAGCTGCAGCGCAACACTCTCTACGAGCTTATCTCCAAACTAGAGATTGGCTGCTGTTGCAAACTCCATCATTGGATGTCTTGGAGTACGGATGGAAGCTCGGTGACCAAGGTTATGCACCGGACCCTTCAACAGACCCCATCGCACCTGACTATCTTCTGAAGTTTGTCAGCTGCAACTGTGAGGGGGACTGTAGCACACTTAGGTGCTCTTGTAAAAAGCAAGGAGTCAAGTGTATTTCTGCTTGCGGCAAATGTCATGGTAACTCTTGCCAGAACATCAACCAAACAGATGATGAGAGCAGTGAGGGAGATGCCGGGGAGTAGGGTAAAGTACCAAGGTTTTAATATTGAGATACATTTCTGTTGGACATTATAATGGGGCATAATGGAAGTAAGAGAAGTGGGAACGATTACTTCCCATTGCACACTTATGTTGCAGTGTTTTGTACATTGTTTTTAGAGTGGGTATAGCTCAAATTCAATGATAAAACTCAATTCAGCATTCTAAAAAACTCACTATATAAACCCAGTGAGATACGTATAAAAATACCAATATTACATATTTCGGTGGGTGCAAAAAAGTAGGCGTGGCCTATTTTAATGGTCAGGTAGTAGTTTTTACTCAAAACTAATGTTTGGAATTGATTCAGCACCCCCAGAAACCCCTAATTAGACATCTCACATGCTAATACTGGAAAAAAAATATTTTTCAATTTTTTGACACCGCCCCCCCTTTGGGTGCCTAAGTTTGACTGGCTCCCCAGAATTCTCCACAAGGATTTGGGTTGGAACTAATTGAGAGGTGTTAGTAGACACCTATATGAACACATTGGTGAAGAAAGCTATTGGTAAGCAATTTTTTCACAGATGGTCCAGAGATTTTCTAAAATGCCCTAACTATCAGGGATGAAGGATGTTGAATGCAGTGTGATGCAAATGTCATGTTGTGTGTGATGTAAATGCCATGAAACTTAAGGGGAGAGTTTCTGCTTGAGAATTCATTCTGTTCTGTGCTTGAAAGATGTGAGTGTGTAATAAATTGTCTGAAATGAATCTGCCTGTGATTTCACACACTCCACAATATAAGCAATGTAACCCAGACACAGTTTTGTCCCATTCCACCATGGAGTTTGAGGAACCCCAATATCATTTTGGATCTGAGCCAAAACAAAAAGAAAGACACTCACCCAAATGTGTACCAGCAGCAGATCTTGGACATAAAATGCCGTTTTCCTCACCATATTTCCATATACTCGGGTGGATCCAAAGTGGATGGCTCAGTCTCTGCTGCACTTGTCACCGGGCACAATCAGCATGGCTTGAGGATTCCCAAACAATGTTCAATTTTTACAGCAGAGGCTCGTGCTTTGCTTCTAGCATTGGAACACATTGAGAGAACCAAACAACAGAGCTCCTTAATTTTTACTGACTCCAGATCCTGTCTTCAGGCACTTGGGTTTTTAAAGACTGATCACCCCATTATTGTCCGGATTTTAGAGAAACTAGGTTTTTTACAGAAACATAATTTTAATATAATCTTCTGTTGGATCCCCAGCCATGTTGGCCTGTCAGGTAATGAGCAAGCAGACAATGCTGCCAAGAGTGCCCTTACCCAAGAAGTCACTCAATGCCAGATCCCAGCCTCAGGCCTCAGGCCTCTAATAACCTCCTATACTTTAAAGAAATGGCAGACTGAATGGGACGAATGTACTGCAAATAAACTGCATGATATTATACCTGCCATAAGCCATAGACACTTGCATCACTTTCAAAACCAACATGATGAGGTAGTGTACACTAGATACCGTACTGACCACTCAAGGCTTACGCACAGCTTTTTATTAAAAGGTAAAGCCTCACCAACTTGTCAGTTTTGCAGAGGTTTTGTTTTTTTTTTTTTATCAATAAAGCACATTTTACTTGACTGTCCTGCTCTCATGACAGCAAGACAATGTTTTTATACTCAAAAGTCACTGAAGGATATTTTTAATAAGGCACCACCAAAGAAAATTTTAGGGTTTTTAGCACATGTGCATCTGAAGCATCTTATTTAATTTTTCTATTTTATTGTATCCACATATCTATCTCGCTCTATTTATTTAATCTTTCATTTATCATCCTCTCTCTATATAATTTTTAACTCAATTTTCTTATTAGTTCTAATTTTGCCATGAAATAGCCATAGATGCTGACATGGCACTAAACAAGAACACTCACTCACTGAGCCTTGAGGAACCCCACAAGAAAGTCCTTTAACCTCTGACATCTTCTCATTAAACAAAACACAAAACCCTCTGTCAGTTAAATAGGATGAGAACCATTTCAGAACTAATCCTGAAATACCAAACGTGTCCTTCATCCTATTTATCAATATATTGTGGTCCACTGTGTCAAAAGCAGCAGTGAGATCCAACACCAGGACTGAGTACTGACCAGAATCCGCTGCCATCATGATGTCACTGGAGACTTTAATTAGTGCTGTCTCGGTGGAGTGCATTTTGCGGAAACCAAATTGGAAGGTGTCTAAGATTTTATTTCTCTCTATGAATGTAGTTAATTGCTCGGCTACTACTTTCTCAAGCATTTTGGCTAAGAAGGGAAGCTTTGAAATTGGCCTGTAATTGTTCAGTTCTGTAGGGTCTAAGTTTTGTTTCTTTAATTTGGGTTTGACCACTGCTTGTTTAAAAGAACTGGAAACAGTGCCTGACAAAAGTGACTAATTTATAATTTCGACAATTAAAGGCCCGATAGAATCAAATATTTTGAAAAAAACAGTGACATTGGGAGGATACAATAGGGGATTTATATCCACTGGAGTGCATCTTTAAAAATTTGCAAATGTACAACAAAATAGAATTTCAATTTGTGCAAAAAAAGAAGTCAAAAATTTACAATAAAAAGTATTATGGGGTACCCCCCCACAGTAGCCACGGACAAACACAGCGCTCGACTAGAGCAATTAACAGGACAGTGAGATGTGTGTGTTGAGATCAATAGGCAGCCTTCCTGTGCTTAGTTCAGGCACCAGCATCCTGTGGATATGTATGACGCAAATGCAAACATTCATGCTTCCTGCTCGCATTGTGGTACAAATGTCACATGTCTGAATGCATTTCCTTTGATGATAAAATGCCTTTGATGTATTGTCCGTTGCTGGGTATTTAAGTGGCTGAATTCATATGTTCACCTTCTGTTCTTCTTCTGACTGCTTCTGACTACAGCTCATGAGAGCCTGAGAGCGATCCCCAGCATGCTTATACAGCAGCTGGGGTGAGCTCCGTGATGGCGATGATTTGATCAATAAACTTCATTAAAACTCCAGACGCCGTGTCTTATTATAACATCACCACACTGGTGACCCCGCAGACGCACACGCTTTGTGCGACGCAACCTTCTGGTCTGGACAACCACGCTGGCGACCCGACGCTGAAAAGAACACGCTGCCAGCAAACGCAGCACCCGGCAGTGATTCTCCGACGACAAGCGAACGCGGCAGCCCGACTGATCTGCCCTTCCTTTCTGCTTTAGGGAGACTCTGACGCTCTTCGGAGACCACCCACGACCGGGAAAGCTGAGGAAATTTCATGGTGAGGTCTGCACGCCTAGATCGGCACATCCACGCTGGACCGGCCGCTCTCACGGCTCCTGACACACGATTCTGTGTCTCCACACGAGAGCGCACACACCTTGCCCTCTCTCCACGACGGCGGCCCATGGCCGACGGAGAACGCGTGGACCTGAACGCACCATGACCCGGCACGAGCGACGACCAACAGCCCGAACAGGGGACACAATCGGCGCCGACTGCGCAGATCTCCATCAAGCCCCCTGACCCTGATTCGCCTCGCGACAGCGGACCGGCCATGCACAGAAGCCTCGCATCAGAACAGCGCAGCTGGAAGGCACGTGGCCGCAGCGCGTGCCGCGCACCAGAGACAAGCTGGCTCTACAGACTTATACATCATCCTCCGCCGCTGCACACGGCTCTTCAGGACTGCTCACACACCTGAAGCACACACGCAGCCCGCACACAGGATTTGGTGCAAGTCTCAGCCACGGCGCACGACGGGAATCCAGCCGTCAGCTGTCCCCGAGGGCTTTAGGGCCGCGAACGCACCTAAAGCCTAAACGCCAAGTCCCTCACATAGCTTCAGCTCCTGTTTTTCTTCATTGCCGGACTGAATCGCGAGAGGAATCAGAGACTAACTTTTCTTCCCACAGCCATGGACATCCCCCGCCACTTGCAACCCCCACCCTCCTCCCTTCCCCGGCACAGACTTTCCCCGCAGCTCGCCACCAAAGCGGGACTACCGAGGTCTCAGCTCCCCGCTAAGCCCTCTGGGGGGGGAGTGTATGGGGTACCCCCCCACAGCAGCCACGGACAAACACAGCCCTCGACTAGAGCAATTAACAGGACAGTGAGATGTGTGTGTTGAGATCAATAGGCAGCCTTCCTGTGCTTAGTTCAGGCACCAGTATCCTGTGGATATGTATGACGCAAATGCAAACATTCATGCTTCCTGCTCGCATTGTGGTACAAATGTCACATGTCTGAATGCATTTCCTTTGATGATAAAATGCCTTTGATGTATTGTCCGTTGCTGGGTATTTAAGTGGCTGAATTCATATGTTCACCTTCTGTTCTTCTTCTGACTGCTTCTGACTACAGCTCATGAGAGCCTGAGAGCGATCCCCAGCATGCTTATACAGCAGCTGGGGTGAGCTCCGTGATGGCGATGATTTGATCAATAAACTTCATTAAAACTCCAGACACCGTGTCTTATTATAACATCACCACAGTATTATATTTATGAGCAAAAAAAAAATCAAATTTGTATAAAAAAAATGTCACAAATGCATAGGGAAAATGTCCTAAAGTTTAATGAAAGATATCACAAATTAAAAACAAACAAAAAAACCACTCATTTGGAAGAGTAAAGTCATCAAGTAACTTTTTAAAGTAGAAACATTCTCAGTCTCATTCAGACATTTTTTTTGGTGACTATCTTACTTGCACTTGATTAATTAATATGAAGTAAAGCTACTTTCAATTTCTGGCTACTCCTGATTATTATGAACATGATCATAAAAGATTATTTGTCTATATAGAGTCTTCTTCCATAGACAAACAAGCAATAAATGATTTGACTGGTAGTCATTTAAATTCTGAAATGTGTATATACATTTCATAGATGTTTTTGTGTGCATTATTTGTTTTGAAATGTTTAATATCTAAAACATTTGTTTCATTTGAGTTATGCACTTTTTTTTTTTAAAGAACATAGTTTCACCAGTTAAAGTGCATGGTTACTTTGTCAGTAAAATAAAGTTTTACTGCAAAAGTTCAACAAATGGCAGTTCTTACTAAAATAACCAGTTACCATCTGCAGATTTTTATTTGGTTTATTTACAGGAACAGTAAATAAGAAAGGAAGTCTGAGCTCCAGTAAAAATTCAACCTCTTGCACAGTATAAGAAGAATCATTGACGGCTTCTCTTAATCCTCTCAACAGCGTCAACAATAATAAAAGATACTATAATGTACAAAGGGGAGCATTAAAGAGGGGAGGGTATTGCTGTGGATTAAATCAGATACTAAATCTTTGATGATTTTGAGCTGAAATAAATAGAGGAGCAGAACACCAAGAGGAAAATCCAAGGGAGAAACCTTCAAATAAGACAAGACGTGCAGTTAATGTTTTAAAATGGGTGAAGAAGACAAAAAATGGAAATATCTATTAAATGTTTAAGTTCCATCTATTACTGGCTTGTCTAAAAATAATTGTGCATTTATTTAATTTTCCTGCTTACAAATGTTCACATCCTCTTTGAAATAACTGAGATAATTATAGCTGAAAGTCTATCAGTCGTCATAAATTGCCCTACCAGGGCAGGACTGAAGACACCAAACGCCAACTGTGAGTTTGCACATTTAATAACACAAAATACAAAAGTACAAAAACTACATAAAACACTACACTTACAACGAGAGAAGATGCCGGAGCAGAACGGGGCTCATGTCAAGAGAAAATGGAGGAATAAACATTAATTCAAGACGGTGCGCAACAGAAAAGGAAACGGGGCTCATGTCGGGGGAAAAAACAGAGAAAGGGATTAAGCTCCAGATGAAGCGCACCCGTTCAGCTCCGCAGATAAACGCAATAAACTGAGAGGAATACACAGTAGGACGCTGCAACGAGGCTGAGTTGCAGTGGACTTAAATAGGTCAAGGAGAATGACACAAATCAACAACAGGTGTGTTTCACATGAGCAAAGATAATGGAATCAAATTAATGACAGGTGTGACAGCCCGCGAAACAGAATTTGACAAGAGGAAGTACACGCGTTGACTGTCAAAATAAAAGCACATAGCAGAAACCCAAAAACAGAAGATACACAGAGCAACCAGTAAACTGAGACAAAGACCATTCATTCATTCATTCATTCATCTTCTTTCGCTTAATCCTTTTCGGGTCGCGGGGGGGCTGGAGCCTATCCCAGCGTCTTTGGTCGAGAGGCAGGGTACACCCTGGACAGATCGCCAGTCCATCGCAGGGCCAACACAGAGAGACAGACAACCATTCACTCTCACAATCATACCTAAGGACAATTTAGAATCCCCAGTTTTGATGCCAATTAACCTAAAGAGATAACAGTAAATGGCAAGACTACTAAATGTAAAACAAAAGGAAACTAAGGGGAAGATGAGGGAGACTCTTAACAAACACAGGCAGAAACATAAAATACAAAACTGAATAATCATGGGTACACACACAACAGTAATCAGACTAATAATGACAAAACTAAGAATACAGGACGACTCATAAATAACAGAGGCAAATGGCAATTCAAGGAACATAATACAGAAACACATGAAATAACCAAACTAAGATAAAATAACAGGGAAAGTAAGCACAACAACAAAAGGACAAACAGATAACAAAATACACTAAACCACACTCAATACAAAATAAACTGAGATGAAAAGTACAGACCATAATAAGAACTAACTGAAGCGTGTGCCCGGTGCTCCCCCTGAGCTCCGCTTCATGACACCAATGATTTATTTTACTATTTGCATTGTTTGTGTAGATGCTTTGTTTGCTCTTGATTTAAATTCATCTTGAGTAAACATCGTAACATAAGATTGTGAGCTGTCTGAGGGACTAAAAGTAACACATTTTAACATGAAGAAGCCAATCAATGTCATTGTTACTGTAGGAAGTATTAGTGAGAGGAATTAAACTGTTTTATTTTCTTGGTCTGTTGTCTCTGCTACTTGGTCAATTTTTCTCATGTTTAATTGGAGTTTATCAAACTTATTTTGCTTTTAGTGATTCTATATTTTCTGAAGAAATACAAACTCCTCCCATGATGTTTCCTTGTGCACCAGAACACTTTTCTTATATAACACTGAACAAAATGACAATGGGTGACTTCAGAAGATGGGCCAAGTCATTATTTTGCAAGTCACAATTCTCATGTTTTGTTTTGTTTTTTTTAACTGAAAGCAATGCTATGAAGATTTTCACCTTAAAATAATGTTTCCAGAATTACTTTGATGGTACATCAACCTTTAAACAGGTAAATGTTACTCCCCTCATTGCCTGAATGGGCCCACATTGTCTGCAACAGCTCTTGGTAAGATCATGGAAAAGACTACAACTATGGCAACTGTGACCTCAGTCCCAACAGCCCATCACAGGGCACAACTACTATAGTCACCAACAACTCAGCACCCTCTGATTGGTTGTTGAGAGTGACGTCATAGCCACCACAGTTGTAGTCTTTTCAGTGTTCCCACCCGGAACAAGAAAGTTACAAAGGCGCCTCATTAAAGATTTCTCCTGATCCACTTTCAGTTATTGAAGGAGGCTGAAACTGTACATCTATAATAATACATATCTCCATAAGTCATGTGGTAATTTGCAGCTCTGAACTCCTAAGAGTTCACCTTAGCACTTTTACAGGTGCTAAGGTGGAGTAAGGTGTGTTAACAGTAACTTAACAGTACTAATCTCCAGTTCATAATATACGAGGGGTGCTGAAAAGTTCATAGTGGTCAAATTTGACCAAATGTGGTTTATTTTTCAGCTGCAGGGATCCAAGCACTGCAACACCTATGGAAGAAGTGTGTGGACCGAAAGGGAGACTATGTTGAAAAATAAACCACATTTGGTCAAATTTAACCACTATGAACTTTTCAGCCTATGAACTTTTCAGCCCCCCTCATATCTCTACAGCTCTAATATATCAGAAAAGGTGGAGGTAGGGGTGGATTCATTGTGTATATACAGAATACAGTTATTTTTTTTAATATACTTCTTTATCTCATATGTTTTAGAACATATTCAGTCTGCTTTATGCAGCCTTGAGAGCTCTTATTGTGTAAAAATCTAAAGAACGTCAACACAGCATTTTCCTAATGTTGGAGTGAGAATTAAGGTTTCTAGTGTGAGACAGAGGGGGCAAAAGAGTGAGTGAGGGTTGGCAACACTGTTAGAGCTCACCTCAGCCCAAGTCTTAGCCTATCAGCCACTGAAAAGTCACACCTCTGTCCACCAATGGTGCATTATTCATTCATTCAGACACATTCAGTTGGTTCAGGCTTGCTGCCCGACCGTGGAACCAGCCAGTTAACAGTGTGATCCAGTCCAGTCCAGCAATAGTGAGGTAAGAGGGAGGGTGCAGTTAAATGTGTGGCTCTTCAGCATTTAAACAGACATGCACTTCTGACATAGGGCTGCACGGTGGTACAGTGGTTAGCACTGCAGCAGCACAGCAAGAAGGTCACAGGATCAATTCCACCCCTGACCATCGTGGGTTCGATCCCACCCCCTGACCATCGGTGACTCTTCTGTGTGGAGTTTGCATGTTCTCCCCTTGTCTGCGTGGGTTTACTACGGTTTCCTCCCACAGGCCAAAGACATGCAGGCTAGGTTAATTGGTGTAGACTGGGTGTTATAAAGGGAATTTATAACAATGAGCGGCGTGATGACGTAGCCGGCTGGTACTGTCATCAATGCCAATCTATATAAGGGAGAGTTGGCCATCTTATGGTCTCTTCTACAGCGACTCGTCCTAGTAGCACGTCAGGGAGCTGAGTGCTCATATGTTTTAGTGTTCATTAACAGTCTGTGTTCCAGCACAGCATCCTCGTCCGTCATCATTCCCAGGTTTGTGGACATTCAATTCAATTTCAATTCAACTTTATTTATATAGCGCCATTTCACAACAACAGTCATCTCATAGCACTATCAACTGTAGGGGGGAACCCCCACAGTTGCAGAAAGACCCCAGCAATCAGGCGATCCCCTGTGAGCAAGCACTTGGCGACGGCGGAGAGGAAAAACTCCCTTTTTCATAACATTTGGTGACGAGAATTTATAAACCATGGAAGCGTGTCTAAGACTGCTGAGGCCTTTCCTTGAGTCCCCAGGTGAACCGGACATTCCGTGGCCATGTTGGCTGGACGTGTTTGAGACCTGCATTGGACCTGGGAAAGCTGGATAAAGTAAGGAAGCGGGCACCGCTTGTCCACAACCTGGACATAGAAGGTCAGAGGATTTTTCACACGCTTGGTCCAACAGACTCGTATGTAGATGCTGTGGAGCTACTAGCTAGCTACTTTGCTACGTCAGACAACGTGCTAGCATGCCGTATAAGGTTCCACCAGAGGCGACAGGGAATTAGTGAGTCCACTCAAAAATTTGTCGCTGATTTCAGACAACTGGCTAGCATGTGCAGATTGGGACTGTTAGAAGACGAGATGGTATGGGACCAGTTGGCCAAGCGCACAAACAACTCTAGGCTAAGGGTTAAGATGCTAACGGTGCCAAACGACATGACGCTAGCTAATACTATCGAGTTAGCGTTCCTATTGGATTCAGCAGATAGGTTAGCATCAGAGCTAGGTGTATGCCAACAACAGAGGCAACCAGGACAGACAATGTTAGCCAACGCGGTGGGCATGGAGGAATATAAAGACACAGTAGACGAGTACAAGGTGAACGCTGTTAACCAGAGGACCACTCTGAGAGGCCCCGCGTGTGGTAACTGTGGTTCCCCGATGCACCATGAGACAGCACGTTTTTGCCTGGCAATGATGTAACAAGTGTGGGAGGTTCAATCATTTTGTAAAAATGTGCTGGTCGCCGACACCATGGGACCCGCCAGGCAAGCAAAGCCTCCTGCCCACGACCACCATCCATGCGGTAAGCCCTGAAATTAATTCATGCGCATACGGCATGATTGAATTGGATGACATGACTGTGCCGCTGCTGCTCGATACTGCGGCAGTTAAGTCAATGCTGAACTGGGCCACGGTGAAGAAATTTTCCCCCAACCAACCGATTAGAAAAAAACCCAGTGGCGCTGTATGGATATGGTGGTCACAGAGTTAGCAACATCGGGACAATCGAGCTGTCTACTACAAGTCAAAGATTGCTTATGATTTTGAGTTTCAAGTGACTACACATGGTGACAACATTATGTGAGGTGACCTCTTCTACCAACTGGGCTTCACCATCTGCGAAGGCGACGGGCTCAACTTGTCAAGCTGCGGTAATTGGGACATGTTTACAATGGGTAACACCGACGCCGAATGAGCCGTCCTGAGCGCACAGGAGGAGAGCTCCCCGGAGGGGGGGCAGCAGCTGGACTCACCTCAGATCATTGCCCAGCTGGAGACTACGGAGGCCGCTGCAGAGTTGCAGGAGAGGGAGCCCGTGCACTCAGAGAACCTCGGGGCACAACAATCGGGCACGGGCGTTATCCATGACATGGAACAACAAGAAGTGTTAGGTGGTGTGTGAACACACAGCGGCCTCTCTTCATGTTTTGTGCCACTTAAGCGTTGTTTAAATTGTGCTTAGGTGTATATTCATGTGTTTAATGTACATATATGATGCCGTGCACAAGCTACAGTAACCACAACCTCCTGGAGATAAGGAATATGACCAAACATTACATCCTGGACCACAGCGTTACAGAGAACCTCTGTGGTCGGGGTATTCTCCACCAGTCCCCCACACCCCCGGACTCGACTGCCATGTCTCATCCCAAATGGAGACACCGTAGACAGTGTGAGCGGCGACAAAAGAGAGGTAAACATCGAGGTATCTGAACGAAGCTAACCGCTAGCCCACACAGACTGCCGATTCCTTCACTCATTCTGGCCAACGTATTCTCACTACACAGCAAAATAAGACCACATACAGCTCCTGAGAACTACGCAACGTGATGCACGAAACTGCTGTGTTTTTATCTTTATGGAAACGTGGTTAAATGACAATATACCAGACTCTGCCATTCAGTTAGCTGGGCTAAAATGCTATCGTAGCAACAGAGTGCTCACGGAAGGAGGGAAAACCCGAGGTGGAGGTGTGTGTGTGTGTACATCAGCGATGCCTGGTGTAGGGGCACAATGCAAGACTATCAGGAGCAGAGTGAAATGTGAGGTACCAATTAGACTGTAAGGTGCAGTATGGCAGCATAGTTATGACCAGAATACAACATCATAGTGAGTTATTGTACAATGAAATGGCATGTGGCAGGAAAGATTTCCTGGACCTAACCGTTCGACAGCCAAGCTGTAGCAGTCTGCTAGAGAAAGTGCTCCACTGTCTGTCCAGTGTGTGGTGGAGGGGGTGATCAGGATTGTCCATGATGGATCGCAGTTTATTTAGTGTCCTCTTCTCCACCACAGTCTCAAAGGTCTCCAGCCTGAGACCAATTGCAGAGCCATCCCTCTTGATAATCTTGTCAAGTCTGTTGGTGGCTGAACAGATACAGTGAAGTATGTGACGGGAATGCACCTGTAAATTGGTTGCCAATCAAATCTAAAAGAAGAAGAAGTCTGTTGGTGTGCTTGGCTCTGATACTGCTACCCCAACAGACAGCAGCAAAGAAGATGGCGCTGGCAACATTGGTCTGGTAGAAAAGCTCCTGCATCTTGTTGCACATGTTGAAGGATCTCAGCTTCCTCAGGAAGTAGAGTCTGCTCATCCCCTTCTTGTGTGCAGCATTGGTGTTGGATCTCCAGTCCAGCCCGTTGCTGATCCTAACATCCAGATATTTGTAGTCCTCAACCACCCCCACATCCTCCCCCCAATCTGCAATGGCTGAGAAGGCGTCCTCTTCTTCCTGAAGTCAATCACCATCTCTCTGGTCTTACTGACATTCAGCCTCAGGTGATTCTGCTCTGTCCACTCCACAAATCTGTCTACCAGTGCCCTGTACTCCCCCTCCTCTCCCCCTCTTATACACCCCACAACAGCTGAGTCAGAGAATTTCTGCAGGTGGCATGACTCGGTGTTGTACTGAAAGTCAGTGGTGTATAAGGTGAAGAGAAAAGGAGAGAGCACAGTCCCCTGTGGAGTTCCCGTATCACTAACCACCACGTCAGATAAGACACTGCCCAGCCAAACAAACTGTGGCCTGTCTGTCAGGTAGTCAGTAATCCAGGAGATCACAGAGCTGTCAACTCCCATCACTCACAGCTTCTCACCAAGCAGCAGTGGCTGGATGGTGTTAAAGGCACTGGAGAAATCAAAAAATGTGATTCTTACAGTGTCTCCTCCGCCATCCAGGTGCAGATGGGCTCGTTGCAGCAGATGGATGACAGCGTCTTCAACTCCTAAATGGGGCTGGTATGCAAACTGCAGAGGGTCCTGCCACGTCTTCACCTGCGGCCTCAGGTGGGCTAAGACCAGTTTCTCCAGGACCTTCATTGCATGAGATGTGAGAGGGCAACTGGTCGATAGTCATTCAGGTCCGATGGAGATGACTTCTTGGGGACAGGAACCAGGCAGGAGGTCTTCCACAGCACCGGTACTCTCTCCAGACTCAGGCTCAGGTTGTACAGGTGTTTCAGTAGCTAGCTGGTTCGCACAGGTCCTCAGGATCCTGGCAGAGATGCCATCAGGGCCCGCAGCCTTCCGCTGACGGGGTCTCTCCAGCTGTTTCTTAACCTGGTCTGTAGTCACAGTGATGTGAGGAAGGGGCCTGGTGTCCCCTGAGGAGGAGGAGGGAATGCCTGGCTGTGTTGTGGGGGTGAACAAAACAACAGCTAAAAACGCTAGCTCTAAACTGAGGTCCTTCAGCGGCTGCCTAGAGAGGTGCCTGATGAGAAAGCCTGAGCGCACAACTATAACGGCCGTTGCTAAACGACCGGGAGCTGGCCATTTTAAAACCCACATGTAGGAGTGGTTTCGTGCGTTGTATTGAACAAAATGTGTTAATGGGAATGACTGAAGTGTGGATGTGTATGTGTGTGAAACACCCGAGCTGCCGAGTGCCCGAGCTGTCAGGGAGCAAAGAGCCCAAAGGGCTCCCTGACGCGCCTGATGGAAAATAAATAAATATGTGCATTTTTAAAAAAAAATTTTTTAACCAAATAGCCAAATTAGGAGGTATTTACTTGTATTATTAGCATATTTGTAATTTGTGTGTATTTTCTACTGTTGAGTAAAAAAAAAAAAAAGAATCAAATTGTTGGTGCTTCCCGGCCAGATATTGTGATACTAGGAGACTGGCTCCTGACCGTGTAGTCACATTCTGTACATGAACACAGAACATCTAAAAAACAACAACAAAAAAAACAGTAATTTTATTTTAAAAAACAGACAAAAATTAGTCATAAAATAATCCACAAATTTATAATAAAGTTTCAAATGTACAAGAAAAGTCAATTTTGCAAGAGGAAATTATAAATTTGAGGAACATGGTTTCAACTTTAGATATACAGAGAAAAGTAGAAAACTATAAGAAAATTGTTATAAATTTTTGAGAAAAACCTCAAACCTTGAAGACTGAAGTCATTACTCAAGTTTTTAAGTGGGTGCTCTTTGTACCCTTAACTCAATTAGAAATTTTTGGTTGCCTGCTTTTAATTATTAATTTCAAAGCACTGCTTTTACATGAGTAGAATTTCTGGTTACTATACCCACCTAATCATATGATTTAAGTATGCTTGAGTACATTGCTATTATGAATGTTTCTTTCCCTTCCCTACTCTCTCAATGGAAAAAAGAAACACTAGAATAAAAATACAAAAAATACACATATTTTTGTTATTTATGTAAACCATGACAAAAAAATCTTGCAGGACAAACATGACACTTGATATTTTCTAACCTGTTTGTATACCACCATAGACAGAGAGAGAACCTGAATTAGACAGAGCTCAGAGAGGGCAAGATGAAACAGAAGAGAGGAGCCAAAGAGAGGGAAGTGTTCAGGCAGTGGAAGGAGAGAAGGATAACACCACTAAAAAGTCGAAACACAGGATGTCTGGGTGGGACCCCAACTGGCCCAATATTCAAGCCTCGGTTGTACAATACTTCAAATGGTAAGTTCCATATGCAACGTTACTGTGTAAAATTTTAAAAAGAAATAAATAGTATAAAATTAACATATTCCGGTATGTTCCCCCCCTCCCGGGGGGAAAAATATGTTGCCCCTGCGCCAAGGTCTTTAAGCCAGAGGAAACACTGGGCCACCGCTGCGTCAGCTGATGGAGGGACATAGACGATAACTACCAAGGCACACGTCATTTCTCGTGGCATATAATAGGGTCTCATACTCACAGTCAGCAGTTCAACGATCGGGCTGCAGCACTTTTCCTTTACGTAAATGTGTTCAGGATTACACCACCTTTCATTCACAAGAAGGGTGCTACTTTTCACATCTCTGTCCCCCCGGATAGTCTTGAAGCCAGGTATCACTACGTTAACATCCGGGATCTGTGAGTGTAACCACGTCTCTGTAAAATACATGATACTACACTCACGATATTCCTTTTGCATCCTGACCAGCGCTGTAAGCTCATCTGTTTTGTTCCCAAGCGATCGCACGTTCCCGGTGATAAACATGGGTACAGCCGGCTTATGCTTCCTCCTCCTTCTCCTCACCTTAGCTCCAGCCCTTCTTCCGTGGCGCTTCCTCCTAAGCTCATGTGGGATGAAGTGCTTCACTGCCGGCCACAGCACTCCAGGCTCTGGCCCCCTCAGCGTGAGCAGCTGGTCGCGTGTGTAAACAATGCGTACCCCCCCATTGATCTCCATTGCCTGAGGAAGAGAAGAAAAATAAGAGACAGGGCTAAAATAGAGAAAACTTGGTTCAGTCGTTAATCCGAATCTTTCTACCAAGCCCTGGTTAAAAAGAGACACACTATATACAAGAATAAGCACATAAAAACACAAAAGACATGAGAGAGTTGCTGCTGTTGCAGTCGCCCTCCTTAAAGGCCCTCCTACCAAACCTACACCAGCATGCAGACTTTCCAACAAGAGGAGACAATTTGCTGGACCTGATGTGCACAACTCACAAGAAAGCATACAGAGCCCCCCCACCACCACCCCTCCCCTCCTGGGTCTCTCTGATCACGTCACCATCCTATTAAGGCCGGCATACAAACCCAGAGTGAAAACAATCAGACCAACAAAAAAGCAGGTACATGTGTGGCCAGAGGGAGCCTCTGATGCTCTGAAAGACTGCTTCAGCACTACAGAATCAGAATCAGAATCAGATTTATTGCCATTGTTCATGTAGTACACAAACTAGGAATTTGTCTCGGTGCAATGCTGCAACATTAAACATGATAAGATAAAAATAAAAAAAACTATACATGCAATAAGTGTAGAATAAGAATGAGTAATACTAGTCAAACAGACTGGAACACTTTCAAGCACGCAGCCACTCACAATGGACACACAAACCTAGAGGAGTACACTGAGGTTATTGTAGCATACATAGCGAAATGCATTGATGATGTCACTCACTGCAAAACCATCACTGTTTGTGCTAACCAGAAGCCATGGATGACAGCAGAGGTCCACGGGCTCCTGAGGGCCCCTTCAGGGCCGGCGACACTGCAGGACCAACAACAGCTTAGGATCAACCTGTCCCATGCCATCAAGGAGACAAAACGATAGTACAGCAAGAAAATATCCGGCCACTTCAGCAACACCAGAGATGCATGTTCCCTCTGGTGCGGCATACAGACCCTCACCAACTACAAACCTCCACCTCAGACCTGTGCGAGTGACACCACACTGCTCAACAACCTAAATGACTTCTTTGGCCGCTTTGAAGCACAAAACAGCCAATCAGTACAGAAGACCACTGCTCTTCCAGACGAGCGGGCCATGATCTGGATCCGGCTAGTGTGAACAGGACCCTCTGCAGGATCAACCCACGCAAGGCAGCTGGTCCAGACAACATACCGGGTTGTGTCCTGAAGGACTGTGCAGAAAAGCTCAAGAATGTCCTGGCCGATATCTTCAACATCTCCCTGACTCAAGTTGTTGTCCCCACATGTTTCAAAACTGCCACCATAATACCAGTCCCAAAGAAGCCCATCCCATCCAGCTACAATGATTACCGGCCCGTAGCACTGACCCCTATCATAATGAAGTGCTTCGAGCAGCTAGTCATGCAGAACATCAAGTCCATCCTGCCTCCCTTCTACGACCCATCTCAGTTTGCATACAGGTCAAACAGATCCACAGAAGATGCCATCACTGCTGCTCTCCATCCAGCCCTCACCCAACTGGACTCAAAGAACTCCTACGTGCGAATGCTGTTCTTGGACTTCAGTTCAGCATTCAACATAGTCATCCCCCAGCACCTGATCAAAAACTCAGACAAATGGGACTCAAAACCTCTCTCTGTAACTGGGTGCTGGACTTTCTCACAGGGAGGCCACAGAATGTGTGGATTGGCAGCAACACCTCATAAACCATCACACTGAGCACAGGGGCCCCACAAGGGTGCATGCTCAGCCCGCTGCTCTTCACCCTGCTGACCCATGACTACGTACCAGCCTACAACACCAACCACATCATCAAATTTGCGGATGACACAATGGTGGTGGGCCTCATCACCAACAACGAGGAAGCCAACTACAGAAATGAGGTGAGCCAACTGGTCCAGTGGTGTAAAGACAATCACCTCTTCCTGAACATGGGAAAAACCAAGTAGATTGTGGTCAACTTCAGGAGGGGTCACACAAAGCACCCCCCCCTGATCATCGATGGTGCAGCTGTGGAGAGGGTGAGCAGCACTAAATTCCTGGGGGTGCACATCTCTGAGGACCTCTCCTGGTCCAACAACACCACATCACTGGCCAAGAAAGGTCAAACTCGCTTCCATTTCCTCCGCAAACTAAGAAAAGTATGAGTCCCACCCCCATCATGTGTTCTTTCCACTGGGGCACCACTGAGAGCATCCTCACCAGCTGCATCACAGTGTGGTATGGAAGCTGCACCACCTCCTGCCGGAAGACACTACAATGCACAGTAAAAGCAGCCAGCAAGATCATTGGTACCCCTCTGCCCCCTCTCCGACATCTACCTCACCCGCAGAGCCATCAACATCGCAAGCCATACCTCCCACACCTCACACTCCCTCTTCAGACCCCTGCCCTTGGGGAAAAGGTACCGGAGCCTCTGGGCCCACTCCACAAGACTGCTAAACAGCTTTGTTCATCAGGCCATCAGGACCCTGAACTCTGTCCACCCTCGCTCTCCCCGGATCGTAACGCAATCACCCACACAATAACTACCTCAGCTGTTGGCACAGAAAGACTGGCACACCAACAGTAATACATTTGCTGCTGTATTTTTCTGCACTATAACTGCAACCATTTGCACAAATGCCATATCTGCTGCTGTCTGTCATTGCAATACTGATCATGTGCAGTCCTATCTGTTACTATCTGTACCTACACTACCGCACTGAACTACAACTACGGGTATTACATCTCTAGTTTTCTGTATATAGGATTGCTGACTTTTATCATCATTCTGTCATCGTTAATTGTTTCTCTATTTGCACTATGGGAGGTCTGGGTCTATCTTTTGTCACCATTTGCACTACAGGTTGCATTACTGTACATAGACTGCTGTTGTTGTTATTTTCTTTTTTTTCCAGCCTTATTCCTTTTTCTTTTTTATATTGTGCACACCACTGAAGTGAGAGAGAAACGCCATTTCAATTCACCTGTATGTCCTGTACGTATATGTAACCCTTTAGCACACTGTGCATACAAGTATGACTATTGGTACAGATTCTTTTCGAGGAGGAGGTGAGAAATGAAGAACATAATACACCTTTCAGGTTGTAACAATAGCCGGCATGTATGTAACAAGAATAAAGTTTATTCATTTTCTTTCAGATAGCATCAGTTTTTTTTAGTTAACCAATGTTTTGTTTAAATTATAGAAAGTCCATCCCAAAGAAAATAAAATATATTAAGAGCTCTGATAAAAGAAAGTAGCAACAACAAAAAAAAACCCAAAACAAAACAAAAAAAATGTTCATCTACCCGGGTAGTATATGTGTTCTCCTGTTATTAGGGTGAAAAGAGATGTTTCAGGGCTTATCTGGGCAAAGTGGAGGGGTTATGGAGGGGAAAAGGGAATCATCTGGGCTGGGGAGATGCTCCTCTGTCCACTCTGGTCTGGGGGTCCTCAGCGCCACCACGGAATTGTCCAGAAAGTGTGTCTCGTAGATCACAGGCATAAAAAAACAACCTGCATAAGCAGGATAATATTTACTCACTCATCAAATAACATCACCACATCTGGTAGTCACTTAAAACAGACTTAAAACAAACTGTGATTTTACAGCACACTTAGAATAAGCATTCATTAATATTCTTTAGTTGCAACACTTGAAATAAAGTGACTCTGGTAGAAATATACCAACAGTAACATGAACAGCATTTTTCCATTAATTTCTCCTGAATTAGCTTAAACTTCAAAGATTAAATTTTCTCACTTTCTCTGATTGGTTTTAAGGAGTTGTTTCACAAACTTTGCCACAGCACAAAACAAGAATATGAATCATACAAATTCCCACTGTGAACATTTTCCACGCGCAGCATAATGGACTGTAATGGTAAAAGTTAGCCTAGTAGCTACTCACAGCTAAAAACTAGCTTAGCATATATGAAACACTCGGTAAAACTCACCGGACAATTCAATAACTCCTTAGCTGAACTCCAACGACCTTTTCCTACAGTTCTTCTGGGCTGAATCACTTGTCAGAAGAATTGCAAACTAGTTTTTATTTATAATAAGTCTCTATTTACTCTGTATATCTTTTGTGTGGCCTATTTTTCCTTGTGTCACTCACAGGTCTTTTCTTTGCACTTTTCTGCTCAGTCATCTTCTGCTGTCTTTTGTTTTTTCCATCTAAGAGACTAGTGCATGCCCATAGAATGCAAGGTATCTGAAAAAGGTATCCCAATCAGGCTTTCCAGGCCCAAATGCAGGCTGTGTTTGAAAGTGGAATACAAAGAAGTATAGCCTATATGTAGGCAATCACATGTTAGACTTTGACAAATATAAAAGGGAGTAAATGGCACTAAGATTTATTTAATTGTGACTTTTAATTACAGAATACCTAAACATTGCTTTTTAAATTCTATTGGAAAACTTAATATAAAGATAGTGTTATATTTTGTGGCTATTTTCTGATTGTAAGAACACGCAGGGAGTCATAAGCATGCATGCATTTACATGTTAGGAACAGATTATTGAGTCACTTTTTAAAGATACATAGGGAGTTTTAATATAAAATAAAGCTTTCATATGTTATAGATACATAGGAAGTCTTAAGACTTTTATATGTTACTAATGATACATAGAAAGTCTTTATGTAAACAGGACTTTCATATGTTACTAAAGATACATGGAAAGTCTTGAGACTTTTATATGTTACCAAAAGATACATAGGGAGTCTTGATGTAACACAAGGTTTTCAAATCTTAATGGAATAAGAGGTTACAGTAATTGTAACCACCAGTTTGTTAAAATTAGATGGACTAATCTCTGTGACCGAAACAGCCATGTGACATTCCCGTTGCATGAGAACTGCGCATGTGCAGATTAAGCAGCGTAAACGCCATCTTGAAATGCCTCCAAGCGACATCACTGTGTCTCCTCCTCCTTGAGTGCAGAGAGAACTGCCTCCATCTTGTGGTCAACTATAAGAATTGCATTCTTTCATAAATTTACCTCCAAATCGAGCCTCCAAGTTAACTTTAAAGGAAATTTTTCCAACAATTTTGGGGACCTTAGTATCTCTCTGGCTGAAAGGGAGCCGCCGCTTTAAGACCGTGCGCACGGCTGAACAAAAGTCCTCCCACACCGGCTCAATAGCAGGTTTGATGCAGTGAAGCAACAGAGCGGCTACTCCCAATCAGCTGGAGAGTGAAGAGGTTCAACTTTAATCTGGGGAGATGAGAGAATAAGTAGATTTATTCCTAATTATAAAAGAGAATGTGTTGTTGTGAAAATCCTAGGTTGAGAATGTATAAAAATAGGGGTAATTTTCAAACACTACTGAAAAAAAAAGGGAAAAATAAGAAAAATAAATGTTGGGAGATTGTTATTGTTGTGAGTGTATGGTGAAGTGAAGTTTGTATGCTGAGAGTGGACAGAAATGGAGAAGGAAGTTTGGTTTTAGAGGAAAATTAAAGGCTGATGAATGTGAAAGTTTTGTGCAGGATTTAAGGGAAAAGACTGAAACGCAGAAGTGGTTGGAAAAACGGAAGAAAAACCTAAGAATGAGAGACTGACGCTGCAACGATGAGATGAAAAATAATAAAAAAAAAGAAAAGACACTGTATAATGGTTTGTCTGTTTCTCCATTAATCAGAGACGATGGTGGCAGCTGTGGTTCTGGGCCGGATCCGCCTCCCTACCCAGCAACTGTGTGAGTTCCTCTTCAGACCCACTTGAATTGGCTGCGGCCACCCCCTCCATGCCATCGCTCTAACAACCCCCTCCTCCCTCCGTGACTACAGTAAAAGAATTTTTTTAAAAAAGGGACCTCGAGAGATGGGACTAAGATGATCAAACTGACCACACGTAAATAAAATACATTATATTGTTGTTTTTCCATTTACTTTTCTGATAGCGTCTCAAATATTGGATCTCATTCAAGAACATTTTAGTATTAGTCTGTGTAAATCATGCGCATTTTGCCCGGAAGCTGTGTTAGTACTAACAAGCCACTCCAGATTCAACAAACTGCTCATAAGTTCTCCAAGCGTGCATAAACAGCATTCATGAATCATCTGTAGTCAGCACGTGTTCACGAGAATTGAAGATTGCATAACTTGACGCCCAAAACTACCGTTAGTCACTTTTCACAGTAACTAACCAGCAGTTTCATTCACTAAAAGTCTAAGAGAGAGAAAGGGAAGAGAAAAAAACCCCCAGCAAACCTGGAATTCTCCTGTGTGTGAGAGAAAAAAAAAAATCAGATTAGTTGTGGCAGGAGGGTTTTCTTCTGCAGGGACCAACATGAAGACACAGCATAAGCCTAAATGTAATGCTATGTTGTAAAAACTTTTTTTACTGTCTTGGAACAGCATTATTTTAAACAACTATGGCATAAAATACACCTGAAATTGGATTTCAGATGGGTGCTGTGATCTGCTTTCAAAACTGTACATATCCATATTGCACTGAGCTGAGACTCTCCCACTTTGCAGAGCATTATGACACATTTCAACAATTTGGGTTTAGAATGTGTGTGTAAAAAGCAATAAAAAATTACTCTAGCTGAAATTCACAGTATAGTGTGGAAATAAAGATTACTTTTTCCCTTATTTCCTAAACTCTGCACCCTAACCCAGAAGCAAGGAGCACACTTCATGTCAAAGCAATAAAAATCAGAATTATATCCATCTGATCCTATGTGAGTTGATCAATTAGCAATCATCCAACCATTACTGTCATG
Source organism: Pholidichthys leucotaenia (assembly GCA_020510985.1). Lineage (NCBI taxonomy): Eukaryota > Metazoa > Chordata > Actinopteri > Cichliformes > Pholidichthyidae > Pholidichthys > Pholidichthys leucotaenia. The sequence continues at coordinate 90,764,887 of CM035840.1, read as the reverse complement.
CTGGACAAGACATTTTTCACTGCACTGTCCTACAGAATAATGGAGCAGTGTATTCTTATGTTACTGGGAAAACGTTTAGAATCTTTTTGCATCTGATATGATTTGGACGAAGATGAAATGATAATGTTTAATTATCCTTAATTATGTTTAATTACAACCTGAATCAAAGTATGAAATCTAGTTTATAGGGATTAAACTCTTAGACTTGATTCAGACATAAAATATAGTTAGTGAAAACTAAGCTTAGAATAACAGCAAACTATTTACACAAAACTCTCAGCTAGTCCGGATCACTTGTAAATTTTGCTCAACATCGTATTAAATTTGAAGATATCAACAGATTGATGTACTGTATCTGAAGATTGGGAATCTAGGTATGAAAGGAAAATAAAAATTTAAAGAAAAACCTGCACTTATATGACCCACAGGGGCCTGAGGCTCCCCATGAATCTGTCTTTTATCAAGGAAGCCGAGGAGGAGAAGAAGGAGGGGGATGAGGACAGGAGTGGAGAAGGAGGGGCCGTGGCCGAGGAGGGAACGCACCCCCACGGTGGAAATGAGTGCATCAGTGTGGACAATGGGGTCACTGGCAAAGAGAGTGTCCCCAAAGGCAACACCGGCTGCTGGGAGGGGGAGCAGCCCATGAGTCACATCCACTACAACAAAATTGGACTGCATGATTAAGAACAGATAAGTGGACTCAGTCCTACACATATACAGAAAATTGACATAGACATCTTCCATTTACCTTTGATCTAATGTTAATAATATAGTGTTTACCATAAGTAATGTTGGAAGTTCAAGGTACTCCAATTAAATTTGTGTGACACGGGTGCATGTAGATCAGTAACTTGAGGTAATGACATTCAAGGCTTGGCAAAGTCAGAAGAAAAGGTAACAGTTAAATTTGCAAATGGCAAACTATCTGTCAAATCTGTGAAAGTAAAGGATCCTACTACCGGTAACATTGTTGAAGGGTGGTTCATTTTGTCAGAGGCTACCCACATATTGAGGAAGTAAATATAGTTTATGAGACTTTCAAACTGAAATACTGATACTCACTCGACCCGGTCATGGCGGACCATGTTCAGTGATATCACAGCATTTTATATCCACAGTTCCTACTGATTGGCAATCTCCAAATCAATATCATTGTACCATGTACTATAGGCAACTGAACGGCTCTGATCCAAATTATGAACAAACATTTTTTGCAAATCCATCCTCCAGATTGGTCATAAAAAACTTGTACTGGTTACCAAGGGGATGTGTGGAAGCATCCGTTGTCTTATCTGATGAGGATAAGAGACATTTTAAACAATGGGGGGGGGGGGGGGGGGGGTTCCACACATCTGACTGGTCAGACCCAAACACATGGATTGGAAAAATATTGGACATTTTGTCACCTCTGCTGGGGAATATAGCCATCCATGGGAAGCCAACATCTTACCGTAAGATAGAATATTCTCCTAAATTAGAAACATATGCATTGTCACTTAACTGGGTAACCACAGCACAAAAGGCTGTGCACAATTGACACCCAGAAATCTCCTACATGACCAATCTCAACATTAACAGAAGAGGATGAGCAAATTTGAAGCAAATTCTAAATTCATTATGGTAAAAAGATAGAACAGATGTTGGTCTAATAAAAGGGGGCAGGGTATGTCACTGTAACATCAAAGTACCATATAAAAGACAATATCCTCTCCATCTAGAAGCTTAAAAAGATATTAAACAGGTCATAAAAAAGCTAAAAGCAGCAGATGTCACAGTGTCATGCTCAGCCTCCCCATTCCTGAGGGAAACATCCTGATGATGCAGGATCTGCAGGAATTAACAACGATATAATTCTTTGTGCTTATTGTGTACATACCAGGATCACACACATTGCTGAATGAACTAAAACTCCAAATGCAATTTTTCACAGTGGTAGTCATCAGCAATGCATTTTTGGCATACCAGTACACCAGATCATCAATTCTGGTTTGCATTCATATCTGAAAACAAAAAGTACACACTCACCAGACTACCACAGGGGTATTGGGAGTCTCCTACAATTTTTTTCTCAGGCAATGTCAGCAAATCTTGCACATTTTATACCTCCTAATAGAAACCAATTACTCCTATGACATATTGGTGGCATCTCCTGATGAAGAGATATGCAAACAAACATATCTCTGCAGGCTGGAGTCTATAGGTGATTAAATAAAGGTGCTGTTTTTAGTCAAGGTTCCCAAATTTATACCTGACCAAAGGGTAAACCCATCCTCCCACAAAAATTATTTCACTATGTTGCTACTTGAACACATAGACTTTGTCATGTGTTCAAGGGAGGAATGGTGATATTGGTTATTAGTTATCACAGCCTATGGGTTTGAAAATTTTGCTACAAAATTTTGCCAATATTAATGTTTAATTTGTGCACAAAATAATGTCCAGGGCAATGTCAAGACCAGATAAGGGCAGTTTTCCATCATCAACATACTCATTTCAGAACATCTGCATGGACTTCATTGAGCTAACCAAATGTGAAGGCAAGAGATACTGTTTAGTTATAGTGGATATGGTTACATATTATTTCGCATTTAGGGAAAGTGTTGAATATTGATTTGAAACACCATGCAACATATCACCCACAGTCTGCAGGATTTATGGAACGACATAACTGGACCATTAAAGAAAGATTAAGAAAACAATGGCAGAAACAGGACAGAAATGGATTTATTGTTTACCATTGATACTATTTTATGAGAATAATGCCTACAAAAGGTTTATCTTCATTTGAAGTTTACATGAAAAGCTTTAATTAGTATCCCCTCTTTGACCATTCAACCCAGAAGATGAAGAGATTTGGTTTAGCAGATTACTGACATAATGCACGGCCCAGGAGACACACACGCAGGCTCAGGATAGATTTAACAGCTTTATTAGCAACGAGGAAGTGTATGGCTGCGTGTCTGTGGAGTAAGAATGTATTGGTGGTGGCGTCTGCGTCAGGCACGGGGGCAGGAGGCCGTACAGCCGGACAACCCTGTGGGAGAGAGCAGAGGGAGAAGGGTAACGGGCACCACACCAATACAGGGAATAATGATGATAGCTGGCTTACTTGGTTATGACAGGTGGCTGACGTCGACAAGGGCGAGGCCCAGGAGACAGCGACCTGCGGTACCTGTGGCAGCAGCGTAGAGCCAACGGCGAGGTGAGGAAGTCCGCCGCCGGGGATGTCCACCTGTGCACAGGGGAAGGCTAGAGGAGAGAGGTAAGGGGAGCTTACCCAAGAAATCTTCACTAGTCGGTTGAGATCCGTAGTAGCAAAGGGGCCGAAGTTGAGAGACGGCTTCAGGCCGAAGCCCAGGGCAGAGTGGATTAAATGCTTCACCGCTGACGAGGAGCAGGTGTGCGCGCGGCTGGCGCCGCTGATGAGCAGCGAGTCATAACAGTACTCCCCCCCTCTAGCAGCGCCTCCTGGCGATGGTTTTTCCGGGTGCGCTCGATGAAACTCAGAAATGAGTGACCGGTCCAACACCAGCGAGGAAGGCACCCACTGTCTCCACTCGGGTCCATAGCCCTCCCAATCCACCAGGTACTGCAATCCGCGACCCCGGCGTCGGGCATCCAAGATGTCAGCGACGGTCCAGGCCGGATGGCCACCAATCATCCGGGGAGCGGGGTGCGCCGCAGGTGGAGGGCAGAGGGGGTCAGAGACCACCGGTTTAATTTTGGAGACTTGGAAGGTGGGATGGATGCGGAGGGAGGAGGGAATAGCCACACGCACAGCCACCGGGTTGATGATTCTGGTTATGGGATAAGGGCCGATGAACCGTTGGGCCAGCTTTCTCCTCTCACCCTTTAGGTTAAGGTCCTGTGTGGATACCCAAACTTGCTGTCCCACCTGGTAGGCAGGTGCAGGTCTCCTATGTCGGTCCGCCATAGACTTATTGTGCTCCGCCGTGCGTAAAAGCGCATTACGCGCCGTGGACCAAAGGGAGCGGCACCGCCTCAGATGTGCCTGGACAGAGGGAACAGCCAACTCGCCCTCCTGTGCGGGGAATAGGGGTGGATCATAGCCCAAGGATGCTTTAAAGGGCGACATCCTGATGGCCGTAGAGCGAGAGGTGTTGTGGGCGTACTCCACCCAGGCGAGGTGAGAACTCCAGGACGTGGGTTTGGATGAAGTGACGCAGCGGAGCGTAGCCTCCAGCTCCTGGTTAGTCCGCTCACACTGCCCGTTAGACTGGGGGTGATGGCCGGAGGAGAGGCTTACCTTGGCTCCCAGGGCGTTGCAAAATGACCTCCAGACGTCCGAAGAGAACTGGGGGCCGTGGTCGGAGACCACGTCGACCGGGATTCCATGCAGTCTGACCACATGCTGGATGAGGAGGTCCGCCGTCTCCAAGGCTGAGGGAAGTCCACGTAGGGGCACAAAGTGGGCAGCCTTGGAAAAACGGTCAACAATGGTCAGAACTGTGTCAAAGTTGTTGGAGACAGGGAGCCCGGTGACGAAGTCCAGGGTGATGTGCGACCAGGGCCTGCCAGGGACGGGCAGGGGCTGGAGCAGACCCGCAGGGGGAGCGTTACCTGACTTATTGGTAGCACAGATGGGGCAGGCCTGGGCATAACGGGCGGCATCCTTCCGCAGGCCTGGCCACCAAAAGGATCGCTGGAGAAGGTCAATCATCCGCAAAGCTCCAGGATGGCAGGTGAGCTTGGAGGTGTGGAGCCAGTGTATAACGTCCCCCCGGACGGCAGATGGTACGAAGAGCCTCCCCTCCGGTCCGCCGCCAGGGTCCGGTTCCGACTCCTGCGCCCTCCGGATCTTGTCTTCTATGTCCCATGTAACAGCCCCCACGACGCACGACCTGGGCAAGATGGTGTGAGCAACGTCTTCTGCGGCCTCCGGGGCAAATTGCCTGGAGAGGGCGTCGGGCAAGCCGTTCTTGGAGCCAGGCCTATATGTGATGCTGAACTTAAACCTTGCAAAGAACAGGGACCAATGCGCCTGGCGGGCGTTCAGACGCTTGGCAGATCTTAGGTACTCCAGGTTCTTGTGGTCAGTGAGGACCACAAAAGGCAAGGCTGCCCCCTCCAGCCAGTGATGCCATTCTTGAAGGGCAAGCTTGATGGCAAGAAGCTCTCTGTCCCCCACGTCGTAGTTTCGTTCCGCCGGGGACAGGCGCCGAGAGAAGAAGGCGCAGGGTCACTTGACTCCATTGGCTGGGGACCGCTGGGACAACACCGCCCCCACCCCCGTGTCCGAAGCGTCCACCTCCACAATGCACTGCAGCGCGGGATCGACCTGGCTGAGGACCCGGGAGGAGGAGAACTCCGTCTTCAGCGCCTGGAAGGCCGAAGCGGCCTCTTCAGTCCACCGGAACGGGGTCTTAGGAGAGGTGAGGCGGGTCAGGGGCCCGACAATGGCTCCAAAGTTCGGGACAAAGTGGCGGTAGAAATTGGTGAACCCGATGAATTGCTGAACCTGTTTCCGAGAAGTTGGTGTGGGCCAATCCACCACCGCTTTGATCTTCGCTGGGTCCGGAAGCACCTGGTCATGGGAGATGACGAACCCCAGGAAGGAAGTTGTTTTGGCGTAGAATTCACATTTTTCCGCCTTGACGTACAGACGGTTCTCCAGCAGTCTCTGCAGGACCCGCCTCACGTGGACCTGGTGTTCATCCCTGGACCTGGAGAAGATGAGAATGTCGTCCAGGTAGACGAATACAAACAGGCCGATGAAGTCCCGGAGGACGTCATTGATGGGGCGCTGAAAGACGGCTGGAGCGTTGGTCAACCCAAACGGCATCACGAGATATTCAAAATGACCGTTTGGGGTACAGAAGGCGGTTTTCCACTCATCTCCCTCCCGGATCCGGACGAGGTGGTAAGCGCTGCGGAGATCCAGCTTAGTAAACCAGGTCGCCCCCTGGAGGGAGTGGAAGGCAGTGTCCATAAGGGGCAGGGTGTACCGGTCCTTCTCTGTGATATCGTTGAGAGCTCGATAGTCGATACAAGGACGAAGAGATCCGTCCTTCTTTCCCACGAAGAAGAACCCTGCACCTACTGGAGAGGAGGACGGTCGGATGATCCCAGCACTGAGCGACTCCTTCAGCTAACTGTTCATTGCCTCCTTCTCCGGCGCTGACAGACTATAGAGGCGTCCTGAAGGTAAGGGCTCCCCCTGGCGGATGTTAATGGCGCAGTCGTAGGGCCGGTGAGGAGGCAGAGACATCGCCTTGGACTTACTGAAAACAGCACCCAGGTCGTGGAACTCTGAGGGCACTAGGGTGAGATCCGGGGGCGCGGTGTCCTGAGCTGTGGGAGGCGAGGACGGGGCGCAGGCCGCGGATTGGAGGCAGGTACCCATGCAGAAAGTGCTCCACGCTGACACCTTCCCAGTCTTCCAGTCCAAGGCGGGGTTGTGGAGGCGGAGCCAGGGATAACCGAGGATGACAGGAGTTACTGAGGTGGGTAGGACGTAAAAGGAGATATCCTCCCGATGGTTTCCAGAGATGATCACCGGGACGGGGGATGTTTGGTGAGTTACTTTTCCCAGGGAAACTCGGGAGAGATTAACCAGGGCGAGAGGAGTGTCGAGGGGGTGACAATGGATGCCCAGTCGGGTTGCCAGGCTTTGTGAAATAAAGCTACCCTCTACGCCTGAATCCACCAGTGCATGTGTGAGGTGCCCAGTGAGGTTGTGACAGAAGCGGATGGGCAGTGTCGAATGTGTGAGGGGATTTAACCGATTAGCGTCCGCGAGGCCCCCTACAGTGACTCGCGGACCACCTCGTTTGGCTTCTCCGGACAATTCTCCACCGTGTGCTGGCTACCTCCGCAATACATGCAGAGGCCCAGGTCACGACGGCGCTGTTTCTCCGCCAGGGGGAGCTTTGTCCGGCCCGTCACCATTGGTTCCGACTCCTCGGAGACCTCCGGCGGCGGCAACGCCAGGTGGCGAGCTTGGGGCAGACGTGCAGAGGCGCCCCGCGAGCGAGAAGGCTGCTTCCGCTCGGAGGCGCGCTCGTGCAGCCTGTTATCCAAACTGATGGTGAGAGAAATCAGCTCCGCCAGCGTCTCCGGGGTATCCCGTCCAGCCAGCTCATCCCTCAGACCAGAATTTAGGCTGCGGAGGAAGATGCCGCAGAGCGCACGCTCTTCCCAGCCAACTTCCTCCGCGGTAACCCGGAAGTCGATCGCGTAGTCGGCCGCCGATCGGCTCCCCTGTTGGAGTCCGAGAAGGCGGTCGACCTGGACACTGTCCAAACGCGAATGATAGAACACTTCCAGAAATTGTCGCACGAACTGGCCATAGGTGAGGGTGGCGTAGCTGGGCTTCACCATAATGGTGTAAGCCCAGGTAAGCGCACGACCCTCAAGGAGATTACCTATATAGCCAATTCTGCTATGGTCTGAGGGAAAATCTCCAGGAACGCGAAGAAACAACGACTCGCACTGCATAATAAAACCCCGAGCTCCACCCAGCTTACCGCTGAAGCGAGCAGGAGTGGGGATTGGTGTGAGCCGTGTTGGCGCACCCGGAGCGGGCTGGACGGCCACCGGAGCCGCAGGAGCCACGCCACCTGGACGAGCCGAGGGGAACGGCTGCTGCGGGTCCAAGCGGTCTAATCGGTTAGTAATGATAATTAATTGATTTAATATCACCTGTTGCTGATGAGCTATTAAATCCACCCGAGCCTCGAGGGTGGAAAGACGGCGTGCGAGCCCGCTGTCTGCCGAGCCGCTCTGCTGAAGCCGTACTGACATAATGCACGGCCCAGGAGACACACACGCAGGCTCAGGATAGATTTAACAGCTTTATTAGCAACGAGGAAGTGTATGGCTGCGTGTCTGTGGAGTAAGAATGTATTGGTGGTGGTGTCTGCGTCAGGCACGGGGGCAGGAGGCCGTACAGCCGGACAACCCTGTGGGAGAGAGCAGAGGGAGAAGGGTAACGGGCACCACACCAATACAGGGAATAATGATAATAGCTGGCTTACTTGGTTATGACAGGTGGCTGGCGTCGACAAGGGCGAGGCCCGGGAGACAGCGACCTGCGGTACCTGTGGCAGCAGCGTAGAGCCAACGGCGAGGTGAGGAAGTCCGCCGCCGGGGATGTCCACCTGTGCACAGGGGAAGGCTAGAGGAGAGAGGTAAGGGGAGCTTACCCAAGAAATCTCCACTAGTCGGTTGAAATCCGTAGTAGCAAAGGGGCCGAAGTTGAGAGACGGCTTCAGGCCAAAGCCCAGGGCAGAGTGGATTAAATACCTCACCGCTGACGAGGAGCAGGTGTGCGCGCGGCTGGCGCCGCTGATGAGCGGCGAGTCATAACAATTACATGTTAAAAATGTCGACTCAAAAAGATTCTGTTCATGCTATTCTTCCTAGGAAGAAACACACAGGAGGAATCATCACCATAAAACCAGGAGACCAAGTCCTTACAAAGACTGTAAAAAGACCTGGTCAGAAGCTCCCTGGCAGGGGCCATATAAGATAATATTGTCAATTCCAACAGCTGTAAAAGCACAAGGCAGAGACACGTGGGTACACCTTACACACTGTAAATTATTATCAAAACAAACCATAGAAGCTATAGGGGAAAAGCCATAGACAGTGTTGCTGTCGTGGAGGAAGTCTGGGGCTACAAAGGGAGTCAGGTATTTTAGCTGAGCTGATTGTCTCAAACCTTGGTGAAGAAATTAAGAGTCTACAGCAGGTAGAACACACTCAAAATGGCTAACAATGAAAGACCCCTCAGAGATCACTGATGTAGATTCCAGTTTTTTGAATGGCTCACATGTGTGTCCCTCGTGCTTGTCCTTGTCTTAGTCCTCCTGATACGGTTGTTGTGCAGCTCAGTAGCTATTTTAAAAGGTAACTGGCAGATCAATAAACATCAACATGAAGGATAAAGTGACATCAACCACCATAACGTGCACTGAAGATAAAGCTTGTGGAGTCCAGTTTGACTATTGTGATATATATAATTGTGACCACTCCATGCACTATGAATCTGATTCTGTGATGTATGAAAAGAGTCATAAGTACATGTGCACTCCTCCATGTAACTGGGCTGATGTTCAGTCACACAGGACCCGATGACTCTTAATCTGGACAATATTATGTTGGAGTAAATATATTTGGAAAAGACCCCTTATAGCGTAGGCATGGTCTACTATTCATCCTAATCCTAAGTATGAAGCAATAACACTATATTCAAGCACACACCAAGATATGTAGAACATTTGGAACATGACTGATTACCTGATCCACAGCATCACAGCTATGTATTCACAACTAACTATTGGTAGGGATATGCAAAGTTCCTTGCTAGTAGGACAAATAAAACAATTTTCTCCTTCTTAGGACTTAGGAACATTTCAAACAGTTCCTCCAAACCATCCTCTGCAGTCATAGTCCCAGCGTCAATGGTGCCAGGGCAGAAGAACACCTTTGAACTAAATGAAGGATGGTGGCTCTGTGGGCATAGGGTCTACTCACACCCGCCCTCTAATTGGGAGGTGTCTGTGCCCCTGTATGACTGACTGACCACACTATCATGATGTATCTGGATTAAGTCAGACAGTCTGGGCGTTGAAAGAGGGACAAACCATATGATGCAGTCTGAGCAACAGATATACCAGTTGAATTTAAACATTGGAGCGTTGGCCAAAAAGTCACACTCGCACTATTTCTGTCATGGTCTGGTGAGCGCGCGCCCCCTCCTTCCCGTGTCTCTCCTCCTCAGGTAATCAATGCACCTGGGAGACTGGACGCACCTGCTGCCTCTACCTCTACTCTAGCCATCTCCCTGTTCTCCATTCCTCCTCTTACAGCTCTCGTTTCTCTCTCCACAGGCCATTTCCTCTGGTGAGTGACATTTTCTGTAGCTGTTTCCCATGCTCTTTGAGATTTAATAAACATTCTCAAACGTGTTTTCCAGTGTGTGTTTGTTCTGTTGTTGTTGCACTTTGCACATGAACTGTAAGCTTATAAATCATGACAGAATGAGCCAGCCCCAATCTCGGCTCAGTGAGTGCAGCAGCATCAAAGCATTCCGCCCTGGATCGCTTAGATGCAACCGAGAGGCAGGTGGCCATGCTCACTCAGCAGCTGCAGACAATTATGCATCAGTTGAGCATGGTCCCCGGCCATTTGGGTAACATGGCTCCTCCGGGTCCTCCCGTCCCACCTGTTCCTGTTGTTCAAACTACTGTTCGCCATACTACTTCTGTTCCCACACCTGCCCCATACGTGGGGGAGGTGGGGAAATGTAAGGAGTTTTTGTTTCAGGTGTGGCTATATCTGGAGCATGTGTGTGTGTGTGTGTGGAGGGGGGGGGGGGGTACCCGAGTGACTCTGCTAAAATTCACTTATGACCCTCTTGCTTCGGGACCGGGCCCTCAGTTGGGCACCGTCCATTCTCAACAGCCCGGAGGGGGCTGTATACACGTTTGAGCGATTTGTGGTCGAGTTCACCCGTGCTTCTGACCATACGGAGAGTCAGGGGAACATCATGAGCCGCCTATTATCTCTCTGCCAGGGGGCCTGGTCTGTGGCCGAGTACTCAGTGGAGTTTCAGGTCGAAGCGGCGGATTTGGGGTAGAACGAAGTTGCATTATACAGTGCGTTCCTCTTCGGTTTAAACTCTCACCTCCGTGACAACCTGGCGGTTCACGTGGTCCCCGACTCTCTGCATGGTCTAATTGATCAGGCTATATCACCGCTACTGCAAGCGCGAGGAGATAAGATAAGATAAGATAAGCCTTTATTAGTCCCACAATGGGGAAATTCCAGGATTGCAACAACACAGGGATAGCAACACTCAGAGCAACAATCAGAAGGCAAGAGAAAAAAACAAGAGCAGCGAGTATACATATGTACATATATATATATATATATATAGACACACAGTGCGGAGCATTGTAGCTAGATGGGATAGGTATATAAATATACAGTATAAACACAGTGCAGAGCATTGTAGCTGGATGGAATAAATATATGAGTATATAAACACACAGTGCGGAGTATTGTAGCTAGATGGAATGAATATGTGAATATATAAACACACACAGTGCGGAGCATTGTAGCTAGATGGAATAAATATGTAAATATATAAACACACACAGTGCGGAGCATTGTAGCTAGATGGAATAATATGTAGATATATAAACACACAGTGTGGAGCATTGTAGCTAGATGGAATAAATATATGAATATATAAACACACAGTGCAGAGCATTGTAGCTAGATGGAATAAATATGTAGATATATAAACACACACAGTGCGGAGCATTGTAGCTAGATGGAATAAATATGTAAATATATAAACACACACAGTGCGGAGCATTGTAGCCAGATGGAATAAATATGTAAATATATAAACACACACAGTGTGGAGCACTGTTGCTAGATGGAATAAATATATAAATATATAAACACACACAGTGCGGAGCATTGTAGCTAGATGGAATGAAACAGCACAACCGTCTACTTAGTTATCCTACATAGTATGATTATGTACCCATACATATTCTCACCCTCCATAGCGACCGGTATTTTCCTAGTTGTATACCGGAGGGGATCATTGTGTAAGTCTATTGCGTCTTTTGCATTCAATACTATCAGGTTGTCACGTCTTTTTGCTATCTCTGCGAGCAGCCCTGCTTAGGTTGTACAGTCTGACAGCCGTAGGTAGGAAGGACCTGCGAAACCTCTCGGTTGTGCACCTAGGATGATGAAGTCTGCTGCTAAATGAGCTCCTCAGTGCATTCAGTATGTCCTGCATAGGGTGGAATTCGGACTCCAGCAGAGATGACAGTTTAGCCACCATCCTTCTCTCTCCCATCTCCTCCACTGGGTCAAGGCGCTGCCCCAGGACAGAGCTAGCTTTCTTGATCAGTTTGTTCAGTCTCTTCCTATCAGCTGCTGTAATGCCACTGCCCCAGCAGACCACTCCAAAAGTGATGGCTGATGCCACCACCGTGTCATAGAATGTCTTCAGCAGCGCCCCTTGTACACCAAAAGACCTGAGTCTCCTCAGTAGGAACTGCTTGCGCTGTCCCTTCTTGTAGAGTGCGTCAGTATTGTGTGACCAGTCTAGTTTATTGTTCAGATGAACACCCAGGTACTTATAGGATGTCACCATCTCAATGTTTTTTCCCTGTATATTTACTGGTGCTGTGAGGGGTTGTCCTTGCCTGCGGCAGTCCACCACCAGCTCCTTAGTTTTCCTTGCGTTGATCTGGAGGCAGTTCCGATGGCACCAGTCCACGAAGTCCTGGATAAGCCCTCTGTACTCAGCTTCATCTTCGTTGGAGATGAGGCCAACGATCGCAGAGTCGTCAGAGAACTTCTGTAGATGGCAGTGTGTTGTGTTGTGTGAGAAGTCCGCAGTATAAAGGGTGAACAGGAAGGGAGCCAAAACCGTTCCCTGGGGGGCCCCCGTGCTACCGATGATCGTGTCGGACACACAGTCCCGGGTTCTCACAAACTGAGGCCGGTTTGTGAGGTAGTCCAGGATCCATGATGACAGGTGCTGGTCCACCCCAGCGCACAGCAGCTTGTCCTTCAGGATCATCGGTTGGATGGTGTTGAAAGCACTGGAGAAGTCAAAGAACATGATCCTCACCGCATTTCCGGGCTTCTCCAGGTGGGACAGAGAACGGTGAAGGAGGAAGATCACCACATCCTCCACCCCAATGCCATGCTGGTAGGCGAACTGGAGTGGATCCATCGCTGGTCCCACCAGGGGGCGGAGGTGAGCAAGAAGCAGTCTCTCCAGGGTCTTCATCATGTGGGACGTCAAGGCCACTGGTCTGTAGCTGTTCAGATCTTTGGGGTGGGAAGTCTTTGGTACAGGTACCACACAAGATGTTTTCCACAGCTGTGGTACCCTCCCCAGCTTCAGGCTCAGATTGAAGATGTACTCCACAATCCCACACAGCTGGTCTGCACAGGACTTGAGGAGCTTTGCGCTGATGCCGTCCGGTCCCGACGCCTTCCTCGCCTTGATCTTCCTCAGCTCCGTCCTCACCTGGGTCTTAGTGAGGGTCAGGTTGGGGGGCTGTGTGTTGGGAGTGGGGGGATGTTGGTGGAGTGGGGAGTGGGCAGCAGGACTTGATGTCTTAAGAGGCAGCAGTGGTTGTCGTGCAGTCAGGGGGGAGGGCGGTTGGTCAAACCTATTGAAAAACAGATTCAAATTGTTCGCCCACTCCCTGCCCCCCGTGGTCTGGGGGGAGATATTCTGGAGCCCAGAGATGGTTTTAAGGTTTCTCCAGACCCCGCTGATGTTGCTGTGTTGCAGCTTGTCCTCCATCTTCTTCCTGAAGCTGTCCTTGCCTTCTCTGATCTTTCTCCTCAGCTCCCTCTGTACGGACTTCAGCATCTCCCTGTTCCCCAACCTGAAGATCCTCTTCTTCTCTCTCAGAAGTGTTTTTATCTCAGGGTTGATCCAGGGTTTGTTGTTTGAGCAACACCGTATGGTCTTGGTGGGAAGGGTGTTGTCCACACAGAAGCTGATGTAGTCCGTGATGGTGTGAGTGAGGCCTTCGATGTCCTCACCATGTGGATCGCAGAGCTGTTCCCAGGCAGTGATTTCAAAACAGCCCTTTAGAGTGTCCATTGCCTCCTCAGACCATAACTTCACTGTGCGCATGGCCGGAGGTTGTCTGTGCACTTGGGGTTTGTACACCGGCCGGAGATGAACCAAGTTTTTTTTTTTTTTTTTTTGTTACTTATTTGTACCCGTAGGTAGACTTGGTTTGCAGTCTGGTGACAAGCCACCGGCTGCTGGTCGCTGCGTGCGTGAGCGCCCTAAACCTACATGTTTTTTTGGTGTGCGGGAGGAAACCGGAGAAATCCCGGAGTAAACCCGCGCAACACGGGGAGAACATGCAAACTCCACACAGCTCACTGTTGGTCGGGGGCTGGGATCGAACCCACGATCTCATGATCCCCGCGATCCCCCGGCCGAGGGTAAAACTGTGCTGCCACAGTGCTAAACCACTGCGCCACCGTGCAGCCAGTTGTGATCCGATCTCCCGAGTGGGGGGAGTTGTGATGAGATGTACGCCTCCTTAGTGTTTGCGTAGAATAAGTCCAGTGTTTTATTGTCTCTAGTGTGGCATGTGACATACTGGGTAAACGTGGGTAGAATGGGAGACAGTGAAACATGGTTGAAATTGCCTGAGATGAGGAGAAGAGCATCTGGGTGTTCTGTCTGCAGCCTGCCAGTTACTGAATGGATGACGTCACGCGCTGTCCCAGCGTTCGCCGTCGGATTTGCATAAATAACAATGCAGATCACGTGTGAGTATGCCCTCGGGAGATATGTAGGCCGCATGCTAACAGCTAGCAACTCGATGTCTTTGCTGCAGTGTTGTTGTTTAACAGTGATATGTCCCGGTCTGCACCAGTTGTTGTTAACATACATTATCACTCCACCGCCCCTTGCTTTGCCACTGTCTGATGTTCGGTCTGCCCGTATCGCGTGGAAACCCTCCAGTTCAATGTTTGCATCTGCTGCTAATTCAGTTAGCCAAGTCTCTGTGAATAGGAACAGGCTACACTCCCGGTATATGCCATCATAGCGGGACATAGCCGCTAGCTCATCTACCTTTCCCAGTAACGATCGTACATTCCCCATAACAACGGATGGGAGGGTGGGTCTGTACCTTATATTTCTTGACCTCCGCCTTACTCCACAACGACACCCATGTCGTTTTCGCCTCCGTTCTCTCGGTATGTCGAGTTTTTCTGTTAGCACCGGGTGGCGGTTGAGTGCTAGCAGCTCTTCCCTGCTGTACCGTCTCCTGCTATAAACAGTGGCTCCATCCACCAGCTCAGGAGACATTTGGGGCGATCTGTGTGTCCGTGATATATATGGAGCGAAAGGTGTGCCGGATCAGAGAGTTGTCACCGGATCAGAAGAGAGAGGAAGAAAAAAAAGACTCAGAATTGAGCCGCTGTTGCAAAAGGCAGCCAACTCGTGTGGTGCCGGAAGTCCATAGAAGGAGCGACAGTCCTACTTTCACCCGTCCGCCGTGCGGGTGCTCACCTCGGCTACTGACACAGGGGGCGCTAGTTCTTTTTCCAAGCCGATGGAGCTCAGTCGGTTTCGGCTGACCAACGAAGAGCGCTGGCGGAGAATAAGAAGCGGGTCCCTGCCCCCAAGTACGCCATAGGGCAACAAGTCTGGTTGGCAGCGGACAAGATCCCTCTGAAGACGGACTCTAAGAAGCTGTCCCACCGCTTTTTGGGTCACTACTCCATCACCAGGGTGATTAACGATGCCTTGGTCCGATTAAAGCTCCCACGGACCCTACGAGAGCACCCGACCTTCCACGTCTCTAACATCAAGCCTGTCTCCATCAGTCCTGTTTATCCTACACCAAAGCCGCCTCCTCCTCCCCAGACGCTCAATGGCCACACCACCTTCACTGTCCAGCGGATCCTGGACGTTCGCCATCGGGGTCAGGGCTTGCTGTACCTGGTCCACTGGGAGGGCTACGGCCCGGAAGAATGCTCATGGATCTCCAAGTCGCACTTCCACGACAAGGGGATGGTCTGGGCCTACCATCAAGCCCACCCAGAGAAGCCTTGTGGACTGCCAGGAGGCACTCCTTGAGGCGGGGGGCACTGTCATGGTCTGATGAGCATGCGCCCCCTCCTTCCTGTTTCTCTCCTCCTCAGGTAATCAACGCACCTAGGAGATTGGACGCACCTGCTGCCTCTACTCTGCCAGCACTTATTAGGATCATCTCTTCAGTGCCTCAGTGCTGGCTCATTTGGATGTACTGCCTCGCAGTGTCTACATTGCAAGCATTGTTCGTGTTTTTGGTGAAGTTTATGCACTCACCTGTTTCTCTTTGTTCTTCTTTGTTCTCAGGTTGCTGCCACCAGTGCAGGTGCATCTTCAGGGACTGCATGCGCTCACCTGCCCCTCCATCCACATTCAACTGCAACTGTTCTCTACCTGGTCAGGCACCATCAGCTTTATTCCATTCCACCTCATGACCCGCTTCATTCTGCTAGTTCGTCTCTCCCCGCTGAGGTCCCTGCTGGTTCTCTTGTTCTGCCCATGTAAGTGGTAATTTGGCTAGCCACCTCCCTGTTCTCCATTCCTCCTCTTACAGCTCTCGTTTCTCTCTCCACAGGCCATTTCCTCTGGCGAGTGACATTTTCTGTAGTTGTTCCCCGTGCTCTTTGAGATTTAATAAACATTCTCAAATGTGTTTTCCGGTGTGTGGTTTGTTCTGTTGTTGTTGCACTCTGCATGTGAGCTGTAAGCTTATAAATCATGACAATTTCCTTGGACAGGGTTTGGAAAGAATATTCTTAGGACTGAGTTTAGCCAACATACTGAGTATGAACCCGATGTCTTCGCTGCCTGGCTACAATCCTTCTTTGGACGGTGGGCAGGAGTGATTAAAAAAAAAAAACAACCCATAATATTATCCCTTATGATTGGAATTGCCATCCTTATGTATGTAAGATGTTGCTGCATTCCCTGTTGTAGAGGCCTTATTGAAAAAACAGTACATGCTGCTGGTGCACACCAGTATCTCATATTAGTTCAGCATGAGGAGAGTGACGGGGATTCAAGTGATGAGGACAGTCAGGTTTAAATCATGTCTACTAGTGTCTGCAAGGGAAAATGTTGGTATTGACAATATGCTTATAATGACTAAAGCATGATGTAACAGCTGAAAATTGTGTAAATACATTTACTGGAAGTTTTTTAAGTTTTTATTTTTGATATTGAACTTGTAATACTGAATGTTTGTAAATGATAACTTATTTTTATGGTTGACAAAGGTAGTAGAAACGAGGTGAGAATTTTTCCTGTATAAATGCTCAAAGAATGAAGACTGAAAAGAAATTGCATTACAATGATTACTCATGAAAGTATATACTGCTAATAGGTTTTTCACTCATCACACATGAAAATAACATCAGGTATCCAATACCTGTTTATTATAGTTGACTCCATGAAAATGGAGTCAAGAGAGGAAATAAATGTTACAATAAATAAACGGTGAAGATTAGTTAATTACATATTACACAAAGTGCTTGCATACACATATCTCTTAGATCCACATTTACACACAGACACACCCGTCCTGGGTATGACGTTACACTGCATCCGGGCGAGGGGGTCTGTTGGACTAGGAGGATGATGAAGTGCCTCTTAACCCTCGCTGATACTCCCAGGTGTCCCTTGGGCAAGGACTAGTACCTGTTAGCCTCCCTTACCAGGGTTACGGAAAACTCTCCAACAACTTTGTGCGTCATAATCCCCTAAGGCACAGGTGTCAAACTCATTCCATGGAGGGCCAAGACCCTGCAGGTTTTACCTCCATCCAGTGTCTTCAACAGGTGATTTCTCTGAATTTCTTCCTACTGATTGCTGATCAGTGAAAACACCTGCTGAAGAGACTGGGTGGAAGTAAAACCTGCAGGGTCTTGGCCCTCCATGGAATGAGTTTGACACCCCTGCCCTAAGGGGACCAAAGGTTAAAGTGGTTCCGAGCACCCGCTTGCTGATCATATGAGGTGACAAATGGGGCAACTTGTTTGCCATGAGTTGCGGCCCATGTCAGTGGAGGAAGAGATCCTGGTTCTTGAAGAATGTGTCTTGCTGCGGCTTTCACAAGTCCAACACAGTGCTTTGGCTCCTACTTCACTTAGACAGGAGGTTGGAAGGGCCCAGTCCAATCAATCGGCTTGTCAAGGTCTACTCTGGGATGTCTTTTGTCAGTATAACATCTCCTAATCCCAGAAGCCTATGGCGGAGGGTCAACTGAGTAATTTGCACTTTGGTGCTTTATTGTTTGAATATACCTTCCCTGCATCCCTGGTGCATAACTTGCAGGAAGTCCGCGGCTCTGTGCATCCCCTTATAGGGCTCTGAGGAGGGTGGGGAGCAGAGATGATGAATCATACTCTATCAAATATGGCTACTAAACAAACCCCTAAAAAAACAAATGCTGGAAGACGATGTGGATGACCCAGGAATTAGCAGGATGGCTCTTTCAAATGGTGATAATTGGCTGAGGCTTATTGTTTTAGAGTCGCTTTCATCAGATATGCCTCTTTCTAAGCTGTCCCCTTTTGCTGTACAGAAAGGAATTTCAGGTATTGCAGGGTCTGTTAACCTCTTGCACTCCGGGATACCGCGGGCGGTCACGTCTCTGCGTACTAGTGCGTCCTTGTGCACACTAGTACGCACACTGTGCGTCCTAGAGCGCACTGAAAAAAAAAAGCTGCATTTCCGTTCTTCCACTACAGACACAGCCGCGAACAGAAAGCCAAAGGAGTGCTTTGATTGGTTTAGATTTGATTGACCTCTCATTTGACTAATAAGAGCCTTGAATTGGGTTTCTGAAACCTTGAAGAACCAATGACTGAAAACCTAGCAAGAAGGACCTGCCTTCCAACGGCTGCGAATACAGCAAGCCAATTGAAGCAGAGAAGTTTGACGATTGAAAGCGTGCGTCCCGTACGTAAAATCTGTTCTGTGTAAGCTGCTGTGTGTGACGGTAGCGTTCGCCAGTGTTTTTTTCTTACTACTGTTCTTATTTGTTTTGAAAAATCGTTTGCCAAAACCGCAATCATGGAAGCGCAAAACCGCAATAATGGAATCATGGTTTGACCGGGTCGCGTGACCAGAACCACGAGTCGTAACAAGCGGACCAGCGTCATGTTCGTCTGACAATGAGGAAGAGATGTTCGTCAGCGACACTGCTGTTGTGGACAGGTAAGTGTTATAAGATAAATTATTCTTTATCCCTGAAAATTGTAATCAAAATGACTTTTGACCGATCGGTAAATTACAACTGTGTGTCATCGCTACATGACAGACCGCGGCGCTCGACCCGTGCGCCGAGAACGGTCCCCCTCTCCCGCTACTCCTCTGTAGTGGATTGCAGATATAGTGCAGATATTTTAGTACAACTGTGCATAGTCCGGTCCGGTCCGGTGCGTAGTCCGGTCCGTCATGTGGCGATGGACGATGTCCATCCTCTGTAGCGAGGAGGGGGGGGGAGTTGTTATCCTCTACATTGCAGATATTTTAGTATAATTTTTATTGCACTGTAGGTTATTTTTTCTTGTAAAAAAAAGCCACACATTTTTTACGTGGCATGCTTCTTTGTGTGTGGGGGCTTGTTTGTTCATTCATTCATTCATGAATGAATAAACAACCCCCCCCCCCCCACACACACACACAGCCCTGAGTGTCACCTTTCATTAGAGCCCAAGATCAAGCTTCTATATTGAATCATTCAAGAGTTACAGACGTTTTTCCAAACTGTGCCATTTGGCACAATTTGGCACAGTTCAAAAACGCCTGGGAACAACCTGACAAAAAAGCTGTGTAATATATTCATTTTTTGTGGTATTGTTACAAAATTTTGACCTCAGCTGGATAACACTAGGTTCTACATTTCTGTTGCATTTTCCAGCCCGTATCTGACAGCTGTGTGTTATTTGCAAGCATTAGTATCCAAAAAAACACCCAAGCAAACTTTATTTTCTTCAAGTTCAGTATGTTTAGATGACTGTTACTCAGTGGCAGGAGCACTTAGAGAGATTATGACTGTTTTGCCAAAAAATTCAAAGTGTTTTCTTTTAAATGAGACCAACCCCATGAAGATACTGCAAAGGGTTGAAGAACAGCTTTTGATTTACTTTGGGTACGTTATTTTTAGGCGTTTTTAGGGAAATTGACCAGAGTGCAAAGGGTTAAGGATGTTAAAAAAACTGAGGTCTGGCCAGATTTTGGTGGAATGCTTAAAGAAATCCCATTCTGAAAATTTGTTGCGGTGTAATGTGCTGGCTGGTGTTCCAATGAAGGCTTTTCCTCACCCTTCTCTAAACAGCTGCAAAGGAGTAATTTGTACTACAGAACTCCACGATATGGAAGAGGATGACATAGCCTCAGAACTGCAACAGCAAGGAGAAACACATATGAAGAGGATAACCATTAAAAAAGGTGACCGAACAGTAAAAACTGGCACTTACATTCTGACCTTCAACTGGCATCAACTCCCAGAAAGAATCCAAATAAGATACCTGAGTGTAACTGTTGATACCTTTATTCCAAACCCGTTGAGGTGTTTTAACTGCCAAAAGTTTGGCCACGGCTCCGCAGGATGTAGGAATAAACCAGTCTGCTGCAAATGTGGAGAGGAAAGGCATGAGTTGGCCTGCACAACACCTCCCAAATGTAGTAACTGTTTAGGCAATCATGCAGCATCATCGAAGGAATGTCCTTGTTGGATCAAGGAAAAAGAAATTCAAACTGTCAAATTAGCTACCCTGAGGCACGTAAACTGGTAGAAGGTTTCCCAAAGTACAAATTCCAGCAGACTTTCTCCTCTGTTGTGAAACCTAAGATGCAGCCTGCTGAGTGCCAGACAGATCTGACCTGGTTAACTAAAGAAAAGCCCTCATTATTAAGTAGTATTAAAAATTCCGGAGTCCCAGCTAAAAGTAAAACAAGCACTCAAAGCCTGACTACGATAAGTCAACCTTTAAGTCAAAGTCTAAGCAAGTCCGCAGAGCAAAACCAATTATCAAAAGAAAAGAAAAAATCTAGCTCCTCTACTCAGGCAAAATCAAGCCAAGAAAATAAATTGCAAAAGAATGGGAATCCAGAAGATGCAGAAATGTCTGAAGTCACGACTTGCCATAGTCACAGCCCCTCCCCCAAAAGCAAGCATAAGGAGCGTGCTTTTGTTTTACCTACCTGATGGTGGGTAGCCACATTATCCAGTGGAACTGTTGTGGCTTTAAGGCCAATTTCTCTGAAGTGCAGCGTTTAGCTGCTAGTTTTAATCCCCTTGCTTTTTGCCTTCAAGAAACTCTTCTACTGTCAACCAACCCCATGTCTCTGAAACATTATACTATGTATAATACATATGGTCCAAATGTGCATCGTCCATCTGGTGGCTCAACAATTTTAGTAAGGAATGACCTAATTCACAGCCACTTGGCTTTAGTCTCCAACTTACAAGCAGTGGCAGTTCGTCTAACTTTGCATAAAGCAATAACCTTATGCTCTGTCTATATACCACCAGATATGATTGTGACACCGGAAAATCTTGAGGACTGTGGTTTATATTAATCATATATTCCATACCTACATATGTATAGACATATTAGAATGTTTAGTGATTACATATGTGCAGTGACCTCACGCCTCAGAACAGGACAAGAGGTCTCGACCGCCAGCGAAGATCAAAGAGCATACGGAGTCGCAGCGGTGGAGACCAGATCGATCTCCCTGACTACCCAGGGTCAGGTGGAGGAGACAGAGGACAATGGAGGAGATCGATCTCCCTGACCACCCAGGGTCAGGTGGAGGAGACGGAAGACAAAGGAGGGGGGATTAAGTTAATGCGGGATGTCAGCTTTGATATGTAATGTCTTTTGTTGTGTGTAGGTATAAGTATGAAGGTCTGAATGTGTTCGACCTCTTATTCTGCTTCTGCACTGAGATGAGACTTGTTAGAGGAGCGAAGCTGATATTAAACTTTGGTTTATAAATTACATTGCCTCGTTATTTCAAGCTCTTCTACACTGGTGACCCTGACGCGAGGATGGAACAGAGACGTTCTCCCGCGATTGACTCATCAGAGGCGACCCAGGCAAGCGCCGGCGCCCATGCAGACAGGGGAACAGATGGACGACGTTCCCCCACGGCAGAAGCTACAGAGAGGGCTCAACCGAGCACCAGCCCCGCCATGAGAGCTGAAGAAAGGCGCTCTCACCCGGCGGACACATCAGGGACGGCCCACACAAGCGCCGTCACCGTCAAGCTGCCAGACTTCTGGCAAGAAGACCCGAGCTCGTGGTTCCAGCAAGCTGAGGCTCAGTTTGCACTGGCGGGCATAACGGCAGATGACACAAAATTTTATCACATCGTCGCCAAACTCGACGCTGCCACGTCGAGATGTGCGCGGAGCATAATCCAACGGCCGCCCGCCCATGACAAATATAGAGAACTTAAGGTGACCATCGTCGAGAACTTCATCCCCTCAGCCGAAGAGAGAGCAGAGAAGATCCTGGCGATCTACGGCCACAGAGGATGCAGACCCAAGGCCCTCATGGAGGACATGCTGCAGCTCAAGGAAGAGGACAACAACAACTTCCTCTTCCAACATATCTTCCTCAGCACTCTGCTGCCACACATGAGAGGGACGCTGGTCAACATGCGGTGCAGCACCCAGCAAGACTTCCGCGCGCTGGCCCGCGAAGCGCAGCGGCTCATCAATGCCTGCGGCGAACAGATGGCCACAGCAGCATCTGCAGATCTCAGCGCAGATGCCCAGAGCAGCGGAGAACCACAGACAACCGAGCAGAGCCCGCCCACCATGGCGGCAACACGACCAAGACGCAGCAGGCGGAACGACATCTGCTATTACCACCACCGTTTCGCCGAGGGGGCGTACAAATGCGTTCCCCCCTGCAAGTTCAAAAGTTCGGGAAAACGCCAAAGCTGAGAACCGTTAACGGCTGCGGTTCTCGGTGAAAAAAATAAGCTTCTTTATGTGACTGACGGACACACCGGGAGACAGTTCCTGATCGACACCGGAGCTCAACTGAGTTTTATCACCCCTTCCCACGCAGATCGGGCCATAGGTCCCCGGGGTAATGGGGCGATGGCAGCCAACGGCTCGATCATCGACACTTACGGTGAAAGGAGCCTGCCTCTTTGCATTCACAGCCGCAACTATAGATGGACATTTATTGTAGCGGCGGTGAGTTTTAACTTGTTGGGTGCTGATTTTTTGTGTGCACATGGGTTGTTTGTCGATCTAGCATTTTCTTCATTTTCTTCTATCCCATGCTCAGCTCGAGTTTCTCCACCACCCGTGCAGGTCAACGTCACAACAGCAGGAGGTAAGTTTGACCAACTCCTCACCCAATTTCCAGCACTCACAGTTCCCAAATTTTAAGCAACAGTAGCGAAACACGGGGTTGAACACTTCATTCCCACAATGGGCCCACCCGTGTTCGCCAAAGCTCGGCGCTTAGATGCGACCAAGCTCGCCATAGCACGGGACAAGTTTACCACCCTGGAAAAATTAGATATTATTAGACGCTCGAAAAGCCCCTGGGCATCGCCACTCCACATGGTCCCGAAAACCGACGGTTCTTGGAGACCATGCAGCGATTACCACAGATTAAACAATGCGACAGCGCATGACCGCTACCCAATTCCTCACATCCAAGATTTCTCACTACATCTGGCGGGTGCGCGCATTTTTTCTAAAATAGACGTGGTCCGCGGCTATCACCAAGTCCCCGTTTGAGCGGAAGACATTCCTAAAACGGCTGTAATAACCCCTTTCTGTCTTTTTGAATTTTTGCGGATGCCCTTCGGCCTCAAAGGCGCTGCTCAAACCTTTCAGCGCATGATGGACGTGGTATTACGCGACCTCCCCTTTGTGTTCGTCTACCTCGACGATATGCTGGTAGCCAGCCCCTCAGAGGAAGAACACGAACAACACCTCACTACAGTTTTTCAGAGACTAGAAGAGCACGGGTTAATAATCAATCCAGCCAAATGCAAATTCGGCGTGTCACAAATTGATTTTTTGGGACACAGAGTTTCACCGAAAGGGGCAGTCCCATTGCCAGACAAAGTCCGCGCGGTAAAAAATTTTCCATGACCACAAACGGTCAAATCGCTGCAAGAATTTTGGGGAATGGTTAATTTTTACAACCGTTTCCTCCCCCGCGCAGCTCAACTCATGCAGCCCCTGTATGCCGCACTCAGAAAACAAAAGCCTTCCAACGCGGTCGAATGGACCCCGGAGCGCGAACGCGCCTTCGCGGAAGTAAAAAGTGCTCTAGCGAACGCCACATTGTTGGTTCACCCCGATCCCTCGGCCCGCATAGCGCTAACCACAGACGCTTCAGACCTGGCCATAGGGGCAGTTGTGGAACAACACGTTGGCGGAACCTGGCAACCTTTAGCATTTTTTAGCAAATCGTTAAACCAAACCGAGCGTAAATACAGCACTTTTGACAGGGAGTTGCTAGCGCTTCATTTATCCATCCGCCACTTCCAGTTCTGGTTAGAAGGGCGGCGTTTCACGGCTTTTGTAGACCACAAACCGCTCACTTTTGCGATGGCTAAAATTTCAGAGCCATGGTCAAGCAGGCAACAAAGACAGCTAGCTGCAATTTCAGAGTTCACCACAGACATTCGACATGTGGCAGGCAAACTTAACGTGGTAGCAGACTGCCTCTCTCGCGCTGTGACATCGCCAGAGCACGAGGAGACAGATTATACTACCTCAGCCGCAGAACTCTTCGCCAACGCGGACACGTACGCGGCCCCAATTCACGTAGGGATAGATTACGCAGCCATGGCAGAGGAGCAAAGCGGTGACGCGGACGTGCGCGCGCTCCTGTCTGGACCAACAGGGTTAAGACTGGAGGAAAGGGGTTTACGTGACGGTGTACCCCCCTAATCTACGACATCTCAACCGGCCGACCTCGCCCGGTAGTCCCAGCTGCATGGCGCCGCCGTATTTTCGACTCAATTCACTCCCTCGCGCACCCAGGTGTGCGCGCCTCGGTTAAAATGGTTGCCGAAAAGTTTGTGTTGCCGGGCCTGCGCAAAAATGTAAAGGAATGGGCAAAAACTTGCATGTCTTGTCAGCGCGCCAAAATACACAAACACACAAAAGCCCCTCTAGAGTCTTTTCGAATCCCAGCTAGAAGGTTTGACCACGTTCATGTCGACCTCGTGGGACCACTACCTTCGTCTCAAGGCTTCACACACCTGTTAACAATGATAGACCGTACTACGCGCTGGCCTGAGGCGGTCCCTCTGGCATCAACCACTGCGGCGGAAGTCTCTCACGTTTTTTTGACAAACTGGGTGGCATGTTTCGGCGTCCCATTGGACATCACGTCTGATAGGGGGCCTCAATTTGTCTCAGAGCTTTGGTCAGCCATGGCCAGCAGCTTAGGGGCGACAATTCACCGCACCACCGCTTATCACCCTCAGGCTAATGGGTTATGCGAGCGTTTTCACAGATCTTTAAAGGCCGCCCTCAGGGCCTCGCTAACGGACACAAATTGGGTAAATAAACTTCCCTGGGTTTTATTGGGGTTGCGTGCTGCGCCTAAAGAGGATCTAGACGCCTCCCCAGCAGAGTTAGTTTTTGCACAACCTCTCAGACTCCCAGGTGAGTTTCTACCAGAGAACCCAGAGCCTGGGCATCTTCCAACCCTGAGGCCTTTAGGCAGTAACGGACCAGACACTCTCCCCGGACCGGCACATCACTCTTTTCCACAGGTTTTTGTCCCCCAAGCTTTAAAAAACGCAGAGTTTGTTTTTGTTAGGCATGAAGCTTTAAAATTAACCCTCCGTCCACCATACGACGGACCATTCAGAGTGCTGGAACCTGGTGATAAGCATTTTGTGCTTGATTTAGGGGACAGAAAAGAAACAGTCAGCATTGACAGACTTAAACCTGCTTTCTTGTTGAGAGACGAACCTGCACGGGTGGCGTGGGCACCTCGGCGGGGTAGACCCCCCCAAGAAAAAAGACTCAACCCCCCTGCAGGGAACAAATAACCACTCTCCTCCCCAAGCTGCAGATTCCTTACAGGAGGGTCCCACCAGGACGCCAAAGCGGACCTACAGCAGATTCGGGAGAAGATTAAAACCCAGACGGCACAGGGACTGATGCAAATTAACCAAGAGTTGTTAACTATGTTATCAGATTGTGCCGTGACAGTTTTAAGGCTGATTTGGGATATTACTATACTGTTATGGTTACCACTGAATTCTCTACAGGAGCATGACTGCTGGAAAGATTCTTCCTTGTTTTCCCTGTCAAGAGGTTTAACAGTATAGTATGTCATAGAAATTATCTTAAACTGTAGACTTACTTTGATTGTCCTTTTCTTAGTCGTTTGGGGGGGGCTGTGGTTTATATTAATCATATATTCCATACCTACATATGTATAGACATATTAGAATGTTTAGTGATTACATATGTGCAGTGACCTCACGCCTCAGAACAGGACAAGAGGTCTCGACCGCCAGCGAAGATCAAAGAGCATACGGAGTCGCAGCGGTGGAGACCAGATCGATCTCCCTGACTACCCAGGGTCAGGTGGAGGAGACAGAGGACAATGGAGGAGATCGATCTCCCTGACCACCCAGGGTCAGGTGGAGGAGACGGAAGACAAAGGAGGGGGGATTAAGTTAATGCGGGATGTCAGCTTTGATATGCAATGTGTTTTGTTGTGTGTAGGTATAAGTATGAAGGTCTGAATGTGTTCGACCTCTTATTCTGCTTCTGCACTGAGATGAGACTTGTTAGAGGAGCGAAGCTGATATTAAACTTTGGTTTATAAATCACATCGCCTCGTTATTTCAAGCTCTTCTACAAGGACCTTCATAATCAGTTGCCATCCCCATACATCCTTATGGGTGATTTTAATGGACATAATCCTCTGTGGGGAGGAATTTGCTCAAATGCAAAAGGCAAGATACTGGGGGATTTTATTGCTAAAAATGATCTGTTTTTGGAACGATGGGTCTCACACATACCTCCACCCAGGACATGGAACCTATACTGCAACTGACCTATCTACGTATATGTGATCCTGAGCTAGTGCTGGAATTCTCTTGGCGAGTCTTGGATGATCTTTGTGGAAGTGACCACTTTCCACTAATACTGACGTCTACAGAAGTGGATGTGCAATCAAGAACTCCGCGATGGCAACTCAAAAAAGCAAACTGGCCTTCCTTTGTTTCTCTGTGCAAAGAGAAATTCAGCCAAAAACCTCAACCACACTGTCACTCTGTTCAGAGTTTTGCTCAAACCTTAATTACAATTGCAATTAAAGAAGTGGCAGACTGAATGGAACACATGCACTACAAATAAACTGTATGATATTAAACCTGCCATAAGCCATAGACATTTGCATCACTTTCAAAACCGACATGATGAGGTAGTGTACACTAGATGCCGTACTGACCACTCTAGGCTTACACACAGCTTTTTATTAAAAGGTGAAGCACCACCATCTTGTCAGTTTTGCAGAGGTTTTTTTTTATCAGTAAAGCACATTTTACTTGACTGTCCTGCTCTCATGACAGCAAGACAATGTTTTTATACTCAAAAGTCACTGAAGGATATTTTTAATAAGGCACCACCAAAGAAAATTTTAGGGGTTTTAGCACATGTGCATCTGAAGCATCTTATTTAATTTTTCTATTTTATTGTATCTACATATCTATCTCGCTGTATTTATTTATTCTTTCATTTATCATACTGTCTCTATATAATTTTTAACTCGATTTTCTTATTAGTTCTAATTTTGCCATGAAATAGCCATAGATGCTGACATGGCACTAAACAAGAACACTCACTCACACACAGACACACATGTCAAACCCACACATAAACCATTTACACATATACATCAGTTACTTGCACATGCACAGGCTCTGCACACATACAGGTTCTGCACACATACACACATACATACAAACTCCACAGGAATGCCTCTTGACTGACCCAGAGAACAGACACAAGCTCAAGAGTAGGTTCAATGATGTTTATTGTAATAATGTCAGTGTGTGTATGTGTGTATGTGTAGTGAATGTGGATGTGAGTGTGTGGATCCGTGGACTCGTACAGCTGGGAGTGAGCAGAGTGCCGTGCAATCTGGCAACCCTGAGAGTAGAGCAGAGGCACAGTGTTAGCGCAGTTTCTCACTGAAGTGTATGGGAGAAGTTACTGAGGCTTACTGTTACAGCTGCAGTGGAGAATGAATGTTGGCCCGGAGGCAATCCCGAAGGACAGTGTCTGCCACCCAGCGCTGCTGACGAGAGACGGTGTGAAGGAGAGAGGTAGGCGAAGTCCGCCACCTGGAGGAAAGGATTCCGCTACCTGGGAGTTCTGCCTGTGCACAGGGGATAACACAGAACAGGTAAGAAGAATAATGAGCTTACTTGGAGATGAGGAAAATCCCTCCAGGCTGAGGCCAAAACGGCAGGGATGACGAGGGCTGAATGTTTGGCTGGAATGAAGAGCGCAGAGCTTCACGTAGCCAGGGAGACAGACAGCTCCGTGCCGGTCTTGCAGGCAGAGCAGGTTATATAGCCCGTGAGTGATGGGGAACAGGTGTGTGCGCAGCTGTAGCAGATAATGGCAGAGAGCGAGTCATCACAGAAGCCTCTTTATAGCTGTGTGGTTCATTGTTCTGGGTCCTTTCCAGGAGAGGTAGCTGGGAGGTCCCACAGCAATGTACACTGACTCCCGGCGTGGTTCAGTAAAAGTTAAGCTGAGAAATAGTATTTCTTCTGTGATCATTGGTTGGTTAACTGAAAAGATTCTGCTAACTGTTCAAAATTAATTTTTACATTATTATTATTATTATTATTATTATGCCTAAATGATTGCATTTTTGACCCTCTAAACCAGGGGTCACCAACTGGCGGACTCCGGTCCAGATCCGGACCTTGAGAGTCCTACGTCCGGACTCTGAACCTTTTTAATATAATTTGGGGAAAAAAATGACACTGTTTTGTTTTAACCAAATGAAAAAGTGGAACTCAAGTGCTGTATTGGCAGGGGCCGCCCACACATTTTATGGTGTGGGACCTTGGACATTCTCCATGGCAGAGCCGTATGGTTCTGCTCCATAGGATACAGCGGGCGGACAGCCATGCATCCTTCCCCCGGTGTAACCCGCGGAATGAAATGCTGCTGTAAAATTGTGTCCACTGACACTCTGGCTGCCTGTGATGGTATGGGTCCACCCGGGGGTCTGTTGACAGAAGGTCCCCGCGGCTCCTCCACACTTTCCTGGGACAGCATCCTCGTTGGGCTGCACCACGTTGTTTATGGAGGTAATTTCTGCAACCCTCTGATATCATGTCAAAACAATAATTTACTCTGTGTGTTACTGAACATGAAAAGTTCCACACATCCACCTCCTCTCTCCCTGTGACAGAGTGTTACCCAGACAGACACAGACGAAGTTAAAAAGATAAAAACACTGACATTAAAAAAAAAAAACCTCCAAAGGAATTCTGTACTGTGGAATTAATTATATTTTCTGTCCCTTTTTAGGCTTACAGTTTGAAATGTTCTGTTTTTAAATAATGAAAATATAGTATAAAGGTGGACTTTTGTGAGATTTTGTTTTGTAAATAGTAATCTTTTTAAATGTATAATTTAGTTAGTGTTCTCCTGTAAAACTTCCCAGTTTTAGGATTTAAGCTGTAGATTTTACAGTTTTAGAGGTATTTATTTGGAGTCAAAAACACATTTAGCGTTCCCCTGTATTATTTTGATGAAATTAGGTTTTATTTGAAATTGAGCAAAGAATTTATTGGAGTTTTTGTTTAAAAAATACAGAACTAAAAGCAGCTAAAACATCTGCTTAATAAAGTAATGTGTAAAAGCAAATGATATTGGCCTGCTGGAGACAGCTGTGGTCTTCTTAAAGAATATCCATGAAAAGATGACAGTTCTTAAAAGCATATTTTCAGATAAATTTGTCCATGTGACTTGTCAAATTTCTCTTCCATTTCTTTTATTAAAAGATGTTTGAAGTAAATTCATGGGTCAATGCAAAACACTTAGCTTTAAAAGTACCAAACACACAGTGTCCTCTCCACAGTGAGAGGAAAAAAAAAAAAAGAAAATGCGTTGAGAATCGTTTTAGAATCAAATCGGAGACCCTGAATCATAATTGTATGGTGAGGTGCCTAAAGATCCCCAGCCCTAATTCAGATCTCAGCTGGAGAGGAGGACTGACTAATTGGACTTCGTGCACTTTTAGTTGGTGACTCCTGCTCTAAACGCTAGCCAAAACACATTTTTTTTTCACACACACCTCAGACCCAGTGAAAAATTTTGTAAACTGGAAAAAATGTGTCCCATGCTGAAAATTTATCCAGCGTATGGTTGATACGTCATGGAGCAAGGGTTGTAGGGCCTTCCCCCCCATGTTTTTTTTTTTTTTTTACCTTTACTAAAAAAAAAAAAAAAAAAAAAAAAAAGAAGGTGGATCCAGTCAGCTGATCGCTGGAACCACAGAGCTCAGCTGTTTTCTATGATAAATCAGCTTCAGGGAAGAAGCACATGCCATGCATTATCTTTTTTTTCACTTTACTGAAAATTACTTCCACTAACAATGTGAGCGCTGTGGCTCTATTGTAAGCCATAGCCATATGTGTGATAGTTTCGACACGCTTTAAACTCGCCGCTGCCCGGTCACGTGGTTCATGGAGCTCCAAATAGTTCCAAACAACGGCCTTTCTATAATGGCATGTAAATGGCAGCTGTGACAATCTGCGGCATAAAAAACATTTTTTTGCCATATTAGGTAAATATTCAAAATACCTATCGGTAGGTATATTTTTAAACTTATAATGAACAGATTTAACTGTATTATAATACAAACAAGCAACAGTAACAAACATTTTTCTGATAGAATTGTGCATTTTTTTCCTTTTAAATGTATTACCTTCTTTATTCTAAATTTTACTTTTTCGCATAAATTTGCTACTTTTTTTGTCATATATTTATTTCTGTCTCATAACTGATTTTTATTGTACATTTGAGACTATTTTCAAATTGAAATGTGGCTGTTTTTTTAGTTTTTAAAAAAATCATTACTTTTTTCTTACAGATTTATGTATTTTTATACTAAATTTGAGGGGTTTTTTTCATTCTAGCTTTTTATGCACACATTTGTGAGCTACTTTGGAAACATTACATTTTTCTCTTAAAAGTTTAAACATGAGGAAAAAATACAAACTATACACATGTACTTTGTAAAAAAATCAAATTCATATACAGACGGTCAAAAATAAAATGAATTTCCTGAACCACAATAGAATTACAAAGGATAGAAAATATATTCTGTTAATAGTTCAGTTATTTTTTTTTATTAATTTCAAGTGAGCCATTTTATAAAACTGAGTATTTCACATTTGTAAATATGACAGTTGTTTTTAGAATGTTTGTTTTTAACATTCGACTCTTCATTTACCAACTTAAAATAATCACTTGTTTTCAAATGTATTTAAAAAAAAACCAGTCTATATCCCAAGTATCTTTCATCACGTTTCGCCCAATCATTTCTTCAAATAAGTACAGAATATTTTCAACACAACAGAATGATAAAATATCAAAATAGCTAATTTATGAATGTTAAATAACACTGCTGTGGTCTATATTAATCATATATTCCATAACCTACATATGTTGAAGCATGTGGAAATGTTTAGTAATTACATATGTAAAGGACAAAGGCTCTCAACCGCCGAGTGAAGAACAAAGACGTTCCCAGACACGGCGGAGGAGACCGGAGGAGCCACCTTCACCCCCTAAGGCGAGGAGAGGAAATACCAAGACAATGGGGGGATTAAGATAATGAGGGATGTCAGCCTTTGTTATGCATGTCTTTTGTTGTGTGCAAGTATAAAGCCAGTGAGCCGGAGACATTCTGTTTCTTTTCCCTTCTGCCACTCTGCACCAGATGAGACTTGTTAGGAGAGCTGATTATTAAACTTTGTTTATAAATCAAATCGCCTCTTCATTTCCAAGCTCTTCTACACTGGTGACCCCTGACGCGAGTATGGACCTGAGGCATACCCCCGCAATCGACTCAGCCGTGGCAACCCAGGCAGACGCCAGCCACCACGCAGACGAGGGAACAGATGGACAACTGTTCCCCCCGGCAGAAGAGATTGAGAGGGCTCAACCGAGCACCAGCACCGCCGTGAGAGCCGAGGCAAGGCACTCTCACCCGGCGGGCACAGCAGTGATGGTATGCACGAATGCCGTCGCTGTCAAGATGCCAGACTTCTGGCAAGAAGACCCCGCCTCTTGGTTTCAGCAGGCTGAAGCCCAGTTTACACTGGCGGGCGTCACGGCTGACGATACCAAATTCTACCATATCGTCTCCAAACTCGACGCCGCCACTTCGAAGTGTGTGCGGAGCATGATCCGGCGACCACCGGCCCGGGACAAATATGAGACGCTCAAAGCAACCATCGTGGCGAACTACGTCCCATCAGCGGAAGAGAGAGCCGAGAAGATCCTGGCGGTCTACGGCCACAGAGGGTGCAAACCGAAGGCCCTCATGGAGGATTTGCTACAGCTCAAAGAAGAGGACAATGACAACTTCCTCTTCCAGTTTATATTCCTCAGCACGCTGCCGCCACACATGAGAGGGACACTCGCCAGCATGAAATGCAACAACCACCAAGACTTCCGCGCACTGGCCAACGAAGCTCATCGGCTCGTCAACGCCTGCAAGGAGCTGACACCCACAGCAGCATCCGCAGACCTCAAAGCTGACGCCCCGAACCACGAGGAGCCACAACCCACT
The DNA here is from genome assembly GCA_020510985.1 of Pholidichthys leucotaenia. Classification (NCBI taxonomy): domain Eukaryota; kingdom Metazoa; phylum Chordata; class Actinopteri; order Cichliformes; family Pholidichthyidae; genus Pholidichthys; species Pholidichthys leucotaenia. The sequence continues at coordinate 90,732,496 of CM035840.1, read as the reverse complement.
GAGCAGACCCAGCCCACGGTGACAGCGACACGGCCAAAACGTAACAGACAGAGCGACGTCTGTTATTATCACCACCGCTTCGCCGAGAAGGCCCGCAAATGCGTTCCCCCCTGCAAATTTGCGATTTCGGGAAACGCCAAAGCCGAGAGCCGTTAACGGCAGCGGTTCTCGGCGAGAAGAATAAGCTGTTGTACGTGACGGATGGACACACAGGCAAGCAGTTCCTCATCGACACAGGAGCCCAGCTGAGTTTCGTCATGCCCTCCCACGCAGATCGAGCCACGGGCACCTGGGGCAACGGAGCCGTGGCAGCCAACGGCTCTAGCATCGACACGTTCGGCGAAAAGAGCCTGCACCTCCTCATCCACGGCCGCAGCTACAGATGGACATTTGTTGTAGCGGCGGTGAGTTTTAACTTATTAGGCGCAGATTTTTTGTGTGCACATGGGTTATTAGTGGATCTAGCAAATAGGCGCCTGGTTAATGCACTGTCCTTTGCTTCTATTCCATGCTCAGCCCGAGTTTCTCCACCACCTGTGCAGGCTAGCGTCACCACGGCAGGAGGTAAGTTTGAGCAACTCCTCACCCAATTTCCAGCACTCACAATTCCCAAATTCTCAGCCACTGTGGCTAAACACGGGGTTGAACACTTCATTCCCACAACGGGACCACCCGTTTTTGCCAAAGCTCGCCGCTTAGACGCGGCCAAGCTCAACATAGCACAGGACGAGTTTACAACTCTTGAAAAATTGGGCATTGTTAGACGCTCGAAGAGCCCCTGGGCCTCACCACTTCACATGGTTCCGAAATCCGACGGTTCTTGGAGACCGTGCAGAGATTACCGCAGATTAAACAACGCTACAGCGCATGACCGTTACCCAATTCCTCACATTCAAGATTTTTCACTACATCTGGCGGGTGCGCGCATTTTTTCAAAAATAGACTTAGTCCGCGGTTATCACCAAGTCCCAGTCCGAGCAGAAGACATTCCTAAAACAGCGGTAATAACCCCTTTCGGCCTTTTTGAATTTCTGCGAATGCCTTTCGGCCTCAAAGGCGCTGCTCAAACTTTTCAACGAATGATGGACGCGGTCCTACGCGACCTTCCTTTTGTCTTCGTCTACCTCGACAACATGCTGGTAGCCAGCTCGTCTGAGGAAGGACACGAGCAGCACCTCACTACGGTTTTTCAGAGGCTAGAAGAGCACGGGCTAATAATCAATCCAGCCAAATGCAAATTCGGCGTGTCACAAATTGATAGGACACAAAGTCTCTCCGAAGGGGGCAGTTCCGCTTCCAGACAAAGTTCACGCGATAGAAAGTTTCCCACGGCCACAAACGGTCAAATCGCTACAGGAATTTTAAGGGATGGTTAATTTTTACAACCGCTTCCTCCCCCACGCAGCTCAGCTCATGCAGCCCCTATATGACGCGCTCAAAAAAAAAGAAAGCTTCCAACGCGGCCGAATGGACCCCGGAGCGCGAATGCGCTTTCGCGGAAGTAAAAAGCACCCTAGCTGAGACTTCCGGGAAGATGGCGGAGAGACATAACACTTAAACAAAGAGCTCTCCCTAGCCGAATTAAAAATCATCGGTAAATGGCCAACTCGACATAAACGAATCAATAAACCAAGGGATGAAAACACGAAGGAACCGGGCACAAGGACAAAAACAGGGTAAAATTGAAGAATTCCTCTCCAACAACGCAGGAAAAACCGCTGTACGCAAAGCCCAAAAAAACGAGATGTCCACAGCAGAGAAAATGGAGGACGCCAGACTCGACAACATGAACGCTGGCATCGCCAGTTTGGGTGAAGAGTTGAGAGAATTCAAGCGACAGCTACAACAGGATTTAGCGGCTCTTAAGGAGGAACTGAAAAAAGAAATTAAGGAGGAAATCATGGACCTCCGAAGAGAAATGGAGCGTAAATTAACGGAAAACATGGAGGAGCTGCGCTCCCAGCGGGCGTGTATGACAGAAGCGCAGACCCGAATTTCGGAACTAGAAGATTGGAAAAGCGAGGCAAACGAACAACTACAGACCCTGACGACGCAAACGCAGAGGATGCAGGAGAAAATAAACGACTTGGAGAGCAGATCCCGACGAAGCAATATGCGCATCTTTGGAATTCCGGAGGGCATTGAAGGCAACTCGATGACAAAATTCATGGATCAGTTCTTAAAAAAAGAACTGGAAATACCCGGAGAAACGGATCTGCAGATTCAACGGGCGCACAGAACACCGGCACAGAACCCGAAAACAAACTCTCCACCCAGGTCAGTTGTGGTAAACTTTGTGAAATATGACATAAAGGAAAGAATCCTGACGCAAGCATGGAAAAAAAAGATACGAATCGGCGACAAACAGGTATTTTTTGACCATGACTACCCGACAGAAATCGTGCAGCAGCGGAAGAAATATGCCAATATTAAAAAAAAACGCTGAAAGAGAAAAAAATTAGATTCCAAACGCCGCTAACGAAAATGAGGATTCATTGGGAGGAAGGCACAAGAACCTACAACACGGCCGAAGAGGCAGCGCGGGATATGATGGAGCGGGCCTTGAGGTGAGCGTGCCGAAGGAGACGGCTGGAGCAGCGGCGGCCCTGAACGCACCACGACAGACGGAGTGGAGACGAGGTGAACGGCGGAAGAAGGGGGAGAGACGTGGCGCAGCGGGCCCAGGACAAGCTACAAGGCTTTCAACTGAAAGCCTAGATCATAACAAAGATTAAGAAAGGCACAGAAGAAATGAAGGCCAAGAAGACAAGGTAAAAGAGAAACAGACGGCTAGGAGAGGTTTAAGTGATATTTGTTGGACATTTCTAGACTTATGACTATTACTTTGATAGTAAATACAGGTCTAGGGAGGGCCCTTCACTCTGTGAAGACAAACCCCCCACCCACCAACAGGGACCAGTGGGCAGAAGAAAGGCCCAAAGTACGGAGGTCGAGATTTTTTAATGTGTTTTTATATAAATATGTGTTATTTTTGTTGTTAAAGGGGCTAGGAGCACAAGTTAAAAAAATGGAAAAACATGAATATGGGTAAAAATCTTAAGATATGACACTAAACGTGAATGGTCTGAACTCACCTGTTAAAAGGGAAAGAATAATAAGAAAATTCAAGAAGGAAAAAGCTGAAATTATATTTATGCAAGAGACACATTTGAGCAAGGCAGAACATGTGAAACTAAAGAGATTTGGCTATAAGAACTCCTACTACAGTTCATTTAAGGGAGGAGCAAAAAGGGGGGTTATGATACTAATCTCAAACAAAATACAATTTGAAAGTGAACAGGAAATCCAGGATAAAGAAGGCAGGTATGTAATAATAAAGGGAAGAATAGATGGTATGCAGATCACATTAGTGAACATCTATGCCCCACCAGAAAGTGACAAGGGTTTTTTTTCAACATCTGTTTGATCTCATAGCAACACACAGTGAAGGAGTCCTAATTTGTGGAGGAGACTTAAATGCTGTCATGGATCATGAAGTTGACACAACAAGTGTTAAGAAGACAAAAAAACATGTAACAAAGTTCATAAGAACCTCACTGGCAGAAATGGGTATGGTAGACATATGGAGGGACCATACACCCACTCGAAAAAGACTATACACATTATTCAGCAGCCCATAAAGTACACTCTAGAATAGATTACTTCCTTATGAATGAAGGTGACAGACACAGGGTGAGAAATTGTTGGATTGGAGGGGCAGAAATATCAGATCATAATCCTATATACATGGAAATATATTTAAACAATAGAAAACGACAAACAACATGGAAACTTAACGTAGGACTGTTAAATGATGAGAAAATGAAAGAAAGAATAAAAATAAACATAAACGAATATATCCAAGAGAATGACAATGAAGAAGTGGACCCAACAATACTATGGGACGCACTAAAAGCCGTGTTAAGGGGTAAATTAATTGTTGAAACAGGAAAAGCAAATAAGACTAAACTGGAAGCGTATGAACAAAGATGTGAGAGACTAAGGGAATTAGAACGTAAACATCAAAGCACAAATGATCCAAAAATATATCAAGAAATTAAAGAAGAAAAAACAAAGATAAAAGAAACACAAATGGATGAAATTGAAAGGAAAAATAGATATCTAAAGCAAAATATTATGAAACGGGACCAAAAGCCACAAAACTGCTGGCAAAACGGTTAAGAAAACAACAAACAATGAATAATGTATACAAGATTAAAGACCCCACCACAAATAAAACCACAGTTAACCCAGAAAACATCGAAGAAATTTTCCATAATTTCTACCAAGAACTATACTCGCAACCTGAAGAAACAAATACTAAAGATATCAAAAAATTTCTAGACACATTGGACTTGCCATCAATAGGAAATCAACAAAATGAAAAACTAACAGCAGAAATAACAACACAAGAGATCAGAGATGTGATTAAGTCACTTAAAAATGGTAAATCACCAGGTAGTGATGGATACCCATCTGAGTTTTATAAACTGTTTATAGAAGAACTCACGCCACAACTCCTAAAGTCATTTAATTGGACGCTGAACAACAACAAAATACCTCCAACATGGAACGAAGCAATCATTTCAGTTATTTTAAAACCAGGGAAAGATAAAGAACAATGCGGAAACTATAGACCAATCTCTTTATTAAATGTAGATTATAAAATATACACAACAATTATATGTAAACGAATAAAGACATTCTTGACGGAATTGATAGAAGATGATCAAACTGGATTCATAGAGGGACGCCAAACACATGACAATATCAGGAGAACAATACATATAATTAACCAAATACATAAAGAAAAGAAAAGCGCAGTAATAATGAGTTTAGACGCAGAAAAAGCATTTGACAGGGTTAACTGGAAATTCCTATATAGTGTACTGGAGCGCTTTGGATTTAACGAAAAATCAGTACAATGCATAAGGACGCTATATCAAGAACCTGTGGCAAGAATCAAGATAAACGGTAGCTTAACAGACAAAGTAAATATACAAAGATCAACTAGGCAGGGATGCTGCTTATCGCCCACCTTGTTTGCTCTGTTCATAGAACCATTGGCTCAAGCAATAAGACAAAATAAGAAATTAAAAGGTGTAACAATAAAGGGGGCGGAACACAAGATTGGGCTATTTGCAGACGATATTATAGTTTATCTTGAACAACCAGATAAATCAATAATGGAAATGATGAACTTGATAGAAAATTTTGGAAAATTATCAGGATACAAGATAAACATAACAAAAACACAAATACTGACATTCCACTATAACCCTCTAAACCAGATAACTGATAAGATCAAACTAAACTGGAAGCAAAAAGAAATAAAATACCTTGGAGTGAACATACCTAAAGACCTAAGCAAAATATATAAAGCAAACTATGATAGGTTGGAACAAGAAATAAAAAAAGATATTGATAGATGGTCAATCTTAAATATGGATCTGAATTCAAAAATTGAGACAGTCAAAATCAGCATACAACCTAGATTACTTTACCTCTTCCAGGCTATACCAACAGAGATTCCAGATGCCCAATTCTCAAAGTGGGACAGGATGATATCGAGATTTGTTTGGGGAGGTAAAAAACCAAGAGTGAAATATAAAACCCTCCAATTACCAAAAGAGAAAGGAGGCATGGGCCTACCGAGTCTAAAGGAATATTACTACTCAGCACAAATAAGATATATCATATGTTGGTGCGACGAGGGATATGAGGCAAAATGGAAAGAAATGGAAAAGGAAATTGAGGGACTCCCAGTACAAAGCATAATAGGGGATAAAGATGCATATAAGCAAATCAAACAAATAGACCCAATCACTAAATTTACTTTAGAACTGTGGTATAAAATAGTACAAAAATATAATATAAGGGAAGACATAAAACTATTGAAATGGGTAGCATTTGACAGTCAGTTTGAACCGGCAAAACAAGATAGGGGATACAAAAATCTGGTGAACAAGGGAATCACAGCATGGGGCAATATCGGAAAAAAAGATCTCGGGAGCTTTGTAAATATCAGGAGAAAATTTAAATTAGAAAGATCGGAATTTTTCAGATATCTGCAGATGAGAGATTACTATATGAAGAAGATTAGGCATAACCTCCAAACAGATGTGAACGAGATTATACAACTTATTTTAAGCTCATATGCAGGAAATAAAATAAGAATTATTTCAAAACTATATCAGAAACTTATGACAAACAATCATACAAGTAACTATATAAAGGAGAAATGGGAGAAAGAGCTCAATTTAAACATAACAGAAGAAAGCTGGCAGGAAATATGGAAAACACAACACACATCAACAAATTCAAGGGCATGGAGGGAATTTGGATGGAAAAACCTGATTCGCTTTTTCATTACACCACAGATTCAAGGAAAATATACAAATACCCAATCTTTATGCTGGAGGGGATGTGGGGCTCAAAATGCAGACCACTCACATATGTTTTGGAAATGCTACAAAATATCATCATTTTGGAAATCTATGCATGTGACAATACAGAGGATATTAGGATATAATATACCAATGAACTGTAACCTGATGTACTTATGTGATCTTAAAAAAGACAGTGTTATACAGGCTGAGGACAGATATCTAGTTAAAATCTTGTTGATTGCATGTAAAAAAACTATCACAAAAAAATGGCGATCAGAAGTTCTTCCTGACCAAGAACAATGGACTGACATTGTTGAGGACATACGTATGATGGAAAAACTAACATATCGACGAAGAATGCAAGAAGGAATATGGGAGAAAAAATGGCGGAAATGGACACACTACAAAGTGCAACAACGAGGCAGAAATTGAAAGAATAACCAAAGACACTGAAAAAACCAGAAGAATTAAGAGATGGAAACTAAAAACTTGATGCTCCAACATTTGTCCCCCCCCACCTTTTATTTTTTATTTTTTTTTATTTTTTATTTTTATTTTGTTTATTTTTTTTTTATTTTTTCCCTACCCTAACCCCTTTGTTTTTTAAATGTAGAATGTGATCTGAATGCATTATATATGATGAAAAATGAATAAAAATCTAAGTTACAAAAAAAAAAAGCACCCTAGCTAACGCCACATTGTTAGTTCACCCAGATCCCTTGGCCCGCATCGCGCTAACCACAGACGCTTCAGACCTAGCTATAGGGGCAGTTGTAGAACAACTTGTCAGCGGGGTCTGGCAACCTTTAGCATTCTTTAGCAAATCGCTAAACCAAACTGAGCGTAAATACAGCACTTTTGACAGAGAGCTGCTGGCGCTTCATTTATCCATCCGCCACTTCCAGTTCTGGTTAGAAGGGTGGAGTTTCACAGCTTTTGTAGACCATAAACCGCTCACCTTTGCTATGGCTAAAATTTCAGAACCATGGTCAGGCAGACAACAAAGACAGCTAGCTGCGATTTCAGAGTTCACCACAGACATTCGACACGTGGCAGGCAAACTTAACGTAGTAGCGGACTGTCTCTCTCGCGCTGTGACACCACCAGAGCGTGGGGAGACAGATTATACTGCCTCAGCAGCAGAACTCTTCACTAATGCAGACACATACGCAGCACTTATCCATGCAGGGATAGATTATGCAGCCATGGCGGAGGAACAAAGCGGTGACGCGGACGTGCGCGCACTCCTGTCTGGACCAACAGGGTTAAGGCTGGAGAAAAAGGGTTTACGCGACGGCGTACCCCCCCTAATATGCGATGTTTCAACTGGCCGACCTCGCCCGTTAGTACCAGCTACATGGCGCCGCCGTATTTTCGACGCAATTCACTCCCTCGCGCACCCAGGTGTGCGCGCCTCGGTTAAAATGGTCGCCGAAAAGTTTGTGTGGCCAGGCCTGCGCAAAAACGTAAAAGAATGGGCAAAAACTTGCATTTCTTGTCAACACGCCAAAATACACAGACACACAAAAGCCCCTCTGGAGCCTTTTCCAATCCCTGCTAGAAGGTTCGACCACGTTCATGTCGACCTCGTGGGGCCACTACCTTCCTCCCAAGGTTTCACACACCTGTTAACAATGATAGACCGCACCACACGCTGGCCAGAGGCAGTCCCTCTAGCAGCAACCACAGCGGAGGAAGTCGCTCGCATTTTTTTTGACAAACTGGGTGGCACGTTTCGGCGTCCCATCGGACATCACGTCCGATAGGGGGCCTCAATTTGTCTCAGAGCTCTGGTCAGCCATGTCCAACAGCTTAGGGGAAACAATTCATCGCACCACCGCTTATCACCCTCAGGCTAATGGGTTATGCGAGCGTTTTCACAGGTCTTTAAAGGCTGCCCTCAGAGCCTCACTAACGGACACAAATTGGGTAAATAAACTTCCCTGGGTTTTATTGGGGTTGCGTGCTGCACCTAAAGAGGATCTAGACGCCTCTCCCGCAGAATTAGTCTTTGCACAACCTCTCAGGCTTCCAGGTGAATTTTTACCAGAGAACCCAGAGCCAGGGCACCTTCCAGTCCCAAGGTTTTTCGGCAGCAACGGACCGGGCTCTCTCCCCGGTCCAGCTCATCACTCCTTCCCACGGGTTTTTGTCCCTCAAGCTTTAAAAAACGCTGAGTTCATTTTTGTTAAGCATGAAGCTTTAAAACCAACTTTCCGCCCAGCATACGATGGGCCATTCAGAGTGCTGGAACATGGTGATAAACACTTTGTGCTTGATTTTGGGGATAGAAAAGAAACAGTCAGCATTGACAGACTCAAACCTGCCTTCTTGTTGAAAGACGAGCCTGCACAGTTGGTGAGAGCACCTCGGCGGGGTAGACCCCCCAAGAGAAAAGACTCAGCCCCCCGGCAGGGAACATTTAACCTCTCTCCTTCCCACTGCAGATTCCTCACAAGAAGGTCCCAGCAGGGCGCCTAAACCAACCTACAGCAGTTTTGGGAGAAGGTTAAAACCCAGACAGCACAGGGACTGATACAAACCACTCCACAATTGTTCACTAATTGTGCTGCAACAGTTTAGGACTGACTTATGATTTTACTATGCTGTTATGATTACCACTGAACTCTCTTAGGAGCATGGCTGCTGGAAAGTTTCTTCCGTGGCAAGAGATGTAACACTTAGTATGTCATAGTAACTATCTTAGACTGTGAACCTTTCTATTGTCTTTTCTTAGTTGTTTGGGGGGCCTGTGGTCTATATTAATCATATATTCCATAACCTACATATGTTGAAGCATGTGGAAATGTTTAGTAATTACATATGTAAAGGATTTCACACCTCTGAAAGGACAAAGGCTCTCAACCGCCGAGTGAAGAACAAAGACGTTCCCAGACACGGCGGAGGAGACCGGAGGAGCCACCCTCACCCCCTAAGGCGAGGAGAGGAAATACCAAGACAAAGGGGGGATTAAGATAATGAGGGATGTCAGCCTTTGTTATGCATGTCTTTTGTTGTGTGCAAGTATAAAGCCAGTGAGCCGGAGACATTCTGTCTCTTTTCCCTTCTGCCACTCTGCACCAGATGAGACTTGTTAGGACAGCTGATTATTAAACTTTGTTTATAAATCAAATCGCCTCTTCATTTCCAAGCTCTTCTACAACTGCCACCACCAGGTGCTGATTTATGAACGTTAATGTTAATGTATGCTAATTTATTAATGTATGCTAATTTGTGAATGTTAAATAACACTGCCACCCACAACCAGGTTATCAAGTTGAGCTAGCTGCTGTTCACCTGAATCTAGTGTGGAGCAAGCTAATGAGCAAGTTTGTGAGCTTCTATCGGATATAAACACAAAAAAAGCTGACTGTGGTGGACACACATACGTGACCTGTTTTGGGACTCACATTTTAGATCAGAACAAAAGCAGAGCTTCCTTGGTGATTACAGGAAGCTGCAGGAATCTTAGCTTTGGTATGCAAGGCTTGAGACTGTGGGGGGTATAATTAAAGGATTAAAGAAGGGATGCATGGGAGACAGTGGAAGTGATATCATGGAGTGAGGATGCATTGTTACTGTCATTATAATGCAACGTGGTCTGTGATACATGTGACCTGTGAACTGTAAGAGTCCTGATATTTAAGGGCGAGAGTTTCCTGTGTGGCTCTCTTTTCTGCTTTGAGATGATGGTGATGTGAATAAAGCTGACTTGAGAGAGAACTCTGCCTCGTCATTCTCACATCTCCACACTGGTGACCCGAGACGTATCATGCAAGAGGAGAATTCCCCCGGGCCAGCCTCGTCAGGAGCCCCCAGCCAAGCGAATGCCACCACAGTCCAGCTACGACTTCTGGCAGAACAATCCGCGTTCCTGGTTCAACGCGGTTGAGGCACAGTTCAACCTCCGGGGGATATCGGTAGACGCCACAAAATTCTACCACGTAGTCGCAAAGCTGGACAACAACACGGCCCAGCATGTGGACAGCCTGATCGACCAGCCGCCGGACAGTGACAAATACGGCACGTTGAAGGCTGCACTCATCCAGCAATTCACCCCTTTGGCGGAGGAGCGAGCAGAGAGGCTCCTGGCGCTGACGGAGTTGGAAAATGACATGCCCGCAAACCTGATGGAGAAGTTGTTGAGGTTGAAAGACTCTGACTACGATCACTTCATTTTCACCCACCTTTTCCTCAGGACTCTACCGTCAGCAGCGAGAGCGACCCTGGCCAGTTCGCCACTGTTGGCCCAACGGGACTACAGTGCGCTGGGCCGAGAGGTGCAGCGGATTGTCAACGCCACCAAGCGGCGCGCAGCCACGGCCGCTGCAGCGGAACTCGGCGCGACGACCGGAGACAACAGGGGACCAGAGGCAGCAGTACCAGACTCACCGACGACGGCAGCGGCAGGGGCCAGGGAACACGGATCGGACGGCCTTTGTTTCTACCATCGCCGTTTCGCAGCGAGGGCACGCAAATGTGTACCACTGTGCCAGTTCAGGCGTTCAGGAAAAGCCAAGACCGGGGGTCGGTAGCAGCCGCGGCCCTCGGGGTGGAGAACAAGCTGCTCTACTTAACGGACGCACGCTCGGGGAGGCAGTTTCTCGTTGACACAGGCTCCCAGTTGAGTTTCATCACACCTTCCTACGCGGACAGACTAGCTGGTTCCGGAGGTCCCCGGGTGACAGCAGCGAACGGCTCAGAGATTAAGACCTTTGGTGAGAAGACTCTGCTTCTGTCTCTACACGGCTGTACATTTGAGTGGACTTTTGTTGTAGCAGCAGTAAATTTCAATATGTTGGGGGCTGATTTTTTGTGCTCACATGGTTTGTTGGTTGATCTCGCTAACAGGCGCCTGGTTAATGCATTTTCTTTTGATTCTATCCCCTGTACAGCGCGAGAGGCCCCGCCAACAGCACAAGCCAACGTCACAGCTGCAAGCGGTAAGTTCCACACACTGCTCACTCAGTTCCCAGCACTCACGGTCCCCACATTTTCGGCAACAGTCGCTAAACACGGGGTGGAGCATTTTATTACCACTACCGGACCGCCCGTTTTTGCAAAAGCTCAGCGCTTGGACGCAGTTAAGCTGGCCATAGCGCGCGAGGAGTTCGCCAACCTGGAGAGGTTGGGCATCATCAGACGTTCAAAAAGTCCGTGGGCTTCCCTGCTACACATGGTCCTGAAAGCTGACGGATCATGGCAACCTTGCGGGGATTTCCGCAGGTTAAACAACGCTACAGCGCACGACCGCTACCCAATCCCGCATATCCAAGATTTTTCCGTTCATTTGGCAGGGGTGCACGTTTTTTCTAAAATAGACTTGGTCCGCGGTTACCACCAAGTCCCAGTGCGCACTGAGGACATACCCAAAACAGCGGTAATAACTCTGTTTGGCCTATTCGAGTTTTTACGCATGCCATTCGGACTTAAAGGGGCTGCTCAGACGTTCCAACGCATGATGGACGCGATGCTTCGCGATCTCCCTTTCGTGTTCATCTACTTGGACGATATTTTAGTAGCCAGCGCGTCCGAAGACGAACACGAAAAACACCTGGCCACAGTTTTCCGAAGGTTGGGAGATCACGGGTTAATAATCAACCCAGCGAAGTGTTAGTTCGGGGTGGCGCAGATCGATTTTTTAGGACACCGCGTCTCCCCGAAGGAGCAGTTCCGCTTCCTGACAAAGTGCGCGCAGTGGCAGAGTTTCCCCGGCCGCAGACGGTCAGGGCATTGCAGGAGTTTTTGGGAATGGTGAATTTTTATAACCGTTTTCTCCCCCGCGCGGCGCAACTCATGCAGCCGCTGTATGCCGCGCTCAAAAAAAAGAAACCCGCGGATAAGGTCGAGTGGTCCCCGGAGCGGGACCAAGCGTTCTCGGAGGTGAAAGCAGCCTTGACAAAGGCTGCGTTGTTGGCACACCCAGACCCAACGGCCCGCATAGCGCTCACCACTGACGCGTCAGATGTGGCCATAGGGGCGGTCGTGGAGCAACATGTAGCTGGAGTTTGGCAGCCCCTCGCCTTTTTCAGCAGGACCTTGCGTGATAGCGAACGTAAATACAGCACGTTCGACAGGGAGCTGCTGGCTCTCCATTTGGCCATCCGCCACTTTCAGTTCTGGCTAGAAGGACGCTCTTTCACTGCGTTCGTTGACCACAAACCGCTAACATTCGCGGTGGCCAAGGTTTCTGAACCGTGGTCAGGCCGGCAGCAGAGACAGCTGGCCGCGATATCGAGTTTACCACTGATATTCAGCATGTGGCGGGCAAACTCAATGTAGTGGCAGATTGCCTCTCGCGCGCCGTGGCGGCCCCAGTCAGTGTAGGAGTAGATTACGCAGCCATGTCCGCGGAGCAGGTTGGTGACGCGGATGTGCGTGCGCTTCAGTCTGGACCAACAGGGTTAAGGCTGGAGAGCAGGGTGCTGCAAGACGGTATGCCCCCCCTAATCTGCGATGTCTCCACTGGACGGCCGCGTCCAGTAGTACCGGCCGCGTGGCGCCGCCGCGTTTTTGACTCGGTTCATTCTTTGGCGCACCCTGGAGTGCGCGCGTCGGTCAAAATGGTAGGAGAGAAATTTGTGTGGCTGAGCCTCCGCAAACAAGTTAAAGAGTGGGCAGCAGCCTGCACGGCGTGTCAACGAGCCAAAGTACACAGGCACACGAGGGCTCCTTTGGAGCCGTTTCACATTCCGGCCAAGCGGTTTGATCACGTTCATGTGGACCTCGTGGGCCCCCTCCCGCCATCACAAGGGTGCACACACCTTCTGACAATGGTGGACCGCACCACGCGCTGGCCTGAAGTGGTCCTGCTGGCATCAACCACGGCCGAAGAGGTGGTGCGCGCTTTTTTAACAGCTTGGGTGGCGCGCTTCGGTGTTCCGTTGGACATTACGTCCGACAGAGGCCCTCAATTTGTGTCCGAGCTTTGGTCGACAATGGCCCGCAACCTGGGTGTCACAATTCACCGCACAACCGCGTACAATCTGCAGGCTAATGGGTTATGCGAACGTTTTCATAGGTCATTGAAAGCGGCTCTCAGAGCGTCACTGATGGATGCAAATTGGGTAGACAAGTTACCGTGGGTGTTATTGGGGTTGCGTTCTGTGCCTAAAGAGGACTTAGAAGCCTCCCCAGCGGAGCTCGTGTTCGCGCAGCCACTCCGGATGCCTGGGGAGTTTCTCCCAGATAACCCTGCGCCAGACGCCTCCCCGTCTCAGCTGTTGCGGAGTAACATAGAATCAAGCATGCTGCCCGGCCCCGCGCACCACAGTTTTCCACGCGTTTATGTGCCTAAAACCTTGAAGAACGCAGAGTTTGTTTTTGTCAGACACGATGCGCATCGAACCCCGCTGCGACCGCCTTATGACGGACCGTTCAGAGTGCTAGAAACAGGGGACAAGCAGTTTTTGCTAGATTTGGGGGGTAGGAAAGAGAAAGTTGGCATAAACAGACTCAAACCCGCTTTTGTGGTGGCAGATGAGCAAGTGCTGTTGGCGAGGGCCCCGTGGCGAGGTAGACCACCGCGGGGGGCTTCACAGAGTAATGTTTCCCCAGAACACCCACAGGTGCTGACAAAAGGTTTCCACCCCCAGACGGCAAACCCCCAGCGTGACAGCGCCACAGGGACGCTGAATCCCAGCTACAGCAGATACGGCAGGAGACTGAAGCCTAGACAACATGTGGACTGATGTGTATTGATACTATCACGGCATGCATGTGGTTATTCTCTTGTTTGTTCTAAAATGTTGGGGGGGCTTTGTGTGGTGGACACACATACGTGACCTGTTTTGGGACTCACATTTTAGATCAGAACAAAAGCAGAGCTTCCTTGGTGATTACAGAAAGCTGCAAGAATCTTAGCTTTGGTATGCAAGGCTTGAGACTGTGGGGGGGTATAATTAAAGGATTAAAGAAGGGTTGCATGGGAGACAGTGGAAGTGATATCATGGAGTGAGGATGCATTGTTACTGTCATTATAATGCAACGTGGTCTGTGATACATGTGACCTGTGAACTGTAAGAGTCCTGATATTTAAGGGCAAGAGTTTCCTGTGTGGCTGTCTTTTCTGCTTTGAGATGATGGTGATGTGAATAAAGCTGACTTGAGAGAGAACTCTGCCTCGTCATTCTCACATCTCCACACTGGTGTGTGTGAGAAAAAAGAGAGGCTGCCTATTGATATCAGTCCATACATCTCACTGTTCTGCTAATTGCTCCAGCTGAGTGCTCTGCTTGTCCGTAGGCTGTGCTGATTTATGAATGTTAATGTTAATGTATGCTAATTTATTAATGTATGCTAATTTGTGAATGTTAAATAACACTGCCACCCATAACCAGGTTATCAAGTTGAGCTAGCTGCTGTTCACCTGAATCTAGTGTGGAGCAAGCTAATGAGCAAGTTTGTGAGCTTCTATCGGACATAAACACAAAAAAAGCTGACAAAAAAAAAAACAAACGCCATCACAGACTACATAATCTACACGTTAACTTAAGTGGTGAAATGAACAAAGCAACGGCCATCCATTAACTTACCAGGGATTATTAAGTAGACACTCTGAGAAATGAATGGTGGTCTATGAGGAAAACTACATTGTTTGGAACTAATCGCTGCTCCATGACCCACGTGACTTCCGCATTCCAAAGTTTCTATTGAAGTTTATTGGAGTATCACAACTATCATACTATATGGCTATGTTGTAAGCGGTTTGTTTTTTATTGATCAAATTTGTGCATTTCACTTCCTTGTTTTGCACACCCAGCTTACCCATGCCAGCGATTCAGCTGCTGCTCCCCCCCCCTTTTCCCTAGCATCATCTTGTGATGACATGCCAAATTATCCATTAGACCTATGCAATCACAGCAACTTTATGCAAGCACAGCAACTTTATGGTATAATTTTTTTAAACATTAAATCTTAACCGTTTGAGTGTGACTGTAGTCAAACTGTGACATAACCCCTAGTGGTCAACAGTGGTAAAGATTTTTTTTCAACAAACTAGTCAGATCTGATGTCAGAACTTTCTAAGGCTATAACTTTAAAGTGGTAAGAGATAATGGCTTACTGTCAATTAGAAAGATGTAAAATATGATCCAAAGTTTCAGATAGGAGTGAATTTACGCAATTTGCATACTGCCACGGCAGCTATATTGAATTACATAACTCAGTCAAAAGCGGACTTTGGACATATTTACACAAAGAATGGTTCAGTCTTTTGGCACTGTTTTTTGTACAGGGATACGTTGTTGTCTTATCTTCAAAGTATATGAACAAGAAAATCAGTACAATGTAAAGAAACAAAGAAATATGTCACTTACTGGTGGCGAAGGGGACTCGCTTGCTGGAGTACGCGGTCCATTTTTGTCCATCGTGGTCGTTATTTTCCGTTCTGTTGGTCATTTTTTTTTTTTGCGCTCTCTTCCACATCTAGACACTCTTATGATTATCCCACATCAATTTCATTTGTATACCCCGGCAATTTTTCAAGTATGAAGCAGTTTTATGTGACGGTACATGACGGTGCATGGCAGCCATATTTGCTTTCTGGGCTCAAAGAAGGAAAACAGGAAAAGGAAATAAGGATTTCTTCTTCTTGGGTGTATTATGTGTCATTCATGAGACCTCCAATGCGTGCCTGCCACCTTCTGAACTGGCACGATCAGTACAAGTCGTCAGCATGGCTGGGGAGTTAAAGGGATGTCAGAATCAGTTGACAGGCGCACGGCCGCGCTCTGCCACTAGGGACACGCAGAATCTCACACTCAAAGATAAGATAAGATAAGCCTTTATTAGTCCCACAACGGGGAAATTCCAGAATTGCAACAGCACAGGGATAGTAACACTCAGAGCAACAATCAGAAGGCAAGAAAAAAAAAACAAGCAAGCAATAGCAGCTAATATACATATGTACATATTACTATAAAATATATATATATACACACACACAGACACACAGTGCAGAGCATTGTAGCTGGATGGAATAAATATATGAATATATAAACACACAGTGCGGAGCATTGTAGCTAGATGGAATAAATATGTAAATATATAAACACCCACAGTACGGAGAATTGCAGCTAGGTGGAATAAATATGTAAATATATAAAAACACACAGTGCGGAGCAATGTAGCTAGATGGAATAATATGTAGATATATAAACACACAGTGCGGAGCATTGTAGCTAGATGGAATAAATATATAGATATATAAATATAAACACACCCAGTGCGGAGCATTGTAGCTAGATGGAATAAATATGTAAATATATAAACACACACAGTGCAGAGCATTGTTGCTAGATGGGATGAAACAGCATAACCGTCTACTTAGTTATCCTTCATGGTATGATTATGTGCCCATACATATTCTCACCCTCCATAGCGACCGGTATTTTCCTAGTTGTATGCCGGAGGGGACCATTGTGTAAGTCTATTGCGTCTTTTGCATTCAAAAAACTATTAGTTTGTTACGTCTTTTTGCTATCTCTGCGAGCAGCCCTGCTTAGGTTGTACAGTCTGACAGCCGTTGGTAGGAAGGACCTGCGAAACCTCTCGGTTGTGCACCTGGGATGATGTAGTCTGCTGCTAAATGAGCTCCTCAGTGCATTCAGTATGTCCTGCATAGGGTGGAACTCGGACTCCAGCAGAGATGACAGTTTAGCCACCGTCCTTCTCTCTCCTATCTCCTCCACCGGATCAAGGCGCTGCCCCAGGACAGAGCTAGCTTTCTTGATCAGTTTGTTCAGTCTCTTCCTATCGGCTGCAGTAATGCCACTGCCCCAGCAGACCACTTCAAAAGTGATGGCTGATGCCACCACCGTGTCATAGAATGTCTTCAGCAGCGCCCCTTGTACACCAAAAGACCTGAGTCTCCTCAGCAGGAACAGCCTGCGCTGTCCCTTCTTGTAGAGTGCGTCAGTATTGTGTGACCAGTCTAGTTTATTGTTCAGATGAACACCCAGGTACTTATAGGATGTCACCATCTCGATGTCTGTTCCCTGTATATTTACTGGTGCTGTGAGGGGTTGCCCATGCCTGCGGCAGTCCACCACCAGCTCCTTAGTTTTCCTCGCGTTGATCTGGAGGCAGTTCCGATGGCACCAGTCCACGAAGTCCTGGATAAGCCCTCTGTACTCAGCTTCATCTCCATTGGAGATGAGGCCAACGATCGCAGAGTCATCAGAGAACTTCTGTAGATGGCAGTGTGTTGTGTTGTGTGAGAAGTCCGCAGTATAAAGAGTGAACAGGAAGGGAGCCAGCACCGTTCCCTGGGGGGCTCCCGTGTTACCGATGATCGTGTCGGACACACAGTCCCGGGTTCTCACAAACTGTGGCCGGTTCGTGAGGTAGTCCAGGATCCATGATGACAGGTGCTGGTCCACCCCTGCGCGCAGCAGCTTGTCCTTCAGGATCATCGGTTGGATGGTGTTGAAAGCACTGGAGAAGTCAAAGAACATGATCCTCACCATATTCCCGGGCTTCTCCAGGTGGGACAGAGAACGGTGAAGGAGGAAGATCACCACATCCTCCACCCCAATGCCATGCTGGTAGGCGAACTGGAGTGGATCCATCGCTGGTTCCACCAGGGGGCGGAGGTGAGCAAGGAGCAGTCTCTCCAGGGTCTTCATCAAGTGGGACGTCAAGGCCACTGGTCTGTAGCTGTTCAGGTCTTTGGGGTGGGAAGTTTTTGGTACAGGTACCACACAAGATGTTTTCCACAGCTGTGGTACCCTCCCCAGCTTCAGGCTCAGGTTGAAGATGTACGTCACAATCTCACACAGCTGGTCTGCACAGGACTTGAGGAGCTTTGCGCTGATGCCGTCCGGTCCCGACGCCTTCCTCGCCTTGATCTTCCTCAGCTCCGTCCTCACCTGGGTCCTGGTCAGGGTCAGGATGGGGGGCTGTGTGTTGGGACTGGGGGGGTGTTGGTGGAGTGGGGAGTGGGCAGCAGGACTTGATTTCTTTAGAGGCAGCAGTGGTTGTTGTGCAGTCAGGGGGGAGGGCGGTTGGTCAAACCTATTGAAAAACAGATTCAGGTTGTTCGCCCACTCCCTGCCCCCTGTGGCCTGGGGGGAGGTATTCTGGAGCCCAGAGATGGTTTTGAGGTTTCTCCAGACCCCGCTGATGTTGCTCTGTTGCAGCTTGTCCTCCATCTTCTTCCTGAAGCTGTCCTTGCCTTCTCTGATCTTTCTCCTCAGCTCCCTCTGTACGGACTTCAGCATCTCCCTATTCCCCGACCTGAAGATCCTCTTCTTCTCTCTCAGAAGTGTTTTTATCTCAGGGTTGATCCAGGGTTGATCCAGGGTTTGTTGTTCGAACAACGCTGTATGGTCTTGGTGGGAACGGATTTGTCCACACAGAAGCTGAGGTAGTCCGTGAAGGT
Organism: Pholidichthys leucotaenia; assembly: GCA_020510985.1. Classification (NCBI taxonomy): domain Eukaryota; kingdom Metazoa; phylum Chordata; class Actinopteri; order Cichliformes; family Pholidichthyidae; genus Pholidichthys; species Pholidichthys leucotaenia. The sequence continues at coordinate 90,713,725 of CM035840.1, read as the reverse complement.
GTGAGTGAGGCCATCGATGTCCTCACCATTTGGATCGCAGAGCTGTTTCCAGGCGGTGGCTTCAAAACAGCCCTTTAGAGTGTCCATTGTCTCCTCAGACCATAACTCCACTGTGCGCATGGCCGGAGGTTGTCTGTGCACTAGGGGTTTGTACACCGGCCGGAGATGAACCAAGTTGTGATCCGATCTCCCGAGTGGGGGGAGTTGTGATGAGGTGTACGCCTCCTTAGTGTTTGCGTAGAATAAGTCCAGTGTTTTATTGTCTCTAGTGTGGCATGTGACATACTGGGTGAATGTGGGTAGAATGGGAGATAGTGAAACATGGTTGAAATCTCCTGAGATGAGGAGAAGAGCATCGGGGTGTTCTGTCTGCAGCCTGCTGGTTACTGAATGGATGACGTCACACGCTGTCCCAGCGTTCGCCGTCGGATTTGCATAAACAACAATGCAGATCACGTGTGAGTGTTCTCTCGGGAGATATGTAGGCCACATGCTAACAGCTAGCAACTCAATGTCTTTGCTGCAGCGTCGTTGTTTAACAGTGATATGTCCCGGTCTGCACCAGTTGTTGTTAACATACATTATCACTCCACCGCCCCTTGCTTTGCCACTGTCTGGTGTTCGGTCTGCCCGTATCATGTGGAAACCCTCCAGCTCAATGTTAGCATCTGCTGCTAGTTCAGTTAGCCACGTCTCAGAAAACAAAAGGAGAGAGCACTCCCGATATGTATTATCTTTTTCTAGTCAAATTTGTCGCATTTTGCTTCCTTGTGTTGCGCACAGAGCGCTGTGGTGGAGTCAATCCGAAACCAACCCCCCCACACACACTTCTAGTAGCCTGGGCATGAGACACAGCGGTGGCTAAACTTTTATTGATAAAAATTACATATTTTGACTCCATATTTGGGGATGCACACCCTCGTAACCTCAAAAAACCATGTTTAAAATCTGAGGCCAGTCTGACAAACGGTTCGAGAGATATGCGTGGAACAGACAGACAGACACACAAACACACAGACAGAAATTTTGTGAATTTATAGATAGATGCTATCACTATGCACTGTTGTCAACTCCTCAGTAAGGAAAGTAGCTATTGGCTGTCCTCCCTAATTTGCATAATTGATCATTTGCATGTAATTGTAATGGATGCTGTAGTAGAGAAAAATAATGTCACGGAGAGACAAAAAAAAGGAGTTAAAAAACACCTTAATTATCTTTAGAACTACAAATTAACTTTCTTCTGTTGATTCTTGCATTTGTTTTAATATTTCCATTTAAATATGCCATCACTGACAGTGAAGATACATTTGCATCCCACTCTAAAACAGGGCAGGTTTGGCGGGGGGTTTGCACATGCGCAATTCATTTGCAATCTGGACCCAAGTGGTGTGGATCTCCTCTCTGACTGCAGCTAAGCTAACTGCTGCACAGTGTTGTGTTGCTAGATATAAGATAGTTTTAGGGCCTATACAATATACAATCAAACTTTTGAAAAAGGCCAAATATACGATAGGTTTGGCATTTCCATGCGCACCCCCCCCCCAATAAAAATGTTTTGATTTACGTGAACACCCACACATCAGCAGAAACTGAAGCTTGCTCTTACCCGATCAGCTCATGCCTGGGCTGGCTGGCTGGCTCCTCCTCGATGTCTGCCACTGCTAGTCAGTCACATCAGTGGCCCTCAGCTCATGTTTCTTTACTGTACGAGCACTACAACAAACATAAAAAGTGAACATGAGTTTGGACTTGGAGGAAAAAAAGAAAAGAGTCCGGCAGCACTGACACAGATGTTGGTAAGAAAACAAAGCAACCCTGCCGGGGCGATCACAGCAGCTTTATTGCCCTGACCTGCCTTGGCGTTACACCGTTCTGCGTACATTTAAAGGGCCTATATCATGCTATTTTAAGCCTTTCAGAGTAAACTATATGCATGTATGTGATAGTATATTACCTTTGGTACACTGGAGAATGAATTTCTTATGAAATATGAGTTATTTTCGCGAGCTACTTTTCCAACCCGGAAGTAAGATGCCTCGATCTCTGAGGCTCCGCCTCTCCTTCTTGTGGCTGCCGCCCATTTCATGACATAACCCCTGGGTCGTACTGTATTAGTACAGCAAGAAAACGCGCTGAAGTTGGGTAATACTGAACTTCACAATGAGTACCCATCATGATAAAAGTTGACTCACAGGGAAAAAAAAATCAAGTGGCATCCTTCATAAAACATTTATGCTGTACTCATGCATGCACATAGTAATACATATAGCAAGAAACAAAAAATAGGCATGGCGCAATGTGCGTGGAAATGTAGCATTAGCTAGTGCATTATACAGACGTTTGTATTGTATAATTTTAGTTAGCTGTTTAATGTACTTACAGGTCGGGCCTCTCCATCAGGTTTGATTGTGGGAACTGCGCCAGTTCTAAGGTTTAGTCTTCCGGACAATCCACTTTGATACAGGCCAAGGTTCACCAAGCAGTCATATGTGAAATGACGGTCACAGACAAAAAGTTGCTGGCTGGTTTGACGCGTGCTCCCGAAAATAAACTCCTGTGGCACCTGGGGAGAGCCTGATTGTGTACCATCTCAGACAGGAACAAAGAGCAGGGGTTCCCTAGTGAGATAACAGGGAGGTGTTAAGGATGCGGGGGTTGAATGCGATGTGACGCGAAGGTCATCTGTTGTGTGTTAGAAAATGCTAGAAGAATGCCATGATATATAAGAGAGGAGTTTCTGCTGGAATGTCATTCTGTCTATGCTTGAGATGTGAGAGTGTATAATAAATCATGGCGCTGGCCAGAAGCGGTTCCGCTGGCGGCAACCACAGTCAAGGAGGTGGCGTGGCGTTTTTAACAGCATGGGTGGCGCGTTTTGGAGTCCCGTCAGACATTACGTCCGACAGAGGCCCTCAATTTGTTTCCGAAATCTGGTCAACAATGGCCCGCAGCCTGGGTGTCACAATTCACCGCACAACCGCGTACAACCCACAGGCTAATGTGTTATGCAAGCGTTTTCATAGATCATTGAAAGCGGCTCTCAGGGCTTCATTGACGGATGCAAATTGGGTAGACAGGCTACCGTGGGTTTTATTGGAGTTGCGCTCCGTGCCTAAAGAGGATCTGGAAGCTTCCCCGGCAGAACTCGTTTTTGCGCAGCCACTCCGGCTGCCCGGGGAGTTTCTGCCAGATAATCCAGTGCTGGGCAGCTGCCCATCTCAGCTTTTGCAGCATAGCGCAGACACAGGCACGCTGCCGGGCCCTGCCCACCACAGTTTTCCACGCGTTTTTGTGCCTAAAACTTTGAAGAATGCGGAGTTCGTGTTTGTCAGACACGACGCCCACCGCCCTCCACTGCGCCCACCCTATGATGGACCGTTCAGAGTGCTGGAAACAGGGGATAAGCATTTTTTTGCTAGACTTGGGGGGTAGGAGGGAAAGAATTGGCATAGACAGACTCAAACCCACTTTCGTTGTGGCGGACGAGCAGGTGCTGTTGGCGAGGGCGTGGAAGACCCCCACGGAGAGCTCCCCAGGGGAACGATTCCCCAGAGCAACCACACGGACAGACAGAAAGGTTTTCCCCCCAAACAACAGCCTCCCTTAGGCACGCCGCGGAGGCGGTGAATTCCGGTTACAGCAGATACGGGAGAAGACTGAAGCCCAAGCAGCATGTGGACTGATGTTTAATTGTTCTATCACAGCATGCGGACTGTTATTCTATTGTCCTATCTAAGATGCTGGGGGGGGGGGGGTGGCACCTGGGGAGAGCCTGATTGTGCACCATCTCAGACAGGAACAAAGAGCAGGGGTTCCCTAGTGAGATAACAGGGAGGTGTTAAGGATGCGGGGGTTGAATGCGATGTGACGCGAAGGTCATCTGTTGTGTGTTAGAAAATGCTAGAAGAATGCCATGATATATAAGAGAGGAGTTTCTGCTGGAATGTCATTCTGTCTGTGCTTGAGATGTGAGAGTGTGTAATAAATTGTCTGAAACGAATCTGCCTCTTCATTTACACGCTCTACACTCCAACCATTTCTGACGAGTAGGCTCTTTTTTAGGAAGGGTGAACAAACTCCTAAATCTCTCACAGCCAAAGACACATTTACGCCACTTAGAAGACACTGTCTTACGTAAAAAAAGCAAACAGTTGTTGTCACTGAGCAGATTAGGTGCAAGAGGAACTACTTCTTCACAGCGTCAATGCTAAAGTGAAAGAGTTTTGCCGATCACCGCTCCGTTAGCTGCGCGGAGAAAGTGGGTGTGTGCGTTAGCCTGGGGGCGGTGCTGGCAGCACAGGCACTTCCTGGAGTGGGCGGCTCACCCACGTGGGGACCCAGTCATTATCAGGGACAGGGCGGAGCAACAGCTCAGAGAGCAGCGTTGAGGAGGAATACGCAGAGATACGTGAATGGAGCAAAATACCACTTTGGGGTGTTTTTGGTGAGGAATTAACATTATAACATGCTTAAAAGCTCAAAAAAGTAAATTTTGCATGATATAGGCCCTTTAAGGGGTGGCTTCAACCTGTTGCTGGGAAGAAGACTAAAGCACTTTGCCGCTGCTGCAGTATTCAATTGGTATCAGACATTGCAGTTCTGAAAAAAAAACTATTAATTTATTGTAACTGCAACACTGCTGCTGCACGAGGCTACTGTGAAAAACACCATAACGCCAGGAAAAGTCGCTAGATTTGTCGCTAGTTACTTTTGAAAAAAAAAAAGTCATCGAGGGGGGCTGAAAAGTCGCCAGATTTAACAAAATCGCCAAGTTGGCAACACTGTCGCTATGGAGCGCCCCTACTGCCCCCTGCTGGACAAATAAGAAACAATCTGTTGCAGATGAAAATCACACTGAGAAGTTACTAACTAACTAACTAACCTGCACTTATATAGCGCTTTTCTAGTCACAAAGACCACTCAAAGCGCTTTCATTAATACTAACCCTCTATTCTAAGGGCCTATAGGAAACAGATATCTAGGGACAATTTAGAACAGCCAATTAACCTAACATGCATGTTTTTGGCATGTGGGAGGAAACCGGAGAAATCCCGGAGTAAACCCACGCAACACGGGGAGAACATGCAAACTCCAGACAGATCACTGTTGGTCGGGGGCTGGGATCGAACCCACGATCCCACGATCCCCACAATCCCCCGGCCAAGGGTAAACTGTGCTGCCGCAGTGCTAACCACTGCGCCACCGTGCAGTGTTAATAAGTTAATAAGTTAATTAAGTTAATAAGTTTACTCTAATGCAGGTTACTTTGAGTGGGTTACAAATAGTAGTACTGACAAATAAAATCTTTGAATTTTGAATCTTGAACAACAACAGAGCACATGAGATGGGGGAGAAGAAAAACTGGACTGCTTCAGTACCCATGCTCAGTATCAGTCTACGGGGGTTACAACCGAGCCGATTGGTGAAGAGTCTTCTACGGCAAATGACACCGGAGAGACGCCGGACACCTTCAGTACCCACGACCAGCTTTGGACTACAGAAACAACAACGGTGGAGTCAGGTGAGGAGCTCATGTTGAACACAGTAACGACAGAACTGTTACAGCACGACGGAGGCCCTAAAACGGATGGACACCCGGCGCCATCGCAATCACAGTGGCATATGAGGCCGAGCAAGGTACTACTCAAAGTCATGGACTGGGTTCGAGTCTGCACTGACGAGAGACCGGGACAGCGGCTGACCAAGTCACAGCCGACGAGACCGCAGACACTGCTGAGGATCGTGGCACAGCCAGGATCAATGTGCTTCAGACTAACAGATGGTTCAGTTCAGCACACAAACCATCTCCGGCGTGTCCAGGTGGCTGCTCCAGATAGCGAGTCTTCGCAGGAATCAGTTGATGCAGTGTGGGACATGGGCCCCAACATTATGAAGATCGGTCCGGATCCCGGGGGCCCAGCATCTCCAGGGGCACATCTGCTGCAGGCCCGCTACAAAGCCCCTCTGGCAGAACCGTTTTTCCCATGGAAGACTGTATGAAAGAAAGAACCAAGTTTAGTTAGGAGCGCGGCTGAAGCAGTGGCAGAATAATCCACTCAGCCGCGTCGGGTCCAGCGGTGGTCCACCCACTGACCCTAGTTCAGGAGTCATTGTGTATGCCATATTGGGGAGGGTTTGAATTTGAAAGTGTTCTGTGTTTTTTCCAAGGGGAGGATGAATGTTATCAAGGGAATTTATAACAATGAGCGGCGTGATGACGTAGCTGGCTTGTACCGTCATCACGTTGACCTATATAAGGGAGAGTCGGCCATCTTATGGTCTCTTCTATGGCGACTCATCCTAGTAGCATATCAGGGAGCTGAGTGCTCATATGTTGTAGTGTTTATTAACAGTTTGTGTAATAAAGCTCAAGTTCCAGCACAGCATCCTCGTCCGTCATCATTCCCAGTTTTGTGGACATAACACTGGGGATTCTAAATTGTCCTTAGGTATGAATGTGAGAGTGAATGGTTGTCTGTCTCTCTGTGTTGGCCCTGCGATGGACTGGCGATCTGTCCAGGGTGGACCCTGCCTCTCGCCCAAAGATGCTGGGATAGGCTCCAGCCTCCCTGCGACCCAAATAGGATTAAGCGGAAGAAGATGGATGGATGGCACGTCTGACGTGCCTTTCTAAGTAAGGCTGCAAAAGATGATTCACAGTGATGCTGCAATAATTAAATATTTAAAGGCAATTTGACCCAATATGTCACAAACATTTTATTAAGATCTGTTGGAGCTGTCAGCATGTGGGAAAAGTGCAGTGAATGGGACCTTTTAAAATGATAGTAAACACTATGAATTCAGAGCACCACTTATGCTACTTAGGCTACATATTATGGAGAATTCTATTATGAAGAGACATTTTAATCGTCACAACAATAATTAATTAATTAATTAATCAACTGATCGATTGATAGAATCAGAGGAAGAATAAAATTATCCTAATTAAATGGTCTGAATGGACCTGTACCACAGCGTGTCAGTAACACTCATCACCAGCAGAGGACGCCCACTAACCAGCCCAGCCATGCTGTCCGGAAGACCAATGAAAATATTTGCGTGACGTTTCATTCACATCCACCCATTAAGAGGAACATCAGCTGCTCTGCCCTGCAGCTCCTGACAGCTCTGAGTCTGGCTCAGTCTGTGTCAACCAGCCTCTTTTTGTCCTTCTTTTCTTTGAGCTTCCATTTATACGGCTGCAGCGCCTGCTTGGTTTTTGCACACGCTAGTTATCTGTGTGCAACATGCAGAGGAGAAGGAAGCCAGAACCCATCCCACTAAACCCGATCCCTGATGGAAACACTATCAACGGCACCGGAGCCTCAGAGTGAGTGTCATTTATTATCATATTCAGACTGGCATATTGTCGATAACAGCTCTATGATATATAACCCAGTTTATGTCAGATTGATGGCAGCACAGTGCTATGCGCGTGCACTCGTGACTGCAAATTTGTTTATTCTGTAATGATCACTGTTTTCACTGACTATAGTTAGAAAATGAATAATACATTAAAATTGTGTTTATCTGTAGAATATTATAGAAAATACTGCTATTGTTATTATTATTGTATATTAATTAGAAAACTATTATGTTCTAGATTTAATTATTATAAATTATTTAATAGATAATATCCAAATACCTACATTACACAACAACAGAGCTATTTACTTCGCATCAAAGAAAATAAGAGACAACAGTAGTTAAAATCCTGACAGCCCTGATTATGCAAAAATGTTAACGCAAACTTATGCTTGAATATTTATCGTATTTCAGTTTTCAGTTTTTGTCTATGGAACAATACCTTACAGCTAATCAGCAGCCAAAATGAAAAGTTTGACTTTTTTATTCAGCAGTCTAATCAGGGTCTGTGGACAGTGATTAGTCAGGCATTGACCTTTTGCAGGAACTGCATGTGAAACTGTGCGTCCACGTGCGAGCGTTGAGTGGAGGCCTGACCCCCACTACTGTGTGACAAAACACAGTAATGGAGATGTAAAATTATTGTGACACCGTTCTCCAGTCCTCAGAGAAAATCCCAGTCAGTCCACCAACAAGCTGGATCAGTTGAGATGAGGATTACATAACACTTGGTGCATCGTGATGACTGCCTTTGTGGTGTGTTGTAGAGGTGAAACATTTCATTGTTTTGTCAGTAGATCACACATCTGAGGGCCATCTGTGCCTTCTGCAGCAAATTACTGAATTCATTCCAGAGCCGGTTGTTGTTGTGCTGAAGCCTTTTACTAGAAGACAAATGACATGGTTAATCACAGCTTTTTGTTTGCCTACTTAGTGTAGAGAATCCAGAAGTTGTACTCAAGTAAAAGCAGTGTTACCTTATTAAATCACCCATATTGTCATTCAACTGTACAACCAATCATGTACAGTAGAACGAGATTGTGCTTTACCTATCTACTGTGTAAATCACACACACCCCAAGTGCAGAATCAGAGGGCCGCTGCCATGCAAGGCGCCACCACAGATTTCCCTCCTTCATTCCATTTATTGCTGAGCACCAAGCTGGACGGCAGGAAGTTTCACTTTTATATGGTCTTTGGCATGAACCGGCCGGGATTTGAACCCCTGCCTCCCGGGTGTGGGGCGGATGCTCTACCAACTGAGCCACCACTCCGGTAATGATAACGGTTATGACACTCGAGTATAAGCAAGAGTAGTCATCAAAGAAATTACTTGAGTAAGGGCAAGAAAATACTAAAAAAGTTACTTGATTAATGTCTTTACACTGTAGAAAAAGAAATACAGTGCTGTGAAAAATTATTTGCCCCCTTCCTGATTTCTTAGGTCTTTGCACATTTGTCACACTTAAAGATCCACTCCGGCGGCTCTAAAACCACCTCAAAAACCAGCGTGTTTTGCCCAAAATAGTATATTTTAGCTTTTTATACACAAAAAAACTTTCATTGCCTTTGAATGGCTTGGAAAGCACTTTATGTCTTTGACCTACTTAAGTATGCGGGGATCTATGAATATTCTAATTAGCTCCACCCAAACTCCCACCCACAAGTAGCTGGAAGAAGACGAGGACATTGTACAAGGCTCTGAAAAGGCAATCATGACTTGAGGAAGCACCATCGTAGATGAACCCACGGAAGAGTCACTGCCCGGCCTGGCATGGAAGCTGGAACTTCCAGCCTGGAAGGCTTCCCTCCAGTCTCTGGTTACCCACTCACCACGGATCGCCTGGGGGATGCTGAGCAGTTCGCACTGGTCGGGTGTGCCCGCCAGCCGGTTCATCTCCGAGGTGCTCTGCAGCCTCCTTCCTTTGGAGCTTGCCTCGCTTCGAGCTGCTCCGAGGGAAACTGCTCGCTGGCCCTCAGCGAGCGATCCGTGGTGAGTAGGTAACCAGAGACTGCTCCTTTGGGGGAAGAGGGAGGAGCTGAGGAGCGCTTAGTCAGTTCCTTGGGAGCATTCTCCCCGGCTCACTTCAGGGAGAGGCGAGGCGGCTGGCAGGGCGCACCAGCGGGTGCTGCCAGCAAGGAGAGCCTCCAGCTGGGCAGCAACTGCCTCTTTGCTCCACCTAGAATGATCCTTCTGCAGGTTCACCTACGACGATACTCACCTGGCCGTTGCACCACGCACACCAGGGCCGTCTCCCCCGGCATGCAGGCTGCAAACCTGTGTCCTCTCCAGTATTTTAGCAGGAACACTGCCTGCAGTCGAACAGTAAACCACATTTGGTCAAATTTGATCAGTGAACTTTTCTGCCAATGAACTTTTCAACCCTCCAGCCGGGCAGCAACTGCCTCTTTGCTCCACCTAGAATGATCCTTCTGCACGATTACCTACGACAATACTCGCCTGGCCGTTGTGTCACGTACACCAGGGCCATCTCCCCCGGCATGCATGCTGCAAACCCGTGTCCTCTCCAGTATTTTAGCAGGAACACTGAGGTTTTTCCAAATAAAATTAATCATTGCTGTTGTATTTTCATGTCTGCGGGTAAGACATGGAATTTAAAGGAGGATTTCTTTCTCACACAGCCAAAAACTGAACACGTATGCGGGGTTGAATAGTTCATAGTGGTCAAATTTGACCAAATGTTGTTTATTTTTCAAATAGTCTCCGCTTCAGCCCACACACTTGTTTCATTGGTGTTGCAGCGCTTGGATCCCTGCCTGCGGTTGAACAGTAAACCACATTTGGTCAAATTTAATCACTATGAATTTTTCCACCTATGAACTTTTCAGCCCCCCCTTTCCCCCCAAATAAGCTGCCATCTTTCTTAATTTGTAAAAAGCTGAGCTCCTGCTTGCCCCTTGTCTCCTCCGTCTTCCCCCGAGAGAGTCAAGTAGGGGTCTCAGTGCTTAGCCTGATTGGTTAATGTTGAGTAAATACAAAATGTAGTTTTTAAATGATGATTTCATTTATTAAGGGGAAAAAGCTATCCAAACCTGGCCATATGTGGGAAAAAAGTAATTCCCCTCTCATTACATTAACTGTGATTAACTATGGTTAACCACATTGTTTGGAAAGTTGAGTTCAATTTCACTTGCCACACCCTAACCTGATTACATCCAGATCTGTTGAATGAAGAAATCACTTTAATAGAACCTGTCTGACAAAGTGAAGTAAATCTTGAAAAGCAACACATCATGCTGCTATTTAAAGAAATTCAAGGACAGATGAGAAACAAAAACCCTGGTGACACCGGTCCATGGTTCAACAATAAGAAAGAGACTGGGCAAAAATGGCATCCATGGGAGAGTTCCAAGGCAAAAATCATGGTTGCCCAAAAGGTACACAAAGGCTTGTCTTACTTGCAAAAAACATCTTGATCATCCCCAAGACTTTTTGGAAAATATTCCGTGGCCTGCCGAGACAGAAGAGTGAGCCAAAATTCCTCAACAGTGATGTAAAAGACTCATTGCCAGTTATCGCAAACACTTGATTGCAGTTGTTGCTATTGAGGGTAGCACAACCAGGTTAGGTTAGGTTAGGTTCAGGGGGCAATTACTTTTTCACATAGAGACAGGTAGGTTTGGATAACTTTTGAGTCCCTCCAGGATCACGTCAATTCATGTGAAATCAGCCAATCAGCGCATCTATTGCGCGACCTTGCAACTTTGTCCAATCACTGCAACTTTCCTGCAATTTTGGCCAATCCTCGTTAAGTTCCACCAATTTTGCCAATCAAATTTGTCCCTGAGTAGCGCGCAGACGCTCAGTCTAACCAGTCAAATGCGTTGCTGCACCACGTTCACTTCAGTGTTTACAGTGAGTATTATCAGAACAGCAAAAATCAGAGTGTGCGATTTAAGAAAAACACTCACCCGCGAGTTTTCCCACACTGTCCTTTCCGCCGTCTCCTCTGGCCTGCTGGTGGACATCTTACCATTTCTCCGTCCTGACCACATGTATAAAGTGCCGGGTTTGTGTTGAAAAATGTCCGCCTGCCTGAAAGTCATCCCGTCGCAGGAGCGTGCGTAAGGAGAGATGCCGTAAAACCACAAACGAGCAACTCTAACACTACACCCAGTGTTTGATCATTTTATACATCTTCAGAGGTAAAATCATTACCACATCTTGTCAGTGAGCTTTAAAGCTGTCAATCTTCTGTCTGGACTTGGACCAACGAGTGCCCCCACCCCTGCAAACCCCCAAGGAGAGCCCCTCCTACCGGTACAGCTCCCAGTAAAGGAAAGGTGAGTATCTGATGAGACAGGTGTGCGTCAAGATGTGCCGCAGATAGACAGACAGGTAGGAGTTGGGCATGGAAAGAGAGAGAATATTCAGTAATTATTTTCAGAAAAACACAGACTTCGATAGACAATACAGAGCAACAGAATAAATTATTTCTTTTTCCTCTGCGCTCGGTACCGAGTGGTTGGGGACCGCAGCGGTTAGGGAGTTTTCAAATGAAGGTGCTGCCAATAATTTCCAAATCTCTACTCTTTGTCATGCATTCAACGCAATTTAGCTGCTGTAATGGATATTGTGTTAAAGCCTGTACTTACTGTTGCACAAAAGAGTTTTTCTGTATAGCAGAAGTTTCTGCTTAATTTACAAATCATTGTTTAATAGGAAGTTTTTGACAATCCTGTGCTTTTCTTGTGGTGTTATATAGAATATCATTGCAGTAAACTATGGAAAAAAGAATCTGCTTTAAAATTTGTAATTCTTCCCACAACTTCTAGTGCAAAAAAATCTCTCAAAACATTGCAGCTTTTATCACAACTTTTTAAAAAAGCTCCCGTGAATTCAGGCTTTTTGGGCTGCAACAATCATAAAAACATCCCGTGAAATCCTGGAGGGACTGGCTTTTTCCCTTAATAAATGAAACTACATTGTGTATTTACTGTACTTCAGTTATCTTTGACTAATGTCAAAATTTGTTTGATGATCTGAAACATTGAGGTTTGACAAATATGCATGAACCATAAGAAATCAGGAAAAAAGCAAATACTTCTTTATAGCACTGTAGTTGCTAATATTTTAAAAAATTCAAGGTCACCTTCTGAAATAAGATTTTTGAGTTTTCTCAATGATTGTCCAAAGTTACAATATATTCTGCTGTTGTTCCAACAATTACTTCTACTAATGGTTACTACCGGTAAAAATTTTGCCAATGCGAATTTATATGTTCACTAAATGATGTTATTCCCCTTTGTGGATCGCCACCTTATTGTGGTGGAGGGGTTTGCATGCCCCAATGATTCCAGGAGCTAGTATGTTGTTGGTGGCAACTTGTCCCTGGTAGGGTCTCCCAAGACTAATTGGTCCTCGGTGAAGGGCCAGACCAAGAGTGGTCCAGTAGATCCCTATGAAAAAAGTTACATCATTGATTCATTGTACCCAAAGCGGCCACATGAGTCCACCCTCACGTGGGTTCACCACTTGCTGGAGGGATCATGGGGACCATGGTGCTGTGTGAACTGGGCGGCAGTCTGAGCTACTCTGTTTGGACTGTTGCCTCTGCTACCCGGACCCCCAGATAAGCGGTAGAGGATGGATGGATGATGTTATTCACAAAACTACAAAAAAATCTTTCCTGGAAAGAACTTTTGTGTTTTCTAACCAATTGCAGGAGCAAGTTCATTGGCAACAGAGGAGCTATCTTCTCATGGCTAGGGGTGATAATTTTGGTTTGGATGTAAACTCATGTCAGTCTGCTTATTAAAAAGCGTCTTAACCCAGTAAACCATTATCAGGCTTTGGTCCTGATAAGTTGTTTTTCTACTGTATAAAAGTTAAAATCTTGTGTTGAACATTCCAAATAATAAATGTCGTGCTAATTGAATTTTGTAAAGAAGGATAAAAATAGTATACTTTTTTGTTTACAATAAACATGTTATTTAAAGTACCTTTCTTTATATTTTTATAAAATGTCATGGTTTTTTGGGTTAGGACATCTGCTTTGGAAGCAGACTGGCAGGGGTTTAAGTCTGGCAATGAGAAGATAACCAGTAGTGATTATTAGCAGAACAAAGTAATAATAATAATAATAATAATTCAAACGTTTATTTCAAACTCAGGGTTCATATTAAATGCATAACTAAAACGAATATAAAATAAATAGATAAATAAAAGTATATACAGATCAGCAGACACTCAGCGCTCTTGTAACAACAATAACATACAATATTGGGCTCAGTATAAAATGGAACGCCACCACTTCCAAATGCTGGAGTGAAGTGTGAGTGACGAGTTGACAATTGCTGATATAAGATGATTGTTGCATGCCAGCAGCCTTCTCATAAAACTGTAAACATTCTTACGTATCAACTCGCCAAAAGACGGAATATTCACAGACACAAACATCTTGCTTGCACTCGACCTTCGTGGTACATCTAGCAACCTTCTTAGGGAGTTATTATATGCAATGCGGATTTTTAGAGCACCTTTCAAGATACCCAAGGTCGCTTTGAGTGAATGTCATTGATACAACAACAGAATGTAATGGTACAGTCAAAGGGAAATCACTAAGAAAACTCAAAAATCTTTCAGCATAACTTTGTCTTGAGTTTTTAGATTATTCTGGTGAAGCTGATAGGAGCTAATGTGACGACATTGCTTCCCTCTGTCCAAATTTCACAAGAATCACTACTCCTCCGAGGCAGTTGTCCCAGTGCTCACCAGACTCATGCACAATAATCCTCAAGGAGGTCTGGATCAAAACTGTGCTCAAGGTCAAAGTCAAAGGTCGGGAGATTTGGTATTTTCTATAATTTCAGAAAAATCATTACTCCTCTTGGGCAAGTGCCCTTATTTTCACCAAACTCACACACAATGATCCTCAGATGGGTCTGGATTCAGGTTGTGCTTCAGGTCAGGTTCAGGGTCAAAGGTCTGAGCCCTCTAAGATGTATTTTTTTTAGGCCAGAATGAGCTGCGTCATTGATGGTCTTTTTATGCTCAAAAAAGGTGACTTTTCTGATGGTGTGTTTACAGTTTTTCCTTATAAATTTGCAATTTTTTTTCTAGTAAATTTGACTTTAATCTCAAAATTTGAAACGGTTTCTATCCAAATTTGCTCCTTTTTTTCTGGTAAATTTCAACTCTCATGAAGGTTTTCTCTTGAATTTCTCAGCCTGAAGAAAATGAAACATAAGCTAGCCACATGTCACCTTTAATGTATAATAGAAACTTGCAAAGCAACGATAGTGATTTATATATTTCCTGAACCACAATTTCAACAATCATTTCAAAACTGAGAGGAAAAACTGATGAAAGACACTTATTTCAATGAAAAAGTAAGTCAAAGTGTATTACCAAAAATACTTTTTTTTTTTTTTATTACCAAAAATACTTGAGTAAAAAGTACTTTTATTTTCAAAAATGTACCCAAGTAGGAGTAAAAGGTTTCCTGCCATTAAGCTACTCACTAAAGTACAATTTTGTGAAAAAAAATGTCTCGGGTCCATGTACTTGTATTTAGCTAGGTACCCGTCTCTGCTGCTGTCGACTATATGAACTTTAGGGTCAAGAAAAAAGGGGCATATTCCTGAATGACCTGATTCAACCCTGAGCTGTGTTCCCGCTCTGCACTTCATGTGCAAAATCAGACTGAATTTGTGTACCTCAAATGCACTATTGAACGCCCTTTGCAGAAATGTGAAGTAATGTGTGCTATGATGTGCACCAAAAGATATTTCAAACACGTAGACAGGATGGACAAAGTTACTGTGGCATTACCGCTTTGTTTACAAGGTCCCCGACATGAAGGCATGAACTGAACATTTGCTCTATTGACATTTTGCCATTTGGAAACCAAATGTGATAAATATGTCATGGGAAAGAGAGGGAAACTGCACGTTCATAAGCTAGCGTATCAGTCGTAGGTTGGCAGCAATCCAGAATACACTGCTTTATCATCCTATATGCGGAGGATACTTCTAACAACTGGATCATAACATACAAAACATGAGTATTTTTCATTTGGTTGAAAATATGCTGCTCTTTGGAGGACAATCTTATTCACTAATAATAAGCAAATTAATTGTTTCAGCTCTACAAATTCAAAAATAAATACTTGTTTAGATGTTATATTAAAAAAAAAATCTTATCATCACCATAATTTCGCTCAATTTTGTTTTGAATACAATTAAAATGAATACACACACCCTTGTTAAACTTTTCTGTATTGGATCGAATAGAAATCAGATGTTAAAAACATTCATGTGGTATCAGCGTGACGGTCTGTGTTGAACAGACGAGCTGTGCCTCAGTTTTGGTCACTACAGCTATTGATGGTGACATAATGTTTGGCAGGAGCCGGAAACATTCCTGCTGCTGCTGATGGCTAGGCTGTGATGGACCGAGGAGCAGCGTGTTGGGATGAAACAACAATCAGCAGCTCAGAATCAGATTACAACTCAGGGAACCCGCTGCCCTGTGTGTGTGTGTGTGTGTGTGTGTGTGTGTGTGTGTGTCTGCAGTAATGTGCACTATGATACTCAGAATGATGTTCTGCTGATAGATAACCACTCAGCCTGCCTCGTGGAAGAGCCAGTTAGATGTGGCTTTTAGCCGTCTAAAAGGGGATCTGATGAAAGTTTTGTTGTTTTTTTGTTTTTTTTTGTGATGGCACATAACTGTTCTGTTGTTTCACATGTCAGACCAATTTGTTACACGACACTACATCTTTTTGTGTTTTCTTCAAAGACCAAGGTTGCAAAAGATTTCTGGATCCGAGGGTGCTTTTTTTTTTTTACTAACATATTTAGTTTTCATGATTTTATCCCAGAATCAAGCAGCTTTTATTTTAAATATACAGTGCATCTATGATTATGTTTACTTTTGTTTTAAGATGTTGATGCTGCTGAAACATACTAGAATGTAGTATTTTTAGACATCGTGCAGTGAAACTAAAATGACTCTGTTTGTTTGGATTTAAATTAACCCATAGTCAGGGCAAGTTGCTGACTCCAGAGGGCAAAGGTGTTGCATAATGCTTATGGATGAGCTTAATCCAATCAATGAGCCTCTTATTGAAATCAGACCATTGTATTCTGGTGAAAAAGAATTGCCTTTCTAGGCCGCCAAATGCTTTCTCAGCATGAAATGGCTGGCAGCCATTAGAGAGCTGTACTGAGTGGCCCAAATAATGTCAGCCAAACATGGAATATTATCAGGGGAGACATGAGAACAAATAACAACATTCTGGATAGATCTGTCCCACCACCCTGCTGGTCAGAATCTTGGATATGAGCACATGCTGCTAATTTCTCTAAAGTCTGTGTAATGTTTGGTAAATCTGTGCAGTTTAAAAACCAGTATTCATACCACATAATGTCTCATGATTTTACATATGCAGATCAATGCAAATTTAGGGATCCCAGTGAGGTTTTTGGATATAACTAAATGATGCAGATAGCATATAGTATACTGTATGTGGCTCCGATTTCTTTATAATCCGACAAAATAATTCTCCACACAGAAATTGGTGTTTATCTTGTGAGTTATGAATGCCAAAGCTCATAATAATCAATTTTTCACAAGCTTTCTTCTTGCAACTTCCATGTAATACTGTATGCGATTATGAATTCTGCTTTGATTTTACAAAAAAAAGCTAGTGTAACTACTAAATGTTTAATTGAAGTGCAAAAATTAAACAGATCCATCCATCCATCTTCTACCACTTATCTGGGGGTCTGGGTCACAGGGGCAGCAGTCCAAACAGAGTAGCCCAGACTCCCACCACTTCACGTAGCACCATGAACCCTCCTGCGGGTGGTGAGGCCACTGGAGGGTGGACCCATGTGGCTCTTTTGGGTACACTGGGTCCTTGATGTAACTTTGTTCATAGGAGTCTACTGGACCACTCTTTCTTTGGCCCTTCAGCCAGGACCAATTTGTCTTGGGAGACCCTACAAGGGGCAAGCTGTCCCTGTCAACATAGCTCCTGGGGTGATGAGAGCATGCAAACCGCTCCACCATGATAAGGTGGCGATCCACGGAGGATAAGGTGAAAAGGTAAGATGAAAAGGAGAAGAATTTTTTCCTCAGACACTGAACGATAGACATTTGTGGGTCACTAGATTGTGACCTTTGTGGAATCTAACACTATTGTACCCTGATGGAAAAAGATGGATTGTTCCTACAGGTCGGGCTTGAGTCTTTTCCTCAAGTGGAGGAGTTAAAGTATTTCAGGATCTTGTTCATGAGTGATGGTGAGAAGGGAGATGGACAGGTGAATTAGAGCTTTGTCAGGACTAATGTGGGTGCTACACTTTTCTGTTCTGGTGAAGAGAGGTGCGCTAAAAGACTGTGTCTTCCAAACCTCACTTATGGCCGTGAGTTCTGAGTAGTGACCAAAAGAATGAGGTCTAGAATACAAGTGACCAAAATGAGTTTCCTCTGAAGAGTGGCTGGGCTTAGCCTTAGAGTTAGGATAAATAGCTCGGACATGCAGACAGAGTTCAGTACCGTCTGTTAAGGTGGTTCAAGTATCTACTCAGAATGCATCTTGGTCACGTCCCATTGGAGGTTTTCCAGGCAGGCCAACTGTGAGGAGACCCTTGGGCTGACCTAGAACCTGCCAGAGGGATTATATCTTACAGCTGGCCTGGGAACACCTCAGGATCTCCCAGGAGGACCAGGGGAG
Source organism: Pholidichthys leucotaenia (assembly GCA_020510985.1). Classification (NCBI taxonomy): domain Eukaryota; kingdom Metazoa; phylum Chordata; class Actinopteri; order Cichliformes; family Pholidichthyidae; genus Pholidichthys; species Pholidichthys leucotaenia. The sequence continues at coordinate 90,695,655 of CM035840.1, read as the reverse complement.
TGTCACTGAAGAGAGCATGCCTTGGTTTCTTTCCTAAACCTGTTGCCATCATAACCCAACTACGGCTGGATGGATGGATGGATGGATGGAAAAATCAATTTGAACATGTTACAAGTTTAACTGAGAAGATGCCTCACTAATGTGTATTGAGTTTTTTTTTTATTATTATTGACAGTGTTTTCACACCATAGAATATATACAGTCTTAATTAAACAGCTTTCATACCTTAATAGAAAAATACTGTTGCAGCAGAATTCACAAGGTAAATCCTGAAGGAAGTCCATATTTTCCTAACTGTGCAGCTTACGAGCAGTTCTGAAAAGCTGTGAAAATATTGTGCTTCTCACATTTAAGTTAGACTGGATGTCCATGAATGCTGTGTGGGTAAGGCACAAAAGGCCGGCGTCGTGCTTACTTTTTCATGCAACTGGAGGGGAGGGTTGGAGTTTGCAGCTACTCAAACCCCTCCCTTGTACTGTATATTGTGGAGTGAGTTTCAGGCTTCTCCTCCTCTCTGTATCTCCAGCCTCCTCCACCTCCAGCTCTTGTCGACATAACGCCCACAACGCCCACAGCCACTTCAAACTCAGCTTCTCGTCTCCATGGATATGCAGGCCCAGTCAAAAATAAAACCACTTAACTCTCTCTTTGCTGTGTTTAAATAAGCACATATTGCCCAGCTTCTCAACAGTGAATCATGATTAAGTACAAAGATGAAAAAGACATCATTAGCACCAAGCATGAATACCATCTGATGACTAAACATTCATATTATAATGCAAATGTAGTAGTTATTAAATTTGAACAAATGATTACACTTTAAAAAGCTGAAGATGGAAAAGAACAAGAATACATGCAGACATCCTTAAACCCAAATCTTGCATCCTTTTATCTGATGCACGTATCATTTACTGCCATTATGTGTGCCATTTGCAGACTAGCTAACAGTCTAGCTGGACAAAGTAATGATGTGAACCCCTGGCCCACACCACTGTTTGCACTCAATTGTGTGTTCTGCACTCCACACTCTTATGTACATAGTTCCATCCGTGAAGCCACTACCATACCTGTGTACAGTGGTGTGAAAAAGTATCTGTCCCCTTTCTGATTTCTTATTTTTTTGTATGTTTGTCACATTTAAATGTTTCAGATCATCAAACAAATTTAAATATTAGACAAAGGTAACACAAGTAAACACAAAATGCATTATTGAGGGTAAAAAAAAAATCCAAACATATATGGCCCTGTGTGAAAAAGTGACTGCGCCCCCAGTTAAAATATAAATTAGCTGTGGTTTATCACATCTTTGGAAAGCTGAGTTCAGTTTCTCTAGCCACACCCAGGCCTGATTACTGCCACACCTTTTCTCAATCAAGAAATCGCTTAAGTAGGACCTGCCTGACAAAGTGAAGTAGACCAAAAGATCCTCAAAAGCTCGACATCATGCTGCAATCCAAAGAAATTCAGGAACAAATGAGAAACAAAGTAACTGAGATCTATCAGTCTGGAAGAGGTTATAAAGCCATTTCTAAAGCTTTGGGACTCCAGCGAACCACAGTGAGAGCCATTATGCACAAAAATGCAAAAACATGGAACAGTGGTGAACCTTCCCATGAGTGGACGGCCGACCAAAGTTACCCCAAGAGCGCAGCGATGACTCATCCAAGAGGTCACAAAAGACCCCACAACAACATCCAAAGAAATGCAGGCCTCACTTGCCTCAGTTAAGGTCAGTGTTCATGACTCCACCATAAGAAAGAGACTGGGCAAAAATGGCCTGCATGGCAGAGTTCCAAGACGAAAGCCACTGCTAAGCAAAAAGAACATAAAGGTTTGTCTCAGTTTTGCCAGAAAACATCTTGATGATCTAAAAGGCTTTTGAGAAATTACTCTGGACTGATGAGACAAAAGTTGAACTTTTTGGAAGGTGTGTGTCCCATTACATCTGGCGTAAAACTAACACAGCATTTCAGAAAAGGAACATCATACCAACAGTAAAATATGGTGGTGGTAATGTGATGGTCTGGGGCTGTTTTGCTGCTTCAGGACCTGGAAGACTTGCTGTGGTAAATGGAATCATGAATTCTGCTGTCTACCAAAAAATCCTGAAGGAGCCCTCCAGCTGGGCAGCAACTGCCTCTTCGCTTCAACTAGAATGATCCTTCTACAGGTTCACCTACAACGATACTCATCTGCCCGTTGCGCCACGCACACTAGGGCTGTCTCCCCCGGCATGCAGGCTGCAAACCCGAGTCATCTCCAGCATTTTAGCAGGAACACTGCCTACAATTGAATAGTAAACCACGTTTGGTCAAATTTGATCACTATAAACTTTTCTGCCAATGAACTTTTCTGCCTATGAACTTTTCAGCCCTCCAGCCGGGCAGCAACTGCCTCTTTGCTCCACCTAGAATGATCCTTCTGCAGGTTCATTACGATGATGCTCGCCTGGCCGTTGCGCCACGCACACCAGGGCCATCTCCCCCAGCATGCAGGCTGCAAACCCGTGTCCTCTTCAGTATTTTAACAGGAACACTGAGGTTTTTCCCAATAAAATTAATCATTGCTGTCGTATTTTCATGTCTGTGGGTAAGACATGGAATTTAAAGGAGGATTTCTTTCTCACACAGCCAAAAACTGAACACGTACGCGGGGCTGAATAGTTCATAGTGGTTAAATTTGACCAAATGTTGTTTATTTTTCAACATAGTCTCCGCTTCAGCCCACACACTTGTTTCATTGGTGTTGCAGCGCTTGGATCCCTGCCTGCGGTTGAACAGTAAACCACATTTGGTCAAATTTAATCACTATGAATTTTTCCGCCTATGAACTTTTCAGCCCCCCCTTCCCCCCAAATAAGCTGCCATCTTTCTTAATTTGTAAAAAGCTGAGCTCCTGCTTGCCTCTTGTCTCCTCCGTCTTTCCCCGAGAGAGTCAAGTAGGGGTCTCAGTGCTTAGCCTGATTGGTTAATGTTAAGTAAATACAAAATGCAGTTTTTAAATGATGATTTCATTTATTAAGGGGAAAAAGCTATCCAAACCTGGCCATATGTGGAAAAAAGTAATTCCCCTCTCATTACATTAACTGTGATTAACTATGGTTAACCACATTGTTTGGAAAGTTGAGTTCAATTTCACTTGCCACACCCTAACCTGATTACATCCAGACCTGTTGAATGAAGAAATCACTTTAATAGAACTTGTCTGACAAAGTGAAGTAGATCTTGAAAAGCAACACATCATGCTGCTATTTAAAGAAATTCAAGGACAGATGAGAAACAAAAACCCTGGTGACACTGGTCCATGGTTCAACAATAAGAAAGAGACTGGGCAAAAATGGCATCCATGGGAGAGTTCCAAGGCAAAAATCACTGTTGCCCAAAAGGTACACAAAGGCTTGTCTTATTTGCAAAAAACATCTTGTTCATCCCCAAGACTTTTTGGAAACTATTCCGTGGCCTGCCGAGACAGAAGTTGAACTTTTTGGAAGGCGTGCATCCCGTTACATCTGGCATAAAACTAACACAGCATTTCATAAAAAGAATATCAAACCAACAGTCAAACATGGTGGTGGTAGTGTGATGGTCTGGGGCTGCTTTGCTGCTTCAGGACCTGGACAACGTGCCGTAATTGATGGAACCATGAATTCTGCTCTCTACCAGAAAATCCTGAAGGAGAATGTCGAGTCATCTGTTCGTGACCTCGAACTCAAGCCCTCCAATATGGCTGAATTAAAGCCATTCTGCAAAGAAGAGTGAGCCAAAATTCCTCAACAGTGATGTAAAAGCACTCATTGCCAGTTATCGCAAACACTTGATTGCAGTTGTTGCTATCGAGGGTAGCACAACCAGGTTAGGTTAGGTTAGGTTCATGGGGCAATTACTTTTTCACATAGGGACAGGTAGGTTTGGATAGCTTTTGAGTCCCTCCAGGATCACGTCAATTCACGTAAAATCAGCCAATCAGCGCATCTATTGCGCGACCTTGCAACTTTGTCCAATCACTGCAACTTTCCTGCAATTTTGGCCAATCCTCGTCAACTTCCGCCAATTTCGCCAATCAAATTTGTCCCTGTGTAGCGGGCAAACGCTCAGTCTAACCAGTCAAATGCATTGCTGCACCACGTTTACTTCAGTGTTTACAGTGAGTATTATCAGAACACATCAGCAAAAAACAGAGTGTGCGATTTAAGAAAAACACTCACCAGCGAGTTTTCCCACACTGTCCTTTCCGCCGTCTCCTCCGGCCTGCCGGTGGACATCTCACCACTTCTCCATCCTGACCACATGTACAAAGTGCTGGGTTTGTGTTGAAAAACGTCCGCCTGCCTGAAAGTCATCCCGTTGTGGGAGTGTGCGTAAGGAGAGACGCCGTAAAACCACAAACAAACGAGCAACTCTAACACTACACTCAGTGATTGATCATTTTATACATCTCTAGAGGTCAAATCATTACCACATCTTGTCAGTGAGCTTTAAAGCTGTGAATCTTCTGTCTGGACTTGGACCAACGAGTGCCCCCACCCCTGCAAACCCCCAAGGAGAGCCCCTCCTACCGGTACAGCTCCCAGTAAAGGAAAAGTGAGTATCTGATGAGACAGGTGTGCGTCAAGACGCGCAGCAGATAGACAGACAGGTACAGTAAGAGTTAGACATGGAAAGAGAGAGAATATTCAGTAATTATTTTCAGAAAAACACAGACTTCGATAGACAATACAGAGCAACAGAATAAATTATTTCTTTTTCCTCTGCGCTCGGTACCGAGTGGTTGGGGACCGCTGCGGTTAGGGAGTTTTCAAATGAAGGTGCTGCCAATAATTTCCAAATCTCTACTCTTTATCATGCATTCAATGCAATTTAGCTGTTGTCATGGATATTGTGTTAAAGTCTGTACTTGCTGTAGCACAAAAGAGTTTTTCTGTATAGCAGAAGTTTCTGCTTAATTTACAAATCATTGTTTAATAGGAAATTTTTGACAATCCTGTGCTTTTCTTGAGGTGTTATATAGGATATCACTGCAGTAAACTATGGAAAAAAGCATCTGCTTTAAAATTTGTAATTCTTCCCACAACTTTTAGTGCAAAAAAATCTCTCAAAGCATTGCAACTTTTATCACAACTTTTTAAAAAAGCTCCTGCAAATTCAGGCTTTTTGGGCCACAACAATCATAAAAACATCCCGTGAAATCCTGAAGGGACTGGCTTTTTCCCTTAATAAATGAAACTACATTGTGTATTTACTTCATTTATCTTTGACTAATGTCAAAATTTGTTTGATGATCTGAAACACTGAGGTGTGACAAATATGCATGAACTATAAGAAATCAGGAAAAAGGCAAATACTTCTTTATAGCACTGTAGTTGCTAACATTTTAAAAAAAATCCAAGGTCACCTTCTGAAATAAGATTTTTGAGTTTTGACAATGATTGTCCAAAGTTACAGTATATTTTGCTGTTGTTCCAACAACAATTACTTCTGCTAATGGTTACTACCGGTAAAAATTTTGCCAATGCAAATTTATATGTTCACTAAATGATGTTATCCCCCTTTGTGGATCCCGACCTTATTGTGGTGGAGGGGTTTGCATGCCCCAATGATTCCAGGAGCTAGTATATTGTTGGCGGCAGCTTGTCCCTGGTAGGGTCTCCCAAGACTAATTTGTCCTCGGTGAAGGGCCAGACCAAGAGCGGTCCAGTAGATCCCTATGAAAAAAGTTACATCAGTGATTCATTGTACCCAAAGCAGCCACATGAGTCCACCCTCACGTGGGCTCACCACTTGCTGGAGGGATCATGGGGACCATGGTGCTGTGTGAACTGGGCGGCAGTCTGAGCTACTCTGTTTGGACTGTTGCCTCTGCTACCCGGACCCCCAGATAAGCGGTAGAGGATGGATGGATGATGTTATTCACAGAACTACAAAAAAAATTTTCTTGGAAAGAACTTTTGTGTTTTCTAACCAATTGCAGGAGCAAGTTCATTGGCAACAGAGGAGCTATCTTGTCATGGCTAGGGGTCTTGCTGTTGTACGTGGAACCATGATTTCTGCTGTCTACCAAAAAGTCCTGAAGGAGAGTCTCCGGCCATCTGTTTGTGACGTCAAGCTGAAGCACACTTGGGTTCTGCAGCAGGACAGTGATCCAAAACACACCAGCAAGTCCACCTCTGAATGGCTTAAGAAAAACAAAATGAAGACTTTGGAGTGGCTTAGTCAAAGTCCTGACCTGAATCTGATTGAGATGCTGTGGCATGACCTTAAAAAGGCGGTTCATGCTCAAAAACCCTCCAATATGGCTGAATTACAACAATTCTGCAAAGATGAGTGGAACAAAATTCCTCCACAGCGCTGTAAAAGACTCATTGCCAGTTATTGCAAACGCTTAATTGCAGTTGTTGCTGCTAAGGGAGGCCCAACCAGGGCAATCACTTTTTCATACAACGCCATGTAGGTTTGGATTTTGTTTTCCCTTAATAATAAACACCTTCATTTAAAAACTGCATTTTGTGTTTACGTGTGTTATCTTTGTCTAATATTTAAATTTGCTTGATGATCGGAAACATTTAAGTGTGACAAACATACAAAAACATGAGAACTCAGGAAGGGGAAAACACTTTTTCACACTACTGTATATACTGTACAGACGTGGACAAAATTGTTGGTACCCCTGTGTTAATGAAAGAAAAACCCACAATGGTCACAGAAATAACTTGAATCTGACAAAAGTGGTAATAAATAAAAATTCTATGAAAATTAACCAATGAAAATCAGACAATGCTTTTGAATTGTGGTTCAACAGAATTATTTTAAAAAACAAACTCATGAAACAGGCCTGGACAAAAATGATGGTACCCTTAACTTAATATTTTGTTGCACAACCTTTTGAGGCAATCACTGCAATCAAATGATTTCTGTAACATTCACCAGCCATAATGCTCTGCACTGTGTGTCTATATATATACATTTATAGTAATATGGACATATGTTTACTAGATGTTGTTTTTTCTTGCCTTCTGATTGTTGCTCTGAGTGTTGCTATCCCTATGCTGTTGCAATCCTGGAATTTCCCCATTGTGGGACTAATAAAGGCTTATCTTATCTTATCTTATCTTATCTTAACTGTCAATGAGACTTCTGCACCTCTCAGCAGGTATTTTGGCCCACTCCTCATGAGCAAACTGCTCCAGTTGTCTCAGGTTTGAAGGGTGCCTTCTCCAGACGGCATGTTTCAGCTCCTTCCACAGATCTTCAATAGGATTTAGATCAGGGCTCATAGAAGGCCACTTTAGAATAGTCCAATATTTCGCTCTTAGCCATTCTTGAGTGTTTTTAGCTGTGTGTTTTGGGTCATTATCCTGTTGCAAGACCCATGACCTGTGACTGAGACCAAGCTGTCTGACACTGGGCAGCACATTTCTCTCTAGAATACCTTGATAGTCTTGAGATTTCATTGTACCCTGCACAGATTCAAGACACCCTGTGCCAGATGCAGCAAAGCAGCCCCAGAACATAACAGAACCTCCTCCATGTTTCACAGTAGGGACAGTGTTCTTTTCTTGGTATGCTTCATTTTTGCGTCTGTGAACATAGAGCTGATGTGCCTTGCCAAAAAGTTGCAGTTTTGTCTCGTCTGTCCATAGGACATTCTCCCAGAAGTTTTGTGGCTTGTCAACATGCAGTTTGGCAAATTCCAGTCTGGCTTTTTTATGATTTGTTTTCAACAGTGGTGTCCTCCTTGGTCGTCTCCCATGAAGTCCATTTTGGCTCAAACAACGATGGATGGTGCGATCTGACACTGATGTACCTTGACCTTGGAGTTCACCATGAATGTGTTTAGAGGTTGTTCTGGGCTCTTTTGTTACCATTCGTATTATCCGTCTCCTCCTGCGGCCACATCCAGGAAGGTTGGCTACAGTCCCGTGGATCTTAAATTTCTGAATAATATGTGCAACTGTAGTTACAGGAACATCAAGCTGCTTGGAGATGGTCTTATAGCCTTTACTTTTAACATGCTTGTCTATAATTTTCTTTCTAATCTCCTGAGACAACTCTCTCCTTTGCTTCCTCTGGTCCATGTTTAGTGTGGTACACACCATGTCACCAAACAGCACAGTGACTACTTGTCACCCTTTAAATAGGCCGACTGACTGATTACAAGTTTGTAGACACCTGTGATGTTAATTAGAGGACACATCTTGGTTGAACATGTCCCTATGGTCACATTATTTTCAATCTTTTCTAGGGGTACCATCATTTTTGTCCAGGCCTGTTTCATGAGTTTGTTTTTTAAAATAATTCTGTTGAACCACAATTCAAAAGCATTGTCTGATTTTCATTGGTTAATTTTCATAGAATTTGTATTTATTACCACTTTTGTCAGATTCAAGTTATTTCTGCGACCGTTGTGGGTTTTTCTTTCATTAACAGAGGGGTACCAACAATTTTGTCCACGTCTGTACCTATGGGCTATTTTTATTTCAATCATACATTTAATTGTGTGTTCTGTAACTGTGTTTTATTCAAATTCTTCTCTCTTACTTTATTGCGCAGTAGCCTGGTGGAGCACCCACAGTTTTGTTGTACTGTACAACTGTACAATGACAATAAAGCTTATTCTGTTCTATTCTATTCTATAACTATTGCCTCACCTAAGAATGTACATTGTGAGGGAATTACATATTTAAATGACTAGTGCATTGCCTGCAGAATGCAAATATTCCTGTCTGAAACAGGTATTCCAATTAGGCTTTAAAGGCCCAAATGTAGGCTGTGTTTGAAATTGGAATACAAAGAGGTGTAGGCTGTATGTAGGCAATCATATGTTAGACTATGACAAATATAAAAGGGAGTAAATGGCATTAAGATTTATTTGATTGTGTGAATATTAATTACAGAATACCTAAATATTAAAAATGAATGGGACATCTAATATTAGCGACTGTTTCAGATCCCTTGTTTATTTGTTTGTCAGATCACTTATATGTGTGATCTTTTATCACTTATATTCAAGATAATGCGTATCTTGCACTTTGGGGAATGGGAGTTGTTCAGTCATCATAATTAGTTTATATCACTGTTCAGTGATGGAGTTGGGTGTAATATTGAATTTCTTCTGTGTATCGTCAAACTCATGCAGTACTATAACAGGACACGTTTACAAATATTTGAGACCCATCGTAGTGCATCATTTTATACTTTAGCAATATTTTGTTCTTAAAAGGTTTTTTAAAACTGTAATCAACCAAATTAACTACAAAACACCCAACATTATTATACACAGCAGAAGGACCTGTTTGACTGCAACCGTTGCATCAGTGTTGCCCATTTGTCAGTAAATATTTAACTAAAAATGCTTTATTTTGTTATTTGGGCATTTTTGTGTCCTGCGTTTCGGCCCTGTCACACCTAGATGATTTAGGCAGTGTTTGCAAAATGTATGAAAAATTTGGAAAATATGCTGGTGTATGTCGAATTAGTCATGGCTAAGTTTTGTCTAAGTTAAGCACATGCTGAAGAATGCTGAAGCACCCTGAAGCACGCTGGTACATGGCATAGTTCGCCAAGCTCCTCCGAAAACTTTCATTATGCTGAAAATTTTCTGACGTATGGCTGATATGTCCCACATTCACGGAGAAAAGGTTGTAGAGAAGCTATGTGTTCATTTACACACGTTACTTGTAAGCGACTTATTGTTACTCAAAAGTCGAAATACATTGAGATTAATGTCTAGTGTACCCAAAAATTATTTCTAACGTATGAGTAACACTTTTTGAACCTATGTGTAACTTACTGAATGGGTTTCTAACTTGAAGCTATCCTATAGTGGCATATTTGCAGTGTTGGTTCACAGGAAAAACTCGTACAGAGCTCTGCTAAGCTGCTGCCAGCAGCGCGCGTGCGCACACACACACATATACTTGTTCGTATAACAGGATCTGTCAGGGATGTGTCTGAGCTTTCACTTTACTGAAAATAACTTTTTTTAATCACCATCAGTTAGTGTGCCTTTGAGCCAGGTCGTGTTGGGCCGCTGCTTCTCCCAGCATGTTCTGTGTTTGATACACCGGTGTTCTTTGTCAGACCTGGGTCCCCGCAGACTGGGCGTCTGCTTGCACACTTCATGTTCTCCACATATGCCGAATTATCCTTTAGATCTATGCAATCATGGCAACTTTATGGTATAATTTTTTTAAGCATTAAATCTTCAATATTATCTTTTTCTAGTCAAATCTATCATTTTTCACTTCCTTGTTTTGTTCAGTGAACACTGTGGTGACTGATTGGTCGTGATGCCGCATATTATCCAATCAGCATGGAGTCAATCTGAAACCCCGCCCACACTTCCTGAAACCAGGGCATGAAGAGACAGAGCGGTGACAGAGCGGAGGCTAAACTTTTATTGATAAAAATTACATATTTTGACTGAGCGACTCCATACTCGAGGATGCACACCCTTGTAACCTCAGCAAAGCATGTATAAAACCTTAGGCAAGTCTGACGAATGGTTCAAGAGATATGCGTGGAACAGATACACACAGACAGCGATATGCTGCATTTATAGATGGATAGATAAATGACATTCCCTTATATAGTGCTTTTTCTGATCTCTGGATGACCAAAGCACTTTACAGATCCTGCTATCCACCCATTCACACACTGATGGCGGCGGAGCCGCCATGTACAGGCGCTGGCCTGACCCACCAGGAGCAGCTGGGGGTTCATTGTCTTGGTCAAAGACACTTTGACATGCAGACTGCAGACAGAGCAGGAATTGAACCACTGATCCTCCGATCAGTAGTCGGCCACACTACACCTGCACCACAGCTGCAGAATTACAGAAGGCTGCCTTTCAGTTCCCAGGGAAGAATGCTGTAATACCATCACAACGTGCCCCTCAGACCTCCAGCCAGTCATCTCCATGCAATGAGTATCTGTAGCTGTTTGTCATTAACCTGGAACCTATGTCTGGCTGGTTAGCTGACCCCAAACAACAGCAGCACCTATCAGTTCACAGTTCAGTATTTAGGTTAGTGGTGAACACTATACTGATGAATGCCAAAACCATCATGACATGTAGCATATTATCAAAGACGTGGATGATTCTCTAGTTGTATCGCAGTGATGGCTTGGAACTGGTTCTGTAGTGAGTGATTTTTATTGACTGGTCCTTTTTAAACATTAAAGTGTCAAAAATAAAAGAGATTTTCACTGATTTTGGGGAAATGTCACTGTCATCCCTGCTCCCTGCTGTACTAACGGACAATCAAAACTGCTGAACTGTTGCAGGAGTTTAAAAATTTGTTATGGACAACAAACTGTGTTTGAACCCTAGGTTGAAGCAGTGTGTAAAAAAAAAAAAAAAAAAATCTAATCAGTTCAGTATATGTGCTTTAATCGTAAGCTTTGCAGTTTTAACCCTTAGTATTCCAGCCAATGTGAAATGTTCTGCAGGTGGAACACTGGAATTTTAAGAGGTTAACACTGACAACTTTTAACAAGAGCACTCTGAGGTGAGTGCAATATCCCCCGCCTCCGTTTTCTTTGAAGAACCCAATACTTACTGATGGAGAGGAGTTTTCAACTTTTCAATATAATTACTGTGGCAGAACCAAATTATGATAAGCCCTTCATCCATGAATATAACTGTGCAACAAAGTATACAACCCATAGTTGTAGGTCAGAATCCCGAGGTGAACCTGTGTAGCAAGTTTGGTGACCCTAGAGAGCTTTAAGATAAGATAAGATAAGATAAGATTAGCCTTTATTAGTCCTACAGTGGGGAAATTCCAGGATTACAGCAGCACAGGGATAGCAGCACTCAGGGCAATAGTTAATAAGATAAGATAATAAGAACATATGAATATACATATGTACACAGATACATACACAGTGTGGGAGCATTGCAGCTAGATGGTATAGACAGCATTACGGTCTGTTGTTATCCCGCTGAATATGAATATGTACCCAGACAGTATATTTTGTATTTGAATCAGCCGTGTTGTCACCCTCAGTAATGATTGTTATTGTCCAAGTTGTATAATGGAGGGGACCATTTATTGCGCAAGGTTGTTACGTTTTGTACATTCAGTACGACGTCTATGAGCAGCCCTGGTTAGGTTATAAAGTCTGACAGCCGTAGGTAGGAAGGACCTGCGGAACATCTCTGTCATGCACCTAAGATGGTACAGCCTACTACTAAATGAGCACCTCAGTGCGTTCAGCGTGTCCTGCATGGGGTGGGACTCAGACTCCAGCAGAGATGACAGCTTAGCCACCATCCTCCTCTCTCCTATCCCTCTACTGGGTCGAGGCCCTGCCCCAGAACAGAGCTAGCTACACGTTCTATAGAAAGAGAGCAACTCAGAGAGCAGACTCAACAACTCCCATCTCAAGTCTTGCCACAATGCAACGTGTCCGGTGATATGGCCACATCCTGCAACTCCCCCCTGAACACCCCACCAGGGCCATCCTGGACTTTAACCCCGTACAGGCGGGGTGGAGACGACTGAGGGAAGCCCCCCGCACCTGCTGGATGGATGTCCTCTCTTGTGACTTGCAACAGCATAATATATCTCTGCACCAGGCCCAGCAGCTGGCGCAGGATAGAGGGAGGTGAGAAAGACTGGTTACTCAGATTGACTCTACGCACACTGTGCAAAAGGATTGATGATGATGAGTAAGACAGCATAGGGAGTGTCAGCCTTGACCTTCAACCTTTTGACCCAGATCCTGTAGTCAGAGGTCATGGTCTCAGAGTGAACCTGTGTACCAGGTTTGGTGACCCTAGCTTTCTTTGTTGTTGAGATATAGTTATAAGCCATTTTGATGTTGACCTTTGACCTTGTGATCCTAAAACCACAGTCACACTTCAGGGTCACAAGGTGAACCTGTGTACCAAGTTTGGTGACCCTAACTTTACTCGTCGTATGGCCTAGGGAATGTTAACCTTGACCTTTGACCCCAAACCCATAGTTTGAAGTCAGGATCCTAAGGTGAACTTGTGTACCAGGTTTGGTAGCCCTAATTTTACTGGTTGTACAGTAATAAGGCATATGGAATGCTAACCTTGACCTTTTAGAAGAAAAAGCCAACTTTTATTGTCATTCAGTCCATACAGCCAATCATGTACAGTAGAATGAAATTACGTTTCTCCTATCTACAATGTTAATCACATCTAGAATCAGCGGGGCAGCTGCCATGCAAACTTTTCTTTTCCCCATTCTATTATGCTGAGCACCAAGCTAGAAGGTGGGAAGTACCATTTTTCTATGGTCTTTGGTATAACCTGGCCGGGACTTGAACCCCCAACCTCCCAGTTGTGGAGTGGATGCTCTATCAGCTAGGCCACCACCCCAAACCCATAGTCAGAGGTCAGGATCCCAAGATGAACCTGTGCATCAGGTTTGGTGGCCCTAGCTTTACTGGTTGTACAGTAATAAAGCATAAGGACTGCTAACCTTGACCTTTGACCTTTTGACCCCAAACCCATAGTCAGAGGTCAGGATCCCAAGGTGAACCCGTGTACCAGGTTTGGTGACCCTAGCTTTCTTTGTTGCTGAGATATAGTTTATAAGCCATTATGATGTTGACCTTTGACCTTGCGATCCCAAAACCATAGTCACACTTCAGGGTCACAGGGTAAACCTGTGTACCAAGTTTAGTGACCATAACTTTACTCATTGTACAGTAATAAGGCATAGGGAGTGTTAACCTTGACCTTTGACCTTTTGAGACAAAATCAATAGTCTAAGGTAAGCATCCCGAGGTGAACCTGTGTACCATGGTTGGTGGTCCTAGCTTTACTCGCTTTATAGTAGTAGTGCAAATGTAATGCTAACCATAACCTTTGACCTTTGACCCCAAACCCATAGTCAGAGGTCAGGATCCGAAGGTGAACCTGTGTAGCAAGTTTGATGATCCTAGCTTTCTTTGTTGCTGAGATATAGCCATTATGATGTTGACCTTTGACCTTGCGATCCCAAAACCATAGTCACCCTTCAGGGTCACAGGGTGAACCTGTGTACCAAGTTTGGTAGCCATAGCTTTACTTGTTGTACAGTAATAAGACATAGGGAATGTTAATGTTAACCTTTGACCTTTTGACCCAAAACCCATAGTCAGAGGTCAGGATTCCAAGGTGAACCTGTATACCAGGTTTGGTGGCCTTAGCTTTACTCCTTTTATAGTAATAGTAAATGCAGAATTTACCATAGCACAACTACAATGTTAAACTTTGAACTTTGACCCCAAACCCATAGTTAGGTCAGGGTGTAAATCATCCAAGATGCGTCTTAAATACAACTACTATGTTGATTTGAAAAGCCTACATCATTTCTTTCGGTAGTTATTGTGTTTAGAAGATTTAGGGAAAATCTGACCTCTGACCGCAAGGTCATCCAGTGAGGGTCAAATTGCAATATGTGCATCATCACAGTATATCAAACCATGAAAACAAGTTTCAAAACAATCGGAACAAAACCGTAGGAGTTGATTTCACAAGACAGTTACTGTCTATGAAGTGAGATGAAACAGGAGGTCATAGGTCAGGGGCTCCAATTCCTGCAAAAATCATCCGATCAGAACCAAATTGCAATTCTTTCTCAGTGTATATGGTACCAAGTTTCAAAACTGTAGGAGAAGTTGATTTCACAAAAGTGGGACAGACGGATGGACAGACGGACTGACCCATAATATAATCCTGCGCTGGAGGAGGGCTAAAAAGTGCGGGGGATAAAAAGTGTTCTATTCCTGCTTTATTGAAGCATTTTTTATCCACTGGCATGGGTTACTGTAGGGTTTTGTGAAGGTGTGCAGCAAAATTGCTTGTGCAGCCTCGAATGACCTCCATGACCTGTATAAGGGTAGTCCTTTGAAAAAAAGCCTGATCAGTCTTGGCTTGATGCCTTGCTGTTATGGCAGTCTGTGAATCAAATTACCTAATTAAGGATAATAAAAGGAAGTCTACAGTGATCTTGAACTTTTAACCTTTCTTCCTAGTAGAGTTGTAAACTTATAGGAAGTTTTTTTTAAAATTGAAGCAAGTATTCGATATCATCTTAGATGGAAATTCAAGGACTTTGAGATGTTTCATGTCAGAGAGTAACATGATAGATGCAAGTGTTGCAATACTGCCTAAGATAAAGGCAAAAGTTTTATCTTAACTGACTAAAGTAAATTGGCTTTTTGTCCAGTTTTGTATGCTCTGTTGTTGCAATAATTTGATTTTGCATATTAAATTAAACAATAATATATGTTTAAATCATTTTGAAAAGACATTTATCTAAATACAGTACATGAAATGACTCAAAATATACTAATAATAATTCAAAATGTTTGTGTTGAATGTGTGGTGGAGGTGGGCCATCAAAGAAAACAAAAAACATACAGGTCAGATTTTAGTATTTACAAGAATATGTGACTTTAAGAAAAGGTGGTTTAATACCTTTAAAATGTGCAAATTATAAATATGTGTCTTTTAATATCAATTTCCTCATAAGAACTAACTTGGAGGCACTGCAGAAAAAACTTGAGGAGTTGGAGTTGGATGAGCAGCAGCGGAAACGCCTGGAGGCCTTTCTGACACAGAAGCAGAAGGTGGGAGAGCTGAAGGACGACGACTTTGACAAGATCTGCGAGCTGGGTGCTGGCAATGGAGGAGTTGTCTTTAAGGTCTCTCACCGACCCTCAGGTCTGATTATGGCGAGGAAGGTAATCTGCGACGAAGACATTTAAAAATCCTACTTTAACTTTCTGGAATCAAAATGGTTCAACAGCCTAAGAAAAGTCGAAAAAGAGAGTGGCAATGAACATGCTCAGTGGCCACTATAAAGGACCACATTAGCAATCCATGAAGGGTTATCAAGGAATAATTACAAATGTACATGACTTCATAGCAAATCTTGAGAGTTGGCAAAACCAAAGATACAGTACAAGCATTTGATTAATTACTTATGTTTTTACAGTCACACCATGTTTGGCATATTTAAGCAATATTACGTGAGACAGAGTTACGGTACCGTGATTATAGTAACTGCGGCTGTGATATGGCTTAATGTCCCCCGTCAAGAGTAATATTGCTTTTATACAACAGTTCCGGCAAGCAAAATTTATTAAATGACAGCAATACTGGACAAAATATTACGATTTGTTTGTTTAATCAGTAGCCCACTTTGTGTGATGAATATAGAAAATATTAAAGTTTAACTTTTAAAAATTGAATTGTTGAAAAAGGAAAAAAAACCCACTTTTGACAATATCCTAATTTTTTGAGATGTCCTACTATACATCACCCCAAAACTGTACCTTCTAGAGGCATTTGTATTACAACAGTTCAGAATAAAATAATACTCATCTAATTATGTACAATCAGGGTTTCAGCAATGACGGTCTGCAAGCGCACACATGAACAACCCGTGTGACCGTCATCCGTGCAGAGTTCAGAAGCACCCCGCCCGCGAGTTCCAGTCAGCAAACGCTGCAGAGTGTCTCGCTACGAGCGTCGCTGTCCGAGAGAAACACGAGCTTATTAAAGTACTTTAAACGTGGAAAAAAAATCCGAAGAGGTATGTAAATAATGAAGGCATTTGTCATAGTTTTAACCTGCTGGTAACGGGAGCAATAATGTGAAGAGTTGCTTAGCTAGCGTGTGGTTAGTTTTTTGTTTTTCTTTTTTTCAGACAAGTATAAAAAGGAGATGTTTTTACCTTTACCTTAGTTAATATTAATTAACTAATTTATGTTCATTATTATGCCTTTCACCCAAAGATGCTGGGATAGGCTCCAGCCCCCCCGCGACCCAAAAAGGATCAAGCAGTAGAAGATGGATGGATGGATGTTCATTATTATGTACCTGGCAGGTTAAGATGACTGAAATTCACGAAGTCAGTGACTTTAATCCGTCAGCAGCCTTCAGACAAACTAAATGTGCCAACATTTGCATTTCAAAATAAGGGAGGTTTTTCCTGCCGTCTGGGTAGTGAGATTTCTAAAAACAAAAACAAACAAAAAACTATAAATATATAGAAATATTATAACAGAAATAACTGCATCTTTGGTCATTTAAGTTAATTTATTTCATTAAATACAATTTTATTAATATTTTTTTCTTTGAAATCAGAGTTAAATTATTGTTCTCTTCTGGCTCTGCAAGATTATGGTGAAAAATGTAAATTGTTATAAGGAAAAAGTAAAAAAAATGACCACAGTCTGTTTCAAATTTATTTTAAAAAAAAAAACAAAAAACAACAGTAATTTTATTTAGAAAAATAGACAAAATTAGCCATAAAATAATCCACAAATTTATAATAAAGTCTCAAATGTACAAGAAAAGTCAATTGTACAAGAGGAAATTACAAATTTGAGGAAAATGGTTTCAAATTTAGATAAATTTACAAAGAAAAGTAGAAAACTATAAGAAAATTGTTATAAATTTTGGAGAAAAACCTCAAACCTTCAAGACTGAAGTCATGACTCAAGTTTTTAAGTGGGTGCTCTTTGTACCCTTAACTAGAAATTTTTGGTTGTCTACTTTTAACTTACGTGACACTTGATATTTTCTAACCTGTTTGAATACCACCATAGACAGAGAGAGAAGCTGTATTAGACAGAGCTCAGAGAGGGCAAGATGAGACAGAAGAGAGGAGCCAAGGGGAGGAAAGTGTTCAGGCAGAGGGTCCAGGAGAGGTGAGAGCAGAGGGAGGAGAGAAGGATGACACCAGTAAAAAGTCCAAACACGGGACGTCTGGGTGGGACCCCAACTGGTCCAATATTCCAACATTCAAGCCTTGGTTGTACAATACTTCAAATGGTAAGTTCCATATGCAAAGTTATTGTGCAAAATTTAAAAAAAGAAATAAATATTCTAAATTAACATATTCCGGTTACAATAGTGTCATGCGTTTTCTGCCCCCCCGCCCCCCTGAAAAATATGTTGCCACTGCACCAAGGTCTTTAAGACAGAGGAAACACTGTCCAATGTAAGCATTCAAACATTATTGCCTTTTCCAGAAGTTTGTGTTTTTTCAATTAAATGAGTACAATGCTAATCTGAGTTACCCACAGAAAATCAGTCCAGAATAGTCAGGGTTCACACTTGGTTCAAACAGATTGTTGGCTCACTGAAACACGAGTCCATATTTAGCATTTCTCTGCGTGTTTAGATCGTACGGTCTATGTATTGTGTGTTCTTGAGTGTGTTGTCCAGTATTTGTCTTTGTGCGACATAAGGGCATAAATAAAAACCAGGTGCTGTGCTGTGTTCCAGCTGATCCACCTGGAGATTAAACCAGCCATCAGGAACCAGATCATTAGAGAGCTGCAGGTGCTGCATGAGTGTAACTCCCCATACATTGTGGGCTTCTATGGGGCTTTTTACAGCGATGGAGAAATCAGCATCTGCATGGAGCATATGGTACAACTCTTCAGTTATGCCTGCCAGGGATTTTCCATAGCATCTATTTCTTTTATAGATTGTACTTAAGAGTGTTTAGCTTTTTTCTCTTTCTGTATGTTGGCGTGAAACAAGTTATTTTTGTTTAAATAGACGTTTCACACTCTCTTTATTTTGTAGGATGGTGGCTCCCTGGACCAGTCACTGAAGAAAGCAGGAAAAATCCCAGAGCAAATCCTTGGCAAAGTCAGCATTGCTGTGGGTAGCTCCAACATCTCGCCCTCTTATACATTTCACACGCTGGTGGTGATGCTTGAGCTACAATTTAAAGAGCCTAAATGAAAACCGCCTATATGAATGGATATGTATACGAGAATATTTTGCTTGTAATGTCCTTACTTTAATTATATGCTGTTTGGTCTTTGCAGGTCATTAAAGGGCTTTCCTACCTCCGTGAGAAGCACAAAATCATGCACAGAGGTTGACCACCACTTTTATTTTGTAAAAAATAATTACTAAAATACATACTTTTTGGCCTAGCAGTTATTCTAAATTATTCATAGGTATGAATGTGGGTGTTTGTCTGCTTTGGCCCCGTTATGACCAAAAGGCTGCCCAGGGTGTAAATAGTCGAGAAAATGGATTGCAGATAAAATGTAATTTTGTCCACTGCACAAACAATTCAACACTTTAATAATGGACTGTATGTCTGCAATACGCCTCAAATATAAATCGTCTGTTTTCTTTCTTTGGAGTTTCAGTTATACAGTGCATGATCACAATGTCCTAAAGTGAATGAGCAGTTAAGAAAACGGGTGGATGAGTAATGTTTAGAGTCTGACACACTGTGTAAAATAGCAGTACAGATACTGTTTGTACACTGAACCAGATATTGCTCATTAGATTAATTTCAGTCCGTCTCGTCTTACATGGGCCAACGAGAGCCTACAGTATTTCCACTGTATTCATTAAACTAGGATGATGCAGTTAACAAGATCTCCACAACGTTAATGAGAAGTCGAGGTATTACATAATTCCCAACCCCTTTTTATTCTGAGACTGGGGAGATAATGGTTCAAAAATAATCTTCATTTTCACCGGGGTGTATTTGATGTTTACTGTGGCAGATGAGTACATGAACAACATGCCTGAAGCCCTTTTTCCTGTGCTGCCTACTGTGCTCTCCTAAACTCTCTCTGTCCCCCTTTCAGATGTCAAGCCTTCCAACATCCTGGTGAATTCCCGTGGTGAGATCAAGCTGTGCGACTTTGGAGTGAGTGGGCAGCTCATCGACTCCATGGCCAACTCATTCGTGGGCACTCGCTCCTACATGTCGGTCTGTTAAAACTGGCACACTCCAGTGCTCATTTACACACTTGTAAAGCAACTCCATCTCATGCAAACCTTCAGCAGCAGTAATACATGTAATTGTGTACGTTTTGTGCAGCCGGAGCGTTTACAGGGGACTCACTACTCTGTTCAGTCAGACATCTGGAGCATGGGTCTGTCACTGGTTGAAATGGCCATTGGACGTTTCCCTATACCACCACCCGATTCTAAGGAGCTGGAGCAGATTTTCGGGTTTCAGGTGGAAGGAGAGGCAGGTGCCAGTGATTCATTTCCAAAGCCACGGCCCCCTGGGCGACCCGGCAGCTGTGAGATGGCTTTTGATATTACAAAATTTTCTTTTTCTAATTTCAAAATACGATGTTGCAATGTTTAAATTATGTTGCAGCACTGCAGTGAAATGACTTAACTGTGGTTTATCATCCAGCCTAACAGTTTTGTTTCACCTCTAGCATACGGCTCTGACAGCAGACCACCGATGGCTATATTTGAATTGCTTGATTATATTGTCAATGAGGTGAGTTTACCCACAATATTCACACTGTTATGGTGCAAATGCATGCATCTATGGTGCAAATACCTACTATTCCCTCCTCTGTGCTTATTTTTCAGCCTCCACCAAAGCTGCCTGGGCTATTTAGCTCTGAATTCCAAGACTTTGTCAATAAATGGTAAGTACACATTTCTGCTGATAACAGACATTACACATTTTATGCCACCTAGCGGTGCCAAATCAGACTGCATTTGCCAAGAGATTGTTTCTCCTGCAGTTTGATAAAGAATCCTGCAGAGAGAGCAGACTTGAAACAGCTGATGGTAGGTTTGCCTATTTAAATTGTTCACATTTGTGAAAACGTACTATTTCTAACTTGCCTGAAATGATCCTTTTCTGCAGGTGCACCCATTTATTAAAAAGTCTGAAGCAGAAGAAGTGGATTTTGCTGGATGGCTGTGCAGCACTATTGGACTCAGTCAGCCTGCAACCCCAACCCATGGAGCCACAATGTGAGGCACGATTGGCCAAAGGGGGAAAAAAAAATAAAAAAATCCCTCCTTGGACTGCTTTTTATTACTTGTTTAAGGGAGACATTTCTATCATGTAAAAACTGGGTTTATAAGTGTGCAATCAATAGTTGTATATTTACTGTACAAACCAACATGCCAAGTAAAATTATGCATTGATCACTTTGGGCTACGTTGGAGGCCTGCCTGAAAAGCCATCTTTTTCTAATGATCAGTTTGTTTTATCATGTCAAAATGCTGCTCAAACATGTGCTTGACACCTCACTTTACCCCCAATTCCTCAAAGTGCAAACCAAGTATTTGTAAGCTTATGTGAAATAAATTATGTGGATTAAAAGTTTTAATGACAGGTTTGACTCATTCCTTTTGAACGACAGATTTATTCCTCATTGAACCTCAGTCTGTTTGTACAGACTCATGCCTTGGGTTTAGCTGAGGCATGCTTTTTTCCAGGCCTTTTCTTGGGTTTCAGCATCTTGGCCTTAATCTGAAGAAAAAAAAAAAAAAAAAAAAAAATCACAACAGGTCAAAATCACCTTTTACAATTAAGTCTGCATTTTTTGCTTTATTCGTGACCCAAGTTCTTACCACAGGGTTATGTTTGAGGATGGCATGACGTCTTACGGTCTTAGAGTAAGGGTTCAGCTTGAGCATTATATTCAAATTCTTCAGAGGATTCTTCTTCAGTACTCTGCGCTGGATCTTCTTGCTGTAATGATTAAAGAAAATCAGTGTTAAATGCATTTACCTGCTAAAATGCAACATTAATGATAAAATTTCTGCATCACTCAGGACTTCCATAAAAATCAGGGTTCAGAAACACGGACCTGAAGTGGAAAATCATCATAGCTGATAAGTCAGGGTAAGTTAAACTATTAAAAAAAAGAAAAAACCAACAGAAAGCTTACTTGGGTGGACGAAGGGCTTTCTGGATCTCCTCACTCTTCAGAATCCTGGTCAGGTCTGTGTTGGTCATCTTGTGCATTGGCAAGCTGAAAGGAACAGAGCAAAGACTTAAAACTCCCCCATACACAAAAACTAATTAATTAATTGTGTGCTCATACTCAGAACTTCAGTAAATATCACATAGTTCAGAAACACGGACCATGAAGTGGAAGCTCATCACTGTGGTAATGGCATGTTGTACTTATGCTACACAGTGTACACTTTGAAATACTTACTTGTAGTCAACCTTCAGGGTGGATGGTCTGCGCCAAGTGCCATACAGCTCATCCAGCTTGCGAAAAGCACTCTCAGTCCAGATGCAGAACCGCCCAACATGGCCACCGGGAGCAAGCCTCAGGAGGTTCAGCTTGTTCACGTTCTGCAGTGTGATGCCTTAGGGAAAAAAACAAACAAAAAACCCAACAACTAATAAGCCAAGACTACTGTCACAGAAATCAAAAAACATTTAAATCAGAACTGAACCATATCTTTAGGCTTAACATTTAAAATGCAAGAAGATCCAAGACTGATGCATATAAATTAGAATCCAGATGCCAACACAGCCTATTTATATTTTGGGATTTTAACCTCAAATTGTAATAAATTTCATGGTTGACCATTTCAAATTACCTGGAATATTTCTGAAGGCTTTGGTTAAACCAGCATCTTGGTTGTAAATGATACATGGCCCTCTACGCTGGATCCGTCTGCGGTTCCTCATCTTACCTTTACCAGCACGCATGCGCTGAGAGGCGTACACCTTACAATTTAAAAAAAAAAAAAAAAAGTTAACTTAAAAAAAATTATGACTAGAGTTTTATCAAAGGGAATAAATGTTACCAACATAAAACATTCAAATTTGTATATAAAAACAAATGCGAGATTTCACCAGTTGTACCTTGTATACAAAAGAGAAAAAAACTAAATACCAACGTTAGGAAAACACAAATCAGTTGGTTAAATGATCGCATGTTTAATTATTTAAGACCAATGACTGTCACAAGCTCTTACACAAAGTAATCTGACTCAAAAACGACATGTCTTTGTAAAAATCTTTAGAGTACACTTTGAAAGATTCAATCTATTTTACCTTCTTGATGTCATTCCATGCTTTGAGCTTCTTCAACAGAAGCACTGCCTCCTTGGTCTTTTTGTAACCTTCAACTTTGTCTTCAACCACCAGTGGGACCTCAGGGATTTCCTCAATACGGTGTCCTAATACACAAGATAATAATGTGAGCCAAAATATAAATACATTACATACTCCTGTAGCAGAGTTTCTTAGACTTGCTCAGACTTAAAACACATCAATACTCCATGACAGCTTATAGACAGCAGGCAACTGCCACTGTGCACAGAATCAGACGCAAATTACACCATCACAGCAAGTCAAAAAATATTAGAGGATGAACTAACACAAATATCTTTACAGTTACATAAACCTATACTAATTTTACTCGAGCATAAAAAAAAATGCTTTGCACTTACCCTTGGACATCACAAGTGCAGGAAGAGCAGACGCTGCCAGGGCAGAGCAGATGGCATAGCGCTTCTGGCGTGTGTTGATCCTGCGGTGCCAGCGGCGCCAAGTTTTAGTTGGGGCAAACATGCGACCACCACGGCACATCTAGACCAAAGTCAAGGAATTTAGAAACCAACTTAAATTATATTTACATTATCAAACTGACACCTGCTCAGACATGATATTCACCAACCATCTGTGCCAGCATGTGACAGCAGGCATTCTGTCACTGGTCACAGAGTCAGACGCAAATTACACCATCACAGCAAGTGACCAGCTTGTCCACTGGAAAGCTTATTTACAAACCCCCAACTTCTCATAAAGGATACATTTCCAAAAGCACCCTGACCAGAGCGGTGAGTACCACCACCTCTCACACGAGGGATACGGGCCACAGCTCTTCCTGTGCCCCAGGATTCTGCACTAGTCTGGTGCCCTGTATTAAAAGAAATTGCAAAACAGTACTTGCAGACAACCCACAACATGGTTACTATCAACATGCCAGGTCAACATGGAAACTCACCTGCCAGTTCGCTGACAGCATATGGCTGACGGTTGTTTTTGCGCATGTTGGTGTGCACAAAATTCACCACATCAGGGCGAATTGGGGCCCTGAACACAGCGGGCATGACTACATTTTTGCCCGAGGAATCTCCTTTATCGGAATACACCGAGATGAGGGGTCGGGCACAGGCCTGAGGAGAAAAAATAGGAATATATTGCTAAATGTAATGTACAAAAGCAATACACAAACCAGCACCCTTCTGATCACAGACCCACCATACTATCTACCTAAGCCACAGCAGCAGCTGGCTTGGAGTTGATCTGAAAAGGTTTTGTCGGACTCTCAATTGTTCCGTAACAAGACATTTCATATAGAGACACATATTACTGTATTACATACTGTATTCATAGCAACTTCCTAACTTTTAACAACTCATTTTTAACATCGGAGTTGTTAAAAGTTAGGAAGCCTGGTCAGGTCTGTGTTGGGATACGAGAGTGGGTAAGGTAAAAAGGGTACTAAAGATACGCTAATTAAAATTTTAAAACAAATAAATGCCTCAGATTTCCGTACCTATAGCCTGCAGCTTTTAAGATAAGCATTAATAGAACGTACTGGCCAATCAGATTCGAGCCGTATCTGTAGCAAGAATTCTATGGGCCGTATCCACAGCCACTGCCTAAAAGTTAAGGTTAATTGAGTCAAATACTAATATGATCAATTTAGGCACAATCTGCTTAGTGATCTTCCAGTTGATTGCACTAACATGTGTAACTGGTGTTAGCCGATCCAGCCGATTTTCTAAAATGGCTCCTCGTGTTAAGCTTGCTAGCCGGGTTGTTTCATACTCACTCTTACTTGGCCTTCCCGATAAAGAAAACACGAGTATATTGTTCGGAAAAAAGGAAAGAACACATTATCCCATGTACTCCATTACTCGTTGGGTGATATATAAATGTGATAACTCACCATTTTCGGTAGTTATTTTTCGGCTCGCAAGGAACCACGCTACACACGTTACTGCGGCCACAGTGGAAAAGGAAGTTGTTGGTGCACACGTAGCGGTATATGCCTCCGCCCAAGCTGTGTCACTTCCGTTAACGACGGGCTATGAAATCACAGCCTGAATATAAAGTCATATAAATTCCAACTTGATTTAGTAATAATTTTTAAATGCACTTAATTAAATTATAACGATTTCTATGAATAAAAATTGCGGTAATTATACCAGCTGGAACTATTTTCTTACACCATGGCGCAGGGTGACCAGAACTACTTTTGTAACCAACATTTTTAAATAAAAACTTAACTCAAGTTTACAATTATCCTATTATTGTTTCTTTTATGTATCTGATAAAGAATACTTTTTTTTTTTACTTTTTGTATTAAATTTTTTACGTTTTTATTGGTGGCACGTGATAACCTTTCACCTCGTGTCGTCACCCTCCGAGGGAGCGCGCGCGACTGTCAAAATAGCACCAGCACCCTCAACCGCCGTTGCTGCAGTAGCAGCTTTGTTTTCAGGAAAAGTTGATCCTTGTTCGTTTATTTTTAAAGGCTGTTTTACCTCCGAAGTTCTTTCTTTAAGACGAGAGTTGCGCCATAATGGCCTCGAAGCTGATATTGAAAGCTAAAGAGTTTTTTAATAATCTGCGGTAAGTTTTGGAACAAAAAGGTTTCCTGTATAAAGTTAGCTTTCATGAGGAAAGTCGTTGTGGACTTTTTGTCTCGTTGTTTGCTTGTTCTTATCTTTTTGTACCATCCTGACCTGAGGTAAAATGCCATGAATATGTGCTCTGTTTGTTCAAGCTCTCTTCAAGATGAGGAATGTAACGACTCCTACACGTACGAGGTGACTGAATTAACTTTTTAAATTAATCATAGTTGTGTGTTAAAACTATGTGGGACTGACTGATGTCAGTATCTTTTGGGTTTCAGGAGGACATCCACATAATGAAGATGAGTGGAGCCAAAATTCTTGCTTTGAATAGCTACTATGGCAACCAGACAATTTTTGTCTGTGAAAAAATAGTAAGTAGTGTGAAACCCGTCACTTATTAAAGACATAAAGGCAGGGACAAGGGACTTGGAACACATGAATTTCAAACTGGAGTCACAAAGGAGTTGAGATGTGCTTAACTGATGCTGACAAAACACTCAGAATAACTCACGATTTGATATTCAGACTTGTCTTAGCCTTGAGATGAATTACATGCAGTAATTTGTCTCAACAGTGTACTGAGACATTGCAGATCACCAAGGGCTAAAGTATAAGTAGCCATCATAGAGATGGGCTCCAAAAAGGATAATTTTGATTGAATATGAATATATATGAGAATATCCTTTTGTAGTTCTGAAATTAGGGAGCCTATCTCTGCAAAATATGGGCTCATTCATCATTACAAACCCCACAAAAATGAATGTAAATATAGAAAATAAAACATAAAAATATATTTAAACCAAACCTATTCTGATTTTGGCATGTATGTGTTTGGTTTTGTTTGTCATTTATAGATTTTTTTTTTATTGATGGCTACACAGAAACTATATGTAAAGAATGTACGATAGACAGTGTTGAAAATAAGAACATGGGAATTTAAACTTTAATTTAGTCAGTGATTCTCTCAGTAACTTTGGTCTTGTTTGAGATACGTAGATTAAGACTTGAGACTCGCTTAATCATTAAATACTATTTCAGTTTGAAAGTCAGTGGATTGTTTCAGAGTGTTTCTTTGGTATTTTTTTTAGTATGCGTTTAGACATGATAACCCCTGGGTTCTTTGATTTTAATAGGTTCCAAAGTTAAGTGAAATAAGTGATCAGCAAATGGTGGAGACATCAAATTGTTCTGCTAATGAGGATGAGGCTGATAACGATTGTGCCAGTATACTTCCAGAAGAACCAGGGCCACAACCACTCACAATCATGAGAGCAAGGTGACCAATGATTGGATATTTTCTTCCCAAAAAAAAAAATAAAAATGTACCAATAGGATGATATTAGCTGTGTATTTATTCAGCCACATCTTAACATTAACTAATTGTTTTCTGTCTGTACAGGCAGTTGCTGTCCTTGTACACCTTATCTCAAAATGGTAGTCAAACAGCTGTGGATGCAAACCTTGCCCTAAACCCACTGTGGGTACGATGTGACATGTCAGATTCTGATGGAACAACTTGGTTTGGGGCTGAAACTGTCTGTGTGGGCAATAAAACAACTGGAGTGAAATTATTCACTGTTACCTGCAAAGGTAGATACACAACGAGTATGCAGAGCATTTGTCTCAGAATACTAATTGTTAACATCTTGTCGTATTTTTCTCATATTAATAATAGGCTGTACTGTGGACAGAAGATCTTTCATTACCTTAGAGGAACTGAAAAAAGAGCATAAGAAAAGGCATCACCCATCCTCGGTAAGCAAGTTATACAGGAGCATCTTCTCTTGCAAGTCAGTATGAAGGCTTCTATGTACAGAATAACTTGAATCTGACAAAAGTGATAATAAATAAAAATTCTATGAAAATTAACCAATGAAAATCAGACATTGCTTTTGAATTGTGGTTCAACAGAATTATTTGTAAAAACAAACTCATGAAACAGGCTTGGACAAAAATGATGGTACCCCTAGAAAAGATTGAAAATAATGTGACCATAGGGACATGTTCGACCAATATGTGTCCTCTAATTAACATCACAGGTGTCTACAAATTTGTAATCAGTCAGTCGGCCTATTTAAAGGTTGACAAGTAGTCACTGTGCTGTTTGGTGACATGGCGTGTACCACACTAAACATGGACCAGAGGAAGCAAAGGAGAGAGTTGTCTCAGGAGATTAGAAAGAAAATTATAGACAAGCATGTTAAAGGTAAAGGCTATAAGACCATCTCCAAGCAGCTTGATGTTCCTGTGACTACAGTTGCACATATTATTCAGAAATTTAAGATCCATGGGACTGTAGCCAACCTCCCTGGACGTGGCCGCAGGAGGAGAGGGATAATACAAATGGTGACAAAAGAGCCCAGAACAACCTCTAAACACATTCATGGTGAACTCCAAGGTCAAGGTACATCAGTGTCAGATCGCACCATCCATCGTTGTTTGAGCCAAAATGGACTTCATGGGAGATGACCAAGGAGGACACCACTGTTTTAGAAGCTCCCATCACAAAAGAAGAAATTCAGCTGGCAATATCATCCATGCAATCAGGAAAATCTCCAGGACCTGATGGGTTTTCCGCTGATTTTTTCAAAAAATTCTCTGATGACCTCGCCCCTTTCCTTTGTCAAGTTTTTACAGAGTCGCTTGACTCTGGTACACTTCCTCCTTCATGCTATCAGGCCTGTATCACTGTGTTGCTTAAAAAGGATAAGGATCCTGTTGATTGTGCTTCTTACAGGCCTATTTCCTTGTTAAATACCGATGTTAAAATTTTGTCAAAGTTGTTAGCTTCAAGGTTGGAAAAGATTCTTCCTTTTATAATTTCACAGGACCAAACCGGTTTCATTAAAAATCGCCATTCTTTTTTTAACTTGCGGCGGTTGTTTAATATTATTTATACTCCTCACCACAACATACCTGAATGTCTTATTAGTTTGGACGCTGAAAAGGCATTCGATAGGGTTGAGTGGGAGTATTTGTTTTTTACTTTGGAGAGGTTCGGTTTTGGTCCTTCCTTCTGTTCCTGGATTAAACTTCTCTATGCTAGTCCTTTAGCTTCAGTGTTAACTAATTGTCGCTATTCTGACTATTTTAGACTTTACCGTGGTACGAGGCAAGGCTGTCCTTTGAGCCCGTTGCTCTTTGCCTTGGCAGTTGAGCCGTTAGCTATTGCAATCCGTGGGAGCCGGGACTTTCTAGGCATTCGTAGGGGTGGCATTGAGCATAGGGTTTCACTCTATGCTGATGATCTTTTATTATTTCTCTCCAACCCACTTACTTCATTACCCGCTATACTTAATATTTTGGATAGTTTTAGTAGGTTTTCTGGTTATAAAATTAATCTTAATAAGAGTGAACTGTTTCTGATTAATGAAAAGATTCAAGTTCAGGATTTTGAAAATTTTCCTTTCAAGGTTGTTATTGATCATTTTAATTATCTTGGGATATGTGTCACTAAACAATTTAATTACTTGTTTAAAAATAATTTTCTCCCCTTACTTGACCAGTGCAAGTTAATACTTTCCAAATGGTCCCCATTATCCTTGTCTTTAATTGGCAGAATCAATTCTGTAAAAATGATGTTACTTCCAAAGTTTTTATATTTGTTTCAATGTCTCCCCATTTTTATTCCTAAATCCTTTTTTAAGTCTTTGGACTCTCTGATTACCTCATTTATTTGGAATGGTAAACATCCGAGATTGAGGAAAGTTTTTCTTCAAAGACCCAAATCAGTAGGTGGCATGGCTCTGCCTAACTTTCAATATTACTACTGGGCAGCAAATATCAGGTGCATGTTATATTGGAAACATTTTTATCTGGAACCCAAATCACCTATTTGGATTCTTATGGAGTCACATGTGGACAATCAAACTTCCCTACCGGCAATTTTAGGTTCACCACTTCCCCTTGCTTTGTCTACACTGGGTAATAATAAAGTAGTTCGTCAGTCTCTTAGAATTTGGTCTCAATTCAGGAAAAATTTCAGTCTTCAGTTTTTTTCCATTAGAAGTCCAATTGCCGCAAATCATTTATTTACCCCATCAACTATTGATAGTGCATTTCATATATGGCACAGAAAAGGTTTAAAATCTTTTGCGGATTTATATTTTGATGGTCAATTTGCAAGTTTTTCTCAACTTTCCACCAAATTCGACATCACTTCTACACATTTTTTCCGCTTCCTCCAGGTCAGACATTATGTGCAAACCATGACAAAACAATTCCCTCAAAAACCTTCTGATAATCCTCTAGATGATTTTTTATTAGTTAAACCAACTTCTAAGGGGGTAATGTCAGTTTTATATAATTTAATTTCAAATTTACAATCTTCTTCTCTGGCCACTATCAAATTGAACTGGGAACAAGATCTTAATTTTACTTTTACTGATGAACTGTGGGACTCTATTCTTGGCCAGGTTCACACTGTATCAATGTGTGCTCGTCACGCTCTTATTCAATTTAAGATTGTACACCGGATGCACCTGTCCAAGGTTAAGTTAGCACGTATTTACTCGGATATAGACCCAACTTGTGAAAAGTGTGGTAGCGCTCCTGGCACTTTGCTTCACATGTATTGGTCCTGCCCTGCATTGATGAATTTTTGGCATTCTGTTTTTATCACTATGTCTGAAGTCCTGCAATATTAAATTAAACCTGATCCATTATGCGCCATTTTTGGTGTGGCTCCAGAACTTGTCTTGCCAAGTTCCAAATTAAAAGTATTCAAATTTTCATTATTATTGGCCAGACGTGCTGTATTACTGAAGTGGAAAGACTCTTCGCCCCCTTCACATTTACAGTGGATAAAAGATATAATGTCCTGTTTGGATTTAGAAAAAATCAGATATACAGTCTGTGGCTCTGAAAACAAATTCTATAAATTATGGCGCCCGTTTCTTGATTTCTTTGAAAGACCCACGATTATAGTTTCTGAGTAGCTCATATCCCCTTTACCCCACCCCCACTTCACACACACAATTTTTCTTTGTATTTTTTTTTTTTTTTTTTAATTGTTTATATAAAGGTTTTTGTGCTTTGAAGCATTTACATTTGTTGGCTTTAAGTTCTAGTTTTTTACTGTTTGGTTGAAACAAAAATGAAAATTTCTAATACTTTGTATTGTATTGATACTTCAATTAATAATAATAAAAAGACCTTTGAAAGAAAGAAAGGTACATCGGTGTCAGATCGCACCATCCGTCGTTGTTTGAGCCAAAGTGGACTTCATGGGAGACGACCAAGGAGGACACCACTGTTGAAAACAAATCCTAAAAAAGCCAGACTGGGATTTGCCAAACTGCATGCTGACAAGCCACAAAACTTCTGGGAGAATGTCCTATGGACAGACGAGACAAAACTGGAACTTTTTGGTGAGACACATCAGCTCTATGTTCACAGACGCAAAAATGAAGCATACCAAGAAAAGAACGCTGTCCCTACTGTGAAACATGGAGGAGGTTCTGTTATGTTCTGGGGCTGCTTTGCTGCATCTGGCACAGGGTGTCTTGAATCTGTGCAGGGTACAATGAAATCTCAAGACTATCAAGGTATTCTAGAGAGAAATGTGCTGCCCAGTGTCAGACAGCTTGGTCTCATTCGCAGGTCATGGGTCTTGCAACAGGATAATGACCCAAAACACACAGCTAAAAACACCCAAGAATGGCTAAGAGCGAAAGATTGGACTATTCTAAAGTGGCCTTCTATGAGCCCTGATGTAAATTCCATTGAATATCTGTGGAAGGAGCTGAAACATGCCGTCTGGAGAAGGCACCCTTCAAACCTGAGACAACTGGAGCAGTTTGCTCATGAGGAGTGGGCCAAAATATCTGCTGAGAGGTGCAGAAGTCTCATTGACAGTTACAGAAATTGTTTGATTGCAGTGATTGCCTCAAAAGGTTGTGCAACAAAATATTAAGTTAAGGGTACCATCATTTTTGTCCAGGCCTGTTTCATGAGTTTGTTTTTTAAAATAATTCTGTTGAACCACAATTCAAAAGCATTGTCTGATTTTCATTGGTTAATTTTCATAGAATTTTTATTTATTACCACTTTTGTCAGATTCAAGTTATTTCTGTGACCATTGTGGGTTTTTCTTTCATTAACAGAGGGGTACCAACAATTTTGTCCACGTCTGTATGTATGCATGTATGTACGCATGTATGCCTTTAACTTCAGATGACGATAAAAGGCAGTTCCAAGTTCAAGTTGTTCGGCTCCGTCATTGTTGAAAACTCCACCATTGACTCACAAAGTAGCGTGACTGTGGATTTCAAGTGGAGCCATGTGGAGAGTATCCTTGAGATGCCACCACTGTCTTCGAGTGCAACACTGGTGAGCAACAGTCATTTTCACACTTCCTTTTTTTTTTTTACTTCAAAAATGTTATTTCACATTGCCCTTTTAGAAGCGTTTGCAATTAGATAACAAAAGATTCAAGATTCAAAGGCTTTATTATCATGTGCACAGTTAAGAAATGCTACATTTCCTGAGGAATGAAATTCTTACTTTGCTCTCTGAATGAATGCCAAGATAATGGGTACAGAAACAACAATTCTAATAAGGTAATGACACACTAACACAGTAACTCAATCCTAATACTAATGGATGCTAATAACACACACACCAACACACAGTTAGGCAATTAGGACTCCTTAAGCTCACCTTGATACTAAATACTAAAACTAATGAATACTAATAACACACACTAGGCAGTTTGGACAGTTAAAGCAGTCAGACGAGGAATGAAACTGAAAATTCACTGGATGGCTAAAGTGATAGTGGTAGAGATGATGTGAACCTGAGATGGCATAAACCTATGTACAGTGTGCAAATGAGCATTGTGCAACGAGCAGTGTATAATTACAAATTAGCACCCGGTGCTAATTTCTCTGTAACGATAGTACCAGTAGACTGTCATGATAAATAGCAGCAGAGATGATATGGACATCAGATGGGTGAGACTACAGTGGGGCAAAAAAGTATTTAGTCAGCCACCAATTGTGCAAGTTCTCCCACTTAAAAGATGAGAGAGGTCTCCAATTTTCATCATAGGTATACCTCAACTATGAGAGACAAAATGAGGGAAAAAAAAAATCCAGAAAATGACTGTCTGATTTTTTTTTTTCCACAATATCTTTATTGAACCTTTTTTTTTTTTTTTAACAAACATGATACAAACAATCAAACACTAACACTAAAGTACTACAAAAAAAAAAATGCACTAAAAACACCAACAACCACCAACAAAATCAAGTCTTCAACAATGCTCCTCTGTTTAGTCTAGACAATCCAATACATAAGTATACATATTATGTTCACCAGTTTGGAATTTACAAGGTCCACACACATCATTCACCTTCTTCTTCAAGAGTTATGTTTAAATTTTTTACATAATCAATAAAAGGTCTCCATATATTCTCAAACACAATTTCCTTTGATTTCAGTATATATGTTATTCTTTCTAATGGAAGGTTTGTTAACATCTGTCTTAACCACTGAGTCACATCTGGTCTATGAGTCTTTTTCCATAATAGTGCAATACATTTTTTGGCATTAAGCAAACTGAGGTCTATGAATGTTCTTTCACTTTTATTGAAATTATGCTTTTCTGGGTACAGACCCAACAAAACCAGTTTAGGATTCAATATGATTTGTTTTGAGATTATTTTTTCAATTGTTACCCTCACCTCTTCCCAAAACATTCTTATTAATCTACATTCCCATAAACAATGAAATAGGGTTCCTTTACTTTCCATGCATTTTGTGCATGTATCTGGTATATTTTTGTTATATCTATTTAACTCCTCCGGTGTAACATACATCCGCATTAACCATTTGAAATGTATCAATTTAAGGCGTGCATTTATTGATTTGGTTTGAGCTTCTGTACAAGCCAATTCCCATTGTTCCTCTGAAATTTCAATTTGCAGATCTTCTTTCCAGTAGTTTAATCTTTTCAGTGAATTTTCACTTGAAGATAGTGTCAATGAGTTATAAAACTCTGAAATAATACCCTTTCT
The DNA here is from genome assembly GCA_020510985.1 of Pholidichthys leucotaenia. Lineage (NCBI taxonomy): Eukaryota > Metazoa > Chordata > Actinopteri > Cichliformes > Pholidichthyidae > Pholidichthys > Pholidichthys leucotaenia. The sequence continues at coordinate 90,662,251 of CM035840.1, read as the reverse complement.
TTTACTATCTTTCATCATCATTTTTTCCAAGGATGAATAAATAGGTCGAGTGAGAGCTTTATTTTGATTTGATCGAATAAAGTTTCTAAGTTGAAGATATTTAAAAAAATGTGTTCTATTGAGATTAAATTTGATCCTCAGCTCTTCAAAAGACATTATGTTGTCTGCACATGGCAAATATAAATCCTGAATCTTTTGTATCCCTTTTAAATTCCATACTTTAAATACAGCGTCCGCTCTCCCTGGTTTAAAATATTGATTACCCCATATTGGACTAAATTGTGACAATAACTGTGGTTCTTTTAAATAGTTTTTTAGCTTCACACCATATTTTGATCATATGCTTTACAAATGGATTTTTAACTTGTTTTTGTAATTTTTTTGCCGAATCTGAGTATATGAATATGGGAAGAGGTAAAGGTAAATTGTATGATTCCATTTCAGTCCAGTGAGGGAGATCATTTGATGAAAAATAATATGTCATAGACCTCAGTTGTGCCGACCAATAATACAACATAAAATTTGGACATTTCAGACCTCCACGATCAAATGGTAAATATAATAAAGACAGACGTAATCTAGCCCTCCTGTTGTTCCATATAAATTCCACTAACTTTTTTTTTATTCTTGAGAATAGATCTAAAGGTGGTGATAAGGGAATGTATTGAAATAAATAAAGTATTTTAGGTAAAATATTACTTTTAAGTATATTGATTCTCCCGATCATCGACATTGGTAGTGACATCCATCTCTGAGTTAACTCACTGATATCTGACATTAAGGCTTCATAGTTGACACTGGCGACTGATTCTAGCTTAGGCATAATTTGGATTCCTAAATATTTAAACTGATTTACAACATTGAATTGATTTACCTCAGGGGCTGGGTAATTTCTCTGGGTCTCATTTAGCATTAATATTGAAGATTTAGTTTTATTTATTTTATATCCTGATATTTCCCCAAAATTCTTTATTAAATTCAACAAGGTTGGAATTGATTTTTTTAGATTCGACATAAACAAAATTATATCATCGGCGTACAGGGAGATTTTATGTTCTGTTGGTCCAACTTTAATTCCATATATTTGTGAATGTAAACGTATCGCTATCGCTAAAGGTTCAATTGCCATAGTAAACAGTAAAGGTGAGAATGGACAGCCTTGTCGACATCCTCTATTGATTTTTATTGGTTTTGAAATATTGTTATTTGTTAGGATTTCTGCTGTAGCATTATTGTATATTATTTGAACCCATTTTATGAAATTATTTCCAAGTCCAAACCTTTGTAGGACTTCAAAAAGAAAGGGCCATTCAACTCTATCAAAGGCCTTTTCGGCGTCCAATGATAGGAGAGCTGTATCCGGTGCTTCTTTATTAAAATAGATAATATTAAATAGTCTTCTTACATTATGGAAGCCTTGTCTACCCTTTATAAAGCCATTCTGATCTCGATTAATAATATTTGGTAAAATTTCTTGTATTCGTCTTGCTAAAATTTTACAGATTATCTTAAGGTCGGCGTTTAATAGGCTTATTGGTCTCATATTTTCACATTTATTAGAGGGCTTACCTGGTTTTGGCAGCAGTATAATTAAGGCATTATTTATGTATGATGGTAAATTATTATTTTGAAATGCTTCTAAAACCATTTCCAAAAAAGGTTTTATTAATTTATTCTTAAATTTTTTATAAAGGTCAACTGGAAGACCATCTGGTCCTGCACTTTTTCCTGATTTCATATTATCAATGGCTAGCCCAACTTCTTCTTGACTAATTTTAGACTCCAATATCTCCCTGTTTTCATTTGGAATACACGGTATAGATAGTTCGTTCAAAAACCCATTTAGTTTTGTTAAATCAGGTTCATTTTTGGTATCATATAATTTTTCATAGTAATCTCTAAAGGCTCTATTAATTTCTAAAGGATCTATAACTACCTGTCCGTTACTTATAATACTGGTAATTGGTGTTTTAATTTCCAATTGTTTAATCTGCCATGCTAATAATTTTCCTGATTTTTCACCTTGTTCATAAAAAGATTGTTTCAATCTTAGAAGACTCGAGGCAGCTCTATTCGCTGATTTTTTGTCGTATTCAGCTCTCAAAATCAGTAATTCATTCTCCAACCTTGGGTCACTTCCTGCATACACTTTTTCCTGAAGATTTTTTATTTTATGTTCCAATTTAGCTCTCTCCTCTCGAGTCTTCTTAGATTTTGATCCTGTATAACTAATAATATGCCCCCTAATAAAAGCTTTGAAAGCCTCCCACTTTACACATGCTGATGTTTGTGTAGTATTGATGTCAAAGAACTCGTCTATCTGTTTTTCTATATACTTGACAAATTCCTCATCCTGAAGCCATTTATGCTGAAATTGCCATCTACCTGATTCCTTTGTCAATTTTTTATCTACATATATTAGACAACAGGGTGCATGATCAGAGATCACGATGTTATCATAAAAGCAGTTTTGAATCTTGGACCTTAATTCTGTGGAAATCAAAAAATAATCAATACGTGAGAATGTCTTGTAGGTACTGGAATAACAAGAATAGGCTTTAACTTGTGGTTTCATTTCTCTCCATATATCTAACAATCTCAATTCTTTCATAAAATGATTAATAGTCATCCTACATCCAATGTGCGTACAATCCAGTCCTGTTGATCTATCCACACCTGGATTCAATGTACAATTAAAATCCCCTGCTATTATATGTTGCCCTGTAAGTGATGATAAGATGAGAAATAAATTAGCAAAGAACTTCTGATCATCTATATTGGGACCATATAAGTTCACAAGATTTATATTTTCTAATAGCAAAGAACCTTGAATGATTACATATCTTCCAAATTTGTCTCCAATTACATTTTTCACTTGAAAAGGAACTGATTTATGTATGAGAGTCATAACTCCCCTGGCTCGGGATGAAAATGAAGAGGTGAATACACTTCCCTGCCATCTAGACTGTCTGATTTTTAAAGAATTTATTTGCAAATTATGGTGGAAAATAAGTATTTGGTCACCTACAAACAAGCAAGATTTCTGGCTCTCACAGACCTGTAACTTCTTCTTTAAGAGGCTCCTCTGTCTTCCACTCGTTACCTGTATTAATGGCACCTGTCTGAACTCATCAGTATAAAAGACACCTGTCCACAACCTCAAACAGTCAGACTCCAAACTCCACTATGGCCAAGACCAAAGAGCTGTCAAAGGACACCAGAAACAAAATTGTAGACCTGCACCAGGCTGGGAAGACTGAATCTGCAATAGGTAAGCAGCTTGGTGTGAAGAAATCAACTGTGGGAGCAATTATTAGAAAATGGAAGACATACAAGACCACTGATAATCTCCCTCGATCTGGGGCTCCACGCAAGATCTCACCCCGTGGGGTCAAAATGATCATGAGAACGGTGAGCAAAAATCCCAGAACCACACGGGGGACCTAGTGAATGACCTGCAGAGAGCCTGGACCAAAGTAACAAAGGCTACCATCAGTAACACACTACGCCGCCAGGGACTCAAATCCTGCAGTGCCAGACGTGTCCCCCTGCTTAAGCCAGTACATGTCCAGGCCCGTCTGAAATTTGCTAGAGAGCATTTGGATGATCCAGAAGAGGACTGGGAGAATGTCATTTGGTCAGATGAAACCAAAATAGAACTTTCTGGTAAAAACTCAACTTGTCGTGTTTGGAGGAGAAAGAACACCATACCTACTGTGAAGCATGGGGGTGGAAACATCGTGTTTTGGGGCTGTTTTTCTGCAAAGGGACCAGGACGACTGATCCGTGTAAAGGAAAGACTGAATGGGGCCATGCATCGTGAGATTTTGAGTGAAAACCTCCTTCCATCAGCAAGGGCATTGAAGATGAAACGTGGCTGGGTCTTTCAGCATGACAATGATCCCAAACATACCGCCCGGGCAACGAAGGAGTGGCTTCGTAAGAAGCATTTCAAGGTCCTGGAGTGGCTTAGCCAGTCTCCAGATCTCAACCCTATAGAAAATCTTTGGAGGGAGTTGAAAGTCCGTGTTGCCCAGCGACAGCCCCAAAACATCACTGCTCTAGAGGAGATCTGCATGGAGGAATGGGCCAAAATACCAGCAACAGTGTGTGAAAACCTTGTGAAGACTTACAGAAAACGTTTGACCTCTGTCATTGCCAACAAAGGGTATATAACAAAGTATTGAGATGAACTTTTGTTATTGACCAAATACTTATTTTTCACCATAATTTGCAAATAAATTCTTTAAAAATCAGACAATGTGATTTTCTGGATTTTTTTTTTTTTTCTCATTTTGTCTCTCATAGTTGAGGTATACCTATGATGAAAATTGGAGACCTCTCTCATCTTTTAAGTGGGAGAACTTACACAATTGGTGGCTGACTAAATACTTTTTTACCCCACTGTATATCTACTGTACAGGTGAGCAATGTGCAAATTTAGCAGCTGGTGTGAGTTCCTATATGCAAAGCTGTGTTTAGGAGTTATCTGTTCAGGAGTCTGATGGCAGTGGGAAAGAAGGAGTTCTTCAGTCTGGTTGTCCTGCATTTCACACTTCTGTACCTCCGGCCTGAGGGTAGAAGTGTGAACAGTCTGTGCTGGGGGTGGGTGGGGTCCCGGAGGATGGTGTCGGCTCTCCTTTGGACTCTGTGGTGGTAGATGCTCTGCAGAGAGGGGAGTGGAGTCCTGATGATCTTCTCCGCTGTCTTCACCACTCTCTGCAGGCGTTTGCGGTCCAGGGCAGTGGTGCTACTGTACCATGCAGTGATGCAGTTAGTCAAGATGCTCTCGATGATGCAGCTGTAGAAATTGCTGAGGATCCTGGAGGATGTGCCAAACTTCTTCAGCCTCCTCAGAAAGTACAGTCGCTGTTGAGCTCTCTTAACCAGCTCTATGGTGTTGTGTCCACTTAAGGTCCTCGCTGATGTGGATGCCCAGGTATTTAAAGCTGCTCAGCCTCTCCACCTCAAGCTTCCGAATGAACAGCGGCCCATGGGGTTTCCTCCCTTTCCTCATGTCCACTATCATCTCCTTTGTCTTGTCCATGTTGAGGGTAAGGTTGTTGTCCTCACACCATGACACCAGGTTGGTCACCTCCCTCCTGTAGGATGCTTCGTCATCACCAGTGATGCGTCCTATCACTGTTGTGTCATCCGCAAACTTTAGGATGATGTTGTCCTTGTGGGAGGAAACACAGTCATGGGTGAAGAAGCTGTAGAGGATGGGGCTGAGAACACAACCCTGTGGGACACTTCTGTTTGTGATGATGCTGGCTGAGGACCTGTTACCCATCCTGACAGACTGGGGCCTGCCAGTTAGAAAGTCCAGTAGCCAGTCGCAGAGGGTGGCGTGCAGGCCAAGTGAAGACAGTTTGTCGGTGAGTTTATGGGGGATGACCATGTTGAAGGCGGAGCTGTAGTCAACAGAGAACATGCTAATGTAGGAGTCTTTATCTTCCAGGTGGGAGAGAGAACAATTGAGTGCTGCAGCGATGGCATGTGAGATGGACCTGTTGGGCCGGTAGGCATACTGCAGGGGGTCCAGGGTGCCCGGTATGCTGTCCTGAATGAGGGGCAGCACCACTCTCTCGAAGCACTTCATGATGATTGGCGTGAGTGCTACCGGTCTGTAATCATTCAGATAGGTTGGCAGGCTCCTTTTGTGGAGGGGGATGATGGTTGTCGTTTTGAAGCAGGAAGGGACTATGTTCTGGTTGAGGGAGAGGTTGAAGATTTTGGGCTGTACTGTGAAAAAGTTGCAGCCAACTGTCATTAAACATATTTCTGATGGTGCCATTTATCTGAGATTTTCACCAGATATCAGTAACAACCCAAGTAATCCAGAAATACAAAGAAATCAAGGCAACTGTTCACAAAATAAGTTAAATTTAATAAAGTGGAATGACACAGGGAATAAGTATTGAACACACTTGGTGAAATTCATTTAATATTTAGTGAAAAAGCCTTTGTTGGTAATAACAGCTTCCAAATGCCTCCTGTATGGAGAAACTAGGTGCAGGCATTGCTCTGGAGTGATTTTAGCCCATTCTTCCACACATAGTGTTTTCAGTGCTTGAAGGTTCTGTGGGTGTCTTCTATGAACTCTGACCTTCAGTTTGTTCCATAGATTTTCAATTGGATCCAGGTCAGGAGACTGACTGGGCCATTCTAGCAGCTTTATTTTTCTTCTCTGGAGCCAGTTGAGAGTTTCCTTGGCTGTGTGTTTGGAATCATTGTCTTGCTGAAATGTCTGCCCTTGTTTCATCTTCAGCATCTTGGCAGATGACAACAGGTTCTTATCAAGGATGTCTCTGTACATTTCTCCATTCATCTTTCCTTCAATTATGTGAAGTCTGCCTGTACCATGTGCTGAAAAAACCCACACCACGATGCTTCCACCTCCAAACTTCACTGTTGGTATGGTGTTTTTGGGCTGATTGTGCAGTGCCATTTCTCCTCCAAACATGCTGTGTGTTGTGGCATCCAAAAAGTTCAGTTTTGGTCTCATCTGACCAGATTATGTTCTCCCAGTATTTCACTGGCTTGCCCAAATGTTGTGCAGCAAACTTTACACGAGCTTCAACGTGCTTTTTCTTCAGCAATGGAGTCTTGCGAAGTGAGCGGGCATAGAGCTCATGTCGGTTGAATGTATTACTTATTGTTTCTTTGAAATGGCAGTACCTGCTAACTCCAGGTCTTTCTGGAACTCTCCATGAGTGGTCTTTGGCTCTTGGATAACTCTTCTGATAATTCTTTTGACTCCTCTGTCAGAAATCTTACGAGAAGCTCCTGGTCATGGTCAGTTTATGGTAAAATGATGTTCTTTCCACTTCCGAATGATGGCTCCAATAGCGCTCACTGGAACATTCAGCAGGTTAGAAATGCACCTGTTGTAGAGGATACCTTTCACAAACGAGACTGAGTTTATTTCTCAGGGTTGGTTTATTGCGAGGTCACATCCTCTAACAAGAACAGAATCTCAGAAAAGCGAGAGAGCAATCATCTCACACAGCTCTTATAGTCTCCCAAGACACAAATCCCCCAACATCAAATCACCCCCCCCCAATCCACAGTCTTAGGTAAACATCCAGCGCCCGAGGCTTCTTGGCGTCTCCATTGTCCCTTGACCCTCAAACGTCTGGGGCTCCTGCTGGGGCATTCTCTCCAACTTCACATCTCCTGCAAGGCCAAGTTCACACCTCCCGTAGGTCCTCACAGGGTCAGGTCCTCTTTGTTCCTTAAGACGTGAAGTTTCTAGAATATGCACCGTCATGCCTACTAGGTGAATGCGGGGGATATGAATACAATATATGCACCTTAAATATGCGCCATATAACCCCCCCCCCCCCAAACGTCTAAATAAGGACAAAGTGCACCCCAATATGCATAGCATCATATCATAATACACAGAACAGCAAAAAAAGGCACAACACATCACACTTCCGGCTGCTTGGGCTTCAATCGCCTGCCATATCTGCTGTAAGCCGGTTTCGACCTTCCTGTAACCGCTTCTTGCATCTGTGAATTAGAGTCGTTAGCACATCCTTGTGAAAGCTTAGCAGAGTGTCTCCCCGGCGGCCTGCCGCAGCGGGGGGCCCTGGCTAACTGCACTAGTTCATCAGCCAACACAAAAGCGGGTTTGAGTCTGTTAATGCAGACTAATTCCCTCCTGTCTCCCAAATCGAGCAAAAAATGTTTTTCCCCGGTTTCTAACACTCTGAACGGTCCATCATAAGGAGGTCTTAAACCTAACCTCTGTGCGTCGTGTCTAACAATGACGAATTCTGCATTCTTTAAGGCTTTAGGCACGAAAACACGTGGGAAACTGTGATGAACTGGGCCGGGGAGGGTGTTTGATCCCGCGTCGCTCTGCAGCAGCTGAGCGGGGGGCGATCTGGTGCGGGGTTCCCAGGAAGGAATTCTCCCGGTAACCGGAGAGGTTGGGCGAAGACTAGCTCGGCCGGAGAGGCTTGCAAATCTTCCTTAGGTGCTGAACGCAACCCTAATAAAACCCATGGAAGTTTATCAACCCAATTTATGTCCGTGAGAGCCGCTCTGAGTGCTGCTTTCAATGACCGGTGAAAGCGTTCATACAAACCGTTGGCCTGGGGGTTATACGCAGTCGTGCGATGAATTTTCACCCCCAGGCTGAGTGCCATGGATGACCAGAGCTCGGAAACAAATTGGGGTCCTCTCAGACGTTATGTCCGACGGGACTCCAAAGCGCGCCACCCAAGCCGTTAAAAAATCGCACGCAACGTCTGCTGCTGTGGTTGACGCCAGGGGGACCACCTCTGGCCAGCGCGTGGTGCGGTCCACCATAGTTAGAAGGTGTGTGAACCCCTGTGACAGCGGGAGGGGTCCCACCAAGTCGATATGCACGTGGTCGAAGCGTTTGGCCGGGATGTGAAAAGGTTCTAGAGGGGCCCGCGTGTGCTTGTGTACCTTTGCTCTTTGACACGCTGCGCAGGCTGTGGCCCATTCTTTGACCTGTTTACGTAGCCCCGGCCAAACAAATTTCTCTCCCACCATTTTGATCGATGCGCGAACGCCCGGATGTGCCAGCGAATGTATTAAGTCAAAAACGCGGCGATGCCACGCAGCTGGGACCACGGGGCGGGGGCGCCCCGTGGAGATATCACAGATTAGGGGGGGCATACCTCTTTGATGCACCCTGTGCTCCAGCCTTAGCCCTGTTGGCCCAGACTGGAGCGCGCGCACATCCGCATCATTAACCTGCTCGGCGGCCATGGCTGCGTAATCTAACCCAACGCAGACCGGGGCTGCGAGCGCTTCCGCGCCGCAAGCCTGGCCCGTGTCTACAGCCACCGAGTCTGCCCCCTGGGGGCCTGGCATTGCAACTGCGCGCGAGAGACAATCTGCCACTACATTGTGTTTGCCCGCCACGTGTTGAATGTCGGTGGTAAACTCTGAAATCGCGGCCAGCTGTCTCTGTTGTCAGCCCGACCAAGGCTCTGAAATTTTAGCCATTGCAAATGTTAATGGTTTGTGGTCTACAAACGCGGTGAAACGGCGCCCTTCCAACCAGAACTGGAAGTGGCGGATGGCCAAATGCAGGGCTAAAAGCTCCCTATCGAACGCACTGTATTTACGCTCGTTATCGTGCAATGTTTTGCTGAAGAATGCAAGTGGTTGCCAGCTCCCTGCTACCAGTTGCTCGACAACCACCCCAACTGCTACGTCGGAAGCGTCCGTGGTTAGCGCCATGCGAGCTGCTGGCACCGGGTGTGCCAATAACGCAGCATTCGCGAGGGCCGACTTGACCTGGGAGAAAGCGCGCTCCTGGTCCGGGGACCACTCGACCTTAGTTGCAGGTTTTTTCTCTTTAGTGCCGCGTACAAATGGGTGCATGAGCTGTGCCGTGTTGGGGAGGAAGCGGCTGACCATCCCCCAAAATTCTTGCAATGCTTTAACTGTCTGCGGTTGGGGGAAATCCGTTATCGCGCGCACTTTATCAGGCAGCGGGACCGCGCCTTCTGGAGACACGCGGTGCCCCAAAAAATCGATTTGCGCTACCCCAAATTGGCATTTTGCTGGGTTAATTATCAGCCCGTGCTCTGTTAGCCTCTGAAAAACCGCTGTGAGGTGGCGTTCGTGTTCGACTTCGCATGCACTGGCTACCAAAATGTCATCCAAATAGGCGAACACGAAAGGGAGGCCGCGCAATACCGCATCCATCATGCGTTGGAACGTCTGTGCGGCGCCCTTGAGGCCAAAAGGCATGCGCAAAAACTCGAACAGCCCGAAGGGGGTTATAACTGCCGTTTTGGGTATGTCTTGCGCGCGGACTGGGACTTGGTGATAACCGCGCACCAAATCTATTTTGGAAAAGATGCGCGCCCCCGCCAAATGTGCCGAAAAACCCTGGATGTGCGGAATCGGGTAGCGGTCGTGTGCTGAAGCATTATTTAATCTGCGGAAATCACCGCAAGGGCGCCACGAGCTGTCAGCCTTGGGGACCATATGCAGGGGTGACGACCAAGGGCTGTTAGAGCGTCTAACAATGCCCAGTTTTTCCAAGTTGGGCGATTTCCTCGGCGCGCGTGGCCAGTTTAGCTGGGGTCCAAGCGCCAAGCTTTCGCAAAAACAGGGGGCCATGGGTAGGTATGAAATGCTCGAGACCCCCCGTGTTTGGCAACTGACGCTGAAATGTTGGGACCGTGAGTGCTGGAAACTGAGTAGTGCAGTGAAAACTTACCACCACGCAGCTGTGACATTGGGATGTGCCAGAAGGCAGGGCCACCCGAGCTGTACAGGGAGATAGAGTGAGAAAGACAGTGCATTTACAAGACGCTATTAGTAAGATCAACTATAAACTGTTTGAGCATAAAAAGTCAAGCACCTAGCATGTATCTAACTGCAGCTACAACGAATGTCCATCGAAGGTGCAGCACGTGGAGGGATAGGAGGAGCGTCTTCTCCCCATAGGTTTTGATCGTCGAGCCATTTGCCGCTAACACCAGGGGTCCGCTGGAAGGCGTCAGCAGGTCCGCGTAGGAAGGCTTGACAAAACTCAGCTGGGAGCCTGTGTCCACCAGGAATTCCTTCCCTGAATTTGCGTCTGTCACGAAAAGCAGCTTGTTCTTCGCGCCGAGAGCCGCAGCTACTACCGACTCTCGCTCTTGGCGTTTCCCTGGCGCTTGTATCGGCACGGTGGGATGCATCTGCGCGCTCTCTCGGCGAAGCGTCGATGGTAGAAACAGAGGATGCTGTCGGCTCCGCTTCTCCTGGCCTCTGCCGCTGCTGACGTCAGTGGGTCCGGTGCTGCAGCCTCTGGTCTCCCCTCGTCTCGCGGGGGTGCGTTCAGCTCTGCTGCTGCCGTCGTGGCTGCGTGTTGTCTATGGGCGTCGACGAGCCGCTGCGCCTCCTAGCCCAGCTTGTGGTAGTCATGGTTGTTGAGTAGCTGTGAGCTGGCCAGGGTGACTCTCACTGCTGGCGGTAGCGTTCTGAGAAAGAGGTGGGCGAAGATAAAACTGTCGTCATCTTCGCCTCTCAGGTTCATCATCTTCGCCATCAGATCTGCCGGCCTGTCTGCTTCCCCTTCTGTCAGCGCCAGAAGCTTTTCTGCTCGCTCTCCCAGCGAGGGAGTGAAGGCTCGAATGAGGGCGGGCTTTCAGTGCGCCATACTTGGTCGTCTTGGGGCGGGTGGTTGGTCAGGCTCTCCACCCGCTGCACTGTGAGGCTGTCCAGCTTCGCGACGACATGGTAGAACCTCGTTGCGTCCGCTGAGATTCCCCGAAGGTGGAACTGCGCCTCCACAGTGGTAAACCAGGAGCGCGGGTTATGTTGCCAGAAATCGGGCAGCTGTAGTGTGGTAGCTGCGTTAACCTGGTTGGCCCCTGAAGAGTCCGGTGCGGAAAGACCGTCGCCACCGGCCATGGTTTGTCGTAGGTCACCAGTGTAGAGGATACCTTTCACAAACGAGACTGAGTTTATTTCTCAGGGTTGGTTTATTGCGAGGTCACATCCTCTAACAAGAACAGAATCTCAGAAAAGCGAGAGAGCAATCATCTCACTCAGCTCTTATAGTCTCCCAAGACACAAATCCCCCAACATCAAATCACACACCCCCAACCCACAGTCTTAGGTAAACATCCAGCGCCCGAGGCTCCTTGGCGTCTCAATTGTCCCTTGACCCTCTAGCGTCTGGGGCTCCTGCTGGGGCATTCTCTCCAACTTCACATCTCCTGCAAGGCCAAGTTCACACCTCCCGTAGGTCCTCACAGGGTCAGGTCCTCTTTGTTCCTTAAGACGTGAAGTTTCTAGAATATGCACCGTCATGCCTACTAGGTGAATGCGGGGGATATGAATACAATATATGCGCCTTAAATATGCGCCATACTGTAACCAATGCCATCATTATGTTTTGCAACAATAAAGTTGCAAAGTCGAGAGAGTGCTCTTTTCTTCTAACCATCATGAGTTCTTTGTGGTGTGACAATCTGATATTCACAGACCTTTTTAAAGGCTATCGGTCAGGAGTTAACCAGCTGAAATTAATTTGCACTGATGGGGGATGGGATGGCTTCCTAAATTCCTGACGGATTTCAGGCTGGTTTCTTGGCTGTCTGCCTTTTGCACCTTTTTCTTCATGTGTTTAATACTTATTCCCTGTGTCATTCCACTTTATTAAATATAACTTGTTTTGTGAACACAGTTGCCTTGATTTGTTGTTACTGAGATCTGGTGAGAGTTTCAGGTCAATGGCCCCATCAGAAATATGTTTTAATGAGAAAATGTTGACGTGTTCAATACTTACTTTCCTTGCTGTATGTATTTACACGCAGAATATCAAAGTTGCCTGTGGCGACATGAGAAGTCCAATGTTTGAGATGTACAGAGAGCTACAGTTTCTTCAGGTTTGTTCTCTTCTGTTAGCCAAGATAAATGTAACCACCAGTGCCTAAATGAATCACTGAATGTGTCAGATTCTGTCATTTCAGACTCTTGCTGATGGGTTAAGAAACTGGTGAAACTGAATGGATGGAACCTATGGAAGCCACATCAGCTGTAAATTTGACCAAGGCCTACATAGAAGGTGTTTGTATAATTAAATCAATACACTTAGTGACAGAATTCTATCAGGTAGATTATTTTTTTTTTTGTTGTTGTTGTTTTAGAGCTCCAGAGCATGGCAAAAACACTGCAAGTGCAGACAGCAAAAAACGCAGAAGTACGGCAATGATCAAAGCAAGAGCAATTTAAAAAAAAAAAATATTTATTTTCGAACATAGTTGTTAAATTAAACAAATCTTTTGCCATGTTTTCTGAAAGGAACCAACAGTGAAGTCTGAGACGGATGCTCTTCTTTTCAACTCTTTCCTGGAAAGAGGTGATTTGGATTTTGTGGAGCAGCTGTGGGTTCGGATGAGAAAAAGTAAGTTGGATGAGTTGAAGTGCTTCTAATGTTTGTTTTTATTTTTTCTCGTAAAGGAATCCTGTCATCGTTTTTAGACATACACTGCACCCCCTGAATTTTTATAAGACTTTAAACAGCAAATTAAAATGTAGGAGATTACCTGGTGTTTTCACTTACAGCAAATGGGCATCATATGGTTTCTTCATGTTTTATCCATGTAGTTCATTCATAAAAACCACACACTGAGGATTTATTTATGAAAAACACATCTGATGCAGAATGTTTCACAACTGTGGAAAACACACAGCTCTAGTTTCCTGAAATTATCTGAAGTTCATATGTTTAAAAGGCGAAGGATGATTTTGTTATTATACCATCACAAACAGAAGCAAATCTGTTCCTACATTGTCATCTCCATTGCAGGTGTGACTTCATATCAGGACATTGGGGACTGTCTGAAGTTGGTGATCGAAGCTTTAAGATATGGTGACATCAAACCCGGGTATGGAATGATACATCTTCTAAAGACTTATCTATTTTAGATTATTAAATTTAAATCATGCTTTTCTTTGTTTACTGTTCACAGATTCACAGAGACAGCAGCAGCTCCCTCAGCAAACTCATTCTGCAGTCCTACCACCAGCAGATCAGTCACGTGTCTCTCACAGGTGTCACTCCTGTCAACATGCTGCTGGAAATGGGTCTTGACAAGATGAGAAAAGATTACATTAACTACCTCATTGGTAACTTTTTATTATATTTATTATTTATGCTTTGTGAAATAATTGACCACTTTTCTGTAAGCTAGAGAATTTCCAAACTCTTTTCTCCCCCTTTCAGGTCAAGAACTGACAACTCTAAACCATTTGGTATGCTCAAGATTATGTTACTGACACATTTCTGAACTTTGTTGACAAAGTACTGAGTCTGATTAATTTGCCCACAGTGTTATTACTTGAGCACTGAAGTTGATGTGCAGGAGCAAGTGATTCGACTGAGAAAATTGCACCATCTGCTGGAAATAATTCTCACATGCAGCACTTTTCTGGCTTTGCCCTATGACCGACTCTTTCTTCTCACACAGTAAATCGGCAGACTTCTTTTTGCATTTTATTAGCACAAAAATATTTCACTTAAAATGTCCCTTTAAGCTTATGTGTAAGTACAAACTTTTATGTATATTTTGCCTCTTTATAGATCATGTTTGCAGCACTACAAATCATCACCATATGAAGAGGAGCATGAATTCAAACTCCAGATTACACCAGCATTGATCAACCATTTCTGTCAGAAGTAAGAACTGCAATAATTCAAACTATGTCATTGTATGTGTAAAATTATGATGAAGCAGGTATGGCTTGCTCTACTCAAAACTTATCAAATCTATTGTCATTTGGGAGAAAATCAAGGTGTGCTCCCACTGTGGGAACCTTTTGAGCAGTAGTTCTTTTCATTTGTGCTTTCAGGTGTAGCACAGATTGTAGAAGTAAAATATAGCTAATTATTTTCAAGAAAATTAAATTTTAAAACCACTTCATATCTGCATGTAAATGCATGTAGCACCATCAAATATTGACATTGTTAAAAGTTAACAGCTCACTTTGCCAGAAACTTATATGAAGACCTGATGCAGTCAAAGAATTAAATTATCTGTACAGACTATGAGAACAAGTCTAATAAGATAAGAAGCTCAAACAATCCCTTCATACTGTAGGTTTTCTTTTACAACTAGTCTTTTCAACAGGTGCTTTCACTGAATTCCTTCCCATCTGCTTTAGTGACTGGCTGGAAGAAAAGCTGCAGGGTCTTGGCTGTCTGTGGAACATAGTTTGTTTAAATATACACACTGAAGCTGCTGCTGCTTTATTCTTAAATGGGCCGTGTGTGTGTGTGTGTGTGTGTGTGTGTGTGTGTGTGTGTGTGTGTGTGTGTGTTGCCTCAGGGAGCATCCAGTAATGTGGGGAGTTGAAGTGACCAGTGGCCATGGTCCACGTGAGGTCCGCACATCCTTACAGCTCAGTGACAGACCGCTGGTTGATCATGTGATTTTTGAAACAGGTGACCATTAAGTACCAGTCCAAAAGGAAAAGTAGTGACCTCCTCGGTGAAGACCAGGTGACATTGTTGCTCATGAACTGTTTTTTTTTTTTTTTTTTTTTTTTTCTTTGCAGACATCCCAAATGAAACAGTAAATGGAGATATTGAGGATTCTGCTTTTTTCTCCACCATGCTGTGCTGCAGCCTCATCAACTTTGCATGAATTCACTGAACTAAAAAGAGGTGATTTCATATTTGATAACCTACATAGATGTTAACATATTTTAAAATAGATGCAGCTAGATCAAGCCTCTGCACCTTTTTTTTTCCCTAATACATTTGTGTTTTCAGTGAATTATAGCCATTTGTATATAAGGTTATGGGCAGTGATCCCAGTGATCGCTTTCTTTATTCTGAAGAAGTTTTCTTTGAAACTAAAGCTTGTCCAAACAAAACCACAGTAATCTCCCATATAAGGGGTTTTCACATTAGTGGTTAAAAGCATATTTTACTGCAAAACACTGTAAGCACATCAAATTAAATTCTTTCATTTCACTGTAAATATCTTATTACTGTTCAAACATAATTCATTAAAGACATAATGCAATTAAATTATGCATGTGATTATTCTAAGTATAAAGCAGACTTTTTAGTTCTGCCTCCGCAGCAGGAACATAAGAAAGATGGCACTGAGCAAAATGGAGAGCGTGCACACAGTGGGAACAACGATTTCAGTCACCATCTCATGTGGCTGGCCAGAGGATCTGCAAATCAGACACACATACTCGTTAAAATTGCCCTTGCATCATGATGTCACCTGCACAACGCTTATGAAACAAGTAATTATGCTTAAGCACAGCACTCAAAGGGTTATTAATCCTTGCCCCCAAATCAAATATTTTCTTCGATTTATAGAGAACATGAGGGATTCCTTACCATGTATAAGTCTTAGAATATTGGCAGCAGTACTCCGCTGTTCCTCTAATAAAAGAAGAAAAAGTACTGAGAGTTGATTAACGGCACTAACCCTTTGAGAACTGCATGCAGCCAATGGGGAAGTATTTCAGAAAAGCAGTGTTTTTACTAAAATTATTCTAAATCCAATCTGAAGGAAAGGTTTAATGTTTAAATGATTTATCAACAAGAATAGTTGAACATCACAGTATGTGCACACTTGGATTTCAAAATTCATTTCCAATGTAGCAGACAATTTCACTAGTGTTATCTTGCCCAGTTACATTTTTATCTCCCGTCGGTACCCTTTGGGCGAAGACCAAAGGGCGATTGTCATGGAGAAATCTGTCCGTCAACTGTCCCACTCTTGTGAAATCAACTCCTACAATTTTGTTCCGATTGTTTTGAAACTTGGTACCAGGGTTTGATATACTCTGATGATGCAGATACTGCAATTTGGCTCCAAAAGGATGATTAGGAGTTATAGCTAGTGATGTTAAAACTGAGGTCTCATGAAACAATGAGCAACTTTGAGACAATTGTTTCATGAGCGACAAAGTGTTATGAAACTTCTAATAAAGACTGCCATCTGGTGACTGACTGTCAGAACTGCATCTGAGTAAAAACCTGAATTTTGAGCATTTGGCCATCCGTGGTACATTCAAAATTGGATGGCAGAAACAAACAATACAAAGCAAAATAACAAAAAAAAACTAATTCCCTCTCAAACTTCCTGCGAGCCCTCAAGTCACGTGATGTGACTGACATAATGAGGCCTCGCTTGCTACGGTCACGTGACTGTGGGCATGTTGACACAGTGCTCGACACTGCTCATGACACTTCTGCATTATATTGCTCAAGTCAGTGTCGAGTGGGCGGTGTCGAGCATAACATCACTAGTTATAGCGCCTGATTTATGATGTCCTATTTCACCTCAATTAATAGACAATAGCTGTCTTATGAAATCAATTCCTCCTGCAGTTTTGTTCCAGATGTCTTTATACCCCACCGGTTGAAGACCGAAGGGGGATTATGTTATGGGGCGGTCTGTCTGTCCCACTTTTGTGAAATCAGCTCCTCCTACAGCAGGGGTGTCCAACCATGTGCCATGGAGAGCCAAGACCCTGCAGGTTTTCTCTTCTACCCAGTCTCTTCAGCAGGTGTTTTCACTTATCAGTAATCAGTGGGAAGAAGTTCACTGAAATCTGCTGTTGAAGACACTGGTTGGAGGTAAAACCTGCAGGGTCTTGGCTCTCCATGGCACATGGTTGGACACCCCTGTCCTACAGTTTTGTTCCAAATGTTTGGAAATGTGGTACCAGGGTTTGCTATACACTGATGTGCATATTGCAGTTTGACTCTGATCGGATGACCTTGAGGTCAAGGTCAGAGGTCAGTTTTCACAGTAACTACTGAAAGAAGTGATGTAGGCTTTTCAAATCCATACCACAGTTACATCTAAGCCAAATCTTGGATGACTTATACCCTGACCGGGCTTTGGATTTGGGGTCAAAAGGTTAACATTCCATTTGCACTGTTACTATAGAACGAGTAAAGCTAGGGCCACTAAACGTGGTACACATGCTCACCTTGTGACCCTGAACTGTGACTATAGGTTTGGGGTCAAAAGGTCAAGGTTGGCATTTCCTATGCCCTATTAATATACAATGAGTAATGCTAGGGTCACCAAACTTTGTACTCTGGTTCATCCTGTGACCCTAAAGTGCGTGTGCGTGTGTGTGTGTGTGTTTGTGTTTGTGTTTGATAACAAGGTCAAAATGACAAACTATATCTCAAAAACAAAATGGTAGGATCACCAATCTTGGTACACAGCCTCACCATGACCTCTGACTATGGGTTTGGGGTCAAAAGGTCAAGGTTAGCATTTACTATTAAAGCTTTCTAGGGTCACCATACTTGCTACATAGGTTCACCTTGGGATCCTGACCTACAACTACTGGTTGCATACAACAAAACTTGTATATTCATGGATGATAGGCTTATCATAATTTGGTTCTGCCCCAGTAGTTACATGAAAAAGTTCAAAACTGCTCTCCTCCAGTGGCATATATCTTCAAAAAGAAAAACTGAGGTGGCAGATATTGCCCTCACTTCAGAGTACTCTTTTGAAACATGGTACCAAGGTTTGATATACACTGATGACTGACTAACTAACCTGCACTTATACAGCGCTTTTCTAGTCACAAAGACCACTCAAAGCGCTTTGATATTGCTTATTGCAATTTGACTGATCGGATGATTTTTGCAAGAATTGTAGACCAAGGTCACGGTCTGAGGTCTGTTTCTCCCTAAATCTTGTAAACGCGATAACTACTGAAAGAAATGATGTTGGCTTTTCAAATCCTTATCATAGCTGACTTAGACAAATCTTGGATAGTTTATGCCCTGACCTCTGACTATGGGCTTGGGGTCTAAAGGTCAAGGTTAAAGTTCCATTTGCACTACTGCCAATGCACTAGTAAAGCTAAGGTCGCCAGGCTTTGTACACAGCCTGTGACCTTGAACTATGACTATGGTTTTGGGATCACAAGGTCAACAAGAACGCTAGGGTCATTAAACTTGCTACACAGGTTCACCTTGGGATCCTGACCTAAAACTATGGGTTATATAGCTATTTTTGTCATATATTCATGGATGATAGGCTTATCACAATTTGGTTCTGCCCTAATAACTATATGGAAAAGTTGAAAACTGCTCTCCTTCAGTAGCATATTGGAGCTTCAAAATAATAATAATAATAATAAAAACAGAGGCGGGGGATATTGCTCTGTCCTCAGAGTGCTCTTGTAAAACCCTGCTTTGTGAAATACCCCAATAGCAAAAGTGCACTGCTAGGAGTCGAAAATTAGATGTAAACATGCTAATAAAACTTGAGTGCAAGCTTGTTTGGACTTGGTGTTAATCCACAGACATCTACCCATGTTAGTCAGTCACAAAGCAACACCAAACTACATTCATAGGAGACATGTACCCTCAAGTTCTAAACTTCATCATGCACTGGCCAAACCTTTGGCATTTCTGCATGTTCCTGGGATTTTCTTTTAGCTGGAGGGGCAAACAAAGAAGATATCTTAGCTATTCCATAAGCTAATTCAGTAACCATTTTTTTCTGTCATTGCTCCAAAACAAATGACTAATTCGTGTGTTCTAAAGAAGTTTGAAGGGCAGAACACAAATTTATGTCATATTATCAAATGTTTTTGGTAACATTTGGACCAGAATCTTTTTGTTTACCCCTGCTATTCCCCTCCTATCACTGACAAATAATAATCTTGGCTATTTTATCAAACTGACCTGCAGCCAGAAGCTGGTTGCTGGAGGAACATGTTTCAAGAGATTTCCTCCTCCAGTTTTCAACCTGTGGAGGTTCACAAGACAGTTGTAAACAATTAGATAGTAGGTGTGCATTTTATTCATCCTATAGTTTAACTCAACATTGAAAAGCCTTAATTTTGAGAAAGAACTGCAATGCTTGTATAAGTTCTAAATAAACACACTTGAGAAACAAGCTCTTTGTTGCGATTGCTGCATCTCTCACCTCTCTTTGATTGGGAAATCCATTAGAACTGATAATGCGTTTGTAAAACTGAACAGAAGCTTTTGGGTAGCGTGGCTTGTTTTTGTTTCTGAAATCCACATAGTACAAGCCAAATCTCTCAGAGTAGCCTTCATCCCACTCAAACTTGTCCAGCAGGGACCAGGCAGTGTAGCCCTTTACATGAACTCCATCCTTGATAGCTGAGTGACAGAGAACATGGCGCTTGACTTTCAGTTTATATGCACACATTCAATTGATTGCACTCAACAAAAAGTCAAAAGAAAATGTGCCTTTGCCTCTCGCCCAAAGATGCTGGGATAGGCTCCAGCCCCCCGCGACCCGAAAAGGATTAAGCGGAAGAAGATGGATGGATTTTAAATAATGTTAATTTGGTTGATTGCTGCATGATCCTATTTTCATAGATGTATTGCACTTATATGTAGTATTATTTCAAAATAGTATTAGTGGTATTGTTAGTTCATTATTAGTAGTATTAGTTCAAAATAATTGTCCATCTTGAAATACTGTAAATGTGGAGTAATAAAAGGAAAAATCACAACTTGTTTTTCAGTTACTACCTTTACACAAATAAAGGCCAAACTAACTATAGATTTAAAGCAACACTATGTAAAACTGACATAAAAATGTTTCCATAATTATTCTGATGGCACATCACATTTGACCAGGTGAGTATCGCTTCTACCACAGCCTGAGTGGGCCCATTTTGCTTGTAACAGCTGTTTTTGGTAAGAACTCTGAAAGGAATACAACTATGGCGACTATGACCTCAGTCCCAACAGCCAATCACAGAGCACGACTTTCACAACCAACAACAATGCACCCTGTAATAGGATTCCATGAGAGGAAATGTGGTACTGTATGAGAAAGTCAGAAGTGGCAGAGAAGTATGTGAGGGTGGTGCAGGACATGTATGAGGACAGCGAGACGGTGGTGGTGTGCTTTAGGAGTGACAGATGGATTCAAGGTGGGGGTGGGATTACATCAAGGATTGGCTCTGAGTCCCTTCTTGTTTGCCATGATGGGCAGGTTGACAGATGAGGTTAGGCAGGAGTCCCCATGGACCATGATGTGTGCAGATGACACTGATCTGTAGCGAGAGTAGGGAGCAGGTGGAAGAGAACCTGGTGAGGTGGGGGTTTGCATTGGAGAGAAGAGGAATGAAGGTCAGTAGAAGCAAGAAAGGGATACATGACTGAATGAGAGGGAGGCAGATGTAACAATGAAGATGGAAGGAGTAGAGGTAGTGAAGGTAGATGAGTTTAAAGACGCATTCCGGTGGCTATAAATCCCCAGTAAAAACAAATCTACATTGTCTAAAATGGTATTTTATGCCATTTTTTTCTACAAAAAAACCCCTAAAAATTTCATCGTCTTACAGGCTCGTGTCAAAATCTTTTCACTCCCACCCCCCTTCAAATGCCAGAATTGGTGACTAGACCCAACCCAAATACCACAAGGCTAATAGTGGCTAGCGCTACATTAAATAGCATAAATCCTGTGATAAAAAGACTTAACGGTTGAAGGACATGCCCGGTTGTATGTACATTAGCCCATGGTAATAACTGAAACTGCATCAGTCTTTAAAAGCAGTTTAATGGTAAAAACTCATCTTAATTTGGGCCAAGTTTTCAAAACCGTTTGTTAAAAAATGCTAACTAGCTTGGAGGATAAATTCAGTTAGGCCAGAGAGTCCTGACTGGCTCAACACTACCCACGTGCCAGCTTCATGCATAGTTATGTCACCAAAAACGCTCTGTCTCAACTTGCCTTTTCTCGGGGTGGGGCTTAAGTGAAAGTTTACAGCAACAAAACAGAGATACGAGACGTGAGTGATTTCACTCTTGATATGTCTTGTAAGTCAAACATGTTACAGACATGTTAACAAGAAAAAAAACTCAATTTTTGGTGGTCACTTTCAATACCTGGAGTTAACCATATAAAGCAATAGAAAATGCACAAGAGAGGTGAAGAAGAGAGTGCAGGCAGGGTGGAGTGGGTGGAGATGAGTGTTGGGGTGATTTGTGACAGAAGGATAGCAGCTAGAGTGAAAGGGAATATATAAAAGACGGTAGTGAGACCTGCTATGATATATGGTTTGGAGACAATGGCACTGACAAAAAGACCAGGTGGGACTGGGGGTGGCAGAGTTGAAGATGCTAAGATTTTCATTGAGAGTGACTAGGAGGACAGGATTAGAAAAGAGTATATCAGAGGGACAGCTCAGGTTGAGCGGTTTGGAGACGTAAGAGAGGTGAGGCTGAAATGGCTTGGACATGTGCAGAGGAGGGATAGTGGATATATTGGACAAAGGATGTTGAAGATGGAGCTTCCAGGCAGGAGGAAAAGAGGAAGAATACAGAAGGTTCATGGATGTAGTGAAGGAGGACATGGAGACGGTTGGCGTGAGAAAACAGCATGCAAAGGATAGGGTGAAATGGAGACAGATGGTCCACTGTGGAGACTCCTAAAGGGAGCAGCCAAAAACAGAACAAAGCACTCTATGATTGGCTTTTGGGACTGAGGTTATATAATCACCATAGTTGTAGCTTTTTCAGTGATCCTACCAGAACAAGAATAACAGTGCTGCTTTAACCCTGTCAAAAAAAAAAACCCCAACAGTTTGTTCACCTTTAAGCATCTCATTGATGTAATCTTTATAATACTGTATCCTCCATTCATCACACAGTTCTGTGCATAACATCTTCTCAGAGACGCCATTCTCAGTCACATAAATCATTGGGTTTCCATAATGAGTCTAGATGGGGAACAAATCCATACAGTGTGCAGTTATTTGATTTTATCACATTTAACAAGGGTTGCAGTGTGCTAAGACAAGACCACCAGTCACCTTGACAAAATTTAGTAGACGTCTAAAACCCCAGGGCACAGAGTAGAGCCACTCTGATCCAGGGTCCGGCCACAGTGGGTCTACCAGCTCAGCCAGGTCACGGTCAGTGAAGTAGGTGCTGCTGCGGCCTGGTGGGGTGTACTTTTGGGTGATGTATCGGGTGGTGTAATGACCTATACCAAGGAAATCACAGGTCCCCTTTATGTAACTCTTCTCTTGGGGAGAAAATGTGGGTAGTCGAGATGTCCCATGGCCATGTTGTACACTCTTCCTTCCTACAAACAGTTACAACAAGCGATTACTTAATTCAATTAGAACTGTTTGAAAATTATAGTTTTCACACAATAAATTACCAATAAAGTCTTTCATCACTTGAGGGTAGTCTCCATGAAATAAAGGCGTGGCAAACCAGCCCAGGTAGAACTGGACATATCTTTCAGCGGCTTCAATATCTTGCTGGTTGCTGATGTCCACTGGCTCTCCCCAGTCGCCCAAAAGAGAGATGCCAATCAGACCTGCAGATGCAAACAACTGCTCTCAGCACTCAGATGGTGAAATGACTCAGAATTGGCCAAAAATGCAAAATTCATTTGAATGTAAAATAGCAGAAGAACATGGTCATTGCTATCCTCTTTTTTTACCTCTTTGTTTTCCTCTCCAATGTGTGTCATAGGTGTGCCAAACTTTAGCATGTGCCTGATAATAATAAAGATGTTTAGTTGCAGAATGGTGTTGATATTGTAAAGAAATGCATTTGAGTTGCCATACCTTAATTATGTGATGTGCAGCTCTGTATGCTCCTGTCCCTTTCAGCCTCAGTCCAGGAGCATGCTCACCTGTCTCATAGCCTTCAACTGCCACTGACTGCAGTTGCATAATAATGGAAAAACATTTTCATTCCAGAAACAATATTCACAAGTTAAGCCTCTTGAAAGAATACAGAAGTGTTCATTGTGAACATACCCATGGGTTATCAAAAGTGAGCCAGTGCTTCACTCTGTTGCCAAATCTTTCAAAACACAGGTTTGCAAACTCATTAAAATGATTGACCATGCTTATATTCTGCCACCCACCATATTTCTCCTGTAAGACCTGGAAAAACAGAGTTATTTAACAGATTTTAATAGCTGATTATAGAAATGGCCAGTATTGTGCACACGCACCTGTGGGAGATCCCAGTGATACAGAGTAACAATGGGGGTGATTTTGTTCTCCAGTAGGTGGTCAATCAGTTGACTGTAGTGCTGGATTCCCTTTTCATTTATATGATCAGCTGTCAATTGTGTTAGAATGAAAAGAACTTAAATTAAATGACAAGATCAAGGCATAAATTAACAGGCGCTACTCACACTTTATTCCAGTTGGAATGATTCTAGGCCAGGAGATGGAGAAACGATAGTGGTTAAGTCTTAGCTCCTTCATCAAAGAAATATCATCCTGTGCAAAAAACATTGAGAGGAGAGAACTATTTAGGTTTCTTGGTGTGCACAATCATCTCCCTCCACATGTGAGACACCCCACCTTGACTTTGTAGTATCCCTCACAGGAGGAATCACCAGTCTCATTTTGTTGGATTCTGCCTTTCTCGTGACTGAACATATCCCAGATGCTTAGTCCTTTTCCATCTTGGTCCCAGGCTCCTTCGGTTTGATAGGCTGAACTTCCTGCACCCCATGAAAATCCTAAGAAATGCAACATTGTCAAGCATCTGTCATATGTGAGTCACATATCCGTCACATATAGGAAGACCAATGGTACTTCTTTCAAAATTAGTCTATAAATTACATTTATATCAGAAGAAAATAGTGTGTACCAGCTGGAAAAGTGCCATAATAGAAGGAGCCGTGGTCGCTCTTTGTCCAGTCGAAGTCCTCAGCCGCAGACAGACGCAGCACCAACATAAGCACATGGCACACACTGACTGCACTGCAGGGCAGCATGGTACTCCTGAGCCTACAACACAGGTGCTGTCTAGTTCTGTTCAAACCTCTCACTGGTGAGCACAAACATCACAGTACACAGTACATCACAGATCCAATGGAGGTAAATTGGACTTTTAAAAATCAAATAAATTGGTAACAACATGAAAATATTAAAATCTGTCACCAATTCATCTAGAAATATCTGATGCGATGGACTGTGGGGCCTAATGCTGAGCCAAATGCTGCTTTTCAAACTCAATAGGGTGTAAACTCATCTTGCTGAGGCATACAGATCCCATACAAACTATGGTTTCACCTTTGTAAGCAAAGCTAATGCTGGAGGTTGATATATTTACAATGCACAATCACATGGCAGTGAATGAGGTTTGAAATGGACAAATTTGTGTTAATTTGAAATGCTTATTGACAGTAAATTAGAAATTGATTAAATACTGATGAGTGATCACATATTTTCCCAGTTGCTTTGTTCAGAAACTGTTTAAACTTGTTCTATTCAGTTCACTTCACTTTCCAGTCTCGTTAAATGAGACTGCAATAAACGGGCTATACTGGACTGGAAAATAATGAAAGAGAGAAGACACTGCACAACTGGTAAATGAAAAGTCAGAGATACAGTGCTGTACAAAAGTCTTGAGTCGTCCCTCATCTCTTTATATTTTGCGTCCATCGAACCAAAATTTCCTTGAATTTTTTTTAAAGTGGTCTCAAGCAGTAGTTCTCCAGACTTCCCGAAGGTCCTGAAGTTTTCCCTCATTTTCACTCTTAATCCTTGTACTTGACGAAGTGGAGGACAGATGAAGACGTGGCAGGGCTAAAAAAAACCAAACCATCCACAGCAGTGTCTGAAAGTCATGTATTTAAGAAACAGGAAAAAATCCAGCAAAGAGCTGGTGCAGGACCTGAGAGATGCATTTCATCCTTCAGTTGCTCCGTCTTCTGTTCACTGAAGCCTGATCGGAATAGTGTCGGTGGAAGGGTGGCTGGCTGTCAAGAAGCCATCGTTAAGGAAGGAAGGTGGAAAGAAGGCGGCTGAGGTGTGCCTAATTACACCAGAAGTGGACTGAAGTGGCAGTAGGACTTAAGTGATGAGTCCAAATATGAAATGCTGGATCATCTCAACAGAGAACAGAAGGCAGCAAACATCCCTAAAGAAGCCTGAAGACTACCAAAGAAATTCTGAGAAAACTCACCCAAGATGGGGTGTGCTGAAAAATAAAGGTGACCATATCAAATATTGACTTTCAAACTTATTGTGCACACCGCTGTCGCCTTACTGTATTTCCATTTATGTTTGCATGTTTTTCTGCACTCATTTCCTAGACATTTACTAGAAAAACAGAGAAATGAGGAACGGTTGAAGACTTACACAGTACTATATAGCTACAGCACATCTAAAAAAATGTACTGTGCTAAATATTAATGGATTTTAAGCCACTGAGAAATGAACGGTCTTCCACGTCCACTTACCTGTTCACCTTACAAAGAAAACATTTGCTGGTCAGTATGCTGAACCCAAGTCTGTGGCTGAATTGAGAGCAACTACCTGCATGGGAAGCTGTATTACTGCAGTCACTATTGTACCTTCTCTGTTGCAGCTCCCCCTTCTCCAGAGCTGTCCACACTGTCGGTGTGAAAGCTGGCCTCATTGTGAGGCTCGCTGTATTGTTTCAAATGAAAAATGCTGAATTGTTTTCTCGTGAAAATCGTTGGCACTGCATTACCTTTTTGCCTGGATCGGGGCAGAACAAGAGATTCACACACCTTGATTAAAAAAAATTTTTAAAAAAATGTCCCATTGGTGCCCACATGCTCAAAAGTATGCTCAAATTAAGTGAGTACTGTTTAAAAGAAAAACAAGCTTTTAAAAATACTGCAAAAACATTTATTTTGTGCTTACAATGATCATTTCTTATACAATGTTTACAAACCATCTTGCATGGCCCAGCCATACATTTTCAGCAACAACACACCTTATCAAATTCTCGCTGCTCTCATTTTACCTTCAAAGCACCAGAGTGTAACGCCGTTTTACTGCATTTTTCTGTTGAGGGGATTCTCACTTAATTTGATACATGACTAATAAAGACAGAACTCCTGCTGGCGTTCCTTAAATCAAGACAGGAAAAAGATTGCACCACACATCATCGCACTCTAACAGCTATTCACGCCATCCAAATAAATTAAACCTCTTCATTAATAATTACAAGACAGATGAACAAAACAGTGGCGCTCATGTCTTTTTTGGTGGTGCAAATATAGACACCCTATGAATATCAGTAATCATCTTCCTCCTCATCCTCTTCAAGCATAAATCCATCCTCATCGTTATCTTCATCCGCCTCCTCCTCCTCATCATCCTCCTCCTCCTCCTCGTCTTCCTCTTCCTCTTCCATGTCATAATCTACAGCAGCATTTAGCAGGAGTTTGGTTCGATTGATCTCACTTTCATCGTCAAGATTAGTGGGAATCTGAGTCAACGAAACAAAAAATAGTTGTGAGAAAATAAAATTCCACTTTTCTGAGCTATAAGCCATTATAATCAAAATCAAAACACAAGATTTGAAATATTTCACTTGTAATGAATATGGAACACAAAAGTTTATGCTATTTAATTAAATTATGAAAAAAAAATTTTTTCATGAAGTAATTTCTTGAGACACGCAAGTATATCACATATGACGGTTATACATTGAGAAAACTGTTTGGCAGACTGTAGCTTCTGCAGCGTTCACACAATTGCTCCAATCTTCTCCCTACAGTAAAATTATTTACCTCAGCTTCTGGGAATGACGGCTGTGTGTCTTCATCTTCTATTTGAGCATTAATTATAGATTTTAATGCCCCTTCTTCAAACTGAAATAAAGAATTGACACAAAATTACATGCTCGTGAGCAGAGGGTTCAAAATGACAAACACCCAGGCAGAGATAATTTCCCTTTCAGCTTCAACCCTAGCAGTCCACGCACTGCAACACCCTCCGTCACTGGCTTCTGAAGTGTTTGAGCAAACCCTAACAACGTGGTTTCAAACCCTGCATGCAGCTTCACTCATTCTAAATTTTTATTAATAAAGTGCTAAGTATACTCAGCAAAAGCTTTTGGTCTTGACCATACACAATATATAAATGGATGGCAAGAGACACCTTAAAAACGGTAATCTGCACATGTGAACTGGTCTTTGGAGGCATTATGCCCCCCCAGCCATATATACCATAAATAACGTAACTAATTTTTTTTTAAAAAGCAGTAAATAAAAGAAAAATGGAGTGGTGTGTAGTGGTAGAGCATCTGCCCCACAGCCGAGAGGTTGTGGGTTCAAACCCCGGCTGGGTCCTACCAAGGACCATACAAAAATGGTACCTCCTGCCTTCTAGCTTGGTGCTCAGTATATAATAGAATGGGGGAAGGAAAAGTTATTTGTGGTGGCGCTTTGCATGGCAGCGACCTCTCTGATTCTAGATGTGATTAACACTGTAGATAGGAGAAACGTAATTTTGTTCTACTGTACATGATGGGCTGTATGGACTGAATGACAATAAAGTTGGCTTCTTCTTCACTAACAACACTGGGACTCACTATGACATATGAACAATTTTATCGACCTACCCTGACCAAAAGAAAATGTCCAATTATGAAATATGACATTTTCCTTTATGTTTTTGTTCCAGATTGAAAAAAGAAACTGTTGACGGATGACACCATGGATCAGCCTCCACAAAAACATACATGTGACAGTGATGGAGCATCGTCAAACCTGCTCTGAATTGTCCACATTGCAGGTCTTTGGTACTCAGCCATGCAAAGCTTCTCTGCCTCCAAGGACCCTGAAAAGAAGTTTGTGAAGCTGATGGAAGTCAAGGTTCTTCGGTTTGGACAATCTCCTGGGTCAGGCTACCGAATGAAGGACACTTGTGACCTGATTCCTGGTGAAACCGATGAAACCCATGGCTTCCATCGGGAGTGCTACAAAAGGTTCACCAGAAATCTTGAGCAACTGGAGCTGCTTGCAGGAACTTCACAAGCTAAGGAAGGATGCTGCACTAAGTATTCATATCTATTTCTACGCTGAAGAGAATGCATGACTTGAACCTTCCCAGTTCACAGAATGACAACTTCCTTTGAAACGGTACGCAGTGCTCAAGCTTGTTTGAGATTGTGACTGCAATAGTTGGGATTTGCAAAGTTGGTCTGTGCCAAACAAGATACATAAGTTTGCTGCAAGTCTGAAAGTTTCAAGATTTTGTGATCATCTAAAACATTCCTTTCAACCAGTTGACAGATGACATCAAATGGTCTCTGATGCGTTTCCTCAAATTCCTTCTGTTCTTGCTGGGCTTTGGGATCTGTACTTCGCCATGTACGTGCTCCAGAACGTCTTTGTTTCTCTCTTTCCACTCTTCCTTCCTCAGCTTGTGAAGTTCCTGCAAGCAGCTCCAGTTGGTCAAGATTTCTGGTGAACCTTTTGTAGGACTCCCAATGGAAGCCATGGGTTTCATCAATTTCATCTGGAATCAGGTCACAAGTGTCCTTCATTAGGTAGCTTGACCCCAGGAGGTTGTCCTAACTGAAGAACCTTGACGTCCTTCAATTTCACAAACTTCTTTTCAGGGTCCTTGCAGGCAGAGAAACCTTGCATGGCTGAGTACCAAAGACCTGCAACGTGGACAATCCAGAGCAGGTTTGATGAAGCTCCATCACTGTCGTGTACATTTTTGTGGAAGCTGATCCATGGTGTCATCCGTCAACAGTTTCTTCCAATCTGGAATAAAAACATAAAAAGAAAAAATATATTTCATAATCAGACATTTACTTTTGGCCAGGGTAGGTCAATAAAAGTGTGAGTCCCCAGTATTGAGTGAGTCCCCAGTATTTTTACTGTTACCAGTTATTTTTGTAATCTAGACATCCTAAGCTTTCTAATGGTACCAAATTCATAGGGTTGTGTGTGTGTGGGGGGGGGCATGCCTATATGATGCTGACGCATATTCAAGTCAGAGGTCAGGTTGACTGAATATTGTCTGTTACTGACAGATTTTTTTTTTTTTTTTAGCAATGACAGAAAAATCTCGCAGGTGCTTCCTACCTACGGCTGTCAGGCTGTACAACCTAAGCAGGGCTGCCCGCAGAGATAGCAAAAAGATGTGACAACTTAATAGTATTGAATGCAAAAGACGCAATAGACTTACACAATGGTCCCCTCCGGTATACAACTAGGAAAATACCGGTCGCTATGGAGGGTGACAATATGTATGGGTACATAATCATACCATGTAGGATAACTAAGTAGACGGTCATGCTGTTTCATTCCATCTAGCTACAATGCTCCGCACTGTGTGTGTTTATATATTTATTCCATCTAGCTACAATGCTCCGCACTGTGTGTTTATATATTTATTCCATCTAGCTACAATGCTCCGCACTGTGTGTTTATATATTCATATATTTATTCCATCTAGCTACAATGCTTCGCACTGTGTGTTTATACTGTATATTTATTCCATCTAGCTACAATGCTCCGCACTGTGTGTCTATATATTTATGTTTATATGTACATATGTATACTCGCTGCTCTTGTTTTTTTCTTGCCTTCTGAGTGTTGCTATCCCTGTGCTGTTGCAATCCTGGAATTTCCCCATTGTGGGACTAATAAAGGCTCATCTTATCTTATCTGAAGTGCTGAGGGTGATCTATAGCAACTTTTACTTGTAATTCCCACCTGTTCTCTTTATAGTGCAAGTCACATAGCCATTATCTACAGTAGTGTTGTCTCACCAGTGTCTGTATGTCAGTTCAAAAAATAAATGAATAAACATAAATGCATAATCTCCATGCAGGTTCAGTAGGTTTGTGGTTAAAATTGAACCTGTGAACAAAAACGAAAGCTATATGGCATCTTATAGGAAGAATAAAATGACAGGTATAAATTATAACAAAATTTTACAACCCTGTCTGTCAAAATGACAATGAGACAGTCTAGTGCAACATCTGGTTCAAGTGTTTGTTTTTTGATTGGTTCAGTTTAATTTATTATTTGATGCTATAAATCCAGGTGTGTGTGTTCACAATAAGTGTGGTCATAATCATGTTTGAGGGAGCTGCTGGAAATTATTTTAAGCTAGTGGCAAGAGCTGACAGAGCTATGTGAGAGTACCAGATTTTTGATTGCTCTTTTTTCCAGATGATGTCAGATTTTTGGTTGGTCATTTCTGTGTAAGACACTTATAAAGAAAGTGGTCACAAGGTGAGAATAACTCAATTATGTCAATTTATTACAAACAAGCATGCATGGTTGTTTGCTGCACTTCATCTTCCTATTTTTAGTCTGCTGTTGGCCCTGTAGGGAGGTTTCTTAGACCAGTGTGGCCTGTACAGCTGCAGTGGACACACTGTACAGTCTATGGTCTTGACAAGAGGCATTTATTAGGTATTGAAACATTGATTTTTTTTCCATGACTAGAGCTGCCCATAGTGACTGCACTACAATCTGCAACATCTACTTGAGGCTTCTCCACCTCTGACAGGAGTTTGCTCATAGAGAATCACCAAATCACTGTGGCTGTCTTGACAAGGTTGCTTAACCTTTCCTAAAGCTTCAAGGGCCGTGGATTGCTGATATTTTCAACTGGCACTTTAATAAACTCAAAAATATAGACTCTAACTTGAGTTGTCTTTACTTCATTTATACTGTATAATCTGTTTTCCAAATTCACAGCACTGGACTCACCTTCAGTCGGTTTAACTGGTCCTGTAGCATGACTTTGATTTTGAGGAGAGTCTCCTCCTCCTTCTTCAACTCCTGCAGACGACTGTGCATGCTTACTGCTGCAGTCAGATCATTACTAAACACTGAGGGGAGAAATACAGAAATTATTGATCCAGAGGTGTTTCAATGACAATATATTAACACCTAGGGGTAAGCAGACTTTCCAGAAATTGTACTCAAACAGAAGGACAACAGTGGTATAAAAAAGACTCGAGTATGACAGCATCATCTACAAAAGTTACTTGAGTAGTGAGCAACAACTTTATTCTTGTTTTATTTTCTGAGGATTTTCTTAAATTTGTGACTTTTTCTTATAAATTTGGAACTTTTGTGATACTTCTAAAAAACCTTTGGCTCCCTTAACTTTTTACTTCTAAATTTTTAAAAAAAAACTATTTTCCTTTTAAATTTGTGTCTAAATACCCAGCTTTTTCCTCGCACACTTGCAACTTCTGTTCCGGAATTTTACTCATGTTAATTTGTGAAGTTTTCTTGTTAATAGAATAAATGATGAGCAATGACTTCAAATCTGGTGAAAAGGGAAATTAAGGAGAGAAAAACACAGCTTAGTAGTTTAAATCGGTGAAATCAAAAATAACCCAGATGACGACCAAATGCACGTTCTCCACAAATGTCTTCTAGTAAGAGTAATAAAACGTATTAGGTAATAAAACAGTTTTTTTTTTTTTAAAGCACAATTTGGTGAAAAGTTAAAAGAGTGCATGTACTTGAGCGATGTACACTGGTCAGCCATTCTTCATGGCATGGGGCCACCATGGTGCTGGAAACAGTCATCTGAGATATTTGTCCATATTGACATGCCAGCATCACACACTTGCTGCAGATTTGTTGGCTGGACATCTATGATGCTCCATGCATGCATCCATTCGTTCGTGCTGTTTACACCAAATTCTACCCATATCACCCGGGTTTTTTTTTTTTTTTTTGTAGCAAAACTGGAAGTCAGATGTGGCAACATTTTTCCAGTCTTGGTGAGCCTATGTGAACTGCAGCTTCAGGCTGCTGTTCTGACAGGAGCAGCACCACGTTCTCCAGGGGCCACTGCGCTGCGCCTTCACAGACGCGCTTCTTTGCACCATGTCACGTTCAGAGTTAAATCACCTTCCCTCCCCATTCTGATGCTCGGTTTGAACTTAAGCAACTCGTCTTGACCGTGTCTACATACCTAAATACGAGCAGGTATACCTATTAAAGTGGCCGGTGATTGTACTAGCATGCTATAACACTGCATTAATCACACTGATGAACAAACTGCTTAATATTCATAATTATCTTCTGTTAGAGAACAAATTGCAGGGAAAAGCGGTCAATTTCCCACATGCGCCACTGAAACTCTGCTTGAAATGATTACCTTCGTGAATAGATTTCGCCTATAGCTCCTTAAAAAAGACCACAGGGTGCTTCCAGCAGCTTTCTGGATGCAGACGACACAAATGTACTGGTGTTGATATTTTTTATGCTGCAGCTACGAGCTAAAGTTTGACTCATCTACTTCCTGTCAGTCTCCGGTCACTTCCGGTTCAATTTATCTCCGCCTCTATGTGACAATGGCCAGTTTTAGGGCATTTTTTTTAAATTACCTAATCTAAAATACATTATATTAATTCTATGTTCACAGTTCTATCAGCGTAAAACCAGAAAAGTGAAAGAATCACTATTAGCATCAAAAGGAAATTAGCAGCGGGGAATATTTGACTTTGGCGATACCTAGTGGTGAAGTTAAGGCAGTGCAGCAGTGCTCTGCGCACGCTGTCCTGTCATGACAATGGAAAGACCAAGCACCTTCTTTTTAAGCTCCTTGTGTGGAAGATGTGTTCAATGACGAGACATGAGTGTATTTCTCAGGTTCGGCTTTATTGCAGAACACAATCATCCAACATTCTCAAAAGCAAGAAGAGGCAGAATAATGTTACAGCACACTCTTATACCTCCGGGGGATTAAGAACTCAAGTCGCATGGTGCTTCTGCAAACATTCAATCACAATGCAAGTCTCTGAAGATTCACCATTGTCTCTTATTCTCTGGTGTTCCGGGAAACCCCCCAGGGCCTCCTCTCTGAGACAAGGGCTCGACTTCACACCTCCTCGCCATCTCCTGTCGGCCCCCGTCGATCCAGACTCTTGTTCCTCCAGACGTGAAGCCCCAATCCACATAAACCATACATTTGTGGGAGATATGAACCAGACATACAGTATGTGCCACACTCTTGTGGGAAATATGAACCAAACATATGTGCCACACTTGGAAAGAATACATTCTGCCCCAAAAAATGTACTTGGAGCTGCAAAATATGTTTGAGCCTTAAAATGAAGGTAAAATACCAGAGTTAAAAAAAAAAAATCAATGGCTTGTGACAACTGACATTAGGCGATTTCTTTACTGTGAAATATGCAACTGTGGCTTATATTAATCATATTGTAACGTCGGGGCCATTTTAAGGGGGCAGGGATTTCCCAGCATGCTTTGCCAGTTTGAGACGTTACTGTGTGTGTTAAATGTGTTATTTCTGAGTTACACTGCTGTGTCATTATAACTGCATTATAATGACCCAGCAGTGTTTAGCAGGATTAGGGCAAGATGTATCTGTGTGTGTAACCATGATTGAAACAGAGGTCTGGGGGAATGACCTCCACTCCTCTGTGTGCTCAGAAGCAGGTTGGGGGTCGGGGTGTGAAAAAGAAATCAGGTTGATCACAGCCATCTGCTCCATTGTCTTTGTGTGAGCCCTGCAAACGTCACAATATATTCCATACCTACATATGGATAGACATATTAGAATGTTTAGTGATTACATATATGGAATGACCTCACGCCTCAGAACAGGACATGAGGTCTCAACCGCCAGCGAGGATTAAAGAGCAGACGGAGTCGCAGCGGTGGAGACCGGATCGATCTCCCTGACCACCCAGGGTCAGGTGGAGGAGACGGAGGACAATGGAGGGGGGATTATGTTAATGCGGGATGTCGGCTTTGATATGCAATGTCTTTTGTTGAGTGTGGGTATAAGTATGAAGGTCTGACTGTGCTCGACCTCTTATTCTGCTTCTGCACCGAGATGAGACATGTTAGGGAGGTGAAGCTGATATTAAACTTTGGTTTATAAAATCATATCGCTTCCTCATTCCAAGCTCCCTACACTGGTGACCAGACGTGAGGATGGAACAGAGACGTTCTCCCGCGATTAACTCATCGGAGGCGACCCAGGCAAGCGCCGGCGCCCATGCAGACAGGGGAACGGATGGAAGACGTTCCCCCACGGCAGAATCTACAGAGAGGGCTCAACCGAGCACCATCCCCAGCTCCGCCGTGAGAGCAGAAGAAAGGCGCTCTCACCTCGCAGACACATCAGGGACGGCCCACACAAGCGCCATCACCGTCAAGCTGCCAGAATTCTGGCAAAATGACCCGAGCTCGTGGTTCCAGCAAGCTGAGGCTCAGTTTGCACTGGCGGGCATAAGGGCGGACGAGACGAAATTTTACTACATCGTCGCCAAACTCGACGCCGCCACGTCAAGATGCGCTCGGAGCATAATTCGACAACCGCCCGCCCATGACAAATACAGAGAACTAAAGGCGACCATCATTGAGAACTTTGTCCCCTCAGCCGAGGAGAGAGCAGAGAGGATTCTGGCGATCTACGGCCACAGAGGATGCAGACCCAAGGCCCTCATGGAGGACATGCTGCAGCTTAAGGAAGAGGACAACGACAACTTCCTTTTCCAATATATCTTTCTCAGCACTCTGCCGCCACACATGAGAGGGACGCTGATCAACATGCAATGCAACACCCAGCAGGACTTCCGCGCGCTGGCCCGAGAAGCGCAGCACCTCATCAACACCTGTGGTGAACAGATGGCCACAGCAGCATCCGCAGATCTCAGTGCGGAAGCCCAGAGCAGCGGAGAACCGCAGACAACGGAGCAGAGCCCGCCCACCATGGTGGCAACACGACCAAGGCGCAGCAGGCAGAACGACCTCTGCTATTTTCATCAGCGTTTCGCCGAGAGGGCGTACAAATGCGTGCCCCCCTGCAATTTCAAAAACTCGGGAAACGCCAAAGCCCGGAAAACATTGGCAGCTACGGCTCTCGGCGAGACGAATAAGCTGCTTTATGTGACTGACGGACACACCGGGAGACAGTTCCTTATCGACACCAGAGCTCAGCTGAGCTTTATCACCCCTTCCTACACAGACCGGGCCATGGGTCCCCGGGGAAATGGAGCGATGGCAGCCAACGGCTCGATCATCGACACTTTCGGTGAAAGGAACCTGCCTCTTTGCATCCACGGCCGCAACTATAGATGGACATTTATTGTAGCGGCGGTGAGTTTTAACTTGTTGGGCGCTGATTTTTTGTGTGCACATGGGTTGTTAGTCGATCTAGCAAATAGGCGCTTGGTTAATGCACTGTCATTTTCTTCTATCCCCTGCTCAGCTCGAGTTTCTCCACCACCCGTGCAGGCTGGCGTCACAACAGCAGGAGGTAAGTTTGACCAACTCCTCACCCAATTTCCAGCACTCACAGTTCCCAAATTTTCAGCAACAGTAGCGAAACACGGGGTTGAACACTTCATCCCCACAGCAGGCCCACTCGTGTTTGCCAAAGCTCGGCGCTTAGACGCGACCAAGCTCGCCATAGCACGGGACGAGTTTACCACCCTGGAAAAATTAGGCATTATTAGATGCTCGAAAAGCCCCTGGGCATCGCCACTCCACATAGTCCCGAAAACCG
Source organism: Pholidichthys leucotaenia (assembly GCA_020510985.1). Lineage (NCBI taxonomy): Eukaryota > Metazoa > Chordata > Actinopteri > Cichliformes > Pholidichthyidae > Pholidichthys > Pholidichthys leucotaenia. The sequence continues at coordinate 90,626,494 of CM035840.1, read as the reverse complement.
ACGGTTCTTGGAGACCTTGCGGCGATTACCGCAGATTAAACAATGCGACAGCGCATGACCGCTACCCAGTTCCTCACATCCAAGATTTTTCACTACATCTGGCGGGTGCGTGCATTTTTTCTAAAATAGACCTGGTCCGCGGCTATCACCAAGTCCCCGTTCGAGCGGAAGACATTCCTAAAACGGCTGTAATAACCCCTTTCGGTCTTTTTGAATTTTTGCGGATGCCGTTCGGCCTCAAAGGCGCTGCTCAAACCTTTCAGCGTATGATGGACGCGGTATTACGCGACCTCCCCTTCGTGTTCGTCTACCTCAACGATATGCTGGTATCCAGCCCATCAGAGGAAGAACACGAACAACACCTCACTACAGTTTTTCAGAGACTAGAAGAGCACGGGTTAATAATCAACCCAGCCAAACGCAAATTCGGTGTGTCACAAATTGATTTTTTGGGACACAGAGTTCCACTGAAGGGGGCAGTCCCATTGCCAGACAAAGTCCGCGCGGTAAAAAATTTTCCACGACCACAAACGGTCAAATCGCTGCAAGAATTTTTGGGAATGGTGAATTTTTACAACCGTTTCCTCCCCCACGCAGCTCAACTCATGCAGCCCCTGGGTGCCGCGCTCAGAAAACAAAAGCCTTCCGACGCGGTCGAATGGACCCCGGAGCGCGAACGCGCCTTCGCGGAAGTAAAAAGTGCTCTAGCGAATGCCACATTGTTGGTTCACCCCGATCCCTCGGCCCGCATAGCGTTAACCACAGACGCTTCAGACCTGGCCATAGGGGCAGTCGTGGAACAACATGTTGGCGGAACCTGGCAACCTTTAGCACCTTTAGCAGCTGATCCTCTGGTGCAGCCAGAACCATCTTGAACTTAACCCAGCCAAAACGGTGGAGATGACTGTGGATTTCAGGCGACACCCCCTTCATTCCCCCCACTCACCATCCTCAACAGCACAGTGTCCACTGTGGACTCCTTCAAGTTTCTGGGAACCACAATCTCCCGGAACCTGAAGTGGTCCTCCCATATAGACACTGTCCGGAAAAAGGCCCAGCAGAGGTTGTTTTTTCTGCGTCAGCTCAAGAAGTTTGATTTGCCTCAGGAGCTGCTAGTTGTCTTCTACACCGCCATCATCCAATCTGTCCTCTGCTTTTCCATCACTGTCTGGTTTGGATCTGCCACTAAACAGGACAAGACCAGACTGCAGCGGATCATTAAGTCTGCGGAGAGGATCATTGGTACTGACCTACCCTCCATTGAGAACTTATATCGGTCCATAACCAGGAAACGGGCGGGAAACATCTGTGCTGACCCATCACACCCCGGCCACAAACTGTTTGAACTTCTATCTTCTGGTCGTCGTTACAGATCACTGAAGGTCAAAACCACCCGTCACAGGAACAGTTTCTTTCCTCAAGCCATCACTCTGATGAACTCCTAACATTCACCTAGTCCTACCTGTTGCTGTACTCATGACTTTTCATCCATTATTACATTGCACATAACTCTCACACTGCTTTTTACTTCATTCACATTATATCACTGAATCAGAGTTCACATTGAAATACTGTGTGACTGTATATTTTTTCATATATTTCTGCAAAGTGTGGTTAGTCTGAGTAAATAACTGCATATATTCCTGTATATATTTGCATCCTTTTATAGAAACGTGGACAGACTGTAATTTACTGTACATACTCTGTTGTCATTGAATCCTTATTTAAATCCTCCACCTGAACAATGAGAGCAAGTTTTTAGCCAAAGTCAAATTCCTTGTATGTGTTGTGCATACTTGGCCAATAAAGCTGATTCTGATTCTGATTCTGATTCTGATTCTGATTTTTAGCAAATCTTTAAACCAAACCGAGCGTAAATACAGCACTTTTGACAGGGAGCTGCTAGCGCTTCATTCATCCATCCGCCACTTCCAGTTCTGGTTAGAAGGGTGGCGTTTCACGGCTTTTGTAGACCACAAACCGCTCACTTTTGCGATGGCTAAAATCTCAGAACCATGGTCAGGCAGGCAACAAAGACAGCTAGCTGCAATTTCAGAGTTCACCACTGACATTCGACATGTGGCAGGCAAACTTAACGTGGTAGCAGACTGCCTCTCTCGCGCTGTGACATCGCCAGAGCACGAGGAGACAGATTATACTACCTCAGCCGCAGAACTCTTCGCCAACGCGGACGCGTACGCGGCTCCAATTCACGTAGGGATAGATTACGCAGCCATGGCAGAGGAACAAAGCAGTGACGCGGACGTGCGCGCGCTCCTGTCTGGACCAACAGGGTTAAGACTGGAGGAAAGGGGTTTACGTGACGGTGTACCCCCCCTAATCTGCAACGTTTCAACTGGCTGACCTCGCCCGGTAGTCCCAGCTGCATGACGCCGCCGCATTTTCGACTCGGTTCACTCCCTCGCGCACCCAGGGGTGCGCGCCTCGGTTAAAATGGTCGTGGAAAAGTTTGTTTGGCCGGGCCTGCGCAAAAATGTAAAGAAATGGGCAAAAATTTGCATGTCTTGTCAGCGCGCCAAAATACACAAACACACAAAAGCTCCTCTAGAGCCTTTTCGAATCCCAGCCAGAAGGTTTGACCACGTTCATGTCGACCTCGTGGGACCACTACCTTCGTCTCAGGGTTTCACACACCTGTTAACAATGATAGACCGTACTACGCGCTGGCCTGAGGCGGTCCCTTTGGCGTCAACCACAGCTGCGGAAGTCACTCGCGTTTTTTTAACAAACTGGGTGGCACGTTTCGGCATCCCATCGGACATCACGTCCGATAGGGGACCTCAATTTGTCTCAGAGCTTTGGTCAGCCATGGCCAGCAGCTTAGGGGCGACAATTCACCGCACCACCACGTATCACCCTCAGGCTAATGGGTTATGCGAGCGTTTTCACAGATCTTTAAAGGCCGCCCTCAGGGCCTCACTAACGGATACAGATTGGGTGAATAAACTTCCCTGGGTTTTATTGGGGTTGCGTTCTGCGCCTAAAGAGGATCTAGACGCCTCCCCAGCAGAATTAGTTTTTGCACAACCTCTCAGATTCCCAGGTGAGTTTTTACCAGAGAATCCAGAGCCTGGGCATCTTCCAGCCCTGAGGCCTTTAGGCAGCACCGGACCGGACACTCTCCCCGGACCGGCACATCACTCTTTTCCACGGGTTTTTGTCCCCCAAGCTTTAAAAAACGCCGAGTTCGTTTTTGTTAGACACGAAGCTTTAAAATCAACCCTCCGTCTACCATACGACAGACCATTCAGAGTGCTGGAACCTGGTGATAAGCATTTTGTGCTTGATTTAGGGGACAGAAAAGAAACAGTTGTAGCAGGTTGAATTCAACCTCCCCACAACACACAGAGACAGTCAGAATCAGAATCAGAATCAGAATCAGGTTTATTGCCATTGTTCATGTAGTACACAAACTAGGAATTTGTCTCGGTACAATGCTGCAACATTAAACATGATAAGATAAGAGAAATAAACTATACATGTAGTAAAGTGTAGGATAAGATTAAGTGATACTGGTCAACAGTTAAAATATATATTAGCCAGCAGCAGATACTGTGGAGAACTATATAGTGCAGTCGGTAATGCAGGAAGAAAACAGTGATGATTGACATGAGTCTGGTTGAGCTGCTGTACATGGTGCACGAGAGTCAATAAGTCACTTAGTGTTCAGCAGTCTAATGGCAGAGGGGAAGAAGCTGTTCATGTGACAGGAGGTTTTAGTCTGGATGGACCGAAGTCTTCTACCAGAGGGAAGGGGGGCAAACAGTACGTGACCAGGGTGTGAGGGATCGGCTATGATCCGGCCAGCACGCCTCCGGGTCCTGGAGATGTACAGATCCTGGAGAGATGGGAGCTTGCAGCCGATCACCTTCTCAGCAGTGCGCACGACGCGCTGCAGCCTTAGTCTGTCCCTGGCAGTGGCTCCTGCGTACCACACGGTTATGGAGGTGGTGAGGATGGACTCGATGATGGCTGTGTAGAACTGCACTAACATCTTGGTGGGTAGCTTGAGCTTCCTCAGCTGCTGTAGGAAGAACATCCTCTGCTGGGCTTTTTTGATGAGTGAGCTGATGGTCAGCTCCCATTTGAGGTCCCTGGTGATGGTAGTGCCTAGGAAGCGGAAGGAATCAGCAGTGGTGATGGGAGAGCCTGAGAGGGTGAGGGGGGGGGGCAGAGGAGTAGTGACTTTCCTGAAGTCTACAATCATCTCCACTGTCTTCAGAGCGTTCAGCTGCAGGTTGTTATTGCTGCACCAGGACGCCAGCTGGGCCACCTCTCTCCTGTAGGCGGACTCGTCGCCGTTGGAGATGAGCCTGATGAGGGTGGTGTCGTCCGCAAACTTGATCAACTTGACAGACTGGTGGCTGGAGGTGCAGGAGTTGGTGTAAAGGGAGAAGAGTAGGGGGGAAAGTACACAGCCCTGGGGTGATCCGGTGCTGATGCTAGTATCGTCTGAGACAGTCTTTCCCAGCCGCACATGCTGCCTCCGGTCCGTCAGGAAGTCGATGATCCACCTGCAGAGGGAGTCAGGCACGTTGAGCAGGGACAGCTTGTCCCGGAGCAGAGCGGGGCGGATGGTGTTGAATGCGGAGCTGAAGTCCACAAACAGGATCCTGGCGTAGGTTCCCGGGGAGTCCAGGTGCTGCAGGATGGAGTGGAGGGCCAGGTTGACTGCATCGTCTACAGACCTGTTGGCTCGGTAGGCAAACTGCAGCGGGTCCAGGAGAGGGGTGGTGATGGACTTGAGGTGGGACAGGACCAGGCGCTCAAAGGACTTCATGACTACAGAGGTGAGCGCTACAGGTCTGTAGTCATTAAGTCCAGTGATCCGTTGCTTCTTGGGGACAGGGATGATGGTGGAGGATTTGAGGCAGGACGGCACGTGGCATAACTTAAGGGAGGTGTTAAAAATGTCTGTGAATACAGGAGCCAGCTGTTTCGCACAGAGTCTCAGGGTGGAGGGAGACACGCCGTCTGGGCCGGGGGCCTTGCGCGGGTTCAGTCTGGAGAACTGTTTGAGCACATCCTGCTCACTGATGATAAGGGGAGGGGGGAGGAGGGGGGGGGTGCCTTAAATGAAGTAGGGAATGTGGAGGCTGTGGAGCTGGAGCTGTGGAGCTGTGGAGTCAGCTCGCACTCCTGGGTTTTTTCCGCTGCATGCTGCGTTTACAGCTGTGAGGTTAAAGTGTCATCCATGCATTGTGTTCATGCATCCTGTCTGTACCTCTGATATGCAAATGCCCAGATTGACTGCTGTGAATGTCTTTGATGTATTGTCTGAGCTGAGTATATAAGCTGTCTGATTTTCATGTTCATTCTCTCATTCTGATTCTGCAACTGCTGCTGCTGGACACACACATTTTGTGTCCCTCTGGAGAGCCGTGGGCTCGCTCCCGGCGTGCATGCACGGCGCTGGGAGCGGAGCTCGTGACGGCGGTATGATTTAATAAACCAACTTAAAACTCCATCGCTGCCTTTATTTTATCATCCGCTTCACTGGTGACCCTGAACATGCACACGTTTTGTGCAAACGCAACCTTCTGGTCTGGACAGCCACACTGGCGACCCGATGCTGAAGAAAACGAGCTGCCGGCGAACGCAGCACCCAGCAGTGATGCTCCGCCAATGAGCAAACGCAGCAGCCTGACTGATCTGCCCTCCCTGCGGCTTCAGGGAGGCCTCAACACAGAGCTCACGGCAGGCGAGCTACTCTCCGGACATCGCCCAAGACCGGATAAACGGCAGTAAACGTCATGGCGCAACCCTTGCCGAGATCGGGGCGTCCATGCGGGACAGCCTGAGGGACAAAGATCGTCTATCTCCCCTCATCGCTCCAACGCACCATGACTATTCTGCAGCCACGGCTCATCATAGATGTTTTTCGGCGCCGACTGTGCTGATCTCCACCAAGTTTCCGACCCTGGTTCCTCTCCAGCGGGCCCACCCATGCAAGGAGCCCCGGCACACGCACCGGGGGTGACGAGGACGGCGCAACACGCACGGAACAAGAATGGCTCCAGAGACCGCCATCGTCTTGCGCAGCTGCATGCAGAACCTTCAAGGCTGCGCGCTCACCTGAAGCAAGCACACGCGCAGCGCACCCACAGGATTCACGGATGGTTTCAGCCACGGCGCACAAAGGATTCAGCCGTCTGCTTTTCCCGAGGGCTTTAGGGCTGCGCACGCGCCTAAAGCCAACACGCCAAGTTCCTCTGCTTTTGTTTACGCAACCTCGCCGCTCCTGTTTTTCTTCATGGCCACGAGAGGAGTCAGAGACTAATTTTTCTTCTGGTGATCTCCACAAGTTCAACGGGACAGCCCCTCGACATCGCGGAGCAGCGAACAATTTTTGGCGCGCCCGGTCAGCTCTTACTACCCCCCTTCCCCCTCCCCCTCCACCTGCACAGAGCTTTTCCCTGCTCGCTGCCCAAACTGCAACATTGAGGTCTCAGCCCCCTGCCATGCCCTCTAGGGGGGGAGCGGTGTAGCGGGTTGAATTCCACCCCCCCACAACACACAGAGACAGTCAGCTCGCACTCCTGGGTTTTTTCCGCTGCATGCTGCGTTTACAGCTGTGAGGTTAAAGTGTCATCCATGCATTGTGTTCATGCATCCTGTCTGTACCTCTGATATGCAAATGCCCAGATTGACTGCTGTGAATGTCTTTGATGTATTGTCTGAGCTGAGTATATAAGCTGTCTGATTTTCATGTTCATTCTCTCATTCTGATTCTGCAACTGCTGCTGCTGGACACACACATTTTGTGTCCCTCTGGAGAGCCGTGGGCTCGCTCCTGGCGCGCATGCACGGCGCTGGGAGCGGAGCTCGTGACGGCGGTATGATTTAATAAACCAACTTAAAACTCCATCGCTGCCTTTATTTTATCATCCGCTTCACAGTCAGCATTGACAGACTTAAACCTGCCTTCTTGTTGAGAGACGAACCTGCACGGGTGGCGAGAGCACCTCGGCGGGGTAGACCCCCCAAGAAAAAAAACTCAGCCCCTCTGCAGGGAACAAATAACCCCTCTCCTCCCCAAGCTGCAGATTCCTTACAGGAGGGTCCCACCAGGACGCCAAAGCGGACCTACAGCAGATTCGGGAGAAGATTAAAACCCAGACGGCACAGGGACTGATGCAAATTGACCAAGAGTTGTTAACTATGTTATCAGATTGTGCCGTGACAGTTTTAAAGCTGATTTGTGATATTACTATACTGTTGTGGTTACCACTGAATTCTCTACAGGAGCATGACTGCTGGAAAGATTTTTCCTTGTTTTCCCTGTCAAGAGGTTTAACAGTATAATATGTCATAGAGATTATCTTAAACTGTAAACTTAATTTGATTGTCCTTTTCTTAGTCGTTTGGGGGGGGGGGCTGTGGCTTATATTAATCATATATTCCATACCTACATATGTATAGACATATTAGAATGTTTAGTGATTACATACACTACCGTTCAAAAGTTTGGGGTCACTTAGAAATTTCCTTATTTTTGAAAGAAAAGCACTTTTTTTCAATGAAGATAACTTTAAACTAATCAGAAATACACTCTATACATTGCTAATGTGGTAAATGACTATTCTAGCTGCAAATGTCTGGTTTTTGGTGCAATATCTACATAGGTGTATAGAGGCCCATTTCCAGCAACTATCACTCCAGCGTTCTAATGGTACAATGTGTTTGCTCATTGCATCAGAAGGCTAATGGATGATTAGAAAATCCTTGTGCAATCATGTTAGGTTTGCAATGCTGTAATTGCTTCAAATGGAGGATTCTTTGACGAAAGCAAAGTTTGAAGGAAAAAATTATTATTTCAAATACAAATCATTATTTCTAACCTTGTCAATGTCTTGACTATATTTTCTATTCATTTTACAACTCATGGTGGTAAATAAGTGTGACTTTTCATGGAAAACACAAAATAATTGTCTGGGTGACCCCAAACTTTTGAACGATAGTGTATGTGGAATGACCTCATGCCTCAGAACAGGACAAGAGGTCTCAACCGCCAGCGAGGATCAAAGACAGACGGAGTCGCAGCGGTGGAGACCGGATTGATCTCCCTGACCACCCAGGGTCAGGTGGAGGAGACGGAGGACAATGGAGGGGGGATTATGTTAATGCGGGATGTCGGCTTTGATATGCAATGTCTTTTGTAGAGTGTGGGTATAAGTATGAAGGTCTGACTGTGCTCGACCTCTTATTCTGCTTCTGCACCGAGATGAGACATGTTAGGGAGGTGAAGCTGATATTAAACTTTGGTTTATAAAATCATATCGCTTCCTCATTCCAAGCTCCCTACACAACCTTCTTTCTCATCACTGTGCTAATTTTCTTGAAAATTTGCAACCCTTTAGAAAACCGCAACTTTCTAAATTTGTAACTTAATAGTGGTAAATTTGTAACCATCTTTTCCTTTCTATCTTGTTAAATTTTCACTTACATTTGCAGAATTTTGCCTTCTTTGTAAATGTCCAACTTCTGGACAATTTGAGACTTCTTGTAAATTTACAGATTTTTTTGCATTTTTTTTTCTTTACAGGAAAGGTTATGTTAGTTTGCAAACTATTGCCTTGGTAGTCTACAACAAACTCATTTGAACCACAATCAAATTCTTAGAGGTAAGATACTTTTGACAGCTTTTATTGTCTTACATGTAGCTTAAATTACCATATTTTTCATAGTAAAAAAAATAAGACAGCTCCAGCCAGTTAACCAGCAAGTTAACAGGTTTTTGAAGAGTAATCTGCTACTAGCTGCAAGCATGCTGCTATTACTATGATAACTGCTCCACTTTCCAAAAGGTTTCAAATGGTTGGCGTCAACTTTACAGTGCCATGAAGGTTAATGTGTACCAAATGTGGGTCTTGCTGCTATTTTCTTCATAGGGGGAATATAAGGCCTATGTAGGCCCTAAAAGGAGGCACTTTGGGTAGGTTACTTCCTATGCTTGCCTACATTTGCTTTGCAGATACTGTATAACAGAACACGCATGAGCAAACTAAGATCCCCAAAAGAAAACAAGCTTCTTAATTCAGGTACATGTTGCAGTGGTGCATATCAGAAAACTATCAAGATTAGACTAACTTTTTGCCTAAGGAGGTGATATTTATTTTTAGGCCTGCCTGTTTGTTTGTTTTTTTTCTTTTAGTCATTTGGATAATTAAAAATTAATTGATTAATTTGATTTTATTTTACTGGAGGTGGGGGCATGGATGGGGTAAACCATCATTACTTCATTACCTCCGCCAAGGGACGAGGTAATGTTTTTAGTGGTGTTGGTTGGTTTGTCTGTCTGACTGTTAGCAACATAACTCAAAACGTTATGAATGGATTTTGATGAAATTTTCAGGAAAGGTGTGTAATGGCATGGGGAGCAGATGATTAGATTTTGGTGATGATCCAAGAATGCATACCTCCACCAAGGCTCTTATCTTCTCACAGTGTGTTAGCAACAATACTCCAAAACTAATGGACAGACTTTGATGCAATTTTCGCCAGAAATGGCTCAAGGCCTACACACAAACCCATTACATTTTGGAGGTGATCCATAAGGGATGGAGGTATGTGCTCTCGTACGTTTCTAGTTATGAGTACGTTTCTAGTTATAAATTAAAATGTAACAACCATTTCACAAAGAAATTACAATTATTTTTTTTTATTTCTTTGTCTTAGTAAGTGTACCCCTCTGGGGAATTAAACAAAACAAAACAAACATGTAGCCAAACCTGCCCCGGATTATCAAGAGGGCTTAACGGGGCAGGAGCCCAGGGGCCCTGGCTTGTTTGGGGCCCCAACAGAAACACTTTTTTTTTTTTTGCTAATTCTGCCATGCCCAATGTTTACTGGAGGGTTTGTTTTGGCATATCATCTTTTTATTTGTTGAGGTGTACGTCTGTCCTGCCTGCTTAATTTATTTGGTTAAGAGTTGACATTTGACCTGATTAAGGCTGGACGTGGGCCAGTAGTGAATCCATGGACAAATAAATGAATGAATGTATGATAGCAGCGTTCAAAAGAGAAAAAAGAAGAAAGAAAAACAGGAGAGTGAGAAGGAGGTTTTAAAAAAAGACTCCTAAATTGATAGAATTTTTTAAAGTTGTGATACAGACGGACAGTGTCAACTTTACAGTCACAACAAGATGTTTGTCAAACTGTTAGCATTACAAATGCTAACACGGGACACATCGGCAGAACCGCTGTCTGAAGATCCGTCAGTCACAGCGGGAAGAAGCTCCAGGTCATCGAAGTTGTAAAACACCCATAGAAGTGTTAAAGGTTCGTACACACTGGGAATGCTGATCCAGAAAAAGACCCGAACAGTTGCCAGAACAAGGACGCTGATATCAGAGCATCTGAACATTACAAACGGCAGAAACATTTTTTCTCCAAATTCTATTTCAGTCACAAACTTCCAAATGGTGAGTAGTTTCAAGACAATGACTTCTATATTCTCCTTCCATGGCTGTTTGTATTGTTTTGTCTGCCGCATATACAACAATTTTTCCCCCCCACCAAGCTAGGTTCACGCTATAGCATTTGGACCAACTTATACAGATGTTTGAAAAATCAGAGAAATTACTCCAAATGTTGTGAAATTATATTCGTGAGCAGTTTTTTTTTTTTTTTAAATCCAGCACACACCAACTTTTATGAACTTTAAAGGAGCTTTTTAACTCCACAGCCTTGCTTGGCCACGGATGAGACCTGTCCGCTACAATACAGAGATAATGCCATATATTATTGTTCATCTCGGCCGGAGTTCTATTAATCTGCTCTGGTGAATGCAAAATTGTAGATTTAATTCAAAACTGCTGTTGGGATATTTTCATTTTGAATGATTCTTTTAAAAGAATGACAGTGAATTAGGTTAACATTGTAAAAAATGTCATTAGATAATGAATATGGGGTTTATGTGCACATAACCTGCCCTTCTCTGCAGCCATGTAGAAGAACAGCTGTTTTCCCAGTAGGGCAGACTGATCTGGCAACATTTTTTTCCCTCTGTGCAGTGACAAACCCTCTTCTGGCTTCAAATAGTTAATATTTAACCCTTGAACAGAAAACACACCGAATGTGTTTTTTCATTGTCATAATTAAAGTTGTGGGTTGATACAAGATATCTGTTGGTTGTTAGTCCTGATGGCACTATATTTTTCTGCTATTTGAGCTAAACCTAGAACTTTGTGGTCATTCACTTTATTTAGTAATTGGCAGTGGCTATGAATACAGAAGTTGTATCCCAACATGAAATGTCTATTGGTACGGAAGAGTTGACAATCCGACAAAACCTTTCTAGATCAGCTCCAAGCCAACTGCTGCTGTGGCTTAGGTACGCTGGGCCTGTAATCAGCAAGTTGCTGGTTTGCGTCCTGCTATCAGCACCTTGTCCAAACCATTTTACTATGAGATGAAATTTAGACTTAAAATCAAGAGGTTAGCCTTAGGATGTGGGAGTGGGTAAGGTTAAAAAGGTAGATATAGATATTGATTAAAATTTTGAAACAAATAAATGCCTCAAATTTCCGTACCTGTAGCCTGCTGCTTTTAAGATATGTATTAATACAATATACTGGCCAATCAGATTCGAGCCATATCTGTAACAAGAATTCTATGGGTACGGTTCCGTAGCCATAGCCACTGCCTTAGTAATTTAGGACCTTGAAGGTCAAGCTGATCCATCAGTGACCACAGCTACATGACCACAATAATCCAATAACTAGGAATAATCAGATAATGGTAATCAGATTTGACATGTTTACATGCACTGAATAAATGGCTTATTGGACCATAAACTGTGTGTGTTAATGTAATTTCACTTTATGTAACACAATAATTGCCTTTTATCTGATTATTGTTTTTACATGACTGCTTTAATAATCAGATAACTCCAGAAATCCAATTATAAATGGTTTATTACCATGCGTGTAAACATGGCCATTTTGCGAATCATACTTCCATGAATATGTGGGAGGGCCCCAAAAATTGCTCTAGCCCAGGGGCCCACAACCTCCTGAATCTGACCCTGGGCCCAACCCTGCACCAGAAGCAACATTTTAAGATGAATATCAGTTAAATCATGAAGATTTGCTGGGATACTCTGTCAAAAACCAAGTTTTTTTTTCTTGTTAACATGTCTGTAACATGTCTTTTTATGGTTTATGAGACATCAAAAGTGAAATCATTCAAATGCCTCATATTGCTTTTTTTGCTGTAAAGTTTCACTTAAGCCCCACCCCCTGAGAAAAGGTGAGTTGAGACAAAGGGTTTTTTTTTTTTTTGTAACTTAGATTTTTATTCATTTTTCATCATATATAATGCATTCAGATCACATTCTACATTTAAAAAACAAAGGGGTTAGGGTAGGGAAAAATAAAAAAAATAAACAAAATAAAAATAAAAAATAAAAAAAAATAAAAAATAAAAGGGGGGGGGACAAATGTTGGAGCATCAAGTTTTTAGTTTCCATCTCTTAATTCTTCTGGTTTTTTCAGTGTCTTTGGTTATTCTTTCAATTTCTGCCTCGTTGTTGCACTTTGTAGTGTGTCCATTTCCGCCATTTTTTCTCCCATATTCCTTCTTGCATTCTTCGTCGATATGTTAGTTTTTCCATCATACGTATGTCCTCAACAATGTCAGTCCATTGTTCTTGGTCAGGAAGAACTTCTGATCGCCATTTTTTTGTGATAGTTTTTTTACATGCAATCAACAAGATTTTAACTAGATATCTGTCCTCAGCCTGTATAACACTGTCTTTTTTAAGATCACATAAGTACATCAGGTTACAGTTCATTGGTATATTATATCCTAATATCCTCTGTATTGTCACATGCATAGATTTCCAAAATGATGATATTTTGTAGCATTTCCAAAACATATGTGAGTGGTCTGCATTTTGAGCCCCACATCCCCTCCAGCATAAAGATTGGGTATTTGTATATTTTCCTTGAATCTGTGGTGTAATGAAAAAGCGAATCAGGTTTTTCCATCCAAATTCCCTCCATGCCCTTGAATTTGTTGATGTGTGTTGTGTTTTCCATATTTCCTGCCAGCTTTCTTCTGTTATGTTTAAATTGAGCTCTTTCTCCCATTTCTCCTTTATATAGTTACTTGTATGATTGTTTGTCATAAGTTTCTGATATAGTTTTGAAATAATTCTTATTTTATTTCCTGCATATGAGCTTAAAATAAGTTGTATAATCTCGTTCACATCTGTTTGGAGGTTATGCCTAATCTTCTTCATATAGTAATCTCTCATCTGCAGATATCTGAAAAATTCCGATCTTTCTAATTTAAATTTTCTCCTGATATTTACAAAGCTCCCGAGATCTTTTTTTCCGATATTGCCCCATGCTGTGATTCCCTTGTTCACCAGATTTTTGTATCCCCTATCTTGTTTTGCCGGTTCAAACTGACTGTCAAATGCTACCCATTTCAATAGTTTTATGTCTTCCCTTATATTATATTTTTGTACTATTTTATACCACAGTTCTAAAGTAAATTTAGTGATTGGGTCTATTTGTTTGATTTGCTTATATGCATCTTTATCCCCTATTATGCTTTGTACTGGGAGTCCCTCAATTTCCTTTTCCATTTCTTTCCATTTTGCCTCATATCCCTCGTCGCACCAACATATGATATATCTTATTTGTGCTGAGTAGTAATATTCCTTTAGACTCGGTAGGCCCATGCCTCCTTTCTCTTTTGGTAATTGGAGGGTTTTATATTTCACTCTTGGTTTTTTTTTTTTTTTTTTGTAACTTAAAATTTTTATTCATTTTTCATTATATATATTGCATTCAGATCACAGTCTACATTTAAAAAAAAACAAACAAAGGGGCTAGAGTAAAAAAGAAAAAGGAAAAAAAAAAAAAAAAAAAAAAAAAAAAGGGGGGGGGGGGACAAATGTTGGAGCATCAAGTTTTTAATTTCCATCTCTTAATTCTTCTGGTTTTTCCAGCGTCGTTGGTTATTCTTTCAATATCTGTCTCGTTGTTGCACTTTGTAGTGTGTCCATTTCCGCCATTTTTTTTCCCATAGTCCTTCTTGCATTCTTTGTCGATATGTTAGTTTTTCCATCATACGTATGTCCTCAATAATGTCAATCCATTGCTCTTGGTCAGGAAGAACTTCTGATCGCCATTTTTTTGTGATTGTTTTTTTACATGCAATCAACAAGATTTTAACTAGATATCTGTCCTCCGCCTGTATAACATTGTCTCTTTTAAGATCACATAGGTACATCAGGTTACAGTTCATTGGTATATTATATCCTAATATCCTCTGTATTGTCACATGTATAGATTTCCAGAATGATGAGATTTTGCAGCATTTCCAAAACATATGCGAGTGGTCTGCATTTTGAGCCCCACATCCCCTCCAGCATAAAGATTGGGTATTTGTATACTTTCCTTGAATCTGTGGTGTAATGAAAAAGCGAATCAGGTTTTTCCATCCAAATTCCCTCCATGTTCTTGAATTTGTTGATGTGTGTTGTGTTTTCCATATTTCCTGCCAGCTTTCTTCTGTTATGTTTAAATTGAGCTCTTTCTCCCATTTCTCCTTTATATAGTTACTTGAATGATTGTTTGCCATAAGTTTCTGATATAGCTTTGAAATAATTCTTGTTTTATTTCCTGTATATGAGCTTAAAATGAATTGTATAATCTCGCTCACATCTGTTTGGAGGTTATGCCTAATCTTCTTCATATAATAGTCTCTCATCTGCAGATATCTGAAGAATTCCGATCTTTCTAGTTTAAATTTTCTCCTGATGTTTACAAAGCTCCCGAGATCTTTTTTTCCGATATTGCCCCATGCTGTGATTCCCTTGTTCACCAGATTTTTGTATCCCCTATCTTGTTTTGCCGGTTCAAACTGACTGTCAAATGCTACCCATTTCAATAGTTTTATGTCTTCCTTTATATTATACTTTTGTACTATTTTATACCACAGTTCTAAAGTAAATTTAGTGATTGGGTCTATTTGTTTGATTTGCTTATATGCATCTTTATCTCCTATTATGCTTTGTACTGGGAGTCCCTCAATTTCCTTTTCCATTTCTTTCCATTTTGCCTCATATCCCTCGTCGCACCAACATATGATATATCTTATTTGTGCTGAGTAGTAATATTCCTTTAGACTCGGTAGGCCCATGCCTCCTTTCTCTTTTGGTAATTGGAGAGTTTTATATTTCACTCTTGGTTTTTTACCTCCCCAAACAAATCTCGATATCATCCTGTCCCACTTTGAGAATTGGGCATCTGGAATCTCTGTTGGTATAGCCTGGAAGAGGTAAAGTAATCTAGGTTGTATGCTGATTTTGACTGTCTCAATTTTTGAATTCAGATCCATATTTAAGATTGACCATCTATCAATATCTTTTTTTATTTCTTGTTCCAACCTATCATAGTTTGCTTTATATATTTTGCTTAGGTCTTTAGGTATGTTCACTCCAAGGTATTTTATTTCTTTTTGCTTCCAGTTTAGTTTGAGCTTATCAGTTATCTGGTTTAGAGGGTTATAGTGGAATGTCAGTACTTGTGTTTTTGTTATGTTTATCTTGTATCCTGATAATTTTCCAAAATTTTCTATCAAGTTCATCATTTCCATTATTGATTTATCTGGTTGTTCAAGGTAAACTATAATATCGTCTGCAAATAGCCCAATCTTGTGTTCCGCCCCCTTTATTGTTACACCTTTTAATTTCTTATTTTGTCGTATCGCTTGAGCCAATGGTTCTATGAACAGAGCAAACAAGGTGGGCGATAAGCAGCATCCCTGCCTAGTTGATCTTTGTATATTTACTTTGTCTGTTAAGCTACCGTTTATCTTGATTCTTGCCACAGGTTCTTGATATAGCGTCCTTATGCATTGTACTGATTTTTCGTTAAATCCAAAGCGCTCCAGTACACTATATAGGAATTTCCAGTTAACCCTGTCAAATGCTTTTTCTGCGTCTAAACTCATTATTACTGCGCTTTTCTTTTCTTTATGTATTTGGTTAATTATATGTATTGTTCTCCTGATATTGTCATGTGTTTGGCGTCCCTCTATGAATCCAGTTTGATCATCTTCTATCAATTCCGTCAAGAATGTCTTTATTCGTTTACATATAATTGTTGTGTATATTTTATAATCTACATTTAATAAAGAGATTGGTCTATAGTTTCCGCATTGTTCTTTATCTTTCCCTGGTTTTAAAATAACTGAAATGATTGCTTCGTTCCATGTTGGAGGTATTTTGTTGTTGTTCAGCGTCCAATTAAATGACTTTAGGAGTTGTGGCATGAGTTCTTCTATAAACAGTTTATAAAACTCAGATGGGTATCCATCACTACCTGGTGATTTACCATTTTTAAGTGACTTAATCACATCTCTGATCTCTTGTGTTGTTATTTCTGCTGTTAGTTTTTCATTTTGTTGATTTCCTATTGATGGCAAGTCCAATGTGTCTAGAAATTTTTTGATATCTTTAGTATTTGTTTCTTCAGGTTGCGAGTATAGTTCTTGGTAGAAATTATGGAAAATTTCTTCGATGTTTTCTGGGTTAACTGTGGTTTTATTTGTGGTGGGGTCTTTAATCTTGTATACATTATTCATTGTTTGTTGTTTTCTTAACCGTTTTGCCAGCAGTTTTGTGGCTTTTGGCCCCGTTTCATAATATTTTTGCTTTAGATATCTATTTTTCCTTTCAATTTCATCCATTTGTGTTTCTTTTATCTTTGTTTTTTCTTCTTTAATTTCTTGATATATTTTTGGATCATTTGTGCTTTGATGTTTACGTTCTAATTCCCTTAGTCTCTCACATCTTTGTTCATATGCTTCCAGCTTAGTCTTATTTGCTTTTCCTGTTTCAACAATTAATTTACCCCTTAACACGGCTTTTAGTGCGTCCCATAGTATTGTTGGGTCCACTTCTTCATTGTCATTCTCTTGGATATATTCGTTTATGTTTATTTTTATTCTTTCTTTCATTTTCTCATCATTTAACAGTCCTATGTTAAGTTTCCATGTTGTTTGTCGTTTTCTATTGTTTAAATATATTTCCATGTATATAGGATTATGATCTGATATTTCTGCCCCTCCAATCCAACAATTTCTCACCCTGTGTCTGTCACCTTCATTCATAAGGAAGTAATCTATTCTAGAGTGTACTTTATGGGCTGCTGAATAATGTGTATAGTCTTTTTCGAGTGGGTGTAGGTCCCTCCATATGTCTACCATACCCATTTCTGCCAGTGAGGTTCTTATGAACTTTGTTACATGTTTTTTTGTCTTCTTAACACTTGTTGTGTCAACTTCATGATCCATGACAGCATTTAAGTCTCCTCCACAAATTAGGACTCCTTCACTGTGTGTTGCTATGAGATCAAACAGATGTTGAAAAAAACCCTTGTCACTTTCTGGTGGGGCATAGATGTTCACTAATGTGATCTGCATACCATCTATTCTTCCCTTTATTATTACATACCTGCCTTCTTTATCCTGGATTTCCTGTTCACTTTCAAATTGTATTTTGTTTGAGATTAGTATCATAACCCCCCTTTTTGCTCCTCCCTTAAATGAACTGTAGTAGGAGTTCTTATAGCCAAATCTCTTTAGTTTCACATGTTCTGCCTTGCTCAAATGTGTCTCTTGCATAAATATAATTTCAGCTTTTTCCTTCTTGAATTTTCTTATTATTCTTTCCCTTTTAACAGGTGAGTTCAGACCATTCACGTTTAGTGTCATTATCTTAAGATTTTTACCCATATTCATGTTTTTCCATTTTTTTAACTTGTGCTCCTAGCCCCTTTAACAACAAAAATAACACATATTTATATAAAAACACATTAAAAAAACTCGACCTCCGTACTTTGGGCCTTTCTTCTGCCCACTGGTCCCTGTTGGTGGGTGGGGGGTTTGTCTTCACAGAGTGAAGGGCCCTCCCTAGACTTCTAATTACTATCAAAGTAATAGTCATAAGTCTAGAAATGTCCAACAAATATCACTTAAACCTCTCCTAGCCGTCTGTTTCTCTTTTACCTTGTCTTCTTGGCCTTCATTTCTTCTGTGCCTTTCTTAATCTTTGTTATGATCTAGGCTTTCAGTTGAAAGCCTTGTAGCTTGTCCTGGGCCCGCTGCTCTACGTCTCTCCCCCTTCTTCCGCCGTTCACTCGTCTCCACTCCGTCTGTCGTGGTGCGTTCAGGGCCGCCGCTGCTCCAGCCGTCTCCTTCGGCACGCTCACCTCAAGGCCCCGCTCCATCATATCCCGCGCTGCCTCTTCGGCCGTGTTGTAGGTTCTTGTGCCTTCCTCCCAATGAATCCTCATTTTCGTTAGCGGCGTTTGGAATCTAATTTTTTTCTCTTTCAGCGTTTTTTTAATATTGGCATATTTCTTCCGCTGCTGCACGATTTCTGTCGGGTAGTCATGGTCAAAAAATACCTGTTTGTCGCCGATTCGTATCTTTTTTTTCCATGCTTGCGTCAGGATTCTTTCCTTTATGTCATATTTCACAAAGTTTACCACAACTGACCTGGGTGGAGAGTTTGTTTTCGGGTTCTGTGCCGGTGTTCTGTGCGCCCGTTGAATCTGCAGATCCGTTTCTCCGGGTATTTCCAGTTCTTTTTTTAAGAACTGATCCATGAATTTTGTCATCGAGTTGCCTTCAATGCCCTCCGGAATTCCAAAGATGCGCATATTGCTTCGTCGGGATCTGCTCTCCAAGTCGTTTATTTTCTCCTGCATCCTCTGCGTTTGCGTCGTCAGGGTCTGTAGTTGTTCGTTTGCCTCGCTTTTCCAATCTTCTAGTTCCGAAATTCGGGTCTGCGCTTCTGTCATACACGCCCGCTGGGAGCGCAGCTCCTCCATGTTTTCCGTTAATTTACGCTCCATTTCTCTTCGGAGGTCCATGATTTCCTCCTTAATTTCTTTTTTTCAGTTCCTCCTTAAGAGCCGCTAAATCCTGTTGTAGCTGTCGCTTGAATTCTCTCAACTCTTCACCCAAACTGGCGATGCCAGCGTTCATGTTGTCGAGTCTGGCGTCCTCCATTTTCACTGCTGTGGACATCTCGTTTTTTTGGGCTTTGCGTACAGCGGTTTTTCCTGCGTTGTTGGAGAGGAATTCTTCAATTTTACCCTGTTTTTGTCCTTGTGCCCGGTTCCTTCGTGTTTTCATCCCTTAGTTTATTGATTCGTTTATGTCGAGTTGGCCATTTACCGATGATTTTTAATCCGGCTAGGGAGAGCTCTTTGTTTAAGTGTTATGTCTCTCCGCCATCTTCCCGGAAGTCTCGAGACAAAGGGTTTTTGGTGAAGTAACGATGCATGATGCTGGCACGTGTGTGTTGAGCCAGTCAGGACTCTCTGGCCTAACTGAAGTTATCCTCCAGGCTAGCTAGCATTTCATAACAAACTGCTTTGAAAACGACCCAAATTATGATGGGTTTTACCGTTATTAAACTGCTTTTAAGGACCAATGCAGTTTCAATCATTATCTTGGGCCACCGTGCATACAACTGGACATGTCCTTCAACTAGTAAGTCTTTTTATCACAGGATTTCTGCTGTTTAATGTAGTGCTAGTCACTATTGGCCTTGTAATATGTGGGTTGGGCCTAGTCACCGATTCTGGTGTTTGAAAGGGGGTGGGAGTGAAAAGATTTTGACATGAACTTGTAAAACAATGAAAGTTTGTTTTTTTTTTTTGTAGAGAAAAGGGCATAAGACACCATTTTAAACAATATAGATTTGTTTTTATAGGCAATTTATATACACCAGAGTGTGTCTTTAAGAAAACTATGAGCTGGGATCTCAGACATTGTACAGACCACCAAGGATTATCATGTATTCTCAATTTGTCAGTGTTGAAGAAGATCTGTGTGTTTATACAAGTAGCCGACCCACCGTCTAAGCAAATATTCAAAAGTGCTGCACCGGACATGCAAACGATGCATGCCCACCTCTCATAAATACTCCAAAGCTCCTGAAAAAAGAATAGTAAACTAGCTGATGAATTCAATGAAAACTTAAATTAATTGCAGAAGGAACTCAATGAAGTGACCAAGATCTTGTGAAATGACTTTTATTGACTCTTCAAAACTGTTTGAAGAGGTCATTAGGATCTTTATGAGATTTCTTGGCTAAGTTCATCCAGATGTGTGTGATGATAATCACAACATGCAGGCATGACTAGAGACTTAACTCTTCTTCTTCTTCTTTCGGCTGCTCCCTTTAGGGCTCTCCACAGCAGATCATCTGCCTCCATCTCACCCCTATCTCTTGCATCTCTCTCTGTAACACCAACCCTCTCCATGTCCTCCTTCACTACATCCATGAATCTTCTCTGTGGTCTTACTCTTTTCCTCCTGCCTGGCAGCTCCATCTTCAACATCCTTTGTCCAATATATCCACTATCCCTCCTCTGCACATGTCCGAACTATCTCAGCCTTGCCTTTCTTACTTTGTCTCCAAACCACTCAACCTGAGCTGTCCCTCTGATAAACTCATTTCTAATCCTGTCACTCCTAGTCACTCCCAATGAAAATCTTAGCATCTTCAACTCTGCCACCTTCAGCTCCACCTCCTGTCTTTTTGTCAGTGCCACCGTCTCCAAACCATGCATCATAGCAGGTCTCACTACCTTCTTGTACATCTTCCCTTTCACTCTTGCTGCTATCCTTCTGTCACAAATCACCACTGACAGTCGTCTCCACCCACTCCACCCTGCCTGCACTCTCTTCTTCACCTCTCTTGTGCATTTTCCGTTGCTTTGAATGGTTGTCCCCAGGTATTTAAACTCATCTACTTTCAGTACCTCTACTCCTTCCATCTTCACCATTGCACCTGACTCCCTCTCATTCACACTCACATATTCTGTCTTGCTTCTACTGACTTTCATCCCTCTTCTCTTCAGGGAATACCTCCACCTCTCCAGGTTCTCTTCCACCTGTTCCCTATTCTCACTACAGCTCACAATGTCGTCTGCAAACATCATGGTCCACGCAGACTCCTGCCTGACCTTGTCTGTCAGCCTGTCCATCGCCATGGCAAACAAGAAGGGGCTCAGAGCCGATCCCTGATGTAACCCCACCCCTCCTCTCAATGGAACTACCCTGTATACTGTAAGTAAAGGTTAAATTAAAAGAAATAAAAATAAAATATATGGAAGACATTTAATGGGATCAAACTCCCTTTGAAAACAGATTTGTTGCATAGCTCGGGCAGCTCGGTGGCACAGTGGTTAGCAGATTGGCAGCATAGTAAGAAGGTCACGGGATCGATTCCACTCCTGACCATTGTGGGTTCGATCCCACCCCCTGACCATCAGTTACCCTTCTGTGTGGAGTTTGCATGTTCTCCCCGTGTCTGTGTGGGTTTACGCTGGGTACTCCGGTTTCCTCCCATAGGCCAAAAACATGCAAGTTAGGTTAATTGGAGACTCTAAAATGGCCCTAGGTGTGAATACTGTTATGACCCGAGCGTCGGTTCTTATCGCGCTTGGGTTAAAGTTATGTCTCGCTGCCGGCCTTGACAGCTGCGGGCGGTATTTTGGCCTCTCCGGGCTCTTATTGTGAAAGTGCTCGGAGGGGTTTCCGCCTGTCAACGGTCGGTCAGCTGTGTGTCATCTGTCATCAGTCCCTGGTTATTTAAGCTGTGTGCTAGCGTCATTACGACGCAGCAGTGTCTGATCGCTAATGGTCACATTACTGATCGTTATTTTGTTCACCCATCGTCACGGATGCCTGGACTATCTTCACCTCGGCTGCCTAAGGGCTTGACCGTCTGTTCACCGGCATAGTAAGTGAGCTGTATAGCCTTATTCCCTCCGGTGTATTTGGTGCTGTAAGTCCCTGCTTTAGCAGTCCAGGTGCCATTATTACCTAGCTTGTCTGTGTGTGACTGTTTCCTGCCCTGGACCCGTAGTGTGCTGGATAGCCTATGCTTCCTGTTCTGCAAGGACTCTGTCATCAGCTCAGCAGCTTGTGTAAACACCCTTATCACCGTAATAAAACTCACTAAAACTCACTGGTGGACTTGTGTGCGTCTTATTGGTAGCCCGCGAGGGCTACCATGACAAATACGTGTGTGAATGGTGAAGGGATTGGTGTCGTACCATGGATGCCCTGAATTTCCCTCTGAGGGTCAATAAAGTATATAAAATACAAAAAAATATATCAGCTTTACTAAATTAAATAAATCAATTTTCTGAATAAAAATTTGTTGCATAATTTCATACATAATTGCTTACGGTATAAAAGTGTAAAAAAATGCCACTATTCACACCAAACTTTGCTTTTGTGACAGGGATAATGACATTGTGAAGATGAACTGTTTTGTTTAATAACAGGCATATTTAAACATTTTAATTTTATAATAAAAAGTGACAGCTGTACAAAAATGAACAAAGATGTTTTGAAGTGAGCATGTCTTAATGATCCCAGGAGCTACAATATGTTGTCCGGGGAAATTTGCCCTGGTAGGGTCTTCCAAGGCAAACTGGTCATGGGTGAAGGGCCAGACTAAGAGCGGTCTTGTAGATCCCCATAAAAAAGCTCCAACAAAGACCCAGTGTCCCCAAAGGACCTGCATGGGTCCGCACTCCAGTGGGCTCACCACCTGCTGGAAGGAACATAGGGATTATGGTGCTACGTGAACTGGGCAGCAGTCTGGGCTTTTCTATTTGGACTGCTGCTCCCACGACCCGGATCCCCGGATAAGTGGTAGAGGATGGATAGATGGATTATTTTCAAGATTCATGACTCCAATGTAAGCAAGGTTTTAAGAGAAAAATGTATTTTTAATTTACTTTTGGCATAAGCGCTTGGAAAACAACACTTTCTACCCAGTAACAAGATTTTTTTTTTTTTTCCAAAGGACATACTGTTATTTTTCCAAAATCTTTTATTTTAAATTCTTCGTGCTGTGGAGAAAGGAATAGGCGAGGCAGCGAGCTGAATGACATAAGACTTTATTCTTCCTTCAACAACATAACAGCAAAAACAGCGCTGCTGGGTCTCTGTGCATTCCCCTTTTATATCTTTAATCCCATGCATCGAGACCTGGAGCTTCCGACCATCATACATTGTTGTTTAACAAAGGAATGTGTGGCACATTAACATAACATACACCAGTGCCGCTTTCACACCTTTCCTCTCTCTGCGGCTCCGGTCATTCTTACTCTCCCCGGGGGGTGCATAGACCTAACTGTCTCATCTGATACCCCCCGGTAACACCAACTCCTTTGGTCCATTGTTCTCCCTTCCCTTTGCCTTCTCTGGGTGGAGAAAACCCCCACACCCTGCCCCCACACAGCCCCCCCAAACACCCAGAAGGGGCACTAACCCTCCTATCCTTTTGGCTCGAGCCAGCGCTCAAAGCAGCTGTAGCGGGGGGTTGCAGATCCAGTAGAACCGTTCTGCTGGTGAGGTGTACCGCAGGGCACATCAGTCTGTGGAGCGACCGGGGGGGCGGGGGGGTGGGTGGGGATGCATCGGCTTCGCGAGCGCAGGTCCCTGCCAAGGGATCACCAACTTGCGGAGCCACAAACGGTGGATGTCCGTGCCGGGGTCTGGTGCGCCTCGAGCCTGCCGAAAACAAAACCGGCCTTCCACAAACTTCTTGGGACGAATGTGAGGGGAAAACAATGGTGGGCTGGGCCGGGTCGCTCCCAGCCTCCGTCTGTGTAAAAATTGTGCGGGCAGATCAGCCTCGGGAGCAAGGTTTTGTAGTAGAAACTCTCCAGGGATCAGTGGCGGCTGAGAAACAAGCAAGTTCTGCTGGGGAGGCTGCCAAATCCTCCTTAGGTGTGGAGCGCAGCCCTAAGCTGGGGAGGCTGCTCAATCCTCCTTAGGTGTGGAATGCAGCCCTAAAAGAACCCAAGGCCGGTGGTCGACCCAATTTGTGTCCGTGAGTGTACCGTCTGTGTCCTCTCACCAAATGTCCTGATGGTGGATCTGTTGGCGGCCGTAACCTTGGGACTGCTGCTCCCTGCCCCCGTCTGCATTGACCGGCAGGATGAGGCTCTTCTGGGAGCCGGAGTCCACCAGAGACCGTATCCCTTAACGTGTGTCTAAGACATACAGCAGCTAGTTTCTCTCTCCAGCAATCACAGCTGCTATTGACTGCTGGCCGTGCCATTTCCCAACTTCTTGCATTGGCATGGCAGCACGCATCACTGGGCGTTTGAGCCAAAATGGCGATGATAGAAGCAGATCGCCCCATTCCTGCATCTCCTGGCGTCTGCTCTGGCTACCACCAACGGCTCCTTGACCTCGCTGGTATCCCTCCAGGACACCGGTGGCTGCTGGAGCAGGCTTGTCGCCTGTTGCGTGGCATGTGCATCCAGCGCCGTGACCACGTAGTAGTATTTTGTGTCATCCATAGTTATCCTGCGGAGTGTGAACTGGGTTTCCATGTGTGAAGAGCATGCTGCCGGGTCGTGAAGTCAGAAGTCCGGGAGCCTGACTGAAACAGTGCACGTGGCGCTGGTGCTCTCCCTCCAGGTAGTCTCCGGGGTGATACTCGGCTCGCTCTCCATGGCACGTCTTGGGGTCACCGGTGTGGAGAAAGGAATAGGCGAGGCAACAAGCTGGACGACAAAAGACTTTATTCTTCCTCCAACAACATAACAGCAAAAACAGCGCTTTGGGTCTCTGCGCATTCCCCTTTTATATCTTTAATCCCATGCATCGAGACCTGGAGCTTCTGACCATCATACATTGTTGTTTAACAAAGGAATGTGTGGCACATTAACATAACATACACCAGCGCCGCTTTCACATCTTTCCTCTCTCCGCAGCTCCAGTCATTCTTATTCTCCCCGGGGGGTGCATAGACCTAACTGTCCCATCTGATACCCCCGGGTGACACCTCCTCCTTCAGTCCATTGTTCTCCTTTCCCCTTGCCTTCTCTGGGTGGAGAAAACCCCTACACCCTGCCCTTCAGCGCATATATTTCTGTGACATTTATGATTTACCTAATGCCAGTGCTGCGGTCTGCATGATTTTTATGAAAACATTAATATTTTCCTACTTGAGTGTGAAATATATGTATCTCTAGTCTACCCTGATCATTGTTGTCTGTGCTTTAGAAGACTCAATAGTAAAAGACTATTATAGACAATAGAAGTACTCAGTAGTTCAAAAGATGGCACACAGCATCACCCGTCATAAGGTGAGAGATGTCAGTCTGAAGTTGAATAGTTATTGGTATTACTTTATTTGTCTAAATTATATAATGTGCTGTGATGCCATGCTGTATGTCTAGAACATTCAGACTTATAGAAAATAAAACAAGATTTTGCTAAGCTGTAATAATGAATAAGTAATAAACATACAGGGTTGTATTGACATCATCCCCTACTCATAAAACAACACAATTTTCAACAGTTTTAAACTTTTAAACAGAAAAAAGTTAAATATTAGCCACTAACCTCAGTAAACATTGTTATCTAACATCATCATCATCACCATCATAGCAGTCTGTCATGGGCGACAATGACTGTTTCATTTAGGTCTGATCAGATTCCTCCACGCAGCTCTGTCCTTCGCCTTCCGCTGCCAGGAAATCCTGTCTATATCCAAATTCTTCAAGTTTCTTTTTACAGTGTCTAAATCTGAGCCTTGGTCTACCCTGATTGTGTTTGCCCTCGCATAACTGTGAGTAGAGTAACTGCCGAGGGAGACACTGGTGGTCCATCCTCTCAACATGTCAGAGCCATTTCAGGTTAATCTGTATTAGCATGTCCTCCATTGATGGTAGACCAGCTCGTTTCAACACTTCAATGTTGGTTATCTTGTCTTTCCATGAGATGTTCATTATGGCTCGAAGGTGTCTCATCATGTACGCGTGGAGTTTCTTTACCTGCACTCTGTAGACAGTCAAAGTTTCAGCACCATATAATAGAGTAGCCGGTACTGTCGCTCTGTACACTTTGCATTTCACACGGATAGACACATGTCGATTGTTCCACAGTCTCTCCCTCAAGTTTCCAAACACAGCACTCGCTCTTCCCATTCTGAGAGATAGTTCATCCTCCAGCCTAGCATTCTCTGAAACAGTAATCCCTAGATACTTGAAAGTCTTGCACTTGACTAGTGGCTCTATACCAATGCTGATCTCTTCTGGTAGTGATGTTGATAACTGGAACTTTGGTGGTTGATAAAAGCACTCTGTCTTCTTGATGTTGATTTTGAGACTGAATTGGCTAGCTGCTCTTGCAAATTTCTCCACTAAAGATTGCATATCTTCTGCACTGTGTGCAACTAGAGCACTGTTGTCGGCAAAGAGCATTTTTCTTACTACCTTTATCAATGTCTTACTCTTGGCTTTAAACTGTGCGACACTGAACAAGTCTGCTTCTTTCCTTGTCCTTCTGAAGTGTCTTTGAAGGCCACCTCAAGCTTGACTGCCAGATATAGCGAGAAGAGTGTAGGTGCCAGTACACACCCTTGTTTCACCCCGTTGCTTACTGAAAAGTTTTTAGATACTGAACCACTCATTGCCACATTTGCTTGCATACCTGTAGGGAGTGCCTCAATCAGGCTGACAAACTTCTCTGTACAGCCATATTTCTTGAATACTTGACAAAGTCCTTGTCATGAAACAGTATCGAAGGCTTTACTGAAGTCTATGAAGACTGCATAAAGCGGCATGCTCTGTTCGATACACTTTTCTTGAACCTGTTTCAAGCGGAAAATCATGTCCATTGTGCTTCTTCCACTTCTAAAGCCACACTGGGTTTCCGGTAGTACATTCTGCGAGATGTGTTCATTGAGTCCGTTCAGTAGTCTTGTCGGCCTCCGTCGGTCTATGATGACCATGGAAGAGAATCCTAAACGTCTACTCTGCTGGAACAGCACCGCCTGTGGCTGAACAGGCCGATGCGCACCGGTGTTCTACCTTCCAGCGTTGGGCGTTGGTAGGATTCAAGCCTGGGCAGGAAGATATGGAGGACAAGATGTTACCCATGCAGCATGTCCCCCCTCTCCACGTCACTGATGAATCCAAAGGAACAGCAGAGCTGCTATAGTTTGGCGCCAGCGCCGTCGCAGGAGCTGCCAGAACGATGTTGAGCACAACAGAGAACTGCCTTAGGGGCTCCGACTCCGGATTTTTCCTCAGGGTTGACTCCCGAAGCCTTTCCCGTGACCGGGTGTGCCGCAAGGCAGCGGAGGTTTGAAATCAGGGTTTACCTTCCCCTAGATGGGCTACCTTCCCAGGTTGACGAGCCACCATCTATCCGAAGCATCTGGTTTTAAGGTGCCAGAGATCCACCCTCGCCCCTTCTCCTATTAGGAAAAGCAGTTCCGCTGGGCTTAGAGACTAAACCACACGGGCAGGCTAGGAGTTGGACTTAGTTGTCAGAGGCTTTTCGAGATGCACGCCGTAAGGAGCATTTTATGAGCACTGGGAGCTTAACCCCAGTGCCGCTCCTGGCTATGACAACCTTGGAACCAGGTTCAGTAGTACATGTGAGAGAATCTTGCCAACAGTGGCTAGCAGTGATATACCTTGGTAATTTCCACAATCTTTCCTGTCACCTTTCTTGAACAAAGGCACAATACTTGCATCCTTCCAGTCTTGAGGTACTTTCTGGGCATCCCATATCTCTTGAATGAGCTTGTGCAGGCAGTTGGTCAACTGAACACCACCAAATTTCCACACCTCTGCTGGAATTCCATCCCTTCCTGGAGCTTTACCATCCTGTGCTGTCCTGATAGCTGCCATTAGTTCATCAAGATCTTGTGGTTCATCCAGACTTGATACAGCTGGTTGCTGCACTAGCGCTTCTTTAGCCTCTTCAGTGAGATCTCCAGGGTTGTTTAGTAGTTGGTCAAAGTGTTCTGCAAATCTGTCCAGGATCTTGTCTTTCTCCTGAAAAATCGTTTCACCATCCATAGCCTTTAGTTGGATCAATCCTCTTGGTTTAGGGCTGTAGATTTCTCTCAAACCTGTGAAGAATGTTTTCATGTCCTTCATGTCTGCTGCAGTTTGAAGTTCCTCCACTCTTTCATCCCACCAGTTGGACTTCAGCTCTCTGGTGTACTTCTATAGCTCAGTCTGAGCCTTTGAGTATTTCTTTTTTTTTGACCTTGTGTTACACTGTAGATTTTCCTGCCTAACTGTATTCCTTGCTTCTAGTAGTTTCTTCAGATGTTCATGATGCTCATCAAACCAATCTTGATGTTTCCTCTCAGGGTAGCCTAATACATCACTCGCAGTCTGATACACCGTATCTTTCAGTGTTGCTCATTTCTCTTCTGTGTCATTCTGAGTTGTTGCTGTCCCAGTCTATCAAATTTTCATCCATTTCCTGTGTAAGTTCTTCCTGCTTCTTTTGGCCTTTCAGTGCACTAGTGTTTAGCTTCCCTGGTGGCTTTGCACCCGTCCTGCAGTGCTGTTTTCATCTGCAAATCCTTAATCTAGATCTCAGCATAACATGATCAGTACCACAGTCTGCATCTCTCATTGCTCTGGTGTCCAGTACATTCCTTATGTCTCTCTGCCTGACTATGATGTAGTCTAACAAGTGCCAGTGCTTGGATCTTGGGTGCATCCATGTCTTCTTGTGTGTGTCCTTGTGCTTAGAGTGTTGGTTATCACAAGATTGTACTCTGAACATAGTGCAAGTAGAAGTTCTCCATTAGCATTGCACTTGCCTACTCCATGACTGCCTAGCGCTCCTTTCCATTTCTCAGTGTCCGAACCAACTCTGGCATTAAAATCTCCAATGAGTATCGGCCTGTCATCAGTCGGTACACGCCTGATAGTCTCAAAAAAATTGCTGTAGAACTCTTCCTTCACGTCCTCTGTGTTGGTTATTGTTGGGGCATATACACTGATGAGTGTGGCATACATCTTCCGCTGTAGTGGGAGTCTCATAGCCATTATCCTGTCGTTGATTGGTACCGGTTCCTCATCAAGCATTGCTACTATCTCCTTTCTAACTGCAAAACCCACTCCTGCTTCTCTCCTTTCTTAAGTTGATTTCCCACTCCAAAAGAAGATGCACCCATGGTCTTCCAAGCTGTCATATCCAGGCAATCTTGTTTCACTAAGCGCAGCTATGTCTACATTGTACCTGTTCATTTCCAGGGCCACAAGCGCGGTCTGTCTTTCTGGGCGCAGTGATGTTGATCTGTCCAACAGAGTGCGTACATTCCATTCTGTTACACACAAGGCTGCTGTTTTCCTCTTCTGTTGTCTTCCTGCTCCTAACTTACTTTTCGCTGCCTGTCGGAGTGTGAACAGATCAGTGCGGACCTTGTTAGCCTGGGCGACATCTGAGCCGGTATGAGTTGCTTTCTGACTGACCATTTCATGAAACTGCTTGCAAAGTATTTGAGTACCGCTAGCTTTTGCTGGACTAGCAACACATTCTTGGCAGATAAAGGTATTATCAGTGGCAAGGACAAGCCAAGACAAACTGACTCCAGTATTTGTTGCAGTGACTGAGCAGATGATAGGTTTGTTTATCTCTGCTCTTTGTGTAGTGCATGTCACAATGCACCGATTGGCACAGTCCACCACAGACCTTGCGACAGATGTGTTTGTCTGCCAGGATGTCCAGTCTCACCCTATGTAAGTGGGAGTGGTCCACCACAGACCTGTGGCAGATATTGTTTTTAGTTCTGCCAGGATGCCCTGTTTCACCCTCCACACCCTTGGAAGGGGAGGGATGCCAGTTGAGTCACCGATGGCCCGACCCATGAGACAGGTAGTACTGGTTTTCATGGTTATCCGGCAGTAAGCAAACCAATGCCTGACCTGACCAAAAAAAAAAAAAAAAAAAAAAAAAAAAAAAAGTAGATGTAAGTTTCAGTTAAAAGCTGCAAATTTCTGACCAAAAAAATGGAATTTTATGGGTAAAAAGCTGCAACTTTAGCAAAAAGACAAAAAAGGTGTAAATTTCCAACTGTTTACAACCTAAAACGCTGCAAATTTACCAGCAAAAACACTGCAAATATAAGATTTGAGAGTAAAATTCTGTAAATTTAAGTTTTTTTTAAACTGCAAATTCAAGAGTAAGAAAAGTTCTAAATTCATGAGGAAAAAGCTGCAAAATTATGAACAATAAAAGGCTGCAAATTTTCAAATAAGAAGCCGCACATTTCTGAGTAAAATGACTGTAACTACAGGAAAATCCTGCAAATTTATGAGAAAAATCCTCACATTTACAACAGAATGTTTCTAATTTACATGAAAAAGGATGTGATAAATTGGCTTGTGTTGGCCATTTTTAAATGACAGCCGTGAGGAGGAACTTAACGGTGGTGTTTGTTGGTGTTAAATCCTGCAGATCTGCTCTAATCAGCAGGAAAAAGGAGAAGAAGAAGAGGAGGACGTGATCCACAGCAGCAGAAATAATCCAGTTAACCCAGAAGAAATAAACACATGACACCCAACAGATTACCCCCCATGACATCAGTGGTAACAGCTGGGACAAACTTCACACCTCTGTCCATTTACATGTTCTCTTCTGAGGACAATAAGCGACTTTTGCATTACGAGTGCACATGTGCGGACTATGCGACCCGACATCCTGTTCAGAGGTCAGGACTACCAAACATTCCGCTAGCCCCCTTGCTTTTGTATAGAGACAGTACTGTCACACCTGAACAACTGCCGTTTAAAGTCTGCTTCAAGCTTTAAATCGCCATTATGCCAGGTGCACACTGTGCCGTAGTGAAGTGTGGAACGGCATGTATCTTCTAGAACGGTGGAAAAAGAAAACTTGCAGCATACATGCATGTAACTTCGGGACCAGCGTGTGCACACGTCCCCCGCCATTCACATTATATACATTCCCCACGGAGCTGAAGGATCCGGATGGACGTAATTGTTGGATTAAAGCAGTAAGTCTATTATAACATAATTAAATAGTGTTGTGTATTGTTCAAGTGTCTAAACCCTGAAGTAGTAGGTACAGACAGGTAGGCCTGGATCTAGGATATAGTTCTTTGTATATTGGTAACGAAGCTTGATCTACACACACATGTAATTAAGGCCATTGATAAGTAGGCTGGTATAGAATAAAACTGCAAATCATTGAAAACGTGTGGTACTCAAACTATAGTAGTATCAACCTATAGATCTAAGTAAGCAGGCTATGCCCTGTAGTGAAATTTACTCAAAATGACAAAACCAAAGTTGAGCTGTCAAACCACTCGCTTACCTTCTTTGTCGTCGTTTCAGAGTCTGGCAAGTAAGGGTGCTTGGTCCTTTGACAATAAAAAATCTGCTATATCAGCGTACATACGGGGGGGGGGCATTTTGGCCAATTCCTGCAACGTGGCTGCGAATACAAGCGCAACTAGTTCATCCTTGCGTTTGCGGGTACAACCGGGAAGACCCCTATGCATACAATATGCTCGTAGATCAGGAACTTTGGATAAATTAAATGTATCAAGAGAGCATGTTTGGTAGCCACATTCCCATGATGCTTTGCGCGAGCCGAGATGTGAAAGTCTCTTATTCAAAGAGAGCTTGCTGCTGAGATGGAAACCAAAGGGTTAAAGGGTGACGTGGCTTTATCAGCAGCACTGATACCCCCCCCCCCCCCCCAACTGACCTGCTGAACAGGAACTAACAACTCCTCAGGAACTAACAACTCCTCGGACCTGTTAACGTATTTTTTTTAACAACAAAAGAACATGCAAAAGGACCCAAGATTCCCTTTGATTTAACAGGAAAACAGCCTGAATATCCTAGTCTGTGAATGAACAGAGCAGCTATGAGTGTTTCACGGAGTCAAACACTCGTAATAGTTAATCTAAGTCACAATTTCAGTAAACAAACTTCAGGGGACACTGATGCATTGTTTTAAATTTTGCTGATTTTTTTTTCCACTTCTCTTCCAGTCCTTATGGCCACTTTCTGATTGCTTTGAAAATTTAAAACATCATTGTAAGATTAATGTTAACTGACTTAAAGTACATTTCTAACTACACTATATCATACAATATGCCGTTTCACATACAGTTTCATTTGATCACATTTAGATCTTAATTCAGACAAGCAGAATATTTGCTACTGTGGAGAGCGTGAAAAGATGAGGCTGTGGAAGTTGTGTTCAATGACGAGACTTGAGTTTATTTCTCAGGTTCGGCTTTATTGCAGAACACAATCATCCAACATTCTCAAAAAGCAAGAAGAGGCAGAATCATGTTACATCACATTCTTATACCTCCGGGGGATTAAGAACTCAAGTCACATGGTGCTTCTGCAAACATTTAATCACAATGCAAGTCTCTGAAGATTCACCATTGTCTCTTATTCTCTGCTGTTCCGGGGAACCCCCCAGGGCCTCCTCTCTGGGACAAGGGTCCGACTTCACACCTCCTCGACATCTCCTGTCGGCCCCCGTCGATCCAGACTCTTTGTTCCTCCAGACGTGAAACCCCAATCCACATAAGCCATACATTTGTGGGAGATATGAATCAGACATATGTGCCACACTCTTGTGGGAAATATGAACCAAACATACAGTATGTGCCACATGACCCCCCCCAAACGTCTGCATGGGACAAATAAATGCATAACATAAAAGACATTACCACATAACCAACAATCAATCCCCCAATCTCTTAGGTCTTAACTTCCTGCCGAATCTGCTGTAAGCCGGCTTTACTGCGTCTGCAGCGTCTCCTCGCACCTGGGGATTAGATTTGTTAGCATATCTCTGTGGGAGCTCAGGAGCATGCCTTCTCGGTGGCCTGCCCCGGCGGGGAGCTTTTGCCAACTGCACGTGTTCATCAGCCAGAACAAAAGCGGGCTTGAGTCTGTTTATGCAAATTAGCTCCCTTCTGCCCCCCAAATCTAGCAAGAAATGCTTCTCATTTTTTTCCAGCACCCGGAACGGTCCATCATAAGGCGGACGCAGCCCTGGGCGTTGTGCATCATGTCTAACAAAAACAAACTCTGCGTTATTTAAAGCCTCTGGCACAAAAACGCGTGGAAAACTGTGATGCACTGGGCCAGGCAGCGCGTTTGATCCTGTGGCGCTCTGCAACAGCTGAGCGGGGGGGCAATTTGGCGCAGGATTTTCCGGAAGAAATTCCCCCGGCAAACGGAGAGGTTGTGAGAAAACTAACTCCGCTGGAGAGGCCTGCAAATCCTCCTTAGGTGCAGAACGCAACCCCAATAAAACCCATGGCAGTTTGTCCACCCAATTTGTATCCGTGAGCGATGCTCTGAGGGCTGCTTTCAATGACCTATGAAAGCGTTCACATAAACCGTTGGCCTGCGGGTTATACGCGGTAGTGCGGTGTACCTTCACCCCTAAGCTGTGGGCCATAGACAACCACAGTTCGGAAACAAATTGAGGGCCTCTGTCGGACGTTATGTCCGACGGGACTCCAAAACGCACGACCCAAGTTGTTAAAAACGCGCGCGCAACCTCCTCCGCCGTTGTTGATGCCAGAGGTACCGCTTCTGGCCAACGCGTGGTGCGGTCCATCATCGTCAAAAGGTGTGTGTGCCCCTGAGACGAGGGAAGCGGACCCACCAGATCAACATGCACATGATCGAACCGCTTAGCCGGGATGTGAAAAGGCTCCAAAGGGGCCCTCGTGTGCTTGTGTATCTTAGCCCTCTGGCACGCTACACAAGCTGCTGCCCATTCCTTGACCTGTTTGCGCAACCCTGGCCAGACAAATTTCTCCCCCACCATCTTGATCGATGCGCACCCCCGGGTGCGCCAGCGAATGGACCGAGTCAAAAACGCGGTGGCGCCACGCGGCTGGAACCACGGGACGGCCTCGTCCCGTGGAGACATCGCATATTAAGGGGGGCATACCTATTTGCTGCACCCTGTGATCCAGCCTTAACCCTGTTGGTCTAGACTGGAGCGCGCACACATCCGCGTCACCAACCTGCTCTGCAGCCATGTCTGCATAATCCAAACCTACGTGGACCGGGGCTGCGCACGCTCCCGCGTCACTGCCCTGGCCCACAGCCACCGAGTCTGCCTCTACGTGGCCTGGCGTTGCCACAGCACGTGAGAGACAGTCTGCCACTACATTGTGTTTACCTGCGACATGCTGGATATCGGTGGTGAACTCCGATATTGCGGCTAGCTGTCTTTGCTGTCGGCCTGACCAAGGTTCTGAGATCTTGGCCATCGCAAAAGTTAACGGTTTGTGGTCCATGAAAGCAGTGAAACGACGCCCTTCCAGCCAGAACTGGAAATGGCGGCTGGCCAAGTGTAGGGCTAAAAGCTCCCTGTCAAACGCGCTGTATTTACGCTCGTTATCGCGCAAGGATTTGCTAAAGAAAGCGAGCGTCTGCCAGGTCCCTGCCACACACTGTTCAATGACTGCCCCCACCGCTAGATCAGAAGCGTTGGTGGTGAGTGCCAAACGGGCTGTTGGAACCGGGTGCGCTAACAAAACGGCGCTTGCAAGGGCTGATTTGACCTGGGAGAAAGCGTGCTCCGGAGACCATTCGACCTTATTCGTGGGTTTTTGTTTTTTTAGTGCCGTGTACAGTGGCTGCATGAGCCGCGCTGCGCTCGGAAGGAACCGGTTGTAAAAATGAACCATTCCTAGAAACTCCTGCAGCGCTTTTATCGTTTGAGGTCGGAGGAAATCTGTTATTGCGCGCACTTTCTCAGGCAGGGGAACCGCTCCTTCCGGCGAAACGCGATGCCCCAAAAAATCAATTTGCGCCACCCCGAACTGGCACTTCGCTGGGTTAATTATCAACCCGTGCTCTGCCAATCTCCGAAAAACCGCTGTGAGGTGGTTTTCGTGTTCGTCTTCGGACGTGCTGGCTACCAATATGTCGTCTAAATAGATGAACACGAAAGGCAGGTCGCATAAAACTGCATCCATCATGCGTTGGAAAGTTTGCGCGGTGCCCTTTAACCCAAACGGCATGCGCAAAAACTCAAAAAGCCCAAACGGAGTTATTACCGCGGTTTTGGGAATATCCTGCGCGCGCACGGGGACTTGATGGTAGCCGCGCACCAAGTCTATTTTAGAAAAAATGCGCACCCCCGCCAAATGAACTGAGAAATCCTGGATGTGCGGAATCGGGTAGCGGTCGTGTGCCGAGATGTTGTTCAACCTGCGGAAATCGCCACAGGGTCGCCACGAGCCATCAGCCTTTGGGACCATGTGTAACGGTGAAGCCCAGGGGCTGTTCGAGCGTCTAATTATGCCCAGTTTTTCCAGGTTGGCAAATTCCTCGCGTGCTATTGCCAGTTTAGCTGAGTCCAAGCGCCGGGCTTTTGCAAAAACGGGCGGCCCAGTGGTGGTGATAAAATGCTCCACCCCGTGTTTGGCCGCTGTCGCCGAAAATTTTGGGACTGTGAGTGCTGGAAAGTGAGTGAGCAGAGCATGAAACTTACCACCCACAGCTGTGACATTGGCGTGTGCAGTCAGTGGGGCCACCCGAGCTGTGCAGGGGATAGAATGAAAAGACAGTGCATTAACCAGACGTCTATTAGCAAGATCAACCAATAGACCATGTGAGCACAAAAAATCAGCCCCTAACATGTTAAAACTGACTGCCGCTACAATAAAGGTCCACTCAAATGAACGGCCCTGTAAGGACAGAAGCATGGTCCTCTCACCGAATGTCTTAATCGCTGAGCCATTCGCTGCTGATACTGACACCCAGGGAGCTTTAGACAGCATCAGCCGTTCCGCGTAGGTAGGCGTGATGAAACTCAGCTGGGAGCCCGTGTCCACGAGGAATTGTTTCCCCGAGTGTGCATCTGTCAGGTAAAGCAGGTTGTTTTCTTCTCCGAGGGACGCAGCTGCTACCGGCCCCCGGTCTTGGCGTTTCCCTGACGCTTGAAGCGGCACGGTGGGAGACATCTGTGTGCCCTCTCCGCAAAACGGCGGTGGTAGAAGCACAGGCCATCTTCAGCTCCGTATCGCCTGACGCCTGTCGCTGCCGTCGTCGGTTCGTCTGGCGCCGCCACCACTGGCTCCAAACCATCTCCGGGCGCTGCCATCTGCTCAGCTGCCGCGGCCGAAACCGCGCTCCGCTTGTGGGCGTCGACGAGTCGCTGCGCCTCCTTGCTGAGCCCATGGTAGTCCCGCTTGGCCAATTGGGGTGAGTCTGCCAGGGTCACTCTCACTGCTGGCGGCAGAGTTCGGAGGAAAAGGTGGGCGAAAATAAATTCACCATCCTCGGAGTCTTTCAGTCTCAGCATCTTCACCATCAGGTCCACCGGTCTGTCGTTCTCCGACTCCGTCAGCGCTAGGAGCCCCTCTGCTCGCTGTTGCACCGAGGGGGTGAAATGGCTGATCAGCGCCTCCTTCAATGCGCCGTACTTGTCGGTGTCCGGTGGGTGGTTAACCAGGTCTTCCACCCTCTGGACCGTGTGACTGTCCAGCTTCGCTACCACATGGTAGAACCTCGTTTCATCCTTTGAGATTCTCCGGAGGTTGAACTGCGCCTGGACCGCGCTAAACCAGGAGCGCGGGCTGTGCTGCCAGAAATCGGGCAGCCGGAGCATGGAGGCAGCCATCAGGCTGGCCTCTGATGAGCTCCGCTCGGGAGAATTCTCTGTGCTCATTCTTTGTCGTGGGTCACCAATGTGGAAGATGTGTTCAATGACGAGACATGAGTGTATTTCTCAGGTTCGGCTTTATTGCAGAACACAATCATCCAACATTCTCAAAAAGCAAGAAGAGGCAGAATCATGTTACATCACATTCTTATACCTCCGGGGGATTAAGAACTCAAGTCACATGGTGCTTCTGCAAACATTTAATCACAATGCAAGTCTCTGAAGATTCACCATTGTCTCTTATTCTCTGCTGTTCCGGGGAACCCCCCAGGGCCTCCTCTCTGGGACAAGGGTCCGACTTCACACCTCCTCGACATCTCCTGTCGGCCCCCGTCGATCCAGACTCTTTGTTCCTCCAGACGTGAAGCCCCAATCCACATAAGCCATACATTTGTGGGAGATATGAATCAGACATATGTGCCACACTCTTGTGGGAAATATGAACCAAACATATGTGCCACAAGGCTGAGTTTATTTCTCAATTCAGGTTTATTAATCATTCACGTATCTCCAACATCCTCTCAAACAGAAAAGAGACCCTTCCTCCCACATCTGTCCCTTTTATACCTGGGACATCAAAGTACAGAGTCACATTGTCTTTAATCCCAAAACACAATACATAAACCCCCAGGTCTTCTCCTCTACCCCAAAACCCTAGTGGTCAGGAAGTCTCTCAAGGCCATCTCAAAAGATCACATTTCACATCCTCCTGTTATCCCCAGGAGATCCAGACTTATTGTTCATTCTGAGACGTGGGCAACAGTAATATACATATGCAGCCTAAGCAACTCAAATATATGTGTGCCACATGACCCCCCCAAACGTCCAGAA
Organism: Pholidichthys leucotaenia; assembly: GCA_020510985.1. NCBI lineage: Eukaryota > Metazoa > Chordata > Actinopteri > Cichliformes > Pholidichthyidae > Pholidichthys > Pholidichthys leucotaenia. Next base: position 90,589,129 of record CM035840.1, on the reverse strand, counting down.
TGAAACAACACAACACCGTCTGCACATTATGGTAAAATCACAAACATCAGTCCAAGTGCTGTTTGGGTTTCAATCGTCTTCCGAACTTGCTGTAAGCGGGCTTTACCACTCCCGCGGCGCCATCCTTCTGTGAATCTGCTATCTGAGGATGAGAACTGTTAGTCAATCCCTGTGGGGGCTCTGGGGCATGCTCCCTGGGAGGTCTGCCGCGTCAAGGAGCTCTCGCCAACGGCACAGCCTCGTCAGCCATCACAAAAGCAGGTTTGAGTCTGTCTACGCCAATTGTTTCCCTCCTGTCTCCCAAATCTAGCAAAAAATGCTTATCACCTGTTTCCAGCACTCTATATGGGCCATCATAAGGAGGTCGCAGGGTTGGGCGTTGAGCATCGTGTCTGACAAAAACAAACTCGGCATTTTTTAAAGCCTTAGGTACAAAAACGCGCAGAAAAGTGTGATGAACGGGGCCCGGAAGCGTGCTCGCCCCCGTGTCGCTCAGCAACCGCTGAGCAGGGGGGCACTCCGGTGCAGGATTATCTGGGAGAAACTCCCCAGGCAGCCGAAGCGACTGTGCAAACACCAACTCAGCTGGGGAGGCTTTTAAATCCTCTTTGGGTGCAAAACGCAACCCCAGTAAAACCCACGGTAGTCTGTTTACCCAATTTGCATCTGTAAGCGACGCTCTGAGGGCTGCTTTCAATGACCTATGGAGACGTTCGCATAAACCATTAGCCTGGGGGTGGTATGCGGTAGTGCGGTGGATCGTTACCCCCAGGCTGCGGGCCATCGCCGACCAAAGCTCAGAAACAAATTGAGGACCTCTGTTGGATGTAATATCCAACGGAACTCCAAAACGCGCTACCCAAGCCGTTAAAAACGCGTGCGCCACCTCCTCGGCTGTGGTTGATGCCAGTGGGACCACTTCAGGCCAACGCGTGGTATGGTCCACCATTGTCAAAAGATGCGTGCACCCCTGTGACGGCGGGAGGGGGCCTACGAGGTCGACGTGCACATAATCGAACCTCTTAGCCGGGATTTTTTTTTTTTTTTTTTTTTTTTGTTACTTATTTGTACCCGTAGGTAGACTTGGTTTGCAGTCTGGTGACAAGCCACCGGCTGCTGGTCGCTGCGTGCGCGAGCGCCCTAAACCTACATGTTTTTGGTATGCGGGAGGAAACCGGAGAAATCCCGGAGTAAACCCACGCAACACGGGGAGAACATGCAAACTCCACACAGCTCACTGTTGGTCGGGGGCTGGAATCGAACCCACGATCTCATGATCCCCGCGATCCCCCGGCCAAGGGTAAAACTGTGCTGCCACAGTGCTAAACCACTGCGCCACCGTGCAGCCCACGGAATGCCCCCACTAATCTGCGACGTCTCCACCGGGCGACCGCGCCCGGTGGTCCCGACCGCATGGCGCCGCCATGTTTTTGACTCCATTCACTCTCTGGCGCACCCGGATGTGAAACGGTTCTAAGGGGGCTTTAGTGTGTTTGTGTATTTTGCCCCGCTGGCAAGCCATGCAGGCTCTTGCCCACTCCTTAACGTGTTTGCGCAGGCTTGGCCACACAAACTTCTCTCCTACCATTTTGACCGACGCGCGCACCCCCGGGTGCGCCAGAGAGTGAATGGAGTCAAAAACATGGCGGCGCCATGCGGTCGGGACCACCGGGCGCGGTCGCCCGGTGGAGACGTCGCAGATTAGTGGGGGCATACCATTTTGCAGCACCCTGCTCTCCAGCCTTAACCCTGTTGGTCCAGACTGGAGCGCGCACATGTCCGCATCGCTAACCTGATCAGCGGCCATGGCTGCATAATCTATCCCCACGCGGACTGGGGCCGCGCGTACTTCTGCGCCGCTATTTTGTTCCGCAGCCATGGCAGTATAATCTACCCTTGCACGGACTGGAGCAGTTACGGCGCGCGAGAGACAGTCTGCCACTACATTAAGTTTACCTGCTACCTGTTGAATATCGGTAGTAAACTCTGAAATTGCAGCCAGCTGCCTCTGCTGCCGGCCCGACCATGGCTCTGAAACCTTGGCCATCGCGAAAGTCAGCGGCTTGTGGTTGACAAACGCGGTGAAACGCCGACCTTCCAACCAGAACTGGAAGTGGCGAATGGCTAAGTGGAGCACCAACAACTCCCTGTCGAACGTGCTGTATTTTCGCTCGGCATCGCGCAAAGTCCTGCTGAAAAAGGCAAGCGGCTGCCAAGCCCCGGCAACATGCTGCTCTACAACCGCCCCTATGGCCACGTCTGATGCATCAGTAGTGAGCGCTATGCGGGCCGTTGGGTCTGGATGTGCCAACAACACAGCATCTGCAAGGGCTGCTTTAACCTCCGAGAATGCGCGTTCCCGCTCCGGGGACCATTCGATTGCATTTGTGGGATTTGTTTTTTTAGCGCGGCATACAATGGTTGCATGAGCTGTGCTGCGCGGGGGAGGAAACGGTTATAAAAATTTACCATTCCCAAAAACTCCTGTAATGCTTTGACCGTTTGTGGTTGGGGAAAATTTGTTACTGCGCGCACTTTGTCGGGCAGCGGGACCGCTCCTTCTGGAGAGACGCGGTGCCCCAAAAAATCAATCTGCGTCACCCCGAACTGACACTTCGCTGGGTTGATTATTAACCCGTGATCTCCCAACCTCTGGAAAACTGCCGTGAGGTGTTTTTCGTGTTCCTCTTCAGACGCGCTGGCTACCAAAATGTCGTCCAGATAGACGAACATAAAAGGGAGATCGCGCAACACAGCGTCCATCATGCGTTGGAACGTCTGCGCGGCACCTTTAAGCCCAAACGGCATGCGCAAAAACTCAAAAAGGCCAAACGGAGTTATTACCGCTGTTTTGGGAATGTCCTCAGTGCGTACTGGTACTTGATGGTACCCGCGAACCAAGTCTATTTTAGAAAAAAATGCGCGCCCCCGCCAGATGAACGGAAAAATCTTGAATATGGGGGACTGGGTAGCGGTCGTGCACTGTAGCATTGTTCAACCTGCGGAAATCACCGCAAGGTCGCCACGAGCCGTCCGCTTTAGGGACCATGTGGAGCGGGGAAGCCCATGGGCTCTTTGAACGCCGGATGATGCCCAACTTTTCAAGGTTGGTGAACTCCTCGCGTGCTATGGTCAGTTTAGCTGCATCCAAGCGCCGAGCTTTTGCAAAAACGGGGGGACCGGCGGTAGTAATAAAATGCTCCACTCCGTGTTTAGTGACGGCTGCTGAAAATGTGGGAACTGTGAGTGCTGGAAACTGAGTGAGGAGGGTGTGGAACTTACCGCCTGCCGTAGCGACGTTGGCTTGTGCTGTGGGCGGGGTCACTCGAGCTGCACAAGGGATAGAGTAAAACGAGAGTGCATTAACCAAGCGTCTATTAGGAAGATCAACCAACAGCCCATGTGAGCATAGAAAATCAGCACCTAACATGTTGAAAGTCACCGCAGCTATAATAAAAGTCCACTCATATGTACGGCCGTGCAGGGACAGAAGCAGAGTCCTTTCACCGAAGGTCTTAATGCTCAAGCCGTTCACCGCTGATGCTCCGTGACCTCCGGGGCCTGCCAGCCAGTCAGCGTAGGTTGGCATGATGAAACTCACTTGGGAGCCCGTGTCCACGAGGAATTGTCTCCCAGAACGCGCATCCGTCAAGTAGAGCAGCTTGTTCTGTTCACCGAGGGCTGCAGCTGCTACCGACTCCCGGTTCTGGCGTTTCCCGAGCTCTTGAACTGACACGGTGGAATACACTTGCATGCCCTCTCTGCGAAGCGGCGAGGGTAAAAACAGAGGTCGTCTCCTCCGCGATGTTTGATCTTCACCGCCGCCGTTGCCAGTGGTTCTGCCTCCGCAGCCTCTGGCCCCCTGCCATTCCCGGCCATCGCACTGAGGTCTGTCGCTGCTGCGGTGGCCGTGTGCTGTCTGCTGGCGTTGAGAATCCGCTGTGCCTCCTGGGCCAGCGCGCGGAAGTCCCGCCGGGCCATGAACTGCGAACCTGCCAGAGTTGCCCTCGTCTCCGACGGTAGGGTTCTCAGGAAAATGTGGGTGAAGAGGAAATCGCCGTCGTCTGAGCCCCTCAGCCTCAGCATGTCTTCCATCAGGTCGACAGGCGTGCTTTCTCCCAAGTCGTTCAGGGCCAGGAGTCGCTCTGCTCTCTCCTGGGCTGAGGGAGTGAAACGCTGAATGAGCGCAGCCTTCAACCCGCCGTATTTGTCGCCAGCGGGTGGGCGCTGCACCAGGCTCTGCACATGTCGAGCTGTGCGGTTGTCGAGCTTGGCGATAACGTGGTAGAATTTCGTGTCATCTGCCATTATTCCCCCGAGAGCGAACTGAGCCTCGGCCAAGAGGAACCAGGAGTCCGAGTTGTCCTGCCAGAATTCTGGTAGTTTGACTGAGACTGCGTTTGCCCGGCTGGTTCCTGACGAGTCCGGTTCGGGGGAATCGTTTCTGCCCATGATACGTCGTAAGGTCACCAGTGTGGAGAGCGTGAAAAGATGAGGCTGAGTTTATTTCTCAATTCAGGTTTATTAATCATTCACGTATCGCCAACATCCTCTCAAACAGAAAAGAGACCCTTCCTCCCACATCTGTCCCTTTTATACCTGGGACATCAAAGTACAGAGTCACATTGTCTTTAATCCCAAGACACAATACATAAACCCCCAGGTCTTCTCCTCTCCCCCAAAACCCTGGTGGTCAGGAGTCTCTCAAGGTCATCTCAAAAGATCACATTTCACATCCTCCTGTTATCCCCAGGAGATCCAGACTTATTGTTCATTCTGAGACGTGGGCAACAGTAATATACATTTGCAGCCTAAGCAACTCAAATATGTGTGCCACACTACCAACTTAATTAAGACTTGAACTAAAAACAATCATTCTGAATACATCTGGGAGTGTTTAAGAATAAAAATCTTTGGATTCCTTAATGAAGTTCTGCGTGCGAGATCACTTGCACTCAAACATTCCAAGTACCGTTCATGGGACAGACCAGAATCCATACAAAAATGTTAAAATTTTGCTTTGGCTTTATCTTTAAGAGGTTGCTGTTCCAGTTAGAAGTCTCAAGTGTTGAAGAGTCCACCTTTGTATAAAACGGCCAAGTCAGTATACCACAAAAGGCTTAAAGTCGCTAAAGTAATCCAAAGGTTAAACCGGCTGTTGGTGTCATTTAAACCCTGCATGGCTTCGACAACGTGGAACCGGCATTTCACTTTGAAGTGGATGGCAGCGAGTTATTGCAAACGAGCAACTTTAAAACAAACATAACACTAAAGTTAAGAGTACTGCAAGAGGGAAAATAGTTTAATATAAAACACAGCTGTCTTACCTTGAAAGGTCTTTTATAAATGAAGAGATTCAAACTGAAGAATGGAGGAAAAACGTAAAAACTGTCTAAAATATCCAGTAGATTTCACAGAGGCGTTACAATATATATGTATATATTGTGGAGGATTGAAAGGACGAGACACGAGAAGCCCAAATTGTGCACCAGAAGTGCACCAGAGGAAAAGTGGAAAAACACAGATCGTACTGCTTATGCAAAGGGCTGCAAACTAACAAAATAATTACATGAAAATGGCACAAAATCACCAGAAAAAAAAATGACCCATTTAAGTACAGAAGGTCTGAAATCGTGTGAAAATGTTAGAAATGTTACAGAGTCAGAGCCCAGGGCTAAACTACTATTTACATGGTAAAAACGTTGAAATCAGGAGCAAATATGCACAAACTCACTGCTCCTTTCTCCTCCATTCTTGAAGCAAATAAAAATAAAAAAGCACTCCAAAAATCTCACAGTCACTACTAAAACTACTATTTACTATGCTGAACTATTATTTACACGGTAAAAATGCCGAAATCAAATCAAAAATAGACAAACACACTCATGTGTTGAAGGTCCATCCATCTGCTCTTACAACATCATATCAGACACATCATATCAAACAATTAAATCATAACCCCTTGGCCCGGGTTGGGGGGTGGGGTATGAAACTGTCAGCAATACATTAATCTTCAAAAATTCTCACACCAAGAGTACCAGGGGCATGAGATCCATGGATGGGCGGTTTTGTTAGGATAGTAGGGTTCGGGCCCTAACAAGTACAATAGGACTCTTGCCCACTGTTATCTAACACTGTGCTATTATCAGTAATAGCTAACATCACTTTTTGGCCAGTATATAGGAGCATTTCCTAGAACAAACTATGTGATATCTTAATGCCATTCATACTCAATCCGGAGAGTATGTCACACAGTTGCACATCACAAGCATGCCTTACTGTAATGAGACTATTGATCAGGTCATCAGGTCATCGCTGAGCCACCAAAACCAAAAACTAAACCCCAAACCAAACCACAAGAGTGCTGTTATTTTTTTCAGTTGTGATAATGTCAATAAAACTTCAGTGCAGGAGGTCATTAGTTTGATTCTCCAAAAGATGCCACCAGTTGGGCTTTCCCCCTGACCTTTGGTTACAATTTTCATTGATTGGCAGGATTTACTGCTGGCATATCAGTCCTGTTTCCAGATTGCCAGTGTGTCGGTCCTGGTGGTCTGCTTGGTCCCAACCACAAGTGGTATTGCTCTTACGACTCACTGTGGTGACATGGTCAGAAAGCAGAAATCCTTAATGCTGAAATGTACCTCTGACATGGGGATGGTATCAAAATCTGGAGGGGGGATAAGAGATGGTGTCAGTCCAACCTTACTTACCAGGCTGACTCTCTTGGTGACACAAGTAGAGTGCTGGACAACTTAGATGTTAACTGTTGGGCTTTGGTCACACAACATTAGCAGAAACTTTGCACTGAGTTTACATGAGCTTTTAATTTACATTTGGGCAACAAATTATTTTTTTTCTTTTATTTCTGTCTTCATCGATGGCATAGTCCTTGAAACTTCCTCACACGGTAACTATGTCATGTGTGTTGTCTCCGCTCATGTGTGCTGCAATGGAACTCACTGAGTCATCTTCAAATTAAGTGTCAAGTTATGAGTATCAAAGTCAAGGCAGTCTAGTCCTCAAACATGTATGAATCCCAAATTAGGTAATATATTTCTGTAATTTTACTGTTTTTTAAATTTAAGAAACCTGATATAGATAGTGAGACTATTATAGCTTAATTTTGTGTCGCTTACATAATTAATGTATTCTTTGACAGTACTGTACATTTTCTTGTCTTGGTATGTGACTAAGCACAAGAACATTATTAATTTGCAAGCCAAGCACAGGGCAGGCCTTTGGATGGTGAAATTCGAGATATATTCCAGTGTAGTAGCAACCTCCAGAATTTGAGGGTCAAATGAATAGGTGCTCTGACGTGTACGGATCAAAATCACAGCTGCTAACTTCTCAGCACAGACGTTACAGGCCCCCCGTGGCATGAAGGGTTTACTTGGAGCCGGTTTCATCAGTTCAGAGGTGGCTAATGCTCAACAGTTATCACTCTGCTCCTTGAGAGACACAGTTGTTTTCTCCTTGTCATCACACAGACTGTATTGCAGCTACATTGCAATTTCTACTCAGTCAAAGCTCTTCTTGGCATGGTTTGAATCTAGTGCTGAAGCCTGGTGGCAGCTGAGGATAAGGCTCAGTCTCTGTGCATGCCACTGCCGGTGGTGGTCTGCCATGCTTCTGTGACGTTTGAAGGTGCTCCCACCGTCTGTGGAATGTAGCGCTAGGCGTTTTGATGTGAGGCCCTCCAAAAGGGAGAGGATAAAAAGGGTGGGGAACCCAGGAAAAAAAAATGCGGGGGCTCAACCCTTTGAACAGTTCTCTCAGAAAACTATGACTCAGTTTTCAACTGGAGCAGTAAAAGAGCGAATGAACATGCCAGTTCCTTTCTGTGAGATTTTCTTGGTGCTCTACCGTCATCAACACTATTCTTTTGGAGTCCCACTAAAAGTTTGTATAAAGATATATAGATGCAAGACACAGCCTCTTAACATAAATCTGTCAATGTTTGACTGCTGCTGTGGAACTGTGTTATGAAAAAAAAAGATCATATTTATGAGTGCTTTCCTCATCGTAGTCTCACATGCAGTTTATGGATGATACTAGTATAACATGCAGCTTGGTGGTGCAGTGGTTAGCACTGTGGCAGCAGAGCAAGAAGGTCACAGGATCGATCCCACCCCCTGACCATTGGTGGCTCTTCTGTATGGAGTTTGCATGTTCTTCCTGTGTCTGCATGAGCTTCCTCCCACAGGCCAAAGACATGCAGGTTAGGTTAATTGGCACCAACTGGTGATTCTAAATGTATGTTAACAACAACTGGTGCAGACCGGGACATATCACTGTTAAACAACGACACTGCAGCAAAGACATTGAGTTGCTAGCTGTTAGCATGAGGCCTACATATCTCCCGAGAGAACACTCACACGTGATCTGCATTGTTGTTTATGCAAATCCGACGGCGAACGCTGGGACAGCACGTGACGTCATCCATTCAGTAACCAGCAGGCTGCAGACAGAACACCCAGATGCTCTTCTCCTCATCTCAGGCGATTTCAACCATGTTTCACTGTCTCCCATTCTACCCACGTTCACCCAGTATGTCACATGCCACACTAGAGACAATAAAACACTGGATTTATTCTACGCAAACACTAAGGAGGCGTACACCTCATCACAACTCCCCCCACTCGGGAGATCGGATCACAACTTGGTTCATCTCCGGCCGGTGTACAAACCCCTAGTGCACAGACAACCTCCGGCCATGCACACTGTGGAGTTATGGTCTGAGGAGACAATGGACACCCTAAAGGGCTGTTTTGAAGCCACCGCCTGGAAGCAGCTCTGCGATCCACATGGTGAGGACATCGATGGCCTCATTCACACCTTCACGGGCTACCTCAGCTTCTGTGTGGACAAATCCGTTCCCACCAAGACCATACGGCGTCACTCAAACAACAAACCCTGGATCAACCCTGAGATAAAAACACTTCTGAGAGAGAAGAAGAGGATCTTCAGGTCAGGGAACAGGGAGATGCTGAAGTCCGTACAGAGGGAGCTGAGGAGAAAGATCAGAGAAGGCAAGGACAGCTTCAGGAAGAAGATGGAGGACAAGCTGCAACAGAGCGACATCAGCGGGGTCTGGAGAAACCTCAAAACCATCTCGGGGCTCCAGAATACCTCCCCCCAGGCCACAGGGGGCAGGGAGTGGGCGAACAACCTGAATCTGTTTTTCAATAGATTTGACCAACCGCCCTCCCCCCGACTGCACAACAACCACTGCTGCCTCTAAAGAAATCAAGTCCTGCTGCCCACTCCCCACTCCACCAACACCCCCCCACTCCCAACACACAGCCCCCCATCCTGACCCTGACCAGGACCCAGGTGAGGACGGAGCTGAGGAAGATCAAGGCGAGGAAGGCGCCGGGACCGGACGGCATCAGCGCAAAGCTCCTCAAGTCCTGTGCAGACCAGCTGTGTGGGATTGTGACGTATATCTTCAACATGAGCCTGAAACTGGGGAGGGTACCACAGCTGTGGAAAACATCTTGTGTGGTACCTGTACCAAAAACTTCCCACCCCAAAGACCTGAACAGCTACAGACCGGTGGCCTTGACGTCCCACTTGATGAAGACCCTGGAGAGACTGCTCCTTGCTCACCTCCGCCCCCTGGTGGAACCAGCGATGGATCCACTCCAGTTCGCCTACCAGCATGGCATTGGGGTGGAGGATGCGGTGATCTTCCTCCTTCACCGTTCTCTGTCCCACCTGGAGAAGCCCGGGAATATGGTGAGGATCATGTTCTTTGACTTCTCCAGTGCTTTCAACACCATCCAACCGATGATCCTGAAGGACAAGCTGCTGCGCGCAGGGGTGGACCAGCACCTGTCATCATGGATCCTGGACTACCTCACGAACCGGCCTCAGTTTGTGAGAACCCGGGACTGTGTGTCCGACACGATCATCAGTAGCACGGGGGCCCCCCCAGGGAACGGTGCTGGCTCCCTTCCTGTTCACTCTTTATACTGCGGACTTCTCACACAACACAACACACTGCCATCTACAGAAGTTCTCTGATGACTCTGCGATCGTTGGCCTCATCTCCAATGGAGATGAAGCTGAGTACAGAGGGCTTATCCAGGACTTCGTGGACTGGTGCCATCGGAACTGCCTCCAGATCAACGCGAGGAAAACTAAGGAGCTGGTGGTGGACTGCCGCAGGCATGGGCAGCCCCTCACAGTACCAGTAAATATACAGGGAACAGACATCGAGATGGTGACATCCTATAAGTACCTGGGTATTCATCTGAACAATAAACTAGACTGGTCACAATACTGATGCACTCTACAAGAAGGGACAGCGCAGGCTGTTCCTGCTGAGGAGACTCAGGTCTTTTGGTGTACAAGGGGCGCTGCTGAAGTCATTCTATGACACGGTGGTGGCATCAGCCATCACTTTTGGAGTGGTCTGCTGGGGCAGTGGCATTACTGCAGCCGATAGGAAGAGACTGAACAAACTGATTAAGAAAGCTAGCTCTGTCCTGGGGCAGCGCCTTGATCCGATGGAGGAGATAGGAGAGAGAAGGACGGTGGCTAAACTGTCATCTCTGCTGGAGTCCGAGTTCCACCCTATGCAGGACATACTGAATGCACTGAGGAGCTCATTTAGCAGCAGACTACATCATCCCAGGTGCACAACCGAGAGGTTTCGTAGGTCCTTCCTACCAACGGCTGTCAGACTGTACAACCTAAGCAGGGCTGCTCGCAGAGATAGCAAAAAGACGTAACAAACTAATAGTTTTTTGAATGCAAAAGATGCAATAGACTTACACAATGGTCCCCTCCGGCATACAACTAGGAACATACCGGTCGCTATGGAGGGTGAGAATATGTATGGGCACATAATCATACCATGTAGGATAACTAAGTAGACGGTTATGCTGTTTCATTCCATCTAGCAACAATGCTCTGCACTGTGTGTGTTTATATATTTACATATTTATTCCATCTAGCTACAATGCTCAGCACTGGGTGTGTTTATATATTTATATATCTACATATTATTCCATCTAGCTACATTGCTCCGCACTGTGTGTGTTTATATACTTGCATATTTATTCCACCTAGCTGCAATGCTCCGTACTGTGGGTGTTTATATATTTACATATTTATTCCATCTAGCTACAATGCTCTGCACTGTGTGTTCATATATTCATATATTTATTCCATCCAGCTACAATGCTCTGCACTGTGTGTCTGTGTGTGTGTGTATATATATATATTTTATAGTAATACGTACATATGTATATTAGCTGCTCTTGCTTGCTTGTTTTTTTCTTGCCTTCTGATTGTTGCTCTGAGTGTTGCTATCCCTGTGCTGTTGCAATCCTGGAATTTCCCCGTTGTGGGACTAATAAAGGCTTATCTTATCTTATCTTAAATTGTCCTTAGGTATGAATGTGAGAGTGAATGATTGTCTGTCTCTCTGTGCTGGCCCTGTGATGGACTGGTGGTCTGTCCAGAGTGTATCCTGCCTCTCACCCAAAGACTCTGGGAGAGGCTCCAGCACCCCCACTCCACCCCGTGACCCGAAAAGGATTAAGTGGTAGAAAATGGATGGACTAGTATAACATACTAACCACAGACTTCGTCTTTAATTCATTTTTGTTTTTTATACTGCTAAATACTGTTGGTCTGGTATAATAATGCTGATTGTAGCACCTTGGGAGAGTCAGATTTCTAGCATCTCAGACAAGGGACAGTGAATAAGCATGGGAGACAAAGGAGCAGGAGTCTCCTGGCAGACAAGAGACAGTGAATAAGCATGGGAGACAAAAGAGCAGGAGTCTCCTGGTGAGAGAGAGGGAAGGAGTCAAGGATGTAGGGGGTTGAATGCAGTGTGATGCAAATGTCCTGTTGTGTGTGATGTAAGCCGTGAAACTTAAGAGGAGAGTCTCTGGTAAAAAGTTCAGGCTGTTCTGTGCTTGTGAGATGTGAGTGTGAAATAAATCATTTTGAAATGTATCTGCTTCTGATTTCACACACTCCACACTGGTGACCCAAGACGTATTATGGAACACGAGGCAAGATCCCCGGAGCCGGCCCGGTCAGGAAGCTACAGCGAGGCGGCAGCCATCCCACAGACAGCCTGGACTGGAACCTCCAGCCACGCGTGTGCGGTTTCAGTCAAGCTACTGGATTTCTGGCAGCACAACCCGCGCTCTTGGTTCCACCTCACCGAGGCCCAGTTCGCCCTCCGGGGGGTAACGGCGGATGTCACAAGATTCTACCATGTGGTTGCAGCGCTCGACACCCGCACAGCTCAACAGGTAGCGAGCCTGCTCGATCAGCCTCCAGCCAGCAACAGATACGAGGCGCTCAAAGCTGTGCTCATCCAGTGCTACACGCTCTCGGACTGTGAGAGAGCGGAGAGGCTCCTGACGCGGACCAAGCTAGGAGAGGGTTTGACCGTAGACCTGATGGAGAAGATGCTGACGTTAAAGGGCACGGACGACGACCACTTTCTGTTTGCCCACCTCTTCCTCCGGAACCTTCCAACAGTAGCGAGAGTGCTTCTGGCCAATTTGCCGTGGCTGGCCGTGCGAGACTACCATGCGCTAGCCCAGGCAGCAGCGGGGACCAGGGAGCGCCAGAGAGACATGCTTTGTTCCTACCACCGCCGCTTCGGAGAGAACGCACGCGGATGTATGCCACCGTGCCAATTCCAGCGCTCGGGAAAATGCCAAGGCTGAGGGTCGGTAGCGGCAGCGACCCTCGGCGAAGTGAACAAGCTGCTCTACCTAACGGACGCACGCTCAGGGAGGCATTTCCTCGTGGACACCGGAGCCCAGAGGAGCTTCATCCGGCCGACCTACGCTGACCGGCTGGCAGGATCTAGCGGCCCCGAGATAGTGGCAGCAAACGGCTCGGATATTAAGACCTTTGGTGAGAGGACTATGCTCTTGTCTCTACACGGCCGTACATATGAGTGGACTTTTGTCATAGCAGCACTGAATTACCATATACTGGGGGCTGATTTTCTGTGTGCACATGGTTTATTGGTTGATGTCGCTAACAGGCGCCTGGTTAATGCACTGTCCTTCGATTCTCTCCCCTGTATAGCTCGAGTGACCCGGCCAACAGCACAAGCCAACGTCACAGCTACAGGCGGTAAGTTCCACACACTGCTCACTCAGTTCCCAGCACTCACGGTCCCGACGTTTTCCGCGGCCATCGCTAAACATGGGGTGGAGCACTTTATCACCACCACTGGTCCGCCCTCTTTTGCAAGACCTCGGCGCTTGGACGCAACTAAGCTGGCCATAGCGCGCGAGGAGTTCGCCAACCTTGAAAGGTTGGGCATCATCAGGTGCTCGAACAGCCCATGGGCTTCCCCGCTACACATGGTCCCTAAGGCTGAGGGATCGTGGCGACCATGCGGTGATTTCCGCAGGTTGAACAACGCCACCCCGCACGACCGCTACCCGATTCCCCACATTCAGGATTTTTCATTTCACCTCGCCGGGGCACGCATTTTTTCCAAAATAGACCTGGTCCGCGGTTACCACCATGTCCCAGTGCGCACTGAGGACGTACCCAAAACAGCGGTAATAACTCCGTTCGGTCTATTCGAGTTCCTGCGCATGCCATTTGGGTTAAAAGGAGTGGCACAGACGTTCCAGCGCATGATGGATGCAGTGCTGCGCGATCTCCCGTTCGTGTTCGTCTACCTGGACGATATCCTGGTAGCCAGCGTGTCCAAAGACGAACACGAAACCCACCTCACGACGGTTTTCCGGAGGTTGGAGGAGCACGGTTTAATAATCAACCCGGCGAAATGCCAGTTCGGCGTAATGGAGATTGATTTTTTGGGGCACCACGTCTCTCCAGAAGGAGCGATCCCGCTGCCCGACAAAGTGGCGCCGTGGCAGATTTTTCTCGGCCTCAAACAGTCAGAGCGCTACAAGAATTTTTGGGAATGGTGAACTTTTATAACCGTTTCCTTCCTCACGCGGCGCAGCTCATGCAACCATTGTACGCCGTGCTCAAAAAACAGAAACCCGCGAATAGGGTCGAATGGACCCCGGAGCGAGAGCGGGCGTTCTCGGAAGTTAAAGCAGCCCTGGCAAACGCCGCACTGCTGGCACATCCAGACCCGACGGCCCGCATAGCGCTCACCACCGACGCTTCAGACGTGGCCACAGGGGCTGTCGTGGAGCAGCGTGTCGCCGGGGCTTGGCAGCCGCTCGCCTTTTTCAGCAGAACTTTGCGCGACAGTGAGCGTAAATACAGCGCGTTCGACAGAGAGTTGCTGGCTCTCCACCTGGCCATTCGCCACTTCCAGTTCTGGCTGGAAGGGCACAGTTTCACCGTGTTCATGGACCACAAGCCGCTAACATTTGCGATGGCCAAAGTTTCAGAACCGTGGTCGGGCCGGCAGCAGAGACAGTTGGCCGCGATCTCAGAGTTTACTACCGATATTCAGCATGTGTTGGGTAAACTGAATGTAGTGGCGGACTGCCTCTCTCGCGCCGTGGTGGCCCCGGTCTGTGTGGGGATAGATTAAGCAGCCATGGCCGCGGAGCAGATTAGCGATGCAGACGTGCGCGTGCTCCAGTCTGGACCAACAGGGTTAAGGCTGGAGAGCAGGGTGCTGCAAGATGGCATGCCCCCCCTAATCTGCGATGTCTCCATGGGTCGCCCGCGTCCCGTGGTCCCGGCTGCGTGGCGCCGCCGCGTGTTTGAGTCAGTTCACACTCTGGCGCACCCTGGAGTGCGTGCGTCGGTCAAAATGGTGGGAGAGAAGTTTGTGTGGCCAAGCCTACGCAAACAAGTGAAAGAGTGGGCTGCAGCCTGCGTGGCGTGCCAACGAGCCAAGGTACACAGACACACGAAGGCTCCCTTGGAGCCGTTTCGTATTCCGGCTAAGAGGTTCGACCATGTTCACGTGGACCTCGTGGGGCCCCTCCCGCCATCACAGGGGTGCACGCACCTCCTGACGATGGTGGACCGCACCACGCACTGGCCAGAAGCGGTTCCGCTGGCGGCAACCACGTCCACAGACGTAGCGCGCGCTTTTTTAACAGCATGGGTGGCGCGTTTTGGAGTCCCGTCGGACATTATGTCCGACAGGGGCCCTCAATTTGTTTCCGAACTCTGGTCTGCGATGGCCCGCAGCCTGGGTGTTACAATTCACCGCACAACTGCTTACAACCCACAGGCCAATGGGTTATGCGAGCATTTTCATTGATCACTGAAAGCAGCACTCAGGGCCTCATTGACGGATGCAAATTGGGTAGACAGGCTGCCGTGGGTTTTATTGGGGTTGCGTTCCGCACCGAAAGAGGATCTAGAAGCTTCCCCGGCAGAGCTCGTTTTTACGCAGCCACTACGGCTGCCCGGGGAATTTCTACCAGATAATCCCGCTCCGGGCAGCTCCTCGTCTCAGCTTTTGCAGCGTAGCGCAAATACAGGCACGCTGCCGGGCCCTGCCCACCACAGTTTTCCGCATGTTTTTGTGCCTAAAACTTTGAAGAGCGCGGAGTTCGTGTTTGTCAGACACGATGCCCACCGCCCTCCATTGCGCCCACCCTATGATGGACCATTCAGAGTGTTGGAAACAGGGGATAAACATTTTTTTGCTAGACTTGGGAGGTAGGAGGGAAAAAATTGGCATAGACAGACTCAAACCCGCTTTCGTTGTGGCGGACGAGCAAGTGCTGTTGGCTAGGGCCCCTCGGTGTGGAAGACCCCCACGGAGAGCTCCCCAGGGTAACGATTCACCAGAGCAGCCACATGGACAGACCGAAGTGCCCCCCCTCCCAGCAACCTCCCATCGGCACAACGGCGCCGCGTAGGCGCTAAAACCCAGTTACAGCAGATACGGGAGGAGACGGAAGCCCAAAAAGCATGTGGACTGATGTTCTGTTGTTCTATCACAGCATGTGAACTGTTATTCTATTGTCCTATCTAAGATGCTGGGGGGGGGGGGTATTTGTAGCACATTGGGAGAGTCAGATTTCTAGCATCTCAGACAAGGGACAGTGAATAAGCATGGGAGACAAAGGAGCAGGAGTCTCCTGGCAGACAAGTGACAGTGAATAAGCATGGGAGACAAAAGAGCAGGAGTCTCCTGGTGAGAGAGAGGGAAGGAGTCAAGAATGTAGGGGGTTGAATGCAGTGTAATGCAAATGTCCTGTTGTGTGTGATGTAAGCCGTGAAACTTAAGAGGAGAGTCTCTGGTAAAAAGTTGAGTCTGTTCTGTGCTCGTGAGATGTGAGTGTGAAATAAATCATTTTGAAATGTATCTGCTTCTGATTTCACACACTCCACATGATAACAATTAATGATTAACCAGCAAGTCCTACTAATATATGAAAATTGAATGCAGGTTTGTGATGATAAGACCAAATGCACCATCTTCAAGATGGTTGCATCACTGACTTTAATGCCATTTCCGCATTTCAAAAGTGCTCAAATCTGCGTCAGGAAGTGAGTGGGGGATGGAGGACAGCACTTGCTCCCCACTGCAGGTGAGAATCCCTTTGTTCCCACTTTTTCACTCATGCATTTGTGGTTCATATCCAGGTTGCTGATTCACTTATTTTACTCATTAAATGCACATTTCTAGGTGCTGAAAATTATAGTAACATGTCAGGTTTGCCACTAAAACCTCTTAAGAAAAGGGTTAGGGCAGGGGTGTCCAATCATGTGCCATGGAGGGCCAAGACCCTGCAGGCTTTACCTCCAACCAGTGTCTTCAACAGCAGATTCCACTGAATTTCTTCCCACTGATTGCTGCTAAGTGAAAACATCATCATCATCATCATCATCATCATCATCATCATCATCATCATGAAGATACTGGGTAGAAGAGAAAACCTGCAGGGTCCTGGCCCTCCATGGCACATGATTGGACACCCCTGGGTTAGGGTAAGGGTAAAGAGAGGGTGAGTCTCTATTTTCAACAGATTGCACTTCTCACCCTTCGCCATTTCACTATATGTAGTTATTATCACAATGACCAGAGGTCACTTTTTTCAAACAAAGAACTGTAAAGTCTAATTCTTGCTGTTAAAAACACTATATATGGTCATTTTTTGTTGAAGGACAGTCTTAGCTACAGTATATAATTTAATGATCAGTACAATTAAACAGTATTTTCTTTACCTTTCCATCTGTGCCATCGGGTGGCTGTGGCTCAGGAAGTAGAGGGTGTCATCTAATAACCGGAGGGTTGGCGGTTTGAATCCCACTCTCCCCAGCCATCCTGCTGTTGTGTCCCTGGGCAAGACACTTTGCCTCCAGTGTCCATGACACTGGGTATGAATGTGTATAAATGTTCAGTAATGGTCGGAGGGGCCGTTGGCGTGGATTGGCAGCCACATTTCTGTCAGGCTGCAGTAGTAGCTTACCACTATCAATGTCTGCGGAGTGAATGAATAATGTATCCATTGTAAAGTGTCTATGAAAAACGCTATATAAATCTGATACATTATTATTTATCTGATGAGGATAGCAACGTTTAATTTAAACATATATAAAGTATTATCAAGTGAATCATCAAAACTGTTTCAATTTTTTTTAAATACCCATCAAGCCTAATCTGTACTATATTAAGAGAGAGGGGACAGTCTGATGACTTTCTGAATAGGAACATTTTAATAGTTTATCATTTCTAAGAATTCATATGTGATGGTGAATAATTTCAGTGTCAGTAATATAAGTTTGTGTGTCAGGTCAGGCATTGGCTTGCTTGCTACCGGATAACCATGAAAACCGGTACTACCTGTCTCATGGGTCGGGCCGTCGGCGACTCAACCGGCATCCCCGCCCTTCCGAGGGTGTGGAGGGTGAAACAGGGCATCCTGGCAGAACTAAAAACAATATCTGCCACAGGTCTGTGGTGGACCACTCCCAGTTACACAGGGTGAGACTGGACATCCTGGCAGATAAATAAACACATCTGTCGCAAGGTCTGTGGTGGAATGTGCCAGTCGGTGCATTGTGACATGCACTACACAAAGAGCAGAGATAAACAAACCTATCATCTGCTCAGTCACTGCAACAGATACTGGAGTCAGTTTGTCTTGACTTTTCCTTGCCACTGATAATACCTTTATCTGCCAAGAAAGTGCTGCTAGTCCAGCAAAAGCTAGCAGTACTCAAATACTTTGCAAGCAGTTTCATGAAATGGTCAGTCAGAAAGCAACTCATACCGGCTTGGACGTCACCCGGGCTTACAAGGTCCACGCTGATCTGTTCACACTCCGACAGGCAGTGAAAAGTAAGCTAGGAGGAAGACAAAAGAAGAGGAAAACAGCAGCCTTGTGTGTAGCAGAATGGAATGTACGCACTCTGTTGGACAGAACAACATCACAGTGCCCAGAAAGACAGACCGCGCTTGTGGCCCTGGAAATGAACAGGTACAATGTAGACATAGCTGCACTTAATGAAACAAGATTGCCTGGATATGACAGCTTGGAAGACGATGGGTACATCTTCTTTTGGAGTGGGAGATCAACTCAAGAAAGGAGAGAAGCAGGAGTGGGCTTTGCAGTTAGAAAGGAGATAGTAGCAATGCTTGATGAGGAACCGGTGCCAATCAACGACAGGATAATGACTATGAGACTCCCACTACAGCGGAAAATGTATGCCACATTCATCAGTGTATATGCCCCAACAATGACCAACACAGAGGAGGCGAAGGAAGAGTTCTACAATGATTTATGTGAGACTATCAGGCGTGTACCGACTGATGACAGGCTGATACTCGTTGGAGATTTTAATGCCAGAGTTGGTTCGGACACTGAGAAATGGAAAGGAGTGCTAGGCAGTCATGGAGTAGGCAAGTGCAATGATAATGGAGAACTTCTACTTGCACTATGTTTAGAGTACAACCTTGTGATAACCAACACTCTATTTAAGCACAAGGACACACGCAAGAAGACATGGATGCACCCAAGATCTAAGCACTGGCACTTATTAGACTACATCATAGTCAGGCAGAGAGACATAAGAGATGTACTGGACACCAGAGCAATGAGAGGCGCGGACTGTGGTACTGATCATGTTATGCTGAGATCTAGATTAAGGATTTGCAGATGAAAACAGCACTGCAGGACGGGTGCAAAGCCACCACGGAAGCTAAACACTAGTGCACTGAAAGGCCAAAAGAAGCAGGAAGAACTTACACAGGAAATGGATGAAAACTTGAAAGACTGGGACAGCAACAACTCAGAGAATGACATAGAAGAGAAATGGGCAACACTGAAGGATACGGTGTATCTGACTGCGAGTGATGTATTAGGCTACCCTGAGAGGAAACATCAAGATTGGTTTGATGAGCATCATGAACATCTGAAGAAACTACTAGAAGCGAGGAATACAGCTAGGCAGGAAAACCTACAGTGTAACACAAGGTCGACGAAGAAGAAATACTCAAAGGCTCAGAGTGAGCTACAGAAGTACACCAGAGAGATGAAGTCCAACTGGTGGGATGAAAAAGCGGAGAAACTTCAAACTGCAGCAGACGGGAAGGACATGAAAACATTCTTCACAGGTTTGAGAGAAATCTACGGCCCTAAACCAAGAGGATTGATCCAACTAAAGGCTATGGATGGTGAAACGGTTTTTCAGGAGAAAGACCAGATCCTGGACAGATTTGCAGACCACTTTGAGCAACTACTAAACAACCTTGGAGATCTCACTGAAGAGGCTAAAGAAGCTCTAGTGCAGCGACCAGCTGTATCAAGTCTGGATGAACCACCAAATTTTGATGAACTAATAGCAGCTATCAGGACAACACAGGATGGTAAAGCTCCAGGAAGGGATGGAATTCCAGCAGAAGTGTGTAAATTTGGTGGTGTTCAGCTGGCCAACTGCCTGCACAAGCTCATCCAAGAGATATGGGATGCCCAGAAAGGACCTCGGGACTGGAAGGATGCAAGTATTGTGCCTTTGTTCAAGAAAGGTGACAGGAAAGATTGTGGAAATTATCGAGGTATATCACTGCTAGCCACTGTTGGTAAGATTCTCTCAAGTGTACTACTTAACAGACTCAGTGAATACATCTCGCAGAATGTACTACCAGAAACTCAGTGCGGCTTTAGAAGTGGAAGAAGCACAATGGACATGATTTTCTGCTTGAAACAGGTTCAAGAAAAGTGTATTGAACAGAACATGCCGCTTTATGTAGTCTTCATAGACTTCAGTAAAGACTTCGATACTGTTTCACGACAAGGACTTTGGCAGGTACTCAAGAAATATGGTTGTACAGAGAAGTCTGTCAGCCTGATCGAGGCACTCCACACAGGTATGCAAGCAAGCGTGGCAATGAGTGGTTCAGTATCTAAAGACTTTTCAGTAAGCAACAGGGTGAAACAAGGGTGTGTGCTGGCACCTACACTCTTCTTGCTATATCTGGCAGCCATGCTTGAGGTGGCCTTCAGAGACACTGCAGAAGGAGTATACATTCAAACAAGGAAAGAGGCAGACCTGTTCAATGTGGCACAGTTTAAAGCCAAGAGTAAGACATTGATAAAGGTAGTAAGAGAAATGCTCTTTGCCGACGACAGTGCTCTAGTTGCACATAGTGTGGAAGATATGCAATCTTTAGTGGAGAAATTTGCAAGAGCAGCTAGCCAATTCAGCCTCCAAATCAACATCAAGAAGACAGAGTGCCTTTATCAACCACCAAAGTTCCAGTTATCAACATCACTACCAGAAGAGATCAGCATTGGTACAGAACCACTAGTCAAGTGCAAGACTTTCAAGTACCTAGGGAGTACTGTTTCAGAGAATGCTAGGCTGGAGGATGAACTATCTCTCAGAATGGGAAGAGCGAGCACTGTGTTTGGAAACTTGAGGGAGAGACTGTGGAACAATCGACATGTGTCTATCCATGTAAAATGCAAAGTGTACAAAGCGACAGTACTGGCTACTCTATTACAAGGTGCTGAAACTTGAACTGTCTACAGAGTGCAGGTGAAGAAACTCCACACGTACATGATGAGACACCTTCGAGCCATAATGAACATCTCATGGAAAGACAAGATAACCAACATTGAAGTGTTGAAACGAGCTGGTCTACCATCAATGGAGGACATGCTAATACAGATGAACCTGAGATGGCTCGGACATGTTGAGAGGATGGACCACCAGCGTCTCCCTCGGCAGTTACTCTACTTACAGTTATGCGAGGGCAAACGCAATCAGATCAGGGTAGACCAAGGCTCAGATTTAAAGACACTGTAAAAAGAAACTTGAAGAAGTTGGACATAGACAGGAGTTCCTGGCAGCGGAAGGCTAAGGACAGAGCTGTGTGGAGGAATCTGATCAGACCTAAATGAAACAGTCATTGTTGCCCACGACAGACTGCTATGATGATGATGATGATGAATATAAGTTTAAACTAAAAGCTCCGTTTTCCTCCCACAGTCCAAAGACATGCATGTTAGGTTAATTATCATTAACTGGGAAGTATATATTGTCTATCGGTATGAACATGAATAAATGTAGAGAAATGAGAAATTAATTTGCAATTTTTATTTCTTCTTGTAGAAATATGAGTGTGTATTTCATGGTTGAACAATGAAATTCATGTAGCGTTTATAGTGAGGCCTGACTGTTTTATGCACAGTATAAATTACACTTAAAGCCACTACTATTTGTTGTGAATCACCCTTTTTAAGGGCTACTGAAGGACACCAAACACTCGCTGTGGTTTCTGCACATTTACTAACTTAAAGACAAACATACGAAAAACACTAAACATATACATACAAAATGAGAACGTGCTGGAGGAGAGCGGGGCTCAACATCACAGGGATACAAAAGCCTGGGAATGCCAGACCAAGGGGCACAATCCAGCTGGACCACACCTGAGTTGCTACGGGGCTCACGGGTGGAACTAAGGGGAATAACTAACCTGGACGGAGCTCTCCTCTCTCCTTGACAGCGAAGCACCAATAACACTCAGAGCGGGGTTGTGCATCTGAGGATGGCACAGGGATAGAAGGACACGACAATGGAAAGAGGTTGTCATGCCCTTTTATACCATTTAATAATAAGCGACAGGTGTGGATGCATGATTGGAGAAAATAACAGAATGAATGACAGCTGTGCAGCTCCCAACAGTCTGACAGCCGGAAGCTGCACAGCGCTGTCAAAATAAAACACAAACTGGAAACCATAATGAGACAACAACACAACCACAAAATGTAAACATGCAACAAATACAAAATGACAATAACTGGACAAAATAACAGAGAAACAGACAGAAAAAGACTAAACTTAAACTGGAGACTTTGCACGGCACCCACCCGTGCCCAGGATCATGACAATGTCCCCCCTCCCTCAAGGGGTGGTTTCCAGACACCCCAGGGCAACATCAAAAGGAAAAAGAACCCCCCCCACACAGAAGACCCCCGCAACAAGAAAAACAACCCAGCCCCGGGGGTGGGGGGGAAGCCCAGGCACGGAGAGACCGAGACAAAACAAACAAAAAAACAAACGAAAACACTGATAACCCACAACACTGTACAACAGGTTGCAGCAAGGGACTCAAAGCCCGACTCATTAATGGAGGAGACAGTTCGGGCGGCCTTCCAGAGTCCCAAGACCACTGGCTACTGTGCTGGAACATGTCGCGTGGCCTCCCCTTGTTCCAGAACCACCTGAGCAGGAGGGGCAACCCATCGGGCGGCCTCCCAGCAGCCCTAAGCCAGCGAGCCACGGCACACAACATGCCCCCTTCGGGGGGCGGTAGCCGGGCTAAGCACCCCCCACAGAGCGCAGGAGCTGGGAGACTGCATCCTCCTAAGATGGGCGGCCAATCAGCGGGAACCTCCTGTGATGCCCGACAACCCCGGACAAATCCCGACAAAGGCAAGGGATCCATGGTGATCTCAGACAAAGGCGTGGCACCCGCAGTGGCCTCGGGCAGGGACGCAGCACTCACGGAGGCCTCGGCCTGAGGTGCAGCAAACCATCGAGGCCCTGGACTGGGGTGAAGCACCCACGACGAACAGGTTGACCCACGAGAGCACCAGGCCAAGGAGACGATCGACCAGCGGAGCATCAGTTGAGGACAAGGAAGGAGGGCCCATGGCGACCTCGGCCTGAGGCGTGGCACCCACGGAGGCTCCAGACCAAGGCGTGGCACCCACGGAGGCCCCGGACTGGGGCACAGCACCCATGGAGGTCCCAGAATGGGGGGAGCAGCACCCGCGGAGACCTCGGATGGAGGGGGCACAGCACCTGCGGAGGCTCCGGGCGGAGGGGGAGCAGCACCCATGGAGACCTCGGGAGAAGGGTCAAACCCACAGGACACAGACAGCAGGTCAGAGTCCCCGGCAGCAGTGGAGTCCAGCTAGGAGAGCTCAGGCGCAGCGGATGGCTGCACTCAGCCTTCACCACCAAGAGCCAGGCAAGATCTCTCCAACACAGAGTGAAAACAAAAAAGAGAACTTGCCTGAGCTCAAGCTCCACTGCCGTCCAGGACTCTGGCGATCCAAGCTGGGGCGTGATGGCCTTCTCTGTCAGAGTGTCTACACTCGACACAGCCACCTCAGGGGAAGGAAAGGGAAAAAACACCGGAGAAAGATCACCGGCAGCAGTGGAGCCCGGCGAGGAGAACTCAGGAGCAGAGGACATCTGCAACCCATTCTCCTCACCCTGAGCCAGAGAAGAATTCTCAAGATCTGTATGTGCTAAAACAGAACTGAGTACTTGCCTGGACTCGAGCTCCACTGCCGTCCAGGACTCCGACGACTCTGCTGCGATGACCCCTGCAGCAGGCAAACCTCCAGGCATGGCAACCAACGCAGGTGGAACTCTGGGTGTGGCGACTAAAGCTGGAGGTTGCCTCACCGATGATGCTGGCTCCCGCGCCACTGAAACCAGGGGACTCTCTCCAGTTGGCTCAAGTTCCAGAGCGTGGGTAGCTTTCTGCTCCCATCTGATGTGTGGCTGCGAGGCTAGAATGAGGTTCTCCAGGACCGCAGATCCCTCCGCTGTCCAACGGCTCCATCCCAGGACCGGCGGACACTCAGAAAAAACAGGAGGAGACACAAGTCTGCCACGCACAGTTCATCCACAGTGGGGCCAATGGCCACCGACCTCCCTCGGTTGGCGGAGCCCCGGCAAGCTGAAGCCATAGTGCATTCTTGTGAACACAGATGAGGGGAAAAAGGGGAAAATTGATTAAAGAAAAAATGCAGAACTACACAGCGGCTGGTGTCCAACTCCTGGTCGTGTCCTTCTATCGTGAATTGCCCTTTTTAAGGGCTACTGAAGGACACCAAACGCTCGCTGTGGTTTCTGCACATTTATTAATGTAAAGACAAACATATGAAAAACACTAAACATATACATACAAAATGATAAAGTACTGGAGGAGAAGAGGGCTTAACATCACAGGGGGACAGAAGCCTGGGAACGTCAGGCCAAGGGGCAGAATCCAGCAGGAGCACACCTGAGTTGCTGCGGGGCTCACGGGTGGAACTAAGGGGAATAACTAACCTGGACGGAGCTCTCCTTTCTCCTCGACAGCGAAGCACCAATAACACTCAGAGCGGGGTTCTGCATCTGAGGATGGCACAGGACTAGAAGGACACAACAATGGAAAGAGGTTGTCGTGCCCTTTTGTACCGTTTAATAATAAGTGACAGGTGTGGATGCATGAGTGGAGAAAATAGCATGAATGACAGCTGTGCAGCTCCGAACAGTTTGACAGCCGGAAGCTGCACAACGCTGTCAAAATAAAACGCAAACCGGAAACCATAATGAGACAACACAACCACAAAATGTAAACATGTTACAAATACAAAATGACAATAACTGGACAAAATAACAGAGAAACAGACACAAAAAGACTAAACTTAAACTGGGTGCCGTGCCCAGGATCATGACATTATTAGAATCCACAGTAGCATTATTTTTGAATATCATTTCAGGGGAAAAAACATAAAAAAGCATAATAATTCTATCAATTCAATAAATTCATAACTTTGTCTTTTTTTAGTAAATGAAGTAATTAGGTTTATGAGCTTTGCATCTGACACAAGATAAAATGACAAAGCTTTTTTTAAAATAAACATTTCTTCAGAATTAACTTTTTCTGTTGTGATGAACTGTGGGTCAGGTCATCTATAGAAGGAAAAGTGGGGGCGGCAGCTTTGAGATATTTCCTCTTAATGCAACAGTGATGTGGATGGAGCCCAGGGCGCCTATAAAAAGAAAAGGCTCATGTGTCGGCCTGTGGTCTTTGTTTCCAACAAAGCACCAAAACTTTTATATTTCCTTTCCTGAACACCCACACACATATCCCTGCAAACTGGCAAGCACATGCAGTGAGACAAATGTATCAGAGTGCATTCAATGTAATCAGCACAATCTGCACGTACGCAGACCCTGAATGGTATAGATGAATGCTTTGGAGATGAATGAGTGGAAGCCTGAGTGGATGGATTCAAATTTATTTTGGTCAAAACGGCCTAAACATGACTGAGTTAAGACATAGGATATATTGCTATATGAAAAAATAGGAATATGTTTGTATTTTATGGGATGTAATCATTATAGTATCCGTATCTAAGTAAAGACTGTCTTCATTTTTTTTTTGCATATTGGAACCTTTCAGTCAGCTACCTACCTCCCAGTGTGCTCTCTTGTCACTGAATCAGAGAAAATGATTGACAGTACCGTTAATCACCAGATTAACCACAGGAGCATGGTATGAGCCACTGTGTGGTTTTTATCTGTCAACTCTTGCATAAATACGTGTGTAAGTACTATATAACGTGCCCATTGCAGTTAAGATGTCTTAATTTGTCAGCCATACTGTATGTAGCAAAGGCCAGGCTTTATTCCCTCAGTTTAATGTTATTTTTGCAGTCAGAGTTTTATGTGAAGCATTCATTCTCCTTTGCAACGCCAGTGCCAATGTAACAATTTCATACAGTTGTTTAAAGGTGAACTGAACTGAACGGCATTGAACGGCACTGGGTGATAGTACATACAATTATAAAGATAATTTATCATTGGCACCCCCTCCACAAATCCCGGAATCTTGGAGAAAATCGCGATTTTGAATTTCCCGCCCTGAAAAATCAGACGAATCCGCCGATTAACCGGAAGTGCAGCCGGAGTTCCGCGTGACGTCACAAGTGTAGTGTAGTGTAGTCTCCCTACCTTCTCCCTGCCTTCTACATTAGAACATCAGGTATCAACACGGAGAGCCCGCACAACTCAAAATCCACCTCTCTGACCACCGCTCCACTCCTCTCCGCCCACCTCTTCACCGCTCGGGAATCTCGCAAGCTGATTGGCCGAGACGTTTTACCTCGCAAGCTGATTGGCCGAGACGTTTTACCCAGCTTCTCTCCCTGCCGAGCGCCCATACCCAGCGAAGGAAGACCGCATTCATTGTTCTTTATCGCTCGTGTTGCTTAGTGGCACTTTTCGATGTTCTCTTGTGCCTTTTTGTGCAAAATAGTGCTTGTGACGCCCTTGGGGGGGGGGTGACGCTACTTCGCGGTTTTTCACTTTTCGCGGTCCGTTCTGGCCCCCATTAAACGCGATAAGCGAGGGATCACTGTAATAAGTTGGAAAAATGATGATGGTTTTTTTTTTCCTTTCATTTTTATTGTTAATTTTCCTTATCCTGACACCCCAAACATGCCAAAGTAAAGACTCACCATTCTGTATTCAATAAGCGACTCTCCTCCCCATCACTGCTGTGGTCTGAGTCGGTGCCGGAATCCCCCGAAATTTCTGGCTCTAATCTGTACGGTTCGATGCCTCCCTCGCTCTCTTCCTGTTCACTTGACACTCCTGCATCCTCCTCTGTCTCGTCACCGATCCTGAATGCCTCTTCACTCTGAAAACTCTGGTCTTCTTGACTGCTGGAACTGCTATCATCTGCCATTGTTGTTTTGATAAGGGTCACACTCGTGACGTCACGCAGCGTCATCTGCACTACTTCTGGTTTGTTTGGCACTGCCAGCCAGAGGCAAAAGTTTATCGGCTTATAGCTTGGCCATCGCACGGCCTAAAAATTTCTTTTATGTGTTGAAAAATACAATAGGTAATAAGGAATTAATCTGCTATTCTACTTTTTCGGCAAAAAGGTGGGTTCAGTTCACCTTTAAGATTCTACAGTGAGTATAGTGGCTTGTTTCCAAATTTGATTGGATTTGTAGAATACCCTTTTTGTATTCTATATCAGATATATGTGACTAAAAAGAGCTTGAATGTGGTGGTAGATCCTGAACACAAGAATTCCAGTTCAACCAAAGAAAAAGGTTGTTGATTTAGGATGTGCTAAATGGAGTGAAACACTTTCTGTTGCATTTCAGGCAATTTGAAAAATCAGGACGCAAAGTTTAAGCCCTGATATGATGTGGTTTTGTTGGAGATGGCGGTGGAGACCATTGCTGAGCTGTCACAGTCAAAAATTTTCATGCTAATTGACCACCCGTACACAGCATTCCTGCTCCACTGACTTTTCTCTTGAGGCCGACAAACAAACCCAGAACTCAAGAACACCTCCACCAGACTCACTGACTGTAGTATGATTAATCACATTTTCCCTTTCCCCTCTCTCTCTCTCTCCTTTTCTTCCTTTCATGCTTGCTCATTCTCTCGTCTCCTGAGCCTTGTGTATTGGTCTGAGTAGTTAACCTCTCCTGGTACTCTAAGTTAAACATCCTTGTAATGTCAGAGCAGCCAGAAGGAAATCCATTGTGTTCAGTTGGCATTTTATTCTTCTTTTTTTGTAGTGATTCATTATAGGTGAACCCTTTCCATCTCATATATCAAATTGCTTGGCTATAGAAGTGGTGAGCGAAGTTTTGGAGTAAAGCAAAAATAAACAAATCCTTCTGACTCCATTTACCAAAAGCAAAAAATGGCAAGCTTGTAAAATACGCCCAGTCCAACCAGCATTAGGTAAAGGAAAGCCTGGGAAACTGATACCAAGGCCAGAGGTCAAACAAGGTAAGATAAGATAAGCCTTTATTAATCCCACAATGGGGAAATTCCAGGATTGCAACAGCACAGGGATAGCAACACTCAGAGCAATAATTTAGAAGATACGAAAATAAGAGCAGTAAATATACATATGTACACATAAATATATAAATATATATATACGTACACAGTGCGGAGCATTGTAGCTAGATGGAATAAACAGCATAACCGTCTACTTAGTTATCCTACATAGTATGAATATGTACCCATACATATTGTCACCCTCCGTAGCGACTGATACTGTCCTAGTTGTATACTGGAGGGGACCATTTGTGCAAGTCTGTTGCGTCTTTTGCATTCAGTACTATTAGGTCGTCACGTTTTGGTTTTTTTTTGCTATCTCTGCGAGCAGCCCTGCTTAGGTTATAAAGTCTGACAGCCGTAGGTAGGAAGGACCTACGAAACCTCTCCGTCGTGCACCCATGATGATGTAGTCTACTGCTAAATGAGCTCCTCAGTACGTTCAGTATGTCCGACATAGGGTGGGACTTGGACTCCAGTGGAGATGACAGTTTAGCCACCGTCCTTCTCTCTCCTATCTCCTCCACTGGGTCAAGGCGTTGCCCCCGGACAGAGCTAGCTTTCTTGATCAGTTTGTTCAGTCTCTTCCTATCAGCTGCTGTAATGCCACTGCCCCAGCAGACCACTCCAAAAGTGATGGCTGATGCCACCCCCGTGTCGTAGAATGTCTTCAGGAGCACCCCTTGTACACCAAAAGACCTGAGTCTCCTCAGTAGGAACAGCCTGCGCTGTCCCTTCTTATAGAGTGCGTCGGTATTGTGTGACCAGTCTAGTTTATTGTTCAGATGAACACCTAGGTACTTGTAGGATGTCACCATCTCAATGACTGTTCCCTGGATGTTTACTGGTGCTGTGAGGGGTTGTCCTTGCCTGCGGCAGTCCACCACCAGCTCCTTAGTTTTCCTCGCGTTGATCTGCAGGCAGTTCCGATGGCACCAGTCTACGAAGTCCGGGATAAGTCCTCTGTACTCAGCTTCATCTCTGTTGGAGATGAGGCCGATAATCGCAGAGTCATCAGAGAACTTCTGTAGATGGCAGTGTGTTGTGTTGTGTGAGAAATCCGCAGTATAAAGGGTGAACAGGAAGGGAGCCAAAACCGTTCCCTGGGGGGCCCCCGTGCTGCCGATGATTGTGTCGGACACACAGTCCCGGGTTCTCACAAACTGATGATGTCCAAGTTTAGATTACTTCCTAAGGACTGACTGTGTGACCATTACAAAATACTGTATAAGCAAGGTAGCACTGTAAATAGTTATATTTGTCTGTATAGGACAAATATGAAATAACACTTTTAAAGTTTTGCCACATCTGTCATGTGATGTGTTTGGGTTTCTTTCCAATTTAGAATGTCATCTTAAAAGTAAATATAGACTGTGTGTTTATACTTCACATGTAAATCCCTTCCACACCATGTGGTGGTGCATATCTCCGTTTCACTGTCCCTAGGCCACACAGCTACTGTAAGTAGTGAAACCACTGAAAGTGTAGTGTAGCAGTGAAAGCCACAGTGGCGGGGGGGGGGGGGGGACGTTCAATCCTCTGGTAGCTCTGTGCGTTAACTTTCCTTTCCCCATTCCATTATACTGGGCACCAAGCTAGAAAGTATCCTTTTATATGGTCTTTGGTATGACTCAGCCGGGATTTGAACCCACGACCTCCCGGTTATGGGGCGAATGCTCTGCCAACTAGTCCACCACTCTAGTATGTGTCACTTAACCACAATACCAAACTCTTGATTTGTTAAAACAATATTTTAATCTTTATCTTCTCTCCTCACCAAAACATGTCAGGGCGTGGGCTTAAAGTTGCTTTGGGATTTTCTGTATTTCACATTGATTGTTATTATTATCCTGGGTTGCCATCATTGTCATTATTATTATTATTATTATTATTATTATTATTATTCTGTTTTGTATATTTACAGTGGTGTGAAAAAGTGTTTTCCCCCTTCCTGATTTCTAATTTTTTTGTATGTTTGTCACACTTACATGTTTCAGATCATCAAACAAATTTAAATATTAGACAAAGATAACACAAGTAAACACAAAATTCAGTTTTTAAATGAAGGTGTTTATTATTAAGGGAAAAAATCCAAACCTACGTGGCCCTGTGTGAAAAAGTGATTAGTTAGGTCACCCTTAGCAGTAACAACTGCAATCAAGCATTTGCAGTAACTGACAATGAGTCTTTTACAGTGCTGTGGATGAATTTTGGCCCACTCATCTTTGCAGAATTGTTGTAATTCAGCCATATTGGAGGGTTTTCAAGCATGAACCGCCTTTTTAAGGTCATGCCACAGCATCTCAATCGGATTCAGGTCAGGACTTTGACTTGGCCACTCCAAAGTCTTCATTTTGTTTTTCTTAAGCCCTTCAGAGGTGGACTTGCTGGTGTGTTTTGGATCATTGTCCTGTTGCAGAACCCAAGTGCGCTTCAGCTTGAAGTCACGAACAGATGGCTGGACATTCTCCTTCAGGATTTTTTGGTTGACAGCAGAATTCATGGTTCCATTTACCACAGCAAGTCTTCCACTTTTATGCCAGATGTAATGGGACACACAGCTTCCAAAAAGTTCAACTTTTGTCTCGTCAGTCCATAGAATATGTTCCCAAAAGTCTTGGGGATCATCAAGATGTTTTCTGGCAAACCTGAGACGAGCCTTTATGTTGTTTTTGCTCAGCAGTGGTTTTTGGTTTGGAACTCTGCCATGCAGGCCATTTTTGCCCAGTCTCTTTCTTATGGTGGAGTCATGAACATTGACCTTAACTGAGGCAAGTGAGGACTGCATTTCTTTGGATGTTGTTGTGGGGTCTTTTGCAACCTCTTGGGTGAGCTGTTGCCGCATTCTTGGGGTAATTTTGTTCAGCCGTCCACTCCTGGGAAGGTTCACCACTGTTCCATGTTTTTGACATTTGTAGATAATGGCTCTCACTGTGGTTCGCTGGAGTCTCAAAGCTTTATAAATGGCTTTATAACCTTTTCCAGACTGATAGATCTCAGTTACTTTGTTTCTCATTTGTTCCTGAATTTCTTTGGATCGCAGCACGATGTCTAGCTTTTGAGGATCTTTTGGTCTACTTCACTTTGTCAGGCAGGTCTTATTTAAGTGAGTTCTTCATTGAGAACAGGTGTGGCAGTAATTAAGCCTGGGTGTGGCTAGAGAAACTGAAGTCAGCTTTCCAAAGATGTGATAAACCACAGTTAATTTATGTTTTAACGGGGGGGGGGGGTACCTTTAATAATAAACACCTTCATTTAAAAACTGCAATTTGTGTTTGTGTTATCTTTGTCTAATATTTAAATTTGTTTGATGATCTGAATTATTTAAGTGTGACAAATGTATAAAAAAATGAGAAATCAGGAAGATGTCAGACACTTTTTCACACCACTATATTTCTCCATGGGTTGTCCTCTTAGTTTGTTATCAGTGTTATTATTATCATTATCATCATCATCTTTGCCATGGTCTTGTCTCTCCTGATCCTCAGTGTATGATTATCTGTGTAGCCCCGCCCATCCTGTTTCTGTGTCTCTGACCATGACCTGCTGTCTCTGTTTGCCTCTGATTGTGCCCACCAGTTCTGTATTGTATATGATTACTCCTGTTTCTATTTGTCAAGCCTCAATTTGTGTTCCCCATGATTGTCCTTATCATATGTGCGTGATCAACATACTTCTGTCCTGTCTTGCATCCTGCCTAGTGATGTCCTGTGATATCCTGCTGTGAATTTATGAGTTTTTGTTTCAGCTCCCGAGCTGTCTACTATTTTTTGTGTTTACACCATCGAGCTGTGCCCGTCTGGCCAGCTCTTTAATAAAGCACTGCCAAACTTTAAGTATTATATTTGGGTCCAGTTTCCACCCCCGTGACAGTAGGACAACCATCAGTATGGGCCCAGCATATATAAAGTTTCGGCAGATGGGCCTCAATGAGAAGGAAGCTTGGGAAGCAACCAACACTGAAGCCTGCATGGAGGATGCCCGCACTTCCCGCACACCGGAGGAAACCCTCCTCTGCCTCGAATGTGCCGAGGAGTTGAGTGAGGCGCTTCCAGCCCTACGACTTTTCCCTCAGCTCGCCCGTCTGCATGAGCAGAGTGTAAACATGCAGCTCATCATCTGGGGGCTGATGGGATTGTTCTCAGTGGCAGAGAGTTGCCAGTGGAGGAAGGGCAACATCCATCCGGGGTAAGACGTAGTCGTCGGCGGCGCCGAAGGACACAGCGGCCCAGCTTCTCATCCCCGGCGAGGGTGCTTCAGGCCTCCATTTCCTCCTGCCTCGGTCCATCACAAGTGCAACACCATCGGGCATCCTTG
Organism: Pholidichthys leucotaenia; assembly: GCA_020510985.1. Lineage (NCBI taxonomy): Eukaryota > Metazoa > Chordata > Actinopteri > Cichliformes > Pholidichthyidae > Pholidichthys > Pholidichthys leucotaenia. Next base: position 90,556,804 of record CM035840.1, on the reverse strand, counting down.
CCCCATCTGACGAGCTCCAGTTTCTCCCACGAAGACTCGCTGGACGGGTCAGTGGCAGCAGAGCGGGAATACAGGCAAGTACTCGTTAATTTTTTCACATCAATAAATGAAGAGACTTGTCTAGTTCCTGGTGGGGAGACTTAGCCACGGCCGCCTGCTGCTGCTGAGCTCTCTCCACCTCATGCTGCTATTAACTCTGTTGCCCTGTCCATTCATCCATCCTCACCCACATTCCCTGTGTCTGAATCTGCTTTTTCTGAGGAACCGGCTATACTGGGGGCAACCTATGGGTCTGGGATGAGCCGGCTGCTCCTGAAGCTTCTCCAGCTGCAGCTACCTCTGGGAGTTGGTTCCAAGCAGTTGTAGCCCCCACACTGGACGTCCCACCGGTTGATGTTTCTGTGTCTGGGCTGTGGGAGGATCATCTAGTACCTGCTCCACAGCATCCCCCAGTCCCAGTGCCTGCTTCATGGCACCCCTCTCATTCCAGTACCTGCTCCATGGCGCCCCCCAGCTCTAGTTCTGGCTCCATGTTGCTCCCCAGCTACAGTGTCAGCTCCATCGGTCATCTCTCCTGCAGTTCATCCTGAAGTCATCAACCCGGCAGCAGGAGTCCAGGAGTAAAGGGAAGTACCTTTCCATTTATGTTCAACCACCATTTTTGAAAAGACTTGCCTTGCTCCTGGTAGGGGGACCCAAGTGCACATTCCACCAGCTGCTAAGTCCTCCCCACCAGTATCTGCTGCTTATGATTATGGTGTCGCCTCACTGACCTCCTGTTTGCCTGAGGTGGCCATGTCAAAGATGGAGCCACAGGAGGACCACGCTCCAGCCATTGTTGCAGAGGTCAGGGGACATCCACCCACTGCTCCAGAGGTCACTGGACCTCCCCTCGCTACTCCAGAGGTCATGGGACCTCCACCTGCTGCTCCAGAGGTCAGGGGATCTCCAGCCATTGTTCCAGAGGTCAGGGGACCTCCAGCCATTGTTCAAGGCCCTTTGGACTTGGGTAGGCTGCCTGACTCGCCGGGATTTATTTTGGGGCCTTGGATTTCATTTAGCCCCCAAAACTGTATTTTCGTTTTGGATATTGCTGTGGAGGGTTACAGTTTGTTTCGGCCCACCTGACCTTGTACACCCACCACCCACCCTGTGAAGGTTTTTTGGTCTTTTTTCTTTTGTTGGTGTTACCTTTGGGTCATCTGGAACCTGCCCCTTAAGAGGGGTGTACTGTCAGGGCGTGGGATGGGTCTCATGCCCTCATCCTAATTTATAATTGTGTTATCTTGTCTTCAGGTTATGAGCCCCAGCCTTCATCCTCGCTTTAAGTTGCTTTTGGGATTTTCTGTATTTCACTTTATTATTATTATTATTATTATTATTATTATTATTATTATTATTATTATCCTGGGTTGCCATCATTGCCATTATTATTCTGTTTTGTATATTTATTTCTCCGTGGGTCGTCCTCTTAGTTTGTTATCAGTGTTATTATCATTATCATTATCATCTTTGCCATGGTCTTATCTTTCCTGATCCTGTGTGTGATTATCTGTGCAGCCTCGCCCATCCTGTTTCTGTGTCTTTGACCATGCTCTGCTGTCTCTGTTTGCCGCTGATTGTGCCCACCTGTTCTGTTTGTATATGATTACTCCTGTCTATTTATGTCAAGGCCCAATCTGTGTTCCCCATGGTTGTCCTCGTCATACGTGCTCATGTCCTGTGATATCCTGCTGTGAATTTGTGAGTTTTTGTTTCAGCACCTGAGCTGTCTGTTACTTTTTGTGTTTGCACCATCAAGCTGTGTCCGTCTGGCCAGCTCTTTAATAAATCACTGCCCAACTTTAAGTATTGCATTTGGGTCCAGTTTCCACCCCCCGTGACAAAACATAGACAGTTGCTCATCAGTCAAAGGCTACAAACTAAAGAGATGTCATGTCCATGTCATGCCCATTAAAATTTCAAATTCCAGTATAGTGTATGTGCCAAAAAAAAAAAGAAAACCCAGAAGTCTTGATCTTTTACTGTTTCAGAGAAGTCGAGCACGAGAAGTGCAAAGATGCTGGTCTAATTATTCAGAGGTGTGTTTTTGATAAACCAAAGTGCTCCTGCCCATCCCTTTATTTATTTATTTTTTACCCTTGTCCTGTCAGGCAGCTAGGTGAGCAGAACAGAAATCTGCTACCCTTATTGTGCCAAACAGATTTACTTGGCCAAAAGGAGCTTTATACAGTACATATACTGTATATGTACTGTATATTGTTGTAAACTTCTCTTGTAATAACTTTTAATACTTTATTTAAGTCATTTTACCCATGAAGGACCCGACAGGAGGAGAATGTGGAAAGGAGGTGTGGAGAGGGGGAAAGAAAAGGGAGAGCAACAGACAAAGAAGACAAACAAACCAACAACTAAAACAAGCAGAAGACAGACTGCTTCTTCCACTGAAGAGGTCTCAACATGAGTCTGGTATCCGCACCTGTTAAAGGAGAGACATATGTGTGTATGCATATGTGTGCGTGTGTATGAGAATGCACGCAAAATAAGTGTATACATGTGAGTGGTTTGTTACCAAACATACGAAGAGGGTGGCTGGTCGCAGCACCGCCCCCCCCCCCTCGGAAACACTGAGCAAGCAGGGCAATGCCACCAAGCCCCACAGAGCACAAATGTCCAAGGCCAACAAGCCCCATGAGAGCCAGGCATCCACCCCAGGAGGGACGGCTGAGGGAGGCCAGGCTGCCAGGCAGCCGGTGCGGCAGGACCACAGCCCCGGACCGGCCAACCACCCACCCTCCCAGCGGGGTCAAAGCCAGCCCCTGGGCCCCAGGCGCCAGGACGCTAGTGCCCCCACCCCTGCGGGCCAGAGACCGGCCCACGCCCCCGGCGCGAGCCCCCCCAAGCACCCCCACAACGGGCCCGCCCCTACTCCAGCGCCACTGTCGCACACCCCAGGGACCCCCACGGCCAAAGAAGGTGCCCCCTCCCATCTAGGGGAGCCCACATAGCCAAGAGGCACTACCCCCTCAGTCCAGCACCTCCCGACCAGCACACACTCCCATTCCCACGCATTCACACCCTCATGCTCTCATATGCAGCCACACATATGAGAGCTCACTCACTCTCACTCACTCTCACAGTGAGCTCACTCACTCTCGCTCGCCCTCTCCCCCACACAATCCCACACTCTCACTCCCGGACCCACCCACTCTCTCCTACTCCTGTACCCGCTCAATCTCACTCCCACTCCCACTCGCCCTCAGAGTCACCCTCACTCACTCATGTTCACCCATACACACACTCTCACTCGCGCTCTGACCTACTCACATCCATTTGTGTTCTCCCCCACACACTCCCCCACACTCATTCACCCTTTTTACTTAGGGCGACCGTGGTCCAGATGCAGCGAGCATGAATGTGCGCCAGTGCCCGGCAGCAGCCGGGGAGACAAATTGAATAATTATATGGCGATATGATTTTTGGCCCATATAGCCTAGCCCTAACGCTCACACTTCACACCCTCACCTTGTATTTTTGTGAATATGTTGCACTTATACACTGTACATTTTCATGTTGACTTGCTAAGTTTGACTTGTTTTGTTTTCATTATCATACACTGTATGACACCTTGTACCATCCTATTATTGTTATGACAGTATCAATATAAAAACTGACAGACTGTATTTGTAGTCTTGTTTTTTTTTATCTTTCATATATTTAACATCCATAGTTTTTTTCTGTTATATTCTGCTATGTTCCTGACTTCCTGCTGCTGTAACACCTGATTTTCCCTCATGTGGATCGATAAGGGTTATCTTATCTTAAAAGGAATCCTATCAAAAAGCATACTAATTTACACGTATATTCTTCACTCGGAATATCTTTGGTTTTCAGCATGTCTGCTTGCATCATTTTAATTCCTTGTGTCATCTACATGTTTCTAATGCTGTGAATGGTGAAGTCATCTCTAAGGTTTGTACTCTACACTAATGTTGATACAAGGTTGTGCTGGCCTGATGGTCGGAAGAATGTGTGAACACAGTAACAAACCAATATTTTTAGGTATTTAACACACTGAGATCTAACACTTGCAGCCCAAGTGCAGCTTCAGGAAGAACGCTGCTGCATTTGAACATTGTAGAGACAGCTTCTTTCATTGTAAGTACATTTGATCTCAAGGAACACCACCCATCTTGTTTGATATTCTGGGTGCATAAATGGAGACATTCCAGACACGCAAACTGCCCGTGACAAATGATCAACCTTTGGGTTTTCGGTTTTTGCATTGCTGTGGGTTTCTTGGCACAGAGAAGTGGGTTTAGGGTTGAGACTTTTTCTTTCTCTCTAGCTTCAGTAACTAAAACGTTACCACAGAATATGGAGAAGTTTTTGTGTTGTGTTGGACAGAACCTCTAGGATGGGGATAGGATTTTATAATGATCTTTTTTTTTTTTTTTTACCTCTGACAGTCTGCATTAGGAACATTGATGGATCTGTGTGTCATTGAGTGGGCTGTTGACTGGATTAGATCAGTTTCAATAATACAGATCCTAAGCTAAGAAAAAAGGTTGAAAGTTAGTTTCAAGTCATAACCCTTTGAGAAGAGAGAAGTGAAAATAACATATATTACTGCCAGATTAGTCACTGCATATTAGGGGTGATGTTGGTTTTGACTGGATTCCAACACTTCTCCAGTTCCTTCAGTGGTTGCATGAAATATGTCCTTTCTTTATTTCCAAACTGGAGACTGGAGGTGTTCTACATCTTTTATAATGCATTATAGAAGCCTATTGATTTCTCAATTTCATTAAACAGGCCTCGCTCAGTGCCATAACTGATGTCATTCCACTGCTTCCTGTCATTTTCCAGGCAGGCGCTGTTCCACATTCCCTTCTCCAAACTCTGTCCAGTTGGATCCAGACATGATCGATTCTTTTATACTCCATTTGTAGCATTCATCAAAATTCCACTGAATCATGAATCCTTACCCAGTACTGTCCAAAGTACTCTAATGGCAGTTTAAAGGAACGTTAGGCCTTCCTGGGGCATAGATTTTTCTCACTAAACTGATCGTGTTTGGGAACAGAAAGAAACAACATGCTGCAGGAGAAAAAAAACCTCCTGCCTTGGAATCAGCAATCTCAAGTAAACTTTGCTGTATCACTAAAAAGTTTATAATGTGGAGGAAAGAGATCAGTTCAGGCAAGATGCTACGAGCTGGAAGGTTTCAAAGTTTTATTCCTCCATCATCATGAGACACACTGTAGCGCTGTGCGCTGTGGCTGTGAGTGTGTGCGTGTCTGTGCATGAGGCATGTAAAGTCAGCTCTTATACAGACAAGAGAGAATGCATGGCACATTTGCATATTGATATACATATCAGTCAAAACATATCAATCGCGTGATTAACTGGTGCTGGACTTCCTCTCCTTAATCCGGGGATGTATAACAATAGTCATTGTTCTGCTTGTCCCCCCAGGGATTCTCTGTTCGTATGCAATCCCTGCTGAGCGTGAATATTATCAGTCTGCATTGTGCTGGGTGCCCACACGGCTACCCCCAGAACGCTCTGAAGGGGCTATGACACCTCCCCCCCCCCACCGTCGTTTGGCTCCAGCTCCGGTAGAACTGTCGGAGGGCATGTCAGTCCGTGGGGTGGACGGGGGAGGGGTGGAAAGGGCAGTGTACTCTGCTCCGAGTTCCAGCACGTTGAATGGCCGTGGATCATGGGAGCACAGGCTGGTGTGCAGTCGTACGTAATGGAACCAGATGGCAATCGGCCGGCTTAGGGATTGAAGTGCGGGAAAAGCTCTGTGCAGGAGGAGGGGAAGGGGGTGGGAGTAAGCAAGTGCCGGCCCGGGATGTCAAAGGTGCCTGGGCCGCGCAAAAATTGCGTGTGGATCCGCGATGGTGAGGGACTTTCCCGGTAAACCTGGTGGACATCCACAGCGGCTGTGAAAAACAAAACATTTTATTTGACTCCTCCCGTGGCTCGATCCAACGAGGATGTGGGGAAGGCGAGTGGCCAAACTCCCTGAGGATGCGTAGTGGCTGTGAAACAACTGCAGCTGTGTGAGGGTGTGAGGTGGTTTGGCTTTTAGGTGCGGGAAACAGCCCTAAAGTCATCGGGGAAAGCAATCGGCTAAATTCCCGTTGTGCACCGCGGCTGAGAAACCCATACAAAGTCGTGTGTGAGGGCTGCACGTCCGCTCCAGGTGCGCGAGCAGCCCTGAAGGTTCCGAGGGTGGCGATCGGCCATTTTTCTCTGGTATGTGCAGTGGCGGAGGACGATGTATAAGTCTGTGGAGTCGGTTTGTCCCTAGTGCGTGGCGCGTGCCTGGTGCAGTGACCACATAGCTGGCAGTTGCGCTGTCCTCGTAATCCTGCAGAGTGTCGGGCTTCTGTGCGTGGGAGGTCCGCTGTCTGGAGTCTAGTCAGAGTCGGGGAGCTCGGTGGAAATTAATGCAGCTGGCGTCGATGATTGTCCCCGTTCAGGCTGCTTCCTTCGTTCGCTCGTGTCATTCATGGTGCGTTTTGGTCCCAGCGCTGCGCTCCGGTGAGGATGAAGAGGTTGCAGGCGTTCTCTGGTCCTCTGGGATCCACAGCGTGGTGAGAGGGAGGAGACGGTCATTCTCCCTCGTCAGGTCACCAGCGTGGAGGTAAAAGATCAGGCGAGGGACGCACCATGACGCGTGCTGAGGCTTCCTGTCCGGGTCATCTCCGGGGTGTTCGCCTCGCGTTCCATTCTTCGTCAAGGGTCACCAGTGTGGAGGAAAGAGATCAGTTCAGGCGAGATGCTATGAGCTGGAAGGTTTCAAAGTTTTATTCCTCCATCATCATGAGACACACTGTAGCGCTGTGCGCTGTGGCTGTGAGTGTGTGCGTGTCTGTGCATGAGGCATGTAAAGTCAGCTCTTTTATACAGACAAGAGAGAATGCATGGCACATTTGCATATTGATATACAGTACATATCAGTCAATACATATCAATCGTGTGATTAACTGGCGCTGGACTTCCTCTCCTTAATCTGGGGATGTATAACAATAGTCATTGTTCTGATTGTCTCCTAGGGGCTCTCTGTCCGTATGCAAATTGTTCTGCTTGTCCCCCCAGGGATTCTCTGTTAATATGCAGTCCCTGCTGAGAGTGAACATTATCAGTCTGCATTGTGCTGGGTGCCCACAATAAAAATTTTGTTATGCCAGCATTTGTCACACAAACATGAAAAATTCTTGATGGAAGACAAAAGATCTATGGAGACTGATTTTTTTTAGATTGCTGAATTCTCTCCAGTCATGATTCAGTTGCTGAAATCACAGTGTTTGCATAATTGACTCTTACTTCTTATGGCCTCTATTGAAAATTTAGATTACTGCCAAAAAAAGACAGCAGCCGCAGCCAACTAAGAATGATTTTAAGATCTTAACTACTGTGTCCACATACGCGTGGAAGTTTGCACATATTTATGTTTGCATTTGTGTGCTCAATTGGATCAAATAGTGTTAGGAACTAGATCGTAATCACAAATACCATGGATGACCAGCTGTGGCATGTCTGAGACTGACTACAATGCAGACACATTCCTCTGAAGGAAAGAAAGTGGCAAGAGAAGTGATAAAGGACAGTTTTTAGTCAAATCATTTACTCTAATAAAGACAGTGGTTTCATATGAAAAAGACTTTAGGCCCTGTTTTGACAGTCTACAACAGGCTTTTACACCAGGGTTTGTGCCTTGGCTTTATCCTGATGCTCCCCAAACTCACTCACAATGATCCTCAGGAGGGTCTGCATCCAGGTTGTGCTCAAGGTCATTGTCAAAGGTCAGGAGATCTGGGCATCTATGATTTCACAAAAAAACACCACCACCACCCCAGTCCACTGACCTTGACCTTAAGCACATCATAGATGGGTCTGCATCAAGGCTGTGCTTAAGGTTAAAATCAGCGGTCAGGAGATCCAAGCACTTGGAATGAATTTGTCAGGCCGGAATGAGCAACTCCATCATTGATGGTCTGGTTTATGTTTTTGCATCACACCATCTAATTACCAGTAGACAGTGCATCCACTTTGCACTGCAAGGAGGAGACTCATTTAAAAGAGGGGTAGCAGCAGTGCAATCTCGACACGTTAGTATTTTGTTACGTTTTATTACAATGTGCTTTTGATCAGGAAAAAGGAGGTTTGTCATCAGAAGGGCATTGTTAATGTGTTTTGAAGTCACACGGCTCCTGACAGGAGCACATGAGGAAACACAGCATGTGCTGTTCAGCTATTTTAATGGTCAGACTTGTAACAGTTATAATCTAATCACCTGTCATTTTAATTTTTAATATGATGATACACTCAGGGCCTGACATTAATACCTGCCGCATTTCACCGGTGGCGGGTAAGACAGCCAGTCCCACTAGCCACCTTGGTGGGTTGTAGTTTTCTCAAGCAACATCTAAATAATAATATTAATAATAAGCCTAGTGTGAGACTACAAAACTACAACTCCGATGAGCACTATCTGCATGCAGTGTATTGTCATTGGTCCACTGTCACCGTGGGCGTGGTCTGGCTCAGCTCCCAGCGTGGTACACAGGACTGCTCTAGGCTGGGGTACAGAAGAAACCGCGGACGCTGTGCTCTGCAGGTCAGTTCATTTTGTGACCAGAAATGGCGCTGAACTGACAGCAGGCCAGCCAGTGCAACAGACCTGTCCCCACTCTTTGCGATCAGATCACCAGGGAAATTGCACCTGATCCCCCGATGTCACAGCGTGAGAAATTAAACTGTGCTCTTACCCCACATTAGCTCCTACCTCTGTGATTAAATATGATTACTGTTAGAGTAAGAAGCTCCCGTTTACTGTCCACAGCTGTGCAAATTTAAGTTTTCGTATGACAGACAGGCCCCCCCCTCCTGCCATCACTTCAGCCGCACCAGCAGCCACCACTGGTCCCTGCCATTGGACAGTCTAACATAATTTTATAACTTGTTTTTCTATGTCATAGTCTACATGTAGTATATGTTTAAGAATAATTGATGTGTGCTGTATATTATTAACAAATATTAACAAAATACAGCAAAATAGGACAGATCACACTATCAAGGTGCGTTCAGACCAAATGCCAACCGGCATGCAGCGTGATTACATTTTATATTGATTTTGATGTGCCACCCCAAGATTTTCAGTGGCCTCCATGTGGCCCCCCCCGTGAAACATTTCTGGAGGCGCCCCTGATGACGGAGAGAAAAGGTGACTAAACTTTGACATGTTGCTATAAAGAGCAAATGAAGCTTCTTCTGAGGTGAACTTTTGTTTATCTGTAATTATCTATATGTGATATGCAACTTTTTCATGGAAGTAAAACCTCTAATTATGTGTTTTTACTGTGCTGGTCCAGGGGTGGAAAACATGTGGCCCGCGGGCCCAAAACGGCCTGCCAGGGAATCCAAGTTTTTCTCTGACTTTACAGCTTACTTTCTAGTAAATTTCTGACTTTTTCTACTGCTTAGAATTGTTCATGTAAATTTAAGACATTTTTCTCCTTAAGATGAGAAGTTTTTCCTCATCAGTTTTCTTTTTCTTCTTTTCTCTGGTGAAAACAGGTTGTGTGCATTTAGATTAAATCCATCAGCAAGTACTAATGACCTTATGCAGCCCTGAAGGGGTGTCCCAAATCATAGGGATAATTTTCAACCTCTATCAAGGGTCAAGGGGTAGGAGTAGGCAAAGGGGAAGGGGTAGGGTTACAAATGAGAATTGGGACACACCCCAAATTTACCTGTACTTTACTCTCATATTGCAAATACTTTTTAGACTGTTCTACAGCATTTACTGCTGTTAATAAATAATTCAACAGTGTTTCTCTTGCTATTTTTATGTATGTATAAGCATCATTTACATTTAAAATGATTGTAAATTTAGTTTTTTTTTTTTTCTCTCCCGGCGCCACACGAGTCGGCTGCCCTTTGCAACAGCGGCTCGATTCCGAGTCTTTTTTCCCTTCCTCTCTCTTTTTGATCCGTCTTTTTTTCACTCCACTTATATCACGGACACACAGATCGTCCCAAATGTCTCCTGAGCCGGTGGACGGAGCCACTGTTTATAGCAGGATACGATACAGCAGGGAAGAGCTGCTAGCATTCAACCGCCACCCGGTCCCATTGGAAAAACTCGACATACCGAGAGAACTGAGGCGAAAATGCCGCGGCTGCCGGGCTGGAGCAAGGCGGAGGACAAAAAATATAAGGTACAGACCCTCCCTTCCATCTATTGTCATGGGAAATGTACGGTCGTTACTGGGAAAGGTAGATGAGCTAGCGGCTATCTGCCGTTACGACAGCACATACCGGGAGTGCTCTCTCCTTTTGTTTTCTGAGACGTGGCTAACTGAACTAGCAGCAGATGCTAACATTGAGCTGGAGGGTTTCCACTTGATACGGGCAGACCGAACACCAGACAGTGGCAAAGCAAGGAGCGGTGGAGTGATAATGTATGTTAACAACAACTGGTGCAGACCGGGACATATCACTGTTAAACAATGACACTGCAGCAAAGACATTGAGTTGCTAGCTGTTAGCATGCGGCCTACATATCTCCCGAGAGAACACTCACACGTGATCTGCATTGTTGTTTATGCAAATCCGACGGCGAACGCTGGGACAGCGCGTGACGTCATCCATTCAGTAACCAGCAGGCTGCAGACAGAACACCCAGATGCTCTTCTCCTCATCTCAGGCGATTTCAACCATGTTTCACTGTCTCCCGTTCTACCCACGTTTACCCAGTATGTCACATGCCACACTAGAGACAATAAAACACTGGACTTATTCTACGCAAACACTAAGGAGGTGTACACCTCATCACAACTCCCCCCACTCGGGAGATCGGATCACAACTTGGTTCATCTCCGGCCGGTGTACAAACCCCTAGTGCACAGACAACCTCCGGCCATGTGCACAGTGAAGTTATGGTCTGAGGAGGCAATGGACACTCTAAAGGGCTGTTTTGAAGCCACCGCCTGGAAGCAGCTCTGCGATCCACATGGTGAGGACATTGATGGCCTCACTCACACCTTCACGGACTACCTCAGCTTCTGTGTGGACAAATCCGTTCCCACCAAGACCATACGGTGTTGCTCAAACAACAAACCCTGGATCAACCCTGAGATAAAAACACTTCTGAGAGAGAAGAAGAGGATCTTCAGGTCAGGGAATAGGGAGATGCTGAAGTCCGTACAGAGGGAGCTGAGGAGAAAGATCAGAGAAGGCAAGGACAGCTTCAGGAAGAAGATGGAGGACAAGCTGCAACAGAGCGACATCAGCGGGGTCTGGAGAAACCTCAAAACCATCTCTGGGCTCCAGAATACCTCCCCCCAGGCCACGGGGGGCAGGGAGTGGGCGAACAACCTGAATCTGTTTTTCAATAGGTTTGACCAACCGCCCTCCCCCCTGACTGCACAACAACCACTGCTGCCTCTAAAGAGATCAAGTCCTGCTGCCCACTCCCCACTCCACCAACACCCCCCCACTCCCAACACACAGCCCCCCATCCTGACCCTGACCAGGACCCAGGTGAGGACGGAGCTGAGGAAGATCAAGGCGAGGAAGGCGTCGGGACCGGACGGCATCAGCGCAAAGCTCCTCACGTCCTGTGCAGACCAGCTGTGTGGGATTGTGACGTACATCTTCAACCTGAGCCTGAAGCTGGGGAGGGTACCACAGCTGTGGAAAACATCTTGTGTGGTACCTGTACCAAAAACTTCCCACCCCAAAGACCTGAACAGCTACAGACCGGTGGCCTTGACGTCCCACTTGATGAAGACCCTGGAGAGACTGCTCCTTGCTCACCTCCGCCCCCTGGTGGAACCAGCGATGGATTCACTCCAGTTCGCCTACCAGCATGGCATTGGGGTGGAGGATGCGGTGATCTTCCTCCTTTACCGTTCTCTGTCCCACCTGGAGAAGCCCGGGAATATGGTGAGGATCATGTTCTTTGACTTCTCCAGTGCTTTCAACACCATCCAACCAATGATCCTGAAGGACAAGCTGCTGCGCGCAGGGGTGGACCAGCACCTGTCATCATGGATCCTGGACTACCTCACGAACCGGCCTCAGTTTGTGAGAACCCGGGACTGTGTGTCCGACATGATCATCGGTAGCACGGGGGCCCCCCAGGGAACGGTGCTGGCTCCCTTCCTGTTCACTCTTTATACTGCGGACTTCTCACACAACACAACACACTGCCATCTACAGAAGTTCTCTGATGACTCTGCGATCGTTGGCCTCATCTCCAATGGAGATGAAGCTGAGTACAGAGGGCTTATCCAGGACTTCGTGGACTGGTGCCATCGGAACTGCCTCCAGATCAATGCGAGGAAAACTAAGGAGCTGGTGGTGGACTGCCGCAGGCATGGACAACCCCTCACAGCACCAGTAAATATACAGGGAACAGACATTGAGATGGTGACATCCTACAAGTACCTGGGTGTTCATCTGAACAATAAACTAGACTGGTCACACAATACTGACGCACCCTACAAGAAGGGACAGCGCAGGCTGTTCCTGCTGAGGACACTCAGGTCTTTTGGTGTACAAGGGGCGCTGCTGAAGACATTCTACGACACGGTGGTGGCATCAGCCATCACTTTTGGAGTGGTCTGCTGGGGCAGTGGCATTACTGCAGCCGATAGGAAGAGACTGAACAAACTGATCAAGAAAGCTAGTTCTGTCCTGGGGCAGCGCCTTGATCCGGTGGAGGAGATAGGAGAGAGAAGGACGGTGGCTAAACTGTCATCTCTGCTGGAGTCCGAGTTCCACCCTATGCAGGACATACTGAATGCACTGAGGAGCTCATTTAGAAGCAGACTACATCATCCCAGGTGCACAACCGAGAGGTTTCGCAGGTCCTTCCTACCAACGGCTGTCAGACTGTACAACCTAAGCAGGGCTGCTCGCAGAGATAGCAAAAGACGTAACAAACTAATAGTTTTTTGAATGCAAAGATGCAATAGACTTACACAATGGTCCCCTCCGGCATACAACTAGGAAAACACCAGTCGCTATGGAGGGTGAGAATATGTATGGGCACATAATTATACCATGTAGGATAACTAAGTAGACGGTTGTGCTGTTTCATCCCATCTAGCAACAATGCTCTGCACTGTGTGTGTTTATATATTTACATATTTATTCCATCTAGCTACAATGCTCCGCACTGGGTGTGTTTATATTTATATATCTATATATTTATTCCATCTAGCTACAATGCTCCGCACTGTGTGTTTATATATCTACATATTATTCCATCTAGCTACATTGCTCCGCACTGTGTGTGTTTATATATTTACATATTTATTCCATCTAGCTGCAATGCTCCGTACTGTGGGTGTTTATATACTCATATATTTATTCCATCCAGCTACAATGCTCTGCACTGTGTGTCTGTGTGTGTATATATATATATATTTATAGTAATATGTACATATGTATATTAGCTGCTCTTGCTTGCTTGCTTTTTTTCTTGCCTTCTGATTGTTGCTCTGAGTGTTGCTATCCCTGTGCTGTTGCAATCTTGGAATTTCCCCGTTGTGGGACTAATAAAAGCTTATCTTATCTTATCTTATCTTAAGTATATTTTAGCTTGTAATACTCAAATTTGTTCATATTAAACATAATTTTCCAACCACAAAATTGTGGCTAGTGAAAAGGCTGAGTGGCTAGTAACTTTAGAAAGTCACTAGCCACAGTGGCCGGTGAGCAAAAAAGATAATGTCAAGCCCTAGATATACTTAATAGTTTTTTTTATTCCATCCACATTTTCATTTTTAATCACAAGCTTACTGGCTGAGTGCTGCCTATAGATGAGGCATTAATTTATTTTTTTAGCGCAATGAATGAATGAACAGGGAATGTGTGTGTTTTACTATTCACAACAGACTGTATGTTCAGGAGAGTTGTTAAGGCAGGAAGTGCCTCTGCTGGTGTGGCTTCTGTGATCTGGTCTGGACACAGACCGGTGGCTCAGTGACTGCATTGGGCCAGTGTTTGTTCCTTTTTGCTCCTCCCCGAGATGAATGGAGGCAGAGGTATAACTGTCAGCCTGAAGATTTTAAATTACAAACATCTCTGCTGTGACAAAATATTCTGTCCACACAGATAATCTATATCATTTCAGTCCCATTCATCTCCTTCGATCTTGTCTCTTCGATCTTGCTCTCGTGTCCTGTTCTGGTTAATGAAGCACACTCAGCCGTTGTTTTTCTGTTAAATGTATTCATCTGGGTACAGTTTAATACAAACTGTCAACATAATATAGCCTATCCCAACTCATATAAAGAAACAATAAACGGTTTTTCACTGAACAGAGAAAAAATGTGTGGTGCGCAACAAGGCATGAACCCGTGTGCACTACTTCAAACTTAAATTAATTTAAATTCAGTACAATTGTTAAGCCCATTTGTCCAATCATATCATCCTCTTTCTTCTAAATTAACTGACTGGGCCTCAACTATAAGTAATGCCTGGCTTAATGCCAAACAGCGTTACTGTCGTGTGTATTTTTGCTCACAGGCAAGCCCTTTGGCCAGTGCAAAACCAATCTTAAACAAGCCATTGTGATCAGAGTTCACCTTAGATTATGTGCCTCTGTGCATTAAAGTCAAGGGCAGGAGTGCTTTGGATTGGATTACCCAAAACACACTTCTGAATAATTAAACCAGCCTCTTTGCACGTTTTGCCTGGCACAGAGTACTATGTCTACAAATCTGGAATGAAGACGGACGAGGATGCTATAGTCGAACTGAACTTTATTACAAATCTGAGCAGTAAGAGCACGTGCACACTCAGTGGTAACTCTCATGAATGACAGCCTACTACATCTCAGTGAGATGGTGGACCGCCCAATATATAGTGGAGGTGACGTCAGTTGCAGGCCGCGTTCCACTCTGAATGCCCCCTTGTTTCATACACCACATTCTTCCCCTACCCCATTGCAAAAATGCAGAACACAATATTCAAAAATTTAGCAAATCAGCCCTCCCCAATTTAGCATAGCAATATTCCCATATTATCAACAGTTCCTATTTTCTAAATGCACATACACACTTAAGCACTTAAGCTGTAATTTCCCAGTTTGGGATCAATAAAGTACATCTATCTATCTATCTATCTATCTATCTATCTATCTATCTATGCATTAGTATATGTCAGTCAACATTATCATCTAAACAAAACACCTAGCATTATTATTTACTCAAGATATTTAACATCTGTTATTTCCAAAGAACTCTTTTTTTTTTTTTTTTTTAGAACCTAGAACTAGGGTCTGCAGGTCGACCACCGCTGGACCCAATGCGACTGGGTGGGTTATTCTCCCACCATTTCAGCCGCGCGCCTGCCTGAACATTTTTTTTTTTTTTTTTTTACAGTCTTCCACGGGAAAGGCAGTTCTGCCAGAGGGGCCTTGTAGCAGGCCCGTGGCGGATGCATCCCTGGAGCTGTCGGACCCCCGGGGCCAGGGCCAATCTTCATGACGCTGGGGCCCGGGTCCCACACTGCGACAGCTAACTCCCGCAAGGCCTTGCTGTCTGGAGCAGCCAGCTGCACACGCCATAGTTGGTTTGCGTGCCAAACCGAACTGTCTGTCAGTCGAAAGCACACTGATCCCAGTTTCGCCACGATCCTCAGTGGGTCCCATTGTCTCATTGGCTGTGGCCCGGTTATTTGCCATCCTGGTCTCTCTCCAGTGCAAACCCGAACCCAGTCCATAACTTGGAGCGGCGCCTTGCTCGGTTTCATGAGTCATTGTGATCCCGGTGGCTCTGCATGCTCGTCCGGCTTGGGACCTCCGTCGTGCCATGGTGGTTCCGCTGTCACTGTGTTTGTTGGGGGCCCTTCACCCATTGTCGCCGTTGTTGTTCCTGTAGACTGAAGCTTGTCGTGGGTTCGGAAGGTGTCCGATGTCTCTCCAGTGTTGCTCGTTGAGGCGGACTCTTCACCCTTCGGCTCGGTCGTAACCTCCGTAGCTTGTTGTTGTTGAGTGTGGGTATGGAAGCAGTCTGGTTCCTCCTCTCTCCCGTCTAATGTGCTCTGTTGTGCCGCGTTGTGAGCAGTGTCTATGCCCGGTTGTTGTTGCTGTGTTTCAGGGTTTTCTGCGTGCTCAGGCTCCCTCTCCTGTGGCTCTGGTTCCAGCTGAGTGAGGAACGGAGATGAGTCCAGCTGTTACCCCCCTCCCGGGCAGCTCCCCTCCTGAGAGCGCGGGGTGGATAGTTTGGTGTCGGTGCTGCCCTGAATTACCTCGTCCCACACCACGTTGTCCTCGAGGTCCGTCGTGCCCCAGTTGCTGCACCAGGACCATTCAAACACAGCACTGTGTCGGATAGTGAAGCCCAGTCTATAGAAGAAGTCACATCCCATAATGTTGTCACCATGCACTGCCACTTGAAACGTGAAGTTGTACACAATCTTAGACATGTAGTAGACCGTCATCTCCACTGTTCCCACATTACAAAGTCTGGAACCGCCATATCCGTACAGTGCCATTGGGTTCTTCTTAATTTTGTGGTTGTGGAAAAACTTCTTCACCGCGGCCCAGTTTAACATCGACCTGACCACCGCCGTGTCGAGCAGTAGTGGTAAAGCTATCCCGTCTAGCTCAACCATGCCATACACATAACTGTTGCTGTTGGGGCTTACCGTATGAATGGTTGTTGTCGGCGGGTGGCTTGGCTTACTTGGCGGGCTCCACGGTGCCAGTGACCGGCACACTCTGGCGAAATGTTTTAAGTGTCCACACTTGTTACAACGTTGTCCTCTTGCCGGGCAAAAACGTGCTCTGTCCTGGTGCGTTGGGGACCCACAGCTACCACAGACGGGGCCTCTCGGAGTGGTCCTTCGGTTAACAGCGTTCGTCTCGTACTCTTCTGCCGTGTCCTCATATTCCTTCATGCCCACTGCATTAGCTAGTGTCGTCTGTCCAGGTAGCTTCTGTGGTTGGCGCCCACTTAGCTCCGTTGCTAACCTCTCCGCTGACTCAAGCTGGGAAGCTAGCTCTATCATGCTAGCTAGCTAGCATCATGTCGTTTGGCGCCGTTAGCATCTTAGCTTTTAGCCTTGGGTTACACGTGTGGTCAGCTAACTGGTCCCACACCATCTCATCTTCCAACAGTCCAAAACAGCACATGCTAGCCAAATGTCTCAGGTCGGTGTCAAATTATTGTATGCACTCACCAACTCCCTGTCGCCTCTGGTGGAATCAAATTTGTCGTGCTATCACTTTGTCCGATGTAGCAAAGTAGCTAGCAAGTAGTTCGAAAGCATCCACATATAACTCCGTTGGACCCAACATGTGGAAAATTCTCTGACCCTCTATGCTGAGGTTGTGGACAAGAAGTGCTCGTTTCCTTACTTTATCCAGTTTTCCCAGGTCCAACGTCGCAACATAGGTTTCAAACGCGTCCAGCCATCATGGCCATGGGACCGTTGGTTCACACGGGGACTCAAGAAAGGGCCGTAGTGGTCTCAAGCACACTTCCATGGTTCGCAATTCTCATTGCCAAATGTTATGTACACAAACCTGGAATGAAGACAGACGAGAATGCTACAGTCGAACTGAAGTTTATTACAAATATGAATAGTAAGAGCACGTGCACACTCAGTGGTAACGCTCATGAACGACAGCTTACTACCTCTCAGTGAGATGGCGGACCACCCAGTTTTTAGTGGAGATGACGTCAGCCGCAGGCTGTGTTCCACTCCGAATGTCCCCTTGTTTCATACACTACACAGAGACTGTTTTCCCACTCCGGTGATAACAAAATGAACTTGGACAGACCCAAAAATGCACTCTGCACATCAGACAATAGACTTCTGACTAAAAGGCCAAAATAGGGCCCTTTATGGCGACATTAATGAATAAGGACAATTTCACAGTACTGTTACAGGGCTGCATGCATCATACTAGTTACATCAGAAAAGGATTTTGAGGATTAATCTATGTTTATTGTATTTAAAGATGTTATTGAGAAGTGGAACCATATTTTTTTGCCCCACGATCACTGGACTCTGAGTTACATTGTGGGGCCAGGGAGGTGTTATGGAGGGTCTTTGAGGGTGTTGCTAGGCAACAGGGTGGGCAACTTGGTGTAATGAGTATGGGGCTCAGGAGCTGTCTGCTCAGTGTTCCAGGTCCTGACAAGAACAGACAGGCTGGCCTGGAACGGCCTGTGTGGAGCTGCCACCATGGCCACCTGTTCACAGCAATCATCACCAGTGCTCCAGCCAGCCACCGATACAGCATACAGACCCAATTAAGCACTCTGCATATCCCCCTCCAGCTAGCCATCACTAACACTCCTGCAAGTCTGACAAGGCTGCCTTTTTTTCCCCTTAGTAAATCTCTAATTAACAACATTGGCAGTGGTAAGGCTGGGCTGTACAAAGCTGCTGAAAGGGGCTGGGACTCTGCTCGGGTAATCAGCTTAAATACAGGTTTATTTCCTGCCCCCTGTGCCTCGCTACTTCCAGCAGAGATTGCATTCTTTTATCTGTTTATCTCCAATTTCCTCTGACTTGTAATGTGTCTCTCAGACACACTGTCACCTCCACTTAAGGCCAGACTGGCTGTTCTTGCAATCAGATGGTTGCAGAGCAGTGATCAGGGTTTTGGCAGGCCAGAGCTCTCAACATCATCTCTGTCTGTTCTAGTGCTTACCACCTCTTTCCCCTGCACTCCAACCTCAATGAAGAGCTGTGTTTGTAGCTGTGGAAACGCTACAAGGACCAAAAAGACTCATATGGAAAATTTACTTTTTCATTTGATGAGATTTATTCATTTATTCTTTTTGCTTTTGTGAACTTGATATAGAATATAAAGTCTTCTAACTAGTCATTGCCAACATTGCATTTGTTTAACAATAAAGTGGAAAAAGAAGAAGTGTGAAGTGACCTCATTATCAGGGCAGGATTGAGAGAGCTGTGTGTTTCAGCCAAGAGCAGAGGAGGCAGAGGAATTTCCTTTCATTGGGGAGGTGTTATTGTTGGAGCTCTGTGCATCGCAGCTAAATGAAATATTCTCGTCTACAGTTTGATATTGACTGTTAATATAAGGATAAGGACCTGTACTTATATAGCACTTTTTCTAGTCTCAAAGATCACTCAGAGCACTTCACTAGTATGAACCCTCTACTCTAAGGGCCTATAGCAGACAGATATCTAGGGACAATTTGGAACAACCAATTAACCTAACATGCATGTCTTTGGATTGTGGGAGGAAACCGGAGCCCCCGGAGTAAACCCACGCAGCACAGGGAAAACATGCAATCTCCACACAGAAAGGTTCCTACACCTGCCAGCCTGGGGATTCGAACCTGGAACCTTCTAGCTGTAAGGCAACAGTGCTAACCACTGCACCACCGTGCTGCCCACAGTGTGCAATATATGACTACCCCTCTTAATTGTTGACATTTATCAGTTTTGTACACTTCAGACCCATTGCGGGTATATTTAACTACAATGGTATATGTTGTGGTGGCACGGGTGGGGGATTCTCCGCCCAGAGAAGGCAGCTGGGATAAGGGGGAACAACGGACTGGAGGAGGAGGTGCCACCAGGGGGTCTCAAACGGGACAGTAATAAAGTTCATGTGTCGTCTAGCTCGTTGCCTCACCTGCTTCCTTTCTCCACATTGGTGACCCTAAGACGTGCCATGGAAAGTGAGCCGAGCACTGCCCCGGAGACTACCTGGAGGGAGAGCACCAGCGCCACGTGCGCTGTCTCAGTCAAGCTCCCAGACTTCTGGCTTCACAACCCAACCGCATGGCTCTTGCACACAGAAGCCTAGTTCACATTTGGTGGGATAACGATGGACAATACCAAGTATTACTACGTGGTTGCTGTGCTGGATGCGTGTGCCACGCAATAGGTGATGATGAGCCTGCTCCAGGAGCCGCCGGCCCAAGAAAAATATGAAGTGCTCAAGAGGATATTTCTCCAGCGATTTACCCTTTCTGACAGTGAGAAGGCAGAGAGACTCCTAACGCTTTTGGAGTTAGGTGACAGATCGGCAGTGGAGCTCATGGAGAGCATGTTGGCGCTGAGGGGGAAGGACGATGAATCTTTCCTGTTCACCCACTTGTTCCTCAGGAACCTACCGGCAACAGTGAGGGTGATCCTGGCCAACTCGCCGCGGCTGGTTGCTAAGGACTACCGCACCGTGATGCAGGAAGCGGACTGCATCATTTTGGCAACCACAACTCTCAACATGCAGGTAGTGGCACCAGCATCCATGTGGGACTCCAGCGAGGTCGAGGAGCCATTAGTGGTAGCTGGGACAGACACCAGGAGATGAAGGAATGGGGCGATCTGTTTTTATCATTGCCATTTTGGCTGAACTGCCCAACACTGCCTGTTGCTATGCCAATTCAAGAAGCCGGGAAGACGGCACATTTGGAATTCAGTTGCAGCTGCAACCGATTTCGACAGGAACAGACTACTTCACAGACAC
The DNA here is from genome assembly GCA_020510985.1 of Pholidichthys leucotaenia. Classification (NCBI taxonomy): domain Eukaryota; kingdom Metazoa; phylum Chordata; class Actinopteri; order Cichliformes; family Pholidichthyidae; genus Pholidichthys; species Pholidichthys leucotaenia. The sequence goes on along the minus strand of CM035840.1, from coordinate 90,536,313 downwards.
ACGTTTGGGGAGACAGGTTTTGGTGGACTCCGGCTGCCAGAAGAGCCTCATCCTGCCGGTCATTGCAGACAGGGTGGCAGGAGGCAGCGGTCACGAGCTCACGGCCGCCAACGGATCCACCATCAGGACATTTGGCGAGTGGACACTGACAATATGCTTACACGGACGCAATTTTCAGTGAGACTTTGTGGTAGCTGCATGTTCCGCCCCCATTTTAGGCACAGACTTTTTATGTGCTTATGGGTTGTTAGTCAGTGTTGCTAATAGGATATTAGTGGATGCTGTCTCTTTTACCTCACTGCCCTGTACACTTCGGTTTGCTGGGTTGACAACACTGGCTAACGTTATAGCTCCAGGGGGTAAGTACCAACATTTGCTCACACAGTTCCCAGCGCTCACGGTTCTGACTTTTTCGGCTACAATAACGAAACATGGGGTCTAACACTTCATAATGACAAAAGGCCCATCAGTGTTCGCGCATCCTCGGCGCTTGGACGCAGCTAAACTGGCTAGCGCACGAGAGGAGTTTGCCAACTTAGAGCAGTTGGGAATTGTCAGGCACTCCAACAGCCCGTGGGCATCCCTGCTACACATGATGCCTAAAGCCAGCGGGTCGTGGTGACCGTGCGCTGATTTCCAGTGCTTGAATAATGCCACGGAACACAATCGTTATCCTATTTCGCACATCCAGGATTTTTCCGTGCACCTGGCCGGGGCACATGTTTTTTCGAAAGTGGATCTGGTCCGCGGATACTATCAGGTCCCGATGCACACGGAAGACATTCCAAAAACCGTGGTAATAATTCCTTTCTGTCTTTTCGAGTTTTTACGCATGCCGTTCGGATTAAAAGGCGAGGCGCAGACTTTTTAGAGGATGATGGACGCAGTGCTTCGTGACTTGTCCTTCATTTTCATCTACTTAGATGACATTCTGGTAGCTAGTGCATCCGAAGAGGAGCACATCGCCCATTTCAAGATGGCTTTCCAGAGGTTGGAAGTGTATGGGCTTATAGTGAACCCGGCGAAGTGCCAGTTAGGTGTGCCTATGATTGATTTTTTGGGCTACCGCATTTTGCCAGAGGGTGCGATTCTGCTACCGGATAAGGTGCACGCCGTGTCAGACTTTCCGCGTCCGCAGACTGTGAGGTCCCTTCAGGAATTTTTGAGGATGGTCAATTTTTATAACCACTTCCTTCCTCGGGCAGCGCAGCTGATGCAGCCATTGTATGCCGCGCTGAAAAAAAAGAAGCCCGCGGAAAACGTTGACTGGACTCCTGAGCGAGTCCAGACTTTCACAAACGCCAAAACAGTGCTTGTGTAGCGGACTTGAAACTGTTATCTGCGTCTGCGTTGTGTTGTGTAGAGAAATAACTCCAACAGTGGGTTCACAGCTGGCACTTTATTCTATGAAAGATAAGGATTAATCAGTGGGGCACACACAGCAGCAGCACACTCTCGTCCTGCCTGTGCAGGGTCCACGCAGTTTTTGCCGGGAAAACCCCTGCATGTGAAATGAGCCCATTTCCTGTGTCCCACCAATTAGTGACCCACTAACAACAAGGAAAATCGGAACCTCTAAATTATAAATTTGTTCCACTGACTCACAATGAACTAGATTATTAATATTGTCATTTTACTCTAGTTTTGAAGATGTTCACTTAAAAATAAACATAATGCCTCAGCTACATACTCCTCCCTGAACTTCTCAAATGGGGATGTGTGACTGAGTACAGAGGGTAGAATAAACTTTTACAGTACATTTGTATGTGCAACATGTTTGTCTCCCACCTCATAGGGAAAGTTAACAAAGGGAAGTTGGGCAGACTCTCAAATGTTCACTTGCAAAAGAAATGCCTTATACACTCCCTCGAACAAATATCATGACAGTTATTATTTTATAATGCGTGTTACCCTGAAGATGAAACAATTCAAAATACATGACTTGCAGTAAGATAAATGTAAATGTACAACATAAAGACAGTATAAGTGGTTTGGAAATCCAGTGTTCCTTACAAAAATAAACTTATAGTAAACTCACCAACCACAATGCTTGTGTGTATGTTCTTTTGTGTCATGTTCTGAATCATTCTGTTCACTGGTTTCACTATCCTTCCAACTCTTGTTCTAATCTGATGTATTGCATTACTCTGGGGGGCAATCTTATGAATCACAGGGGCTCCAGAGGTGTTTTCACTGGTCGAGTGAGCCTGAGGTTGGGTCTGCTCTGCTGCTTTCTCAGATAGCTCACTTCCATTATTGACCTTGTCCTCAGTGTGGACAGGCACTTCACCTTCAATATTACTGTCACTCCCATGAGACTTCTCTGGATCTGACTCAACACTGGCACCATCTCCAACACTGTCACTTGTTTGGGGCTCTGCAGCACCTGGCTCATCATTGGTCATTTCAGCTACCCAGGAAGCTGTAAGCTCTGTATGGTCACAGTTGGATTCAATGGACAAGACATTCCCTTCAGACTCATTCTCCCCTTGTTCAGTCTCAGTGTCACTGACAAAAGACAATTCAGCATCACCATCCATTTCAATGGGCAGGAAATTGGCCTGCAAAAGCAGATTTCTGTGGACAACCTTTTCTTGTCCATTACTGGTGTTTCTGATGTGGTATGTATGACAGTTGGAGTTTTTGGAGATCACTGTGTAGAGAATGGACTCCTACCTATCAGCCAACTTTCTGCGACCACGCTCACCCTTGTTAGCTAAGAGGACTCTGTCTCCCTCTTCATTGTCACCACATTTTTGTCTTTTGTTATACAGGTCTGCTCGACACCGTTGACTGGATTCAGCATTGGTTAGAGCCAGCACAAGAGCCTCCTTGAGGCCATCTCTCATTTTTTTGACATAGCTGTGATAGTCTGTTACATCATTGCCTCTTTCAGTGGTGTGAAACATGACATCCACTGGCAGTCTGGGGAAACACCCGTATATCACATAAAAGGGAGCATAGCCTGTAGACTCGTGAGCAGTACAGTTGTAGGCAAAAATTAGTGTCTGATGCCACTTGTGTTTTTCTCTGGGTTGCAGAACTCTGATCATATCCCCCAATGTTCTATTGAATCTCTCAGTGTGACCACTGCCCATAGGATGATAGGGTGTTGTCCTTGATTTTTGCATACCAGCCACCTGCAACAATTCTTGAATGAGCTCGCTTTCGAAATTGGCACCTTGATCTGAATGAATTCTTTGGGGGAACCCATAAACACAGAAGTATCTGTCCCACAACTGACGTGCAACTTGTTTAGCTGTTTGGTCTGAGCACTTAAAAGCATGAGCCATTTTAGTGAAGTGGTCTGTCACTACTAGAATGTCAGTGCTCTTCCCTTTTGAGTCTTCTACAGACCAAAAATCTATACAGACAAGCTCAAGGGGGCTGGTTGTTTTGATACTTTCTAATGGAGCTCTTCCTTCAGGCTCAAAGGTCTTACTGGTGACACAACGTTTGAAACACCTGACATAGTCACGGACATTATGCTCCATGCTTACCCAGAAAAACCTCTGTCTCGCTAGGTACAGAGTTCTGCTTTGACCCTGATGGCCAGCATTGTCATGGACACCTGACAGGACATGATTTATCAAAGCAGAAGGAGTAACATACTGATGGCACCTTTTCCCAGTTCGTGAATCCTTGGTCACCCTGTACAGAATACCATCCAGCATTCTTAATATGTCCCACTGTTTCAGTGTTTTTTGCACTTTGAAGGACTGATTGGCTCGCTCTCTATGTGATGGACATCTGCCACATTCAACAAAGGGGATAACTCTAGCTAGTGTGGGATCTTTCCTCTGTTCATCTTGGAGCTCCTGAAGGGAAAATACAAGCAAAGAATATTGACCTGGTGGTGGGAGTTGTTCCAGGTCTTGAGCTAGCCAGGAAATGACTCTTTGTTTTGACCCCTGATCCCATTCACAATGGCCTGTTAAAACTGCAGATACTTCATCATCACTCAGACAACAACATGTTAGATTTTCCAAAGGGGGTGAACACTCGATAGTCTGCTGGTTGGTGCTCAGTCTGGATGCTTCCTGAACAGCACTTTCTTTGACTTGCTGTGACTCCTCTAGCAAAGCTGCATAGGGTTCCATCATGAGCCTCTGACTAACCCGATTGTGGACAAAGGGCTGTCTACTCAGAGCGTCAGCTACAATATTTTTGCTGCCAGGGATGTACTTGATGCTGAAATTGTAGGGGGACAATTTTGACACCCACCTTCGCACACATGCTTCGAGTTTGGGCTTTGTGAGAATATATGTTAATGGGCTATTGTCTGTCCAAACTGTAAAGTTATGTCCCTTTAACCAATGAATAACTGTGTCACAGACAGACCATTTAAGTGCCAAAAACTCAAGACGATGGGCAGGATAATTTTTCTGAGCACGGGTGAGAGCTTTACTTGCAAAAGCAATTGGGCGTGCTTTACTGTTGCCCTCTCGGACCTGAGATAAAACAACACCTAACCCATCCTGTGATGCATCTGTTGACAAGATGAACAGTTTATTAAAATCAGGGTGGGCGAGCACAACAGACTTGAGAAGTGCAGTCTTTAGCTGTTCAAATGAGTCAACGTGTTTCTTCTTCCAGTCAACTGGGCTGGGTCTCCTGAAAGAAGCAGAACCTCGAGCATTTGTTTTTCTCTCTTTTGGGGCAGCAATCAATGTAAAAAGAGGCTTGGCAACTTTAGAGCAGTCAGGTATGAACTGTTGATAGTACATCACCATGCCCAAAAACGATTTTATCTTTTTCAGAGATGGTGTAATCCCATCCTCCATCATTAAATCAGCCTCTGTCATAGCGGTGATTGCCCTAATTTTGTCAGGGTCAGTAGAGATTCCATTTTCATCTACAAGATGGCTCAAAAATCTCACACTTCGCTTTAGCAGTTGGCACTTTTTGGGGGCTAGTTTCAATCCATGCGCACACAGTCATTCGAAAACAATCTCTAACCTCCTGAGGGCCTTGGCTTTATTGGGTGCATACACAAGGAGGTCATCCAAATAGCAAAGCAGGGTTAAGAAATTTTGGTGACCAAATATGCCCATCATGAGATGCATGAAACTGGCTGGGCTGTTGCAAAGACCCTGCGGCAGTCTGTTAAACTCATAAAGCCCCATAGGTGTTGTAAACGCTGTCAGCTTCTTATGTTCTTCTGACATGGCAATATTATGGAACCCAGATGTCAAGTCCATGGCACTAAAGATTTCGCTACCACCCAGGGCTGCCAGGCAGTCGGATTGATGGAGCAAAGGATGGGCATCCTTGACTGTGCGTGCGTTCAACCATCGGTAATCCACACATACTCTGAGATCGCCATTTTTCTTCCATACAAGCACTAGAGGGGATGCCCATTCACTGTTGGACTTACGAATAAGCTCACATTCCTCCATCTCCGTCAGCACTTGTCACAGCTTATGATACTGGCCCGGTGGAACGCGACGGTATGGGAGTCTGAATGGTCGGTCGTCAGATAAACGGATGTGATGAACAATGTCTTTTGCCAGCCCACAGTCGAGTTTACTTTTTGAAAACACGTCCTCATATTGATGTACAAGCTGTAGGAGTTGGGCTTTCCAGTGGTATGAAACCTCACAAAAGTCGATGTTCAAATCTTCTAGCCCTAGCTTCTGCAGGCTGTAATGGAAACTTGAATGGGGCAAAGGGCCATGACTGATTTCTGCCTCAGCATACACTGTTTGACTCTGGGCCTTGAATGTCTCTGGTGGCTTTTGTTCAAGAGTCCCATCAAGGTCTTCAACAGCAACACAGGAGGATATATCTGCTACCTTAGTGCCCCTTTTTAATGTGATGGACTTATCACAGGTGCTCAGGATGCGGACGAGGACCCACCTATCACCACTCATGGAAGCCACAGTTCTCCATACAATCACATCCTTTTTGTGAACTTGTGCCTTTGGTGGTTCAATCAGGATGGCGCTGCTTTCAGAAATGGGGGATGATACAGGGAGTCTGCCCCATACCAAGTGTTCCTGCTTAGGGAGTAGAGTCACAGCCTGAGTTAATTTGACAGTACCAATAAGATCTGGCATTTTGTCACTCCTCCACCTATTATTGCCGGACAGCATGTTCAAAAACTGCACCATTTCAGGAGCGTTTGTTGGTTCAGGTTTACTCAAGACACGCCAGAAGTGGGGGGATAGTCTGAATTGTCTGAGGAGATGTTTGATGACATTTGTCCCTAAAATTAGCTGATCTCTTTGGCCGGGAGCAATGAGGACAGGTACACTGAATGCAGGTTCAGGTTCAGGTTCAGGTTACTTTATTTGTACCCGTAGGTAGATTTGTTTTGCATTTGTTATGCACACTCATACACTTCCATTTCCAGGTTGTATATACACTTGGGCTCTACCTGAACTCCACCACAACCTACAAGTGTGATGTTGGTATGCATGTCACTTGGCTCTGATATAACCCCATCACTCATTAGCTTCTGTTCTGCCTCTTCATTCATGGTGCATGCCATGGAGCCTGTGTCAAGAAGAGCTTGAAGAGTGACTTTATTATTCACTAAAGCATTAATGTAAAACAGACTGTCAGCTTTTTTGAGTCGCATCATATTTTGGAAATGTATAACGGTACCAAATGGAGCACACTTAAGGCTTTCTCTGTATACAGTTTGCACATCATCACAGGGGTTGAGGGTTTCACATTCATCACTCACACAGTCCCCTCCCAAGTGTGAGTATACTAGTTTCCCTGCATGATACTGTGCTGGATGATGGGTTTGGTGACACTAGGGCAGTCTTTTCTTTGATGACCCACTTCTAAACAGCCTAGGCATCTCCTTTCTCTCAGGCAGTGGGTGCGTGTGGAGTGCGAATTATTGCCACAAACTCTGCAATGGGGGAAACTGGCTGGGGCTAGAGGCCGTGCTCATACTGTGGGGGTCACGGGCTGGTTATTATGCTCTAGCACCATCTCTAGCATACTGAGCACACGTTCCAGAGCACCTGATTCTGACTTAGCAGTTTCACAAGTCTTAGCTGGATTACTTTGGGCACACTTTGCAGTGTTCACATAAGCAACGTCCAATCCAAGCTCAGGGGGACTGACATCGGTTGCTGCGGTGGCCACTAGAAGAGGCTGTGACTTAGCTGAGAGAGGGGGCTTTCTTTGTGCATAACTTTCTCTTTGATACTCATCAATGGCTTCTTGAACTTCTGTTATTGACCATTTACTTATGGGTTTGCACTTAAACAAAGGCAAAATTAGGGTCTGGGCAATTTCTGATAAACATCATGATCACCTCTGCATCCATGTTCTCCATCTTGGTTCCTTGATGCTGCAAGTGCCTGTCAGCTGCTTCAGCAAGAATATTTAACCTCACCCTGTCATGTTGTGAGCGTGGGGGGACTCCACTGGGCTCAGACTGTCTGCTTCTTTTTTCATATTTGTACTGTGTTGTCATTTTGAGTTGTCACGTATCCTATATTGTTTCTCAGTATGGTTTATTTTCCCATTTACGTTCATTATAGTTTGTTTATTGTATTTTTGAGTTTGCCTGTCTCCATTTTTTTGCCTTATCATTATATTTGTATTCTGTTATGTTCTTTCCCTTGGGGTTGACAGCTATCAATAGCTTTCTGGGGTTTTGCTCTGCATGGGCGTGGCCCTATCAGCTCTGATAGCTCCCTAATTACTCCCAGCTGGTCCGGATTGTATATTTTTTTTCTCCTGCCCGCCCAGATTGCCCACACCTATTGCTACTTGTCATATTTTGTTTGTAGCCTTATTTAAAGGGCTGTGCGCCATTGTCAGGCACAGTACCCTACTATCAGCTATCGACTAACACACATAAGTGTCTTTTGATTTATCTCCTGTGTTTCTCCTAGCGTGCGCTCCATCGCTAGTATTCCCAGGTTTAGCTGGCGACTCCTTTCACCTTAGCCTTCACTATTTTTGGCTTCTCCTGTGTCCCTTATTCCTACTTGTTTTTGGTTTAGTCTTGTTTGTTCTTTTGTGTGTTTTCCCAATTAAGACGTGCAAACTCACAGCCGGCGTTTGGAGCCTTTATTCTGCCCTGACAAGGGAGTTTACGACACACCCAGTAGTCAACTGGTGTTTCTTTGGGAGCTGGGTGGGTAGCATAAAGGTCAGCTAATGGCTGGGAAGTCCCTGGGCTTAAGCCTAAAAAAGCATAAATGGTTTCAGGGTTGGTGATTGCACCAGAGGACATGTTACTTTTCAACCCCACTCTGACAATGTTCTTAGCTTTGCCAAGAAGATGGTTCAGGATCTCCTCTTTTTGCATGTCACCAGAGAGCCCTCTCTTCTGTAGGCAGATTTCCATCAAATCTATCCACTCTTGGACAGAGTATTTATGAGTGCCATCACTTCTATATATAGGGGGGTCTTTAATATCTAGCCTGACAACCAAGATCATTTTGGAGAGGTCAAGTGTGGCTTCAGGGGTTCCAACTTTGCACGGTTGGGACTGGGGTGCCTCATTTATGGTAGGCGGGGCTTGACTTGCCATCAGGCGGTTTGCAATTGACTCCCCAGTTTGACTTCCCAGCTCAGTGATAAGCTCACGTAGCTCATTTTGGGTGCCTTCATTACTGGATGCGGGAGTGGAGGACTGGGGTTCAAATGCAAGGCTGTGTGTTATGTGATTTGATTGTGATGGCTCATCATCATGGGCTGCACGGTGGCGCAGTGGTTTAGCACTGTGGCAGCACAGTTTTACCCTCGGCCGGGGGATCGCGGGGATCATGAGATCGTGGGTTCGATCCCAGCCCCCGACCAACAGTGAGCTGTGTGGAGTTTGCATGTTCTCCCCGTGTTGCGCGGGTTTACTCCGGGATTTCTCCGGTTTCCTCCCGCATACCAAAAACATGTAGGTTTAGGGCGCTCGTGCACGCAGCGACCAGCAGCCAGTGGCTTGTCACCAGACTGCAAACCAAGTCTACCTACGGGTACAAATGAGTAACAAAAAAAAAAAATAAAAAATAAAAAAAAAAAATCATCGTGTGACATTATGAGAGGATGGTAAATGGCATTCACTTATATAGTGCTTTTATTCTCATCTCTTGATGACCAAAGCGCTTTGCAGATCCTGCTACCCACCCATTCACACACACATTCACACACTGATGGCGGCATGCTGCCTAACACGGCACTTTCAGACCCACCAGGAGCAACTGGGGGTGAAGTGTCTTGCCCAGGGACATAATGGATGTGGCTTGACCTCTACCAGTCATATCTCAAACACAAACTTTACATTTAACACAACAGTAAATGAGAACTAATTGGCAACACTTGAAAAAAATATGCTCATCACCCAGTAAATGCAAAACGTGTCAAAATCACTCGGTATACACCATTTATACAAACACAACAGAAAAAATACTTTTTTCTGTATTATTTTTTTTACTTGAAAAGGATCCAGACAGAGACAGGCTGATATCCCAGGCGTCACAAGCTCACAGCTTAACCCCAGCGATTGGCAGCGGCTGATTCAGTTGATCTGGGACACAGCACCACGTTTATGTAGCGGACTTGAAACTGTTATCTGCGTCTGCGTTGTATTATGTAGGGAAATAACTCCAACAGTGGGTTCACAGCTGGCACTTTATTCTATGAAAGACAAGGATTAATCAGTGAGGCACACACAGCAGCAGCACACTCTGGTCCCGTCTGTGCAGGGTCGATGCAGTTTTTGCCGGGAAAACCCCTGCATGCGCAATGAGCTCATTTCCAGTGTCCCACCAATTAATGACCCACTAACAACAAGGAAAATCGGAACCTCTAACTGTAAATTTGTTTTGCTGACTCAAAATGAACTAGATTATTAATATTGTCACTTTACTCTAGTTTTGAAGTTCACTTAAAAATAAACATAATAAACATAATGCCTCAGCTACACTTGTGGATGTCACGTTGCTAGCTCATCCGGATCCGTCGGCACGGATAGCGTTCACTACGGATGCGTCTGGTGTTGCTATAGGAGCAATAGTAGAGCAGTATGTCTCCGGTTCGTGGCAGCCGCTTGCATTTTTCAGTCAAACTTTGCAGGACAGCGAATGCAAATACAGCACACTCGACAGAGAGTTGTTGGCTCTACACCTGGCGACATACCATTTCCAGTTTTGGCTAGAAGGGCACGAGTTCACCACGTTTGTGGACCATAAGCCGCTGACGTACGCGATGTCCAAGGTCTCGGAACCGTGGTCAGCCCGGCAGCAACGGCATTTGGCCGCAATCTTGGAGTTTACGACCAACATTCAACACGTTGCCGGTAAGCTCAACGTCATGGCCGACTGTCTGTCGCGCATGTTAGTTTCCCCAGTCTACAAGGGAATAGATTTCCCTGCGATGGCCGCGAAGCAAGCTGGGTTTGCGCACTCCAGTCTGCACCTACTGGGCTAAGGCTGGAAAACAGGGTGGTGCAAGAATAGTGCCCTCCCTTGCTCTGCGACATCTCCACAGGCTGCCCGCGCCCGGTGATTCCGAGCTCTTGGCGCCGTCACGTTTTTGAGTTGGTCCACTCCCTTTCAAATCCGGGAGTGTGCGCTTTGATGAAGCTAGTGGGGGCGAAAGTCATCTGGCCACACTTGCGCAAGGATGTGAAGGAGTGGGCTGCAGCTTGCGTTGTGTGCCAGCAGGCCAAAGTGCACAAGCACACCAGAGCCCCCCTCGAGCCATTCCAAATCCCAGCCAGGAGGTTCGACCACGTCCATGTGGATTTGGTGGGACCCCTCCCGCCGTCGCAAGGTTTCACGCACCTTTTAACAATCGTGGACAGCACCACGCACTAGCCTGAAGTGGTCCCGCTGGCTTCTACCACATCCACAGAAGTGGCTCGTCCTTTTTTGTCAGCTTGGGTTGCACAGTTCGGATCCCCGACAGACATCACTTCCGACAGGGGTACACAATTCATTTTGAAACTCTGGTCTGCTTTGGCCCAGAGCCTGGGGGTTAAAATTCACTGCACTACCACGTACAACCCCCAAGCTAACAGGTTATGCAAGCGTTTTCATAGGTTGCTTAAGGCAGCGCTCAGAGCTTTGCTCACGGGCACAAATTGGGTTGACCGCCTGCCCTGGGTCCTCTTAGGGTTGCGTTCCGCACCTAAGGAGGATTTGGCAGCCTCCCTGGCAGAACTCGTTTTTTTCTCAGCTGCTGCGGATCCCCGGAGAGTTTTTACCAGAAAACCCCGCACCTGAGGCTGATCCGCCCGCGCAATTTTTGCACAGTATGGAGGCTTTTAATATACCTGGCCTGGCTCACCATTGTTTTCCCTGCACTTTCATCCCCAAGAGTTTGCAGAACACAGCTTTGTTTTCGTCAGGCACGATGTGCACTGGACCCCGCTGCGCCCACCGTATGATGGACCGTTCAGGGTGTTGGAACCTGGGGTGAAACATTTCGTGTTAGACTTGGGGGGGCGTAGGGAGACCATCTGCATTGACAGGCTGAAGTCCGCTTTTGTATTGCAGACAAGCAGGTGGTGTTGGCCCAAGCCTTACAGCTAGAAGGTTCCAGGTTCAAATCCCCAGGCTGGCAGGGGTAGGAACCTTTCTGTGTAGAGTTTGCATGTTCTCCCTGTGCTGCATGGATTTACTCTGGGGGCTCCGGTTTCCTCCCACAATCCAAAGACATGCATGTTAGGTTAATTGGTTGTTCCAAATTGTCCCTAGATATCTGTCTGCTATAGGCCCTTAGAGTAGAGGGTTAGTGCTAGTGAAGTGCTTTGAGTGGTCTTTGAGACTAGAAAAGCACTATATAAGTACAGGTCCTTATCCTTATCCCTTATCCCCAAGCTCTCCGGCGCAGACGTCCACCGTTAGCGGCTCCACAAGTTGGTGGCTCTACAAGTTGGTGTTCCCTCGGTAGAGACCCGCACACGTGAAGCTGATGTGTTCCCCCTCCCTCCCTTTTTCCCTCCACAGACTGACGTGTCTTCCTGTACACCTCGCCAGCAGGGTGCTCCGACTGGATCGGCGAACCCCCACTACAGCCACTATGGGCGCCGGCTCAAGCCCAAAGGATGGGGGGGGGGATTAGTGCTCTTTTTGGGTGTTTGGGGGAGGGGCTGTGTGGTGGCACGGGTGGGGGATTCTCCACCCAGAGAAAGCAGCTGGGATAAGGGGGAACAATGTACCGGAGGAGGAGGTGCCACCGGGGGTTTCACACAGGACAGTATGGATTATGCACCCCCCCCGAGGAGAGGAAGAACCACCAGAGCCGCTGGAAGAAAGAAAGGTGTGAGCAGCGGGGCCGATGTTATATTATGTTAATATGCCACACAGGTCTTTGTTCCAAACAGTGTATTATGGTCGGAAGTTCCTGGTCTCAATGCATGGAATTAAAGTATAAAAGAGGAATGCACAGAGACCCGGGAGCTCTTTTTACTGTACTGTACGTTGGAGATGGAATAAAGTTCATGTGTCGTCTAGCTCGTTGCCTCGCCTGCTTCCTTTCTCCACAATGTAAACAAAGACATTATCTGTACAATTGTTTTGTTTTCTGCACATTCCCACTGAAAGTACCAAGAATAAAGGAGTTCTCAAGGAGTTCTTTCAGTAACCAAGTTCTTTGAGGATGTGATGATTGGGTGAGTGTGCACCCCCTCCCTTTCTATGGGAGGTCCTTCTTCTGTTTCCCGGGCTCCGCAGGTCATCAGTGCATCTGTATGAGTGGACGCACCTGCTGCCTCTTCTCTGCCAGTGTTTAAAACGATCATTTGGTGAATGCTTCTGCACTGGACTGTTGGGTACTGCTGCTTTAAAGTAAGGTTAAGAATTGTGTTATTAGGAACTCAGTCTTATCCTCCTTCTAGTGATGGCCAGATGAGGCTTTCTGGAGGACTTGAGGCCTTTCATCAAAATGGCTCATATAGACGAGGCCTCATGTGAAACTTCATTTTCTCTACCAGGCCATCTAGTAGACAAAATGTATACAATATGCAGACTTTTACAAGGGTATTATTGATTTAATGTGCATTTTTTTTTCATTTCGATAAATGCTCTGTCTTTTAAAGAAATATCAATGATCATAAGGCAAAAAATAAAACTGAGATGACTACAGTGAATGTGCTTGTGCTACTTATCAATTTTTTTTAAAAGAAATAATAACTTTTCAACAGTCTTATACTGTCTTTCCCAGTACATTCATCTCTGTCCTTATTGTCATGCAGGGCACAATAGTGCCTCAGCATAATGATGTGTTATTGTTGTATCTAAGCTTTTTGAAACACAGCAGACACTTCACCTTGCAAATAAAAATAAATTATAAGAAAACCCCACTGGAACTTGAACCCCAGCTCTCCAGATGATGCAGTGATGGCCAGATAAGGCTTTCTTGAAGACTTGAGCCTTTCCATCAAAATGGTTCATAGACGAAGCCTCATGTGAAACTTCATTTGCTCTACTAGACCATGTAGTCAACAAAAAGTATACAGCATGCAGATTTTTTACAAGGGCATTACTGGTTTAATGTGTATTTTTTCAATAAATGTGCTGTCTTTTAAGAAATATCAATGATTATAAGGGGAAAATAAATATTAAAACTCGGGTGACTACAGTGAATGTGCTTGTGGTACTTACCCATTTTTATTAAGAAATAATAACTTTTCAACAGTATGTGGACTAAAGCAATTTCTTTTTTTTTTTAGATTATTTCTCCAGCTTTGGAGAATACTCCCTCAGAGCACAGAGGATGCAGGTGTGCAAAGGAAGGCTACTGCAAGTTTGTACAGTGTAGGATAGACACATTTCTGTCTCTCCCAGTACATTCATCTCTGTCCTTATTGTCATTTAGGGCACAATAGTGCCTCAGCATAATGATCCAAGCTCTTTGAAACACAACAGACACTTCACCTTGCAAATAAAAATAAATGATAGGAATGGCCCAGCTGGGACTTAAACCCCAGCTTCCTAGATGCAGGACAGATATTTTACCTCTAACCTACTACTTAGTCATGGATGGTTGAGGCTTTCTTGAAGACTTGAGGCCTTTCATCAAAATTGTTCATATAGATGAAGCCTCATGTGAAACTTCATTTGCTCTATTAGGCCATGTACGTAGTTGACAAAATGTATACAACATGCAGTTTTACTCCCTGGCGTTCGACCCAGTATAAGACATTGATTTTTTTGAATAAAATGGATTTTTATTTATTTATTTTACCTTTATTCATGAATTTATTTATTTTTTACTGTGGTTCTTGTGTTAGCGCCCTTTGTGTTACTGCCCTGCTTTTATGTTCTCTTGCTCTTCAGCACTTTGTGTAGCGAGTGTTGCTTTTAAAGTGCTTTATAAATAAAGTTGATTGATTGATTTCAATAAATGTGCTGCTTTTTATGAAATATCGATGATCATAAGAGAAAAAAGAACAAAACTGAGGTGACTACAGTGAATGTGCATGTTACTTGGTGTGATTGTGTTACAAAAATATGTTTGTGTTACTTGGTGTGGTTGTGCTACTTACACATTTTTATTCAGAAATACTAACTTTCCTACAGTCTTTGGACTGAGGGGAGTTCTTTTTTTGGAGATTATTTCTCCAGCTTTCGAGAATATTCTCTCACAGAGCACAGAGAATGCAGGTGTACAAAGGAAGGCTACTGCCAGTTTGTACACTGTAGGGTAGACAAGTTTCTGCCTCTCCCAGTACATTAATGGGTCTTATTCTTTTCCAAAGTTGGGTTCAGTCATGTAACGTTGCACTTCAATTGTTGCATCAGCGTGGACTTTTTGGGTCTTTATTTGATTTACAGTGTCATCTAGATAACGCCACAGTGTGCTACCTAAAACAGAAACAGAAGTTCCAAGTCACCGGAGTTAGTATTTAATAAAAATGCAGTTAAAGTAAAACATTTTTATTTTATATCTTACCTTGGGTCACAGGCTGAGAAACTTCTGATGTGGATTGTTGCAGTGGTGATGATGAGGTGGAGGAGGGAGGGGGAATGCTGTTTTGCATAATTCCAACACATTCTGATGTGAGCCTTTTCACTGAGTCTGCAGCTTTAGTGGGGCTGAAAAACCCAATGGCCTTAAACCAGGGGTCAAGGAGAGTAGCGAGTGACATAATACTCATAGATTGCAGAGTGTGAAGCCTCTCCCTTAATTGTTTTCTTAAGTGTTGGGCCATAGAACTGCTTACTGGACTGGCATTTCTCACTCTTTCCTCCAGTGAGTAGTCCAGCATAGAAAACAGTGGGATCACCATGAAGCCTGAAACCCTCTTCTCCTCAAAGAGCTCCACAGTGGCATCACTAAAGCCCCTTTTCCACTAGTGTCACTTCAGCCCGCTTTGGTACGGTATGATACGGTACAGTTTGGCCCGCTTGTGTTTCCACTGCACATGGAGTACCACTTGACGTGGGTGGGAATAGTTACAGGAAGGTGGCGCAACCCTCCCGTTACGTAAAACAAGCGTAACGGACATAAAACAAGCATAACGGGCGTAAAACAAGCGTAACGTTAAGCAAAACAAGCAATGCAGGCAAAACACAAGCTGGCAGGATACGCGGCATCTGCGTTCTCTGGCTTTTTTTTTTTTTTTTTGCCAGAGTAAAGCCAAAAAAGGAGAACAGAAGGCAAAGACTGTGAGACGACACACTCTGGAAAAGTACTGGAGCATTTAGGAAACCATATAGAGCAGTGTAAAGCGGAAGACATGAGGATACACACTACATTCCATATGACGGTAAGCTAATGATTGCTACTTTGCTTTTAAGTCCGCCGTACGACATTGTAATATCGGCAAGTTATCGCTATTAGGTACTAAAATATGTATTCTCTGTGTGTGTGTTTCAGATGGCTCTCTTGTGGCAAAAATATCACTTCAAACCGTTGGTCTGGGCGTTCAACACAGTCATGAGATGTCACCCCAGCTTCACAAATGCGAAGTGGTTACAGAACTGCAGAATGTCTGTAGAAATGTTTAGCTTCCTGTGTAACAAATTGCTCTGATCTGTGTCAAAATCATGGAGAGACTGTTGAGATGTCATGGGATTTACCTGCTCCAGCCAGTGGTATCGTGGCAAAACATGATCAGCTCCAAAACTTGATCGCCAGGTGCCATATTGTAGTATATGAGCCGTAAAATATATATTTCAACAGGTAAACAGTACTGAGTTAGGTATAATAAGATATAGTTAACAATTATGATGCATTTTTAGCCAAAACAAATGGATCTAGTGTGGTGTGGCTCACATATTTGAGATGCTTAAGCTGCATATGTATATTACTGCTACCTCACGTCTTAGAAGGAACAATAAGTCTGGACCTCCGGGGGATAACAGGAAGGTGTGAAATCTGTCTTTAGAAATGGTTCTGAGAAGACTTCCTGACCACCAGGCTTTTAGGTGGAGGAGAGAAGACCTGGGGGGTGATGTATTGTCTCGGGGGATTGAATGACAATGTGATTCTGTACTTTGATGTCCCGGGTATAAAAAGGGGAGATGTGGGAATTTCTGTCTCTTTTCTGATTGAGAGGATGTTGGAGATACGTGAATGATTAATAAACCTGAATTGAGAAATAAATTCAGCTTCTTCATTTCACGCTCTCTACAGTGGTGACCTTAAGATGTATAATGGGCAGAGACGATTCCCCCGAACCAGACTCGCCAGGGACCAGCCGGGCAAGCGCAGTCTCAGTCAAGCTACCAGAATTCTGGCAGGACAACCCGGACTCATGGTTCCTCCTGGCCGAGGCCCAGTTCGCCCTCGGGGGAATAACTGCAGATGACACAAAGTTCTACCACGTCATCGCCAAATTCGACAGCCGCACAGCTCGACATGTGCAGAGCCTGGTGCAGCGCCCACCCGCTGGCGACAAATACAGCGGGTTGAAAGCTGCCCTCATCCAGCGTTTCACTCCCTCAGCCCAGCAGAGAGCCGAGAGACTCCTGGCCCTGCACGACTTGGGAGAAAGCACGCCTGTTGACCTGATGGAAGACATGCTGAAGCTGAGAGGCTCAGACGACGACGATTTCCTCTTCACTCACATCTTCCTGAGAACTCTACCATCGCAGACGAGGGCGACCCTGGCGGGCTCTCAGTTCGTGACCCAGCGGGACTTCCGTGCGCTGGCCCAGGAGGCGCAACGGATCCTCGACGCCAGCGGACGGCACACGACCACCGCAGCAGCCGCAGACCTCGGCGCGACGACCGGGAACGGCAAAAGGCCAGAGGTGACGGAGGCAGACACACCATCAACGGCAGCGGCGAAGCCCCGACATCGCGGAGGAGACGACCTCTGTTTTTACCATCGTCGTTTCGCAGAGAGGGCGCGCAAGTGTATACTGCCGTGCCAGTTCAAGAGCTCGGGAAACTCCAGGACCGAGAGTCGGTAGCAGCTGCGGCTCTCGGTGAACGGAACAAGCTGCTCTACCTGACGGATGCGCGTTCCGGGAGGCAATTCCTCGTGGACACAGGCTCCCAAGTGAGTTTCATCATGCCAACCTACGCTGACCGGCTGGCTGGCCCCGGGAGTCACGGAGCATCAGCGGCGAACGGCTCGAGCATTAAGACCTTCGGTGAAAGGACTCTACTTCTGTCCCTGCACGGCCGCACATATGAGTGGACTTTTATTATAGCGGCGGTGAGTTTCAACATGTTAGGTGCTGATTTTCTATGCTCACATGGGCTGTTGGTTGATCTTCCTAATAGACGCTTGGTTAATGCACTCTCGTTTTACTCTATCCCTTGTGCAGCTCGAGTGTCCCCGCCCACAGCACAAGCCAACGCCGCCACAGCAGGCGGTAAGTTTCACACACTCCTCACTCAGTTTCCAGCGCTCACGGTTCCCATGTTTTCAGCAGCCGTTGCTAAACACGGGGTGGAGCACTTTATCACTACTGCTGGTCCCCCCGTTTTTGCAAAAGCTCGGCGCTTGGATGCAGCTAAACTGACCATAGCGCGCGAGGAGTTTGCTAACCTGGAAAGGTTGGGCATCATTTGACGTTCGAATAGCCCATGGGCTTCCCCGCTCCACATGGTCCCTAAGGCTGACGGCTCGTGGCGACCTTGTGGTGATTTCCGCAGGTTGAACAACGCCACAGCGCACGACCGCTACCCAATCCCCCATATTCAGGATTTTTCGGTTCATCTGGCGGGGGCGTGCATTTTTTCTAAAATAGACTTGGTCCACGGTTATCATCAAGTCCCAGTACGCGCTGAGGACATTCCCAAAACAGCGGTAATAACTCCGTTTGGACTTTTTGAGTTTTTGCGTATGCCATTTAGGCTTAAAGGCGCAGCGCAAACTTTCCAGCGCATGATGGATGCGGTGTTATGCGATCTCCCTTTTGTGTTTGTCTACCTGGAGGACATTTTGGTAGCCAGTGCGTCCGAAGAAGAACACGAAAAGCACCTCACGGCAGTTTTCCGGAGGTTGGGAGAGCACGGGTTAATAATCAACCCAGCGAAGTGCCAGTTCGGGGTGGCGCAGATTGATTTTTTGGGGCACCGCGTCACCCCAGAGGGGGCAGTTCCGCTGCCGGACAAAGTGTGCGCAGTAGCAAATTTTCCCCAGCCAAAAACGGTCAAAGCACTACAGGAGTTTTTGGGAATGGTGAATTTTTATAACCGTTTCCTCCCCCATGCAGCGCAGCTCATGCAACCATTGTATGCCGCGCTTAAAAAACAAAAACCCTCAAATGCAATCGAATGGTCCCAGGAGCGGGAGCGCGCATTCTCGGAGGTCAAAAAAGCCCTTGCAGACGCTGCGTTGTTGGCTCATCCAGACCCAACGGCCCGCATAGCGCTCACCACTGATGCGTCAGACGTGGCCATAGGGGCGGTAGTGGAGCAACATGTTGCCGGGGCTTGGCAGCCGCTGGCCATTTTTAGCAGGACCTTGCGCGAGACCGAGCGAAAATACAGCGCGTTCGACAGGGAGCTGTTAGCACTCCACTTAGCCATTCGTCACTTCCAGTTCTGGCTAGAAGGTCGGCGTTTCACTGCGTTTGTCGACCACAAACCACTCACTTTTGCGATGGCCAAAGTTGCGGAACCATGGTCGGGCCGGCAGCAGAGGCAGCTGGCTGCAATTTCAGAGTTTACTACTGATATTCAGCATGTAGTGGGTAAACTTAACGTGGTGGCAGACTGCCTCTCTCGCGCCGTAACCGCTCCGGTTCGCGCAGAGGTGGATTATACTTCCACGGCCGCGGAGCAAAATAGCGGCGCGGAAGCGTACGCGGCCCCAGTCCTTGTGGGGATAGATTACGCAGCCATGGCCGCAGATTAGGGTAGCGATGTGGACATGTGCGCGTTCCAGTCTGGACCAACAGAGTTAAGGCTGGAGAGCAGGAGGCTGCAAGATGGCATGCCCCCCTTAATCTGCGATGTCTCTACCGGATGACCCCGTCTGGTAGTGCCGGCCGCGTGGCGCCGCCGTGTTTTTGACTCGATTCACTCTCTGGCGCACCCGGGGGTGCGCGCGTCGGTAAAAATGGTAGGGAGAAGTTTGCTTGGCCGAGCCTGCGCAAGCACGTTAAAGAGTGGAGAAGAGCCTGCATGGCTTGCCAGCGGGCCAAAATACACAGGCACACTAAAGCCCCCTTAGAGCCATTTCACATCCCGGCCAAGAGGTTCGATCATGTGCATGTCGACCTCATAGGCCCCCTACCGTCGTCGCAGGGGTACACGCATCTTTTGACAATGGTGGACCGCACCACGCGTTGGCCTGAAGTGGTCCCACTGGCATCAACCACAGCCGCAGAGGTGGCCCGCGCGTTTTTAACGGCTTGGGTAGCGCGTTTTGGGGTCCCGTCGGATATTACGTCCGACAGGGGACCTCAATTTGTTTCTGAGCTTTGGTCAGCGATGGCCTGCAGCCTTGGGGCAACAATTCACCGCACTACTGCGTACCACCCCCAGGCTAATGGTTTATGCGAGCATTTTCATAGGTCATTGAAAGCAGCCCTCAGAGCGTCACTTACTGATGCAAATTAGGTAAACAGGCTACCATGGGTTTTATTAGGGTTGCGTTCTGCACCTAAAGAAGACTTAAAAGCCTCCCCAGCTGAGTTGGTGTTTGCGCAACCACTCTGGCTGCCAGGCGAGTTCCTTCCTGATAATCCGGCGCCAGAACGTCCCCCTGCTCAGCGGTCACTGAACGACACAGGAGCGGACACGCTTCCGGGCCCCGTTCATCACACTTTTCCGCGTGTTTTTGTACCTAAATCTTTAAAAAACGCCAAGTTTGTTTTTGTCAGGCACGACGCTCAGCGTCCAACCCTGTGACCACCTTACGATGGCCCATATAGAGTGCTGGAAACAGGTGATAAACATTTTTTGCTAGATTTAGGGGACAGGAGGGAAACAATTTGTATAGACAGACTTAAACCTACTTTTGTGATGGCTGATGAGGCGGTGCAAGTGGCGAGGGCTCCTCGACGCGGCAGACCCCCCCAGGGAGCATGCCCCAGAGCCCCCACAGAGATTGTCTAACAGTTCTCATCCTCAGATAGCGGATTCACTGCAGGACGGCGCCGCGGGAGTGGTAAAGCCCGCTTAAAGCAAGTTTGGAAGACGTTTGAAGCCCAGACAGCTTATGGACTGATATTTGTGATTTTTTCATGTGGTGTTGGCTATGTTGTATTGTTTCATCTTCGACGTTTGGGGGGGGGGGGTCATGTGGCTCACATATTTGAGATGCTTAAGCTGCATATGTATATTACTGCTACCTCACGTCTTAGAAGGAACAATAAGTCTGGACCTCCAGGGGATAACAGGAAGGTGTGAAATCTGTCTTTAGAAATGGTTCTGAGAAGACTTCCTGACCACCAGGCTTTTAGGTGGAGGAGAGAAGACCTGGGGGGTGATGTATTGTCTCGGGGGATTGAATGACAATGTGATTCTGTACTTTGATGTCCCGGGTATAAAAAGGGAGATGTGGGAATTTCTGTCTCTTTTCTGATTGAGAGGATGTTGGAGATACGTGAATGATTAATAAACCTGAATTGAGAAATAAATTCAGCCTCTTCATTTCACGCTCTCTACAGTGGCACACATATATGCACATATGTTGATTTCAGATGCTCCACAGATATATCACTGTATGCTTATTGTATACTTCACGTCTCAGGGGAACAAAGGGGCTGAGCCTTCCAGAGGTAACGGGAGGGTGTGAGATCTGGCCTTTTGTTTCAAGGAGATGGCCTTGAGAGATTTCCTGACCACCGGAGACTAGGAGGTGGACGGTGTGAAGATTGGGGGAAGTTACATTGTGACTGGGATTAAGTACCATGTGACTGTATGTTTGATTAAGCACCATGTGATTGTATGTTTGATGTCCTGGTATAAAAGGACAGATGTGAGAAGATTCATCCTCTTTTTCTGCTTTTGAATGTTGGAGAATGTCATTGTGAATAAAGATGAACCTGAGGAATACACTCAGTCTCGTCCTTCACAAGTCTCCACACTGGTGACCTTTCAACGAAGCATGAGCAGAAGTAATTCTCCTGAGCCGGACTCGTCAGAAGCCAGCCTGACGAATGCCACCACGTTCCAGCTGCCGGACTTCTGGTGGAACAGTCCGCACTCCTGGTTTAGCGCGGTCGAGGTGCAGTTCAACCTCCGGAGAAGTTCGAGAGACGACACAAAATTCTACCATGTGGTGGCGAAGCTGGACAACCACACAGTCCAGAGGGTGGGGAGCCTGGTCAACCACCCACCGGACAGCGACAAGTACGGCACATTGAAGACTGCGCTTATCAGCCACTTCACCCCCTCGGTGCAACAGCGAGCAGAGGGGCTCCTGGCGTTGACGGAGTTTGAGAACGACAGACCCGCAGACCTGATTGGGAAGATGCTGAGGTTGAGAGACTCCGATGATGACAGCTTTATCTTCACCCACCTTTTCCTCAGGACCCTACCGTCAGCGGTGAGAGTGACCCTGGCTGGTTCACTGCTGTTGGCCCGACGAGACTACCATGAGCTGAGCCAGGAGGCGCGGTGACTCGTCGACGCCCACAAACGGAGCGCAGCTTTGGCCGCAGCAGCAGAGCTAGGTGCGACGTCCGGAGACGGCATGGGGCCAGAGGCTGCAGCACCAGACTCACCGACGACGGCAGCAGCAAGGGCCAGGCGACACGGAGCGGACGACGTCCTTTGCTTCTACCATCGCCGTTTTGCAGAGAGGGCACGCAAGTGCATCCCACCGTGCCACTTCAAGCGCTCGGGAAACGCCAAGGCCGGGGGTCGGTAGCAGCCGCGGCCCTCCGAGAAGAGAACAAGCTGCTCTACCTGAAGGACGCACGCTCGGGGAGGCAATTCCTCGTGGACACAGGATCCCAGCTGAGCTTCATCACGCCTTCCTACGCGGACCGGCTGGCGCCTTCCAGTGGTCCCCGGGTGACAGCAGCGAACGGCTCGGCGATTAAGACCTTCGGTGAGAGGACTCTGCTTCTGTCTTTGCAGGGCCGTACATTCGAGTGGACTTTTGTTGTAGCGGCAATCAATTTCAACATGTTAGGGGCTGATTTTTTGTGCTCACATGGTTTATTGGTTGATCTTGCTAACAGACGCCTGGTTAATGCACTCTCCTTTTATTCTATTCCCTGCACAGCTCGAGTGGCCCTGCCAACTGCACAAGCCAACGTCACAGCTGCGGGTGGTAAGTTCCACACACTCCTCACTCAGTTCCCAGCACTCACGGTCCCAACGTTTTCGGCAACAGTGGCTAAACATGGGGTGGAAGATTTTATTACTACCACTGGCCCACCCGTTTTTGCAAAAGCTCGGCGCTTGGACTCAGCTAAACTGACCATAGCGAGCGAGGAGTTTGCCAACCTGGAAAGACTGGGCATCATCAGGAGGTCGAAGAGCCCCTGGGCTTTGCCGCTCCATATGGTCCCAAAGGCTGATGGCTCGTGGCGACCTTGCGGTGATTTCCGCAGGCGACCGCTATCCGATCCCGCACATCCAAGATTTTTCGGTGCATTTGGCGGGGGCGCGCATTTTTTCTAAAATAGATTTGGTACGCGGTTACCACCAGGTTCCAGAGCGCGCTGAGGACATACCCAAAACAGCGGTAATAACTCCTTTCGGGCTTTTTGAGTTTTTGCGCATGCCGTTTGGGCTTAAAGGCGCCGCGCAGACGTTCCAACGCATGATGGATGCGGTTCTGCACGACCTCTCCTTCGTGTTCGTCTACTTGGACGACATATTGGCAGCCAGCGCGTCCGAAGTCGAACACGAAAACCACCTCACAGCAGTTTTCCGGAGGTTGGCAGAGCACGGGTTAATAATCAACCCAGCGAAGTGTCAGTTCGGGGTGGCGCACATTGATTTTTTGGGGCATTGCGTCTCTCCAGAAGGAGCGGTTCCTCTGCCCGACAAAGTGCGCAATAACAAATTTTCCTTAACCACAAACGGTCAAAGCGTTACAGGAGTTTTTGGGAATGGTGAATTTTTATAACCGTTTCCTCCCTCATGCAGCGCAGCTCATGCAACCATTGTATGCTGCACTAAAAAAACAAAAACCCACAAACAAAATCGAATGGTCTCCGGAGCGGGAGCGCGCATTCGCTGAAGTCAAAATAGCCCTGGCAAACGCTGCGTTGTTGGCACATCCAGACCCAATGGCCCGCATAGCGCTCACTACTGATGCGTCAGACGTGGCCATAGGAGCGGTCGTGGAACAGTATGTAGCAGGAGCTTGGCAACCGCTCGCCTTTTTCAGCAGGACCTTGCGCGATAGTGAACGAAAATACAGCGCATTCGACAGGGAGTTGTTAGCTCTCCACTTGGCCATTTGCCATTTCCAGTTTTGGCTGGAGGGACGCAGTTTCACCACATTCGTGGATCACAAGCCGCTGACTTTCGCGATGGCCAAGATTACAGAACCGTGGTCGGGCTGGCAGCAGAGACAACTGGCCACCATCTCGGAGTTTACTACCGATATCCAGCATGTAGCGGGTAAACTTAATGTAGTGGCGGACTGCCTCTCGCGCGCCATGGCGGCTCCAGCCCGCGCAGAGGTAGATTTTGCAGCCATGGCTGCGGACCAGGTTAGCGACGCGGACGTGTGCGTGCTCCAGTCTGGACCAACAGGGTTAAGGCTGGAGAACAGGGTGCTACAAGATTGTATCCCCCCCCTAATCTGCGATGTCTCCACGGGGTGACCGCGTCCGGTGGTGC
This sequence comes from Pholidichthys leucotaenia, assembly GCA_020510985.1. Taxonomy (NCBI): domain Eukaryota; kingdom Metazoa; phylum Chordata; class Actinopteri; order Cichliformes; family Pholidichthyidae; genus Pholidichthys; species Pholidichthys leucotaenia. The sequence goes on along the minus strand of CM035840.1, from coordinate 90,512,181 downwards.
CGACCACGTGGTGCCGCCGCGTTTTTGACCCGATTCATTCTCTGGTGCACCCGGGGGTGCGCGCGTCGGTCAAAATGGTAGGAGAGAAATTTGTGTGGCCGTGCCTGCGCAAGCAAGTCAAGGAGTGAGCAACAGCCTGCGTGGCTTGTCAGCGAGCCAAAATACACAAACACACTAGAGCTCCCTTGGAGCCTTTTCACATCCCGGCTAAGCGATTCGATCACGTGCATGTCGACCTCGTAGGCCCCCTCCCGTCGTCACAGGGGTGCACACACCTTTTGACAATGGTGGACCGCACCACACGTTGGCCGGAAGTGGTCCCACTGGCATCAACCACAGCCGAGGAGGTGGCGCGCGCGTTTCTAACAGCATGGGTAGCGCGTTTCGGAGTTCCGTCGGACATTACGTCTGACAGAGGTCCTCAATTTGTTTCCGAGCTCTGGTCAGCGATGGCCCGCAGCCTGGGGATAACGGTCCACCGCACTACCGCATACAACCTGCAGGCTAATGGTTTATGCGAACGTTTCCATAGGTCATTGAAAGCAGCCCTCAGAGCGTCGCTTACGGATACAAATTGGGTGGACAGGCTACCATGGGTTTTATTGGGGTTGCATTCTGCACCTGAAGAGGATTTAAAAGCCTCCCCAGCTGAGTTGGTTTTTGCGCAGCCACTCCGGCTGCCCGGGGAGTTTCTCCCGGATAATCCTGTGCTAGAGTGCCCCCCCCGCTCAGCAGTTGCAGAGCGACACGGGAGCGAGCACGCTTCCTGGCCCAGTTCATCACAGCTTCCCGCGCGTTTTTGTGCCTAAAGCTTTAAAAAATGCGGAGTTCGTTTTTGTCAGACATGATGCACACCACCCACCCTTACACCCACCTTATGACGGACCATACAGAGTGCTGGAAACAGGGGACAAGCATTTTTTGCTAGATTTGGGGGGCAGGAAAGAAATGATTTGTATAAACAGGCTCAAACCCGCTTTTGTGTTGGCTGACGAAGTGCTGCAGCTGGCGAAGGCTCCTCGGCGCGGCAGACCCCCTAGAGAGCATTCCCCAGAACACCCACAGAGATTGTCTAACAGTTCTAATCCTCAAACAGCAGCTCCACAGCGGGAAGACGCCGCGGGGGTGGTAAAGCCCGCTTACAGCAGATATGGAAGGCGACTGAGGCCCAAGCAACATTTGGACTGATGTGTAATAATGTGACCATGACTTCCAAACTGTATTACATTTGTTCCATCTTAGACGTTTGGGTGGGGTCATGTGGCACACATATATGCACATATGTTAATTTCAGATGCTCCACAGATATATCACTGTATGCTTATTGTATACTTCACGTCTCAGGGGAACAAAGGGGCTGAGCCTTCCAGAGGTAACAGGAGGGTGTGAGATCTGGCCTTTTGTTTCAAGGAGATGGCCTTGAGAAATTTCCTGACCACCGGAGACTAGGAGGTGGATGGTGTGAAGATCGGGGGAAGTTACATTGTGACTGGGATTAAGTACCATGTGACTGTATGTTTGATTAAGCACCATGTGATTGTATGTTTGATGTCCTGGTATAAAAGGACAGATGTGAGAAGATTCATCCTCTTTTTCTGCTTTTGAATGTTGGAGAATGTCATTGTGAATAAAGCTGAACCTGAGGAATACACTCAGTCTCGTCCTTCACAACTCTCCACACTAGGAGTAAAAGCAATTAAAATAACGTAGTCACAAGGTTACATGGAGAAATACATGGATTAACTGGATATATATCATATTGAGTATTGCTGACCACATGTAGATACTGTATAAATATATATTCTCTGCATCAACAGTGAACTATACGTGTATTCATGTAGTATTGCACTGGGAATTTTGACAATAAACTTTTGTACGTTTTGCAGATCTGTCTCGACTTTTATGCGTTATTACCACCAAGTGACATAAATTAAATACAGAGATTGGAAAAGCTATCTAAGAACAATCCAGCAGTTTGAGAAATCACTTTTGGTTTGGTGTAAGTCTGCCAACAGAATTATGAACCATAAAGCAGTTTGTGTTAAAAATGTTAAATCCCATTAAACCCTAACTCAGGGGTGTCCAATCATGTGCCATGGAGGGCCAAGACCCTGCAGGTTCTCTCTTCTATCCCATTTTTAGGAAATACAGATGCTAATATGGCCCAGAATTCCTCCATATACTGGTACTATCACAAAAGTGTGCAGTGTCTTCTGCACTGGCACATCCAACAATACAGTCTTCAGCAAATGATTGTTTTTGGTTACTTTTCTTAAAAATGAGCCATTATTTTCAAAGTCACTGATAAATGGTTTGTACTGTTGACTCTTTTCACACCAGTGTCTTAACAGACAAAACAGAAAATCATGATGGAAACACATAAGTCACTAAATTGTTTATTACAATCAGCAGCAAATTCCAGATTATTTAGAATGTGCAAAATTCAAACTGGGAAAAAAAAAGAAAACAGAAATTCGAATGGGTCACACACGCCAGCCACGCTGCCTCACTGAGAAGCAACTGGATCGGCCGCTCACACTGGTCCCGGTTCAGCAGATCTTCAGCCTACATACATCTGTGTAAATAGTGAGGCAAGGTCCGGTTTGGGTGGATCGTTTTCCTCTTGCCTAGATGAAAGACAGAAATTGGTGGTGGATAATTAAAGAAAGTTTTAAACATATTTGAGAAATAACGTTATCAATAAAAGTTTAGCCACCGCTGTGTCGCCCTGGTTTCAAGTGTGGGTGGTGTTTTGTGTTTGTATTGCTAAAATATAAAAGGAAGCAGTACAATGGGTCTTAAATATTTGTTATTTTAAAAAAAAAAAAAAAAAAAAAAAAAAAAAAAAATCCAAGATGGCGCCGCGGATGGCAGCCACTGGCTTCTGCTCTCTGATGTTTTTGATAATTTTGTGTGTTTTTTTGGACTTCTGCTCTTCTGTCCAAGTCACCTATTCAAGGGAGGAACTACTTTCACTCAGACTACCTCCCAATGCAACTTCTCCGCCAGTTTCTGCTGCTGATCTGAAGTTTTTTCAGTCGATCTTAGCTGTGGGAGCAGCGGCTATTGGCACTGGCCGGAAATGAAGGTGGCGTGGTAAACGTGCCGGTGCGCTAGTCAGGCTGAAGAAACGAGGATTTCGCACGCCGCTCCCATCGATCCATCTGGCGAATATCCGCTCTTTGGCGAACAAAATGGATGAACTGCTGCTCCTGATTCACAAAAACCGGGATTTTAGCAGATCTGGCGCCCTTTGTTTCACGGAGTCCTGGCTGAGTGAACACATCCCGGACAGCGCGGTGCGCCTGGACGGATTCCAACTGTTTCGCGCTGATCGCAGCCGAGAATTCTCTGGAAAGACTAAAGGTGGTGGAATCTGCTTCTACATAAACGAAGGTTGGTGTACTGATGTCACAGTGTTGAAGAAGTTTTGTAGCCCTAACCTAGAGTCACTGTTCATAAACTGTAAACCCTTTTATTCACCGCGAGAGTTCTCCTCGTTTATTCTGGTCGGAATTTATATCCCGCCTGCTGCTTGTACAACGGAGGCACTGCAGCACCTCGCTGACCAGATAGCAGACGTGGAGGAAAAACATCCAGACTCTCTGCTTATCATTCTGGGTGATTTCAATAGAGCTAATCTCACAAATGAGCTTCCTAAATACAGACAGCATATTAAATGTCCCACCAGGGACACAAATACACTTGACCACTGTTACACAGTTTTAAGAAACGCCTATCATGCCGTCCCCCGTGCAGCTCTGGGTTTTTCTGACCACTGTCTGCTCCATCTTATTCCAACATACAGACAGAAACTAAAAACTTCCAAGTCTGTTGTAAGGACTGTGAAGAAATGGACTGAGGAATCAAAGCTGGAGTTACAAGCCTGCTTTGACTGTACAGATTGGAGTGTTTTTGAAGATGCAGCCATTAACCTAAATGAACTCACTGACACTGTGACGTCATACATCTGTTTCTGTGAGGACATGTGTGTGCAGACCAAGACCTTCTGCACATACAACAACAATAAACCCTGGTTCATTCCTAAACTGAAGCAGCTACGTCAGACCAAGGAGGAGGCCTACAGGACTGGTGACTGGACTCTGTACAAGCGGGCCAGAAACATGCTGACGAAGGAGATCAGGCTTGCAAAGAGGAGCTACAGTGTGAAGTTACAAAAAAACTTCTCAGCCAACAACTCTGCTTCTGTCTGGAGAGGCCTGCAGAATATCACCAACTACAGGAGACCATCCCCCCACCCTGTGGAAAACCTCCAGCTGGCTAACGACCTAAACAGCTTTTACTGCAGGTTTGAAAAGAACCTACAGTTCTCACCTCCCACCCACACAAAAGGATTATCTGCAGCCCCAGGAACTCCATCCCTCCTCCACTCTGACCTCCCACCAGCACTAATGATCTGTGAAGAGGAGGTGCGCCGGGTCTTTCAGAGACAAAAGATCAAGAAGGCTGCAGGACCTGATGGTGTGTCTCTGTCCTGCCTGAGAGTCTGCTCCAACGAGTTGGCCCCCATCTTCACCCGGATCTTTAACAGATCACTGGAGCTGCGTGAAGTGCCTTCCTGCTTCAAACGCTCCATCATCATTCCAGTTCCCAAGAAACCCTCTGTTACAGGATTAAACGACTACAGACCTGTTTGCCCTGACCTCTGTGGTCATGAAATCCTTGGAGAGATTGGTGCTGAACCACCTGAAGGTCATCACAGGCCCCCTGATGGACCCACTGCAGTTTGCCTACCAGTCAAACAGGTCAGTGGATGATGCAGTGAATATGGGACTACACTACATCCTGCAACACCTCGACTCCCCAGGGACGTACGCCAGGATCCTGTTTGTCGACTTCAGCTCAGCGTTCAACACCATCATCCCAGGCATTCTTCATCAGAAACTCCTCCAGCTCAAGGTGCCCCCCTCCACCTGCCAGTGGATCTCCAGCTTTCTGACTGACAGGTGGCAACAGGTGAAGCTAGGGAGATTTACATCCAGCTCCCGAAAAATTAGTACTGGCGCCCCCCAAGGATGTGTCCTTTCCCCACTGCTCTTCTCCCTCTACTCCAACGACTGCACCTCAGAGGACCCTTCGGTGAAGCTCCTGAAGTTTGCGGACGACACCACAGTCATCGGTTTGATCCGGGATGATGATGAGTCTGCATACAGGCGGGAGGTGGAGCAGCTGATCCTCTGGTGCAGCCAGAACCATCTTGAACTTAACCCAGCCAAAACGGTGGAGATGACTGTGGATTTCAGGCGACACCCCCCTTCATTCCCCCCACTCACCATCCTCAACAGCACAGAGTCCACTGTGGACTCCTTCAAGTTTCTGGGTACCACAATCTCCCGGAACCTGAAGTGGTCCTCCCATATAGACACTGTCCGGAAAAAGGCCCAGCAGAGGTTGTTTTTTCTGCGTCAGCTCAAGAAGTTTGATTTGCCTCAGGAGCTGCTGGTTGTCTTCTACACCGCCATCATCCAATCTGTCCTCTGCTTTTCCATCACTATCTGGTTTGGATCTGCCACTAAACAGGACAAGACCAGACTGCAGCGGATCATTAAGTCTGCGGAGAGGATCATTGGTACCGACCTACCCTCCATTGAGAACTTATATCGGTCCATTACCAGGAAACGGGCGGGAAACATCTGTGCTGACCCATCACACCCCGGCCACAACTGTTTGAACTTCTATCTTCTGGTCGTCGTTACAGATCACTGAAGGTCAAAACCACCCGTCACAGGAACAGTTTCTTTCCTCAAGCCATCACTCTGATGAACTCCTAACATTCACCTACCAACAGGTCCCGGGCACCAACCTCCCAAGGAGACAGTGGTCTACACTCAATCGCTTCAGGACTGGACATGGCCCCTGCTTGGCCAGCCTTTACAGATGGGGCAGTAGCCCTAGCCCTCTGTGCGCATGTGGAGAGGAGCAAACAATGGAACACATCATAGAGGCTTGCCCGCTCCAAAGACTGGAAGGAGGATTACACACCCTCCATACAGCAAACCAGGAGGCAACTGCTTGGCTTAAGGACTTTGCATTCGCTAAATAAATAAATAAAAATTCACCTATTCCTACCTGTTGCTGTTCTCATGACTTTTCATCCATTATTACATTGCACATAACTCTCACACTGCTTTTTACTTCATTCACAATATATCACTGAATCTGAGTTCACATTGAAATACTGTGTGACTGTATATTTTTTCATATATTCCTGCAAAGTGGCTGCACGGTGGCGCAGTGGTTTAGCACTGTGGCAGCACAGTTTTACCCTCGGCCGGGGGATCGCGGGGATCATGAGATCGTGGGTTCGATCCCAGCCCCCGACCAACAGTGAGCTGTGTGGAGTTTGCATGTTCTCCCCGTGTTGCGCGGGTTTACTCCGGGATTTCTCCGGTTTCCTCCCGCACACCAAAAAAAACATGTAGGTTTAGGGCGCTCGCGCACGCAGCGACCAGCAGCCGGTGGCTTGTCACCAGACTGCAAACCAAATCTACCTACGGGTACAAATAAGTAACAAAAAAAAAAAAAAAAAAAAAAGTGTGGTTAGTCTGAGTAAATAACTGCATACTGTATATTCCTGTATATATTTGCATCCTTTTATAGAAACGTGGACAGACTGTAATTTACTGTACATACTCTGTTGTCATTGAATCCTTATTTAAATCCTCCACCTGAACAACGAGAGCAAGTTTTTAGCCAAAGTCAAATTCCTTGTATGTGTTGTGCATACTTGGCCAATAAAGCTGATTCTGATTCTGATTCTGATTCTAATGTGTTCTTTTTACTGGATGAGTTTAAAGACGAAATACTATAAACTACACATATAAACTAAAATTACCGGAGTGGTGGCTCAGTTGGTAGAGCATCCGCCCCACACCCGGGAGGCAGGGGTTCAAATCCCGGCCGGGTCATGCCGAAGACCATAAAAAAGTGGAACTTCCTGCCATCCACCTTGGTGCTCTGCAATAATGGAATGGAGGAGGGAAATTTGTGGCGGCGCCTTGCATGGCAGCGGCCCTCTGATTCTACACTTGAGGTGTGTATGATTAACACAGTAGATAGGTAAAACACAATCTCGTTCTACTGTACATGATTGGTTGTACAGTTGAATGACAATAAAGGGTGATTTGATTTGATTTAAATTCTAATGGTGACTGAACAACTACCATTCCCCAAAGTGCAAGATACACTATTATGACTATATCTCATAAAGGATCACAGAAGTGATCTGATAAAAATAAATAAATAAGCAAGCGGTGTTGTCCCCGTGTTGCGTGGGTTTACTCCGGGATTTCTCCGGTTTCCTCCCGCATACCAAAACATGTAGGTTTAGGGCGCTCGCGCACGCAGCGACCGGCAGCCGGTGGCTTGTCACCAGACTGCAAACCAAATCTACCTACGGGTACAAATAAGTGACAAAAAAAAAAAAAAAAAAAGCGGTTTATTTTACAGTGGTTACTATTAGATGTGCCATTCATTTTCAATTATTCTGTAATTAATATTCACACAATCAAATAAATCTCAGTTCAGTCCCTTTCATATTAAGTGGAAATTGTGCTACTTTAAAGTTGGCACTTTACCTATACTTTAACTTAAAAAGCAAAAGATTTGACTATAAATAACAAGATGTGCAACTTACCAGTGACATTGCTGTGTGGTGCCAAACGTAGCCATTGACAGAGCAGATCCTGGTCGGACTCTACAACGAAAATACACACAACTTAAGTACATGCACAGCACGAAAGTGCAACATGTAAAAAAACACCTTTTTAACCAGTATTACAACTGGCTTATTTCATTAGATATTGTCAACACAAAGGCAACATACAAGGATGGATGTAGCATTGACGGCTAACTAGCTAGCTCATTGTCTGAACACTAGCAAGTTGTCTGTCCAAAGTGAACTTTCCACTGCTGGGATAAATAACATAAAAGATGCATAATATCACATCATATCACATCACTCACTGTCCTCTATATCCTAATATCACGGCTTCAACTGCTGAATGTGGGTGATCCCGCGGCTGTACATTCAATTCAGTTCAGGCAGCTCCGTCTTCTTCCCAGGGTGGCTCCGTCTGCTTCCCTCTGGATTCTCTAATCAGTCGAAACGCACAGAAAACACTGCTGGACCGCAGTGTTGATTTCTGTGAAGCGATTCTATCGTTGTTGTTTATATCACTTACTGGCCGGCTCACGGACAAATCTTTGCAAATGGTGGCTTGTGATTCTGGAAAGTCAGCATTATGCCCACTCTCATGACGTTACACCTGGACCAATCAGTGGCCTGCAGTGTTTTTACGTCACCGGGATGATATGCTTGGAACCTCAATCTAGCGGTTCTGAAAAAATGGGAACTGTTCTGAAAAATCGGAACTGTTACAGTTACAGTCCCTATTGGAAAAGCCGACAAACCGCACCATACTGTACTGACACTAGTGGAAAAGGGGCTTAAATGGTGCAAGAACCTGCAGACAGGCAGCAATGATGTCATACTCCTCTGAGAAGATTGGGGTGATGTCTGTACTAAGGCTTGCTAAAGCTGCTCCCACAGGTTTTCTAAGCTCAAAAATTCTTTTGAGCATGTGGTAGGTGCTGTTCCACTGTGTCTCTACCTCTTGAATTACTTTATGGGCTGGCCTACCCATTCGTGCTTGCACTTGTGTTAGCCTTTTCTTTAAAAGAAAAAAAACAACCCACAAATTAAAAATTGAGCTGACAAAGCAGAAGAAACAAACAAACAACAACAAAAAAAAACAAACAAAAAAAACCCTGTGTCATCAATTACATTGTAACAAAGTCAAGAAATGTACCTTTGCAGTGGTGCTGCTTCTGAAAAAGGCCACAATTTTCCAAATTTTGGCCCGGATGTCAACCAGCACTGGGGTCTGGTCAAGTGCATTTCTTAACCATTAGGTTGAGTGTGTGCGCAGCACAAATGGAGTGACGGAGATGTAGCTCCCTGGCACATGCACCCATGTTGACAGCACCATCTGTGACCAGGCATGTCACTTTGTTTGTGATCCCCCACTCTGCTAGGACTGAGGTTATCACCGTTGCCAGATTTTCTGATGTGTGGGCCTGAGGAAAATGTGAGACTCCCATAACAACTGAGTCTAGCTTGCTGCTATCATCCACAAAATGGCAGGTGACAGCAAGGTAAGCATCTGTATTTATGGAGGTCCACACATCAGAAGTGATGCTCACTGCAGATGTCTTCTGTAAGCAAGTTTTGGCCTTCTCCATTGTGACTTTGTGCCTAGCCTCCACCATAGCTTTCAGAGGCTAAATGACAGTTGGAATGGCAAATATTAGTGAATGAAATTACACATGGTATACAGTCATGTGAAAAAATTGGGACACCCCTTTAAATATTCAGTTCTTTATTAAGAAATGTTCACATATCTTTGTTTAACCTTGTTTTTGTTTTTATTTGCATTTTTTAAAATTTTATTTTAGCCATTGTAAGTGAGAATGAATGTGGGGGTGTTCTAAAAAAAGATGGGGGGTGTCCTAATTTATTCCTCACTATTTGTTTAGAATTACATTTTCCAGAAAATTTGAAAAAGTTTTTAATTTATTTTTAATTGTTTAGTTGTGTTATGTGAATCTCCCAGTATTTTTAACATTGATATTAAAGATCCATATGTCTAAATATGTTAAAAAACACACAGGCTTATACAGGGTGTCCTAATTTTTTCACATGACTATTTGCTTAATGGTTATAATAATGCTCATTAGCACACCTTCCTTGTGGGAAGGACATATTTTGGGCTCAAGGCTTCAACAAGCTTCCTAAAGCCTTCATCCTCAACAGTACTAAAGGGCTGAGTATCCTTAATGACCATATCAGCCAAGGCCTCATCTATAGCGTGCTTGTCTCCTGAAAAATACATTAGCATGCCATTGTATACTTGTATCACTAACCACACATTGTAAAATGTTTGTCAGTCTTTCTAATACATTATTAGAACCTTTTAATGATACAGTGCATGCTACCTTATTGCATTTTCAAATGACTTACCTGAGGCCGGTTCACCTGTGTTGTCCTTATTCATATGCAGAGCACGATAGTGCCTCAGCAGAGATGATGTGTTCATGTTGTATCCAAGCTCTTTGAAACACAATAGACACTTCACCTTGGAAATAAAAATAGATAGATAGATAGATAGATAGATAGATACTTTATTTCGAACAAAAAAGTATAACAAAAACAAAACAAATGACAAATGCAATAAAGTAACAGTATACAGTGTTTGAAAGGGAGAAGGAAGAAGTGAACACTTATTAATTCCAACTCCTCTTTTCCATAAATACACCCATGTGAATTATATACAAATTACCACATTTAAGACCCCAAGTAAACAATTAACTGTATTTTGTACATATCAACATTAACACCCATCCATCCTAACATACATTGATGTCCATACATCAAACCCAGCCTCAAACAACAGAGATATACACAGTGCTGTCCCACCCACCGTTCCATAGTGTCCCAGAGTGAGCATAGTGAATCGTACATATAAATACTACCCTTCTAACATATATCCTTTCAGCAAATAATGTTTATATCTTTTTTTGAATTGATTTCTGTTTGTACATAGTTTCAGTTCCGGCTCCAAACTGTTCCACAAATCCACCCCACAGACAGATATGCACATACTTTTCTTGGTTGTTCGTATCTTGGGTTTTGTAAAGTTTAATTCTCCTCTCAAATTATGATCATTGTCTCTTTTTTTAAATATTTTTTGTATATTAGTTGGGAGTTTTTTTTTGTTTTTTTTTTGTTACTTATTTGTACCCGTAGGTAGATTTGGTTTGTTGATTATTAATTGCCCTGTACATGACTTGTGCTGTCTTAAATTTAACTAAATCGATGAACTTTATGACATGTGACTTTAAAAACAACAAATTGGTAGGGTCTCTATATCCTACATTATTTATTATCCTTATAGATCTTTTTTGTAATGTGCATATTGACTGTAGATTGGTCTTGTAGGTGTTTCCCCAGACTTCTACACAGTAGTTAAGATAAGGTAGAAACAGTGAATTGTACAATAAGACCAATGATTTATAGTCCAAGATGTGTCTTGTCTTCCCCAGTATGCCTATACATTTTGCCAACTTGTCCCGGATGTGACTGATGTGAGGTTTCCAGCAGATTTTATTGTCTAGCGTCACCCCCAGAAACTTATTTTCCTGTACTGTTTCTATTCTGGTATCATCTATCGTTACCATTAAGATAAAATAAGATAAGATAAGCCTTTATTAGTCCCACAATGGGGAAATTCCAGGATTGCAACAGCACAGGGATAGCAACACTCAGAGCAACAATCAGAAGGCAAGAAAAAAAATTATTAAAAAAAATATTTTTCCTTTATTGCGGTTAAGGACAAAAGCATTTTGGTGGGGTTTTTTTTTTTTTTGTTACTTATTTGTACCCATAGGTAGATTTGGTTTGCAGTCTGGTGACAAGCCACCGGCTGCTGGTCGCTGCGTGCGCGAGCGCCCTAAACCTACATGTTTTTGGTATGCAGGAGGAAACCGGAGAAATCCCGGAGTAAACCCACGCAACATGGGGAGAACATGCAAACTCCACACAGCTCACTGTTGGTCGGGGGCTGGGATCGAACCCACGACCTCATGATCCCCGCGATCCCCCAGCCGAGGGTAAAACTGTGCTGCCACAGTGCTAAACCACTGCGCCACCGTGCAGCCCAAGGTTGCAAGCTAAAGTACCTGTTAGACCTACTGCAATCTTTAGAAGTGCTTGAAAACAGCAACAAAGCTACAACAAAGCTAGTGCTAAGTAGGGATGGGCATATCGATACTCAAGTATCAATACTTCGATACCAGCTAGTCGATACTTTTTTAACTATCGCAATACTACCGTGTTAATACAAAGCGTGCAATTAGTTTTCATTTCTGAGAGTTTTAGACATTAAAATTTATGTGTGAATACCAGTGAAAAACCAGCCCAAGCATGTTTTAGAGATGGTCTGCTGTGTCACATGATTATGGCAGCCTATCAGATGTCAGAGCCGAAGACTCACTGTACACTGGCAGCCTCAGTCAAGCAAGTAGTCACTTGTTGAATCTCAGTCTCCCCTCTAAATCCTCAAGCACTGAGCCTCTTTTAGACGTAGGTGGCCGCCATCAGTAGTGCTCGAGTGTGTGTTTGCAAAGGGATGATGTGGCTTACAATGGCAGAAGTGAGACACACTTCACTTTACCTTGGCAACACCAGAAGTTTTTTTTTTAAAGATTAACTTTATTGAAAGAATTAGGAAACAAAAATAGTGTATATAATAGTGTGTATATATACAACTCATCACAAAAAATAGGACAGAATAAAAACTGATTAAAGACAAAACTAAAATAGAAACAAACAGTGGTGCATTAACAAAGGATAAAGAAATGATCCTGAAAGTTCAGGTGTGTGTCCAGTGTCTATAACTTTTTTTATTTTTCAGTCTGTGCAACTTTTTAAAATAAAATCCCAATTTTGTTTTAAATGGTTGCATTCTTGTTTATTTTTTACATCTACATTTAGGAATATTTTCTTTTTGAAATAAAGAGATTCAAACAGTTTATCTTCATTTTCAGTGTTATTTTTTAATAAAAATATATATTTTCAACCCATTTATTTTAACCATACTTTTAATTTCTTTGAAATTAAAACATGTGACCAGCTATTGTGGGTCTCACTTTTTGTTTTAAACATATTACTTTCTTCAGGAATGATCTGAATTGGATGTGCTGCAGCCTCTTGTAATTAATTAAGTCATTCTTTTTTAAACTGCACAATCCCACACGCGCGCGCGCGCGCGCACACACACACACACACACACACACACACACACACACACACACACACACACACACACACACACACACACACCACCCTAAGTTTTTTAAACTACTAAACTGGGTGTAATTCAGCATAAACTTGGTCTTTCATTTATATTTTGACAAAGATTCATGTCAAGGCACTATTTTTTTTTTGTGTGTGGGGTGGAACAGGGGTGAAGGGGTGGACAGTGATGAACAGCTGACCAATCAGGAGCTTTACATTGAGAAACCCCGGCATGGCACTCTGAACTGTGGGCAATTCCTGCTGACTTAGGAAAAGGGTCATTTAAGGGCTCAAAAAGTCAGTGGCCATTTCTCAATATGTGTACTTTTGTGGACTTGTGTTCTTGTGAACTTGTGAAACGTCATCAGTCACAGCCCAAGTCCTGTTCCAGTTAGGGTTGCCACCCGCCCTGTAAAATACAGTGTTGTTCTGTTTTTTATACTAAAATAATGTGTCCTGTACATTGAATCAATACAGAACACCATTTGTCCTGTATTTACTAGGTGCCTTTAATGCAGCATCATCTCATCCATATTCTGCATGTTGCCTTCAGTAGTTTTTGGTTGATTTGTTTACTTTCACGCACCACACGTGAAGTCATCACTCGACAGTGATTGGACGAGAGATAGCCGGGCAGGCTCCGCAGCAGCACAGCAGCTTGCCGGCTTCTCACAGACCACTGATCTCTATCCACCTTATTCCTAGGCCCCATGATGCCTTGCGTGAATTGTGGTAGCAACTTCTGGTACTAGTTGCAGGAGGCCAGCGAGGCCTACCTGGTGGGTCTCTTCGAGGACACCAACCTGTGCGCCATCCACGCCAAGAGGGTCACCATCATGCCCAAAGACATCCAGCTGGCCCGCCGCATCCGCGGAGAGAGAGCTTAGACTTTCTGCTGCACATCCACCAACCACAATGCTCCGCACTGTGTGTCTATATATGTATATATTTATATTAATATGTACATATGTATACTAGCTGCTCTTGTTTTTTCTTGCCTTCTGATTGTTGCTCTGAGTGTTGCTATCCCTGTGCTGTTGCAATCCTGGAATTTCCCCATTGTGGGACTAATAAAGGCTTATCTTATCTTAGTTTAGAACATATGGTTGTTACTGAAACGGGACACTTTTCCTTGTTAAAAAACAATGACTCTGGCATCAGAAATGCGGGAACACGGCCTCTTGCACCTCAAAGCAGTAACAATCATAACACTTCCCATGAATATCGAGGGATGGAAAGATGACCTTTAAAAGTGGCCTTGTGCACAGTAGCTCCGTTAAGTTAGCGCCGCTGCAAAGATGATAACGGTGTAAACAAATGACCCGTGCTGGTAAAATTAGTCACTGTAAGGACATTTTCAAAACTGATGTAACGTTATTTCCATATTCTGTTTTGAAAGACCTTCAAAATGATATTTAATTTGTAGGAAGTGCACAAAAACAGACAGAAAAAGACAATTTGTTTAGATTTTAGCTAGGTTGAAAACTCGCGTTTGATCGGTTGGGAGTTACATCTTCTGCAAAAACATAGGTATTTTTAGAAAGTACAATTTCTAAGCTTTCCAATGATACCAGACACTCATGGGGGTTTACCCGGGACTTGCCGCTAGCAAACAAAGAAAGAGTCATGATTTATGACTTCTTGTTGCCTGTACTCATAATGACGCGGTGGGCATTCCAACCAGCACGTCTCCACTGTAATAAAGTCGGCTGCATTTTGTCAAAATATGTTGGACATAATCAAATTTACCTTAGAGCAGATGTACGCCACAACACTGTGCTTGGATGTCGTCTGTCACCTTGTGGTGAGAAGCCTCCATTTATCCAGTCTGCCACAACCATGAACAGCATCAAGTGCCAGAACTACGCCAAAACATTCAAAAAATACAAAAACTAGAAGAGCTGAAATTAGCTGCCACTTGAGTGGAAAACACATATGCGGATTATACATTAAAATGAATTTGAAAAACTTTTAAAAACGCTATTTTAAATGCCCCTACTCCTCCCCTCTTATTGACTGATTTAACACTACTGCAGCCGAAACCGGAAGTTCCATCCATAATCGTTCCTACCAATGACATAGATAGAGCTAGACCGCTCATTGCCCGCTGAGAGGCGGCAAATAGGAGCTGACTTCCGGTAGTGGCAAGAAGCTGTGGCGCACTATTTGATCCTTTCAAAACACATTAACTTCAAAGTCTCATGTGTCGTGTCATCAAAGTGTTTGATGACACGTTTTGTGTTGTTTCATCACACCAACTGATTGAAAAAGATAAAAACAAAGCACAAGGCATCTTTCTACGACAATCACACTCATATAATAGCAAACACAGAGCCTCCAATATCCTTCATATTTAGCCTCTTCACACGTTCTGCCTACATGAGGCTACAACAAACAGAGACCACCACACAATGACACATGCATAATGATTGCTGAATGCTGATGCAGTGATTGTGTCAATAAAAACATTTCATACTTTCTGCAACATTAGTGTTTCACTTACCCTGTTTCATGGGCTCTAGAAAATATTCGAACCAATGCCAAATAAGAAATTTTGTTTTTTAAACAATTTTTCTCCAATCCAAATTGTTCAGTTGGACTTAAAAAGCAGCACATGCAGTAATCAAAAATTCCAAATTATGTTTTAGTGTAAAGAGGGATAGAAAATTCACCTCAAGGGACTTGGTGGTGTAGTACAGGGACTTGGTGTTTCGGCTGTGGTTTGCATGCTGGGCTGCTACGCCAGCGACCCGGGTTCGATTCCCCGCACAGCCAACAGGAGTACTGTAGTACTGCTGGCAACAGTACCGAATTAATTAGACACCCAGAGTCCCAGACCTGGCATGCCAGTTAGGAAGATGGCTGTGCGGGGAATCGAACCCGGGTCGCTGGCAGAAATCCACGCCGCCGTATGTTTGAGTCGGTTCACACTCTGGCGCACCCAGGAGTGCGTGCGTCTGTCTAAATGGTGGGAGAGAAGTTCGTGTGGCCGAGCCTATGCAATCAAGTAAAAGAGTGGGCTGCAGCCTGCGTGGCGTGCCAACCACAACGCACAACCGCGTACAACCCACAGGCCAAAGGTTTATGCGAGCGTTTTCATAGATCACTGAAAGCAGCACTCAGGGCTTCACTGACGGATGCAAATTGGGTAGACAGGCTGCCGTGGGTTTTATTGGGGTTGCTCCGCGCCAA
Organism: Pholidichthys leucotaenia; assembly: GCA_020510985.1. Classification (NCBI taxonomy): domain Eukaryota; kingdom Metazoa; phylum Chordata; class Actinopteri; order Cichliformes; family Pholidichthyidae; genus Pholidichthys; species Pholidichthys leucotaenia. The sequence goes on along the minus strand of CM035840.1, from coordinate 90,496,112 downwards.
AAGAGGATTTGGAAGCTTCCCCGGCAGAGCTCATTTTTGCGCAGCCCCTACGGCTGCCCGGGGAATTTCTACCGGACAATCCCGCGCCGGACAGCTCCCCGTCTCAGCTTTTGCAGTGTAGCGCAAACACAGGCACTCTGCCGGGCCCTGCCCACCACAGTTTTCCGCGTGCCTTCGTGCCTAAAACTTTGAAGAACGCGGAGTTCGTGTTCGTCAGACACGACGCCCACCGCCCTCCATTGCGCCCACCCTATGATGGACCGTTCAGAGTGTTGGAAACAGGGGATAAGCATTTTGTGCTAGACTTGGGGGGTAGATGGGAGAGAACTGGCGTAGACAGACACAAACCTGCCTTTGTAGTGGCGGATGAGCAAGTGCTGTTGGCTACGGCCCCTCGACGTGGAAGACCCCCACGGAGACCTCCCCAGGGGAACGATTCATCAGAGCAGCCACACGAACAGAGTGACCCCCCCCCCCCCCCCACGGCTCACCCGCAGTCGGACACACTCCCGGCAGCCTCCCACCGGCACAGCAGCGCCACGGAGGCGGTAAACCCCAGTTACAGCAGATATGGGAGGAGACTGAAGCCGAAACAGCATGTGGACTGATGCTCTATTGTTCTATCTAAGATGCTGGGGGCGGTGCGGGCCTCAGGTTATTTCACACCTTAGACATAGACAATGAATACACATGGGAGAATAATGCCCAAGTGGGTGAGAGGGGGTTGAATGATGTGTAGTGTAGATGTCATGCTGTGTATGAGGAAGTGCCTTGATCCTTGTGAAGTGTGACTTGATATAGAGAGAGGAATGCTTGATGTGACCAGTCAGTCTGTTCTTTGCTTGTGAGATGTGAGTGTGTAATAAATCATCTGAAATGAATATGCCTCTTCATTTACACACTCCACAAAGTTATGATAAATCACAACAAGCACCTCACACATTACCTTGGGGCCGGGGCCGGTGGTGGGGGGAGGGGTTCCTTTATTTTTCTGCATTGAAGGTGGCAATCCTAGTTCCAAATGTATGGAAGTTAGGTTATTTCGCACTTCAGACAGAGACAATGAATACACATGGGAGAACAATGCCCAAGAGGGTGAGAGGGGGTTGAATGAAGTGTAGTGTAAATATCAGGCTGTGAGGAGGAAGTGCCTTGAAGCTTGTGAAGGTGACTTGATATATAGAGAGGAGTGCTTGCTGTAACCAGTCAGTCCATTCTGAGCTTGTGAGATGTGAGTGTGTAATAAATCGTCTGCAATGAATCTGCCTCTTCATTTACACACTCCACAAATGAAAGTTTGCATCAAGCCAAGTCTGGTCCAAATGCCCAAATGTGTTCTCGCTCCACCCATTTTACTGGGGATACATCGGGAGGTGACTTGTGCAGATGTGCAGCAGTCATGTATCCCATAATCCATTTTGCCTGAGAGAGAGCGTTTTTTAAAAAAAAAAAAAAACCCTCAGCTTTATTTGGAACCAAAGAGAGCAAACAAGAATAAAGAAAACAACATGAGAGATAATAAGGAAAAAGAAAAAAAAATAAACAAAAAAAATACAATAAATGTGAGTATTCATAGATAATCACAATGTACGAGGGATATCACTTACAACTGAAATTTGCACATTTTAGAAGACACAAGTCCATTCATTTCTTTAGGATTTTCTTGACAGTACATAGAGTTTTTGCTGCTTTTTTGTCTGAGACAATACTGGAATGTGCACAGAAATTGGCGCTCATTCCTAAAAATGACAATATTTAGGGTGGATTGCAGAAACTTTGATTTATGAATACAATATTTTCCAACCAGACAGAGAAACTTGACACATTCATTGACAAAAGAAGTGTGCAATTAAAAAAAATAAATGGGAAATTCATTATTGAAAAAAGAACATGAAGGGGCTACAGCTGTAAATTTGCTTAAGAATTTGTTACAGGGGTGAAATCTGTATAGAATTTTAAAGTGCATTTCTTTGATTTTATTAGTGATAAGGATGGGTCTGTCCAAATATTTTTTGTATTTATATTAGGAAAGACATCTTCCATAACGTTACAGAATTTGGGGAACGGCTCCGATCTGCAGTAATAACATTTCTGATGTGACCATTGTTGCATGAGCGGTCAAGAAGTTGTTTCCCACCAGTTGAAAATTTAGGGATATGGCTGTGTTGTGAGACATGTATATGTTGGACACTGCATATGTGATTTAACCACGATGAAGGAGAGCCAGCCCCCTGCGGTGCGGAGCCACAGAGCCTGGACCCCCTGCGGAGGACAGGGGACAGAAGACTTCCTGACCACTGAGGCTCGAGAAGAGAGAAGGGGGAGTTATGTAAATAAAAGGCTAATGAATGTGAATAAAGAGATTTTGAGAGAGATGTGTGATTTCCCCCGCGAGGGAAATGGTTTGATGTCAGAATGTTTAAATGAGAGAACTTTAGTGTGTTCACCCTCTTTGTTCGCTGCTCAGGAATGAGAGCAGACTGTGGAATGATTACTTGAATAAACTGGAATGAAAGACAATTCGGTTTCGTTATTCAAGTCTCCCCACATTGGTGACTGACGACGTTGAGAATGAACGAAGAAATTCTCAGGGTCCCGGACTCACAGCGCTCAGAGCTGGCGAGCGCAGTGGCCATTAAGCTGCCTGATTTCTGGCAGGATAACCCACGGTCGTGGTTTCTGCAAGCAGAGTCGCAGTTCGCGCTCGCAGGAGTAACGGTGGATGACACTAAGTTCCACCATGTCATCGCTAAACTGGACAACAGCACAGCTCGGTGCGTGCAAAGCTTGGTGGAGCAGCCACCCGCGACCGACAGGTACGGCAAGCTGAAATCCACCCTCATCAAGTTTTTCACCCCCTCGGCTGAAGTGAGGGCGAGGAGGATCCTGTCTTTGCTAGACCAAGGTGGACACAGGCCGAGCGCCCTGATGGAGGAGATGATACAGCTGAGAGGGTTGGACAACGATGATTTCATTTTTCAGTTCATCTTCCTCTCCAACCTCCCGGCGCATGCAAGAAGCACGCTGGCCAGCAAAAAGTGTCACACCCTGGAGGAGTTCCGGGAGCTGGCCCAGGAGGCAGATGGGATCCTGGACGCCTGCGGCGGGCAAGCAACCACAGCAGCGACCCGAGACAGCGGGGAGCCAGAGGTGGCAGAACCAGACTGGCCGACGACGGCGGCAACACGGCCGCGACGAGGGGGAGCCAATAGCCCGGCAGCAGAGGCGCGGGCACGACACAGCGGAGGAGAAGATCTCTGCTTTTACCATCGGAGGTTCGCAGAGAAGGCACGCAGGTGTGTGCCGCCCTGCATCTTCAGGAGTTCGGGAAACGGCAAGACCGGGGGTTGCTAGCAGCTTCGACCCTCGGAGAACGCAACAAGCTGCTCTACATCACGGATGCGCGCTCCGGACGAGAGTTCCTCATCGACACCGGAGCACAAGTGAGCTTCATCACCCCAACATATGCGGACCGGGTGGCTGGACCCCACGGTAGCGGAGCTACAGCGGCAAATGGCTCGAACATCAACACCTACGGGAGAAGGACCTTGCCTTTATGCTTACATGGCCGCACATATGAATGGACTTTTGTGATAGCGGCGGTGAGTTTCAACATGTTGGGCGCGGATTTTTTGTGTTCACACAATCTGTTAGTTGATCTTGCTAATAGACGGCTGGTAAATGCACTCTCTTTTTACTCTCTCCCCTGTTCAGCTCGAGTGTCCCCGCCACCAGTACAGACCCACGTCGCTACAGCAGGTGGTAAGTTTCACACACTCCTCACCCAATTTCCAGCGCTCACTGTGCCCACTTTTTCAGCGACGGTCGCGAAGCACGGGGTGAAACACTTTATCCCCACTTCTGGTCCTCCCGTGTTTGCAAAAGCTCGGCGCTTGGATGCAGTTAAGCTCGCCATTGCGCGCGAGGAGTTCGCCAGCCTGGAGAGGCTGGGCATCGTTCATAGGTCGAAGAGCCCGTGGGCTTCGCCGCTGCACATGGTACCGAAAGCCGATGGCTCCTGGAGACCGTGCGGGGATTACCGCAGGCTAAACAACGCTACGGCGCACGATCGTTATCCCATCCCGCACATTCAGGATTTTTCGGTGCACCTGGCGGGGGCGTGCATTTTTTCAAAGATTGATCTAGTTCGCGGCTATCACCAAGTCCCGGTCCAACCGGAGGACATTCCTAAAACAGCGGTAATAACCCCGTTCGGACTTTTCGAATTTTTACGCATGCCGTTTGGTCTCAAAGGGGCGGCGCAAACATTTCAGCGGATGATGGACGCCGTGTTACGCGATCTCCCTTTCGTGTTTGTGTACCTCGACGACATTTTGGTCGCGAGTACTTCAGAGGACGAACACGAAACGCACCTCACAGCAGTTTTTAGGAGGCTGGGAGAGCACGGCTTAATAGTTAACCCAGCCAAGTGCCAGTTCGGCGTCGAGCGGATCGATTTTTTGGGTCACCGCGTCTCCCCGGAGGGAGCGGTTCCGTTACCAGAGAAAGTACGCGCGGTAGCGGATTTTCCCCGTCCACAAACGGTCAAATCACTACAGGAATTCTTGGGGATGGTGAATTTTTATAACCGATTCCTGCCCCACGCAGCTCAAATCATGCAACCGTTATATGCCGCGCTCAAAAAACAAAAACCGACCCAGGCGGTCGAATGGTCCCCGGAGCGGGAGCGCGCGTTCACAGAGGTTAAAAAAGCCTTGGCTGACGCTGCGCTCCTGGCCCACCCAGACCCTGCAGCACGTATCGCGCTGACGACAGACGCTTCAGATTTAGCCATAGGGGCCGTTATTGAGCAACAGGTAGCCGGAGTTTGGCAGCCTTTGGCTTTCTTTAGCAAATCTTTAAGCGCGGCTGAACGAAAATACAGCGCGTTTGACAGAGAACTGTTGGCGCTGCATTTGGCTATTCGTCATTTCCAGTTCTGGCTGGAAGGACGGTGCTTCACTGCTTATGTGGACCACAAGCCGCTCACATACGCCATGGCCAAAATTTCAGACCCGTGGTCCGGCAGGCAGCAGAGGCAGCTGGCCGCAATCTCGGAATTTACCACTGACATTAGGCACGTCGCGGGCAAATTCAATGTAGTAGCGGATTGTCTCTCACGCGCGTTCACGACCCCAACACGCGCAGAGGCAGAACGGGCCACCGTGACCGCGCCGCAGGAGAGCGGCACGGTGGCGCGCGCAGCCCCGGTGCACGTGGGTATAGATTACGCAGCCATGGCAGCGGACCAGGGGGCGGACGCAGACGTGCGCGCGCTCCAGTCTGGACCAACAGGGTTGAGGCTGGAGAGCAAGTGTTTACAAACCGGTATGCCCCCCCTGATCTGCGACATGTCGACGGGGCGCCCGCGTCTGGTGGTTCCGGCCACGTGGCGCCGCCGTGTTTTTGACTCGGTCCACTCACTGGCGCACCCCGGGGTGCACGCGTCGATGAAACTAGTGGCGGAAAAGTTTGTTTGGCCGTGCCTGCACAAGCACGTGAAGGAATGGGCAAAAACCTGCATTTCCTGTCAACGGGCCAAAATTCACAGGCACACAAGAGCCCCGTTAGAACCGTTCCGCATTCCGGCCAGAAGGTTCGACCATGTGCACGTCGACCTTGTGGGCCCCCTACCGGCATCACAGGGGTTCACGTATCTTTTGACAATGGTGGACCGCACCACACGTTGGCCGGAAGTGGTCCCACTTGCGACGACCACGGCCGCGGAGGTGGCTCGCGTTTTTTTAACGGCTTGGGTGGCGCGCTTCGGGGTTCCGTCGGACATTACGTCCGATAGAGGACCGCAATTCATCTCTGAGCTGTGGTCAGCGATGGCCAACGGCTTAGGAGCCAAAATTCACCGCACTACGGCTTACCACCCTCAGGCCAATGGTTTATGCAAGCGTTTTCATAGGTCTTTGAAGGCAGCACTCAGAGCGTCGCTCACGGATGCAGATTGGGTGAATAAACTTCCATGGGTTTTATTAGGGTTGCGTTCTGCGCCTAAAGAGGACTTAGACGCCTCCCCAGCGGAGCTGGTATTCGCACAAACTCTGAGGCTGCCAGGCGAGTTTTTACCAGAGCCCCCAGAGCCCCCACCTCTCTCGGCTCTGGGACCGTTAGTCGGCACGGGGGCAGACACGCTCCCGGGTCCGGTTCATCACGCTTTTCCACGAGTTTTCGTCCCCAAGGCTTTGAAAAATGCCGATTTCGTTTTTGTCAGGCGCGAAGCCCTAAAAGCAACGCTCAAACCACCTTACGAAGGGCCATTTCGAGTGCTGGAGGCAGGTGATAAGCAATTTGTGCTAGATTTTGGAGACAGAAAAGAGACAGTCAGTATTGACAGACTAAAACCTGCTTTTGTCATGAAGGACGTGTCTGTACCGGTCGCAGTGGCGCCTCGACGAGGCAGGCCCCCGCAGGGGGCAATTAATCACTCTCTCCCTCAGTCAACAGACCCGAAGCAGAAACGCACCGCAGGCAAGGCGGGGCCAACGCACAGCAGATTCGGCAGACGGCTGAAGCCCAAGCGGCGCACAGACTGAATGTTGGTGTTGATTATTCAGTAGTGAGTAAGGTGCTATTTAATTTTAGGAATTAGTCTGTTCTTCATCGTTTGGGGGGGGGTTATATGGCTGTGTTGTGAGACATGTATATGTTGGACACTGCATATGTGATTTAACCACGATGAAGGAGAGCCAGCCCCCTGCGGTGCGGAGCCACAGAGCCTGGACCCCCTGCGGAGGACAGGGGACAGAAGACTTCCTGACCACTGAGGCTCGAGAAGAGAGAAGGGGGAGTTATGTAAATAAAAGGCTAATGAATGTGAATAAAGAGATTTTGAGAGAGATGTGTGATTTCCCCCGCGAGGGAAATGGTTTGATGTCAGAATGTTTAAATGAGAGAACTTTGGTGTGTTCACCCTCTTTGTTCGCTGCTCAGGAATGAGAGCAGACTGTGGAATGATTACTTGAATAAACTGGAATGAAAGACAATTCGGTTTCGTTATTCAAGGCTCCCCACAAGGGAATTCATTCTTTAATGGGGTGTAGAATAGAGCGTTTTTGACAAGGAGAACATTTTTTGGTGAAAGGCTTGATAAGCTCCTCTTGATGAGGGAATGAGAGAGCACTGCCATGGAGGACAGAGCTCACACCTGTAAGTTACAAGAACTGTCTAAAAAAGACAAGAGAAACTGCATCCCACCAAGTCTGTTTATATGTGCCGCTGCTGTTTTAAAGACAATCATATCATTAATTCTGTGCATTACCCTGCCTTATTTTGAATCATGCTCAAATTATTGAAGATATGAAATTACAAAATCATACCTCCTTTAAATCAATTATTAATCATTAATTCAGTCATACCTCCATTTATTAAATTTACTAATTTATTGTGTATTTATTAATTGTATATTGATGTATTTTCTGTATGAACAAAGCGGCTCTTCTATGGCGTATATGCTTTCTTATCTCCGCCACCTTCTCCCCGGCTTGATGGTAAAGGATAACAGGGATCAGAGCGAACACTACACCATCCATGGTTGTGTTTGTGTGTGTGTGTGTGTGTGTGAAAAATGCCAATCAATCAATCAATCAATCAATCAATCAATCAATCAGTAAGTATTCTGACTCCAACTACATAAACCCACAAATATCCCCATCCCCCCCACTGGCCCTTTTATGCGTTGATTAATATTTTTAAATATGAAGATAAACACAGGGAAATGATTTTGGTTATAGTAATATTTTTTATTGTTTTTTGTTTTTTTTTAAGCATTGAGTAAAGTGAAGATACAAGAGCAATGAAGGGCAGACTGTAGACCCGAGTTCATCCGACTCCAGCTGAGCCGAGCATGACTGTTATAAAGGGGTCTATAACAGAGAGCGGTGTGATGATGTAGACAGCTGGTACCGTCATCACACTGACCCATGTAAGGGAGTAGTTGGCCATCTTATGGCCTCTTTGCCGGCCCTCTCTCAATAGGCAGTTAGGAGCCGAGTGCTTAGTTATATGCACTGTATGTTAACCAGCTTGTTTAATAAAGTTCAGTTAAAGCACAGCTCACTCAACCGTGGTCATTCCCAGGTTTGTGGACATAACATTTGGCGACGATAAGTAAACCATGGAGGCGTGGCCACTACAGCCGTTTCTGGAAAATCCCGGAGAGCCGCCTGTTCCATGGCCACGTTGGCTTAACGCCTTTGAAACATACTGTATGTAGCAGCGCTGGATTTGGGAAAATTGGACAAAGGATGGAAACGGGCACTACTGGTCAACAACCTGGGAATAGAAGGTCAGAGAATTTTTCATACGCTTGGACCAGCGGACTTGTTCGGTGATGCTGTGGAACAGCTTGCGAGCTACTTTGCTACTTTGGATAACGTGCTGGTGCGGCGTATCAGATTCTGCCAACGGTGACAGGGAATTGATGAGTCCGCCCAGCAATTCGTCACAGACCTAAGACATCTGGCTAGCATGTGCAGATTTGGACTTTTAGAAAACAAAATGATGTGGGACCCATTGGCTGAGCACACAAACAACCCGCGGCTGTGGGCGAAGATGCTAACGCCGCCAAACGACATGACACTAGCTAACACCATTGAGCTGACGTTCCAGCTTGAGTCAGCAGATAAGTTAGCATCGAAGCTAGGTGTGCGTCAACAGCAATGACAGCCAGGACAGATGCCGCTAACCAACACAGTGGGCATGGAGAAATATGGGGACACGGCAGAGGAGTTTGAGGCGAACACCGTGGACCAGGGGAACACTTCGAGAGGCCCCGCGTGTGGTGACTGTGGTTCTCCAGCGCACCATGAGAGAGCATGTTTTTGCCCGGCAAGAGGACAACATTGTAAGAAGTGTGGAAGATTTAATCATTTCGCCAAGGTTTTCCGGTCACCGACGCCATGGAGCCCACCAGGCAAACAAAACCACTCACCCACGACGACCATCCACACGGTAAGGCCTGAGAATGCAACATACTGTATGCATTCAGCATAGTGGAAATGGACAACATTACTTTGCTGCTCCTGCTTGGCACTGCTGCAGTGAGGTCGATGTTAAATTGGGCTACGGTGAAGAAATTTTCCCCAACCATAAGGTTGGCAAGAACCCAGCAACGCTGTATGGGTATGGTGGTTACAGAGTTGGCAACGTGGGGACCATCACGCTAACAGTCCACTGCGTGTCAGGAGTAGTTACTGACTTTGCTTTTCAAGTGACCACGCATGGAAACAGCGTATTAGGATGTGACTTTTTTCACCAACTGGACTTCTTCATCTGCGACACTAATGGACTCAGCTTGACTGACCACGGTGACTGGGATGCAACACACCCTGGTGATGGTGACATGGTGTTGGATGAGATTGAAAAGGGTGATGCCGACGAGAAACCAATCTTCCCGTGTGCACAGGAGGAGCGCTACCCAGAGGGGGGCAGTGGCTGGACTTACCTCAGATCTTCGCCAAGCAGGAGTCTACAGGAGCTGCTGCGGAGTTGCAGGAGAGGGAACCCATGCACACAGAGAACCCCGAAACACAACGACTTGATACGGCTGTTATCTGCAATGATGGTGACACAGCATAACTGTATACATCAGCCAAAGAAGAAGAGGAACCGGACTGCTTCAGTATCCTCGCTCAGCACCAGTTTACGGGAGCCACAGCTGAGCCGATGGGTGAAGGGTCCATAATGGTAAGTGACACAGGAGAGATGCCGGACATCTTCAGGGCCCACGACCAGCTTTGGCCTCCAGAGACTGCTGCGGGGACGTTGGGTGACAACACGATAAGGCAACATGATAATGACCGAGGTAAACATAGCGCCACCGCAATCTCAAGGGCATGTGAGACTGAGCAAAGTGCACTGATGAGCGACTGGGCCTGCGGCCAACAAAGTCACATTCTACGAGATTGCGGATGCCCTTGAGGATTATGGCACAGCTGGGACCAGTGTGTTTCAGATTGACGGATGGTTCGGTATGGCACTCAAACCATCTCTGGTGCATTAGAGTGGCTGTTCCAGACGGTGAGGCTTCACAGGAGTCATTTGGTACAGCGCGGGACCCAGGCCGCAGCAATATGAAGATTGTTCCCGGGTCGGGGGACCCAGCATCACCAGGGGCGCGTCCACTGCGGGTCCGCTCTGAGGCCCCTCCAGCAGAACTGCCTTCCCTATGGAAGACTGTCAGAAAAGGGACTATTTAGATAGAAGCGCGGCAGGCAAAACGAGTGGCAGAATAATCCACTCAACCACGTTGGGTTGAGTAGCAGTCCATCCGCTAAACCTAGTTAGTAATGTTGGGGATTGTTGTTTATGCCAAATTGGGGAGGGTTATGATTATTAAAGTGTTCTGTGTTTTTCCAAGGGGAGGAGGGGTGGATGTTATAAAGGGGTTTATAACAGAGAGCGGCGTGATGATGTAGCCGACTGGTACCATCATCATGCCGACCCATATAAGGGAAGAGTCAGCCATCTTATGGTCTCTTTGTCAGCTCTCTCTCAATAAGCACAATTAGGAGCTGAGTCCTCAGTTATATGCACTGTATGTTAACCAGGTTTGTGTAATAAAGTTCAGTTCCAGCACAGCTCACTCATCCGTGGTCATTCCCAGGTTTGTAGACATAACAGTGACGTCAGCAAGAACATAGCCATTCCAATGCCAAGTTCAGTGAACTGTCTCCTCCCTTCCTTCAGAGTCAGGACTTCCAAGTCAAACTTGACAAGTCCAAACTCCCAAGTCCACAAGACCGAACTTGGCAAACTTGGTATTGAGAAACAGCCAGTGAGGGATCAGTCAGCCACTTCCTGATTTCATATTGGGACAGCCCTAAACTCAGTTACCTAACGTGAACGCGCCTAAAGTCAACGAGTCTGCAAGGGAGGAGAATGAGATTTGGCCACTGACTCTGGTGCAGAGCAGAGTGAGCTCAGCAGTGTCGCGGGTGGCAGAAGAAGTATTACTTCTGAAATGTCACACCATTCATCCAAATTCTATGGTAATACCAAGCAGCATAATTTTGAAAAATAAACAAAATAAGCACTATTTCCATCCATCCATCTTCTTCTGCTTAATCCTTTTCGGGTCACGGGGGGACTGGAGCCTATCCCAGCATCTTTGGGCGAGAGGCAGGGTACACCCTGGACAGATCACCAGTCCATCGCAGGGCCAAAACAGAGAGACGGACAACCATTCACTCTCACAGTCATACCTAAGGACAATTTAGAATCCCCAGTCTGATGCCAATTAACCTAATGTGCATGTTTTTGGCATGTGGGAGGAAACCGGAGAAATCCCGGAGTAAACCCACGCAGACATGGGGAGAACATGCAGACTCCACACAGATCACTGTTGGTCGGGGCTGGAATCGAACCCAGGATCCCTCGGCCAAGGGTGAGTTGCTGTGCTGCTGCAGTGCAAACCACTCCACCACCGTGCTGCCCATAAGGTAAAATAATAGTGTAAAAATAAATAAATAAATAATAAAATAAAAATAAAAACATTACATTGTGAAAAAAATGACACATATATGCTGCTTGGTATTACCATAGAATTTGGATGAATGGTGAAACATTGCAGAGGTAAAAAAAATACTTGAATCCAATTGACTTGACTGAGCTTTCATACAACATCCTTATCCACCTGGATGACTGAGAATCTTTACCAAATTAAGAAATTGAACTAGTTTTGCTTTCATTTTAAGTCTTAATTATTTTTATTATAGTTGAATTATATTTCATTTTATTTTTTTTTTAACTTTGTTAATTGTTCTATTTTATTATCATTTTATAAGCGTTTCTTTCAAGTATTTATGTTCATCAGTTTTATTATTTCATATTGCCCTTGCAATAAAGTTAATGAAACTGCAATCATGTCATTTTCCTTTAAGGAGCAAAAAGTATCAGTATCGTTATTGAAGAAAAAGTCCCATAAATTAATGGTATCATATCGAAAGGAAAAATGCTGGTATCGGCCATCCCTAGTACTAAGTAACGGCTAGCTCTGCTAACAACACTGTGTTAGTGGAGCTACGCTACCTGAACAGCCACGGCTGGATTTCAAGCACAGGTATGCATCTGGACAGTTTGCTACCCAGCAAGAATTAACAATAAGAGCTCTCAAGGCAGGATAAAACAGACTGAACATATTCTAAAAGCTCTGTCTTAAACAGTCTGTTTTCAGCCAGACATTAATAAATCCATAATGTAATTCATTAATTAAATTATTCAAGATTCAAAGATTTTATCTGTCAATATTACTATATGTACAGGCCATACGTTTCTCTCTCTGTTCAGTGGTACGCACAATACAAAAAAGAAAAAGGAATAAGGCTGGAAAAACAACAACAGCAGTCTATGCTGTGGGCAGCTGTATACTACCCGTAGTGCAAATGGTGACAAAAGATAGACCCAGACATCCATAGTGCAAATAAAGATAAATGATAAGACCCAGCAATATTATATACAGAAAATTACAGCAGTAACACTTGTAGTACCAAGTTCAGTGCAGTAGTGTAGGTGCAGACAGTGACAGATAAGACTGCACATGATCAGTATTGCAGTGACAGACAGCAGCAGATTTGTGCAAATGGTTGCAGTAAAGTGCAGAGACATACAGCAGCAAATGAAGAGTTCTTCTGCAAAAGCAGATAAATCCAGTTGGTTTAATATTGAGAAAAACAACATTTTCATCTGCTGGTTTATAGGTGTTAGTATTTCCAATTCAGCTTCTAAGACATGTTCACTTGAAATATGAGCATCTCAGACATAATAAAGCAAAAAATCAACCATCACCTCATAGTTATTTTTTGGCAATTTATTAGTACTTTTTTTTCTGCAAAAACAGGTAAGTCCACAAGCCATTCTTTTGCAAAAACAAACATGTCCCGAAAACCATGCTAGTTTGTCTGGAATATACTTGAATGTCTATAAGCATCAATGTAGTATGGCTGACACACTGATTTAGGCATATCCACTCAGTAAAATGGTATAACATAGCTATAATAAGCTATAATTCAAGATTCAAAGATTTTATTGTCAATACTACTATATGTACAGGACATACAGGAAAATTGAAATGGCGTTTTTCTCTCTCTTCATTGGTGTGCACAGTATAAAAAGAAAAGGACTAAAACTGGAAAAAAGAAAACAACAGCAGTCTAATATACAATATGTACAGTAATGCAACCCGTGGTACAAATGGCGACAAGAAAGACCCAGAGTGCCAAACTGAGATAAATGATTAACGATGATAAAACCCAGCAATCAACTAGAGATGTAATAACTGTCGGTGCAGTTCAATGTGGTAGTGTAGGTGCAGATAGTAACAGATAGGACTGCACATGATCAGCATTGCAGTGACAGACAGACAGACAGACAGCAGCAGATATGGCATTTGTGCAAATGGTTGCGGTTAATGTTAATGCGCAGAGACATACAGCAGCAATGCAGCAAGAATTATGATAATAGAAGATAATAATAGCAAGAATTCTGAATATTGTTCGCTGTTCCGACCTCGTTTGCGCCCTACCAGTGAACACATCACTGGTAGGGCGTGTTCTGCTTCATCAAAATTATCCATGTTTGACATAAAATGCAACAAAATTGTAAAAAAAAAAAAAAAAAAGAAATACTGGCAGGGAAATCACTCACAGCAAGCAGGCGCTGTGTTCGAAATGCTCACTCCTCCCCATATAGTGTACTATATAGTGAATGCGCAGCCAACGGAGCAGTGAGAGAAGAGCTTCACATCACAACATAAACTATCCATCCATCCATCCATCCATCCATCTTCTTCCGCTTAATCCTTTTCGGGTCGCAGGGGGGCTGGAGCCTATCCCTGCATCTTTGGGCAAGAGGCAGGGTACACCCTGGACAGATCACCAGTCCATCGCAGGGCCAACACAGAGAGATGGACAACCATTCACTCTCACAGTCATACCTAAGGACAATTTAGAATCCCCAGTTTGATGCCAATTAACCTAACGTGCATGTTTTTGGCATGTGGGAGGAAACCGGAGAAATCCCGGAGTAAACCCACGCAGACATGGGGAGAACATGCAAACTCCACACAGATCACTGTTGGTCGGGGGCTGGGATCGAACCCAGGATCCCCCGGCCAAGGGTGAGTTGCTGTGCTGCTGCAGTGCTAACCACTCCGCCACCACTCTGCCCCACAACATAAACTACCTTAAAGTAGTTAATAATTAGTAGTTAAAGTAGTAGTAGTTAAAGTAGTTAATAATTCAGCAAAAACGATTTGATTTAATACATATTTACTACAAATTACATGCAGATATTCCTTTTTTTTACCACAGTTAGTCCGTTACATTTTACTGTCTCACGTGATGATGTCATTAACCGTAACCTGAAAACAAGCCCAGTAGTGTCCAAAAGTGGTTAATTTTATTGTTATATTGAGTTTACTGCATAGTCCACTACAGCTAAATTCACTATATAGCGAGTAGGGAGGGAGCGAGTGAACATTCCGAACACAGCCAGAGAAATCAGTCAGAGAAAGCAGACCGGGAAGGCAGCCAAGATGAGTCACGTGACCTAAATACCAAGTGCTGATTTGCCATGTGGAGTTATCTGCTTTTGTAAAAAAAAAACAAACAAACAAAAAAACACTCCTGGCGTTTATTGGCTTTTGAAGAAAAACTGCATGAATTTGTAGTGTCTATAACATAGGACATATCGGATTTTGAGAAAAAACAATTTGAACTTCTATAAGTAGAAAATGTTAACAGTTGTTTGATGTAAAGAGGGAAATTTTCTTGGAAGTGGCATTTATTGGTTTTTGCAAACAAACTCTTCAAATGTATTACTGTTGGTGTGCCAGTCTTTCTGAGTCAACAGCTGAGGTGGTTATTGTACGGGTGAGTGCGTTGGGAGTAGAGTTCAGGGTCCTGATGGCCTTATGAACAAAGCTGTTTAGCAGTCTTGTGGAGTGGGCCTGGAGGCACCGGTACCTTTTCCCCAAAAGCAGGGGGCTGAAGAGGGAGTGTGAGGGGTGGGAGTTGTCGCCTGCAATGTTGATGGCTCTGCAGGTGAGACAGGTGAGGTAGATGTCCAAGATGGGGGGCAGGGGTGCACCAATGATCCTGCTGGCTTCTTTCACTGTGTGTTGTAGTGTCTTCCGTCAGGAGGCGGTGCAGCTTCCATACCACACCGTGATGCAGCTGGTGAGGATGCTCTCAATGGTGCCCCGGTGGAATGAGCAAATGATGGGGGTTGGGATCCACGCTCTCCTCAGTCTGCAAAGGAGAAATTATTTTGCTATGTGTGCAAAATGATTTAAGTATGCATTTAAAGGTAACATGAAAGTTACTTTTCCAAGTAACTAGTTACTTTAATCGTACAGTAATTGGTAAAGTAAATCAATTACTTTTGAAAAGAAGTAACTGTAATTAGTTACTATTTTTTAGTGACTTGCCCAACACTGGTAAGGACAGCGGTGCACCAAGTTACTCAGTTGTGTAATTTTTGCAAGATAGAGGACAATGTCATCGCAGCTGTTTATTTGAGCTTGGTTTAATGGAGACATCAAAACCAGATATGTAAATTTAGAATATGTTGTTCAAAAAACAAGAAGATAGAGAGCAACTGGAAGGCACCTCTGTTGTAGTTGGGAGAGTTGTGAACTGGATGCTGTCAGGTGTCAGTGGCCATAGATTTGGATAAATCACAGACACCAATGTCATCATCAGCAGCCAGTATTTTCTGACTAGGGTTCAAGAAAAGGGATTCCTCTTAAGAAAAGGGTTCCTGAAAATGGATTTTCAGAGACAAACACTCCAACTAGAACGCTGGACGGGAATTTGCCAAAAACAGGAACTAACATGTGTAGTACTCAGAGGAAAATAGCTTTAGTCCCCTTTTCAGGAACCTTTTTAACTACTATGAGGTGTCACCTTTGACACCTATATGCCAAGGGAAATACCTAGTCAGCTATGAAGACACACCCCTTCCCATCCCGGTTCCTCCCAGTGGAAATCCATCATTGCAGTTCTTGAAAGAGTTACTCTGTCAAGACTGTAGTTCTCCTGTCAGTTCCAGTATTTTGCATTGTAAAAACAGCTTATGCTGGACTTGTAGATGTTCCCTATGAATAATAAAATTTTAACTGTAATTGGATATATCTAACCCTAAATAAACATGACATATAAACAGATATATTCTGATTTCATTAAATGGGGTTCTTGTCATATACAGTACTGTCATACACCTCTGAAAAAAAGTGCATGTAAATCGGGATAAACAGTAGAGGGCACTGTTTATCAAATGGGACAAAAGCTTCACATCATGCTTGTAAAGTATGATAGCATTCTACAGTAATAACAGGCATGCCTTTTATTTCTGTCTGTATATTTTTCCCCAAATTGTGTCTTACTTCTAATCATGCAGAACAGAAGTGAAGTTGGTGCATATATTATAAAGCTTTCCCAAACATCTGTGCTTATAATTTATTTAACAACAAATATCCGTCTTTAAGATGTGTGACAGACATTTGAGCTTGGGTAGTGATCTGTTAATTTGAACTGAACTGGTCAACTTAAACATGCAACGTCATGCAAACACAACCAGATACTCACCAGCATGTACATTTTCTTTATGAGATTTTGTCCAATGATAGTTGTTTCTTTTTTATGTGATGCTATAATTACATGTGATTTATATACAACTCACAACCTTGTAGCAATATATTTTTAGTTTAATAATGATTCTGAGCAGCAGTGAACCAATGGATTGGCCTACATTTGGGAGTGCTGTTTCGATACCTGAATTTGGGTGTTGTTAAAAAAGAAAAAATCCAAAACGAATGAATAAAAAAAAATTCTTCCTGAAACATTGTGTGTGCCCCAGCACTTTCATCATGTTCATGCATTAGTGTCAGTAAACTGGGTTTAGCTTAGAGCCAAATGGGAAGATTTGGGTGTGGGGCTGACTTCATGTTTTACCTTAGGTCATAGGGTCAAAAATATGGGAGGGAAACAGTCAGCATCTCCTTACTGTGCTCTGTTACCCCCGCCATTTTCTGGTGTGAACAATGAGTATTTAGTACCCTGCCTGACAGCTGGGCTGTGAAGACTGTAGGAGTGGGGAAATGGAGGAATGATGAAAGGGCGGCTGACATTTCTCCCCCAGCTCCTGGACTAGCAGGGTCTACTCTGGTGAACCCCGTCACAGGGTCCTCATCTCACTTAGCCCTCAATATTACTCTTTCTCGCTCTGGGCCCGTGCACATGACAACATTTTTACCCCAAACCATGGAAGTTCGTCTCCAGTTTAGCTGTCCATGCATACTACACCGGGTATTTGGAGGTGTGAAAGTGGAGAGATTTGAAACCAGCCTCCAGAGTGGAGAGGTTTTCCCAGCGCTGTTTAAGCGCATCCGTATCTATGCAAATAAAGAGATACGGCCCCAGTTTACCACAGATTTCAGCCAATCCATACACCAAGGAGCATTTATTTCTCACAGAGATATACAAATATGGAGCTTTCTGTATTTCTCACAGATATACAGTACAAGCTCAGTGATTAAACTTTAAGCCTGATGTGTTTATAATTAGGATCAGGTTAAAAACGGGCTCTTAATATCTATAAAACTGCTTTTTTACACAATAGATGCAGCCTTATATAGAAAGATAATCCTTAAAATTATAACCAAGGAGGATGCCTACCTTTGTTGAATGATGAACAAATCACCATGGAGCTGCCGAAGTTTCAAATCCAGTTTTGTGCTGCGCAAATGAGATGTGGCTGCAGCCAAACATATCACTATTTTTCTTTCTTGTAATGTTTTTGTAAAAGTTATGACTGCAGACTCCTTATCAAATATTCAAACCAGCTGTCGGTAAGTCAGATTTTTTTATTGCCTGCAATTATATGGGTTATTTATTTAATTCAACTTTATTTGTATAGTGCCTAATCACAACAAATGTCATCTCAGTGCACGATTTATTTATTGATTACTCCCTCATTCTTTCAGCTTAAAGCAAATGAATATAAATATTTATTGCAGTTGGAATCTGGTGTTTATAGTAATAATAAAAAGTCCCTAGTAAAACTTCTACTTGTCATCCGTTAGTTCCAACAGCAGTTTGCACACCGTCGGTGGATCCGTGTGCACGCGCGGCTGCCTCTGTGAGGAGTCCTGTGCACGCAGATGTTTCTGTCCGGGTCTAAACAAAAACGTTGTCGTGTGCACCAGGCCTCTGTGGGGCCAGAGCTGATCCAGATGAAATTTCAGCAGGGGTATGAGGGACTGGTTTATGGAGTTTAACACCTTCAAGCACACAGGCGGAAGAATCCCGTGATGCTCTAATTGGTGACAGTTTGATGATCAAGCATCGCTGGCCATCCTGCCCGAAGCACCTCCTTGTTTTGCTGTTGC
Source organism: Pholidichthys leucotaenia (assembly GCA_020510985.1). NCBI lineage: Eukaryota > Metazoa > Chordata > Actinopteri > Cichliformes > Pholidichthyidae > Pholidichthys > Pholidichthys leucotaenia. The sequence continues at coordinate 90,477,715 of CM035840.1, read as the reverse complement.
TCTGTGAAAGAGTTACTCTGTAAGTGGTTTAAAAGTAAAGTGGAAAAATGATTGCTAGTATGTGGACTGGTGTTTTCTATTGTCTGTGGATTAGAATGAAACATCTGACATTTTAAGTTAAGTTTGGCTTATCACTGCTCCTCAACACACCCACTGCAATTGAGAACTGTGTGGATTATGAATCGAGCTATTTTTCAGTTCTTCCCTCTCTGTTTGTGTGGCTTGGCTTTCACTATAGGCAGCCAATGTGTTAAAATGGTTAAAGAACAAATTAAACCAAAATTGATAAAGGCAGAGAGAGAGAGAGAGAGAGAGAGAGAGAGAGAGAAGCCCTCGCTTCTGCACCCCAGATAAGATGTTGCTGCAAAATATCTGAAGTGACTGATTAAGATGGCAACCAGCTTTCTTTCACAAAATAATCCTTTCACTTATCAAAACATATTTTTTCCTCCAAGGCAAGACATAATGTCCGTGCCGGATCTATGAATCCTTCCCACAACGGGGTTGTTATGCTGCCTTGTGTATGAAATGCTAAAAGTAAACTGAATTAAGGATCAGTGAATAAGCCAGCCTACAGACACACTGGGCCTGTGCCCAATTCAAGCTGTACAGTTACAGCTGAAATAAGCTGCTTGCTCCCTGTCCGTTTAGAAGAACCAAGCATGCCGTGAACCTGTTACATTAAGTTGTTTGCATTGTCAGTGTGGTGCATACTTTTTTTTTTTTATGTTTAAGGACTCGCATGAATAGTTTCACATGCATCACACATTCTTACTTTGAACATAGACTCTTTCAACTCAAAAATTTCTTCAATATGGCATTTACAATTTGGTCTGTGCCAGCTAACTGAAATAAAAGTTTTACATGTGAAGGACAGTGATACAGTAGTGTCAGATTGTTATTGTAACTGCATGCCTCATGGCTGCAGCATGTCATTTTCCATCACTTTCCCAGGTTAGCCCTAAGGCTTTAGGCTGGCCCACTGTTTACAATACCTCCCCTTCAGCTTGCTGGTCCTGAATGAAATTTCTATTTATAGAGGCCACTGGCGTGCAGAGAGTCATCTGCTTGTTCTGAATGAGGTCTGGTGGTTTTGACAAGGTTAGCTGGATTAAGGCATTGGAAGGGAGGGGGCTGAAGGACAGGTCATAGGGACGGACAGGGTGAGAAGGCCACTGCAAGAAGACTGACTGCCTTTATTGAGTGTGATGATTAATGTCAACATGCTATTCAGTTAAATGCCAGACATGTGATGGGGCTGAATTAGCCAAACATTTACACAAAACCCAATCTCCAGTTTTATCCCTGTAATGTGGGGATCATTCCTGTCCTTCACCTGCACTGACACCACATGTTCTTCTGTTTTGAGGATGGGAAGTCCGTATTAACTAAGGACTGTTGCAGCTGTTGGCAGTGATGTGCACATGAATAATTTTTGACAGCCTTGCTATATAAATTGCCTTTTAGCATTGACCTGGTTAAAAGAAAATAGCCTTCTCCCATTAGAATGTTGCTTAAAATTATTTTTGACTCTTATTTTACAAATGCACTGATTTAGCCAAATACATCAAAGATTCATTACAGTATTTTGTACAGGTGTTTGTAACTGTATTTGTTATTCACTGTCTGTGTTCTGCAGGATTCACTGTCTGAATAAAATTGGGGGAAGGGGGGTTGCATTGCAGTTTCTTTAATTCTTGCAGTTTTCCTTTTTTTTGCTGGACATGTGATAGTGTTTCCCACACCGTGATCCTGCAGCCAAGTTGCCCAGCTCCATTGTGCTGCTGGCCTCTCCCTGAACCAGTATGGCTATAAACATGGCTAAGTGCTCTCCATCAGGAGCAGACTTGCAGAAGAACAATACTGTGACAGGAATTTGGTGTACAGTGCACCCTGCCACACACCAGGGAGAGGGAGACAAGAGGCTGAATGAGGTACTTGAGCACAGCTCAGTTACTGCAATTTCTGATCCTTAAGGCAGACCTAAGGAGGAATGTCTCACACACATGCACACACACCAGGACTTAGACTGAGACTAATTGGTTTCATTTTGTATCCATTTATTTTTACGGTGTAAGCGTTAACTTTCAAAAGTCTCAGTGCCCTGACCCTGGATGCTTGGAAATTGGAAATTGTGTGCAATGTTGTCATGGCAAACAAATGAATCATTAAAATGCTTCTTGTAGAATGTTGGCGTGGCTAATTTCAGATTGTCTTGCCTAGGGTTGAATAAATTGCCTTAGGGTTAGGAGAAGAATTGCCATGTAACTTGCACAAAATGTATCAGTGGCTGAACTTTAAACACAAAGTTCCTCTTCAGTCGGTTCACTTAGTAAAACATATGACTATAGTGAATAACATACCATGCTTATGTGTTGTTGAGTTCAGTTACATACATAACAGAACATTTCCAGTTGTGCAAAGCATTGCACAGTTGTATGTGGTAATGCTGGCACGCTTTGACACATTTTACCTGGGAAAAGACCCAAACACAGACACAGTGACTAGATTAAAGGGTACCTGCAGTGAATTTTAATCAAAAGCTATTTCAAAGGATCAAATATGATACCAGTGATTCCATCCAGTAATTTTGGTCATGATTCCTTCTCAAATACACGTGAGTTTCAAGTCACTGCTCTCTCAGTCAGTCATGGTCAGCGGCATCTTGCCTCCTCCATGGCCAGTTTCAGCACCAGTAGTGAGGCACAGTCGTTGCTTTGTGTGATTGAGTGGGCTGCAGTATAGCAGTCAACAAAGTTGACCATGTACAAGCAAATCTACCTGCATATAATTTAATGAAATAAAATTCTAGTATATCAAGATTTACTCAACACGTTCTGAAGTTACTTGACTGGGAACTTGCCTGTTTGTCAGGTCCTCTTCAGCTGCTGGTCCCTGGAGGTACCTGCGGATCATTCCGTCAATAAAGGCCATTTCCAAGGACGGTTTGTGCCGTATAAATTCATGCAGATTTTGCGCCATTTTCAACTCAGATCTCGACCCACTGAGCATCTGCTGAACGCACTTACTTGTCTGTGATAAACACGTTACTCTTCTGCGGTAAAGCTGGAAACAACGATTGTACGTCACTTCTAGCCGGCGATGGCTGCTCCCCATTGGATTTGACCAAACAGTTTTCATGGGATAAAATTATTTAGTATACTGACTATAGGGGGTTATTTTTACTAAATAAACACATTTTGGGTTTCTAAGTAATACCTAAAGCAGGATTAATGTTGTTATAATGACCAGTATAGGTTTCCGTTAAATCATGGATGGAAGGTTGGTATTTATTGTAATTTATTAAAACACAAGTTTGTAGGAACACCCCTGTGGGAAGAAGAAGGTCAGTATAAGGATGGCAAATAGGTGTGTTAATGAAGCTATAATTGTTAAGATGCTTACGTTCAGAGGAGTGGGGAGCAAAGTTTCTGAGGTGGGATTTTTCAATGGTTGATACCCAGGCCTGGGGCTTTCCTATGGTGATGGTTAGTTAAATGTTTTTCCCAGATATGAATATGGTTGACTTATGTGAGTATCCAGTGAGGAGAGACACCAGTCAGGTAGATAACACAGAGAGGTCTGAGGAGAGTCCTTTGACAAAGGTTAGTTTTGAATCATGAAATTTGCAGAGAAGCTTACATGGGGGTTCCAGGGAAGCACGAGGAGCACAGAGAATTGAGAAGCAAACAGGCCACTGAGAAGAAACATACTTGGTCAGAGTGGGAGATCATGAAGAGAACAACAGCAGGCTGGTGAACCATGATGTACCCACACCACTGCTAGAGTGAACACTGCTTAAAAAGTGGTGTGAGTGTATTCAGCAACAAATGGGTAATAGGAAGCAACTGTAGGTAATCAAAGGACAAGGTTAGGGTGATGAGACGTACGTGTGTGTGTGTGTGTGTGTGTAGAGCTGTGGGTGGTGTAATCCATGTGTGTCCCTGTCTCAGGACAACGTTTGGGACAGCTGATTTACTCCCAGGGAAACCATGGTGTACCAAAAATAACTATATATATATACAGTATATATGTATATATACTGTATATATATACGTATATATTAGGTGAAGTAAACATCAAAGATGCTTTGCTACAAGCACACACTGCAAAAGCAAAATGGATGAAATGTTAGTTAGTCTTAATAGTTCTGGTGGCCAGAGCTTTGTTAGAGGATCCCTTCTGCATCATCAGCAGGTGCCTCAGGGTCAGAAGCGTTTCGCCCCTGAGCCTGTACGCCTTGCCTGAGTGGGGCAGTGAAGATTAATCTTCACTTGCAGAAGGGTTTCAACTATGGTCTCTTGTGAGCCACAACCACTTTGAGCTAGCCTCGGCCACTGAGGCTATGTCCCCAGTAGCTTTCCTTAGATGTTTGGGTTCCAAACCTAGCTTGTGTAGAAAGTAGTGCAAAGATGCAGCTGGGAGCCCACAACAACCAACTTTGATGGGGAATAAAGTAGTGTGCCACCCTCTGATACAAGCCTCATCAAACTAGGTCCTGGTATTTTCCTTTCTTGAGCTCGTGAGATATAGCTAGCCTCTCCTCACAAGGCACTGTGAGCTCAGCTATTACAATGGATTTTGCAGTCCGAGAGAAAAGAATCATGTCCGGGCCGCGTGTGGTTGTTGCTACTTCTTCTGAGAAGACAAGCTTCTTTTTTAAGTTAACTCGCATCTCCCAGTCCTATGCTTTATGCAAAATGGAGAACCAAGTTCTGGTAGTTGTTTTTGCCTTAGGAGACTTATTTCCTGGCCTTTGGAAGCTGATGCCCCTAAATGGTGATGCCTGATGGTTACTGGCTCTAATCTTTTATAATTCTGTCCATTTAGCAATTTCTGTAAGAACTTTATCATGTCTCCACCGGTAACACCCCTCTCCAAGTGCTATAGAGCACCCAGTCAGAATGTGGTTCAGAGTGCAAGGGGTCATACCGCACAACTTACAGCATGGATCTTCATCTTTATACCAAAGTTTTAAAGGGTACCTGTGGTGGTCGTCTAAACGCATTCAACTTGAAAACATTAGGCAAAGTATTCGTTATTTGGTTAAATAATTATTGCCAGCCATATACCACCAGAGAAATATGCAAATACTACCGCAGGCATGGCCAGCCAATGAAAACTCTACGCGCAGCCATGACACATGCGGATGTGACGTCATTACGTTGCTACTGAAAAGTCAATACTCCATCTGTATGAGCGACTAGGGTGCTGTTGTGAGTGTTTTTATTCTATTATGGCTGAATTGTCGGACTCTGAGGAAGAATTCGTCCAATATGGCTACAGGTTTGAGCCAGAAAGGTCTTCTGAGGGTAAAAGTGACGAAGTGGTCCTCACACACAACGCAATTTCGTCTGAAAGGATTCGTCTGTGCCCTGCTCCGAGATTGCGCAATCATTTTTCCGCTACGATCTTCTGACAAGGTGAGCTGGGTTTGGGTACACAAAAGAAGTGTTTATCTTTGTTTTTCGCTTATTATTGAGACATCCAAAGGCTTTACATTCCGCCATGTTGCAATATCCATATCGCATTGTATGTTTTTGTTGTTACAAGAGCGCCGAGTGTCTGCTGCTCTGTAGAATCATCGGCAGTCTGGCGGCCATTACGACCTCAGATCAGACGAGACGACCCGCTGAATTTAAGCATTTATTTATTTATTTTCTACTCATTTTAGTTCTGCATTTAATACGAACCCTGAGTTTGAAATAAACGTTTGAATTTGAATATCCCGAAAGCCACTGCTCATCTGGGCACTCCAGGCTCAGCCAATATTGATCCAGATCGCGGTAGCCACGATATTACGTCACAGGAAGCGTCCTGGCAGGCCATGTAGCCGCTAGTATGGCTGCACCCATGTTTTGCTGACATAGCTGAACCAGCACGTCAGCAATGGATTTATATCACATTGCTTTGAACTTGAACTTAATCTTGAACTAGAACGTGAGACAGGGGCTCAATATAATATCTTTTTTTTCACGACCACCACAGGTACGCTTTAAGTTGCTTGGCATTGGTAAAAGGTCAGTCACTGCATGGAGAAGAAAGGTCAACTTGCCCTGGTTCATGCTCCAAATATCATTCCAGGACAGAGATTGCTCGGGTGCCTGGTTCCACTGCATCCACTGCCCTTGAGAGGCAAGCCCAACTGCTTTCACACAGCAGTCCTCTTCAACTGCCTCTCTGGCTCTCTGCATTATGAGTCTTCTCCTGCCTTTGGTGTCAGCTTTGATCCATCTTTTGGCGTTGTAGTTTCCAAGCCCGGGTTGTCCCTGACAAACTACACTGACAATTTCATCTTGTCTCCAGTATGCTTCAGCTTCCCTCACAGCTTCCTGAGGTCTCTATTTCCTACTGCACTTAATGGTTATGTTAGAATGTCTGACTTTCTTGTCTTCAGAATATAGCAAAGAACAGACAGACCCTGCTTTAGTAGCCTTGAATTCCTCCACCACCAATGAGATTGGTAAGCGAAGCTTAGAAGTCTTGCTGTAAAGGTTGACTGAACTGAAGGATGGGGGAACTCCTAGCCATCAAAGGATAAATTTGCTACAGAGTCTCTCCATTGCCTCCACTTTGGTGACAGTAAAGTTGTATAACAGGAATGGCCACTGCAGCCTGGGTATGATGCCATACTGAAAGCACCAAACTTTGAACCTCCCAAGCAGGTGGCTTCTGTCAATTGTCTTAAGCCAGCCACACAAATGAGCCATGGTCTGCTTTAAGTTCCCTCTATCATTCAAGGTACAACTGTAGTGCTTTCCCAGGCATCGTACACCCTGTTCTTGAATTGATGAAATTACAGACCCTTCGATGCTGAAGTTGTTTTCCATCAGCTTTCCTTTCATAATGCTCAGTCTCCTGGATTTTCCTGGATTAAACTGCATTCCTGACCAAGCTGCCATTTTCTCCAATGAACTTAGGATCCAATGCATTCCTTGCATTGATGGGGTCATTATGGTTATGTCATCCAAAAAGGCTCTACAAGCTGGATGCCTAGTGCCGTCATTTGTTTTTGGGTCTCTGCATTGCATTCCTCCTACCTTCAGTAACAAATTCATAGCAGCCACGAACAAACCCACAGATACTGTTCACCCTGCCATGATGCCCTTTTCGAGCCTCTGTCATTCGGTGGTGAAACCTCCAACAGTGAACCTCATCCTCAGGAAGTCCATATGGGACATCACAAGCTTGATTACCTCTGATGGTACTTGGTAGTATTCCAGTGCTCAGTTAGTGGGGCACATTACAGCTACTTTCCTCCTGGACTGCAGATAAAAGGCTTTTGCACCTAATCTTTGGTATTTTTTGGAAGATGCTACCCAGAAGGGGTATTTTCTTATTCTTCAAATATTAGTGTGAAGCTAGCAACAAGTAGTTAGTGTAAATAATGATTAGTAGAACACTTCTGAAGCAGAGTGACGTATAATGTTAAATGTTTAATTGCTGTTATGTTGTATATCATCACATATATCATGTATATTACTATATATTATCTACTGTCATGCTGCTGTTACACTGTAATTTCCCAGTTTAGGATCAATAAAGTACATCTATCTATCTATCTATCTATCTATCTATCTATCTATCTATCTATCTATCTATCTATCTATCTATCTATCTATCTATCTATCTATCCATCTATCTATCTATCTACATTGTTTTTTCTCAGAGTTGTGGGCATCTCTATACAAAGCAAATGGTGTCCTTTGGCTTCATGTCGTGATACAGTGGGCTGTGGGATTAGTAATGTAGCCTCAATGTGTTGCTTAACAGTGAACAATAATCTGAACAGAAGTATGCAAATCCATTCATTAGTTTTTGTGCCGTTTTGCCAAAAACTGACTGCACTAGTTTAATAAAGCTGTATATATATGATCGACTCATGATGACGGCGCGTGCACAATGCGAGGCTCAGCGTCTTCTCAGATTTTGTGGATTAGCAGTGTTATTTCTGCTCATTTCGGGTCTGTTCGTTCAGAACAGCTTCACTTTCACATCTTACACCCGAAATGAGCTTTTGGACATTGGATTACAAAATAACGATAACGATCTTTTTATCAGCAACCTACGTCTCATCCACCAGTCCACTTTGTGGACTGGTGCCATCGGAACTGCCTCCAGATCAACGCGAGGAAAACTAAGGAGCTGGTGGTGGACTGCCGCAGGCATGGGCAGCCCCTCACAGCACCAGTAAATATACAGGGAACAGACATCGAGATGGTGACATCCTACAAGTACCTGGGTATTCATCTGAACAATAAACTAGACTGGTCACACAATACTGACGCACTCTACAAGAAGGGACAGCGCAGGCTGTTCCTGCTGAGGAGACTCAGGTCTTTTGGTGTACAAGGGGCGCTGCTGAAGTCATTCTATGACACGGTGGTGGCATCAGCCATCACTTTTGGAGTGGTCTGCTGGGGCAGTGGCATTACTGCAGCCGATAGGAAGAGACTGAACAAACTGATTAAGAAAGCTAGCTCTGTCCTGGGGCAACGCCTTGATCCGATGGAGGAGATAGGAGAGAGAAGGACGGTGGCTAAACTGTCATCTCTGCTGGAGTCCGAGTTCCACCCTATGCAGGACATACTGGATGCACTGAGGAGCTCATTTAGCAGCAGACTACATCATCCCAGGTGCACAACCGAGAGGTTTCGTAGGTCCTTCCTACCAACGGCTGTCAGACTGTACAACCTAAGCAGGGCTGCTCGCAGAGATAGCAAAAAGACGTAACAAACTAATAGTTTTTTTTTGAATGCAAAAGATGCAATAGACTTACACAATGGTCCTCTCCGGCATACAACTAGGAACATACCGGTCGCTATGGAGGGTGAGAATATGTATGGGCACATAATCATACCATGTAGGATAACTAAATAGACGGTTATGCTGTTTCATCCCACCTAGCAACAATGCTCTGCACTGTGTGTGTTTATATATTTACATATTTATTCCATCTAGCTACAATGCTCTGCACTGGGTGTGTTTATATTTATATATCTATATATTTATTCCATCTAGCTACAATGCTCAGCACTGGGTGTGTTTATATTTATATATCTATATATTTATTCCATCTAGCTACAATGCTCCGCACTGTGTTTTTATATATCTACATATTAATCCATCTAGCTACATTGCTCCGCACTGTGTGTGTTTATATACTTGCATATTTATTCCACCTAGCTGCAATGCTCCGTACTGTGGGTGTTTATATATTTACATATTTATTCCATCTAGCTACAATGCTCTGCACTGTGTGTTCATATATTCATATATTTATTCCATCCAGCTACAATGCTCTGCACTGTGTGTCTGTGTGTGTGTGTGTGTATATATATATTTTATAGTAATATGTACATATGTATATTAGCTGCTCTTGCTTGCTTGTTTTTTTTTTTTCTTGCCTTCTGATTGTTGCTCTGAGTGTTGCTATCCCTGTGCTGTTGCAATCCTGGAATTTCCCCGTTGTGGGACTAATAAAGGCTTATCTTATCTTATCTTATCTTATCTTATCCCTGAGCTCCGGAGAACACCCGACGCTAGGCAAGCTACCCGGCAGACCGGAAGTGCTCGCAGGCGGCGTAGAGACCGTAAACAAAGATGGGGGAAGCGCGGAGGGCTAAGAGCTAAGCTAAAGCTAACACCGCACCAACTTTCTCTACCCAACATTTTCCTCGCTAATGTATGGTCACTGGCGAACAAAATGGATGAGCTACGGCTTCGGATCACCAATAATGAGAAACTTATGAACTGCAATATCATGATTTTCACGGAAACATGGTTACACAGTGGAATACCCGACAATGCTATCGAGCTAGCCGGGCTACACACTCTCCAGGCAGACAGAGCAGCTGATGACTCCGGTAAGACCAGAGGTGGGGGAGTGTGCATTTATATTAACAAGGCTTGGTGCACAAACTCTGTCACTGTTGGGACACACTGCTCAGCTAACCTGGAGTTTCTCATGGTTAAATGTAGACCTTTCTATCTGCCACGGGACTTCACTTGTACCATCATAACATCTGCTTATATCTCTCCGGATGCTAATGCTAAGCTTGCTATGAAAGAACTGCATGCAGCTATTAGCAAACAACAAACTCCACACCCAGAAGCAGCATTTATTGTGGCGGGTGATTTTAACCACTGTAACCTCAAGACAGTGCTTCCTAAATTCTACCAACATGTCTCCTGTCACACAAGAGGAGACAAAACATTGGACCACGTTTACACCAATATTGTGGGAGCCTACATAGCAACTCCCCTCCCCCATCTAGGTCAGTCTGATCACTTATCTTTGTTCCTTACCCCCAAGTATGTACCGCTCATCAACCGGGTGAAGCCATCAGTGAGGACCATCAAAGTGTGGCCAGAGGGAGTTGACTCTGTAATCCAGGAAAAGTTTAGGAACACAGACTGGAGTATGTTCACCTCTCAGGCTACCTGTGGCTCCCACATAAACATTGACTCTTACACCCACTCAGTCCTGGACCATATCAACACCACTATTGACAGTGTCACCACTGAAAGACAGATCACCACGTACCCAAATCAGAAGCCGTGGATGAACAGAGAAGTGCGGCTTCTGCTAAAGGCACGTAACAATGCCTTTAGATCTGGTAAGGAACACAGACTGGAGTATGTTCACCTCTCAGGCTACCTGTGGCTCCCACATAAACATTGACTCTTACACCCACTCAGTCCTGGACTATATCAACACCACTATTGACAGTGTCACCACTGAAAGACAGATCACCACGTACCCAAATCAGAAGCCGTGGATGAACAGAGAAGTGCGGCTTCTGCTAAAGGCACGTAACAATGCCTTTAGATCTGGTGACGCACAGGCCTACAGTTCATCCAGGGCAGATCTGAAGAGGCGCATCAAGAAGGCCAAGCACAGCTACAAGCTGAAGGTGGAGGAACATTTTGGGGACTCTGACCCCCGACGCATGTGGCAGGGTATTCAAGCTATCTCTGATTATAAGCCTAGCAACTCCATACCTATAGCCATGACTGTCCTTTCTCAATGAGCTAAATGACTTCTATGCTCGTTTTGACAAGGACAATAATGAAAAGAATATCAATTTCCCACCCTCTGACGACCTCCACCACCTCACACTCACCCACACCGATGTCCGTAACGCACTGAGTCATATCAATGTACGTAAGGCTGCTGGCCCTGACGGCATTCCTGGGCGTGTGCTGAAGGCATGCGCTGAGCAGCTGGCAGGGGTCTTCACGGACATCTTCAACCTGTCCCTGGCCCAGGCCGTGGTACCAGCGTGCTTCAAGACCACTTCTATAGTACCAGTGCCGAAACATTCAACACCATCGTGCCTAAATGACTATCGCCCTGTGGCACTGACGCCCATAGTCATGAAGTGCTTTGAGCGATTGGTCTTGGCACAGCTCAAAAAATGCCTGCCCCCTACACTGGACCCTCACCAGTTTGCCTACCGGAGCAATAGGAGTACAAAGGATGCGGTTTCTACAGCGCTGCACTGTGTACTCTCACATCTGGATGACAAGAACACCTACGCAAGAATGCTGTTTGTTGACTTCAGCTCAGCATTCAACACAGTTATCCCCTCCAAGTTGATCACTAAACTTGGGGACCTGGGAATCAGTACCTCCACCTGCAACTGGATCATGGATTTTCTGACCAACAGACCCCAGCATGTTAGGTCAAGCCCCAACCGTTCTTCCATCATCACACTCAACACTGGTGTACCACAGGGCTGTGTGCTCAGCCCATTCCTCTATGCCCTATTCACCCATGACTGCAGGCCTATGTATGGATCCAATTCCATCATAAAGTTTGCAGATGACACCACGGTGACTCATCAGGGACAACGATGAGTCACATTACAGGGCAGAGATTGAGCACTTCGCTACTTGGTGCGCTGACAATAACCTGCTCCTTAACACCAGCAAAACCAAGGAGCTCATAGTGGACTACAGGAAGGAGAGGGGAGAGACACATGACTCCATCCATATCAACGGCATAGCTGTTGAACGTGTTCCAGCTTCAAATTCCTGGGGACCCACATCTCGGAGGACCTGTCCTGGTCAGTTAACACCACCAGCCTGATCAAGAAGGCCCATCAGCGCCTCTTCTTCATGTGGACACTGAAGAAGAACCATCTGTCAACTGACATCCTGGGCAACTTCTACCGCTGCGTGATAGACAGCACCCTGACCAACTGTGTCACAGTCTGGTATGGGAGCTGCTCTGTCGCTGATCGTAAGGCGCTGCAGCGGGTGGTGAAAACCACCCAACGCATAACAGGGACTCCACTTCCAGTTATAGAGGTCATCTACAGGAAAAGATGTCTGCGCCGGGCACGCAGCATTCTTAGGGACTCCAACCATCCTGCTCATGGACTGTTCCAGCTTCTCCCCTCCGGAAGGCGTTTCAGAAGCCTTCGGACTAGAACCAGCAGGTTTAGGAACAGTTTCTTTCTAACACCTGTCACGTTATTGAACTTAGTTCCCCGCTGAACCTCCACTTCTCTCCCCTTTAACACCTCCCCTCCCCCCGTGCTTCCTTAAACTGTATACACATATACGTATATCATATCTGCATATTGTCATTATATATTGATACATACTGCTTTTCTGTATATTATCATCACATATTTAACTACATACTGTTTTTCTGCATATTGCCACTCTGTATAGTTAGATAGATTGTCTGCTACTTACCTCACTTCACTTGTACTTTGCTCTTCTGTAATTTATGCTAACTTATTCCCATCTCTTACCATCCTCACCTGTACATAGCTGCCCACCTAACTTACTGTACATTATTTGCACATAACGGTACTCTTAACTTTCTACACTGACCTATCTGCAAATATTTGCTTAAATTGTACATACTGTCAATTACTGTATATATTGCACTGCTGTTCTTTGCACTTCTGATTGGATGCTAAACTGTGTTTTGCTACCTTGTATTCATACATGTGTAATGACAATAACGTTGACTCTAATCTAATCTAATCTAATCCTTTTCTCATTTGTTTTTCTACCTCAATAAACTATTAAAGATCTAACTACAGTATTTGATTGGAAAAAGTAAAAAGCATGTCTATGATGATGCACATCAGTGCTATCATCTCTGAGAAAAGTTTTACCATGAGTTTTACAGACACACTATCCCTCACTATAGTTCCAATATACTCAACTCATTCTCTAAGTAAAGTCTGACCAAACCAAAACAGGGTCCTGATCTTCTCTTTTAACGTCGACCACCTCCTCCAGATTTTTGTAAACTGCTGATTTGGTTTCAAAGGCTTGGCCTGCTATCTTCTCAGCATCTCCCAAAAAAACATTGTCAATGTGTGGTCAGTCTAAACTGTGTAGAGATGAAGTGCAAATGAATGCCAGTGTGGTCGTGTTTGGACAATTTAACAGAGCTGCTGGAGAAAAACCCTTAAAGTCATCTAAACACAGGGTCTTGTACACCTCCCAGTCTCTCACAGACTTAACTTGGAGTTATATGATGGACATTCTGTGAGATGACTATAAAGGGACACAACTCCAGAGTAGTGGACAGCTCTTAGAGGCTTGTACCATCAAATTCAATGTTTTTGGACACTCTTTAAAACTCTTAAGTATAGTTTAGTCTCTTGATGTATTCTGCACAGTGACATTTCTTACAGGTGCTGTTTGTCAGTGTCCCTGCCTCTTGCTTCTCATCCAACCAGAATTCTATGTGTATCCCACCCACGGGACTTGGATATCATTGTGTAACTGAACATAAATTATTATTACCTCTGCCAAGGAGGTAATGTAATCGAGGTGGTTTGTTTGTCTGTCTGTTTGTCCATCTGTGCGTCCATTTGTTAGCAGGATTACGCACAAACTACTGGATGGATTTTGATGAAAATTTCCCCACAGGTAGCCCTTGGGCCAAGGATGAACTCATTAAATTTTGGTGATGCTCTGAGAGTGTGTACCTCCACCAAGGACCTTGTTTGAATTTGTGCAGCAGGATTACACCAAAACCACTGGATGGATTTGGATGAAATTTTCACCAGAGATGGTTCTTGGGCTAGAGAGGAACCCATAACATTCTGGTGATGATCTGAGAATGCATACCTCCACCAAGGCTCTTATCTTCTCACAGTGTGTTTGCAAGAATCCTCTAAAACTACTGGACAGACTTTGCTGCAATTTTCACCAGAACTGGCTCGTGGCTTACACACGAACCCATTACATTTTGGAGGTGATTCATGTCAGCCGTAAGGAGCCTTGGTGGAGGTATGTGCTCTTGGAGTACTTTTCTAGTTTATAATAGTGGTTTCTCTGCTTATTACCGCCACGAAGGGAGGAGGTAATGTTTTTGCCGGCGTTGGTTGGTTTGTCTGTTAGCAACATTACTCCAAATATTATGAAGGGATTTTGATGAAATTTTCAGGAAATGTGTGTAATGGAACGGGGAACAGATGATTAGATTTTGGTGGTGATCTGGATCACGATCTGGATCCAGAACTTTTTTGGGGGGAAAATAATAATAATATTGAGCTTCCCCTTTTTTTTGTAACTTTGATTTTTTATTCATTTTTCATCATACATATTACATTCAGATCACAGTCTATATTTAAAAAAAGGAGCTAGAGGAAGAAAGAAAAAATAAAAAAAAAGAAAAAAAAAGGGGGGGATAAATGTTGGAGCATCAAGTTTTTAGTTTCCATCTCTTAATTCTTCTGGTTTTTCCAGTGTCTTTGGTTATTCTTTCAATTTCTGTCTCGTTGCACTTTGTAGCGTGTCCATTTCCGCCATTTTTTTCCATATTGTCCTTGCATTCTTTGTCGATGTGTTAGTTTTTCCATTAAACGTATATCCTCAACAATGTCAGTCCATTGCTCTTGGTCAGGAAGAACTTCTGATCACCATTTTCTTGTGATTGTTTTTTTTACATGCAATCAGCAATATTTTAACTAGATATCTGTCCTCAGCCTGTATTACATTGTCTCTTTTAAGATCACATAAATACATCAAGTTACAGTTCATTGGTATATTATATCCTAATATCCTCTGTATTGTCACATGTATAGATTTCCAGAATGATGAGATTTTGCAGCATTTCCAAAACATATGTGAGTGGTCTGCATTTTGAGCCCCACAGCCCCTCCAGCATATAGATTGGGTATTTGTATATTTTCTTTGAATCTGTGGTGTAATGAAATAGCGAATCAGGTTTTTCCATCCAAATTCCCTCCATGTCCTTGAACTTGTTGATGTGTGTTGTGTTTTCCATATTTCTTGCCAGTTTTCTTCTGTTATGTTTAAATTTAGCTCTTTCTCCCATTTCTCCTTTATATAGTTACTTTGTAGAAGATGTGCTGAAATGATGAGGCTGAGTTTAGTCGTAAACCAGCTTTATTGACAGAACACAGCTTCTAGCATTCTCAAAGCAGGAAAGAGGAAGAATCATATCCCATCACCCTTTTATATGTTTCCAGCATCAGAATTCAAGTCACATGGTGTTTTCAGTAAACATACAGTCACAAAGCATCCCTTTGAATCTTCACCATTGTCTCTCATTTCCTGATGAACCGGAAATCTCTCCGGGGCATCTTCTGTGGGACAAAGAGACAAATCTCACACCTCCTTGTTATCTTCTGCAGATTCGAGTCCTTTGTCCTTGCAGACGTGACACCCTCAATACACATGCAGTCCTGTCTCTGTGGAAACGTGGGCCCACAATGTGTGTCGCCCACACTACCCCCCCCCCCCAAACGTCTAGTAAGGGCAAAACCTGCATGGCATAAAAAAAGAAAAACACAAAACACTCCATATATCGCTAATCAATCCACCAACTGCCTAGGTTTTAACTTTCTGCCGAATCTGCTGCAACCTGGCTTGGCTGCACCTGCAACATGGGCTGCACGGTGGCGCAGTGGTTTAGCACTGTGGCAGCACAGTTTTACCCTCGGCCGGGGGACCGCGGGGATCATGAGATCGTGGGTTCGATCCCAGCCCCCGACCAACAGTGAGCTGTGTGGAGTTTGCATGTTCTCCCCGTGTTGCGCGGGTTTACTCCGGGATTTCTCCGGTTTCCTCCCGCATACAAAAAACATGTAGGTTTAGGGCGCTCGCGCACGCAGCGACCAGCAGCCGGTGGCTTGTCACCAGACTGCAAACCAAGTCTACCTATGGGTACAAATAAGTAACAAAAAAAAAACATCTCTCTGCACCTGTGGATTAAAGCTGTTAGCACCTTTCTGTGAAGATTTTGGAGAATGTCCTCTCGGCGGCCTGCCACGGTGGGGGGGCCTCGCGAGCTGCACTTCCTCATCAGCCAGAACAAAGGCGGGTTTGAGCCTGTTTATGCAAATTAACTCCCTTCTGCCTCCTAAATCTAGCAGAAAATGCTTCTGCCCGGTCTCCAGCACTCGGAACGGTCCGTCATAAAACGGCCGCAAACTTGGACGCTGAGCATCATGTTTAACAAAAACAAACTCTGCATTTTTTAAAGCCTTGGGCACAAAAACGTGTGGTAAACTATGATGGACCGGGCCAGGGAGCGTGTTTGCTCCCGAGTCGCTCTGCCACGGCTGAGCAGGGGGGGCATTTGGTGCGGGATTATCGGGGAGAAATTCCCCCGGCAAACGGAGAGGTTGTGCAAAAACTAATTCAGCCGGGGAAGCATGCAAATCTTCCTTAGGTGCAGAACGCAACCCCAATAAAACCCATGGAAGTTTGTCCACCCAATTTGTATCCGTCAGCGACGCTCTGAGGGCTGCTTTCAATGACCTGTGAAAGCGTTCGCATAAACCATTAGCCTGGGGGTTATACGCGGTAGTGCGATGAATCTTCACCCCCAAGCTGCGGGCCATCGATGACCATAGTTCGGAAATAAATTGGGGACCCCTGTCGGACGTTATGTCCGACAGTACACCGAAACGCGCAACCCACGCTGCTAAAAATGCTCGCGCAACTTCTTCCGCTGTGGTTGATGTCAGAGGAAACGCCTCTGGCCAGCGCGTGGTGCGGTCTACCATCGTCAAAAGATGTGTGTGCCCATGTGATAATGGGAGCGGGCCTACCAAGTCAACATGCACGTGATCAAAACGCTTAGCGGGGATGTAAAAAGGTTCCAACGGGGCCTTAGTGTGTCTGTGTATTTTGGCTCGCTGACACGCTACGCAGGCTGCCGCCCATTCCTTGACCTGTTTGCGCCACCCGGGCCAAACAAATTTCTCCCCCACCAACTTAATCGACGCGCGCACCCCCGGGTGCGCAAGAGAATGGACGGCCACGTCCGTCTCCCGTCTTCTGCCGCTCACTCGCCTCCACTCCGGCTGTCGCGATGCGTTCAGTGCCGCCGCTGCTCCAGCCCCTTCCTTTGGTACGCTCACCACAAAGCCTCGCTCCGTCATGTCCCGCGCTGCCTCTCTGGCCGTGTTGTAGGTTTTCACGCTGTCCTCCCAATGAATTCTCATCTTCGTTAGCGGCGTTTGGAATCTAATTTTTTTCTCTTTCAGCACTTTTTTAATGTTTGCATATTTCTTTCGCTGCTGCACAATTTCTGTCGGGTAGTCATGGCCAAAGAATATCTGTTTGTCGCCGACTCGTATCTTTTTTTTCCACGCTTGTGTCAGGATTCTTTCCTTTATGTCGTATTTCAGAAAGTTTACCACAACTGACCTGGGTGTAGAGTTTGGATTCGGGTTCTGTGCCGAGGCTCTGTGCGCTCGTTGGATCTGCAGGTCTGTTTCATCGGGCAGCTCAAGCTCTTTTTTTAAGAAATGATCCATGAATTTTGTCATCGAGTTGCCTTCAATGCCCTCCGGAATCCCGAAGATGCATATATTGCTCCGCATGGACCTGCTCTCCAGGTGGGTTATTTTTTCCTGCATCCTCTGTGTTTGTGCCGTCAGGGTCTGCAGCCGCTCGCATGCCTCGGTCTTCCAGTCTTCCAACTCCGATATTTGAGCCTGTGCTTCTGTCATACATGCCCGTTGAGTGCGCAGCTCCTCCATGTTTTCAGCTAGCTTGCACTCCATTTCTCTTCGGAGAGCCATAATTTCCTCCTTCATCTCTTTTTTCAGCTCTTCCTTAAGAGCCGTTAAATCCTGTTGGAGTTGTTGCTTGAAGTCTTTTATGTCTTTACTTATATTGGCGATGCCAGTGTTCATAATATCGAGTTTGGCGTCCTCCATTTTCTCTGTTGTAGTCACCTCGTTTTTTTGGGCCTCATGTTCAGCGATTTCTCCTGCGTTGTTGAAGAGGGATTCTTTAATTTTACCCTGCTTTTGTCCGTGTGCCCGGCTTCTTCGTGTTTTCATCCCTTGGTTTATTGATCCATTTATGTCGAGTTGGCCATTTACCAATGATTTTTAATCCGACTAGGGAGAGCTCTCTGTTTAAGCGTTATGCCTCTCCGCCATCTTCCCGGAAGTCCATTGAGCTTTCCCTTTAAGACATGTCCACCCGTTTAAGACATGTCCACGGAGTTATGTCCACCTCCACACCCATACACACAGTATGTGATGGTTGACATTATTTCATCTGAAGACGTCAAGAAAAAGCAAACAAACTGCAGTTTAAGATGGGGTTCGGAGGACGTGTACTGCCAGACAATGCCACGTTACCCACACAGTATGTAAACACACAGCACTGGACAATATTTAATTTTTATTTTCATTACCTCCACCAAGAGGAGGAGGTAATGTTTTTGCCAGCATTGGTTAGTCTGTTTGTCTGTTAGCAACATCACTCCAAAAATTATGAATGGATTTTGATGACATTTTCAGAAAAGATGTGTAATAGCACGGGGAACAAAGTAAGAGCAGAAACAGCAAAGAAACAGCAGACAAGCTCAGGATGTGTTGCGAGGCACGTTTCCCACATGGTATGTAAACACACAGCACTGGACAATTTAATTTTTATTTCATCCACCAAGAGGAGGAGGTAATGTTTTTGCCGGTGTCGTGCCAAAAAGTGATTGAGGGTGGCATGATTGGCTGCCAAAAAGTGATCACCGGCTGCAGGAGGCCGGAGCGCCCGCTTGTTAAAGGTGTACTGCCTGGTCTCAGTCCACCTACAATGTGTCTGTAAATGTTTTGAGGTTTAATTGCATCTGAAAAAAATACAGTGTTGGCCAAAGTGTTTGCAGTTGGGATAACAACATATAGCATTTATGAGATTGCAATTGATTATAATAATTATGTGCAAAAACCTTGTTGTTTAGAAACTACACTGTAATTGTCCATTGTTGACACATAGAATATGTATTTATACAGTATCTACATGTATATATCCAGTAAATCTATGTATTTTTCCATGTAACCTTTTGACTGCATTATTTTAATTGCTTTTAATCCTACATCAAGTTTGTTTCCGGTTCAAAATGCATCATAAGTGTTAAATATATCTTATTATACCTAGCTCAGTACTGTTTACCTGTTGAAATATATATTTTACGGCTAATATAACCCCATAACTACAATATAGCACCTGGCAATCAATTTTTGGCAGCTGATCCCTTTTTGCCACAACACCAGCATTGCTTTGTCTGTCTGTCTCTTAGCAACATTACTCCTCAATTTATGAACAGATTCTGTTTAAATTTTCAGGAAAGGTGTGTAATGGCATGGGGAACAGATGATTGTAGTTTTATGGTGATCTGAATCACCACCTGGATCCAGGAATTTTTAGGAAAAATCAGTATCAACTTGGACTAATATTTACTTTTGCTGGTACACTAGAATTTCTGTAGCAAAATTACCTAATACTATTTATTTGTTTGTTTCAATAAATCTTATAGAAGGAAACTTGAATAAGTATTTTTCACCAATATCAAATGCAGAAATGTTGCATTTAGAAAACTGCTGCATTTCTAACAATGTCATTTGGGGGAAATGAGGTGCTTGGCGGAGGTCTGCGCTCTCCAAGTGCTTTTCTAGTAGTGGTTATAAATTACTTGGAAATACTTTTTTCCTTCTAATACCCATGCAAAACTTGATACTTGTGAAGAGTGTACATCTTCTCATCATTGCAAGGATGTCTCATGGTCTAGCAAATTTCATTCAAGGCTTTGATAAAGGTCAACACAACCCTCGACTCATTTTCCACTCGCCAACTTTTCTAATAGCTGCGACAGGAGTCTGGGAGCAGCTCAGTCGGCTCTATGCTGCTCATTAGCTCTAGCACTGCTGCCCGTGCTGCATTTAACTTAATAATGAGGCCAAATTATCAGCAGCCCTGGCCTTGCTCCGGGTGCATTGTGGGTGAGGGATTGGAGGAGGTTTGGAGGATTGGAGAGGGAATAGTACCTGGCAAGTTTTAGTCAAAGCAAAGTGGTAATGACTTGAAACACTAGATTTTAGGATTTGGCTTGATGGCCATGGTGAAATAAATCAATGCATTTTCCCCCCAAAACAATTCATATTCTTAATGTTTTTTCCCTTTATGATGTCAGTATAAAATAAATATTTAGATGGAAAACCACACTTTTCATTCTGTCTTTTCATAGTTTTAAAAAGACAAGAAATATATTAGTGTCACGCCGCGCCATTCATCAGCGGCGCCACCTGCTCACGCACCTGCTACTCGTCAGCGGCGAAGGATAAAAGCCGCCTCGCCCTGAGCGTCGGCCTGAAGCCGTAGACTTCGTTTCCTTTGCATGGACTTCTACCACATTCTCTTCAGCATCCTCTTTACCGGTAAGAAGTTCACTTACCTCATCTCTCCAGTCTGCTCCCCTGTGCACAGGTGGATTCCTCGGCGGCGGACAATCCCGTCCCTCGTCTCTCCTCGCTGCTGCACCGAGCCCTGCAGGTGGCTGTCTCCCGGGCTTCCATCCTTGAAGCGCCAGTCATCTGCCCAAACAAGTAAGCTTCTCTCCCTCGCCTATTCTCCTCCCGTGTTGGTGTGTGCTCATCACCCTGTGTCTGATTTCTCCCATAGGGTTGCCGGCTGAACGGTCTCCTGCCTCTGGGTCCGAAGCAGACGCCCCCACCAACACATTAACATTCTGCAGACACGCACCCAAACATCCCTGTTGTTAATAAACAGTTTGAACTACTCTGAGCCTGTGTGTGTGCGTCTCCTGAGCCGAACGTTATGTCAGTACGGCTTCAGCAGAGCGGCTCGGCGGACGGCGGGCTCGCACACCGGTTTACCATCCTCGAGGCTCGGGTGGATCAGATTGTTTATCAGCAACAGGTGGTTCTTAACCAATTATTAGAACTGACTAACCGATTGAACCGCTTGGACCCCCAACAGCCGTTCCTCCCGACTCGCCAGGGTGGCGCGGCTCCTGCTGTTCCAGCGGCCGTCCAGCCGGCTCCAGTGGCACCGGTTCGGCTCACGCCGATTCCGACCCCCGCCCGCTTTAGCGGTAAGCTCGGCGGAGCGCGGGGGTTTATTATGCAGTGTGAGTCCGTGTTCCACCGTGTGCCCGGAGATTTTCCCTCGGATCACAGCCGAATTGGTTACATAGGGAATCTTCTGGAGGGGCGTGCGTTAACTTGGACCTACGCCGTAATGGCGAGGCCCAGTTATGCCACCCTCACCTATGACCAATTCGTGAGGCGCTTTCTGGAGGTCTTTGACCACTCACAAACCGAAACGGTCCAGGTCGATCGGCTTCTCGCTCTCCAGCAGGGAAGCCGGTCGGCAGCGGACTACGCGGTCGACTTCCGGGTAGCGGCGGAGGAATTGGGCTGGGAGGAACGCTCCCTCTGTGGCCTGTTCCTCCGCAGCCTCAATAGTGATCTGAGGGATGAACTGGCTGGTCGGGATATCCCTGGGACGCTAGCGGAGCTGACGTCCTTAGCGATAAGTTTGGATAACAGGCTGCGCGAGCGCTCCTCGGGGCGGAGGTCTTCTTCTTCTCGCCCTCGTGGAGCCTCGCCGCACCTGTTCCAAGCTCGCCCCCTGGCGGCGCCGCCAGCATCGCGCCCCGAGGAGTCGGAGCCGATGGTGACGGGCTGGACTAAACTTTCCCCTGTGGAGAAACAACGCCGCCGTGAGTTGGGCCTCTGCATGTATTGCGGAGGCGACCAACACACCGTGGAGTGTTGCCCACGGAAAGCCAGTCGGTGGGGTCCGCGAGTCACTGTTGGAAGCCTCGCGGATGTCAATCGGTTAGGATCACTGACTCAATTGAAGCTGCCCATCCGTTTCTGCCATAACCCTACTGGGCACCTCACCCACGCACTGGTGGATTCGGGCGCAGAAGGCAGCTTCATTTCACAAAGCCTGGCAACCCGTTTGGGCATCCGCTGCCAGGCACTCAATACTCCCATCTCCCTAATCCACCTCTCCCGTGCCACCCTCGGGAGAGTGACACATCAAACTGTTCCCCTACCGGTCATCATCTCGGGAAACCACCGGGAGGAAATGACCTTTTACGTCCTTCCCAACTCTGTGTCGCCCGTCATCCTGGGGTATCCCTGGCTCCGCCTTCACAATCCGGTCCTGGATTGGAAATCAGCTGGGATCTCGGCATGGAGTACGTTCTGTATGGGCACCTGCCTTCAGTCCGCTGCCTGCTCTCCGTCCGCTCCTCCCCCTGCGACGGACGCTGCACCCCCGGACCTGTCTCTGGTGCCCCCAGAATTTCACGACCTGGGTATGGTGTTCAGCAAAGCGAAAGCTATGTCTCTTCCCCCTCATCGGCCCTATGACTGCGCCATCAACCTCCGCCAGGGGGCTCCCTTACCTTCTGGTCGCCTTTATAGCCTGTCTGCGCCGGAGAAGGAGACGATGAACGCCTACCTGAAGGAATCTTTAAGTGCTGGGATTATCCGCCCATCATCGTCACCCGTGGGGGCAGGGTTCTTCTTCGTGGGGGAAAAAGGATGGGTCCCTCCGCCCTTGTATCGACTACCGGGCCCTCAATAATATCACGGAGAAGGACCGTTACACCCTGCCTCTCATGGACACTGCTTTCCACTCCCTCCAGGGGGCGACCTGGTTCACCAAGCTGGACCTACGCAGCGCTTACCACCTCGTCCGGATCCGGGAGGGAGATGAGTGGAAAACGGCCTTCCGTACCCCGAACGGCCACTTTGAATATCTGGTGATGCCGTTCGGGTTGACCAACGCTCCTGCAGTCTTCCAGCGCCTCATAAATGACGTCCTCCGGGACTTCATTGGCCTTTTTGTGTTCGTCTACCTGGACGATATTCTCATCTTCTCCAAGTCCAGGGATGAGCACCAGGTCCACGTGAGGCGGGTCCTCCAAAGGCTGCTGGAGAACCGTCTGTACGTTAAGGCAGAAAAGTGTGAATTTTACGCCAGGAGCACGTCCTTCCTGGGGTTCATCATCGCCCACGATAGGGTGCTCCCCGACCCAGAGAAGGTAAAGGCGGTGGTGGAATGGCCCACACCTGCATCCCGGAAACAGGTGCAGCAATTTGTTGGCTTCGCCAATTTCTACCGCCGCTTTGTCCCCAACTTCAGTGCCATCGTGGGACCACTGACCCGCCTCACGTCCCCGAAGGTCCCGTTCCGGTGGACCGAAGAGGTCGCTGCCGCCTTTGAGGCGCTGAAGGCGGAATTCTCCTCCTCCCGGGTCCTTCGCCAGGTCGACCCCCGCGCTGCAGTGCATTGTAGAGGTAGACGCCTCGGACACGGGAGTGGGAGCAGTGCTGTCCCAGCGGTCACCGGACGATGGCGCCAAGCGACCGTGCGCCTTCTTCTCCCGGCGCTTGTCCCCGGCGGAGAGAAACTACGATGTGGGGGACAGAGAGCTCTTGGCCATCAAGCTCGCCCTGCAGGAGTGGCGCCACTGGTTGGAGGGGGCAAGCCTGCCGTTTGTGGTCCTCACGGACCACAAGAACTTGGAATACTTACGATCTGCCAAGCGCCTGAACGCCCGCCAGGCGCGCTGGTCCCTGTTCTTCGCCAGGTTCCAATTTTCCATCACCTTCAGGCCTGGCTCTAAGAACGTCCTGCCTGACGCCCTCTCCAGGCAGTTCGCCCCCGTGGAGTCGGAGGAGGCGCCCCACTCCATCCTGCCCAGGTCGTGCGTCGTGGGAGCCATCTCGTGGGACATTGAGAGCAAGATCCGGAAGGCACAGCAGGTGGAACCTGACCCTGGCGGCGGACCGGAGGGGAGGCTGTTCGTGCCATCCGCGGTCCGAGGAGAGGTCATCCACTGGCTCCACACCTCCAAGCTCACCTGTCACCCTGGCACCTCCCGGATGATAGATCTCCTCCAACGGTCCTTTTGGTGGCCAGGCCTGCGGAGGGATGCAGCCCGCTACGCCCGGGCTTGCCCAATCTGTGCCACCTGCAAATCGGGAAATGCCCCTCCAGCGGGTCTGCTCCAGCCCCTGCCCGTCCCTGGCAGGCCCTGGTCGCACATCGCTCTGGATTTCGTCACCGGACTCCCCATCTCCAACTCCTATGACACCATCCTGACCATCGTGGACCGCTTCTCCAAGGCCGTGCACTTCATCCCCCTGCGAGGCCTCCCTACTGCCCTGGAGACGGCGGACCTCCTCGTCCAACACGTGGTCAGGCTGCATGGGATTCCGGTGGACGTGGTCTCGGACCGGGGCCCCCAGTTTTCATCTGAGGTTTGGAGGTCTTTCTGCAACGCCATCGGAGCCAAGGTGAGCCTCTCCTCCGGCCATCACCCCCAATCCAACGGGCAGTGTGAGAGGACCAACCAGGAGCTGGAGGCTGCGCTCCGCTGTGTGTCCAGATCCAAACCCGCGTCCTGGAGCAACCATCTTGCCTGGGTTGAATATGCCCACAACACCGCTCGCTCTTCTGCTACAGGGATGTCCCCCTTCAAAGCGTCCCTGGGTTACGACCCCCCGCTGTTTCCGGAGCAGGAGGGTGAGGTAACTGTCCCGTCAGTTAGGGCCCATCTCAGGCAGTTCCGCTCCACCTGGGCTGCCGCGCGCCATGCGCTATTACGCACAGCGGAGCGCAACAGGACTGTGGCGGACCGGCGTAGGAGACCTGCCCCGGCGTACAGAGTTGGGCAGCTTGTTTACATTTCCACCCAGGACGTCACTCTAAAAGGCGAGAGGAGAAAGCTGGCACAGCGCTTCATGGGTCCCTACCCCATCACCCGGATCATCAACCCGGTGGCTGTGCGCGTGGCTATTCCCCCCTCCCTCCGCATTCATCCTACTTTCCACGTGTCGAAGGTGAAACTGGCGGTTTCTGACCCCCTTTGCCCTCCTCCTGCAGCGCAACCCGCGCCCCGGATGATTGGTGGCCATCCGGCCTGGTCCGCTTCCTCCATCCTGGACTCCCGGCGCCGGGGTCGTGGGTTGCAATACTTGGTGGACTGGGAGGGCTATGGGCCCGAGCATCGACAGTGGGTGCCCCCGTCGTTTGTGTTGGACCCATCGCTCATCGCGGACTTCCACCGAGCGCACCCGGATAAGCCATCGCCAGGAGGCGCTGCTAGAGGGGGGAGTACTGTCACGCCGCGCCATTCATCAGCGGCGCCACCTGCTCACGCACCTGCTACTCGTCAGCGGCGAAGGATAAAAGCCGCCTCGCCCTGAGCGTCGGCCTGAAGCCGTAGACTTCGTTTCCTTTGCATGGACTTCTACCACATTCTCTTCAGCATCCTCTTTACCGGTAAGAAGTTCACTTACCTCATCTCTCCAGTCTGCTCCCCTGTGCACAGGTGGATTCCTCGGCGGCGGACAATCCCGTCCCTCGTCTCTCCTCGCTGCTGCACCGAGCCCTGCAGGTGGCTGTCTCCCGGGCTTCCATCCTTGAAGCGCCAGTCATCTGCCCAAACAAGTAAGCTTCTCTCCCTCGCCTATTCTCCTCCCGTGTTGGTGTGTGCTCATCACCCTGTGTCTGATTTCTCCCATAGGGTTGCCGGCTGAACGGTCTCCTGCCTCTGGGTCCGAAGCAGACGCCCCCACCAACACATTAACATTCTGCAGACACGCACCCAAACATCCCTGTTGTTAATAAACAGTTTGAACTACTCTGAGCCTGTGTGTGTGCGTCTCCTGAGCCGAACGTTATGTCAATTAGGAGCTTGTGTGGGCTATTAAAAAAGCAATGTAGAAATTGCTGAAATGTTTGATAAAATACTAATTACAGTTTAAGCTGGGTTCACACTACAGTGTTTGGACCAACTGTTACAGACGTTTTGAAAAATCTGAGAAATGTCATGTCTAGTTTAGTGTCTGCTTGTTTCCTTGTTATCATGTCTGCTGTATTGGTTCTTGTTTAATTCTTGTCTTCTTATATCTGTAGTATTATTATGGACATTTTGGGTTCTGTTGTGTATGTATCTCTATGGTTTCGGTTTGTGTTTTATTTTGACAGTGCTGTGCAGCTTCCAGCTGTCAAACTGTTCAGAGCTGCACAGCTGCTATTCATTCTGTTATTTTCTCAGTTCATGTATCCACACCTGTTTCCCATCATCCATCTACAGTATCTTCTACCGCTTTTCCGGAGGTCTGGGTCGTGGAGGAGCAGTTCAAGCAGAGAAGCCCAGACTTCCCTTTCCCCAGCCACCTGCTCCAGCTCTTCAGAGAGGATACCAAGGCGTTCCCAGACCAGCTGGGAGATATAGTCTCTCCAGCGAGCCCTGGGTCTGCCCCGGGGTCTCCATCCAGTGGGACGTGCCCGAAACACCTCAAGTGGGAGGCGTCCAGGAGGCATCCTGATTAGATGCCCATATTACCTCAACTGGCTCCTTTCAATGTGCAGGAGCAGTGGTTCTACTCTAAGCTTCTCCTGGATGACTGAGCTCCTCACCCTATCTCTGAAGGTGAGTCCAGCAATCCTACGAAGAAAGCTCATTTCAGCCACTTGTATCCGTGATCTCATTCTTTCGGTCATTACCCAAAGCTCGTGACCATAGGTAAGCGTAGGAACGTAGACTGACTAGTAAATCAACAGCTTTGTCTTAGATCTCAGCTTGCTCTTCACCACAACAGACCGGTACAACATCTGCATAACTGCAGATGTTGCTCTGATCCGTCAATCTCCCACTCCATTCTCCCCTCACTCATGAATAACACCCCAAGATATTTAAACTCCTCCACTTGGGGCAGGAGCCTGTCACCAACCTGGAGAGGACAATCCACCTTTTTCCAGCTGAAGACAATGGACTCGGACTTGGAGGTACTGATTCTTATCCCAGCCGCTTCACACCAGCCGCTTCACACTCAGCCAGTAAGAATGACACCCTCCGTTCCCTGGCTGCACCTAGAAATCCTGTCCATAAAAATTATGAACTGTCATCATTCGCCGCTCACGGGCATCCACCTCAGCTGCGCGCACACCTGCATCTCATTAGTGCGCAGCTACTTATTCCATCTCGCCCTGAGCTAAGCACACAACCTTGTCACTCTCCTGTGTGGTTTGCCCAGCTAACCCCTGTTCTCCTCTGGCTCATAGGGTTGTCTGGCTGCATGGCGTGCTGCTCTGTCCTGACCTGCATCCTCCACCCACAACACATCCTCATCTCTCACACACGCATCCATACACATTACAGTGGTTATCAAAAAAGCTTTCAAATCTGCCTGAGCCTGCGTGCGTGTTTCCTGGGCCGAATAATATGTCAGTACGGCTCCAGCAAAGCGGCCCAGCGGACAGCGGGCTCGCACGCCGCTTTTCCACCCTTGAGGCTCGGGTGGATATGTTAGCACACCAACAGCAGGTTATTCTTAACCAGTTAACCACAATTACTAACCGGTTAGACCGTCTGGATCCTCCGTGGGCCTTCCCTCCGGTCCTCTCAGTGCTTCGGCTCCGGTCGCCACCCCGGCTGGCTAGTCAAGCTTGGGAACGCCAGCCTGTCTCACACCCATTCCAACCCCCGCTCGCTTCAGCGGGAAACTTGGTGGAGCGAGGGGGTTTATCCTGCAGTGTGAGTCGGTGTTTCTGCGCGTTCCCGGGGATTTTCCCTCAGACCATAGCCGAATCGGGTACATGGCTAATCTCCTGGAGGGGCGAGCGTTAGCTTGGGCTTACGCCGTTATGACGAAGCCCAGCTATGCAAACCTCTCTTATGACCGGTTCGTGCGGGACTTCTTAGAGGTCTTTGATCACTCGCGTCATGACAGCGTCCTCACTGATCGGCTCCTTAGTCTCCAACAGGGAAGCCGGTCAGCGGCGGAATACGCTGTTGACTTCCGGGTGGCAGCGGAGGAGGTGGGCTGGGGAGAGGCTTCTCTCTGCAGTATCTTCCTCCGTAGCCTCAGTTCCGGTCTGAGGGATGAGTTAGCCAGTCGGGATCTCCCAGGGCGGCTCTCCGAGCTGATCTCGCTCACCATTAGCCTGGACAACAGGCTACGGGAGCGAGCCGCGGAGCGGAAGTCTGTCAGCCGCTCGCGCGGAGCTTCCGCCCATTCAGCTCAGTCTTGCCCCATGGCGTTACCGGCTCCAGAGTCCGCCGATGAACCAGAGGCCATGGCGATCGGGCGCACTAGGCTCCCTCTTGCGGAGAGACAACGCTGGCGGGAACGGGGTCTCTGCATGTATTGCGGAGATGACCAGCATCCCGTGGAGCTGTGCCCGGTTAAGCCAAACGGGGAGGTCCGCGAGTCACTGTAGGGGGCCTCGTGGACTCTAACCGGCCTAATCCCCTATCATCATGCACATTGCCCATACGCTTCTGCCACAACTCCACCGGGCATTTCACACACGCACTGGTGGATTCTGGGGCAGAGCAGAGTTTCATCTCTAAAAGCCTGGCAACCCGTTTGGGCATACCCTACCAACCGCTGTCTACCCCACTTAACTTGGTCACACTCTCTCGCTATCCCCTGGGAACAGTGACGCATCGCACTAAACCAGTCCCCATCATCATCTCCGGCAACCACCGGGAAGATCTGACCCTCTATGTCTTGCCCTCCTCGTCGGACCGTGTCATCCAGGGTTACCCCTGGCTGCGGCTGCATAACCCTGTCCTGGATTGGAGAACCGGCAGTGTCCTGTCCTGGAGCACCTTCTGTCTGGGCACCTGCCTCCAGTCGGCGGCTTGTGCTCCGTCCTCCCCTCCGCCGGCGCCGGTTCCCGAGCCCCCGGACCTGACTCTAGTACTGCAGGAATTCCATGACCTGGGGGTAGCGTTCAGTAAGTCCAGAGCCTTGTCCCTTCCCCCTCACCGGCCATATGACTGTGCGATTAACCTCCGCCCAGGGGCCCCTCTGCCATCTGGCCGCCTGTACAGTCTCTCTGTGCCTGAACGTGAGGCGATGGACACATATATCAAGGAGTCGCTCAGCGCTGGGATCATCCGCCCCTCCTCGTCCCCGCTTGGCACGGGTTTCTTCTTCGTGGCAAAGAAGGATGGGTCCCTATGCCCCTGTATCGACTTCAGAGCGCTAAATGACATCACCATCAAGGACCGCTACACATTGCCGCTTATGGACACCGCCTTCCACTCCGTCCATGGGGCGACCTGGTTCACCAAGCTTGACCTCTGTAGCGCTTACCATCTCATTAGGATCCGGGAGGGAGACGAATGGAAGGCAGCCTTCAGAATGCCCAGCGGCCACTTCGAATATCTCATGATGCCGTTCGGGCTCACCAACGCACCTGCCGTTTTCCACTGTCTCATTAACAACGTTCTTCGGGACTTCCTGGGAGTATTCGTCTTTGTATATCTAGATGACATACTCATCTTCTCCAAGTCATGGGAGGAGCACCATGCCCATGTGAGGCGGGTTCTGCAACGGCTGCTGGAGAATCGCCTGTACATCAAAGCAGAGAAGTGCGAGTTTTACGCCTGGACCACCTCCTTCCTGGGGTTCGTTATCTCATACAACCAGATCCTCCCCGACCCTGCTAAGGTTAAAGCGGTGGTTGAGTGGCCCACGCCTACCTCCAGGAAGCAGGTGCAGCAGTTTATTGGGTTCGCTAACTTCTACCGGCGCTTCATCCCAAACTTCGGCGCCATTGTCACCCCCCTGACCCGCCTCACGTCATCGAAGGTGCCCTTCCGGTGGTCTGAGGAAGCGGTCACTGCCTTCAAGACTCTCCAGGCGGAATTCTCGTCCTCCCGGGTCCTGACCCAGGTCGATCCCGTGCTGCAATGTCTGGTGGAGGTCGACGCGTCCGACATGGGGGTGGGGGCGGTGCCGGTGGATGGTGTCAAGCGGCCCTGCGCCTTCTTCTCCCGGTGGTTATCGGCGGCGGAGCGCAATTATGACGTCGGTGACAGGGAGCTCCTCGCTGTCAAGCTCGCGCTGCAGGAGTGGCGCCACTGGTTAGAGTGGGCAGCCCAGCCTTTTGTGGTCTGGACGGACCATAAAAACCTCGAGTACCTGAGGTCAGCGAGGCGCCTGAATGCCCGCCAGGCGCGCTGGTCTCTGTTTTTTGCTCGCTTCCAATTCACCATCACCTACCGTCCAGGCTCGAAGAATGGGTTGCCCGACGCCCTGTCCAGACAGTTCGCCCCTGAGGACCCAGAGGAGTCTGAACACACCATCCTGCCCAGCTTGTGCGTTGTGGGGGTGATTTCCTGGGCCATCAGGGACAAGATTCTTAAGGCTCAGGAGACGGAGCCGGATCCTAGCGGGGGGCCAGAGGGGAGACTCTTCGTTCCTTCGGCGGTTCGAGGAGAAGTGATCCACTGGGCCCACACCTCCAAGCTCGCCTGCCATCCTGGCATCACCCGCCTGGTGAGTTTGCTGCAACGCTCGTTTTGGTGTCCGGGTCTCCAAAAGGACGTCACCAATTACGTGCGGGCCTGTCCCCAGTGCACTACTGGCAAATCCCAAAACTCTCCACCTGCAGGTCTACTCCAGCTCCTGCCGGTCCCGGGCAGGCCCTGGTCACACATCGCCCTGGACTTTGTCACTGGTCTCCCCGTCTCTAACACCTTTGACACAGTCCTGACAATTGTGGACAGATTTTCCAAGGCCGCCCATTTTGTGCCTCTTCAGGGTCTCCCTTCGGCACGCGAGACGGCCGACCTCCTGGTCCAACATATTGTCAGGCTGCATGGGATCCCGCTGGACGTGGTCTCGGACCGGGGCCCGCAGTTTGTCTCCCAGGTTTGGAGGTGCTTTTGCAACGCTTTGGGGGTCAAGGTTAGTCTCTCCTCTGGTCATCACCCCCAGTCTAACGGGCAATGCGAGCGCACTAACCAGGAGTTGAAGGCCGCCCTGCGCTGCGTGACATCCTCGAATCCATCATCCTGGAGTACCTACCTGACCTGGGTGGAATACGCCCATAACTCGGCCCGTTCCTCTGCTACTGGTGTGTCGCCCTTTGAAGCATCCTTGGGGTACGACCCCCCCGTGTTTCCCGAGCAGTAGGGTGAGTTAGCTGTCCCATCGGTCCAGGCGCACATGAGGCGCTGCCAGAGTGTGTGGTCCAAGACAAGGAACGCGCTTTTACGCACAGCAGCGCGCAACAGTTCCACCGCCAATCGCCACAGAAGACCGGCTCCTGTCTACCAGGTGGGTCAGCGGGTTTGGCTTTCCTCCCAGGATATTAACCTTAAAGCTGAAACGAGGAAGCTGGCGCCGCGGTTCCTCGGCCCCTTCGTGATTTCAAAAATTATCAACCTGGTGGCTGTGCGTTTGGCCCTCCCCCCCTCCCTACGTGTGTGTCCCACCTTCCATGTATCTAAGATCAAACCTGTCCTTTCCGATCCACTCTGCCCCCCTCCTAGGTCTCCTCCTGCGCCTAGGATGATCGACAGTGACCCGGCGTGGGGTGTTACTGCCATCTTGGACTCCCGGCACCGAGTTCGTGGGCTGCAATATCTGGTGGATTGGGAAGGTTATGGTCATGAGTGGAGATCCTGGGTGCGCTCTTCGTGGGTGTTGGATCGGGACCTCATCGCGGAGTTTCATCGGACGCACCCAGGTACGCCAGCACCAGGAGGCGCTGGTAGAGGGGGGAGTACTGTCATCACTCGCCGCTCACGGGCATCCACCTCAGCTGCGCGCACACCTGCATCTCATTAATGCGCAGCTACTTATGTCATCTCGCCCTGAGCTGCTGCCTGGAGCCGTCTGTCTCCCTGTGTACTGAAACCCTTCAGCAGTTTCCTTTCCTCCAGGCCTGCTGACTACTCTTCAGGACAAGTAAGCTGTCAGTAATTGTCTCACCTGTTTTCCTGTCAGCCTTCCCCTGTGCACAGGTGGATTCCCCGGCAGCGGACACTCTCTCCCTCGCCTCGCCGCTCCTCTGCCTCACCACTTCTCCTCGGACGCACAGCAGGACGCTGTCCCCCAGACTCGGGACCTTGCCAACGCCAACCACCACAAGCTCTACAAGTAAGCACACAACCTTGTCACTCTCCTGTGTGGTTTGCCCAGCTAACCCCTGTTCTCCTCTGACTCATAGGGTTGTCTGGCTGCACGGCGTGCTGCTCTGTCCTGACCTGCATCCTCCACCCACAACACATCCTCATCTCTCACACACGCATCCATACACATTACAGTGGTTATCAATAAAGCTTTCAAATCTGCCTGAGCCTGCGTGCGTGTTTCCTGGGCCGAATAATATGTCATGAATAGGATCGGTGACAAAGGGCAGCCCTGGTGAAGTCCAACTCTCACTGGGAATGAGTCTGATCGAATGTTGGCAATACGAACTAAACTCTCACAACGGTCGTACAGAGACCGAATAGCTCGTAACAACAAGCCCGATATCCCATACTCCCGAAGCACCCCCCACAAAAAACCATGAGGGATGCAGTCGAATGCCTTCTCCAAGTCCACAAAACACATGTAAACTGGTTGGGCAAACTCCCACGAACCCTCGAGGATTCTCAAGAGGGTAAAGAGCTGGTCCGATGTGCCACGCCCAGGACGAAAACCATATTGCTCCTCCTGAATCCGAGGTTCGACCAACTGCTGGACTCTCCTCTCCAGTACCTTGGCATACACCTTCCCTGGGAGGCTGAGGAGTGTGATCTCTCTAAACTTAGAGCACACCCTCCAGTCCCCTTTTTTGAAGACAGGAATCACCACCCCGGTTTGCCATTCCGAAGGCACTGCCCCCCCGACCTCCACGCAATGTTGCAGAGGCGTGTCAACCATGACAGCCCTACAACATCCAGGGCCTTGAGGTACTCAGGGCGAATCTCATCCACTCCCGGGGCCCGGCCACCAAAGAGATTTTTAACCACCTTGGCGACCTCAGCCCCTGTGATTGGCGAGTCGTCCCCCTTGTCCACAAGCCCTGCTTCCTCTGTGGAAGGCATATCAGTGGGATTAAGGAGCTCCTCGAAGTATTCCTTCCACCGCCCAACTATATTCCCAGTCGAAGTCAGCAGCACCCCATCCGCACCATACACAGTGTGGAGAGAGAGCTGCTTCCCCCTCCTGAGCCGCCGGACAGTTTGACAGAATCTCTTTGAGGCCGACCGAAAGTCTTGTTCCATGGCCTCACCGAACTCTTCCCATACCCGAGTTTTTGCTTCAGCAACCACCCGAGCTGCACTCCGCTTGGCCTGCCGGTACACCTCAGCTGTTTCGGGAGTCCCACAAGCCATCTAAGCTTGATAGGACTCCTTCTTCAGCTTAATGGCCCCCCTCACCACTGGTATCTGCCACTTGGTTCAGGGGTTGCCACCACGAGATGCCCCGATGACCTTGCGGCCGCAGCTCTTGGCCACTTCTTCAACAATGGAGGTGGAGAACATGGCCCATTCAGACTCCATGTCTCCAGACTCCCTCGGAATGTGGTTAAAGTTCTTCTGGAAGTGGGAGTTGAAGACCTTCCGGACAGGGGCCTCAGCCAGACGTTCCCAGCACACCCTCACTATACATTTGGGTCTACCAGATCTGAATGGCATCCTCCCCTGCCATCAGATCCAACTCACCACCAGGTGGTGATCAGTTGACAGCTCTGCATCTCTCTTTACCCGAGTGTCCAAGACATACGGTCGCAGGTCTGATGACATGATAACAAAATCGATCATCGACCTGCGACCTAGAGTGTTCTGATGCCAAGTGCACAAATGGACACCCTTATGCTTGAACATGGTGTTCGTTATGGAGAAACTGTGGTTAGTACAGAAGTCCAATAACTGAACACCACTCGGGTTCAGATCGGGCAGACCGTTCCTCCCAATCACGCCCTTCCAGGTTTTACTGTCATTGCCCACGTGCGCATACAAGTCCCCCAGTAGGACAATGGAGTCTCCAAGAGGAGCACTCTCCAGCACCCCAGTAAGAGACTCCAAAAAGGGTGAGTACTCTGAACCACCATTTGGGGCATAGGCCCTTTTCCCAACCCGAAGGCGCAGGGAAACAACCCTTTCGTTCACCGGGGAAAACTCCAATATAGAGGCAGCAAGGTGGGGGGATACAAGAATACCCACCCCTGCTCGTCGCCTCTTGCCCGGGGCAACTCCAGAGTAGGCCAAGCTCCAGCCCCTCTCCAGGAGACTGGTTCCGGAACCAGAGCTGTGTATTGAGGTGAGGCCAACTATATCTAGCTGGTATCTCTCGACCTCATGCACCAGCTCAGGCTCCTTCCCCACCAGAGAGGTGACATTCCACATCCCAAAAGCCAGTTTAGGAAGCCTGGGATCATATCGCCATGGTCTCCGCCTTTGACCACCACCTGATCCACATAGCACCGGACCCCCATGACCCTTCCTGCAGGTGGTGAGCCCACTGGAAGGCGGACCCAGGTAACTCCTTCGGGCTGAGCCCGGCCGCGTCCCATGGGCGGAAACCCGGCCACCAGATGCTAGCCATCGAGCCCCTCCCCCAGGCCTGGCTCCATGGTGGGGCTCCGGTAACCCCATACTGGGCGGGGTACACTGAATCCTTGTTCTAGTATTTATCATGAGAATCTGTTGGATCGTTCTTAGTCTGGCCCTTCACCCAGGATCAGTTTGTCTTGGATGACCCTACCAGAGGCAAATTGCCCCAGACAACATAGCTCCTGGGATCTCTAGGGCACGCAAACCCCCCACCACGATAAGGTGATGGTCCATGAGGGGCGCCACCTGATCCACATAGCACCGGACCCCCATGATCCCTCCTGCAGGTGGTGAGCCCACTGGAGGGCAAACCCATCTGTTTACCATCATGAGAATTGGTATTTAAAGGGCACGACAACCTTCTCTGTTGTTGGGCCCTACTGAGACGTCCTGTGATGGTCTGCTGCCGTCAGAGTGTTTTGTCTGCCGTTGCCGTCGAGAAGATCGCATTGAGCTCCGACCAGATAATCATCCCTTCCCTTAATTCCCTCAGCTGTTGAGCACCACTGTTCTCTGGGTGGGCTCTGGCTGTTTTGTTTCTGGTTCCCCGGCATCCTTGAGCACCTCAGCCATTTGTCCCGGGCTGTTCTGTTCCCCCTGGTCGTGAGCTCCGCTCTTCTCTGGCACGGGCTTTTCCCCATTTAGTTGTTAGTGTTGTATTATTTGTATGTGTGTCTTTACTTTAATAAATGCTACAAACTCACAGATGGCACTTGGTGTCTTGCTTCACCTGTGAAATAGACGCATTGTGACAGAAGGGCCCGATCAGTGTGACACCAGCCTCTGTGAGTTTGCGTTTTTTTTTTTCTGTAATCACTTTTTCTCCCCTTCCGTTTTTTACGCGCGTGCTGGGTGTGTCACCAGCGCGTCAGGGCCCCGTTAACTGAGGCAAATCAGTAGCCGGAGATGCCACCATTGATGAACTGTGGGCGGCGGACCTGACCCAGGACTATGTTGATGCCGCGCTTGCCTCCCGTTCATTTAAAGAAGTCCAAAGGAATGTGGAGGGAGCGGTGGCCATCGTAGAGGTGCATCCGGGGTTGGGCAGTTACCCCTGGTTCGCAGGCTTGCTTTATACCATCTTCATCCTCCGGACGGACCCTCACAGCCTGGTGGGAGACCTTCAGCCATCAGCACCGAGGGCCAGATCTACAAGGAAGCGGCTCCGAGCTCCGGCACTCTGCCTCCTTCGCCCAGAGCCTGAGCCTCCGCCTCCTGCACAGAGTATGTCAGCGGTGGCCAGAGGAGCACCATCTGGCCCATCTTCAGTAGCAGGAACTATCATGCACCCGGTAATAAGGAATGGATCCTGAATGGCAGGAAGCCTCCACAAACGCTGATCTTTATATAAGTGTTGCCTGACGCTGATGTCTGCAGACCTGCACTGAGTATTTGTTTGCTTAAGTTAACCTAAGTTGGCAACAGCTGCACATACGCTAGCCTAAGTTGGCAAAAGTTTGGCAACGTTGAATGCAACTCTGGCAAATGCTAGGAAAAAGTTCGTAAAAGTTCGTAAAAGATCCACTCCAGTTCGCCTACCAGCATGGCATTGGGGTGGAGGATGCAGTGACCTTCCTCCTTCACCGTTCTCTGTCCCACCTGGAGAAGCCCGGGAATGCGGTGAGGATCATGTTCTTTGACTTTTCCAGTGCTTTCAACACCATCCAACCGATGATCCTGAAGGACAAGCTGCTGTGCGCAGGGGTGGACCAGCACCTGTCATCATGGATCCTGGACTACCTCACTAACCGGCCACAGTTTGTGAGAACCCGGGACTGTGTGTCAGACACGATCATCGGTAGCACGGGGGCCCCCCAGGGAACGGTTTTGGCTCCCTTCCTGTTTACCCTTTTTACTGCGGACTTCTCACACAACACAACACACTGCCATCTACAGAAGTTCTCTGACGACTCTGCAATCGTCGGCCTCATCTCCAACGGAGATGAAGCTGAGTACAGAGGACTTATCCAGGACTTCGTGGACTGGTGCCATAGGAACTGCCTCCAGATCAACGTGAGGAAAACTAAGGAGCTGGTGGTGGACTGCCACAGGCAAGGACAACCCCTCACAGCACCAGTAAATGTACAGGGAACAGACATCGAGATGGTGACATCCTACAAGTACCTGGGTGTTCATCTGAACAATAAACTAGACTGGTCACACAATACTGAAGCACTCTACAAGAAGGGACAGCGCAGGTTGTTCCTACTGAGGAGACTCAGGTCTTTTGGTGTACAAGGGGCGATGCTGAAGACATTCTACGACATGGTGGTGGCATCAGCCATCACTTTTGGAGTGGTCTGCTGGGGCAGTGGCATTACAGCAGCCGATAGGTAGAGACTGAACAAACTGATCAAGAAAGCTAGCTCTGCCTGGGGCAGCGCCCTGACCCAGTGGAGGAGATAGGAGAGAGAAGGATGGTAGCTAAACTGTCATCCCTGCTGGAGTCCGAGTCCCACCCTATGCAGGACATACTGAACGCACTGAGGAGTTCATTTAGCAGCAGACTACATCATCCTAGGTGCGCAACCGAGAGGTTTTGCAGGTCCTTCCTACCTAAGGCAGTC
The DNA here is from genome assembly GCA_020510985.1 of Pholidichthys leucotaenia. Taxonomy (NCBI): domain Eukaryota; kingdom Metazoa; phylum Chordata; class Actinopteri; order Cichliformes; family Pholidichthyidae; genus Pholidichthys; species Pholidichthys leucotaenia. The sequence continues at coordinate 90,440,506 of CM035840.1, read as the reverse complement.
AGACTGTATAACCTAAGCAGGGCTGCTTGCAGAGATAGCAAAAAAACGTGACAACCTAATAGTACTGAATGCAAAAGACGCAACAGACTTACACAATGGTCCCCTCCAGTATATACAACTAGGAGAGTATCGGTCGCTACGGAGGGTGACAATATGTATGGGTACATATTCATACTATGTAGGATAACTAAGTAGACGGTTATGCTGTTTATTCCATCTCGCTACAATGCTCCGCACTTTGTATATATATATACTGTATATATATTTATATATTGATGTGTATGTATGTATATCCACTGCTCTTATTTATATCTTCCGTATCTTCTTAATTATTGCTCTGAGTGTTGCTATCCCTGTGCTGTTGCAATCCTGGAACTTCCCCATTGTGGGACTAATAAAGGCTTATCTTATCTTATCTTAAAAGTTGGTGAGCACTGGATTAAAAAAAACCTGCTCACGAACATAATTTCACCGACGTTTGGACTAATTTCTCTGACTTTTCAAAACGTCTGTAAAAGTCAGTCCAAACGTTATAGTAGTGTGAACCCAGCTTTAACTTAGGCTAACTTAGGTAAATGCTGCATCCCTTAGCCCAGTGCTCAGGAACTTTTACAAACTGAGCACAGCTTTCACAAAAGTGTATTTCCAAACATAGGCAAATTTTCAGCATGCTGAAAATTTTCAAAGAACACAACTTTCGCCAGCATTTTCCAACAAACACCAACTATCATTAACTTTTGCCAGCAAAGCCAGACATTTGCCAAAACATCAGTAAAAGTCGGTTCAAATGTTGTAGTGTAAAGTCACCTTTAAATAAGAACATTAAAGACAGAAGCTTACTTCCAGTGACTTGCATATTTGAGAAGTTATATCTCTGGAACATTGACTTTATACTTTGGACCACAGCATCTAGTTTTAGTGGATAAAGAATCAGTCTGATATTTCTACAGGATTTCATGTTAATAGAATATTAGAAACTAGTGTTTTAGCCCTGAAAGCTTTTAAAAGTTTATCCCACTCCCACAGGAGTGTGTGAGGAAATAAATTCGATGACTGAAATAATGAGGACTGAAATATTTTTATAATCATATTCACCCTATAATTGGGTAAAACCAAACAACTGCCTATAGATTAACAGGAGTACTGTTCTTTATTTCATATTGGGATGCTGCTATCATACATACTGTATTTTGTACATTAAAAAAATCATTGTTTTTAAATTCCCACTTGTTATCCTACGTATTTATATAAACAAAAAGAAAAAAAAATCACAAACTTAATTTTGAATGACCCAACCCAATGTTCCTAGTGCATGGAAATACAATATATGCATTTATTTTCAAAAAGTGCCAGAGGACTCTGGAGGAAGGATTTGAGGCAGGAGATGGTGCTGAGCAGGGTGTGGTAAACTTGAGTGCAGATGGGTGGGGACGACATGTCCTCATCTCTTGGTGAGAGGAGGCCACACAGCTGTGGTCCTCCTACAGCTCAACCCTTTGCTGTAAAGGGTGCTGCCAAGGACTAAGTGTTAATGAATGGAGACAGCCTGGAAAATACCACAAACAAACCTAGCCTTTGGGTAAGAGGCATTTGTTTTATTTACACCCAATGCCATCTGATGCAAAAACAAACAAACATCAGCACTGCCATGGCCTGAAGCACTCTTTAAATATTTAGAATAATGCAGTAAATGTTTGGTTTTATTTATTTTTTTTACCCAAATGCTTAAATGACATAATAATTTATTATTATAATTTACTACTTTCGGCAGCACACGAGCCGGCAGCCCTGTTTGCAGCAGTGGCTCAATTCTGAGTTGTTTTTTTTTTCATTTTTTTATTTACTATCCGCTTTTTTATTGCCTCAACTTTTTGACCCGTATCCATCATGGACATCAAAGACACATATATTGCCACACTGGTGTTGATATTAGCCATCTTTCTGGTCATATCACCAATGACTTCTGACCCAGTGAGTGGAGGAGCTATTGTTTACAGTAGGAGTCAGCTGTTAGCATTGGGCTGCTCCTTGGTGCTAATGCAAAGACCTGATATTCCACGAGAAATCAGACGAAAACAACGGGGATGTCGAGCTGGAGTGAAGCGACACGCGAGGAGAATAAGGTACAGACCTGTCCTACCATCCGTTATTATGGGAACTGTGAGATCACTGCTTAACAAGACGGACAAACTGGCGGCTGTGTCCCGGTATGAGAGAGAGTGAGGACACATTGATGGCCTCACACACACCATCACAGAACATATCAACTTCTGTGTGGAGAACACCGTACCCACCCACCCACCCACCATGCGGTGTTTCTCAAACAATAAACCCTGGATCAACCCTGAAATAAAGTCACTGCTGAAAGAGAAGAAAAGGATCTTCAGGTTGGGAAACAAGGAGAAGCTGAAGTCCATATAGAGGGAGCTAAGGAGGAAGTTCAGAGAGGGGAAGGACAGCTACAGGAAGAAGATGGAGGACAAGCTTCAGCAGAGTGACATCAGCGGTGTCTGGAGAAGCCTCAAAACCATCTCTGGGCACCAGAATACCTCCTCCCAGGCAACGGGGGGCAGGGAGTGGGTGAACAACCTGAACCTGTCTTTTTTAACAGGTTTGACCAACCACCCTCTTCTCCGCCTGCCCACCAACCACTCCCGCCTCCACCCTCATCTAGTCCCGCTGTCCACAGCCCTCCCCCCCACCCTGTCATACATCCCCTGCTGCCCTTCCCCCCCACAGACCCAACACCTCCCCCCTCCCAGCACACAGCAACCCCTGCCCCAACCTGACCCTCACTAAAACCCAGGTGAGAGCTGAGCTGAAGAAGATCAAGGCGAGGAAGGCTGCAGGTCCAGACGGCATCAGCTCGAGGCGACTCAAGTCCTATGCAGACAAGCTGTGCGGGATCATGGAGCACATCTTCAGTCTGAGCCTGAAGCTGGGGAGGGTACCACAGCTGTGGAAAACATCCTGTGTGACACCCGTACTGAAGATTCCACACCCCAAGGACCTGAACAGCTACAGACTAGTGGCCCTCACACCACACCTAATGAAGACCTTGGAGAGGCTGCTCCTTGCCCACCTCCGTCCCCTGGTGGGACCAGTGATGGAGCCACTTCGGTTTGCCTACCAACATGGCATCGGGGTGGAGGATGCAGTGATCTTCCTCCTACATCATTCCCTGTTCCACCTGGAGAAGCCTGGGAGCACTGTGAGGATCATGTTGTTTGATTTCTCCAGTGCTTTCAACAACCTACCAACCAGTGATCCTGAGGGACAAGCTGCTGTGCGCAGGGGTGGACCAGCACCTGTCACTGTGGATCTGGACTACCTCACAAACTGACCACAGTTTGTGAGAACCCAAGACTGTCTGATACCATCATCTGCAGTACTGGGACCTCTCAGGGAACAGTTCTGGCTCCCTTCCTGTTCACCCTCCACACTGCTGACTACTCAACACACCACACTGCCATCTACAGAAGTTCTCTGATGACTCTGCAATTGTCTGCCTCATCTCTGATGGGGATGATGCGGTGTACAGAGGACTTATCAAGGACTTCGTGGACTGGCGCCTATGGAATTGCCTCCAGATCAATGAGAGGACAACCAAGGAATTGGTGGTGGATTGCTGCAGACAAGGACAACCCCCCACAGCACTGGTAAACATCCAGGGAACAGACATTGAGATGGTGACATCTTACAAGTACCTGGGTGTTCACCTGAACAATAAAGTGGATTGTCACACAACACCAATGCGGTCTACAAGAAGGGACATCGCAGGCTGTTCCTCCTGAGGAGACTCAGGTCTTTTGAAGTGCAAGGGGCACTCCTGAAGACCTTCTACGATTCAGTGGTGGCATCAGCCATCACATTTGGAGTGGTCTGCTGGGGCAGTGGCATCACGGCAGCCGACAGGAAGAGACTGAACAGGCTGATAAAAAAGCTAGCTCTATTCTGGGGCAACGCCTGGACCCAGTGGAGGAGATAGGAGAGTGGAGGATGGTGGCTAAGCTGTCATCTCTGTTGCAGTCCGAGTCCCACCTCATGCAGGACATGCCAAACACACTGAGGAGCTCATTTAGCGGTAGGCTGTGCCATCTTAGGTGCACGGCAGAGAGCTTCCACAGGTCCTTCCTACCTAGGGCTGCCAGACTTTATAACCTAACCAGGGCTGCTCGTAGAGGGCGTATTAAATGTACTATACATAACAACTGTGCACAATAGAGATCGTCCCCTCCAATACACAACTAGGACAATAACAGTCATTATTGAGGGTGGCAACAACAATGTTGATTCAAATGCAAAATATACTGTCTGGATACATATTCATATTCAGCAGGGTAATTTGACAAACCATAATGTCATAACCCGAGTGTCGGTTCTGGCCACACTCGGGTCTCATATCTTTTTGTTCTCTGGCTTTGGCAGCTGAGGATTCCTTCCAGCTCCTCGGGCTCTTATTGTGAAGGCGCCCGGGGGAGCTCCCTGCTGTCAAAGTCAGCTGCTGCTCTGCTGTCATTAGCAGCAGCTGTGCTGCGTTGGGGTCATTAGCCACCAGATATAAGCGGGTGCTAAATGTCCTCCAACGCGGCAGTCTCTGTTATGTTCTCTTGTTATGTCCTCCTGTTACGTCCACCTGTTACGATCATCTGTTATATTCAGCTACGTTCTGATGGTGCTCCTATATGCTCAGGTATGTTCCTGGTTGCCTAGCTCATCTTCGTTAACGTTGTCCGTCTGGCGCATCAGGTGTTCCCCGGCTCAGACTTCACCCAGCCACTGTATGTGTTCTGTGTGTGTTCGTCCTTCTCTACAATAAATTACCACTGCAAACTCACTGGTGACTGAGGCGTCTTGTGACGGTCCGTGAGGGCCGTCGTGACAGTAGACTGCCGCCAGACGCCCGGAGAGGAGGCGTTGCATCGAGACGCCATTCACCGTGTAGTTTGCAGTAGTGGACTGTTTGTTCCTACCTGTCTGGGTGCCGTGTTGAAGCATGCCATCGTGGAGGTCTCGTGCTCGGAGGCAGGACGCTGTTCTCGCTGACACCCTCGAGCGCGTGGACAGAGTCCTTGTCGCCGCCTCCCTCCTCGAATACAACAGCGAAGTGCCCTGGTACCTGGACCTAGCCGAGGAAATTCTGGATTCTCTTCCCTGCTTCACTAATCATCCAGAGGTAAGCGTGAGGAGAGATGACATCGCCGCCCAGCGTGAGATACTCCGAGGGCTGGAGGGAAATCCTGGCAGGGAGCCGAAGCGGAGGAGACGTCGCCCCTCGCTTCGGGATCCCGCTCCTGCCTCCGTTCCGGCCCGGGAGTTCGCACCATCCGGAGGTCGTTTCCCATCGGGCATGTCGTCACTCGGGATTCCCCCAGAGAAGCTGCAGATGACAGCAGACAAGATCTGGGACCGGGTGGCTGCTGCTTGCTCCGCTGTGAATCCTCCAGCGTGTATGAAGCATGTGGTGGCGATGATTAGACTCGTGGAGAGGAATCCAGCGCTGCGTGAGTTTCCTGAGTTTGCTGACTTGCTTGCCGCCGTTTCTGCTCAGGAACGGCGATTTCCGGACCTCACCTTCGCCTCACCCCCTACAAGGAACCGTCGTCACTCCGGCTTCCAACCTCGGCTAGAGCCCCGTCTGGATGCTGTTCCGGGTCACCGCAAGGGCTCAACCCCCCACACAGCTGTCACTCCTGCGCCTCGTCAGAGGGGAATCCCCGCAGCCTCGTCTTCTCCCAGGCCCTCGCCTGCTGTCCCGTCAGCGCTCCATGCCCGACTGACCCTGGCTGTCGCCCCCTCCTCCTCGTCGCCTATCCTGGCTGCTGTGTGTCACGAGAGCTCCGTTTCGGCGAGCCTCATCCCGGATCCGCCTCGAGTGGCCTCATCTCATCTTCCCAGAGGGCCCTCTGTCGCCATCCAGCGGGGAAAGGAAGGAATGACGTCCCCCACAGCGGAGACCATCTTACCCTTAGGGGAAAGGCAAGTGCATGATAATTTCTCTTCTTTTGACATTGTTTTGCCTTGTCTGACTCCTAGGGGTGGAGTTCGGGGTATGCAGCCCCCCGAGCTCCCTCCACCCGCTGTGGATGAAAGTATTAACCCTGCTTCCTCTGTGTCTCCCTCCGCTGAGCGGTCCTCGACGTCAGGCCAACGTTGCTGGATGAGGAGGGGGCCTGCGGTTCTGGAGAGCCTGGTTCCGGTTCCGCAGCCACGCCATGGGCGGAGGAGGAGAGCGGACTGCAGCGTGGAGCCATCGCCGATGAAGAAGCGTCCCCGGGGTTCCACGGAGGAGCGGTCCGGTCCAGCAGGGCCAGATTCTCCTGCCACCACGCCGTGCGGGCCACCGGCGTGGACATCGGTGCCGGAGGACTCTCTAGCTGCACGCACCATCATGCCAGCTGCGGAGCCCGACGCAGCTGAGTGGGAGCCTGAGGATGACCTCCTGACTTCTGAGCCCGGATCATCGCAGTCCTGGACGGCGTCAGAACCCGAGCTCAGGCAAGTGCTCTGTTTTATCTTTCTTCTTCACCTTTTAGAGCACTTTTGCCTGTCTCAAGGGGAGATGAGCCGGGTGCAGCCGCCCGCTGCGTCCGGGCTTATCTCGCCGGGTTCTGGCGCTGCCGGTGATCCTGATCCCAGGTTTTCTCTCTTGTGTGAGTCTTCTCCCAGGGTCGCCGGCGAGGGGCTGCTCTCGCCTGCTGCGCCAGAGGTTCCGGTTTCGGGGTTGGAGGTCAAGTCTGGTGCCACGCCGACCGGGTCCACCAGGAGTGCTGTTCCGGTCCAGTTGGGGTCCACCGGGAGTGCTGTTCCGGAGGCCCAATCGGGGTCCACCGTGGGTTTGGTTCCGGAGGCCCAATCGGGGTCCACCGTGGGTGCTGCACCAGCAGGTCCTAGGTTCGGTGAAGGAGCTGCAGATCCCCAGCCACCGGATGCTGGACAGGCTCGTTTTCTTCATCACCCTAATCTCCACAGTCATCCTCCTCGTCTCCCTGAGGAGCACTACCCATCTCCACCTGGGGCCGTTGGGGTCCCGAACGCTCCGCCCGGTTTCCCCTCATCTCCCCCCTTTTCTGCGGGACCACCGGCTGCTTCTTCCCAACGGTTCTGGTGGGCTGGTGTTGCGGGGCGGCCGCCTGAAGGGCTGTCTCGTTGGTTTGGTTCTCTGGGTTGGCCCCCCGACCTGTTTGTCTTCCTGTGCGGCGACCTGCTCCGGCCGCCTGAAACTCTCTTCTCCCGAGCATGGGACTGGGGTAGGCCGCCCGAACTGTCCTCTTTTCCCCTCCCTGTTCTGTGGCCTCTTGTTGCCGGACGACCCCCCCGAACCTTTTGCCCCATCCCTCCGGGCCTGGACTGTGCCCTTCCCGGGTTCCTGATCTCGTCTGTGGGACTGTTGGGGTGTGTGTGGGGGGGAGGGGGATTGTTTTGTGTTTTTGTGGCTCACCAGGTTGTTTCTGAGTTTGGTGGGGGGTTTTTTTCTTCCACCTTGTGTCACTCTGTTTGCCAAAGGGTGTGTTGCCTATTTTGTACTTATTGTGGTTTTTTTTTTCTCCCTACCTTTGTAGCCTTGTTGGTTGTTTGTCTCTCTCCCTCCTGCCAGCGCCCCATCCACCCACCCTAGGGGGGTGGGGGTGGGGGGGGCTTGGGTGTTACTCAGGCCGCTCAGAGCTCGGCCTTGAGGGGGAGGTACTGTCATAACCCGAGTGTCGGTTCTGGCCACACTCGGGTCTCATATCTTTTTGTTCTCTGGCTTTGGCAGCTGAGGATTCCTTCCAGCTCCTCGGGCTCTTATTGTGAAGGCGCCCGGGGGAGCTCCCTGCTGTCAAAGTCAGCTGCTGCTCTGCTGTCATTAGCAGCAGCTGTGCCGCGTTGGGGTCATTAGCCACCAGATATAAGCGGGTGCTAAATGTCCTCCAACGCGGCAGTCTCTGTTATGTTCTCTTGTTATGTCCTCCTGTTACGTCCACCTATTACGATCATCTGTTATATTCAGCTACGTTCTGATGGTGCTCCTATATGCTCAGGTATGTTCCTGGTTGCCTAGCTCATCTTCGTTAACGTTGTCCGTCTGGCGCATCAGGTGTTCCCCGGCTCAGACTTCACCCAGCCACTGTATGTGTTCTGTGTGTGTTCGTCCTTCTCTACAATAAATTACCACTGCAAACTCACTGGTGACTGAGGCGTCTTGTGACAGTCCGTGAGGGCCGTCGTGACACATAATGCTGTTTATTCCATCTAGCTGCAATGCTCCTGCACTGTGCATATAACTGTGTACATATGTATATTCATTTACTGCTTTGGCTAACAAGTTCTTATCTTATTATCTTATTTACTATCGCTCTGAGTGCCGCTATCCCTTTGCTGCTGTAATCCTGGAATTTCCCCATTGTTGGACTAATAAAGGCTTATCTTATCTCATCTAATATTAATGTAAAAAGCTTGTATTGTCAGTCCATGTTATATTCATTTGACCAGGACTTTAGTGGATTCCTCCTTTGACTGGGATTTGAAACATTTGTAATTTTTCTTGAGCAGATGAAAAATTTTCCTTATGCCCACACTCTCTTTTTCACCTCTGTTGTACACTGTCCCTTTCTTTGGATGGTTGATCCCAAGTATTTAACCTACCTTCACTCCTTCTACTCCTTGCATATTCATGTTACACCTGCCTCCCTTTTATTACCTCCGCCAAGTGGCATTTGTTTGTCTGTTGGTTGGTTTGTCTGTGAGCAACATTCCTCTAAAAGTTCTAACAGATTTTGATGAAATTTTCAGGAAAGGTGTGTAATAGCAAGGGGAACAGATTAGATTTTGGTGGTGATTCAGATCGTGATCTGGATGCAGGAATTTTTTAAAATTATTTTATACATATAAATATGGCGCTTTTCATGTACTGCCCCTTTAAGACGTGTCCACTGAGTTATGTGTGTGGCCACGCCATAGGGCCATGCGCCTCAGCAACCCAGAAGTCAAACACTGCAGAAAAAATATTAGGGGGCGTGTCTACCAAACTCATTTTTTTTCTGCTGTGGGCAACTATTTTCTATTCATCCTCTATGTAGTCCAGCGGTTACAGTGCTGAGCACCCTCGGTGTTGAAACACTTTGAGCAGTGGCCGCTTTTTGTTGCGGCACTCAGGGCTGAAAAAAAGTTGAACTTTTCAGACTATTGTATGGTTGCGCTCGTCAATGTCAGACCTTTCTATGCAGCCAATGAGAATTAAGGAAAGGCGGGACATAGGATGCTGGTACAGGAAGACGAGAACGGTAGATGATGGTGGAGGAGGTGGAGGCTGAACTTTGCTGTGTCAAACAATGCGGTACTCTTTGATCTGACACTAAAAGGATATCATGATCAAAATTTGAAAGCAAACGCTTGGAGGAACATGCCCACATCTGTCGGTGTGCCAGGTGAGCGTTTGTGCCTTTGTCATGGCCATATTTCTAACAAGTTTGTTGCAGTAGATAATATGGATATTATGTGAATTTGTAGTTGATAACTGCAAAAAAGTGGAATGATACTGTACCACACTGTTGTGCAATATTGCTTAATAATTATGAACCTGTCAATAAACTGTAATATTATTATTATTATTATTATTATTATATAGTCATATAATGTACAATATTCAAATTGTTTTTGCTGTTGTTTTTCTGTCTGTTAATAATAATAATAATAATAATAATAATAATAATAATAATAATAATGGATTGCATTCATATAGCGCCTTTCATTCAAATTTTCAGGAAAGGTGTGTCATGGCACACTGAAAAGATGATTAGATTTTGGTGATGATTATGATTATAATTTGAGAGGAGACTTAAACTTTACAAAACCAAAGATACGAACAACTAAGAAAAGTATGTGCATATCGGTCTGTGGGGTGGATTTGTGGAACAGTCTGGAGCTGGAACTGAAACTATGTACAAACAGAAATCAGTTCAAAAATAGGTATGAACATTATTTGCTGAAAGAATATATGTTAGAAGGGCAGTATTTATATGTACGATTCACTATGCTCACTCTGGGACACTATGGAATGGTGGGTGGGACAGTGCTGTGTATATCTGTGTTGTTTGGGGCTGGTTTTGATGTATGGACTGTATGTATGTTGGGATGGATGGGTGTTAATGTTGATATGTGCAAAATATAGTTAATTGTTTACTTGGGGTCTTAAATGTGGTAAATTGTATACAGTATATTTCACATGGGTTGTATTTATGGAAAAGAGGAGTTGGAGTTAATAAGTGCTCACTTCTTCCTTCTTCCTTTCGAGCACTGTATACTGTCACTTTATTGCACTTGTCATTTGTTTTGTGTTTTTTTTCACTTTTTTGTTCGAAATAAAGTATGTATCTATCTATCTATCTCAAAGTGCATACCTCCGTCAAGGCTCTTATCTTCTTACAGAGTGTTAGTAACAATACTCCAAAACTACTGGACGCATTTGGATGAAATTTTCACCAGAGGTGGTTTTTGGGCTACAGACGAATCCATTATATTTTAGTGATGATCTGAGAATGCATACCTCAGCCAAGGCTCTTATCTTTCATAGTGAGTTAGCAACAATACTCCAAAACTAATGGACAGACTTTGATGCAGTTTTCACCAGAGGTGGCTCTAGGCCTACGCACAAACCTATTACATTTTGGAGGTGATCCATGAGGGACGGAAGGAGCCTTGGCGAAGGTCTGCGCTCTCTGAGTGCTTTCTAGTTCACACATGTCTTGCGTCTTCTGATTTTCATTCCTCTTCTTCCCAGTGCATATAGACGTGGACAAAATTGTTGGTACCCCTCTGTTAATGAAAGAAAAACCCACAATGGTCACAGAAATAACCTGAATCTGACCGTGGTCAGAAGTGGTAATAAATAAAAATTCTATGAAAATTAACCAATAAAAATCAGACAATGCCTTTGAATTGTGGTTCAGCAGAATTATTTTAAAAAACAAATTCATGAAACAGACCTGGACAAAAATGATGGTACCCCTAGAAAAGATTGAAAATAATGTGACCATAGGGACATGTTCAACCAAGATGTGTCCTCTAATTAACATCACAGGTGTCTACAAACTTGTAATCAGTCAGTCGGCCTATTTAAAGGGTGACAAGTAGTCACTGTGCTGTTTGTTGACATGGTGTATACCACACTAAACATGGACCAGAGGAAGCAAAGGAGAGAGTTGTCTCAGGAGATTAGAAAGAAAATTATAGACAAGCATGTTAAAGGTAAAGGCTATAAGACCATCTCCAAGCAGCTTGATGTTATTGTGACTACAGTTGCACATATTATTCAGAAATTTAAGATCCACGGGACTGTAGCTAACCTCCCTGGATGTGGCCACAGGAGGAGACGGATAATACGAATGTTAGCAAAAGAGCCCAGAACAAGGTTCCCCCCCAGGGAACGGTTTTGGCTCCCTTCCTGTTCACCCTTTATACTGCGGACTTCTCACACAACACAACACACTGCCATCTACAGAAGTTCTCTGACGACTCTGCGATCGTTGGCCTCATCTCCAACGGAGATGAAGCTGAGTACAGAGGACTTATCCAGGACTTCGTGGACTGGTGCCATCGGAACTGCCTCCAGATCAACGCGAGGAAAACTAAGGAGCTGGTGGTGGACTGCCGCAGGCAAGGACAACCCCTCACAGTGTAACGGACTCGAACTAGTCAGCTACATTAAAATAACAAAATAAAATAAATCTTGGCCGATGCAGAGAAGTAGACGTCAGGCAGGGTCTCAATCAGTCAGTAGTCTGTTTATTTCTGAAACAGATTGGGGCAGACAATTTACACATGACACGGGAATGGGGACAAGTGCTGGCATTCCCCTTCCCAGGCTTCCAAAGTGTGAGATAGCTTACAGCTACGTGGACTACATAACTTTAGATCGTATAGTTACAGTATACCACAAGCAAAGAAAAAGTTTAGCACCAAATACATGACAGCATTACATGACAGAGTTACATGACTGATCGTTTTTTCTATTTTTTACAACAGTACATTTAACATTTTAGAATCAGAATCAGAATCAGGTTTATTGCCATTGTTCATGTAGTACACAAACTAGGAATTTGTCTCGGTACAATGCTGCAACATTAAACATGATAAGATAAGAGAAATAAACTATACATGTAATAAAGTGTAGGATAAGATTAAGTGATACTGGTCAACAGTTAAAATATATATTAGCCAGCAGCAGATACTGTGGAGAACTATATAGTGCAGTCGGTAATGCAGGAAGAAAACAGTGATGATTGACATGAGTCTGGTTGAGCTGCTGTACATGGTGCACGAGAGTCACTTAGTGTTCAGCAGTCTAATGGCAGAGGGGAAGAAGCTGTTCATGTGACGGGAGGTTTTAGTCTGGATGGACCGAAGTCTTCTACCAGAGGGGAGGGGGGCAAACAGTACGTGACCAGGGTGTGAGGGATTGGCTATGATCCGGCCAGCACGCCTCCGGGTCCTGGAGATGTACAGATCCTGGAGAGATGGGAGCTTGCAGCCGATCACCTTCTCAGCAGTGCGCACGACGCGCTGCAGCCTTAGTCTGTCCCTGGCAGTGGCTCCTGCGTACCACACGGTTATGGAGGTGGTGAGGATGGACTCGATGATGGCTGTGTAGAACTGCACTAACATCTTGGTGGGTAGCTTGAGCTTCCTCAGCTGCCGCAGGAAGAACATCCTCTGCTGGGCTTTTTTGATGAGTGAGCTGATGGTCAGCTCCCATTTGAGGTCCCTGGTGATGGTAGTGCCTAGGAAGCGGAAGGAATCAGCAGTGGTGATGGGAGAGCCTGAGAGGGTGAGGGGGGGCAGAGGAGTAGTGACTTTCCTGAAGTCTACAATCATCTCCACTGTCTTCAGAGCGTTCAGCTGCAGGTTGTTATTGCTGCACCAGGACGCCAGCTGGGCCACCTCTCTCCTGTAGGCGGACTCGTCGCCGTTGGAGATGAGCCCGATGAGGGTGGTGTCGTCCGCAAACTTGATCAACTTGACAGACTGGTGGCTGGAGGTGCAGGAGTTGGTGTAAAGGGAGAAGAGTAGGGGGGAAAGTACACAGCCCTGGGGTGATCCGGTGCTGATGCTAGTATAGTCTGAGACAGTCTTTCCCAGCCGCACATGCTGCCTCCGGTCCGTCAGGAAGTCGATGATCCACCTGCAGAGGGAGTCAGGCACGTTGAGCAGGGACAGCTTGTCCCGGAGCAGAGCGGGGCGGATGGTGTTGAATGCGGAGCTGAAGTCCACAAACAGGATCCTGGCGTAGGTTCCCGGGGAGTCCAGGTGCTGCAGGATGGAGTGGAGGGCCAGGTTGACTGCATCGTCTACAGACCTGTTGGCTCGGTAGGCAAACTGCAGCGGGTCCAGGAGAGGGGTGGTGATGGACTTGAGGTGGGACAGGACCAGGCGCTCAAAGGACTTCATGACTACAGAGGTGAGCGCTACAGGTCTGTAGTCATTAAGTCCAGTGATCCGTGGCTTCTTGGGGACAGGGATGATGGTGGAGGATTTGAGGCAGGATGGCACGTGGCATAACTTAAGGGAGGTGTTAAAAATGTCTGTGAATACAGGAGCCAGCTGTTTCGCACAGAGTCTCAGGGTGGAGGGAGACACGCCGTCTGGGCCGGGGGCCTTGCGCGGGTTCAGTCTGGAGAACTGTTTGAGCACATCCTGCTCACTGATGATAAGGGGAGGGGGGGAGGAGGGGGGTGTGCCTTAAATGAAGTAGGGAATGTGGAGGCTGTGGAGCTGGAGGGAGGGGGGGAGTTGGACACAGATGACGAGGTGTCAAAACGGGCATAGTGTTGGGACAGTCTCTGACAAAGGGCTTTGTCATCCTGACCTTTAGGAGCCTGAGGCCGATAGTTGGTGATCTGCCTCAGTCCTCTCCACACGGAAGCCGAATCATTAGCAGTGAACTGCTGCTGGAGTCTCTCTGAGTACACAGATTTAGCCCTCTTCAGCTCTCTGTTAAACCGGTATTTAACCTCCCTGTAGCAGTCCCTGTCTCCACTTTTCAGCGCTGCTTCCTTCTCCTTCCTGATCTGTCTGAGCTTAGCTGTGAACCAGGGTTTGTCATTAGAGTAACTCACCCTGGTGCGTGATGGAAGAATGTTCTCTTCACAAAAGTGGATATATGAGTTCACAGTGTCCGTGTACTCATCCAGATCATGCGTGGCTCCTTTAAGCATGCCCCAGTCAGATATTTCCATGCACGTTTCCAGCTTCTCCTCAGCATCACTGGTCCGTATCTTCGTAGTGCTCACAACAGGTTTAGTGAGCTTCAATCTCTGTCTGTATGTGGGAATGAGGTGAACCATCACGTGATCAGATAATCCCAGCGCAGCTCGAGGGACAGCGCGATATGCGTCTTTCACTGTGGTGTAACAGTGATCCAGTGTGTTTAATCCTCTGGTGGGGCATTTAATAAACTGTTTGTAGCGGGGGAGATCGTGGCTCAGATTGCACTGATTAAAGTCGCCAGCCACAATAATCAGCGAGTCTGGAAAACTCCGCTCTGTGTGTTGAATGTGATCCGCGAGCACGCGCTGAGCTTCGCGCGTGTCCGCGTCGGGAGGGGCGTACACAGCGATCATTATAAAAGAAGCAAACTCCCGCGGGGAATAGAAGGGCTTGCAATTGATAACAAGAAATTCCAAGGCAGGAGAACAGTGTTTGGAAATTACCGTTACATCAGAGCACCAGATGCAGTTGATGTAGAAGCAGACTCCGCCTCCTGTGGTCTTGCCGGAAAGCTCTGTGTCACGATCAGCACGGAAGAGCTGGAAGCCGTCGAGGCGCAGCGCGCTGTCCGGTATATTTTCCCGGAGCCAGGTCTCAGTAAAGCAGAGGACAGCTGAGGAGGCGAGGTCCTTAAAACGCATCAGCAGTCTCAGTTCATCCACCTTGTTAGAGAGAGAGTTGGTATTGGACAGAAATATGCCAGGCAGCGCCGTTCGCGAGCCTCTCCTGCGAAGTCGCACGAGAGCGCCCGCTCGTCTTCCTCTCTTCCGCCGTCTCACTTTCCAAGCCAAACAATAAACCAGATCGGCAGCAGGGGCTAGAAAAACTGGGAGGAGGTCCGTGGGGGTGAAAGTCCTGATATTTAGAAGTTCTTCACGGGTATAAGTGCAAGCAGACACACAATTGACAAACAAAAACAAACAAAGAGCGCAGCGAAGCACCATGTCGACCGCTGTGGGCGCCATCTTGAATAAGATGTAAGAGTAAGATTTTAACATACCGGAAACAGATTGGGGCAGACAATTTACACATGACACGGGAATGGGGACAAGTGCTGGCATTCCTACAGAACAATGGACTCGTTAGCGCCTACTTAACTAGCCATCAATCATCGGTATTTATGACGCTACTTTGAATATTTTACATCGGTATTGCAAACAAAAATGTAACAGAAAATCTTACAATCAAAATTAGTACAATAACTTAAAGAAAACTACAGTAAATCAATCACATTAATCAATTTCGTTCCCTGAGGAATTACACACAACTTACCCCTTCCCAGGCTTCCAAAGTGTGAGGAAGTTCCCAGATGTGTCACACTAATTATCGCCCCATCAGAAACACTTGACATATTTACAACACGGACATTTTGGGAAGTTCATTACTGCAGGAACATATTTATTCTTAAGACTACTACAACAGCACCAGTAAACATACAGGGAACAGACATCGAGATGGTGACATTCTACAAGTACCTGGGTGTTCATCTGAACAATAAACTAGGCTGGTCACACAATACTGAAGCACTCTACAAGAAGGGACAGTGCAGGTTGTTCCTACTGAGGAGACTCAGGTCTTTTGGTGTACAAGGGGCGCTGCTGAAGACATTCTACAACACGGTGGTGGCATCAACCATCACTTTTGGAGTGGTCTGCTGGGGCAGTGGCGTTACAGCAGCCGATAGGAAGAGACTGAACAAACTGATCAAGAAAGCTAGCTCTGTCCTGGGGCAACGCCTTGACCCAGTGGAGGAGATGGGAGAGAGAAGGATGGTGGCTAAACTGTCATCTCGGCTGGAGTCCGAGTCCCACCCTATGCAGGACATACTGAATGCACTAAGGAGCTCATTTAGCAGCAGACTACATCATCCTAGGTGCACAACCGAGAGGTTTCGCAGGTCCTTTCTACCTACGGCTGTCAGACTGTATAACCTCAGCAGGGCTGCTCGCAGAGATAGCAAAAAAACGTGACAACCTTATAGTAATGAATGCAAAAGACGCAATAGACTTACACAATGGTCCCTTCTGGTATACAACTAGGAAAATACCGGTCGCTACGGAGGGTGACAATATGTATGGGTACATAATCATACCATGTAGGATAACTAAGTAGACGGTTATGCTGTTCATTCCATCTAGCTACAATGCTCCGCACTGTGTGTGTTTATATATTTATATATTTATTCCATCCAGCTACAATGCTCTGCACTGTGTGTCTGTATATATATATATATATATACAGTATATATATATAGTAATATGTACATATGTATATTAGCTGCTCTTGCTTTTTTTTTTTTTTTTTTTTTTCTTGCCTTCTGATTGTTGCTCTGAGCGTTGCTATCCCTGTGCTGTTGCAATCCTGGAATTTCCCCATTGTGGGACTAATAAAGGCTTATCTTATCTTATCTTATCAGTGTCAGATCGCACCATCCGTCGTTGTTTGAGCCAAAGTGGACTTCGTGGGAGACGACCAAGGAGGACACCACTGTTGAAAATAAATCATAAAAAAGCCAGACTGGAATTTGCCAAACTTCATGCTGACAAGCCACAAAGCTTCTGGGAGAATGTCCTATGGACAGACGAGACAAAACTGGAACTTTTTGGCAAGGTACATCAGGTCTACGTTACAGATGCAAAAATGAAGCATACCAAGAAAAGAACACTGTCCCTACTGTGAAACATGGAGGAGGTTCTGTTATGTTCTGGGGCTGCTTTGCTGCATCTGGCACAGGGTGTCTTGAATCTGTGCAGGGTACAATGAAATCTCAAGACTATCAAGGTATTCTAGAGAGAAATGTGCTGCCCAGTGTCAGACAGCTTGGTGTCAGTCGCAGGTCATGGGTCTTGCAACAGGATAATGACCCAAAACACACAGCTAAAAACACCCAAGAATGGCTAACAGCCAAACACTGGACGATTCTAAAGTGGCCTTCTATGAGCCCTGATCTAAATCCTATTGAACATCTGTGGAAGGAGCTGAAACATGCCGTCTGGAGAAGGCACCCTTCAAACCTGAGACAACTAGAGCAGTTTGCTCATGAGGAGTGGGCCATAATACCTGCTGGGAGGTGTAGAAATCTCATTGACAGTTACAGAAATCGTTTGATTGCAGTGATTGCCTCAAAAGGTTGTGCAACAAAATATTAAGTTAAGGGTACCATCATTTTTGTCCAGGCCTGTTTCATGAGTTTGTTTTTTAAAATAATTCTGTTGAACCACAATTCAAAAGCATTGTCTGATTTTCATTGGTTAATTTTCATAGAATTTTTATTTATTACCACTTTTGTCAGATTCAAGTTATTTCTGTGACCATTGTGGGTTTTTCTTTCATTAACAGAGGGGTACCAACAATTTTGTCCACGTCTGTACCTCCACCTCTCCAGGTTCTCTTCCACCTCCTCCCTATTCTCATTACAGATCACAATATCATCTGTGGACATCATAGTCCTGCCTGATCTTGTCTGTCAGCCTGTCCATCACCATTGCAAAAAAGAAGGGGCTCAGAGCCGATCTCTGATGTTATCCCACCCCCACCTGGAATCCACCTGTCACTCCTAAAGCACACCTCACCATTGTCTCACTGTCCACATGCATGTGCTGCACCACCCTCAGATACTTCTCTGCCAATCCTGACTTCCTCACACAGTACCACAGTTTCTGTCTTGGCACCCTATCATATGCTTTCTGTAGATCCACAAAGACATAGTGCAGCTCCTTGTGAGCTTCTCTATACTTCTCCATCAACACTCTTACAGCAAACATTGCATCTGTGGTGCTTTTTCTGGCATAAAAACTGTACTACTGCTCCCTAATTATCATGTCTCTTCTTCACCTACCTTCACCAATCCTTTCTTTTCATATGGACAGTAAATACACCAAGAAAGTCACTCTTCTTTCGTTAGTGGCTCACTCTAGCTTAGCCTACCTTAAGTTACTCTGACTGTAGCTCAAGGAGAGGAATAACCAAGTAAAGAGTGCTTACACTTTCTCTTCAAGAAAGGGGACTGGAGGGTGTGCTCTAACTTTAGAGGGATCACACTCCTCAGCCTTCCTGGGAAGGTCTATGCCAGGATACTGGAGAGGAAAGTCCGGCTGTTGGTCGAACCTTGGATTCAGGAGGAGCAATGTGGTTTTCGTCCTGGCCGTGGCACATCGAACCAACTCTTTACCCTCTCGAGAATCCTCGAGGGTTCGTGGGAGATTGGCCAATCAGTTTACATGTGTTTTGTGGACTTGGAGAAGGCATTCGACTGCATCCCTTGTGGATTTTTTGTGGGGGTGCTTCAGGAGTATGGGGTATTGGGCTTGTTGTCACAAGCTATCTGGTCTCTATACGATCGTTGTGAGAGTTTGGTTTGTATTGCCAACACTCGCTTGGACTCATTCCCAGCGAGAGTTCGACTCTGCCAGGGCTGCCCTTTGTCATCAATCCTGTTCATAATTTTTATGGACAGGATTTCTACGCACAGCCAGGGAACAGAGGGTGTCATGCTTGGTGACCACAGGATCTCGTCCTGTTGTTTACAGATGATGTTGTCCTGTTGGCTTCATCCAGCAATAACCTACAGGTCTTACTGGGACGGTTTGCTGCTCAGTGTGAAGCAGCTGGGATGAGAATCAGCACCTCCAAGTCCGAGTCCATGGTTCTCAGTCGGAAAAAGGTGGATTGTCCTCTCCGGGTTGGGGACAAGCTCCTGCCCCAAGTGGAGGAGTTTAAGTATCTTGGGGTCTTATTCACGAGTGAGGGGAGAATGGAGCGAGAGATTGACAGACGGATTGGGGCAGCATCTGCCGTGATGCGGAGGTTGTACCAGTCTGTTGTGGTGAAGAGGGAGCTAAGTGTCATGAGCTGAGCACTGGAGGTTCCGCCATGCTCAGTCTCGTGGCTTTTTTTTTTTTCTGTATTTATATATTTGTTGTATTTTTGTGCCTTTTGGTTTTTGTTATCCCGGCATGTTTTTTTATTTTCCTGTTTATATCCTAGTTTTACTATGTTCTGATTACGCATCAGTTGGTATTTATTTCTCCGTTTGTACTTGTTTATATTTTATTCTAATTCCTTATTGTTGCGGTTGACAGCTGTCAGGGCATTTCCTGGTTGGTGCTCCGTGTGGGCGTAGCCCTGTCAGTTGTCAGCCAGTAAGCTCTCCTCTCGTTATCTCCAGCTGATCCCAATCATTTACCATTATTACCTTTTTGCCCGCTCATGTGATCCCACACCTGTCTTCACTTGTGTTATTGGTTCTGACCCTATTTAAGGACTGTTTTTTTCATTTCATTTTTGTAGCAGTCTTAAGATTCTCTTCCTCCTCTCCACCAGAGCCCTAACCCTGCTCTGGTGAGTTTTGTCTCGAGCTTCCCAGTCCGTAAGTTTTCCTTGTTATCTGTTTGGATTTTTGCTTTGTTGCACTTTGGTACTTTGTGTTTGTTCTCAATAAATGCCACAAACTTTAGTTGGTGTGTGGGTCTGTCTCTCTCTCTCTGCCCTGAGGGGCAAATCATGACATTAAGCTCTAAGGCAAAGCTGTTGATTTACCGGTCAATCCACATTCCTACCCTCACCTATGGTCACGAACTTTGGGTAATGACCGAAAGACCGAGATCGTAGATACAAGCAGCTGAAATGAGCTTTCTTTGTAGGATTGCTGGACTCACCCTTAGAGATAGGGTGAGGAACTCAGTCATCCGGGAGAGGCTCAGAGTAGAACTGCCGCTCCTCCACATTGAAAGGAGCCAGTTGAGGTGGTTTGGACATCTGATCAAGATGCCTCCTTGATGCCTCCCACTTGAGTGTTTCGGGCACGTCCTACTGGGAGGAGACCTTGGGGCAGACCCGGGACTCACTGGAGAGACTATGTCTCCCAGTTGGTCTGGGAACGCCTTGGTATCCTCTCTGAAGAGCTGGAGCAGGTGGCTGGGGAAAGGGAAGTCTGGGCTTCTCTGCTTGAACTGCTGTCTCTGCAACCCGGACCTCCGGAAAAATGGCAGAAGATGGATGGATGGATGGTGAGTGCTTATATGGAGGAGAGGGCCTACTTGGATGTTTTTTCCCCAGAAGTTCACATGCTAACTAAAAGCTAGTAGTTATGATTTCTAACTCCATTAGCACCATGATGCACAATAAGAACTGATATTGCAGCTTTATCTGAGGATGTCATATTTATAGGCAGAAATGCACATAGGAGTGGGGGCGGAAAAGTTCATAGGCTGAAAAGGTCATAGTGGTCAAATTTGACCAAATGTGGTTTATTTTTTAACTGCAGGGATCCAAGCACTGCAACACCGATGGAAGAAGTGTGTGGACTGAAGGGGAGACTATACCACATTTGGTCAAATTTGACCACTATGAACTTTTCAGCCTATGAACTTTTCAGCCCCAACCCCCTTCATAGATGATGGGTACTCAAACAAAGCAAGGAAAACCTAAGCTCTCAAAAAAGTGAAGCTTTCACATTTCAATTGCCCCCTCATGATGGGCCGCAGTATAATGATAAGTTCCTCCTGCCCCCATTACTGTGTATGGCAAATTTTGAAAATTAAAACTAAAAATATTATGAAAATAATTGTCTCTCCAAGATGGTTTCTGTCTTGGTAGGTAGTTCTTGTCACTCTGATTGATGTTCAAGTGTTTGTATTTCAAACGAGTTTGGTTTATTTATTTGATAATACAAAATACCATATGGTTGACAGCTGCTGTCTGCAAGTAGCTGCTGCAGCAACTGTGTATTCTGTTTTTGCTAGTAGCATAGAAACATTGAGATGAAATTTCATTTTATGACCGTGGTTGTCGTTGCTGCGGCTCTGCTTCACTGTTGCTACTGTACCGACTCTGGCAGTAAATGATGTCAAACCCACAACATGGCAGTGTTGCAAGAGCGTCAAAGTTCTACAACAGATGTAAGTGGCAGCACATCGTTTGTCTTTATTTGCACTCTACAGTTGTAACACATACTTTGTGTGAAATGCCTAGAAGTGAAATAGACTACAACTTTCTGTAATTTCAGTGCATTTTTTATACTCCTTGTTTTGCTGCTTCTACAGCTCAACTCAGACATGTTGGGGGGGTGGGGGGGGTGGTTGCCAATGTATGCCCTGTATTCTGAGAAGACCTCTTGAATGAAGCTTTGAACCCAGTGCTGATAGCGTCAGCTGCCTGGAAGCTACTGCATGATGCCTGGAATCTAGATTCAAATGTTTGTTCACCTGCCGATGGCCCAACAGCCAATTAGCTCAAAACTCAGTTGCAAGCGATGTGGGCATGTGACTACTTCTAGCATCATACCGCAGATATAAATTCTAATATTGTGAAAACACTAATACTAATTCTGTTGAAGATTCAGGAAACATGACGGAAAGCTCTAGTTGGAAAATCGTGTCATAGCATAATATTAATGCTGCTGTTGCAGTAATGGTTTGGCGGGCTGTTGACTGCTAATACTGCAAACACCAAAGGTGATGAGATGAATGCATACATCAGGATTTGATTTAGTGTCTGTGTTTGTGTTGCTGTAATTTATTCTGACTCACTTCAGTCAACAGAGAGGAAATTGCAGTGCACGAGTTGAAGCACGCTTGTATGTACCTTCACATACAATTGTAAAAGCACACTGACAGATTTACTGTTGACAGAATTTCTTTTTTCCCCCCTTTAATGAGGAATGACGATGAAATTGGATTCTTTATGTGACTATGGTTTTGATTTTCTCTGGCTGGATATGCTATTCTTTCATGACCTGTTTAAAACTGGCAAAATGCTTGGCACACTTTAGGTAGCTGGATGGTTTTTCCCTCTTGTTTTGTTAACCTTAGTGTTTGATATTTAAATGGATTTCTTTTCAAGTTTTGAATGTCTCTCAGCTAAATTGCTACTGAATCAAATGCATTTACATCCCTGGACCACACAGGTGTTTCTTATTACCAAGACTACATAAAACCACTGAAGGACTTGTAGAAAAACATGGTGTAATTAACATCTACTTATTAGTAGAAAATAATTGTCTTCTTCTCAAGTATTTGCTTCTAGTTGATTTGATTCACTGAATGTCGTGAACATTAAATTTTTTTCAAGCCCTTTACATTTGTTCATTTGACACTTGACTACATTGCCCTGTAATTGTCCTGTAAGTTCTTCACATAGTCGCTTCACTGCCCTGTGTGCCTATCTTCTGTAAGAGTGTGTTTCTATGTGCCAGAACAGAGCTACTGGTGTTTGAACAAAGCAAACACACTATCATTACTGGCATGCTCATGGGGCATTCAGAGTTCAAGCAAATATTCAAGAGGCTTTGCCTGTTTTTAGGATTCTTTTTTAGATGACTGCTGAAATGGCTAAATTGCTGACAAGACCAGTCCAAGTCCTCCTTTGTCTGAGTTTCAAACCAATGTTTACTCTAAGTAACCTAGGGATGCAAACTGCTGTCTCTCCCTATTCAAATAACCTCCTGGTGTTAAATCACTTGTGTGAGTTGTGAGGCTAAAACGACTGTCATCACTATAAATTTGTAAGTAATGTATATTTTAATACAACCAACCATTGACACTCATTTGAAAAGGTGAAGTAACTGTTTACTCTGGATACAGCTAGCAAGTCAAAAGGAATTTACACAGCATTAAAGGACTCCCCCTCTCACTCCAAGTTAAAATAATGTTGTTCTGGATATAATCATCCAATTAGGAGTGGGGGAGGCAAGACTTGGTTGGGACAGAGATCACATTTCAAAGACTAATGCCTGTAACCTCCACATTGATGGCAAGATAGCTAATATTTACTGTTCAAGAATGTGTGCAGGTTGGAAGTAAAACATCCTGTGTGCTATTATGTTTTTACATGTAACAACTACGTATGCCTGCTGTAACAACTGTATAGAAAAACTTTGTCCAGTGCATCAGAAAATATTTCTGAAGTGCTTAAAAATAACTTTCCAACGATTGAAATTATTCTTGTGGACTTGTTTTGTTAAAATTATTTATAAAATCCAATTTGTAAATCTAACCCTGAAAGCATCATAGCCTCACCGGAAATGAAACTCACTACACTTCACTACCAAAATTATAATATCACTCTCTTTGAGAATATATTTTTGCAGAATATACATTTTACCAGAATATTTACTGCCGGCAAGATGAGACTCTTCTATCTGACAATGACAATTGAAGTTTTGCAGTCAAGTGACCTCTGGCAGTGATCCGGGTCCTCAGGAGTGAAAAATTTCAAGTTGTTATGGCTACCCCATACACACCAGTGCATTATTAAAACAAGATTTTAGCACAATCCAGTCAGCAGAACTTCTTAAAATTGGGTTTTGTGACCATCAGTGTTGGGAGTAACTGTAACACCACTACTTTTGCAATAATGTGCTGTGTAATGAAATTACTGTTTAAAAATTCAGCAATGCGTTTCAGTTACTGAAATTTGATCAGATGCGTTACTCATTTCTCGTTTTATTAATATGGATAGATATTTTTAGTGCAAATAAATACAAACTGACCCTACATAGCTGACACTGCCATCAGTCAGTGTGACTTGTTGCAAAGAGCCCCTTCACTGCTGCAGCCAGCAGCCACAAATGGAGCTTGCTCCTGCTGGGAAAAGATGAAGCTACTTTGTTTTCGTGGAAATAGACAGATTATGGTGCACATATGTGGGTTTCATATGCTTCACATGTGTATTACTGTATGCTTATTGTATGCTTCACGTCTCAGAGGAACAAAAGGACTGAACCTCCTAGGGGTAACAGGAGGATGTGAAGTCTGGCCTTTTGTATGCGAAGAGATGGCCTTGAGGGATTTCCTGACCACCAGGACTTTAGGTGGAGACGAGAAGGCCTGGAGGGGGGTGCATTGTGATTTGGGATTAAAAGACAATGTGACTGTGTGCTTTGATATCCTGGGGTATTAAAGGGACAGATGTTGGGGGATTCCACTCTCTTTCTGTTTTTGGATGTTGGAGAATGTGAATTTGAATAAAACTGGACTTGAGAAATAAACTCAGCCTCGTCCTTCCCACGCCTCTCCACACTGGTGACCCTAAGACGTATCATGAGCGGAGACGAATCTCCCGAGCCAGACTCGTCAGGAGCCAGCCAAACTAATGCAGCCACAGTTCAGCTACCGGACTTCTGGCCGAACAATCCGCGCTCCTGGTTTAACGCAGTCGAGGCACAGTTCCACCTCCGGAGGATTTCAGTGGACGCCACAAAGTTCTACCATGTGGTTGCAAAGCTGGACAACCACACAGCCCAGCGGGTGGAGAGCCTGATCAACCACCCGCCGGACAGCGACAAGTACAGCACATTGAAGGCTGCACTCATCCGTTACTTCACCCCCTCGGTGGAGGAGCGAGCAGAGAGGCTCCTGGTGCTGACTGAATTTGAGAGCGACAGGCCTGCAGACCTGATGGGGAAGATGTTGAGTTTGAGAGACTCCGAAGATGATAACTTCATCTTCACCCACCTTTTTCTCAGGACCCTACCGTCAGCGGTGAGAGTGACCCTGGCCAGTTCACCACTGTTGGCCCGACGAGACTACCACAAGCTGGGCCAGGAGGCGCAACGACTCGTCGACGCCAATAAACGGTGTGCGGCTACGGCTGCGGCAGCGGAGCCAGGCGCAACGTCCAGAGAGGGCAGGGGGCCAGAGGCTGCAGCACCAGACTCACCGACGACGGCGGCGGCAGGGGCCAGGAAACACGGAGCAGACGTGCTTTGCTTCTACCATCGCCGCTTCGCAGAGAGGGCACGCAAGTGTATTCCACCGTGCCATTTCAAGCGCTCGGGAAACACCAAGACCGGGGGTCGATAGCCGCTGCGGCCCTCAGAGAGGAGAACAAGCTGCTCTACTTGAGGGATGCGCACTCGGGGAGGCATTTCCTTGTGGACACGGGCTCCCAGCTGAGTTTCATCACACCTTCCTACGCTGACCGGCTGGCGCCTTCCAGTGGTCCCGGGGTGTCAGCAGCGAATGGCTCGGCAATTAAGACCTTCGGTGAGAGGACTCTGCTTCTGTCTTTACACGGCCGTACATTCGAGTGGACTTTCGTCATAGCGGCAGTCAATTTCAACATGTTAGGGGCTGATTTTTTGTGCTCACATGGTTTGTTGGTCGATCTTGCTAACAGACGCCTGGTTAATGCACTCTCTTTTTATTCTATTCCCTGTACAACCCGAGTGGCCCCGCCAACAGCACAAGCCAACGTCACAGCTGCAGGTGGTAAGTTCCACACACTCCTCACTCAGTTCCCAGCACTCACGGTTCCAACATTTTCGGTGACCGTGGCTAAACACGGGGTGGAACATTTTGTTACTACCACCGGACCGCCCGTTTTTGCAAAAGCTCGGCGCTTGGATTCAGCTAAGCTGACCATAGCGCGCGAGGAGTTCGCCAACCTGGAAAGGTTGGGCATCATCAGACGTTCGAAGAGCCCATGGGCTTCACCGCTTCACATGGTCCCGAAAGCTGATGGCTCGTGGCGACCTTGCGGTGATTTCCGCAGGCTGAACAACGCTACAGCGCACGACCGCTACCCGATCCCACACATCCAAGATTTTTCAGTTCATTTGGCGGGGGCGCGCGTTTTTTCTAAAATAGACTTGGTACGTGGTTACCACCAGGTCCCAGTGCGCGCTGAGGACATACCCAACCTAACTCCTTTCGGGCTTTTCGAGTTTTTGCGCATGCCGTTTGGGCTTAAGGGCGCGGCGCAGACGTTCCAACGCATGATGGACGCGGTTTTGCTCAATCTCTCTTTCGTGTTCGTCTACCTGGACGACATATTGGTAGCCAGTGTGTCCGAAGACGAACATGAAAAGCACCTCACGGCAGTTTTCCGGAGGTTGGCAGAGCACGGGTTAATAATTAACCCAGCGAAGTGTCAGTTCGGGGTGACGCAGATTGATCTTTTGGGGCATTGCGTCTCCCCAGAAGGAGCGGTCCCTCTGCCTGACAAAGTGCGTGCAGTAACAAATTTTCCCCAACCACAAACGGTCAAAGCGTTACAGGAGTTTTTGGGAATGGTGAATTTTTATAACCGTTTCCTCCCCCGCGCAGCGCAGCTCATGCAACCATTGTATGCTGTGTGGCGGTTCGTTTTAACCCCACAACAGACTAAGGACACTCAGCCCTCTTTTCTCTGTTTTCCTGCTGCACTACTGAGATGCAATGTGCCATTCATGTATTTGTAATGCAAACATGCATGTATTGTGATGTAATGCGCCATTCTGTATAGTGTGCATATGGCTTGTCCTTACTGTGCTTTTTCTGAGCATCTTACATATGTAGATGTACTTTGGTGTATTAACGTCTACAGGTAGACGAGTTTCTTCTGTCTCACCTCTGTGATGTTAATTATTGCCTTTCATCCATTGTACTCATGCGTCCTGTCCTTACTGTGACCTAGAGACTCAGATCAATATGTAGATGTGCTTGTTAGCCTCTTTGTCCGCACCTGGAGCGAGGTCTAGCTAATCTGCCCTTGGTCTCACAAATGCAAATACCTCCTGCCTGTTCTGTTATCCCTTTGATCACTGTGGGGTATGTCTCTTTCATGTATTGTTATGGACAAGTATTTAAGGCGCAACTCTGTAACGCAATCACTCTCTCTCACTCTGATCCTGCAACTGGTAGACACACACGTGTCCACCTCTCCTTCTCTGAGAGCCGTGAGCTCGCTCCCGGCGCGCACGCACGGCGCCGGGAGAGGAGCTTTGTGACGGCGGTATGATTAATAAAACCTGCTTAAAACCACAGCATAGCTGCTTATTTTTTCATGCCGCTGCACTGGTGACCCCTCGAACACGCACACGTTTTGTGCGAAAGCAACCTTCCGAGCTGGACAGCCGCACAGCTGCGTTGGTGACCCCTTGAAGACGCACACGCTTTGTGCGACGCAGCCTTCTGATTTGGACGGCCACGCTGGCGAACCGACGCTGAAAAAAACGAGCGGCCAGCGAACGCAACACCCGGACACGCACACGCTTTGTGCGAAGCAAACTTCTGGTCCGGACCGTGACTGGTGACCGCTTCACGCTTCACGGTGAGATCTGCACGCCTGAGATCTACACATCCATGCTGGACCGGCCGCTCTCACAGAGAGCGCACGCACCTCATCCTCTCTCCACGACGGCAACCTCCAGGGCCGACGGAGAGCGCAGCGCGTGGAACTGAACGCACCTGCACGAGCCCGGGGCACAAAGATCGCCTATTGCCTCGCGCCGCTCCAACGCGTCTCCTCCCTCTCACCGCCCCAACGCAGCTGCATGAGCCTGAGGAACAAAAGATCGTCTATTCCCTCCCGCCGCTCCAACGCATCTGCACGGGCCTGAGGGACTAAAGATCGTCTATTTCCTCTCACCGCTCCATCGCACCATGACCAATTTACAGCCACAGTTCAACCTGGATTTTATCGGCGCCGTCTGCGCCGATCTCCACCAAGTTTCTGCACCCTGACTCGCCACTCCAGCGGCCCACCCACGCACTGAACCCCCGCGCACGCATCGGGGAGTTACAAGGACGGCGCATCACGCACGGGACAAGTAACGGCTCCACAGACTGCTTTCCTCCTTCGCCGCTGCCTTTCAGGGCTGCACGCTCACCTGAGGCACGCATGCAGCATGATCGAAGGATTTGTTAACAGTCTCAGCCACGCCAGAGACCGCCATCATCCTCCGCCGCTGCTCACAGAACCTTCAGGGCTGCTCGTTCACCTGAAGCAAGCACGCAGCTCGCCACTGGATTTTTTAATGGTCTTAGCCACAGCACAACGGGATTTCAGCCGTCAGCTGTTCCCGGGAGCTTTGGGGTTGCTTCAGCACCCAAAGCCAACAGTCCCTATGCTTTGTTTACTTTTTCTCTTACAGCCGCTCCTGCTTTTCTTCATGGCCACGAGAGGAGTCAGAGACTAATTTTTCTTCTTGTGGACCGCTGCACGTTCAACGGGACCAGCCCTTCGACATTGCGGACCCACAAGCAATTTTTGCGCGGCTCAGGACGATTTCACAGCTCCTGCCGGCACTTACTACCCCTCCCCTCCTTTCCCCTCCGCCTGCAGCGAGCTTCTCCCACAGCTCGCTCACACAGATGGATCATCGAGGTCGCGGCCCCCTGCTGCGTCCTCTGGGGGGGAGCGTGTGTGGCAGTTCGTTTTAACCCCACAACAGACTAAGGACACTCAGCCCTCTTTTCTCTGTTTTCCTGCTGCACTACTGAGATGCAATGTGCCATTCATGTATTTGTAATGCAAACATGCATGTATTGTGATGTAATGCGCCATTCTGTATAGTGTGCATATGGCTTGTCCTTACTGTGCTTTTTCTGAGCATCTTACATATGTAGATGTGCTTTGGTGTATTAACGTCTACAGGTAGACGAGTTTCTTCTGTCTCACCTCTGTGATGTTAATTATTGCCTTTCATCCATTGTACTCATGCGTCCTGTCCTTACTGTGACCTAGAGACTCAGATCAATATGTAGATGTGCTTGTTAGCCTCTTTGTCCGCACCTGGAGCGAGGTCTAGCAAATCTGCCCTTGGTCTCACAAATGCAAATACCTCCTGCCTGTTCTGTTATCCCTTTGATCACTGTGGGGTATGTCTCTTTCATGTATTGTTATGGACAAGTATTTAAGGCGCAACTCTGTAACGCAATCACTCTCTCTCACTCTGATCCTGCAACTGGTAGACACACACGTGTCCACCTCTCCTTCTCTGAGAGCCGTGAGCTCGCTCCCGGCGCGCACACACGGCGCCGGGAGAGGAGCTTTGTGACGGCGGTATGATTAATAAAACCTGCTTAAAACCACAGCATAGCTGCTTATTTTTTCATGCCGCTGCAGCTGCACTAAAAAAACAAAAACCCACAAATAAAGTCGAATGGTCTCCGGAGCGAGAGCGTGCATTCTCTGAAGTCAAAACAGCCCTGGCAAACGTTGCGTTGTTAGCACATCCAGTCCCAGCGGCCTGCATGGCGCTCACTACTGACGCGTCACATGTGGCCATAGGGGCGGTCGTGGAACAGTATGTAGCCGGAGCCTGGCAACTGCTCGCCTTTTTCAGTAAGTCCCTGCGCGACAACGAACGAAAATACAGCGCATTCGACAGGGAGTTGTTAGCTCTCCACTTGGCCATTCGCCACTTCCAGTTCTGGCTAGAAGGACGCCGTTTCACCACGTTCGTTGACCACAAGCCGCCGACTTTCGCAATGGCCAAGATTTCAGAACCTTGGTCGGGCCGGCAGCAGGGACAGCTGGCTGCGATATCGGAGTTTACTACCGATATCCAGCATGTGGCGGGTAAACTTAATGTAGTGGCGGACTGCCTCTGGAGGTAGATTCTGTAGCCATGGCCACGGAGCAGGTTAGCGACGCGGAAGTGCGCGCGGCCCCGGTCCGCGTGGGGATAGATTATGCAGCCATGACCACGGAGCAGGTTAGCGACGCGGATGTGCGCGCGCTCCAGTCTGGACCAACAGGGTTAAGGCTGGAGAACAGGGTGCTGCAAGACGGTATGCCCCCCCTAATCTGCGATGTCTCCACTGGGCGGCCGCGTCCTGTGGTTCCAGCCGCGTGGCGCCGCCGCGTTTTTGACTCGATCCATTCTCTGGCGCACCCGGAAGTGCGTGCGTCGGTCAAAATGGTAGGAGAGAAATTTGTATGGCCGAGCCTGCGCAAACAAGTTAGAGAGTGGGCGACAGCCTGCATGGCCTGTCAGCGGGCCAAGGTTCATAGACACACGAGAGCTCCCTTGGAGCCGTTTCACATCCCAGCTAAAAGGTTTGATCATGTCCATGTGGACCTCGTAGGCCCCCTCCTGCCCTCACAAGGGTGCACACATCTTCTGACAATGGTTGACCGCACCACGCGCTGGCCGGAAGTGGTTCCGCTGTCGTCAACCACAGCCGAGGAGGTTGCGCGCGCGTTTTTAACGGCATGGGTAGCGCGTTTTGGAGTCCTGTCGGACATTACGTCCGACAGAGGCCCTCAATTTGTTTCCGAACTTTGGTCAGCGATGGCCCGCAGCCTGGGGGCAACGATCCACCGCACGACCGCGTACAACCCACAGGCTAACGGGTTATGCGAACGTTTTCACAGGTCACTGAAGGCGGCTCTCAAGAGCGTCGCTTACGGATGCAAATTGGGTGGACAAGCTACCATGGGTTTTATTGGGGTTGCGTTCTGCACCTAAAGAGGATTTAGAAGCCTCCCCAGCTGAGCTAGTTTTGGCACAGCCACTTCGGCTGCCCGGGGAATTTCTCCCAGATAATCCAGCGCCAGAGTGCTCCCCGGCTCAGCGGTTACAGAATAGCACGGGCCCGAGCACGCTACCTGGCCCCGTTCACCACAGTTTTCCACGTGTTTTTGTGCTTAAGGCTTTAAAAAATGCGGAGTTTGTTTTTGTCAGACATGATGCCCATCGTCCGCCTTTACGCCCACCTTATGACAGACCATATAGAGTGCTGGAAACAGGGGATAAGCATTTTTCGCTAGATT
The DNA here is from genome assembly GCA_020510985.1 of Pholidichthys leucotaenia. NCBI lineage: Eukaryota > Metazoa > Chordata > Actinopteri > Cichliformes > Pholidichthyidae > Pholidichthys > Pholidichthys leucotaenia. Next base: position 90,409,780 of record CM035840.1, on the reverse strand, counting down.
TGGGGGACAGAAAAGAAATGATTGGCATTAACAGGCTCAAACCCGCTTTTGTGGTAGCTGACGAAGTTGTGCTGTTGGCTAAGGCTCCTCGGCGCGGCAGACCCCCTTGAGAGTATTCCCCAGAACACCCACAGAGGTTGACTAACAGTTCTCATCCCCAGGCAGCAGCTCCACAGCAGGAAGACGCCGCGGAAGTGGTACAGCCTGCTTACAGCAAATACGGGAGAAGACTGAGGCCCAAGCGGCACGTGGACTGATATGTAGTGATTTTATTATGACATGCAATCTGTGGTTATGTTGTTCCATCTTAGACGTGTGTGTGTGGGGGGGGGGGTCATGTGGTGCACATATGTGGGTTTCATATGCTTCACATGTGTATTACTGTATGCTTATTGTATGCTTCACGTCTCAGAGGAACAAAGGGACTGAACCTCCTAGGGGTAACAGGAGGATGTGAAGTCTGGCCTTTTGTATGTGAAGAGATGGCCTTGAGGGATTTCCTGACCACCAGGACTTTAGGTGGAGACGAGAAGACCTGGAGGGGGGTGCATTGTGATTTGGGATTAAAAGACAATGTGACTGTGTGCTTTGATATCCTGGGGTATTAAAGGGACAGATGTTGGGGGATTCCACTCTCTTTCTGTTTTTGGATGTTGGAGAATGTGAATTTGAATAAAACTGGACTTGAGAAATAAACAGCCTCGTCCTTCCCACGTCTCTCCACAAAATTGGTTTTTCCTTTGTTGCGGTTAAGGACAAAAGCATATTGATAGGTTACAAACTAATGTGCCAGTTGAGACTTACTGCAATCTTCAGAAGCACCTGAAAACAGCAACAAGCTCCGACAAAGCTAGTGCTAACTGCTCAGTAATGGCTAGCTATGCTAACAACACCGTGAAGTGGATTGACTGTATTCTGAACAGCCACGGCTGGATTTCAAGCACAGGTACGCATCTGGACAGTTTGTGACCCAGCAAGAATTAAACCGACTGATTGCCACATACGTCATTACAGACTGAAGACGTGATATAAACAGTGACTTTCCATCAGACAGCTGAGACTGTGAGCCACTGAAGTTAAAACACATTTACTTGCTACCTGAATAAAGATTATTCAAAAGTGGATTTTGATCTCCAAAAGGAATTTGAGAGATTGGATCACGTCTCGGTCACAGCAGACATTTGGACTGTGGATAATGAACATTTTCTTTGGATTACTGCACATCGGATTAATCCAGATCATAAAGGTAAGATACACATGGACAGCTTCATGCAGTGTTGCCACCTCTCACTCTTTTGGAGTGATTCTCACTCTTTTTCCCTCTCTCTCACTCCACAAACCATATTTTTCACTCCAAAATAAGGAAGTTATTGACAATTTTGTGTTGACTTTCTTCAGATTTTTCCCACAAGAGCTCTCAAGGCAGGATAAAGCAGACTAAACATGTTCTAAAAGTCTAAAACAGTCTGTTTTCAGCCTGACACTAATAAGCCCATAATGTAATCCATTAATTAAATTATCTTGCTATGTGTTCAAGATGATTTAAGTATGCATTTAAAAGTAACGTGAGTTACTTTTCCAAGTAACTAGTTACTTTATGCAGTAATTGATAAAGTAACTCAGTTACTTTTGAAAGGTTTTCCATTAGTACCTGGTACCAAGCACTTTTTTGGGACCTACTTCAGTGACGTTCTAACCATGCTGAGTCTAGCTGAAAACGTGATGTCAGCAGATTGCAGGCCGCTGATTGGCAGGGCATAACATCAGTGGATGAGAGCGACGTCTTCACACAATTCAAAACCACCATTTGTAAATTCAGCCATGAGTTTTTATTATTTTTGTGATAATCAACAAAATAAATAGCTACACACAAATCAACACTGTCACAAAACACTTACCATGTTCCCTGTGAGCAGCTATCAGCTTGGAGACCACCATGTATTTCATTTCAGAATGATCAGCCGGCTGAAAAATTCATAGGCTGAAAAGTTCATAGGCCTAAAAGTTCATTTGGTGGTCAAATTTGATCAAATGTGATTTTTCAACAGTCTCCCCATCGGTGCACACAGTTTTTCCATCGGTGTTGCAGTGCTTGGATCCCTGCACTTGAAAAATAAACTACATTTGGTCAAATATGACAACTATGAACTTTTCAGCCTATGAACTTTTCAGTCCTGTCGGCCCTGCTGTGGCGGAGCGACCCGAAATGAAAAAGTATACCAGGAGGTCTCTGAGCTGATGGCTGTTCACGAGGAAGATGGTGAGTGTTTTGTGATTTTAAGCATCTTTTATGTTATTTATCAGCAAAAATGGCACGGTGGCGGAGTGGTTAGCACTGCGGCAGCACAGCAACTCACCCCTGGCCGGGGGATCCTGGGTTCAATCCCAGCCCCCAACCAACAGTGATCTGTGTGGAGTTTGCATGTTCTCCCCGTGTCTGCGTGGGTTTACTCCGGGATTTCTCCGGTTTCCTCCCACATGCCAAAAACATGCAAGTTAGGTTAATTGGCATCAAACTGGGGATTCTAAATTGTCCTTAGGTATGGCTGTGAGAGTGAATTGTTGTCTGTCTCTCTGTGTTGGCTCTGCGATGGACTGGCGATCTGTCCAGGGTGTACCCTGCCTCTCGCCCAAAGATGCTGGGATAGGCTCCAGCCCTCCCGTGACCCGAAAAGGATTAAGCGGAAGAAGATGGATGAATGAATGAATGAATGAATGAACATCAGCATGTAAACAACATAATGGGATAACGGGCCGCCTTCCTGGAATGAACCCAACCCCACGTACTTGAGGGGGTGCTCAGTTGAAATGGAAAACCAATCACACCATGTCAAGCCGAGTAGAGTCGAGGTGAGTTGGGCTGAGCAGGTACTAGTGGAAAAGAGGCTTTTATTGGATCATACAACTGCACAAGTGTCGGTATGTTGAGAAATTATATGTAAACGGTCTGAAACGTGATTCTTATCTCATGGTCGATCATTTGTTTACATTGTGTCAAGATGTTAGCGGCATCCTGGAACTGCTCTATTGTGATGTTGGCAACTACCTAATTAACTCAAAATCAATTCATAGCAGAAACTCTGGAAGTATGCCAAAGTCTTAATAGTTACTAGTACTTTGCTATAGATTTAAGGCAACATCATGACTCCCTGGCGCTCATTACAGCCAAGGTAAGCTCTGTCTGCATATCCAAATGTTTTATACAGTATATAACATTGTTTAAAAAAAATCAGTATAGCAGAAAAATGTTAACTTTTATTAAAAATCTTAATGATGTCTAGTAAACAAACACCCACGTATGTTTAATATCAAGCTAGTACTGGAATACTAGGGCATATTATATAATAAAAACATCTTTACCTCCCACAAAATGTTTAGTGGCCCTCATTTATCAAATGTGTGTATGACAGAAAAGTGGTCATATTATCATTTCAACGGGCAGATCGGTATTTATCAATCTGAACGTGTCATATTGACTGGACAATCAGCCTAAGTGCAAAATGCAACACCAACAGAAACACACAGAAGAAACGTTTGATCCTTTATTAATTTCAAAAGATGCAAACTTGGAGAAAACCAGTCACTCGCCAGAGGAGCAACAAACCTGCAGAGGGAGAGACGAGGCTAATTAATAGACGAATGAAGGGGGAGATGGAAATCCAAAATGATACCACTCACATGGGAGAAAAAGAGAGCCTGGCTCAGAACCCAGCAAAGGAGATGAACCAGCAGGTCAGGACTGCTGGTGGGGAAATGAGGAGCGGAGTTTGACCGGGTGGAGATGATGACTGCGACGGGGGAAGCAACAGGCTGGCGAGCGCACCAACACCCCTGAAGATGCACCGCTTCATCGGCAGCAACCTGTGGAGAAGGAGGAAAAAGTGTGTCAGGTAAGGTAATCCACAACACAAGTAGCTACTTAACCCCTTGCACTCCGGTCAATTTTCCTAAAAACGCCAAAAAATAACATGCCCAAAGTAAATCGAAAGCTGTTATTCAACCCTTTGCAGCATCTTCATGGGGTTGGTCTCATTTAAAAGAAAACACTTTGAATTTTTTGGCAAAACAGTCATAATCTCTCTAAGTGCTCCGGCCACTGAGTTACAGTCATCTAAACATACTGAACTTGAAGAAAATAAATTTGGCCTGGATGTTTTTTTTGGATACAAATGCTTGCAAATAACATACAGCTTCAGATCCGGGCTGGAAAATGCAACAGAAATGTAGAACCAAGTGTTATCCAGCTGAGGTCCAACTTTTGTAACAATACCACAAAAAATGAATATATTACACAGCTTTTTCCTCAGGTAGGTCCCAGGCGTTTTGGAACTGTGCCAAATTGTGCCAAATGGCACAGTTTGGAAAAACGTCTGTAACTTTTGAATTATTCAATGTAGAAGCTTCATTTTGGGCTCTAATGAAAGGTGACACTCAGGGCTGTGTCTGTGTGTGTGTGTGTGGGGGGGGGGGTTGTCCCTCCCCTCGCTACAGAGGACGGCCATCGGCCATCGCTACATGACGGAATAGACTCATATGGCTATGTGGCGACCGCGGCGCAGTCACCGCGGCTCCCCCCCCCCCCCCGCTACAGAAGAGGAGCAGGGGGGCGGCGTTCACGGTCTGGACGCGACAAACGAACCGTGTACCTCGGCGCACGAACTTCAGGCTTCGTGCGCCGCACAGTTGTAATTTACCGATCGGTCAAAAGTCATTTTGGATTGCAATTTTCAGGAATAAAGAATAATTTAGCTTATAACACCTTACCTCTTCACAGCAGTGTCCTGGCGAACTTCTCTTCCCCATTGTCAGACGAACGCGATGCTGGTCCGCTCGTGGTTCTGGTCTCGCGACCCGATCAAAACATAATTCCATTATTGTGGTTTTGTGCTTCCATGATTGCGGTTTTTGGCGAACGATTTTTCAAAACAAATAACAGTAGTAATTAAAAAAAGACTGGCGAAGGCGTGTGTGTCACTCAGCCTTCGTCGTCAGCCTCCGTCGGTCTATGACCATGGAAGAAATCATAACGTCTACTCTGCTGGAACAAAAACAAAATAAGCACCGCCTGTGGCCGAACATGCCGATGCGCGAATGGCACTCCCTGTCACACAGGTTGCATTTGTGGATGGTCTCCGTGCTGCTGGGTCTGTGGGGTTCTTCCTGCGGGTCCTTTTTTGATCCGCTGCAGCAGTCAGTCTTCACCCAGCCTTAAAAAAAACAGCTCGCGAACTTCTCTGCTTCAATTGGCTCACTGCATTCACAGCGTTGGTAGGCGGATCCTTCTCGCTAGGTTTTCAGTCATTGGTTCTTCAAGGTTTCAGAAACCCAATTCAAGGCTCTTATTAGTCGATTGAGAGGTCAATCAGATGAACTAATCTGTTCGCGGCTGTGTCTGAAGCTTTTATTTTCAGTGCGCGCTTGGACGCCACACCACCTACATCACCATCTCCATCATGCGTCCTAGAGCGCACGAGGGTGCTCTCGTGCACCCTCGTGGACGCAGAGACTTGCCCGTCCGCAGTACAACGGAGTGCAAGAGGTTAATTAGATTATCCTGCTCGAGGCAGTATACCCAAACGAGCCAGCGTTGAATCACTGAAGAGCACTTCCTTAAAAGCGCTGGCTCAGCAGGAACAGCAGATGCATCGGATGAGTTGATTAGGAGTGCAGGGTGAAATGGGAAGGAGGGGGCGAGTGCTCACGAGGACATGACAGGGCCCCCCCTCAAGGAACTCCTCCTGGCGGTCCACCAGGCTTCTCCAGGTGGGCTCGATGGTAGGCACGGACCATACCTTTGTCATGGATTGCTGACCAGAGAACCCATCACCAGTGCTCCGGACCGTAACCCTCCCAGTGGACCAGGTATTGGAACTCCCGGCCTTGGCGGCGAACATCCAGGATTTCTTGCATGGTGTGCATGACCTGGTCATCGAGGATCCGAGGAGGAGAAGGTGGCTTCGGGGGGGAACAGAGAGGACTGGAGGAGAGGGGCTTGATCTTAGCGACGTGGAATGTTGGATGCGCCCGGAGTGCCAGTGGGAACTGGAGCCGGACAGCAGAGTCACCCATGTTGCTGGTGACGGGAAAGGGGCCCACAAACTGGGGGGCAAGCTTATGAGCCTCAGCTTTCAGTGGAACCTGATCTGTGGACACCCAGACCTGCTGCCCAGTCTTGTAGTCCGGCGCCGGAACCCTCTTACGGTCAGCATAACACCGGTTGCGCTCCATAGAGAGAAGGAATGCTGCCTGGGTAGACCTCCACGTCCAGCAACAATGACGAAATTGAGCCCCCATGGACGGCACCGCCACCTCTCTCTCAGTCATGGGTAATGGGGTGAGGGGGTTGTAGCCCATGGAGGCTTCAAATGGAGAGAGCCCCGTGGTCCAAGAGACGGTAGAATTTAATGAATACTCCACCCAGGTCAGATGGGAGCTCCATGAAGTAGGGTCATCGGCTGCCATGCAACGAAGGGCGACCTCCAGGGACTGGTTGGCACGCTCTGTCTGCCCATTGCTATGTGGAAGGTAACCGGAGGTGAGGCTGACGGTGGTGCCAAAGCAGTGACAGAAGGACTTCCACACCTGTGAGATGAACTCACAGTTCGTTCGAGATGAGCAGTTCGTTTCTTGCTTAAAACTCAGTTTAGCTCAGTTTAGAGCTAGCGTTTTGAGCTGTTGCTTTGTCACTACCGCTGGAGAATAAACCTGCTTGTGCGAAAAAAGAGAAATTGCCAGTCTCATAACTTAATATTGTAGTGGCTGGTGAAGCAATCAGTCCCCTCACACTCCGGGAGAACAAAGGGATTTCTCCCACGTTTTTTTTTTTGTTTTTTACGATCACAATAAACGAACATCGGCCGGGATCATGGGTCCCAAGAAAGCTCAGCAGACTGAGGAGGTGGACGACATCAAAAGATCGCTGGACTTATTGGCTGAAGAGATTTCTGCTGTTAAGCTGCAGCAAAAAACATTCTGGATCTGGTCGAGGAGGTGAAAGCGCTGCGGATCCAGAACGCCGAGAAGGACAAGAGGCTGGCGTATCTGGAGAGCAGAGTGTCGGAACTGGAGCAGAACACCCAGGTGAATGACGTGATCATCACGGGGCTCCACATTAAACCCTGACCGTACGCGCGAGCGGTGGCCACAAACAGCGGAGGGAGGCTCGACGTGCTGGAAGATGAATCCACGGAGCAACAAGTGGCGGCCTTCCTGCAGTCCAAAGGAATCCAGCTGGACTGTAACACCATTGAGACCTGCCACCCTCTGCCCAGGAAAAACGGCGACAAACCGGCTGTGATCATGAGGTTTGTCAACAGAAAACACAAGACTGCGCTGTTAAAACAAGGTAGGAAACTGAAAGGAACGAACATTTACATAAACGAGCACCTTACAAAAGAAAATGCAGAAATAGCCAGAAAAGCAAGATACCTAAGAAAGCAGAAAAAGATTCAAAACACCTGGATATCAAACTGTAAAATATACATCAAATTAAATGGATCACCTGAAGAAGCCAAGGTCATTAACATCCGTAATATTATGGAACTGGACAAATATCAATGAATGTTATGAACTGGAGTCACAGCAACAAGAGACAACTGTAGGACACTGAAGGGATATACTCATCTGCTACAAGACATTTAACAACATGAAACAAAAGATCAACAAACAGGAACAACAGGAGCTGAAAGTTTTTGAATATACAGATCACAACCCACAGGACGTAGAATATAACATAGACCCTGATAATAATTTATTTAGCTCCATCAATAATAACTTTAGTTATTACACGGATGAACAGTTTAAACACGGATGAACAGCTGGGTTTAACAGTAAACCCAGCGTGGGTTTACTCCGGGATTTCTCCGGTTTCCTCCCACATGCCAAAAACATGCATGTTAGGTTAACTGGCTGTTCTAAATTGTCCCTAGATATCTGTTTCCTATAGGCCCTTAGAATAGAGGGTTAGTATTAGTGAAAGCGCTTTGAGTGGTCTTTGTGACTAGAAAAGCGCTATATAAGTGCAGGTTAGTTAGTTAGTTAGTTAGTTTAACACAATGGTCACATCTGATTTCAATATTTCTATGATCCACTTCAACAGCAGAAGTCTCTATGCCAACTTTAATAACATTAAAGATTATTTACATCAGTTTAAAGAGCCATTCAATATTGTGGCAATATCAGAGACGTGGCTCAGTGAAAAGAAAGGAGTGGATTTTACCATGGATGGCTATGAATTAAATTATATAAATAGAAAAGTGAAAAAAGGAGGAGGAGTTGCAATTTATGTTGACAAGAGCTTGAAATACAAGGTTGTTGAAAATTTGTCAGTAACTGTGGATGATTTATTCGAATGTATTACAATAGAAATCTGTCTGGACAATGTGAAGAATATAGTAGTGAGCTGTGTATATAGAACACCTGGATCAAACATTGACTTATTTAAGGACTGGATGGAAAAAATGTATGCAAAACTAACTCATAAAGTTATGTTCATCTGTGGGGATTTCAATATAGATCTGATGAATTCAAAACAACATAGTTTGACAGAAGAATTTATCAACACAATGTACAGTATGGGCTTACATCCAACAATTACCGGACCTAGCAGAATCACGTCACACAGTGCCACACTAATAGATAACATATTCACAAACATTATGGAAAATAATATCAGGAGTGGGCTTTTATTGAATGATATCAGTGACCACCTGCCGATTTTTGTTGTCTATCAATGTGATTATAGGAAGAAAAAGTATACCAAAAATATTAAATATAAAAGAATAAGAACCGAAGAATCTATGTATTTACTGACAAAGGAATTATTAATACAAGATTGGAAGATAGTTTATGATGAAAATGATATAAATAAAGCATATGATAAATTTTTACAAATATTTCAATCATTGTACAATAAAAACTGTCCTATAAAACAATACAGTGACAGACAACAACAACAAAAAAAATATTCCTTGGGTCACCAAGGGGTTAATAAATGCATGTAAAAAGAAGAATACATTATATAAACAATTCATTAAGTGCAGAATGGTGGAGGCTGAGATCAAATATAAAAGATATAAAAATAAGCTTACTAATATAATGAGGACCTGTAAGAAAGAATATTACAACAGAATATTAGAGGATAATAAAAATAACTTAAGAGGAATATGGCAAGTACTCAATGGGATTATTAGTAATTGACCTAAGAATGCTAATTATCCAGAATATTTTATTGAAAATGGCAATTTGATAAATAATATGGAGGATGTGGTCAGTGGTTTCAATAAATTTTTTGTAAACGTTGGTCCTGAATTAGCAAAATCAATAGTGACAGCAGAAACAAACAACAGTGGTTCTGAAAATGAAATAGAAGATAGAAATCCAAACACAATCTTTTTGGGTGCAGTTACTGAAAAGGAAATTATCGAGACTGTGAGTAAATTTAAGAACAAAAAATCAACGGACTGGAATGAAATTGACATGACAATAGTGAAAAAAGTAATTAACCACTTGCACTCCGTTGTTCCGCGGGCGGGCAAGTCTCTGCATTCTAGGGCACACGAGGGCGCACGAGAGCGCCCTCGTGCGCGCTTGGACGCATGACGCATGATGGTGCAGATGGAGATGGTGCTGGCCTCCAAGCGCCACTGAAAAAAAAAGCTGCAGACAGCCGCAAACAGATTAGTTCATCTGATTGACCTCTCATTCGACTAATAAGAGCCTTGAATTGGGTTTCTGAAACCTTGAAGAGGTTTCAGAGGAATTTCTGAAGCACAGAAATTCAGGCTGGGTGAAGACAGATTTACTGTTGCAACAGATGAAAACAAAGGACGCTGGACGAATCTACTACAGACCCAGGCTCACCCAGCAGCATGGAGAACACCCACAAGTGGGACCTGCACTCATTCCAGCAGAATAGACGGAGGCCGATGACAAAAGTCGTAAATCATTCGCCAAAACGGCAATAATGGAATTATGTTTTGATCAGGATCCACGAGCGGAGCAGCGTCGCGTTCGTCTGACAATGGGGGAAGAGATGTTCGCCACGACTCTGCTGCTTTGAAGAGGTAAGGTGTTATAAGCTAAATTATTATTTAGCCCTAAAAACTGTAATCCAAAAATGACTTTTGACCGATCGGTAAATTACAACTGTACTGCGCACGAAGTACGAAGTGCGTGCGCCGCGATAAACGGTTCATTTGCCGTGTTCGGACCGTGAACGCCCCCCCGCTGCAGAAGAGGAGCGGGGGGGGGCGTTCACGGTCCGAACGCCCCCCGGTCCGCGGGGTGAAGCATATGAGTCTGTTCCATCATGTAGCGATGGCTCTCTTCTGTAGCGAGGGGGGGGGGGCGTTCACGGTCCGTTCACGGTTTCCCCCCCCCCCCCACACACACACACAGTAGCGAGGGGGGGGGGGGAGCCGCTGTGAAAACATGCAAGGAGTGTAATCCGTCATGTAGCGAGGGCCGAACTCGGTCCTTGGTGGCGGGGGGGGGGGACGACCCCCCGCCCACACACACACACACAGACACAGCCCTGAGTGTGACCTTTCATTAGAGCCTAAAATGAAGATTCTACATTGAATTATTCAAAAGTTACAGATGTTTTTCCAAACTGTGCCATTTGGCACAATTTGGCACAGTTCCAAAACGCCTGGGAACAGCCTGAGAACAAAGCTGTGTAAAATATTCATTTTTTGTGGTATTGTTACCAAATTTGGATCTCAGCTGGATAACACTTGGTTCTACATTTCTGTTGCTTTTCCAGCCGGATCGGACAGCTGTGTGTTATTTACAAGCATTTGTATCCAAAAAAACACTGTGTCCAATTTTTTTTTCTTCAAGTTCAGTATGTTTAGATGACTGTAACTCAGTGGCCGGAGCACGTAGAGAGATTATGTTTTTTTGCCAAAAAATTCAAAGTGTTTTCTTTTAAATGAGACCAACCCCATGAAGATGCTGCAAAGGGTTGAATAACAGCTTTCGATTTACTTTGGGCATGTTATTTTTTGGCATTTTTAGGAAAATTGCCCGGAGTGCAAGTGGTTAAATCAGCCTCTGTCATAGCGGTCATTGCCCTAATTTTGTCAGGGTCAGTAGAGATTCCATTTTCATCTACAACATGGCTCAAAAATCTCACACTTCGCTTTAGCGGTTAAAGGAATTGTTAAGCCACTCACCCGCATCTGTAACCTGTCATTTCAAACTGGTAAATTTCCAAACAAAATGAAAATAGCAAAAGTAATACCTCTATACAAAACAGGAGACAGTCATTGTTTCACAAATTACAGGCCAGTCTCTTTACTCTCACAATTCTCCAAAATACTTGAAAAAATCTTCACTAAGGGACTGGATGATTTCATTGAAAAACACAACCTCCTTAGAGACAGCCAGTATGGTTTTAGAGCAGATAAATCTACATCTTTGGCACTGATCGAACTTATAGAAGAAATTACCAGTTGTATAGATAAAAAAAAAGTTTGCTGTAGGAGTATTTATAGATTTAAAGAAAGCTTTTGACACCATTGACCACAGAATACTACTAAAGAAACTGGAAAGGTTTGGGATAAGAGGGGTCGGACTGAGTTGGGTGGAAAGTTATTTAAGTAACAGACAACAATTTGTACAAATTGGTGAGCACAAATCACCCTTCATGGACATCACTTGTGGTGTGCCCCAGGGATCAGTTTTGGGACCCAAACTCTTTATTTTGTATATAAATGGCATATGCCAAGTATCAAAAATTCTGAAATTTATTTTGTTTGCGGATGACACAAATATCCTCTGCACTGGTGAGAATTTGCAGCAGGTTTTAGAGGTGGTCACAACTGAAATGAAAAAGTTAACGCAGTGGTTCAACAAAAATAAATTATCTCTAAATCTAAATAAAACAAAGATTATGTTGTTTGGAAAATTATAAAATAAATCATGAAATAATGGTAACGATAGATGATACCAGAATAGAAACAGTACAGGAAAATAAGTTTCTGGGGGTGATGCTAGACAATAAAATCTACTGGAAACCTCACATCAGTCACATCCGGGCCAAATTAGCAAAATGTATAGGCATACTGGGGAAGACAAGACACATCTTGGACTATAAATCATTGGTCTTACTGTACAATTCACTGCTTCTACCTTAACTACTGTGTAGAAGTCTGGGGAAACACCTACAAGACCAACCTACAGTCAATATGCACATTACAAAAAAGAGCTATAAGGATAGTAGTAGTAGATTAGTTTATTTGACAGGGACAGTGCAATAAACATAGACAATTAATCAAAGACAATCAATCTGATGTGTTGCACATAGAGTGTATAGCTATTAGCTAATTTGCAACTCTTGTCCCTGGATGGGCTTTAGAAAAAAGAATCAAGATAAAAAATATACACAATAACCACATACATCAATGCAGAAAAATTATAAATACACAATTATAAATATTATAAATATTATAAATACACAAATATAACAGCCTGACTCACATTTAACATAAATATTATAAATATTATAAATACACAAATATAACAGCCTGACTCACATTTAACACATATAACATAACTCACATTTGCCTATTTCAGGCCTTCCTCCCTCCGTCACTCACTAATAAATAATGATAATAAATAATGTAGGATATAGAGACCATACCAATTCGTTGTTTTTAAAGTCACATGTCATAAAGTTCATCGATTTAGTTAAATTTAAGACAGCACAAGTAATGTACAGGGCAATTAATAATCAACTCCCAACTAATATACAAAAAATATTTAAAAAAAGAGACAATGATCATAATTTGAGAGGAGACTTAAACTTTACAAAACCCAAGATACGAACAACCAAGAAAAGTATGTGCATATTTGTCTGTGGGGTGGATTTGTGGAACAGTCTGCAGCCGGAACTGAAACTATGTACAAACAGAATTCAATTCAAAAAGAGGTATAAACATTATTTGCTGAAAGGATATATGTTAGAAGGGTAGTATTTATATGTACGATTCACTATGCTCACTCTGGGACACTATGGAATGGTGGGTGGGACAGCACTGTGTATATCTGTGTTGTTTGAGGCTGGTTTTGATGTATGGACATCAATGTATGTTAGGATGGATGGGTGTTAATGTTGATATGTACAAAATACAGTTAATTGTTTACTTGGGGTCTTAAATGTGGTAATTTGTATATAATTCACATGGGTGTATTTATGGAAAAGAGGAGATGGAATTAATAAGTGTTCACTTCTTCCTTCTCCCTTTCGAACACTGTATACTGTTACTTTATTGCATTTGTCATTTGTTTTGTTTTTGTTATACTTTTTTGTTCGAAATAAAGTATCTATCTATCTATCTATCTGTGGACCCCGGTCAGACACAATGTCCATAGGCATGCCGTGCAGTCTGATGACGTGGTGGGATAGCAATTCGGCAGTCTTGGAGGCAGATGGCAGCTTGAGAAGAGGGACCAGATGAACGGCCTTGGCAAACCTGTCCACAATAGTCAAAATGACGGTGTTGCCATGAGAGGGGGCGGAGACCAGTAACAAAGTCCATGGCTATGTGGGACCAAGGCCGGCTGGGGACGGGGAGGGGGTGAAGGAGACCAGTGAGGGGGTGGGGGAGGATTTATTGCGGGCACAAGTTTGGCAAGCCTTCACGTACTCCTGCACGTCCTGCCGCAGCATGGGCCACCAGAACGCTCGCCTGATAATGTCTACAGTGCACACCACACCAGGATGGCAGGTGAAACGTCCGGTGTGCCCCCACTGGATAACTTCGCTGCTGAGGGCGGCAGGGATGTAAAGGTGGTTAGGGAGAACCTGCTGGTTCGGGCTCAGAGGACTGGGCCTGGCGGACTCTCTTCTCAATCTCCTAGGTAAGGGTTCCCAGGATGCAAGAAGGCGGGAGAATGGGCTGAGAGTGGGAATGGGGGTCAGCCGGGTCCTGGCTGAACTGCCTGGAGAGTGCATCAGGCTTAACATTATGGGAGCCGGGCCTATAAGTGACAGTGAAATTAAAATGCTGGAAAAATAGGGCCCAGCGATCCTGCCTAGAATTCAGCCGGCGGGCCGACCGCAGACACTCAAGGTTCTTGTGGTCGGTCCACACGATTACAGGGTGAACAGCTCCCTCCAGCCAATGTCTCCATTCCTCAAAAGCTAATTTAATAGCCATCAGCTATCGATCCCCAAAGTCATAATTCCTCTCGGCTGGGGTGAGCTGCTGAGAGAAATACGCACACGGGCAGAGCTTCAAGTCCGAGGCAGAGTGCTGGGACAAAATTGCGCCCACCCCTGTTTCTGAAGCATTCACCTCCAGGGTAAATTGGAGCTGGGGGTCGACCTGAGCCAAAATGGGATTGTCAGAGAACATGCCTTTTAATTTCACAAAAGCACGTTCAGCTGCCTCGGTCCATAAAAATGGCACCTTAATAGAGGTCAGCTTAGTTAAAGGTTGTGCTATCCCACTATAGTTCCAAATGAACCTGCGATAGAAATTCGCAAACCCCAAGAATCGTTGCAGCTCCTTGCGGTTGTGGGGTGTTGGCCAATCAAGCACAGCCTTCACCTTGGCCGGGTCGGCTCTCAGCTCTCCCTCCACTACAATAAAGCCAAGGAAAGAAGTGGAATTGATGGAAAACTCACACTTTTCTGCCTTGACATAAAGTTGGTTTTAAAGCCGTTGTAACACAGCTCTAACATGAGTCTGGTGCTCCTCTAGCATGCAAGAAAAAATCAGGATGTCATCTAGATAGACAAAAATGAACTGATTTAACATGTCGCGGAGGACATCGTTAATTAAACGTTGGAAAACCGCTGGGGCGTTAGTTAATCCAAAGGGTATAACTAGGTATTCAAATTGCCCCAGGTGCGTTTTAAATGCCATTTTCCATTCGCCCCCCTTGTGTATTCTAACAAGTTGGTAAGCGTTACATATGTCGAGTTTAGAGAATACACGCGAGCACTGCAGGAGCTCGAAAGTGGAGTTCATCAGGGGCAGAGGGTATTTATCTTTGATGGTTATGGCATTGAGCTCCCGGTAGTCAATGCATGGCTGCAGGGACCCATCCTTCTTACCCACAAAGAAAAACCCCACCCCGAGGGGAGCCGAGGATGACCAAATGAGGCCGGCGTTCAGAAAGTCCTTTATGTACCTCTCCATCACCTCTCTCTCAGGTCCGGAAATATTATAGAGCCTGCTGGACGGCAACCTTGCGCCCGGGAGGAGGTCGATGGCACATTCATACGAGCGATGCGGGGGAAGTGCTAGCGCTTGTGACTTGCTAAAGACCTCCCCGAGGTTGTGATAGACCTCGGGCACAAGGCTGAGGTCTGGTGGCTCGGCCTGAGGAGAGGAGATGGGGAGGGACGGCGAACATTCGGCTGAACTTAGACATGTAGCCAAACAGTTAAGGCTCCAGGAGGTGATAGAATTTTGTGCCCAACTGAGAATAGGATTATGCCTCCAGAGCCACGGGTACCCTAGAACCACCACGTGAGAGGCACATGGAAACATGTAAAAAGTGAGCCACTCCCGGTGGTTACAGGACAGAAGAACGGATAGCTGTGCCATGCAATGAATAACGGATGCCACCGTCTGGCCAGAAAGGGTATGCACGGAGTGAGGAGCTGGCGGTTTAACTGTTGGAATCCCCATCTTGCGCACCAATTGGGAGGAGATGAAATTACCTTCTGCCCCGGAATCAATAAGGGCAGAGACCCTCCTCTTGACTCCCGGCAACTGAACCAGGGCCAAAATAGAAAAATTACCAGGGGGATCAGATTGAGTCCCGCCTGCCAGACCCCCACAACTATTGACGTATCGTTTGGCAGTAGGTGACATGTGTCCCACTTGTGCTTCAACGAACCACAGTAGGCACACGCCCTGATCCACTGCCGCTGCTCAGCCTCTGCCCGCGGAAGGCGAGCAGAGCTGAGCTCCATGGCTTCGGCGGAGGACTCGGATTCACCTATGTCAGTAGGCACCGGGAGCGCACGTAAGGCGAACAGGTGAGAGGAGGTGCCGCGCTCCCTAGCACGTTCATGGTACCAGTTATCTAAACCGACCGCCTGGTCAATAAGGCCATCCAAAATGGCAGGAACGGCATGAACTGCCAGGTCGTCGCGGAGCCGAGGATTCAACCCGTGGAAGAACGCACTGCGCAGTGCAACCTCGTTCCACCCCGAATCTGCTGCCTTGACCCACAACTCCACCGAGAAGTTGGCCACTGACTGGTTGCCCTGGCGGAGCGACAACAGACAACTCATGATATTCCCTTCACTCTCGGTTCGGTCAAAAGTGCGGGAAAACTCGGTTACAAATTGGTCAAACATTGGTGGCGCGTCCCTTTGGCTATCGATTACAGACCGTGCCCAACTAAGAGCCCGGCCCCGAAGCAGAAGGGTGAACTGATGAATTTTAGAGATGTCATCCGGAAACTCCCTTCCTACCTGCTCAAAATAAAGCCGAATGTGACAAAGAAAATCCTAACATTTCCCCACCTCTCCCGCGTACGGGACAGGAGTGGAAATGGAAAGGGTTCGGCGGATGATAGAAGAAGTCGGAGGAGCAGGTGGGGGCGAAGCCGCTGGAGCAGACATGCAGCCCAATTGTTCAGAAATTACACTCAGCTGTTGCATAATAGCCTGCAGCAGCTGACTGAGAGTGTTCAGCCACCTGCCTCTCTGTAACATTGAGGCGGTGGAGCGTGGTGTGCTCTGCTGCTGAGGCACCTGCTAGGCTGTAACCCAGGCTGGCTAATTCTGTCATATTGACTGGACAATCAGCCTAAGTGCAAAATGCAACACCAACAGAAAACACACAGAAGAAACGTTTGACCCTTTATTAATTTCAAAAGACGCAAACTTGGAGGAAACCAGTCACTCGCCAGAGGAGCAGCAAACCTGGCTGATTAATAGACGAATGAAGGGGGAGGTGGAAATCCAAAATGATACCAATCACGTGGGAGAAAAAGAGAGCCCGGTTCAGAACCCAGCGAAGGAGATGAACCAGCAGGTCAGGATTGCTGGTGGGGAAATGAGGAGCGGAGTCTGACTGGGTGGAGATGATGACTGCGATGGGGGAAGCAACAGGCTGGCGAACGCACCAATGCCCCTGAAGATGCACCGCTTCATCGGCAGCAACCTGTGGAGAAGGAGGAAAAAGTGTGTCAGGTAAGGTAATCCACAACACAAGTAGCTACTTAATTAGATTATCCTGCTCGAGGCAGTATACCCAAATGAGCCAGCGTTGAATCACTGAAGAGCACTTCCTTATAAACGCTGGCTCAGCAGGAACAGCAGGTGCATCAGATGAGTTGATTAGGAGCACAGGGTGAAACGGGAAGGAGGGGGCGAGCGCTCGCCAGTGCATGACAGAACGTGATCTTACCAGGCGCTCAAATCTCACATCAACTCTGAGTAGGGTTGCCAACTTTCTCACAACCAAATAAGGGACAGAGGGTTTTAACTAGGGATGGGCATTCGGTGAAATTTTCTTCACCGATCGTCGGGAGAATTAATGATTAATAATCGGTTAATCATTAACATTTTTAGGTAGGTAACAAGGCAGGTAGACTACATTAGAACATCAGGTATCAACACGGAGAGCCGCACAACTCAAATCCACCTCTCTGTTCGCTGTTCTCGTGTTGGCTTGGCTCGGGAATCTCGCAAGCTGATTGGCCGAGACGTTTTACCCAGCTTCTCTCCCTGCCGAGCGGCCACCCAGCAAACGAAGACTGCATTCATTGCTGTTTATCGCTCGTGTTGCTTAGTCTAGCCGCGTGGAACTTTTTGCTGTTCTCTTGTGCCATTTTGTGCGAAATAGTCTTCCCGTCGAGCCACTACGCCGCCTCCTGCAGCTTCCCTCGACGATCCTGCGCCTCTAGCACCTGAGGAGCAGTAAAGCTCTCATTAACCTGTGCAGTAAATCATCTTTATCTTGAGTTACGTATCTTGTTATAAGAATAAAAGAGTTCTAACAACATATTTATGTACACTTTATTTACATCTACGTATGTATGTACACTTACACACACACACACGTATCATATGAGAGAGAGTTAGAGAATGAATGTACGTATTATTTATGGGTGACGCGATAAGTGAGGGAGTGTTTTTCTTCGAGGATGAATTTATTAACAAGACAAGTTTGCAGTAAAACGTGAACACATGCGCATTGCGCAAACGAGGGAGGCTTTAAGTTGCGAGCCAGACAATAACGGGAGACACATACAGGACACATAACGGAACATATATTTCTTTCTTTTACTTTTTTCTTTTGTATGCTGCATTGCAGTGATTGCAGTACACCTGGTCATTTTTTTAAATTAAAATGGTCCCACGCAACACTTCGCCGCAACCTCTTCATGATTTGGCAATTGCCCTACGGAAGCTCGCATGTATCAACTGAGGCACGCCAGGGTACGGCGATGGTGTAATGTTGCCCCCTGGTGCCCAAATTTTGCCAGTGGCACAGTTAAATGCATTGCATTGTTTGAGGACGGCCGTGCACTAGGCCTAATAACCTACATTCGGATTGTTTAAAAAAAAAAAAAACGGTTTGTCGACGAAAATGAACTTCCTCGGTGAAATTCTTAATGATCAATTATCGGTTAATCGGTTAATTATGCCCATCCCTAGTTTTAACTATTGCTCGGTGCCACATTGTTGTGTACATTACTGTAGTCATAATACTGGGATTTTTTAACCTTTATAATACCTTAAAAAAATCCTGATATTCAATGTCATGTTTAATACTACAAGAGAAAAAATACCACACTGGACACCTAGAAATTTCAGATTTTTATTTTATTTTAATTTTTTTAATATGTAACCTTTATTTAACCAGGAAAGACTCTGAAATGCATCAAGCCGTCAGTGAGACACAAACAGCACATCCAGATGGATTCCTCATCACAGCAGGCAACTTCAACCATGCAGAGTTAAAGGCCCGCCTACCAAAACTACACCAACACATGGACTTTCCAACAAGAGGAGACAACTTGCTGGACGTCGGGTACAGAGCTCACAAGAGTGCATACAGAGCCTCTCCCTTCCCCATCTTGGTCTCTCTGATCACATCATCATCTTGCTAAGACCTGCATACAGACCAGAATGAAAGCCATCAGATCAGCAAAAAAGCAGGTACATGTGTGGCCAGAGGGGGCCTCGGATGCTCTCAAAGACTGCTTCAGCACTACAGACTGGGACACTTTCAAGCATGCAGCCACTCAAAATGGACACACAAACATAGAAGAGTACACTGAGGTCGTTGTAGCGTACATAGCTAAATGCATTGATGATGTCACTCACTGCAAAACTGTCACTGTTTGTGCTAACCAGAAGCCATGGATGACAGCAGAGGTCCACAGGCTCCTGAGGGCTCGGGGCGCTGCCTTCAGGGCTGGTGACACTGCAGGACTAACAACAGCTAAGGCCAACCTGTCCCATGGTATCAAGGAGGAAAAATGACAGTTCAGCAAGAAGATATCTGGCCACTTCAGCAACACCAGAGATACACATTCTCTCTGGTGTGGCATACAGACGCTCACCAACTATAAACCTCCACCTCAGACCTGTGCAAGTGACATCACACTGCTTAACAACTTAAATGATTTCATTGGCCGCTTTGAAGCACTCCTCCCCCAAATAAGCAGGCTATAGGCACTTTTCCACGGGCCCCGGTTAGCCTCGGCCCGAGAACACGACCCCGGTTGGCGCGGCTCCATGGTCCCTCAATTGGTTTTCAACAGTAATGCAGCCCGGCCGCGGGTGGGTGGGATTTCTTAACAGCCAGGCGGCGCCTCACTCTCGTGACGTGAAGCGCGCGACCCAAACATAACATGGCTGCTCTACAAGGCGACTCCTCGGTCTGTGTCTTTTTTCGCCATAAATACCAAAAAGCACCGCCAGATAAGGGTACAGGCAGCGAGACTAAACACTCTGGAATAGTTCTGCAGCTTCTGGGAGAGCCGAAGACATGAGGATACAAACTAGGTCATAGGACGGTAAGCTAATGGTTGCTAATGCTAGTTTGCTGTAAGTACGTTGTGCTACACTGTAATGTCTGCAAGTTAGGTACTAAAATATGTATGCTGTGTGTGTGTGTTTCAGATGGCTCTGTTGTTGAGAAATTACCTCTTCAAATGGTCGTTCTGGCTCAGCAACGCCTCTCACTGTCATCAGCCTGTCACTGATGTCAACACAGCTTCACCAACAATCAGTGGTTATAGAGCTTAAGAATGTCTGTAGAAACGTTTATTTCCTGTACAACAAATTGCTCTGATCTGCATGAAAATCATGGAGAGACTGTTGAGACATCATGGACGTACCTGCTTCTGCAGCAGAGTCTGAGATGGTGTCATAGAAAAAAATGATCAGCTGACACAACTTGATCGCCAGATTAATAACTATATTAGCCACAAAATATCTATTCAAAAAGTAAACAGTACTGAGTTACATATAATAAGATATATTTTAAAGTTATGATGTATTATAGGCCAAAACAAACTTGATCTAGGATTAAAGGCAATTAGGTAAAATAGGTAATGTTAATGAAGGCCTGTCTTTCTCTCTTTCCCTGTTTTTTTTTTTTTTTTGGGGGGGGGGGTTATTGCCTTCCCTCACTGATATCCTTGCTTTGTAATCACCCACATATACAGTATATGTGAAGAGGATGATAAAATAAAGGCAGCGTTGGATTTTTAAATAGCTTTATTATCACCCGCCTTCATCAGAACTCGGCTGCAGCCCATGGCTTGAGCAGGCTGCAGCTTCATTCCTCCAGCTCTAAAAGAGAGGAGACACGTGTGTATCTACCAGTTGCAGAATCAGAAAGAGAGAGGCAGATTTACAGCACAGTGCAGCATATATACTCAACTCAGACAATACATCAAAGACATTCACAGCAGTCAGTCTGGGCATTTGCATATCAGAGGTACAGACAGGATGCATGAACACAATGCATGGATGACACTTTAACCTCACAGCTGTAAACGCAGCATGCAGCGGAAAAAACCCAGGAGTGCGAGCTGACTGTCTCTGTGTTCTGTCTCTGTGTTGTGGGGGTTGAATCAAACCGCTACATATGTATACATATATATTTTTTTCACCCTATTTATTTATCCTTTTTGGAGACTGATGTGATACTTGGAAGATCAGTATGTGTAGTACCATCTTGTATAAAGTCAATAAAAACTTTAATTACAAAAAGGCAATTAAAATAATGCAGTCATAAGGTTACATGGAAAATAATTGATTTCCTCGATACATGTACTGTAGAAATACTGTATATATTCTCTGCATCAACAATGTACTATACATGCATTCATGTAGTATTGCACTGGGAATTGCACTGACAATAAACCTGTAAGTTTTTGCAGATGTCTCTTTTTTATATATCTGAAGGTTACCACCATGTGGCACAAATTAAATACTGAAAGATTGGAAAAGCTAAGAATAATCCAGCATTTTGAGAAATCACTTTTGGTTTGGTGCAAGTCTGTCAACAAAATTGTGAGCCATATTATATTATATAATATATATTATATAATATATAATATTATGAACCATAAAGCAGTTTGTGTTAAAATGTTAAATCCCATTAAACCTAATCCAGGGGCTTCCAATCAGTTGTCATGGGGGGCCAAGACCCTGCAGGTTCTCTCTTCTACCCAGTCTGTTCAGCAGGTGTTGTCACTGATCAGTCAGTGGAAGAAGTTCAGTGGAATCTGCTGTTGAAGACACTGGTTGGAGGTAAAGCCTGCAGGGTCTTGGCCCTCCATGGCACATGATTAGACACCCCTGCCCAAACCCATTATGATGAAGAGCAGATGCTAATATGACCCAGAATTCCTCCATATATATCCAACAATACAGTCTTCAGTTAATAAAATCATTGTGTTGGTTACTTTTTTCTTAAAAATGAGCCTTTATTTTCAAGGTCACAGATAAATCCTTTGTACAGTTGACTCTTTTCCCACCGCTGTCTTAACAGACAAAATGGAAAATCATGATGCAAACACTTAAGTCACTAAATTCTTTATTACAATCAGCAGCAAATTCCAGATTATTCAGAATGTGCAAAATTCAAACTGTAAAAAAGAATAAAACTGGAATGGGTCACACACGGCTGCCACGCCCCCTCACTGAGAAGCAACCGGATCGGCCCTGGTCCTGGTCCAGCAGATCTTCAGCCTGCATCTCTGTAAATAGTGAGGCAAGGTCCAGTTGGGGTGGACATTTTCCGTCTTGCATAGACAAAAGACAAATGGGTGGTGGTTAGTTAAAGCAAGTTTAACACATATTTGGGAAATACACTTGTTGCTAAAAGCCAGTGGTGGAATGTGAATTAATGAATGGATCTTAATTTCGGATTGATTAAAGGTAAAGATTAAAAGAAAACAGAATAATATAACAAAGGGGAAAAAATTTAATAAGGTCAAATTAAACAATAACTCCTCTGATTATACAGTTCAACATAGGTTATCTGAAATGGGTGATGGCTGAAGCTGCAGCTTATATTACTCACCATATTTCATCCAAGAATTCAAAAGAAAAACAAAACAGGAGGGATTACAATTTGAATGTGACAATAAAGTACTTTGTTGTTGTATTTAACCACAGTTTTCATGTAGCTGCGCTTCGGTAGATTTTACAAGGGCTGCGTTACATTAAAAATCATCTGCTTTTACTGTGGCCTCAGCAATCAGAATGAATTAATACATTCACTTGAATGGACTCTAGTACTTTAACTGATGCTGTGAATCACTGAGTATGGAGTCACTCAGTCAAAATCTGAAGTTTTTATCCAAAAACACAAACCAGGACTTTTACCAGGATTAACATATTTCATCGTTTTGCTCTCACAAGCGAATATTTAGGAGAAAACAGCGCGATTCAGCAGTTAGCACTAGCAAAAAAAACGTTGGCTAAAAAACGTTAGCTTAAAAACGTTAGCTAAAAAACGTTAGCCAGCACAGAACAGCACAATTTAATGCCCAGGACCAAAGTGCAATACAAAACTCAAACCAGGACTTTAACCAGGATTAACATATTTCATTGTTTTGCTCTCACAAGCGAATATTTAGGAGAAAACAGCGCGATTCAGCAGTTAGCACTAGCAAAAAAAAAAGTTAGCTTAAAAACGTTAGCTAAAAAACGTTAGCCAGCACAGAACAGCACACAATTTAATGCCCAGGACCAAAGTGCAATACAAAACTCAAACCAGGACTTTAACCAGGATTAACATATTTCATCGTTTTGCTCTCACAAGCAAATATTTAGGAGAAAACATGCACGATTCACCAGTTGGTACTTGCTAGCTAGCAAATTAAAAACGTTAGCTTTAAAACGTTAGCCAGCACAGAACAGCACTGTAATGGCTCAAAAAAAGTGAGCTTACCACCAATAGGATAAATAAGCAAGCAGATGCACATTATTACAAATTACTCACCATGATGGCTTTCGTCTACAGCTTGTCCATAGTGCGGTTTCTATATGCTGTGCAGCCATAGGTCCGGGTCACTCCTCACTGTGGATCTGCCACAAAGCAGAGAAAACCCCGCACCTCTTCACTGGACCACGGTGTAGAGTGCCGCAAAACCTACAACGCTGTCTGTATTAATATCATATTTACTCCGTGACAGTTAGTCCATGACAATATTGCAAATGGCTGTTATCAGAAGACGGGGAAGACGTCGCTTTCATGACGTTACAACCAGACCAATCAGCGGCGAGCAGTCAGTTGACGTCACTTCGCGGCCGAGTCGGGCCATGGATGGACCTTGCCCTAGATCAGGTACGAAAATCGCGCCTGCTAACCGGTGCTGGGGCTCATGGAAAATGCACAAACGCCGGGGCGGTGTTGGGGAAAACGGGGCTCGTGGAAAAGGGCCATATAAGTCTGGATCTGGCTAGCGTGAAGAGGACCCTCTCCAGGATCAACCCACACAAGGCAGCTGGACCAGACAACATATCAGGTCACATTCTGAAGGACTGTGCGGAGGAGCGCAAGAATGTCCTGACCAACATCTTCAACATCTCCCTGAGTCAAGCTGTTGTCCCCACATGTTTCAAAACTTGCTACCATAATACCATTTCCAAAAAAACCCATCCCATCCAGCTATAACGATTACTGGCCAGTAGCACTGACCTCCATCATAATGAAGTGCTTCGAGCTGCTTGTCATGCACAACATCAAGTCCACCCTGCCTCCCTCCCATGACCCATCTCAGTTTGCATACAGGTCAAACAGATCCATAGAAGATGCCATTGCAGCTGCTCTCCATCCAGCTCTCACCCACTTGGACTCAAAGAACTCCTATGTGCGAATGCTGTCCTTGGACTTCAGTTCAGCATTCAAGACAATCATACTCCAGCACCTAATACAAAAACTCAAACACTTGGGACTCAAAACCTCTCTCTGTAACTGGGTGCTGGACTTTCTTACGGGGAGGCCACAGAATGTACTGGTTGGCAGCAACACCTCCAAGACCATCACACTGAGCACAGTGGCAACACAAGGGTGCATGCTCAGTCCGCTGCTCTTCACCCTGCTGACCCATGACTGCATACCAGCTTGCAGCACCAACCACATCATCAAGTTTGTGGACGACATGATGGTGGTGGGCCTCATCACAAACAATGATGAGGCCAACTACAGAAATGAGGTGAGCCAACTGGTCCAGTGGTGTAAAGACAACAATCTCTTCCTGAACATGGGAAAACACAAGGAGATTGTGATCGACTTCAGGACAGAACACACACAGCAACCCCTCTGATCATTGATGGAGCAGCTGTGGAGAGGGTGAGCAGTACCAAGTTCCTGGGAACGCACATCGCTGAGGACCTCTCCTGGTCCAACAACACTACATAACTGGCCAAGAAGGCTCAAACTCACGTCTATTCCCTCTGCAAACTGAGGAGAGCACAAGTCCCACCCCCCATCATGTGCTCATTCTACCGGGGCACCAACTGCATCACGGTGTGGTGAGGAAGCTGCACTGCCTCCTGCCAGAAGACACTACAGTGCACGGTGAAAGCAGCCAGCAAGATCATCGGTGCCCCTCTGCACCCCTCTTGGACATCTACCACACCCGCCTCACCCGAAGAGCCATCAACATTGCAGGCAACACCTCTCACCCCTCACACTCCCTCTTCAGCCCTCTGCCCTTGGGGAAACGGTACCCAAGCCTCCAGGCACGCTCCACAAGACTGCTAAACAGCTTTGTTCACCAGGCCATCAGGACCCTGAACTCTTCCCCCACCCCTGGACCGTAACACACTCACCCACACAATAACTTCCTCAGCTGTTTGCACAGAAAGACTTGGTACACCAACAGTAACACATCTGCTGCTGTATGTCTGCACTCTACTGCGCACTATTTGCACAAATGCCATACCTGCTGCTGTCTGTCTATTATTGCAGTATTGATCATATGCAGTCCAATCTGTCATTGTCTGCACCTACACTACCACATTGAACTTGCAATTACAGGTATTACAGCTCCACCTTTTCTGTATATAGGCTTGCTGGGTTTTATTGTTTATCTTTATTTGCACTATGGGATTGCTGAGTTTTATCTTTTATCTTTATTTGCACTACGGGTAGCATTACTGTACATAGACTGCTGTTGTTGTTTTTCACCCTTATTCCTTCTTTTCTTATATATTACACACACCACTAAGAGAGAGCGAAACAGCATTTCAGTTCTCCTGTATGTCCTGTATGTATAGAAGTACTGACAAATAAAACTCTTGAATCTTTGAAGACACCGGGAAAGCTGCAGCTGGTATCAACATATCTATTTGGAACAAAATGAATACTTCAAATATCTTGAATCAAAATATAGCATGTCTTACCTTTTTAGAAATGTTTTTTTCCTGGCCTTCTTCAAAGAAAAATCCTTCATTATGTCCTTTAAGTCCAGTTCATGAATATTGTTATGTTCTATGGATGCATGCTTGATCCAGTCTACTTTTTACCAAGTTCAGAGTTGACTGTCCCATGCACAGCTGTCTGATGTAAGCAATCATGGTCTTTCTTCTCCCTTCGCTCTTCTCCTCCAGGTGAGTGCTGCTTTCACTTCAGTGAAGTCACACCCTGCTCATGATGTATATGGTGACGACAACTGCAAAACCTGAATAGAAGGTGTTTTATCATCAGGTACAGGTGCATTTCAATAAATCAGAATGTCATCAAAAAGTTTATTTATTTCATTAATTCATTCAAAAAATGAAACTTTATGTTATATATACTGTATTACATGAAAGAGAGTATGGTATCAATGAATATAGTAACTGTGGGTGTAATATGCCCAATTCCCCACACAAGCACAATTTATTAAATGACAGCAATACTGGACAAAATATTATGATTTGATTTGTTTGTTTGCCATTGTCCTGTAAGATGGTGGCGCAGCGGCTGCCTGCAGCGGCTGCCTGCAGCGGCCTCTGCCAATGTTAACATGGTATCTTTGTTTGAGCCTCTCTTTGTCTATGTCATCGAGCGACAAAAAGGGGAAATATGTCTATGATTGTCAGACTCTTTTTGAACGCATGATACAAACATTCTGGTTGTGAAAATTTGAAGCATTGGCTGGGCAAGCTGAGCAAGTTGGGATTATTGCGTAGGACAATCCCAGGTTTGGTGGCCTCGCTCCATACACCGGTGAGGAGGAGACACAAGCGGTGTGAGAGAACAAGGAAGCGAGGTAAACGTGGAGGATTACGCACCAGGATAACAGCTAATCCATACAGGCCGGCAGTTCATACCATCATATTGGCCAATGTGCGCTCCTTGGATTGTAAAATGGATTACATCAGACTTTGGAGAGCTTCCCAGCATAGCGTGAGGAACTGCTGTGTTGGTTTTTACGAAGACGTGGTTGAGTCATAACATTTTGTACTTTGCGATTCAGCTGGAAGGGTTAACTCTCCACAGAGTGGACAGGACAGCTACGTCGGGTAAGCGAAGAGGCGGGGGGCTGGCTGTTTACATTAATAACTTGTGGTGCCAGGATGCAAAGGTGATCACTGTTCATTGTACACCTAACATCGAGTACATGACTGTGAAATGCAGACCGTTTTATCTGCCGCGGAAGTTGGTGGCTGTCTTGATTGTAGCAGTCTATGTTGCTCCAAGTGCTAATGTGAGAGAGGCTGTGAGTGTCTTGTATCACATCAGTTCGCTGCAGACAGCTCACCTAGATGCTTTTATCATCATTGCGGGTGATTTTAACCAGGCGAGGAGCAAGTCTGTTTTACCTAAATTCCATCAGCATGTGAACTGTGCTACTAGGGGCAATAATACACTAGATCATGTGTATACAAATGTATACAAACATCAGGAACTGCTACAGAGCAGCCGCTCTCCCACACATCGGAAACTCTGATCACCTAGCTGTTAGGCTTGTGCCTGTATACAAGCCAATGGTAAAACAAATTAAACCTGTTTTCAGAAAAGTGAGATTGTGGCCCCAGGAGGCTATTCCAACATTACAAGACTGCTTTGAGAACACACAGTGGGAGATCTTTAGAGAAGCTGCAACAAAGGACGGAGTCACTGATCTGCAGGAATGTGCAGAGTCTGTCATGGGATTGTAGCAATATTTAATTGTAAGGTACAAAGATTATTTAATTTAGACTTAAAGGTATGTATGTGTGAGGATGGAGGTTTGATCAGTCACCACAAACACTCACAAAACAATAGATAAACACTCATAACAGGGCCACCAGTCCAACTTAGACAATTTATTAATAATTCATCTTTATACCTTCAATCAATCAGTCTCAAATATTCATGAATTCTACTGGGTGACTTTAGAACCAAACACAGGAAAAGAAATTGACAGAAACGTCATATACCGTTTACAGATTTAATGATCAGGTTCAGATTAAATGACATTACATTCAACGGATTTGTTTGTAACGTGAAATGACCGAGTATTCAGCATCACATTCAATTTATAACTGATTATTGATCAGCAGAGTGTAATCATAGTTGTGGAACCACAGAAACTTTAGTATGAATTTGTAACTGTGATAACATGGAAGACTGAATTAACTGTACCAAAAATATGAAGAAAATTTGATGCAAATTTATGAAGAAAATTAAACTAATTATATGAAGAAATTCTGAATTACTCTAAGAAAGTAAAAATGGAATTTAAAGAAAAGAGGAATATTATTTCTCTTTAATTCTAGAGCTCCAATCAGAGTGATGAACTAGTTCCAAACCTGAGACAAATCATGGCATACTTAGGCTATAGACATCTCATTATTCAGCAGATGAAAAAGAAGTTGGCTCACGTGAATGTTGGTGCGTTGGGGTCTTCTTCAGCGGAATCCTTAGCTGAAGCTTTATTTGAGATGATACCAGAGAATATCTGCCCGCACATATCCTTCCAAAGTCCAGCAGTCACAAGCTGAGATTTTGACTGCGATAATGAGGCTTCTTCACTCCACCAGAGGCCGGAGCTCTTTTCTGGGCAGCCTTGGTGGCCAGCTGCTTCCTGGGGCTTTTCCTCTGGTAGATTTATGGGAGGTCTGCTTTGCTGGCCACATAGTATGCCATGCAGACACAAGAATCTTTCAGCAGCGTTCTTGGGTCTGAAGAATTAGATATAGTTCAAAATCTGATCCGAATCATAGAATTGGAGAGACAACATAACTAAAAAAATTTCAAGCCATGAAATCCGAGTCCTTCAGATTTTGTGGGTTGGCGAAACAGCTTCTGGTGTGATGGAAAGGATCCGTCCCCTTTTTAAAACACATGGTGGATTTAAAGAAAATCAATAGCAAAGTTTAGCAGAACAAAACAGGAAACAAAACGTCTGTGAACCAGGAGTTTCACTCTTATAAGGGCTCAAAGAAGAAAAAAGTAGTTTCCCAGACGTTTAAAGAAAAAAGGATTTTAAGCAAGACAAACACAGACTTTCACAAGACAGTTCTCTCTCACTCTGGGCATTTTCCCTTAAAACTGAATGAGTTTTGCGGGGAAAAACTTGACTGACATAAAAGGAAACCAATGGTCTTCCATCGTGGGAGGATTGAATGAACTTTGGTCCAATAAGAAAACAGTTCTTTGTCTGTAACTGACCAATAAAATGAAAGGGGCTGTTGCCCAACAGAGACTGGCTAGTGATTGCCAGTCAGATGACTTGAGGAAACTTTTCTCAGACACATCTTAATAACTCTGAAAATTAATTATATACTTAATATAAAGTCTAAGCTAACTTCAGTGATTCGTGACTAACTTCAGTGAGCATGCATTTTATAAACTTGTACTTATATAATTAACATGCATTAGAATAAGGCTCATTTAAGCATCTTTTTTTAAACATGCACACATTTAAAATCAAGGATTAATGAAATATTTCAAACCAGAATGATATGTCAGAGTCCCACTTGATTTTCCAGGGTGTCCTGAAAAAGAAAATCTGAGAGTTGAGAGTTTTGTACCAAGTCATTTCATTCATTAACCTCCGTTCAGCTTGTAGAGTCAAAAGCAAGCATATTCCAGAGTCGTCCACCAGGGGGTAATGTTAAACTGTGGATAATTCCTAGCGACCTGTGGAGGGCAATCCAAAGTCTCTGGAATGCATCAAAGACTGTTAACGCATAAACCTGTCTGGTTGGGAGGAAGCTCCAGTTTATTTATGATGGCAACTACTCCGTTCCTGGCACGAAATGGGATCCATATCTCTCGTACCTTTTATCATGGAATGTGTTTCCAAACCGGTGGTCCTTAACCCTCTAATTGCCCTAGGTGCCGTGTGGCACCTGGGGCAATGCAAGGCAACTCAAGACCCGCCCCCCAGTGGTCAAGAGTGGTAAAAAAAAATTTTGTCAAAAAAATAGTTCAGATTTCCAAGGCTATAACTTGAAAGTTACAAGAGATAATGGCATACTGTCAATTAGAAAGATGTAGAATATGATCCAAAGTTTCAGATAGGAATAAATTTACGCATCTAATTTACATAATGTTGCAACATACAGGGGAATACAGGGATGTCAGAATTAGTTGACAGCTGCAACGCCGTGCTCTGCCACTAGGGGCACACAAAATCTCACACTCAAAGGGTTAATACAATTGCTGAAAATAAGCCCCCTCCTCCACAGACCAGTCACAAGGATGTCACACTCCCAGACAGGCTCAATGACTTTTATGCACGTTTTGAAGTTGGAAATGGCAGCAATAATGATGAGGTACAGACACCTCTATCATCATCATCATCATCATCATCATCATCCACTGAGCAGGCATTTCAGGTGACAGCCGTCCAGGTTAGACGAGTGTTTGCCAGGGTTAATTCACGCAAAGCAGCAGGATCTGACAACATTCCTGGGTGTGTAGTGAAGGAGTGTGCTGAAAAGCTGAAAGATGTCTTTGCAGACATCTTTAACACCGCCCTCTCTCAGGGTGCTGTGCCCACCTGCCTGAAGAATGCCATCATAATCCCCTTGCCAAAGAAACCAAATCCTGACTG
Organism: Pholidichthys leucotaenia; assembly: GCA_020510985.1. NCBI lineage: Eukaryota > Metazoa > Chordata > Actinopteri > Cichliformes > Pholidichthyidae > Pholidichthys > Pholidichthys leucotaenia. The sequence goes on along the minus strand of CM035840.1, from coordinate 90,379,297 downwards.
CCTTAATGATTTTTGTCCTGTGGCATTGACACCAATAGTGATAAAATGTTTTGAACGGCTTGTTTTGCAAAACATTAAGCCCCAGCTCCCTCCAGAGTTGAACCCCCTGCAGTTTGCATATAAAACTAATCACTCAACCGAAGACACCATCTCCTCTGTACTTCACCTCACCCTATCACATCTGGAGGAAAGGAATACCTATGTTAGGCTCCTCTTCATTTACTTCTCCTCTGCATTTAATACCATCATCAGTTGGTGGAAAAACTACGGTTGTTGGGGGTGGACCTTAGCACGTGTGGCTCGATTCTCATCTTCCTGATGCAGAGGCAGCAGCGAGTCAAGGTAGACAGTTCTATCTCAAACATCAGAACTGTGAGTACAGGATCTCCTCAGGGCTGTGTCTTGAGGCCCCTGCTGTTAAGCCTGCTCATTCACGACTGTACTGTCACATTCAGCACCAATCACATCATTAAGTTTGCTGATTATATGACAGTAGTTGGTCTGATTAATGAAAACAATGAGTCTGCGTACAGAAGGGAGGTGGACCAGCTAACAACACGGTGCAGATTACATTATCTTCACCTTAATGTGGAGAAGACTAAGGAGATGGTGATCGACTGCAGGAAGGTGAGCAAGTACCATCACACACCGCTGTCTATTGGGGGCACTTTTGTGGAGAGGGTGAACAATGTTAAGTTTCTGAGGATTTACCTGGCAGATGACATGACCTTTAACACCAACACCACAGCCATTATTTAAAAGGCTCATCAGCGACTCTACTGTCTCCGGCGGCTAAAAAAGGCAGGTCTTCCTACTCAGCTCCTCACCACTTTTTACAGAGGCACCCTGGAATCTGTCCTTTCATATGGCCTGACTACCTGGTTTGGGAATTGCACAGCTTAAGAGAAGCAAAACAGCTAGTAAGATTATTGGTGTCCCCTTCCTCTCCTTGGAGGAGATTTACAACAAACACTGTGCTAACAGGACTGTTAACATCATTAAAGACTGCTACCATCCTTACCACAGTTTGTTTTCTCTTGTGCCCTCAGGGAAGAGGTACAGGTGTCTTCAGGCCAGGACAGCCAGATGTTGAACAGTTTTTTTTCACATTCAATCAGGATTATAAATGGACTGTGCCTTGTTCCCCTGCCAATTGCTTTTCCTCCCCCTCACCTCAGCTAAACCTCGACAGGAAGGCATTTCGACCGACCCGGCAGCCCCACGCTACAGCCGTTATGGGTACTTGCTCAAGCCCAAAGGTCCAGAGAGTTACGGCCCCTGCTGGGTGGTTTTTTTTGGGGGGGGGGGGATGACACAAAGGACATGACACTCCACCCAGGACTTTGGGGTGTTGGGGGGGAAGGTAGTTAGAGATGCTAATGGGGGGAGAGGCGAGAGATAAAGATGTGCCTTTCACCCCCGCTGTGCCAGGTTCACACCTGAGGACACAGGGGTGCAAATGTATTGTATTAAGCCTTGCTCTGTGACGTGTATGTTAATGTGTATGTTGGTGTGTGTACATGCTTGGTAACTGGTATGTTAATGTGTTTACCTTGGGCGCCAGAGGCGGGAAGAAAGTGTATAAAGGAGTTTGCTTTGGCACTCAGAGTTATTCTGTTCTGTGTTGGAGGAGAAATAAAGTTCTGTGTCGTCAGCTCGTGTCTCGTCTGCTTTCTTCCTCCACAATATGTGTTTAAATCACAACTTGCCTTCGTGAAAATGTCGTGAACACACGACCATGTGTGCAGGAATATTGTTGAAGCTGATGTCTTTCCTTCTGACCACTGCAGTCCATTCCATCCGACGCCTCTTTGTTAGCTCGGAGACCCAATTCTCCACTTTTCTTCCAAGTCAGGAAGTTAAAACAGCACTTGCTCTTTCTCATTTAAAAAAATCATATGCTTTATCAATCTTTTTCCATACCAATCATGAGTGCGGTTATTGCTTTTGATAACACAGCAAAACTTCCCCATTCTAGCGTTGCGTGGTATTCGAATGAATAATAATAACACACTAAAGTAACCCTCTCAAAAACTTTTAACTTAACCGCTTTCATCAGTCACTAGTAAACAAAGACAGACAGACCACTTTTCCCACAATTCCTTGTTTTTTCTATCGGGTAACATCATGTGCCCATTCTCTATACACATACACACATTTATTTTTGATGATGATGGTTATAAGTTATTTTTTAATTAAATTACAAATCATGCTATTCTAATTTCCTTAGAAGCACTAATGCTCGGAATGAGGGCTGATATTACTGTGATAATAATAGAGAAGATAAAAACGAGTAAACCACTCCTATAATTCACTAATTTACTGCACTTAACACGTTAGACAGCATAACTGAAACAGCTCATCTTTCAGAAACCATTGTCTAAGAGAGATTATTGTCCACCAGGTAAACAAACATAAACAACACAACAGTGTGGTCAGTTTTCTAAAGCTGAGATAGTCGGTCATTGAAAATAAAAAGCACTAACTTTACTCACTAACCTTACGGTGTGATGTCTAGAGCTGGCCCAACCTCAGCAATCCATCATTGGGGACAAAGTGCAGCTGACACCGCTGACAGGCGGCCGGAGCCGAGGCAACGGGGCGGAGGGAGAGGGAGAGGAGGAGGAAGAGGCCACTGGCTGCATCGCTGTAGTGCTGCTATATGACTCTGCTTTACAGCGTCTACATTTAACTTTTTTCATTTATTTATTTTGGAAAATTTAATTCTCGCTTTTTTGGCCTCTTTGTCTCTTTCTTCGCTGGAACAGTTACAACTGAACATGCCCATAAACTTTAAAATTAAATGACATATCGACAATACAATTAATAGAGCAAATAAATAAATAAATTCATTGACGTGAAATTTTTATGACTGACGCTGCTAGTGTGCATCGGGTGGAACCCTGCTATATGTGCACGATACAGAAAGCGGAGAGAGGAGAATTGTAAATGTGCCATCATGTAATAACAGAAATAACATAAGTGTGGGCGGTTCGGTTAACCCCCACAACAGATTAAGGACAGTCAGCTCTCTTCTCTTGGTTTTTCCCGCTGCACTACTGAGATGTAATGTGCCATTCATGTATTGTGATGTAATGTGCCATTCATGTATAGTGTTCATGCATCCTGTCCTTACTGTGACCTAGAGGCTGAGATCAATATGTAGATGTGCCTTGTAACCTCTTTGTCCTACACCTGGAGCAGAGGCTAGCAAATCTGCCTATTGTTATGTAGGTCTCTCAAATGCAAATGTCTCATGCCTGTTCTGCAGTCCCTTTGATCGTACCAACTGCTGTGAATCTGCTTTGATGTATTGTCTGAGTTGGGTATAAATACTGCACAGGTTCTGTAACTCGCTCTCTCAATTCCACTTCCTCAACTGCTGCTGCTGGACACAGACTTTGTGTCCTCCTTCTCCGAGAGCCGCTGGGCTCGCTTCCGGCGCGCATGCATGGCGCCGGGAGCGGAGCTTGTGACGGCGGTATGATTAATAAAACCTGCTTAAAACCACAGCATCGCTGCTTATTTTCCCATGCCGCCGCATAAGGTTATTTCGTTCTAGGCATTTATTCTTCACTGACTAATTACACAGAACAGAGGGGAGGTCATTCACACAGACACTCATCTCACTCAGGTTGATGCAGACACATAATCTATCACACACAGGGAAAACAACACTATCACAACCGGACTTATAACATAATTATAATGGCACAACAATAACAGAACACAAGAGGCTGCACGGTGGCGCAGTGGTTAGCACTGCGGCAGCACAGTTTACCCTTGGCCGGGGGATCGTGGGGATCGTGGGATCGTGGGTTCGATCCCAGCCCCCGACCAACAGTGATCTGTGTGGAGTTTGCATGTTCTCTCCGTGTATGCGTGGGTTTACCCTGGAATTTCTCCGGTTTCCTCCCACATGCCAAAAACATGCAGGTTAGGTTAATTGGAGACTCTAAAGTGGCCCTCGGGGTGAATGTGTGTGTGAATGGTTAAGGGATAGCGCCGTATCGTGGCTGCTTCATCCATCCAGGTGGTGGATGACCCTCAATTTCCCCTCTGGGGATCAATAAAGTATACTAAATCTAAATCTAGCAACAGTCTTTGAATCCCCTGCGGCGCATATTGGGAGAATCCCCCGCCCCTACACTGTCCCTCTCCAGACTGGTTTCTGTCCCCAGAATAATAATTCCAACTCAAAGGCCCAGTACAAATCCGTCCAGGTGCTGGGGCACCCGCCGTTGACGACGGCTGGTACACACGGGCACGTTAGTGTCCATCGGGCCTCAACCGGGGTATCCAGTTGGGATGGAGCCTCAGGCTTGGCCACCCACGGGGTAGCTGACTGGTATGGGGCAAGGGAGTCGCGGTGAAGCACCATCACCCAGTTCCTCTTTTGCAGCCTCACCCTGTACACTACATCCGACAGTCTCTGTAGGACCATGCACGGTCTTGACCAGTGGCTCACCAGCTTTGGTGACAGTCCCTTTTTCTGCTCCGGGCAGAAATCCCAGACCTGATCCCCTAGTGCAAAGTCTCTTCCCTGCCAGCGGGAGTCATATGCTCGCTTCTGTTGACTCATTGCTGCTACCGGGCCTCCCAAGTTAGCTTGTGCACCAAGTTAAGATGTTCTCTCAAGCAAAACAAATAATCCAACCCAAGTTTGCCTTCCACCTCCGGCTCTGCGGGTGTGTGCAGTTTGCGTCCAAACGTCAGCGCTGCAGGGGTGCACCGGGTGGATTCCTGAACTGCCGTCCGGTACGCCAACAGAACCAGGGGCAGATGCAGGTTCCAGTCTCGCTGTCACTGGTCTACTGGGATGGCGAGATGAGTGGTCAGGGTCCGGTTAAAACGTTCGACCAGGCCATTGCTCTGTGGATGCAGTGGGATGGTCCGGGCCTTCAGGATGCCCAGCTGCTTGCAGACCTCCCCGAAGACCTCTACCCCAAAGTTCCATCCCTGGTTGCTGTGCAGCTCCTCCAGCGTGCCAAACCGACAAAGCATCTCATCCACCAGCTTTGATGCTGTGGTGGCAGCGCTCTGATCAGGGACCACATACACCTCTGGCCACTTGGTGAAGTAATCCATTGCGACCGGAATGTGCGGGTTCCCCCAATCCGTGGTCGGAAAAAGGCCCAGAATGTCCACTCCAACATGCTCCATGGGTGCCTCTACCCGGTACTGCTGCAAAAGACTGCTGAGTTGGTCCTTTCTGAGCCGTGCAGGTGTCACAGCGGTGGACATGGAGCACTACATCCTGACGACACCCTGGCCAGTAGAACCCAGGCCCGAAGACGCTTCAGGGTCTTCGTCACCCTGAAGTGGCTTGCCCCCACCGACCCATAGACCAACTGGAGCACCTTGGGGTGGAGCCGTCAGTGAACCAGCAGCTGCCAGACGTGATGCTGCCCAGCTGGAGACTGCCACCACTGATAAACAACACCCTCATGACAGCAGAGGTTGGACCACTGGGAATGTAGGGCCTTGGTTTCTGGGTCCAGTACAGACACAGCCTCCCAGGCGGGCCGTTGGCCCGCATCCAGCCACTACTGGACCTGAGAGATGACAAGATCTCCATCCTGCATGCTCTGAAGCTGCTGTGCACTGAGGGCCTCTGTGACGCCATCACTGGGGAAAGCTGGCTGACCCTGAACTCTGTCCACCCCCCCACCCCCCTGGACCTTAACACTCTCACCTGCACAATAAGCACCTCAGCTGTTGGCACAGAAAGACTGGCACACCAACAGTAATACATTTGCTGCTGTATGTCTCTGCACTTCACTGCAACCATTTGAACAAATGCCATATTTGCTGCAGTCTGTCATTTCAATATTGATCATGTTAAGTCCTATCTGTCACTGTCTGCACCTACACTACCGCACTGAACGAGTATTGCTGCTCTGCTTTTCTGTATATAAGATTGTTGGGCCTCATTGTTTATTGTTTATCTTTATTTACACTATGGGAGGTCTGGGTCTATCTTTTGTTGCCATTTGCACTACGGGTAGCATTACTGTACATAGAGTACTGTTGTTTTTCCATCCTTGTTCCTTTTTCTTTTTTATATTGTGCACACCACTGAAGAGAGAGAGAAATGCTATTTCAATTCTCCTGTATGTCTTGTACGTATAGTAGATTGACAAATGAAAATCTTTGAATTATATGAGGATGTCATGAGGTGACCCTCGCGGATCACCATAAGATGTCCACCGATGAGTTTTGCAATGATGGTGCTTTATTTACAAGACACAAGACACACATACAGGACTATGACTGTGGCGAAGATACACTGAACATAGAGCTTGGGACCGTAAGGCTAACCCCAGCCACTTACGGTCTAAAACATGACATGACATGAACGAGCAAAAGCACGAGAATATACAAATGAACCTGGCGTGACCAGAACGATGAATGTCTGACGAGGTTTAGACGATGTCTGACGATATTCCTGCAATCTAACTGCCGTCAGCGCCCGCCTAATAAAGCCAAACGCTAACGAGCAGTAATGACAGACAGCTGACTGACTTTGACAGACGGAAGCCCCACCGAGCGCCTTCACAATAAGAGCCCGGTGAAGCCAGAATATAACCCACAGCTGTCAAAGCCGGCAGCGAGCTATACGTAGCCCGAGCGCGGACAAGGCCGGCGCTCGGGTCATAGCAGTACCCTCCCTCCGAGGGCGGGCTTCCAGAATGCCCATAGACCACCCTGCACCCCCCCCCCCCCCCACACACACACACACCAGGGTGGGCGGCTGGGGGCAGGTCCGGAGAGAGAGATAGACCAAACTCAGAATCAGTACAATAAGCACACAATCAAGACCAGGCAAGGGAAAAAAAAACAACAAAACTAACACAGCACAATGACAAAAAAATACACCAAATACTCAAATCAGATTAAATGCCCAAATAACAATTACAGCAAACAGCACAGGACAGCATGAGAAAATTAAATCTTTGCCCACATGTTTCACAAGAAAATGGCTTCTCACCTGTGTGAATGCTCAAGTGAATTTTCAAAATAACTATGTACAGAAAACAGAACAATTACTGGCTCACCCCTAACTGCAAACAGAACAAAATAAGGCAACTGTAGGACATAACCACAAATACCCACAGATACCCAAATAACCATTACAAAAACTCACAGGATAACAAGAAAAAAACAAAACAAAACAATTACTGGGACAGATCATCACCAGAAAATGACCACTACCCCCCCGACAGTTTATGCCAACTGGCGGAGACCAGGCGCTACAGGAACAGTTCAGGTGGTCTCCCCGCGTCCAACGGCCGACGGGTGGTCATGGGAGGCGGGACATGACCGGGCGGATCACCACAGTCCAAAGCCCAGCACGTCCGCTCCTCTGGTGGCCGAACCAGGTCGCCCAGCAAAACGCATAACACGTCGGGTGGCCGACCTGAAGCGCCGAACCGGTGAAGCAGTTCCTCAGGCGACCGACCCGCGTCCCTCAGCCACCAGTACCGGGGGAAAACATCCCACGGCGGCCTCCCTGGCGGAGACAAAACTTGGGAGAGCCGGGGCGAGCGAAAAGGGACCCCCACGGCCCCTGGCGATGATGCGCAGGGGCGATGACTCAGTAGAGGGACTAGAAGGCAAAGATGAGCCTGTACTCCGTCCGACGGTGAAGGGTCTGCAGCTCCTCCGGCGCTGCACCTCTGCTGGACCCCTATTGAGTCCCGGCTGCACCGTTGGACCCTGATTGGGCCAGAACCGTGCCTGTGGTGGACCCCGATTGGGCCTCTGGCGCACCCACGTCGGACCCCGATTGGGCCAAAGCCGCTCTCGCGATGGACCCCAATTGGGTCTCGGGCGCACCCCCGTTGGACCCCGATTGGGCCGCCGCAGCCTCCACAACGGACCCCAACTGGGTCGGTGCAGCTCCGCTGACGATCTCCACCCCTGAACCTGGAACCTCCAAATCAGTGACCCCAACTGGCTCCATGCTGGCGACACTGCAACGAAGCTCACACACAACAAGAAAACTGGGATCAGTATCACCGGTAGCAACAGAACCCAGCAAGACGAGCTTGGGCTCAGCAGGCGGCTGCTCCTCACTCGCCTCCCCGAGAGGCAGGCAAAAATGCTCTGAAACAGAGGACAGAGACACAAGAGGGAGCACTTGCCTGCACTCGGGTTCTGTTGCCACCCAGGATTCCGTTGATCCAGGTTCAGGGCGGCGACTCTCGTCCGCAGGCTCCAACTCAGCTGCGTCGGGCTCCGCAGCTGGCAAGATAAGGTCTGCAGCCTGAGGTTCCTCCTGCGCTGATGTCCACGCCGATGACCCGTATGGCGTGGGGGCAGGGGACACTTGACCCGCTGACTCAGACAGTTCTGGCGAGGAAACCCGGGGACGCTTCTCCATCGGCACAGGTTCCGGGCCGCAGTCTGCTCTCCTCCTCTGTCCACGACGTGGCTGCTGGGCTGGATCCAGGCTTTCCAGCCGCGCAGGCCCCCTCCTCCTCCCGCGACATAGACCTGGCGTTGCGGACCACTCAGCAGGGGAAGACACAGAGGCAGCAGGTTTAGGAATAACAGTTACAGCAGGTGGCGGAAGCTCGGGGGGCTGCGAACCCCGAACTCCGGCCCCAGGAGTCAGACAAGGCAGATCATAATAATGGTGGGAAGAAATAACTTGCACTTGCCTGTCTCCTGGAGAGAAGATGGTGCCTGCTGCAGCGGGTGGAGTTCTCCTTTTATCCCTCCGGGAGAAAACGGCAGGCTCCTCGGGGCCACGAGGAGGAGCCACTCGGGATGGATTGCTGACAGGCCTCGCCAAAGCACGACTCACAGTACTCCCAGCCGCAGGGGGTGACGACAAAGAGGAGGACATGGCAGTCGGGGTGACGCGGGCATGAGGAGCTGACAGCGCAGCTGGAACAGATGACCCGTGGGCGGCGACTACGGGGATTCCCTTCTGTTGTGACGTGAATGATGCGGCCAACAGGGAGGCTGGGTCCCTCCGACTACCTGGAGCTGAATCCGGACGGGATTCTCGTTGGGGCTTGGTAGGAGCATGGCTATGGGGCCTACTGGCCGATGGAGTGGCGAAGGGCCCAGGAACACATGACGCTGGGACTGGGCGGGCGACAGGTACTGGATTCCGATCCACAGGTCCCCTGCCGGGCTTTCCCTCCAGCCGATGGATCTCCACTCTCGCCAGGGACGCTGTCCTCGGAGGAGGTGGAGGGGTTTCCTGGAGCGCCTTCTCCCTCAATGTGCGCTGTGCAAAAATCCATGATAACCTCTTTCTCCCTTCCGGAATATAGGTAAGATGGTAACGGTGCACGGCCCGCTGGGCGAGGTCTAAGTGATAACCAGCCGCTTTAGTGGGCATGAGACGGGCGGCTTCCGCCAGATAGCCGTCAATCTCCCCCAGCCACTCCGGGCAATAATCACACTCGCTGGCGGGCATCTCCCTACCAAGTCCAACTACAGGAGAGAAAACTCCACACAATGGCAAAACTCACGGAAGAAAGGCGTCTCGGTGTGGCGGCTCCGTTTAGACATCTGTGGCAGGAGTATACTGTCATGCGGTGACCCTCGCGGATCACCATAAGACGCCAAGAGTCCACCGATGAGTTTTGCAATGATGGTGATTTATTTACAAGACACAAGACACACATACAAGACTATGCCCGTGGCGAAGATACACTGAACATAAAGCTTGGGACCGTAAGGCTAACTCCAGCCACTTACGGTCTAAAACTTGACATGACATGAATGAGCAAAAGCACGAGAATATACACATGAACCTGGTGTGACCAGAACGATGAATGTCTGACGAGGTTTAGACAATGTCTGACAATATTCCTGCAATCTAACTGCCGTCAGCGCCCGCCTAATAAAGCCGGACACTAACGAGCAGTAATGACAGACAGCTGACAGACTTTGACAGACGGAAGCCCCACCGAGCGCCTTCACAATAAGAGCCCGGTGAAGCCAGAATATGACCCACAGCTGTCAAAGCCGGCAGTGAGCTATACGTAGCCCGAGCGCGGACAAGGCCGGCGCTCGGGTCATAACAGAGGAGGAGCTATGCACTGCTGCGCTCTCCCCAGCTGCAGCGGTCTTGAAGGCAGCAGCCCATGAGACTGCTAGGTCACGATCCTCGGCCCGCTGGCAGTGCCGACAGTCCTCCACAGCACAGGGGCACCGGGACAACGCATCAGTGTTGGCATGAAGGTGGCTTGCTCGATGCACAATCTGAAAGTCATAATTCTGCAGTGCCTCCAGCCATCTCGCTAACTGTCCATCCGGCTCTTATACTTCTGGATACTGCGGCCGGGTGTATTTAAATGTTTTTTTTTTTTTAAATCTCAGCTGCATCATAGTGAATTGTGTTAAACATGCGTACAGAAGGCAATCATGCCTTACATAGTTTGAAAGCTTAGAATTTCGTCTATTTAGTTATTAAAACAGATTTTGGAAAAATGATAACACTGGATTGAAATATAACTTTTAACCAGGCAACGTTAGCATGAGCTCGAACGAGTGACTTACCAAAAGTAGCTTGCTGCTGTCCCAGAATCAATGATTGTTCCACAAATACGGTCCATTTGTATTGTAAAGGGTCCAATATAGCCATTTGAGTAAGATTTATTGTCCATCTTGATGACGACGGGGGAAAACTGACCATAAAAAGACCATAAAACTGCCGAAAATCAACCGAAAATGGTTAGCTTTATAAGCTAGAAACACATCGCCAGGAGGTTGAACCGGAAAAAGAATCTCCCCCATCCGGGTTAGGACGGGTCATGCCCAGGAGAGATTGACAGCTCAGTTGACCCAATAGAGCCTCCATTTTGTGATTGACAGCTGTGGAAACCCAATGAGCAATAAAGGTCCATGAAGGCCCAGCCTCATACTGTAGGTAATGGGAACACAATGAGCCAATTACTGTATATCAGAGTAAGCAAATGATGGACGTGTGGCCTAGCCAACTAATTTCTGAATTCAGGGATACCTCACAAGGGGCCCATTCAGCTTCGTTGCCCCCGCGACAGCGTGTGCGTAACGCAGGTGCGTAAAACTAGCATAAACCAGTCCGTGAATCCAAGAAAGAAGCGTTGTAACATCACTCACCTTTTTGAAAAATGGCTAAAATTAATACGGAACAATGAAGAAATTATTAATTACTTGACCCGGTCATTAGTTGAAGAATCACGGGGGGGTTGGCCATGGCACAGTTTGGCACAATTTGAAGACGCATGAAGATGCCTGACAAAAAGGTGTGTAATATATTCATTTCTTGTCCTATTGTTACCAGATTTTTACCTAAACTTCATTAACACTTGGTTCTACATATCCTATTGTGTTTTCCAGCCAGTATATAACAGCTATTATATGTTATTTTCAGGCATTTGTATCTAAAAAAAACACCTGGGCAAACTTTTATTTCTTCAAATTTAGTATGTTTAGATCACTGTTACTCAGTGGCTGAAGCACTTAGAGGGATTCTGACTGTTTTGCTAAAAAAAATTTAGTGTTTTCTTCTGAATGAGACCAACCCCATGAAGATGGTGCAAGGGGCTGAAAAGCTTTCAGTTTAGTTTGGGTATGTTTTTCAGGTGCTCCAAAGGGAAATGGGCTCGAAGAATAAGGGGTTAGTTCAGTAGCCAGATCTGGGAGGCGTGATCCATCCTGAGCTCCCCCCCCCCCCCCAGTAAATGTACGGGCGACAACAACGGAGCCCTTGGATGACTGCCAGCAGCTCTCGGTGGGTGACACAATAATTCCTCTCGGCTCTGCTGAGACTGCGGCTGAAAAAAGCAACTACCTGCTCTCCGTGTTCTCCCTCTTGGGATAGCACCGCCTCGATGCCCTGGTTGCTGGTGTCTGTGTCCACGATGAAGGGGTGGTTCGGGTGGAGCTACTGCAGCACGGGGGCTCTGATGATTGCCAAATGGAGCTGGGAAAAAGCAGCAGCACAGTCCTCACTCCACTCGAACTTGCGGCCCTTCTATGTCAACCGATGCAGTGAGCTGGTGATGGTGGCAAAATCCTTCACAAACCTCATATAATAGGAGGCCAGTCCGAGAAAGCTCAGCAGTTCTCCTACATCCCGTGGAACTGGCCAGTTTCTCACCGCTGCCACCTTCTCTGGATCGGTGGCGACTCCTGCAGTGCTGACAGTGTGGCCCAGGAAGGTGGTTTCTCACCGAAACAAGTGGCATTTCTGGGGATGAAGCCACAGCCCGGCCCGGAGGATGGCATCCAACACTTCCCGGAGGTTGGACAGGGCGCCATCAAAATCGGCTGCGTGAACCAGCAGGTCATCGAGATAAACAATGCAGTGGCTACGGGGGATGTGAGCCAGCACTCGCTCCATGAGGTGTTTAAAGGTGGCCGGGGCATTGCAAAGTCCAAACGGCATCACCTTGAACTGCCACAGTCCCTGCGCGATGGAGAAGACTGTTTTCTGGTGGGCCTCTGGTGACAGCTCTACCTGCCGGTAGCCACTGTGGAGGTCGAGCAAGCTGAACCAGCTGGAGCCGGTGATGTAATCCAGCGCGTCATCAATGCGGGGTAGGGGATAGGAGTACTTATGTGTGACGTCATTCAGGCGCCGCTAATCCACACAGAACTGCCACAAACTGTCCTTCTTCTTGACCAGAACCACTGGTGCCACTCAGGGGCTGCTGGAGACATCTTCCTCCAGCATTTCCTGAATCTTTTGTTCTGCCGCTGCCCACCTTGAAAAAGGCAGACGGCGGGGACAGAGCCAGATCGGCCTGGTCTCACTGGTGTCGATCTGATGCTGCACCAAACTGTTTTGGGTGCACTCTTCATCCTTGGCAGTGAAGACGTCAATGTAGCAGTCCAACAGCTCCCACAGCTGGCGTCTCTGTCCCAATTCTAAAATTCTAATCCTCTGCAGCTCAACTGAAACAGTTCCTCGATCGCCTGCTGGGTTTCCGATGACGTGGCGATCCGATTACCACCCCCTGCTGTTTCTGGCAGAGATGATGATCCCTCTGCTCATGCTGGTGGTGCTGCTGCGGTCGGCTCTGGCGGCGATCCCCTCAGCTCAGTCCACACTGACGGCCCCTCGATCGCGTGGGCCCCCTGGTTCCTCGTCTGGCTCTTGCTGCAGAGTGTGATGGTCTGAGCCCCCAGAAGAAGAGATGAGCTGGCGATGTCGATCTTTGCACCCCATGCTGGCGAGCAGATCTAGTCCAATGATACAGGGGTCTTGGATGTCAGCCAGCCAGAATGAGTGTTTGTGTTCTGACCGGCCATTCCCACCACAAGGACTCGTCACCCTCCCAGTCTGGCGTGCTCACTGGTGGCTGTGGTGATGCAGCGCCTGGTGGGTTCCCACCCCTGTGATCCGAGTTCCTCTGTACCTGGCAGCGCCCTGGGTCGGACCAGAAAGATGGTAGAACCAGTGTCAATCAGGGCCCGGATTGATGTGCTGTCCAGGCTGCACTGCAGGTACTGCCCTGGTGAGTGTCCATGTCGGCCCAGCCGTGGTGATGGTTCACTGGGGAAAATGTCTGTGAGAGGTGGCAGGTCCCCTATCTGTGCCATCTCGCTGTAGTTTAACACTGGCGAGGGGGTGGGTTGTTGCGGGGTTGGTGCAGGGCAGTAATGTGCGATGTGCCCTGGTTCCCCGCAGCGGAAGAATTCCTCCTCGCGCCGCCATCGCACTCTTGACGGCCACGCAGCTGTGGTCTGGCGCAGTTCCTCCTCATCCTTGCTCTCAGCTGTGGCCTGGAAATGCTCGCTGCCTTGGTGATGACACGTCAGCTGCATATTTCAGCATCGGCCCCACCCGCTCCGTTTCTGCTACAGCTGTCTCCTAGCTGCTCACAGCATGAATCCGGATGTCTTCTTGGAGCTGGGCTGGGCAGAGCCCACGGATGAAGTTCTGAAGGCTTCTTCACCCCCTCCGGCTCGAAATCTGGGTAGCCACGCTGTGTTAGCAGCTGTACGTCTGCTGCATAGGCTCCCAGGCTGTCTTGGTTGCTTCGCCGGCGGTTGGCCAGCTGTTTCCGGGTGTGATCAGCGTGGGTCACCCTCCCAAACCGTCTCTGAAGTGCTCTTTGTAGCGCTAGCCAGCTGTGACATTCCTCAGGCCAGAGATCAGACAGCGTGCAGAGAGCGCCGCCCTCCAGAGCCAGCGCGACCTGCACAGGTGTCCACCTCTTTTGGCCAGCTGGCGGGTTGGTGGGACGGTCACCTCCCTGTCAATCACTGCCCTTGGTCGCAGTGGAATCACTGGCTCATAGTTCCCCCAATGGCGGTCCCCATCCTGCCTTGAAAAAATCAGAAAACGGGGCACACTTGCTCCATCTGGTCTGCTTCCCCATCCATTGCGGTGAGCAGCTCTGGGAGCTGGCGTGTCTGCTCTGCTGTCCATCTCCATTTCCATCTGGGCGATGAGCTGCTCAAGCTGTCAAATCTCTGCCTTGATCCTCGCTTCCATCTCTCAAGAATCCCACTTCTGACACCAGTGTGATGTTTCAAGGGTTCACACAATAATGAGAGAGGATTTGTGACAAATAGGCACTTATTCTTCACTGACTGATTACACAGACAGAGGGGAGGTCATTCACACAGACACTCATCTCACTCAGAGTGACGCAGACACATGATCTATCACACACAGGAAAAACAACACTATCACAACCGGACTTGTAACACAGTTATAATGGTACAACAATAATGCTCAGAACACAAGAATAATAAAAATCTTTGAATCCCCCACGGCGCAAAACATACCAGGAAAATCCCCTGCCCCTTATCATAGCCCTGACGTTACAGTATTGACCCCACACAATAACTGACTTAATACAAAATGAGTGATTTAACATTTTCCAGTGGAAGTAGCAGCAAGTTGCTGTTGTTTGTATCTTTTGAGAGAGTGTATTTGACCTCCCTTTTGTAAGTGTAGTAAGTAAGAAGAGGAAAGACATCCTGCCACTGACACGTTTACAGACTATTGCAGAGTGCTAGAGGCGTGGTCTGATGGCAGCGGTATTTTCTGAGTAATTACAGGCTTTCTGATAGATATTACAAAGGTCTCAGAAATCCAGTCTCCACAGAAGGCCACTCTCCCACTCTAGTTAAGGCAGCAGGAAAATAAGCCTTGACCACAGAAAAGTCACAGAATTGGAAAAAAATAAACCTTTCACCTCCTTTGGGCCTTATTCAACAAGCTGAGCTCTGTTTTATATGCAGTGTTATTTGAATTCTGCATGAAATATGTACCCCAGCACAGGCACATTTTTTTTTTATTATTATCCAGCAGGGCTACCTCTCAAATGAGCTAAGCCCAATTACCAGCAAAGGGTTTCTCTCAGTACTCTGTCATCACACAGTCAAATGAGAAGGAGATGGGGAAAAAAAGGGAGACCCCTCTACAGGTTCTTTAATATTACATGTTTAGAGGTGCAGTGGCATGAACTATGTGTATATTTTAGAGTGCAGTTTGTAGGGATCAGATGTTATGATGGCATAACAGCTACCCTGTGGTAGTTTAATGCAGTATTGTAATCTGAAACTGTTCCATAAACTTCTACAGGACTTCCTTTAATTATGGTCCTTCATTACAGGCTGTTGACTTCACTGTTTCTCTGTGTTTGAGGAAATCTGAAGCAAATAATGAACTTTTATCTTTATTTTTTAATCCAGGTGGTAGACTGTAAAATGAGGAGTCAATATTAATCCTAAATGGTTTATATAAATGACAAATGCATTAAAAAGTGACAATTAAATTAGGTTTACATATGTCACCTCACAGCAAAAAGGTTCTTGCAAAGTGCTTTAAATGCTGCTGTATCCAGTGAGAGGAAGACAAAACTACAGCGGGTGTTGTGTCGTGGAGAAATAAATAATTGGATGTCCACAGCAGTTATTTAGTTAGTCTCTAGTTTCTGCTTGTACTTTTACTGTCAGAACACAGCATACATGTTGACATGAGCATCTCATCCAACAACCTCAGATGGCAACTTCCTGTTTACATCACTTGACGCACTACGTTCTATCACCAAACAGAAAAGCAATAATAATATCAAGATACCACATCTTTCCCACCTTTAAGCGAAAAAGTAATAATTCACAGTACTCTCTACTACTGGAAAAATTACTCAGTTTTCATTAGTTATGTATATGCCATCACATTAACACTAAACTCATATCCTTTTTCTTTCTTTTTTTTCCCTTAAACCATATAACACATAACAAAACTGAAACAGAAGTAGATCAGAGTGCCTGGTTACTCTGTCCCTAGAAGTGTTCCAGTCTATCTCACAAAGTCCTTGAAGCATTCAGGTGTTCTCCTTTCTCTTCTTGAACGACGAACCACAGGTGATGCAGGAACGTCCTTTCCGCTCACAATGTCAGGGTCGAGCTGCGGCACTGATGGTTCCATTGGAGAAGTTTCCGCCTCCTTAGTGACCACTGCAGACAAGGGCGTAACTTTGTTTCAAACATTAGGGGGGTTGAAATCTTTGCCCGTATAAGGATTTAAAAAAAAAAAAAAAAAAATTATATGACTGTCAGCACATCAGTACACGTATTTGTCTCCAATGTCCTCATTTTCATTTTTAAAGGAAAAGGATTTTCTGAAGCAAAAAATGACAGTATGTATCCTAGTGTGGAGGAAAAGTGCAAAATCATTAATTTTGATAGAAGGACAAGGCTAATTTACTTCTTTATTTTGGCATTCCCATATTAGTAAAAGTTGTAAAAAACTATTTCCCTGATTTACTAAATATATATTCAGCCTTATAATAGTCTATGCCACTATGAAGCAGCAGGCCTACTTAATACCCATTATGCTTAAGTATTTCAGCACTGGCAGAAATCAAATTTTGACTATTGTTACTTGGTCATGTGTGCCTCCTGTGCCTCCTCTCTCTCTCTAGTCATCAGTACTGTCTCTCTCTCCCTCTGGACACCTGTGCTGATCCTCTGGTTACTTTTACCTCCTCTCTCCTCTCCTTCTTGGTTCACCCTGCTGCTGCCATATTCTTGCTCCTGATATAAAAAAGCTCAGTTAATGTTCAAATGGTTTAAAAGAGGTACTTCATGAACAGTTTGTAATTCATGAACAGGATGTAATTCATGCTAGATTTTCCAACACCCAAAACTTGGAAAGATGTGAAATATTCTTTACACCTTCTTCCCTCTTAATAGCATCTTAACAGTTCAATCAGTATTAACTGAGGTTAATGTAGCCGCTGAATGAGGCTTAATCACCATTATTCTTAACTCATTTTATTTTGTTATTAATCAGTTGTGGTGATTAACACATTTATTCTGACAGGACTAATGTTTTTCATTAATTTATGATGTCACCACTTGTCACCATGTGGCTATTTCTTACCAAGCAGATGAACTAAGGACACTACTGTGATTTAGTCAGACTATGACAAAGGTAACAGTTATCCAGCCTGCAGAGGCATTATGAACACAGCATACCACACCTTAGGTGTGCTATGTTTCATTCATGGAACGAGTAAATCTGTGAGTAGATTTGTGACTAAATCATCCTGGTCTTAAAAACTTACTCTGGATTCATTATCTAGACATAAAATTTTTTACAACGACATTGAGTTTTCAAATTTAGGATTCAGGTATTTGCATCCCCCACCCCCGCAAAAAAAAAAAAAAATCCTTTACCAAACTTATAAAAAAATATGCAAATTTAGGAGAAAATAGTATAAATTCACAAGATAAAAGCAGCAAATTGATGATAGTCAAAAAAAAATATAAAAAAAAATAAATTTAAATGATTTCGCAAATATGTAAGGAAAAAAGCTTATTTTCCATGACAAACTTGAGAAAAATGCTACATTTTTGTGAGAAACTGAATTTAGGGGGAAAACAACATGGGGGAAATACTGCATATTTATACAAAAAGCAGGCAAATTTACAAGAACAAAATGTCTTTGATTTACAAAACAGCTGTAAAACTGACAAAAAAAGTTGCACACATGAAAAAGTGACATTAAAAATGTCACAGTGCTACATAAAACACTGATTAAGTGAAGTTTACTAAGGAAGAAAAAAGATTGGACAGAATATTTGGTGCCCCAAAAGTTGGTAGTGACATATTGTTTGGCCCAGGAAACACGCACGCAGGCTCAGGCAGATTTGAAAGCTTTATTCAACAACAGAGTGACGTGTATGAATGCGTGTGTGAGAGATGAGTGTGTAATATGGGTGGAGGATGTAGGTCAGGACAGAGCAGCACGCCGTGCGGCCAGGCAACCCTATGAATGAGAGGAGAACAGGGATTAGCTGGGCAACCTCACAGGAGAGTGACAGAGTTCTGTGCTTACTTGTAGTACTGCGGTGGCTGGCATTGGCAAGGTCCCAAGCCTGGGAGATAGCGTCCTGCTGTGCGTCCGGGATGAAGCGGCAAGGCAGAGGAGCAGCGAGACGAAGGGGAGTGAGTCCGCCGCCGAGAGATCCACCTGTGCACAGGGGAAGGCTGACAGGAGAAGGTAAGGTAATAATAGACAGCTTACGTGCCGTGATGAGAAGTCAGCAGGCCTGGAGGATAGGAAGCTGCTGTGAGTTGAGTACGCAGGGAGACAGACGGCTCCAAGCTGCAGCTCAGGGCAGGATGGAATAAATAGCTGCGCATTAACGAGGAGCAGGTGTGCGCGCAGCTGAGGTGGAAGCCCGTGAGCTGCGGGTGATGACAGTACTCCCCCCCCCTACCAGCGCCTCCTGGCGCTGGCTTACCTGGGTGCGTCCGATGAAACTCCACGATGAGGTCCCGATCCAACACCCACGAAGAGCGCACCCAGGATCTCCACTCCGGACCATAACCTTCCCAATCCACCAGATATTGCAGCCCACAACCCCGGCGCCGGGAGTCCAGGATGGCAGTAACACCCCACGCCGGGTCACCGTCGATCATCCTAGGCGCAGGAGGAGACCTAGGAGGGGGGCAGAGTGAATTGGAAAGGACAGGCTTGATTTTAGAAACGTGGAAAGTGGGACACACACGTAGGGAGGGGGGGAGGGCCAAACGCACAGCCACCGGGTTGATGATTCTAGAAATCACGAAGGGACCGTGAAACCTCGGTGCCAATTTCTTCTTCTCACCCTTAAGGTTAATATCCTGGGACGAAAGCCAAACCCGCTGACCCACCTGGTAGACAGGAGCCGGCCTTCTGTGGCGATTGGCGGTGGAGCTGTTGTGCGCCGCTGTGCGTAAAAGCGCATCCTTGGTCTTGGTCCACACACTCCGGCAGCGCCTGATGTGCGCCTGGATGGAAGGGACAGCTAGCTCACCCTCCTGCTCGGGAAACACAGGCGGATTGTACCCCAAGGACGCTTTGAAGGGCGACACCCCAGTAGCAGAGGACCAGGCCGAGTTATGGGCGTATTCCACCCAGGTCAGGTAGGAGCTCCAGGATGAAGGGTTTGAGGATGTTACGCAGCGCAGGGCGGCCTCCAACTCCTGATTCGTGCGCTCGCACTGCCCGTTAGACTGGGGGTGGTAACCAGAGGAGAGACTAACCGTGGACCCCAAGGCATTGCAAAAGCTCCTCCAAACCTGGGAGACAAACTTGCGGACCCTGGTCCGAGACCACGTCCAGCGGGATCCCATGCAGCCTGACGACATGCTGGACCAGAAGATCGGCCGTCTCACGTGCCGAAGGGAGACCCTGAAGAGGCACAAAATGGGCGGCTTTGGAGAATCTGTCCACAATAGTCAGGACCGTGTCATAGGTGCTAGAGACAGGGAGACCGGTGACGAAGTCTAAGGCGATGTGTGACCAGGGCCTGCCCGGGACCGGCAGGGGCTGGAGTAGACCCGCAGGTGGAGAGTTCTGGGCCTTACCGGTAGCGCACTGGGGACAGGCCCGGACATAATTGGTCACGTCCTTCTGGAGACCCGGCCACCAAAACGAGCGTTGCAGCCAACTCACCAGGCGGGTGATGCCAGGGTGACAGGAGAGTTTGGAGGTATGGGCCCAGTGGATCACTTCACCTCGAACCGCCGAAGGAACAAAGAGCCTCCCCTCCGGCCCCCCACCAGGATCCGTCTCCGTCTCCTGAGCCCTCAGAATCTTGTCTTTGATGAACCAGGCAATCGCCCCCACGATGCACGAATTAGGCAGGATGGTATGTTCGGATTTCTCCGGACCCTCAGGGGCAAATTGTCTGGACAGGGCGTCGGGCAACCCATTCTTCGAGCCTGGACGGTACGTGATGGTGAAATGGAAGCGAGCAAAAAATAGAGACCAGCACGCCTGGCGGACATTCAGGCGCCTCGCTGACCTCAAGTACTCGAGATTTTTATGGTCCGTCCAGACCACAAAGGGCTGGGCTGCCCCCTCTAACCAGTGACGCCACTCCTGTAGCATGAGCTTGACGGCGAGGAGTTCCCTGTCGCCGACGTCATAATTGCGCTCCGCCGCCGATAGCTTCCGGGAGAAGAAGGCGCAGGGCCGCTTGACACCATCCACCGGTGAGCACTGGGAGAGCACCGCACCCACCCCCGCGTCGGACGCGTCGACCTCCACCAGACACTGAAGTGCGGGATCAACCTGGGTCAGGACCCGGGAGGACGAGAAATCCGTCTGGAGAGTCTTGAAGGTGGTGGCCGCTTCCTCAGACCACTGGAAGGGCACCTTCGATGACGTGAGGCGGGTCAGGGGGGAGACGATGGCGCCGAAGTTGGGAATAAAGCGCCGGTAGAAGTTTGCGAATCCAATAAACTGCTGCACCTGCTTCCTGGAGGTAGGCGTGGGCCACTCGACCACCGCTTTAACCTTAGCAGGGTCGGGGAGGATCTGATTATGTGAGATGACGAACCCCAGGAAGGAGGTGGTCCGGGCATAGAATTCGCACTTCTCAGCTTTTTTTTTTTTTTTTTTTTTTTTTTTTTTTTTTTTTTTTCCTCTCGGCGCCACACCAGTCGGCTGCCTTTTGCAACAGCGGCTCGATTCCGAGTTTTTTTTTCCCTTCCTCTCTCTTTTGATCACTTTTTTTTTTTCACCCCACTTATATCACGGACACACAGATCGTCCTAAATGTCTCCTGAGCCGGTGGACGGAGCCACTGTCTATAGCAGGATACGATACAGCAGAGAACAGCTGCTAGCATTCAACCGCCACCCGGTCCCATTGGAAAAACTCGACATACCGAGTGAACTGAGGCGAAAACGCCGCGGCTGCCGGGCTGGAGTAAGGCGGAGGACAAAAAATATAAGGTACAGACCCTCCCTTCCATCTGTTGTCATGGGAAATGTACGGTCGATACTGGGAAAGTTAGATGAGCTAGCGGCTATCTCCCGTTATGATAGCACATACCGGGAGTGCTCTCTCCTTTTGTTTACTGAGACGTGGCTAACTGAACTAGCAGCAGATGCTAACATTGAGCTGGAGGGTTTTCACATGATACGAGCTGACCGAACACCAGACAGTGGCAAGGCTAGGGGCGGTGGAGTGATCATGTATGTTAACAACAACTGGTGCAGACCGGGACATATCACTGTTAAACAACGACACTGCAGCAAAGACATTGAGTTGCTAGCTGTTAGCATGAGGCCTACATATCTCCCGAGAGAACACTCACACGTGATCTGCATTGTTGTTTATGCAAATCCGACGGCGAACGCTGGGACAGCACGTGACGTCATCCATTCAGTAACCAGCAGGCTGCAGACAGAACACCCAGATGCTCTTCTCCTCATCTCAGGCGATTTCAACCATGTTTCACTGTCTCCCATTCTACCCACGTTCACCCAGTATGTCACATGCCACACTAGAGACAATAAAACACTGGATTTATTCTACGCAAACACTAAGGAGGCGTACACCTCATCACAACTACCCCCACTCGGGAGATCGGATCACAACTTGGTTCATCTCCGGCCGGTGTACAAACCCCTAGTGCACAGACAACCTCCGGCCATGCACACTGTGGAGTTATGGTCTGAGGAGACAATGGACACCCTAAAGGGCTGTTTTGAAGCCACCGCCTGGAAGCAGCTCTGCGATCCACATGGTGAGG
Organism: Pholidichthys leucotaenia; assembly: GCA_020510985.1. Taxonomy (NCBI): domain Eukaryota; kingdom Metazoa; phylum Chordata; class Actinopteri; order Cichliformes; family Pholidichthyidae; genus Pholidichthys; species Pholidichthys leucotaenia. The sequence goes on along the minus strand of CM035840.1, from coordinate 90,357,289 downwards.
ACATCGATGGCCTCATTCACACCTTCACGGGCTACCTCAGCTTCTGTGTGGACAAATCCGTTCCCACCAAGACCATACGGCGTCACTCAAACAACAAACCCTGGATCAACCCTGAGATAAAAACACTTCTGAGAGAGAAGAAGAGGATCTTCAGGTCGGGGAACAGGGAGATGCTGAAGTCCGTACAGAGGGAGCTGAGGAGAAAGATCAGAGAAGGCAAGGACAGCTTCAGGAAGAAGATGGAGGACAAGCTGCAACAGAGCGACATCAGCGGGGTCTGGAGAAACCTCAAAACCATCTCGGGGCTCCAGAATACCTCCCCCCAGGCCACAGGGGGCAGGGAGTGGGCGAACAACCTGAATCTGTTTTTCAATAGATTTGACCAACCGCCCTCCCCCCTGACTGCACAACAACCACTGCTGCCTCTAAAGAAATCAAGTCCTGCTGCCCACTCCCCACTCTACCAACACCCCCCCACTCCCAACACACAGCCCCCCATCCTGACCCTGACCAGGACCCAGGTGAGGACGGAGCTGAGGAAGATCAAGGCGAGGAAGGCGCCGGGACCGGACGGCATCAGCGCAAAGCTCCTCAAGTCCTGTGCAGACCAGCTGTGTGGGATTGTGACGTATATCTTCAACATGAGCCTGAAACTGGGGAGGGTACCACAGCTGTGGAAAACATCTTGTGTGGTACCTGTACCAAAAACTTCCCACCCCAAAGACCTGAACAGCTACAGACCGGTGGCCTTGACGTCCCACTTGATGAAGACCCTGGAGAGACTGCTCCTTGCTCACCTCCGCCCCCTGGTGGAACCAGCGATGGATCCACTCCAGTTCGCCTACCAGCATGGCATTGGGGTGGAGGATGCGGTGATCTTCCTCCTTCACCGTTCTCTGTCCCACCTGGAGAAGCCCGGGAATATGGTGAGGATCATGTTCTTTGACTTCTCCAGTGCTTTCAACACCATCCAACCGATGATCCTGAAGGACAAGCTGCTGCGCGCAGGGGTGGACCAGCACCTGTCATCATGGATCCTGGACTACCTCACGAACCGGCCTCAGTTTGTGAGAACCCGGGACTGTGTGTCCGACACGATCATCAGTAGCACGGGGGCCCCCCAGGGAACGGTGCTGGCTCCCTTCCTGTTCACTCTTTATACTGCGGACTTCTCACACAACACAACACACTGCCATCTACAGAAGTTCTCTGATGACTCTGCGATCGTTGGCCTCATCTCCAATGGAGATGAAGCTGAGTACAGAGGGCTTATCCAGGACTTCGTGGACTGGTGCCATCGGAACTGCCTCCAGATCAACGCGAGGAAAACTAAGGAGCTGGTGGTGGACTGCCGCAGGCATGGGCAGCCCCTCACAGTACCAGTAAATATACAGGGAACAGACATCGAGATGGTGACATCCTATAAGTACCTGGGTATTCATCTGAACAATAAACTAGACTGGTCACACAATACTGATGCACTCTACAAGAAGGGACAGCGCAGGCTGTTCCTGCTGAGGAGACTCAGGTCTTTTGGTGTACAAGGGGCGCTGCTGAAGTCATTCTATGACACGGTGGTGGCATCAGCCATCACTTTTGGAGTGGTCTGCTGGGGCAGTGGCATTACTGCAGCCGATAGGAAGAGACTGAACAAACTGATTAAGAAAGCTAGCTCTGTCCTGGGGCAGCGCCTTGATCCGATGGAGGAGATAGGAGAGAGAAGGACGGTGGCTAAACTGTCATCTCTGCTGGAGTCCGAGTTCCACCCTATGCAGGACATACTGAATGCACTGAGGAGCTCATTTAGCAGCAGACTACATCATCCCAGGTGCACAACCGAGAGGTTTCGTAGGTCCTTCCTACCAACGGCTGTCAGACTGTACAACCTAAGCAGGGCTGCTCGCAGAGATAGCAAAAAGACGTAACAAACTAATAGTTTTTTGAATGCAAAAGATGCAATAGACTTACACAATGGTCCTCTCCGGCATACAACTAGGAACATACCGGTCGCTATGGAGGGTGAGAATATGTATGGGCACATAATCATACCATGTAGGATAACTAAGTAGACGGTTATGCTGTTTCATTCCATCTAGCAACAATGCTCTGCACTGTGTGTGTTTATATATTTGCATATTTATTCCATCTAGCTACAATGCTCCGTACTGTGGGTGTTTATATATTTATATATCTACATATTATTCCATCTAGCTACATTGCTCCGCACTGTGTGTGTTTATATACTTGCATATTTATTCCACCTAGCTGCAATGCTCCGTACTGTGGGTGTTTATATATTTACATATTTATTCCATCTAGCTACAATGCTCTGCACTGTGTGTTCATATATTCATATATTTATTCCATCCAGCTACAATGCTCTGCACTGTGTGTCTGTGTGTGTGTGTATATATATATATTTTATAGTAATACGTACATATGTTTATTAGCTGCTCTTGCTTGCTTGTTTTTTTTTCTTGCCTTCTGATTGTTGCTCTGAGTGTTGCTATCCCTGTGCTGTTGCAATCCTGGAATTTCCCCGTTGTGGGACTAATAAAGGCTTATCTTATCTTATCTTAATGAACAAGCGATTCTCCAGCAGACGTTGCAGGACCCGCCTCACATGGGCCTGGTGCTCCTCCCATGACTTGGAGAAGATGAGTATGTCATCGAGGTACACAAAGACGAATACTCCCAGGAAGTCCCGAAGAACGTCGTTAATGAGACGCTGGAAGACGGCAGGTGCGTTGGTGAGCCTGAACGGCATCACGAGATATTCGAAGTGGCTGCTGGGTGTCCTAAAGGCCGTCTTCCATTCGTCTCCCTCCCGGATCCTAACGAGATGGTAAGCACTGCGGAGGTCAAGCTTGGTGAACCAGGTCGCCCCCTGGAGGGAGTGGAAAGCAGTGTCCATGAGTGGTAGTGTGTAGCGGTCCTTAATAGTGATATCATTTAACGCTCTGAAGTCGATACAGGGGCGTAGGGACCCATTCCTCTTACCCACGAAGAAGAAACCCGCGCCAAGCGGGGACGAGGAGGGGTGGATGATCCCAGCGCTGAGCGACTCCTTAATATAGGTGTCCATCGCCTCGCGTTCCGGTGCAGAGAGACTGTACAGGCGGCCAGACGGCAGGGGGGCCCCCGGGCGGATGTTAATCGCACAGTCATATGATCGATGCGGAGGAAGGGACAAGGCTCTGGACTTGCTGAACCCTGCCCCCAAGTCATGGAACTCCTGCGGCACTAGAGTCAGGTCCGGGGGCTCAGAGACCGACGCCGGCGGAGGAGAGGATGGAGCACAAGCCGCCGACTGGAGGCAGGTGCCCAGGCAGAAGGTGCTCCAGGACAGGACGCTGCCGGTTCTCCAATCCAGGACAGGATTATGCAGCCACAGCCAGGGGTAACCCAGAATTCAATTCAATTCAACTTTATTTATATAGCGCCATTTCACAACAACAGTCATCTCATAGCACTATCAACTGTAGGGAGGACCCCCACAGTTGCAGAAAGACCCCAGCAATCAGGCGATCCCCTGTGAGCAAGCACTTGGCGACGGTGGAGAGGAAAAACTCCCTTTTAACAGGAAGAAACCTCCAGCAGAACCAGGCTCAGGGAGGGGCAGTCATCTGCTGCGACTGGCTGGGGGGTGAGGGGACAGAGAAGAAGAAAAGAACAGACATGTAGAGAGCAAACAGCACGATGGGGACTCAATCTATGGGAGAGAACAAACAAATGTTAATGACCAGCAAAAAAAAAAAAATATTTCATAGAGAGTGAGGAAAGGAGTGAGGCCCAGTGCATTACTGGAGGTCCCCCGGCTGACTAAACCTATTAGCAGCATAACTAAGGGAGGGTTCAGAAACACATGATCCCTCCCTAATTGTAGGCTATATCAAAAAGGTAGGTTATAGCCCTATTCTTAAAAACAGAGATCGAGTCTGACTCCCGAATCCAGATTGGCAGCTGATTCCACAGGAGAGGAGCTTGAAAACTGAAGGCTCTGCCTCCCATTGTACTTTTGGAGATTCTAGGTATTACAAGTAAACCTGCATTTTGGGAGCGTAGTGCTCTGTTAGGATGATACGGTAGTATCAGATCTTTTAAATAAAAAGGAGCCTGATTGTTTAGAGCTTTGTAAGTAAGAAGAAGGATTTTAAACTTAATTCTAAACTCTATGGGAAGCCAATGAAGGGAGGCCAGAACCGGAGAGATATGATCTCTCTTTCTAGTACCTGTTAAAACTCTTGCTGCAGCATTTTGGATCAGCTGAAGACTTTTTAAAGATGTTTTAGGACAGCCTGATAATAAAGAATTACAATAATCTAATCTCGAGCTAACAAAAGCGTGGATCAGCTTCTCAGCATCACTCTGAGACAAGATGCTCCTAATCTTGGCAATATTACGCAAATGATAGAAGGCAGTCTTAGAAACAAATTTAATATGTGAATTGAAGGACAAATCCTGATCAAAAATAACTCCAAGGTTCCTCACAGAGCTATTAAGAGAAAGAGTAACTGCATCCAAACTGAAAGTTTGATTTGGAAAGGAATTTCTAAGGTTTTTTGGACCAACAAGAATGACTTCAGTCTTATCTGAATTTAATAGCAGGAAATTACAAGTCATCCAAACTTTGATTTCCTTAAGACAGGCTTCTAACTTGGCTAATTGATTAGTATCATCTGGCTTCATTGACAGGTATAATTGTGTGTCATCTGCATAACAGTGAAAATGTATACAGTGCTTTCTAATAATGTTGCCTAACGGAAGCATATATAAACTAAAAAGAGTAGGGCCAAGCACAGATCCCTGTGGAACTCCATGACTAAGCTTTGAGCTGAGAGAAAACTCATCATTTACATGAACAAACTGGAACCTATCAGATAAATAAGATCTAAACCACTGCAACGAAGTTCCATTAAGTCCAACATAGTGTTCTAATCTATCAAGTAGAATATTATGATCAATAGTATCAAAAGCTGCACTAAGATCTAAAAGGACAAGTACAGAAACTAGTCCATTATCAGATGCAATGAGGAGGTCGTTAGTGACCTTCGCTAAGGCTGTTTCAGTGCTATGATGGATTCTAAACCCAGATTGAAACTCCTCAAATAAACCATTTCCCTGCAGGTGGTCAAATAATTGCGTAGCAACAACTCTTTCTAAGATTTTTGAAATGAAAGGGAGATTAGAGATTGGTCTATAGTTAGCTAAAGCTCCTGGATCTAGCGTTGGCTTTTTGAGTAAGGGTTTAATTACAGCCGTTTTAAAAGCCTGCGGTACATGGCCTAAAGTTAATGAAGAATTGATTATATGAAGAATAAAGCTACCAATAAGTGGGAAGACTTCTTTAAATAACCTGGTAGGAATAGGGTCTAAAAGACAAGTTGAAGGTTTGGATGAGGAAACTATTTTGTCTAACTCACAAAGGTCGATTGGAGTAAACTCATCAAGACAGACATCAATAGAAGGAGTTGTAGTAGTTACAGTATTTAAGTTAACTGTGGGAAGAATCTGATTGATTTTATCTCTGATGGATGAAATTTTATTATTGAAAAAGTTCATAAAGTCCTGACTAGTAAGCTCTAAGGGGATGCTAGGATTGACAGAGTCCTGACTCTGTCAACCTGGCTACAGTACTGAAAAGAAACCTGGGATTATTCTTGTTCTCTTCTATTAATGCAGAGTAATAACTCGTTCTAGCTTTTCTAAGAGATTTTTTATAAATTAAAAGATGATTTCTCCAAGCTAAATAGATTTCATCTAAATTAGTAGAGCGCCATTTTCTTTCTAATTGACAAGTCTTCTATTTTAAGCTACGAGTTTCTGTGTTGAACCAAGGAGTTAAAAATCTCTGATTAGACTTTTTCTTTTTTAAGGGGGCCACCAAGTCTAGAGCCTGATGCAGAGAAGCTGAAACACTATCCACCATGTTATCAATTACAGAAGGAGCAAGCTGTCTATAGCTTATTTCCGTTGTGTTGACACATGGCATAGAGGAAACAATCTGCATAAATTTGGAAACAGCATCATCTGAGAGGCATCTACTGTGATAATATTTTTCTTTAGGAGCCAAATAGTCAGAAATAGTAAAATCAAAGGTTAACAGACAATGGTCTGACAGTACAGGGTTATGAGGAGACACTACAAGATTTTCTATTTCTATGCCATATGTCAGAACAAGGTCCAATGTATGGTGGAGGTAATGAGTAGAATTTCCTACTTTCTGAGAAAACCCAATCGAGTCTAATATTGAATTAAAAGCCACATTAAGGCAGTCACTATCTACATCCACATGTATATTAAAGTCCCCTACTATAATTATTCTATCAGATTTCAGCACTAAATCAGCTAAGAAATCAGGAAATTCGGATAAAAATTCTGAATAGGTTGATGGGGGACGATAAACTATGGCAAATAAAATTGGGTTTAACCTGGAATTGCTAAAGTGCCCAACACTGAGGACCAGGCCCTCAAAGGAATTATAACATGTTTTTTGCTTTACATTAACTAGTAATTTGGAATGGTAAATTGATGCTTCTCCTCCTCCACGACCAGAACTTCTGGGATTTTGACAGTTTAAATAACCAGAGGGAGTTGATTCATTTAAACCAACATAATCCTCTTGTCCTAACCAAGTCTCTGTAAGGGAAATTAAATCAATCTGATGATCAATTAACAGATCATGGACTAACAGAGACTTGGGAGTTAGAGACCTAATATTTAATAAACCACATTTAATTTTTAAATTATGAGGAGGAACAGAGGCCAAATCATTCAATTTAGAGGAATGACACGGTCCGACGAGGAGGGCAGGACGTAGAGGGTCAGATCCTCCCGTTGGTTGCCGGAGACGATGATGGGGACTGGCTTTGTGCGGTGCGTAACTGTTCCCAGGGAAGAGCGAGAGAGCGTGACCAAGTTTAGGGGGGTAGGCAGCAGTTGGCAGGGTATGCCCAAACGGGTTGTCAGGCTCTTAGAGATAAAACTCTGCTCTGCCCCAGAATCCACCAGTGCGTGAGTGGAATGCCCGGTGGAGTTGTGGCAGAAACGTATGGGCAGTGTGCATGATGACAGGGGATTTGGCCGGTTAGAGTCCGCGAGGCCCCCTACTGTGACTCATGGACCTCCCCGTTTGGCTTAACCGGGCACAGCTCCACGGGATGCTGGTCATCTCCACAATACATGCAGAGACCCCGTTCCCACCAGCGTTGTCTCTCCGCTAGAGGGAGCCTAGTGTGCCCGATAGCCATGGCCTCTGGTTCATCGGCGAACTCCGGAGCCGGTAACGCCAGGGGGTGAGACTGAGCTGGACGGAGGGAAGCTCCGCGCAAGCGGCTGGCAGACTTCCGCTCCGCAGCCTGCTCATGTAGCCTGTTGTCCAGGCTAATAGTGAGCGAGATCAACTCAGAGAGTCACCCTGGGAGATCCCGACCGGCTAGCTCATCCCTCAGACCAGAATTGAGGCTACGGAGGAAGATACTGCAGAGAGAAGCCTCTCCCCAGCCCACCTCCTCTGCTGCCGCCCAGAAGTCGACAGCGTATTCCGCCGCTGACCGGCTTCCCTGTTGGAGACTAAGGAGCCGATCAGCGAGGACGCTGTCGAGACGGGAATGGTCAAAGACTTCTAAAAAGTCTTGCACGAACCGGTCATACGAGAGGTTTGCGTAGCTAGGCTTCATCATTACGGCATAAGCCCAAGCTAACGCTCGCCCCTCGAGAAGATTAGCCATGTACCCGATTCGGCTATGGTCTGAGGGGAAATCCCCGGGAACGCGCAGAAACACCGACTCACACTGCAAGATAAACCCTTTCGCTCCACTGAGTTTCCCGTTGAAGCGAGCGGGGGTTGGAATGGGTGTGAGACGGGTTGGCGCTCCCGAGCTAGGCTGGACAGCTGAGGAGGCAACCGGAGCTGCAACGCCGAGAGGACCCGGAGGAAAAGCCCGCGGAGGGTCCAGGTGGTCTAACCGGTTAGTAATTGTAGTCAATTGATTTAGTATAACCTGCTGTTGATGAGCAATCATATCCACCCGAGACTCGAGGGTGGAAAAACGGTGTGCGAGCCCGCTGTCCGCTGGGCTGCTTTGCTGGAGCCGTACTGACATATTGTTCGGCCCAGGAAACACGCACGCAGGCTCAGGCAGATTTGAAAGCTTTATTCAACAACAGAGTGACATGTATGAATGCGTGTGTGAGAGATGAGTGTGTAATATGGGTGGAGGATGCAGGTCAGGACAGAGCAGCATGCCGTGCGGCCAGGCAACCCTATGAATGAGAGGAGAACAGGGATTAGCTGGGCAACCTCACAGGAGAGTGACAGAGTTCTGTGCTTACTTGTAGTACTGCGGTGGCTGGCGTTGGCAAGGTCCCAAGCCTGGGAGACAGCGTCCTGCTGTGCGTCCGGGATGAAGCGGCAAGGCAGAGGAGCGGCGAGACGAAGGGGAGTGAGTCCGCCGCCGAGAGATCCACCTGTGCACAGGGGAAGGCTGACAGGAGAAGGTAAGGTAATAATAGACAGCTTACGTGCCGTGATGAGAAGTCAGCAGGCCTGGAGGATAGGAAGCTGCTGTGAGTTGAGTACGCAGGGAGACAGACGGCTCCAGGCTGCAGCTCAGGGCAGGATGGAATAAATAGCTGCGCATTAATGAGGAGCAGGTGTGCGTGCAGCTGAGGTGGAAGCCCGTGAGCTGCGGGTGATGACAGGTAGTGAGGACAGCTCTAACTTTAAATGGGTTTATAATATGCTTTTATTGTATACAGTGGTGTGAAAAAGTGTTTGCCCCCTTCCTGATTTCTCTTTTTTTTTTGTATGTTTGTCACACTTAAATGTTTCAGATCATCAAATTTAAATATTAGAAAAAGATAACACAAGTAAACACAACATGCAGTTTTTAAATGAAGGTGTTTATTATTAAGGGTAAAAAAAAATCCAAACCTACATGGCCCTGTGTGAAAAAGTGATTGCCCCCTCCCCGTTAAAACATAAATTAACTGTGATTCATCACATCTTTGGAAAGCTGAGTTCAATTTTTCTAGCCACACCCAGGCCTGATTACTTCCCCATCTGTTCTTAATCAAGAAATCACTTAAATAGGACCTGCCTGACAAAGTGAAGTAGACCAGAAGATCCTCAAACGCTAGACATCAAGCTGCAATCCAAAGAAATTCAGAAACAATGAAGAAACAAAGTAACTGAGATCTATCAGTCTGGAAAAGGTTACAAAGCCATTTCTAAAGCTTTGGGACTCCAGCAAACCACAGTGAGAGCCATTATCCACAAATGACGAAAACATGGAACAATGGTGAACCTACCCAGGAGTGGCCGGCTAACCAAAATTACCCCAAGAACGCAGAGACGACTCATCCAAGAAGTCACAAAAGACCCCACAACAGCATCCAAAGAACTGCAGATCTCACTTGCCTCAGTTACGGTCAGTGTTCATGACTCCACCATAAGAAAGAGACCATGAAACCATGAATTCTGCTGTCTACCAAAAAATCCTGAAAGAGAATGTCTGGCCATCTGTTCGTGACCTCGCGGTGAAGCACACTTGGGTTCTGCAGTAGGACAATTATCCAAAACACACCAGCAAGTCCACCTCTGAATGGCTTAAAAAAAAAAAAAAAATGAAGACTTTGGAATAAGTCCTGACCTGAATCCGGTTGAGATGCTGTGGTGTGACCTTAAAAAGGTGGTTCATGCTTGAAAACCCTCCAATGTGGCTGAATTACAACAATTCTGCAAAGATGAGTGGGCCAAAATTCCTCCACAGCGGTGTAAAAAACTCATTGCCAGTTATCACAAATGCTTGATTGCAGTTGTTGCTGCTAAGGGTGGCCCAGCCACTTATTATGTTTAAGGGGCAATCACTTTTTCACACAGAGCCATGTAGGTTTGGATTTTTTCCCCTTAATAATAAACACCTTCATTTAAAAACTACATTTTGTGTTTACTTGTGTTATCATTGTCTAATATTTAAATTTTTTTGATGATCTGAAACATTTAAGTGTGACAAACATACAAAAAAAATGAGAAATCAGGAAGGGGGCAAACACTTTTTCACACCACTGTATATATAATACACACACACACACACACACACGTATATTCATTACTGAAGTGACTTTACAGGAAAAGCAACAGGCTGGAGGAGGTGACAAATGCTGCAAGAGAAAAAAATGCTGGAAAAAGCAATGCAACACTTTATTTATCAATTTATTTTTTTAGCGGTCCCTTTATTGCAAATGGACGCTTAAACACCAACAAACTGAAAAAGTACAGTGTTAAGGTGAGGAATTTGTTATACTAGGTGCTAAATCACTATACAGTGATAATAATGTCATGATCCGGTGCACGGGCGGGGGCCGTGCTTAGTTATTAGATTTATTTTGTCTTTTTCTGTTTGTTTATTTTTCTGTCTTCCTGTTGATTGTTTTTGGTTAATTCATTATTAGTCTGTATTTCCTTCTTTGGTTTTTGTGTTGCTTGTTGCTGGTGCTGTGACAGCTCGCGCGTCACTTCCGGCTGTCATCTTCTGTTTGCGGGCTGTCATGGCTGCCAGCAATTATCGCCACTCAGGCCCTCGCAGGTGTTTGTGATCAGGGGCAGCCTATTTAAGCCTTGGACACCAATTCCTGGCACAGCGGTGTTAACAGCTGCTCGGTACCTGAGAACCTTCTAACCAAGTTAAGTTATTGTTTTCCTGTCCTTGCTCTGGTTATTGTCTAGTCTTATTATTATTCATCTGTCTTTGTCTTCATCCTAGGTTATTCTTGTATTTTTGGGCTCCAGATCAGCGCTGTGTTTTTCATTAGTTTGTGTTCTGTATTTTATTTTATTTTTAGTTAATAAATCTGAAAACTCACAATCTGTGTTTGGCATCCTGTTTGCCCCCAGAGAGGGCCGGTTTATGACAGAATGCCGCTGCCAATTCGGATGCCACCGGATTGTGAGTTTTGTTTTTTCCCTTCCGAAACTTTTTTCTTTAGAATCCGTTCTCTCCGCTGGCATGGCAGCGTTGCGGGATTCCAGTGGGTGTGGGCTGAACGAGGCGGAGAGGTGGACATTAAACATCTTACATAGTATCCTCTTGGAGACTTGGGCTTCCTGCACTCCCGACGCGGTCCGGGAGTGTCTCACTGGAGCCACTCAAGTACTCGAGACTTGCCCTATCCTTTGGAACAATCTGGAGCTCTTTGACCTCCTCAGCTGCATTACCAACCCCCCATTCATGCGCCACAGGCTGGGGGAAGACCCTACCATCGTTATGCTGGCGTCAACAAAGAAGCGGCCCCGGGCGCGGAAGTCCCGAGTCTCTCGCCGCTCCTCAGCTGCAGGAGCCCCACCTCCTCCTCCTGAACAATGTCCTGCACCATCGGCCAAGGAGCTGGAGGAGCGAAGGCAAGTTTTGATGGCTGAAACTGTTGCTGGACTGTAAGCCGTGGCTCCTTCTGGATTTTGTGGGCCATCTGGAGGGAGAGTGGCTGGGTGATACGGAGTCTGAGCCGACGGAGGAACGTCCCCTGACTCTGGCGCTTCATCCACCTCATCAGATGACCTCTGTAGCTCCCGGAGGTGCTCCGGCTGGACCCGCAGCAGCAGCCACAATCAAGTTCCGGGAATCTAGGCAAGTATCTATTCATTTCTCAATGCCAAAAAATGAATTATCTTGTCTAGTTTGCGGTGGGGGGGGGGCAGGAGCAGCCCCACGCTGTCCTCGAGCTCCCATCACCTGCTGCTATTGTCAAATCTGTGTCCTCACCTGCTTCTCCTGTATCCCGTTCTGCCTTCCTCGAGTGTTTGCCGGTCCTGGGAGGGAGCTGCTGGACGCCGGATGGCCCTGGGGAGGAGCATTCCCCAGGACCCGAGAGCTGAGCCGATGTCGAGTCCCCTGGATTCGGCATCACGAGATCCCATTCCATCAGTGAGGCGTTCCATGGCTCTGTCACACCGCATTGGAGTGATCCCTGCTTCAGGCATCCCATCAGAGGGTCCGCCGGCCCTGGGAGGGAACTGGCGTGTGGTGGAGAAGCCTGCAGTGTTGGAGAGTCCAGAGCCAACCGCCCAGCTGGAGGTCTGGACCACCATGGTGGAGTCGTTGGAGTCCTGGATGGCGGTGGAGCTTGAGCGCAGACAAGTTTCCCTTTGTACCCCTGAAAAATCTTGCCTGGCTCTTGGTGGGGACAACCAGGTGCAGCCCTCAGCCGCACTTGAGTTTTCCCCGCCAGGCTCCACTGCTGCCGGTGACCCTGATCTTGTGTGTGTTCCTGTCTGTGTTCCCTTGTCTGAGCCACCATCTAGGGTCACTGAAGTTTCCATGGGTGCTGTTCCTCCTCCGGTCGAGGTCTCCATGGGTGTTGCTCCCCCTCCGTCTGAGATCTTTGTGGGTGCTACTTCTCCTCTGGTCGAGGCCTCCGTGGGTACTGTGCCTCAGCCCAAGACCTCCATGGGTGCTGCTCCCCCTCCGTCTGAGGCCACCATTGGTGCTGCTCCCCCTCAGTCCGAGGCCACCGTGGGTGCTGCCTGCCCTCAGTCTGAGGCCACCGTGGGTGTGACACCTCAGTCCGAGGCCCCCGTGGGTGCGACGCCTCAGACTGAGGCCGGCACGGGTGCTGCTGTCCTGCCAGCTGAGGCCGCTGTGGGTGCTGCTGTCCCGCCGTCCGAGGCTGCCGCAGGTGCTGCTGTCCCCCTGTTTATGGTCCCCGAGGGTGTTGCTGCCCCACTATCTTTGGTCCCTGACAGTGCAGTTATGCCCCTGTCCGGGGCCACCGCGGGTGCTGCTATGCCCCAGTCCAGGGCCGCCGCAGGTGTTGCTATGCCCCAGTCCGGGGCCACGGCGGGTGCTGCTATGCCCCAGCCTGGGGCTACTGTGGGTGTATCATGGGAGGCTCCCGCTGGTCTGCTGCCAATCTTAGATAAACGCTGCCTCCCGGCTCCCGTCTATGCTGGAACACATCAGGTGGCCTCCCCTCCTGCCCCTCGGGGAGGCCACCCGACGTGTTCCAGCATAGACGCCGGCGATCCTGGGACTTTGGTAGGCCGCCCGAGCTGCCTCGGTTTCCTCTCTAAGGCCCTTGAATGTTTGCCACCTGTTGCTCTGATTGGGGGTCTTGAGTGGTTTCTTTAGTTCTCCCTTGTCTTTGGGTTGTGTGTTTTTGTTTCGGTCCCTCCGTGCCTGGGTTCCCCCTGCTCCTCTCCCGGGATGGATTGTTTTTCTGGTCATTTCATGTTTTTCTATTAATGCAGTGTTTTTTCTGGGATCTCTTTCTGTATATGTGTAGTTCTTATTTTCTCCTTGCTTTTGAGATGTTGAGTTTTTACTAGACTATGAACTTTTTTTTGTTTGTTTGTTGTTGCTGTTTATTGTTTTTCTGTTCTTTTTGTCTCTTCTTTTTGTAATTACTTGAGCGAACGTATTTGTTAAGTTGCTTCTAGTTATTATCTTTAGTGTGTAGCCTTTTTCATATTTCATTTTTGACTGGCTTTATTTTCTTTTTGTTATATTTTGTACATTCACTCTCAGTTTGATTATATCTTGGTCTTAGTTTAATTCTTTTTTTGTCTGTTTATTAGCATTTATTTTTAGGGTCATTGTTGTGGTTGGGTTGGTTTTGTTTCCCTTGTATCTGGATCGGGTCGTGCCTCGCCTTTAGTTTATCCTCATGTTGTCTTGGTTATAGTGTCATGTTTGTATTACGTTTTTTTTTGGGGGGGGGGGTTGTTTGTTTTTGTGATGTTACCCTGGGGGTGTCTGGGTACCACCCCTTGAGGGGGGGGGGGCTCTGTCATGACCTGGTGCATGGGCAAGGGCCGTGCTTAGTTATTAGATTTATTTTGTCTTTTTCTGTTTGTTTGTCCAGTTACCCGAGAACCATCAAGCCAAGTTAAGTTATTGTTGTCCTGTCCTTGCTTGGGTTAAGATAAGATAAGATAAGATAAGCCTTTATTAGTCCCACAATGGGGAAATTCCAGGATTGCAACAGCACAGGGATAGCAACACTCAAGAGCAACAATCAAGAAGACAAGAAAACAAGAGCAGCGAATATACATATGTACATATAAATATATAAATATATATACACACAGTGCGGAGCATTGTAGCTAGATGGAATAAATATATAAATATATATACACACAGTGCGGAGCATTGTAGCTAGATGGAATAAACAGCATAACCGTCTACTTAGTTATCCTACATAGTATGAATATGTACCCAAACATATTGTCACCCTCCGTAGCGATCGATATTGTCCCAGTTGTATACTGGAGGGGACCATTGTGTAAGTCTATTGCGTCTTATTATTGTGTTATTGTGTAGTTATTGTGTTATTGTGTAGTCTCATTATTATTCATCTGTCTTTGTCTTTGTACTAGGTTATTATTGTATTTTTGGGCTCCAGCTTCAACGCTGTGTTTTTCGTTAGTTTGTGTTCTGTATTTTGTTTTATTTTTAGTTGATAAATCTCAAAACTCATAATCTGCGTTTGGCGTCCTGTTTGCCCCCGGAGAGGGCCGGTTTATAACAAATAAGCCATCAATATTTCAGTGTTTGGTTGCTGCCTAATTTGTGTAATGATGTCTCGTGATTAAATAAAATGGGAACGGAAAACTAGAAATGGGATTTTAAGCTCAATAATTAAATCCTAAATAAATCAGTGAGGCTGTATCTTAATGCTTTTGAACTCATTTTAACACATTATGTAAAAAAGTTTATAAAAAGTTTAGGAATATGAAGTGTATCAATTCTTTATTCATCTACAGTATTTGGTGTTTATTACCTCTGCCAAGGAGGTAATGTTTTTGCCGGGGTTTGTCTGTCTGTCTGTTTGTCTGTTACCAACATAACTCAAAAAGTTATGAACGGATTTTGACAAAATTTTCAGGAAAGGTGTGTAATGGCATGGGGAACAGATGATTAGATTTTGGTGATGATCTGAGAGTGCATATCTTCACCAAGGGCTTTGTTTGTATTTGTGCAGCAGGATTACACAAAAACTGCTGGATGGATTTTGATGAAATTTTCACCAGAGGTGGTTCTTGGGCTAGAGAGGAACCCATTATATTTTGGTGATGATCTGGGAATGCATACCTCAGCCAAGGCTCTTATCTTCTCACAGTGTGTTAGCAACAATACTCCAAAACTGATGAACGGATTTTGATGAAATTTTCAGGAAAGGTGTGTAATGGCATGGGGAACAGATGATTAGATTTTGGTGATGATCTGAGAGTGTGTACCTCCACCAAGGGCTTTGTTTGTATTTGTGCAGCAGGATTACACAAAAACTACCGGCTGGATTTGGATGAAATTTTCACTAGAGGTGCTTCTTGGGCTAGAGAGGGACCCATTATATTTTGGTGATGATCTGACAATGCATACCTCAGCCAAGGCTCTTATCTTCTAACAGTGTGTTACCAACAATACTCCAAAACTGATGGACAGACTTTGATGCAATTTTCACCACAAGTGGCTATAGGCCTACACACAAACCCATTACATTTTGGAGGTGATCCATGACAAATGGAAGGAGCCTTGGCGGAGGTATGCGCTCTATGTGTGCTTTTCTAGTTTTTTATATATTCGTTTAGATACTCTTGTGTGCAGTTGTAGTATGCTAACAGTGGAGCACTGTGGCAGCACAGCAACTCACCTTTGGCCGGGGGATTCTGGGTTCGATCCCAGACCCCGACCAACAGTGATCTGTATGGAGTTTGCATGTTCTCCCTGTGTCTGCGTGGGTTTACTCCGGGATTTCTCCGGTTTTCTTCCACATGCTAAAAACATGCTAGTTAGGTTAACTGGCATCAACTGGGGATTCTAAATTGTCCTTAGGTATGGATGTGAGAGTGAATGGTTGTCTGTCTCTCTGCGTTAGTACTTTTTGTACTACTGTGACTAAATATTTTGTGTAATTTTTATGTTTTTCTGTATACACACTAAAGCTCCAACATTTGTTTACTACTCAAAACACATGTGGCACCTTGTGTACCTATGGTAACTGTCCTGTAACTGCAAAGAGTTCTGTTCCAATTAGGGATGTTTTTTTTTTCCACAATATCTTTATTGAACCTTTTTTTTTTTTTTTTAACAAACATGATACAAACAATCAAACACTAACACTAAAGTACTACAAAAAAAAAATGCACTAAAAACACCAACAACCACCAACAAAATCAAGTCTTCAACAATGCTCCTCTGTTTAGTCTAGACAATCCAATACATAAGTATACATATTATGTTCACCAGTTTGGAATTTACAAGGTCCACACACATCATTCACCTTCTTCTTCAAGAGTTATGTTTAAATTTTTTACATAATCAATAAAAGGTCTCCATATATTCTCAAACACAATTTCCTTTGATTTCAGTATATATGTTATTCTTTCTAATGGAAGGTTTGTTAACATCTGTCTTAACCACTGAGTCACATCTGGTCTATGAGTCTTTTTCCATAATAGTGCAATACATTTTTTGGCATTAAGCAAACTGAGGTCTATGAATGTTCTTTCACTTTTATTAAAATTATGCTTTTCTGGGTACAGACCCAACAAAAACAGTTTAGGATTCAATATGATTTGTTTTGAGATTATTTTTTCAATTGTTACCCTCACCTCTTCCCAAAACATTCTTATTAATCTACATTCCCATAAACAATGAAATAGGGTTCCTTTACTTTCCATGCATTTTGTGCATGTATCTGGTATATTTTTGTTATATCTATTTAACTCCTCCGGTGTAACATACATCCGCATTAACCATTTGAAATGTATCAATTTAAGGCGTGCATTTATTGATTTGGTTTGAGCTTCTGTACAAGCCAATTCCCATTGTTCCTCTGAAATTTCAATTTGCAGATCTTCTTTCCAGTAGTTTAATCTTTTCAGTGAATTTTCACTTGAAGATAGTGTCAATGAGTTATAAAACTCTGAAATAATACCCTTTCTTTTACTATCTTTCATCATCATTTTTTCCAAGGATGAATAAATAGGTCGAGTGAGAGCTTTATTTTGATTTTATCGAATAAAGTTTCTAAGTTGAAGATATTTAAAAAAATGTGCTCTATTGAGATTAAATTTGATCCTCAGCTCTTCAAAAGACATTATGTTGTCTGCACATGGCAAATATAAATCCTGAATCTTTTGTATCCCTTTTAAATTCCATACTTTAAATACAGCGTCCGCTCTCCCTGGTTTAAAATATTGATTACCCCATATTGGACTAAATTTAAATTGTGACAATAACTGTGGTTCTTTTAAATAGTTTTTAGCTTCACACCATATTTTGATCATATGCTTTACAAATGGATTTTTAACTTGTTTTTGTAAATTTTTTGCCGAATCTGAGTATATGAATATGGGAAGAGGTAAAGGTAAATTGTATGATTCCATTTCAGTCCAGTGAGGGAGATCATTTGATGAAAAATAATATGTCATAGACCTCAGTTGTGCCGACCAATAATACAACATAAAATTTGGACATTTCAGACCTCCACGATCAAATGGTAAATATAATAAAGACAAACGTAATCTAGCCCTCCTGTTGTTCCATATAAATTCCACTAACTTTTTTTTTATTCTTGAGAATAGATCTAAAGGTGGTGATAAGGGAATGTATTGAAATAAATAAAGTATTTTAGGTAAAATATTACTTTTAAGTATATTGATTCTCCCGATCATCGACATTGGTAGTGACATCCATCTCTGAGTTAACTCATTGATATCTGACATTAAGGCTTCATAGTTGACACTGGCGACTGATTCTAGCTTAGGCATAATATGGATTCCTAAATATTTAAACTGATTTACAACATTGAATTGATTTACCTCAGGGGCTGGGTAATTTCTCTGGGTCTCATTTAGCATTAATATTGAAGATTTAGTTTTATTTATTTTATATCCTGATATTTCCCCAAAATTCTTTATTAAATTCAACAAGGTTGGAATTGATTTTTTTAGATTCGACATAAACAAAATTATATCATCGGCGTACAGGGAGATTTTATGTTCTGTTGGTCCAACTTTAATTCCATATATTTGTGAATGTAAACGTATCGCTATCGCTAAAGGTTCAATTGCCATAGTAAACAGTAAAGGTGAAAGTGGACAGCCTTGTCGACATCCTCTATTGATTTTTATTGGTTTTGAAATATTGTTATTTGTTAGGATTTCTGCTGTAGCATTATTGTATATTATTTGAACCCATTTTATGAAATTATTTCCAAGTCCAAACCTTTGTAGGACTTCAAAAAGAAAGGGCCATTCAACTCTATCAAAGGCCTTTTCGGCGTCCAATGATAGGAGAGCTGTATCCGGTGCTTCTTTATTAAAATAAATAATATTAAATAGTCTTCTTACATTATGGAAGCCTTGTCTACCCTTTATAAAGCCATTCTGATCTCGATTAATAATATTTGGTAAAATTTCTTGTATTCGTCTTGCTAAAATTTTACAGATTATCTTAAGGTCAGCGTTTAATAGGCTTATTGGTCTCATATTTTCACATTTATTAGAGGGCTTACCTGGTTTTGACAGCAGTATAATTAAGGCATTATTTATGTATGATGGTAAATTATTATTTTGAAATGCTTCTAAAACCATTTCCAAAAAAGGTTTTATTAATTTATTCTTAAATTTTTTATAAAGGTCAACTGGAAGACCATCTGGTCCTGCACTTTTTCCTGATTTCATATTATCAATGGCTAGCCCAACTTCTTCTTGACTAATTTTAGACTCCAATATCTCCCTGTTTTCATTTGGAATACACGGTATAGATAGTTCGTTCAAAAACCCATTTAGTTTTGTTAAATCAGGTTCATTTTTGGTATCATATAATTTTTCATAGTAATCTCTAAAGGCTCTATTAATTTCTAAAGGATCTATAACTACCTGTCCGTTACTTATAATACTGGTAATTGGTGTTTTAATTTCCAATTGTTTAATCTGCCATGCTAATAATTTTCCTGATTTTTCACCTTGTTCATAAAAAGATTGTTTCAATCTTAGAAGACTCGAGGCAGCTCTATTCGCTGATTTTTTGTCGTATTCAGCTCTCAAAATCAGTAATTCATTCTCCAACCTTGGGTCACTTCCTGCATACACTTTTTCCTGAAGACTTTTTATTTTATGTTCCAATTTAGCTCTCTCCTCTCGAGTCTTCTTAGATTTTGATCCTGTATAACTAATAATATGTCCCCTAATAAAAGCTTTGAAAGCCTCCCACTTTACACATGCTGATGTTTGTGTAGTATTGATGTCAAAGAACTCGTCTATCTGTTTTTCTATATACTTGACAAATTCCTCATCCTGAAGCCATTTATGCTGAAATTGCCATCTACCTGATTCCTTTGTCAATTTTTTATCTACATATATTAGACAACAGGGTGCATGATCAGAGATCACGATGTTATCATAAAAGCAGTTTTGAATCTTGGACCTTAATTCTGTGGAAATCAAAAAATAATCAATACGTGAGAATGTCTTGTAGGTACTGGAATAACAAGAATAAGCTTTAATTTGTGGTTTCATTTCTCTCCATATATCTAACAATCTCAATTCTTTCATAAAATGATTAATAGTCATCCTACATCCAATGTGCGTACAATCCAGTCCTTTTGATCTATCCACACCTGGATTCAATGTACAATTAAAATCCCCTGCTATTATATGTTGCCCTGTAAGTGATGATAAGATGAGAAATAAATTAGCAAAGAACTTCTGATCATCTATATTGGGACCATATAAGTTCACAAGATTTATATTTTCTAATAGCAAAGAACCTTGAATGATTACATATCTTCCAAATTTGTCTCCAATTACATTTTTCACTTGAAAAGGAACTGATTTATGTATGAGAGTCATAACTCCCCTGGCTCGGGATGAAAATGAAGAGGTGAATACACTTCCCTGCCATCTACTCCTAATTCTTTTAACATCCTCCTCTATCAGATGAGTTTCTTGTAAAAACACAATTCTTGAACCCATGTCCTTTATTTTATTCATAACTTGTTTAAGTTTTTTTAAATTTTGTAGACCTCTGCAATTCCATGAAGTTAAATTAAGATTAACACTTTGGTCCACGATCAATAGAGAGTTTGGGATTACCTTGCAGTGTAAACATGCTCATACAGAGAAGCAAAAACATGAGTGGTTGAACATTCATCCTACAAACTACACACAAACAAATTTCCCCTTCCCACACTTGTGGCAAACCCCCCAAAATCAAAAGAAAAATTCTGTCTCCCGATATAGCCATCGACCGTTCCACACCCACGGGGAACAGCCTAAGCCACTCCTTCTTCATCCTCCCAATCACCCTAACTCTACTGCTTTTAATGACGTAACATTAACTCTCCTCTGTAGTTTTCCAACTTAACTCCAAAATTTTTAACAACTTTGTACATCATAGTTTTTTTTTTGTTTGTTTTGTTTTTGTTTTGTTTTTTTAATATATAATACAATCTATATTTTGTAAACTTACTATTTACTTCAAGTCAGTCAGATGCCTGTGCAAATGCTTAATTATTCTACCTTATATTTTGTTCATGCTTAGCTCCCACCAGTCTCTTCTTCTTCTTTGATCTTCTTGATGAACTCCTGCGCCTCCTCTGGGGTCTTGAAGATGTGGGTTCTGCCCTCATACGTGGTCAGCAGTCTCGCAGGATAGATTACACCATGACGAATCCCAAAGTTGCGCAGCTCCTTACGTACGGGGTCAAACTGCTTCCTCAATTGCTGGATTCCTGTGGCCAAATCTGGGTAGAACCGCACCTGCTGGTCCTGGTGTTTAATCTCTCCTTTAGCACGTGCAGCGTTGAAGATCTTCATCCTGTCTCTGTTGCTAAGAAACTTCATAATTAAGGTCCTCGGCGGTCCCTTATCTCTCCGTGGGCCAATACGATGTGCTTTTTCCAGAACCACTGCTGATTGCAACTCCTCGCTGCCCAGCACCTCCGGAATCCACTTTTCCAGAAAGGAACATACGTCCCGACCTTCTGATTCCTCTGGAAGACCCACCAGCCTCAAATTATTCTGTCTCGACCGAGATTCCAAATCCAAAATATTATCTTCCAGAGATTTATTTTTTTTTTCCAAAGTGCGCACCTTTAATTGAAGACGGGTGACGTCATCTTCAGCACTAGCGAGACGGAGCTCCATCTGCGCCGTTCGTTCTACACAGTCACCCAATTCCTTTCTTATTCCTTCCAACGCTGTCATAATCCCATCAAATCTAGAGGAAAAGTCCGCTCTCATTGAACTCATGGCAGCCATCAGCGCATCTGCGCCTCCCCCCGCAGACATCGCACCGTTGCCAGCCTCCTCCGCCATATATGGAGTTTTGTTTGCTGCGTCACAGACCTGAAAGTCCGTTAATTTGGACTGTTTCGGCGGCTCGCTTTTTCCTTTTCCTGGTTTTCCAGCCTTAGGCTTCGCCGACATATCCTCGCCCAAATGCTGGGATACGTTCTGTCCCAAATGAGAGAGTTATTTGCCGATTTTTTTTCTCCAGGAGCAGAGCAGAGCGAGACACGTCCGTCCTACGTGGCAGCCATAACCGGAAGATCCCAATTAGGGATGTTAATGATTAATTGACTTTTGATTAATTGTCGATAAGAATTTAGTTGACTAAATTAATTATCAATTAATTGAAAGTGGTGCCGTTCTTTTCAACAGTTTATTTTCATTAAATGTAGTGGTGTCGCCAGTCCTGGTGAGGGCGCTATAGCCTAATCTCTACCACACCTGTCGTACTTTACTCGGAAAATGAAGTGGTCTAAATGGAGTGCTGTATGGAACATTTTAAACTGGTAAATGCTAACGAAGCTAAATGTACACTTTATGTGGTACTACATTGAAATACAACAGCTCAACCAGTTTGCTAAGTTACCATCTAAAGAACTCACATTCAGCCATGCTGCAAGGAGTGACTAGTTTGGCTTCATCACAACTGACAGTTACCGCAGTCTTGGGGAGGCAGGTATGTGATGAGAGGAAGATGGAGAGCATTACTCAGAGGATTTGCAAGACGACTGAAAAAGACATGATGCCAATAAGTAATTTTGAAGGAGAGGGCTTTCGGGAGCTGATAAACGTTACGGAGCCAGGGTATAATATTCTGTGTAGAGGAATGATAACTACCTGCTTGGACACATGCTACAAGAAGAAAAAAGCTGAAAACACAGCTAGCCACTGAAAATGTGGCGCTGACAATGGATTGTTGGACTGCGTTAACTACAGAAAGCTACATTACAGTCACTTGCCACTACATTGATAATGACTGGCAGGTAAAATCAGCAGTTCTCACAGAGAATGTCCGATTTTATGTAGTTTTTAATATTATGTGGGCTAAGTCTATATATTTTTTTATTCAGAATTTATGTTGCTGAAGTTTAATATCAGCCGGGGCACACACTTTTATGTTATAGTAGCCTTAATATTTATTTTTATTTTTATTTATTTTATTACCTCCGCCAAGGAGGTTATGTTTTCATCGGCGTTGGTTTGTCTGTCTGTCTGTCTGTCTGTCTGTTAGCAACATAACTCAAAAGGTTATGGACGGATTTTCATGAAATTTTCACAGATTCTCAGAAATGGGGTATCCTACAGATGATTACATTTTGGTGGTGATCCGGATCACCGTCCAGAAGAAAACCGCCATTACGCAAAATGCGATTTTCGTGAATAACTACTCAACCACTAATCCTATCATTGTCAATCCAATTGCTAGTCATATGTTTTTATGGTCAAGGAATCTGAAAACGTACACACAAACACTGTATGGGGGGAACTGTGGTGCTTGGCGGAGGTCTGCGCTCTTCGAGTGCTTTTCTAGTTTAATATTTATTTTTCTGAGTGTATTTTGTTGTTAATGTTTAGCATGCAACAGATTACATTAGATTACATAAATAAATCAAATCCTCAAGGAATATGACTTGCATTTTTTTATTCAGTATATCAAGTAGTAATTGGCTTTTTATGCTATAGACCATAATGTACCATGGGAAATTCAAATTCTCAGGAAAAATGCTGCTTATCAATTAATCGTTAATTGATTGATAAAGTGAATCAATTAACAATTAATGAATTAATTGATAACTTGCATCCCTAGTTCCAATACATTCCATCCATCCATCCATCCATTCATCCATTCATCCATCCATCCATCCATCCATCTTCTACCACTTTTCCGGAGGTCCGGGTTGCGGAGGCAGCAGTTCAAGCAGAGAAGCCCAGACTTCTCTCTCCCCAGCCACCTGCTCCAGCTCTTCAGAGAGGATACCAAGGCGTTCCCAGACCAGCTGGGAGACATAGTCTCTCTAGTGAGTCCCGGGTCTGCCCCGGGGTCTCCTCCCAGAGGGATGTTCCCGAAACACCTCGAGTGGGAGGCGTCCAGGAGGCATCCTGATCAGATGTCCAAACCACCTCAACTGGCTCCTTTCAATGTGGAGGAGCAGCGGTTCTACTCTGAGCCTCTCCCGGATGACTGAGCTCCTCACCCTATCTCTGAGGGTGGGTCCAGCAATCCTATGAAGAAAGCTCATTTCAGCCGCTTGTCTCCACAGTCTCGTTTTTTCGGTCATTACCCAAAGCTCATGACCATTGGTGAGGGTAGGAACGTAGATTGACCGGTAAATCAACAGCTCTGCCTTAGAGCTTAGCTCCCTCTTCACCACAACAGACCGGTACAATGTCCACATCACTGCAGATGCTGCTCTGATCCGTCTGTCATCTTCTCGCTCCAATGCATTCCCTCTATTGTTAAACCTCTGGATATCATCATGTCTTTGACAATTTTAGGCTTATTCTGTACAAGTAATACAATTTTGATACATCTCATAAGCAAAACTTTTAACATTGTGGAGGAAATTTAGGTTTGGGAAAAATAGTTACGAGACAAATGTACAAGCTAACTTCTTTGTTGCTATGTGCAGTATACAACTTCAATTTTTTTTCCAAGTTTTGTAGCAGGCAATCAGAGCGTGACCATCAGTCAGGTATTGGCTGTAGTGCTGGACCTCAACAGCCAGCTGAAAAAGTGGGGACAAGATGCCCGTCACTGCAGGGTTCTTGTAGCAGCACTTCACACTTCCCTGAAAAAGCGGTTCAGGGGTATATTTATCAACTGTTAAATGGATGTGGAGTCGGACAGTGGTAAACATCAGGAGCCTTTTATCCAACATGTGTACCTAATTGCAGCAGTGCTGGACCCACAGTACATGGTCCATTGGGTGGATGCTGACATTATGACAGGTGCTGATGTGGGGAACACCAGGGCAAGTGTAAAGAATGCTGTAAGCTCAGAGGTATGTTGAATTTGTCACAAATCTAAAATAATAAATTAAACCTTTGAATCATCCGTCAAGAATTTGCAAGTTCAAAGCCTCTTTAAGGTGAGATCACTTGTCCATATTTTTGTTATTTGTACACTGTATATTGTTTCCTGTACATGTAATAAGAATGCTCATGATAAAAGTTTTTAACAGTGTTTGATCAGTGTCATCAAAGACATTAATTTTTAAATTATGTTGTTTGTTTCTTCTTTGCAGAGTTGGTAATCAGCAGTGTTTGGCAAGTTACTGAAATATAGTAACATTACAGTTACTAGTTACATCTTTTCAAAAGTAACTGAGTTACTTTACCATTTACTGCATGATTAAAGTAACTAGTTACTTGGAAAAGTAATGTTCATGTTACTTTTAAATGCACACTTAACCTCTTAGCATTCCTGCCAGTTTCCAGCCAATGTGAAACGTTCTGTGGGTGGAAAACTAGAATTTTTAAAGTCTAAGAAAGATCTTTCATAAGACGAAAACACTGCATGGCTAGAAACTGATCTAAATATTTTTTGTAACTAAAATGTAATGATTCACTGAATCAAAAGTTGTTGTTTTTTAGGTCGAGTAAATCAGCTCCCACAACCTGACCTTGATCTGCTGACTTTTTTTGTTTTTGATTTGTTCAGTCAAGTAGGAGTTAGCACTCTCAGCTGATTAATTTGGTCAGAAGCCATAGAGAGGATGTAAGTAATTATTAGACTCCATATACTCCAATAATTGTGCAGCAACAGTTTTTTTTCTTCTAAAACTTTGGAGAAAATTGGTAACATACTAACAGACACATACCTGATTTACAGCTCTAGATTTAAATCCCTTGCCATTTTAGCCAGTGTCCAGCCAATGTAAAACATTCCATGGGTGGGACATCTTGCACACATAGCAAGATAATTTAATTAGTGGATTACATTACGGGCTTATTAATGTCAGGCTAAAAACAGACTGTTTCAGACAGGGGTTTTAGAATATGTTCAGTCTGCTTTATCCTGTCTTGAGAGCTCTTATTGTGGGAAAACTCTGAAGAAAAGCAACACGATATTGCCAGTAATTTCCTCATTTTGGAGTAAGAAACAGGGTTTGTGAAGTGAGGGAGAGGGAAAAAGAGTGAGGGTTGCCAGCACTGTATTAAGCTGTCCATGTTTATCTTACCTTTATGATTATGGATTTAATCCGATGTGCAGTGATCCAAAGAAAATGTCCATTATCCACAGTCCAAATGTCTGCGGTGACAGAGACATGACATGATCCAGTCCCTCAAATTCCTTTTGGAGATCAAAGTCCATTTTTGAACAATCTTTATCCATGTAGCAAGTAAATGCATTTTAATTTAAGTGGATCACAGTCCAGCTGTCTGATGGAAAGTGTTATCACGTCTTCGGTCTAGAACGACATATCTGGCAATCAGTCTGTTTAATTATTGCAGGGTCACAAACTGTCCAGATGCATACCTGTGCCTGAAATCCAGCTGTGGGTGTTGAGACAATCTGCCTACTTTACTTTTTCCGGTTCCGGTTCTGCCGGACCGGCGGCGCCACACGAGTTGGCTGCCTTTTGCAACTGCCTTTTTTTTTTTATCTTCCTTCTTCTTTCTACACCTTTCACTCTATATATATATCACGGAGACACAGATCGCCCCAAAGGTCTCCCGAGTCGGCGGATGGAGGCTGTGTTTACAGCAGGAGACGATACAACAGGGAAGAGCTAGCTAGCACTCAACCGCCACCCGGTGCTAACGGAGAAGCTCGACATACCGGGGAACTGTAGCGAAAACGGCGCGGGTGCCGGACTGGAGTTTAGGCAGCGTGCAAGAAATATAAGACAGAATAATAAAGAGCGATGGCAAGAACCAAGCAGACCGCCTGTAAATCTACTGGAGGAAAAAGCCCCCCAGGAAGCAGCTAGCCACCAAGGCTGCTCGGAAAAAGCGCTCCGGCCACCAACGGAGTGAAGAAGCCTCACCGTTACAGGCCCGGTACCGTGGCTCTGAGAGAGATCCGTCGCTACCAGAAATCCACGGAGCTGCTCATCCGTAAGCTGCCCTTCCAGCGCCTGGTGAGGGAGATCGCTCAGGACTTCAAGACTGACCTGCGCTTCCAGAGTTCCGCCGTCATGGCTCTGCAGGAGGCCAGCGAGGCCTACCTGGTGGATCTCTTGAGGACACCAACCTGTGCGCCATCCACGCCAAGAGGGTCACCATCATGCCCGAAGACATCCAGTTGGCCCGCCACATCCGCGGAGAGAGAGCTTAGACTTTCTGCTGCACATCCACCAACCACAATGCTCCGCACTGTGTGTCTATATATACAGTGGGGGAAAAAAGTATTTAGTCAGCCACCAATTGTACAAGTTCTCCCACTTAAAAGATGAGAGAGGTCTCCAATTTTCATCATAGGTATACCTCAACTATGAGAGACAAAATGAGAAAAAAAAAAAATCCAGAAAATCACATTGAAGGATTTTTAATGAATTAATTGGTAAATTCCTCAGTAAAATAAGTATTTGGTCAATAACAAAAGTTTATCTCAATATTTTGTTATATACCCTTTGTTGGCAATGACAGAGGTCAAACGTTTTCTGTAAGTCTTCACAAGGTTTTCACACATTGTTGCTGGTATTTTGGCCCATTCCTCCATGCAGATCTCCTCTAGAGCAGTGATGTTTTGGGGCTGTCGCTGGGCAACACGGACTTTCAACTCCCTCCAAAGATTTTCTGTGAGGTTGAGATCTGGAGACTGGCTAGGCCACTCCAGGACCTTGAAATACTTCTTACGAAGCCACTCCTTCGTTGCCCGGGCAGTGTGTTTGGGATCATTGTCATGCTGAAAGACCCAGCCACATTTCATCTTCAATGCCCTTGCTGATGGAAGGAGGTTTTCACTCAAAATCTCACAATACATGGCCCCATTCATTTTTTCCTTTACATGGATCAGTCGTCCTGGTCCCTTTGCAGAAAAACAGCCCCAAAGTATAATGTTTTCACCCCCATGCTTCACAGTAGGTATGGTGTCTTTCTCCTCCAAACATGACAAGTTGAGTTTTTACCAAAAAGTTCTATTTTGGTTTCATCTGACCATATGACATTCTCCCAATCCTCTTCTGGGTCATCCAAATGCTCTCTAACAAACTTCAGATGGGCCTGGACATGTACTGGCTTAAGCAGGGAGACACGTCTGGCACTACAGGATTTGAGTCCCTGGCGGCATAGTGTGTTACTGATGTAGCCTTTGTTACTTTGGTCCCAGCTCTCTGCAGGTCATTCACTAGGTCTCCCCGTGTGGTTCTGGGATTTTTGCTCACCGTTCTCGTGATCATTTTGACCTCACAGGGTGAGATCTTGCGTGGAGCCCCAGATCGAGGGAGATTATCAGTGGTCTTGTATGTCTTCCATTTTCTAATAATTGCTCCCACTGTTGATTTCTTCACACCAAGCTGCTTACCTATTGCAGATTCAGTCTTTCCAGCCTGGTGCAGGTCTACAATTTTGCTTCTGGTGTCCTTTGACAGCTCTTTGGTCTTGGCCATAGTGGAGTTTGGAGTCTGACTGTTTGAGGTTGTGGACAGTCGTCTTTTATACTGATAACGAGTTCAAACAGGTGCCATTAATACAGGTAACGAGTGGAGGACAGAGGAGCCTCTTAAAGAAGAAGTTACAGGTCTGTGATAGCCAGTAATCTTGCTTGTTTGTAGGTGACCAAATACTTATTTTACCAAGGAATTTACCAATTAATTCATTAAAAATCCTTCAATGTGATTTTCTGGATTTTTTTTTCTCATTTTGTCTCTCATAGTTGAGGTATACCTATGATGAAAATTGGAGACCTTTCTCATCTTTTAAGTGGGAGAACTTGCACATTTGGTGGCTGACTAAATACTTTTTTGCCCCACTGTATATATATATATATATATATATATATAGTAATATGTGTGGTTCCAAGGTTGTCATAGCCAGGAGCGGCACTGGGGTTAAGCTCCCAGTGCTCATAAAATGCTCCTTATGGCGTGCGTCTCGAAAAGCCTCTGACAACTAAGTCCAACTCCTAGCCTGCCCGTGTGGTTTAGTCTCTAAGCCCGGCGGAACTGCTTTTACTAATAGGAGAAGGGGCGAGGGCGGATCTCTGGCGCCTTAAAACCAGATGCTTCGGGTAGATGGTGGCTCGTCAACCTGGGAAGGTAACCCATCTAGGGGAAGGCAAACCCTGATTTCAAACCTCCGCTGCCTTGCGGCATACCCGGTCACGGGAAAGGCTTCGGGAGTCAACCCTAAGGAAAAATCCGGAGTCGGAGCCCCTAAGGCAGTTCTATGTTGTGCTCAACATCGTTCTGGCAGCTCCTGTTCCTTTGGATTCATCAGTGACATGGAGAGGGGGGACATGCTGCATGGGCAACATCTTGTCCTCCATATCTTCCTGCCCAGGCTTGAATCCTACCAACGCCCAACGCTGGAAGGTAGAACACTGGATCACTGGAGAGGACACTCCAGCTTCGCCTTTGGCGTAGACAGAACACGGGGAATGACAGTTACCGGTTATAAGCCACCGCTCAATTGGCGTAGAGCGCGGCGCCAGGGGTTGTTCCCGACAGTGGGAGGGATCATCAGATCTCACTGGACAGCTACCGCCCGCCTCAAGCTGGGCAGCCCCCAGCCAATAAGGTGTTGTCCCGCCACAGCTTGCTTTCCTCATTGGGTGCATGGGGATGAGGAGAAATCCGAACAGCAGGCTGAGAACCTTCGCACCAGGCAAGACAATAAAACAAAAGAGACCAACTCTAAAACTGGGAACTTGGAACGTCCGCACTATGATGACAGGACTCGCTGCTAACCTCAAGGACATCAACGACACCAGGAAGACTGCCATCATCAATAGTGAGCTGAAGAGACTGGGAGTGGATATCTCCACTCTCCAGGAAACACGGTTGGCTGACGCAGGCACACTGAGAGAGAAGGACTACACGTTCTACTGGCAGGGAAAGGGCAGTGACGAACACAGGGAACACGGAGTGGGCTTCGCAGTGAAGAACACCTTGCTGAAGATGGTGGAACCGGGCAGCACTGGCTCTGCACGGCTCCTCACCCTCCGCCTGAACACTCAAGGCCCAGTCACCCTCGTCAGTGTGTATGCCCCAACACTGACAGCCACACCAGAGGCAAAAGACGAGTTCTACGAGAATCTCACAACAACTGTCAGGATCATCCCCAACTCTGAACAACTCATTCTCCTTGGAGACTTCAATGCCAGAGTGGGTGCTGACCACGACTCCTGGCCCTCCTGTCTTGGACCTTTTGGTGTAGGCAGAATGAACGACAACGGACAGCGGCTGCTCGAGTTCTGCACATATCACGATCTGTGCATCACAAACTCGTTCTTCAAGACCAAGCCCCAACACAAGGTTTCCTGGCAACATCCGCGCTCAAAGCACTGGCACCAGCTGGACTTGATCCTGACCAGGCGCACCTCACTGAAGAACGTGCTAATCACCCGTTCGTTCCAGAGTGCAGATTGCGACACAGACCATTCATTGGTGTGTTGCAAGGTCAAGCTGCAGCTGAAGAAATTCCATCGTGCTAGACAGCCTGGAAAGGCACGGATTGACACCAGCAAGATGGCTCAACCAGAACTTGTTGAGCAGTTTGCCTCCACCTTTGAGAAGGAACTTGGTGTACCACAAGAAGGAGAATCTGCAAAGCAGAAGTGGGAAGAGCTGCGAAACACCATCCACCGCACAGCCTTGGCTACCTTTGGGAGGAAGACCTCGAAGTCACAGGACTGGTTTGATGCCAAGTTGACCGAGATGACCCCCGTCATTGAAGCCAAGCGCTCAGCACTTGCTGAGTACAAGAAGTACCCGAACGAGAAGAATCTCCAGATTCTCAGGGCTGCGAGAAGCAAAGTTCAGCAGACTGCTCGGCGCTGTGCCAACAAGTACTGGACTCAGCTCAGCCAAGACATTCAAACCGCTGCCATAACAGGGAACATCCGTGGTATGTATGGTGGCATCAAGAAAGCACTTGGTCCGGCTCAGAGCAAGACGGCCCCCCTCAAATCCTCCACTGGGGAGATGATCACAGAAAAGAACAAGCAGATGGAGAGATGGGTGGAACACTACTCCGACCTCTACTCCAGACAGAACACCGTGACACCTTCAGCCCTTGATGCCATCGACTGCCTGCCATCCATGGACGAACTTGACACCGAGCCAACCATCGACGAACTCAGCAAGGCCATTGATAGCTTGGCTGCTGGCAAGGCACCCGGCAACGACGGCATACCCCCTGACCTGATCAAGCACTGCAAGACCGCCCTACTGCTGCCATTGTATGACGTCCTCTGCCAGTGTTGGAAGGAAGGTGCCGTACCACAGGACATGAGGGACGCCAAGATCATCACCCTCTACAAAAACAAAGGGGAGAGAAGCCACTGCAACAACTACAGGGGCATCTCCCTTCTCAGCGTTGTTGGCAAAGTCTACGCACGAGTTGTTCTCGTTCGTCTACAGAAGCTTGCCGAATGTGTCTACCCCGAGTCTCAGTGTGGCTTCCGCGCTGAGCGATCGACGGTAGACATGATATTCTCCATCCGCCAACTCCAGGAGAAATGCAGAGAACAGAACATGCCCCTGTACGTCGCCTTCATCGACCTCACCAAAGCGTTCGATCTGGTCAGCAGAGAGGGCCTTTTCAAGATCCTGCCAAAGATAGGATGCCCACCAAAGTTGCAAAGCCTCATCGAGTCGTTTCACACCAACATGCAGGGGATAGTGCAGCACGATGGCAACGTCTCAGAGCCATTCAGCATACGCAGCGGAGTGAAACAGGGCTGTGTACTTGCGCCAACCCTCTTTGGGATTTTCTTTGCTATGCTCCTGAGGCATGCCTTCAGCACAGCAACAGAGGGAATCTACCTGCACACAAGATCTGACGGCAGGCTTTTCAACCTCGCCCGCCTGAAAGCCAGAACCAAAGTATGCGAGGCTCTAATCAGAGACATGCTGTTCGCAGACGATGCTGCAGTCGCAACCCACACACAGCAGGAGCTTCAGACCCTGATGGACCACTTCTCCCAGGCATGCAAGGACTTCGGGCTTACCATCAGCCTGAAGAAGACTAACATCTTGGCGCAAGGCACGGAAGCACCACCAACCATCACCATCGACGACTACGAGCTGGAGGTCGTGAATCAGTTCACGTACCTGGGGTCCACGATCAGCAACAACCTCTCCCTTGATACAGAGATCAACAAGAGGATTGGAAAATCAGCCTTCACACTCGCTCGCCTCACCACACGAGTGTGGGAGAATCCCAAACTCTCTGTCAAGACGAAGATGGCAGTGTACAACGCCTGCGTCATCAGCACACTGCTCTATGGGAGTGAGACGTGGACAACATACGCCCGGCAGGAAAAGAGACTGAACTCCTTCCACTTGCGCTGCATTCGCCACATCCTGGACATATCCTGGCAGGACAAAGTGCCCAACACAGAAGTTCTGTCCCGCGCCGGCCTTCCCTCCATGTTCACTCTACTCAGGCAGCGCAGGCTCCGCTGGCTAGGCCACATTCACCGTATGGAGTATGGCAGAATCCCCAAAGACGTCCTCTACGGAGAACTGGCAACTGGCAGGAGGGACGTTGGCCGCCCACAGCTGCGCTTTAGAGATGTCTGCAAGAGAGACATGAAGGCCCTGGAGATCAACACAGAGCGCTGGGAGGACCTTGCAACGGACCGCTCCAAATGGAGAGGCACCCTGACCAGACAGCTCAAGGCGGGTGAAGAAAGACTGACTGCTGCAGCAGATGAAAAAAGGACCCGCAGGAAGAACCGCCACAGACCCAGCAGCACGGAGAACACCCACAAGTGCGACCTGTGTGACAGGGACTGCCATTCGCGCATTGGCCTGTTCAGCCACAGGCGGTGCTGTTCCAGCAGAGTAGACATTTAGGATTCTCTTCCATGGTCATCATAGACCGACGGAGGCCGACGACTAGTAATATGTACATATGTATACTAGCTGTTCTTGTTTTTTCTTGCCTTCTGATTGTTGCTCTGAGTGTTGCTATCCCTGTGCTGTTGCAATCCTGGAATTTCCCCATTGTGGGACTAATAAAGGCTTATCTTAACTTATCTTATCTTATCTTATCTTATCTTATCTTATCTTACATCCAGCCGTGTATGTTCAGAATACAGTAGATCCACTTCATGGTGTTGTTAACAAAGCAAAGCACTAGCTTTGTTGGAGCTGAAGATTGCCATAAGTCTCAACTGGCACTTTAGTTTGCAACCCGCCAATATGTTTTTGTCTTTAACCGCGACAAAAAAAAAAAAAATGTTTTCACAAAATCAAAGAAGCTTCATCTTTTCCTCTGTTCAGTAATTAAGACTCAGGCTCTCTGCAACAGGTCATGTCGACTGACGGCTGCGTCAGCTATGTAGGGTCAGTTTGTATATTCATTTATTTGCATCAAAAATATCTATCCATATTAATAAAATGAGCAATGAGTAATGCATCTGATCAAATTTCATTAACTGTAATGCATTATTGAATTTTTAAACAGTAATTAAGTTACACAGCATATTACTGCAAAAGTAGTGGCATTACAGTAACATGTGTTGGGAGTAACGCATTACTTTGTAAGGCGTTACTCCCTATACTGGTAATCAGTGAGGCTGAATGCCTCTGTCCCAACCAGCACAATGAGGAGCAAGAACAATCACTGACTGCAAGCAGTGAGGAGGAGGAAGCCCCAGCCAAAGTACCACGACTGTTGCAGAAGTACCATACCCTGAAACGGAGATGTAAGAGTAAGGAGAAGGAAATGGTAAGATCCCAGCTTGCCAGCTAGCTGCGCAATGAAAACCATGGCCAAGATGCTGTCATTTTCTGGATGCCAGATGGAGCGGTAAGGAAGAAATATCCTGCACTCTGTGCTCTGGCTGCTAATGTTCTGGCAATGCCTGCTAGCAGTGCACCTGTGGAGTGCATCTTTAGCAAGGGTGGGATTATTTTGCACCCACATCAAGCAAAGTTATCCCCTTCTATGCTTGAGACTCTAACGTTTCTAAAATGCAATGAAGACATTATTTGATTCAGAGACCAGCTGAACTGACTTGTTGAAAGTTTTTGACTTGTGATAGGTGTGATGTTTTGTAATGTTTAGTTATTTTTATTTTTTGTTCAAAGGTCTTCTAAAATGAAACCACTTAATCATTTTACAGTTTATGTGCATTTTGATAAAATTTTCTGCAATGTCTGTAAACAGAACAAAATAAATGGGTGCTTTTTGTCAATAACGTACATTTTTCTTGTAATGGCAATGAGGACCACATTAAAGTATAAACAGTATGTCATAATAATATCGTAAAGCACTTTGAAGTTGGCCTCTGAAAAAATGTGGCGACTCGGCCTTGGCCTTGGACTGTGGTGACTTGACTACAGCACTGAGGCAAGGAAATATCTGTTCTGCTTGCCAAGCTGCGGGACAGAACAGGTTAAAAAATGCATGTATTTCATTACTGATTAAATACTAGGAGCATTTCACTGGGAAAGTTTCCTTTAGTTTAGTTCAGTGTGATGATTATTTGAAAGGGACATTACAAACTAATAAACATTAATACAAATGTAAGGATGCCAGATTTAGCAATACTGCTACGGTGGCGCAGTGGTTAGCACTGCGGCAGCACAGTTTACCCTTGGCCGGGGGATTGTGGGGATCGTGGGATCGTGGGTTCGATCCCAGCCCCCGACCAACAGTGATCTGTGTGGAGTTTGCATGTTCTCCCCGTGTTGCGTGGGTTTACTCCGGGATTTCTCCGGTTTCCTCCCACATGCCAAAAACATGCATGTTAGGTTAATTGGCTGTTCTAAATTGTCCCTAGATATGTTTCCTATAGGCCCTTAGAATAGAGGGTTAGTATTAGTGAAAGCGCTTTGAGTGGTCTTTGTGACTAGAAAAGCGCTATATAAGTGCAGGTTAGTTAGTTAGTTAGTTAGTAAATACGCCTCTGATTTCCTTTAATATGAAATGCACAGTATTGTAATGAATATGAAATGATCTGATTACAATTCAGATCAGAACTTTACTGTTTACATGGATCTTGAAAAAGCTGATCCAATTAGGACGTGTTTCCATGTGTCACACGTTTGAACAGAATTAGGCCGTGAGCAGCTGCCACTTTTCGTTCAGTTTCGTGGCACCCAACGGGGAACTAAAATTTTAGTGTTTCTAAATTAAGATTACATTATTGTAAGACAAAATATTGATGTTCCCACTTCCAAAGGTGTGGATAGCTGTATGAAAAATGCGATTGAAGTCAGTCGGTAATAATTGTCTGGCTACCTTAAACATGGCCCAGTCCGGGACGTTTTAACCAATCAGCGTCGTCCCTTTGGCCATGTGACAACAAAATGGCAGCGCCCACAGGGGTAGCACACGCTGAAAGCCTCTCCTGTGTTATTCACATTTCCGATAAGTTTTCGGGCAGTATCACTCGTTTTACTGAAGCATCGTGGGCAAAAGTACGTGAGTGTGCCCAAAAATGGCTTGTACTTGACGGACCCCAACAGAAAGTAGCAGAACAATGTCGCGACTTGTTCAAGAAAGGTGAGTGGCAGCCATTGTTTATGGTTGTACTGCGTGTGCCCTGGAGTCGTTTGGCTCCGATCATTTGTAACTCTAAATATGAACTAAAATGGAACCCTAGATGTCTAAAACCTTTGTCAACCGCTCACAGGGTGACCTAGTCCTGGTCTAAGACTCCAAGTAGGCCGATCTGGGGGTGTGGAGGCTAATAACCAAGGGACTCTGGGTGCCAGGTAACATAGTCCTAGTATAGATCTAGATGATGCAGATCGACTCACTCTGATGATGCATCTATCCCCAGAACCCACCCTGGGCCTGAATTATAGTCAAAATATACCACTACCACAAAGTAGCTCAAATGGGAAAAGGGTAGCAATCCCAATGAGCTTAACTCTGAGTCTGAGGGTTGGATGTACTTCTCAACCCAAGCCCAAGGGGTGCAGTGTACTAGTAGGTGAGGGAGGAACAAGTTTGGGCATACATTTATATAGTTTGCACATAGTCACACCCATACTATCAAGCCTTAGGCGGATGGAAAATGGCCTGTTAAGGAAAGCCCATATGTTTGTGATGTGTCACCCAAGAAAGGTTAAACTCATGGCAGCAGCAGTCGCCTGTATACTTTATGCTCTCAATAAATATGGGCACACGGTCTGTGCTTGCCATTTTGCAAGTTTACATTGAACAGTGACTAGGTTGCACAAGGTCTCTATTATAAGCTCACTGTTAATGTGAAAATTATCTGCAATCTATATATGTTTTATATCTATATGGGTACAAGGTAGGCCTAATGTTATAATACCCTATGGTCCATATAATATGTTTTCAGATCTAAACAACCTTGATCCAACATTTGGCTACCATCGTGTGTGCTATAGCCGTTTTACGGACAAAACAAGAGTGGAACGTGCTGAAGCTCGTAAAAAACGACTGGCCGAAGCCCACATTCCTGAGCCTCAGGAGCAAAGTGGACCAGAACTTAGTCCCCCAACACCATCTCCTAAAAAGCGACTGTGATCTCACCATGCTGCAGCAACCATCAGCCAAGCATCTGCAAGGTCAAGCAATGTGTTGCCAAACATCTGCATCATCTGCAAGAAGGAAACGCTCAGAGAAGGGCCACGGACAAATCGTGTCACTGTAAAACTGATGCAAGCTGAGACATGTGATGCTGGTAAGAAAATTGGTAGATTTTACAATTTGGAGTGGTGAAAGTTTAAAGAAAAATAATGTCTATTTAATCTTAACACATATTATATTACTGGTATGTTATTTCTCATATCTTTGATACTGAAATACTTGTGAGCCATTAGTGATGGAATAGAACAGGGAGGCTGACTGAGTTTTACTATTAATTAAAGATGGCCGCCTGTGGTGGCCATCTTGGATTTATGCAAATGAGTGGAGTTCTTTGAGCCTCAATCACAAAAGTGACCTCAGAAATCGATTCCTGGGCATAACATTATCGGAAAATGATGTCTCAAACGTGATTCTAGTTGTACTGATAAAAAAGTTAGGCCATTCATGGCAGCCGTCTTGGATTTATGAAAATTAGTGGAGCCCTCAATCACATATCTGACCTCAGAAATCGATTCCTCGGGTCAACATTATCCGAAAAAGACGTCTCAAACGTGATTATAGGTAGAGTGGTTCAAAATATAGTCCATCCACACCCATGGTGGCCATCTTGGATTTATGCAAATTAGCGGGGTTCTTTGACCCTCAGTCACACTAATGACCTCGGAAATCGATTCCTCGGGTTAACATTAGCCAAAAAGGACGTCTCCAACGTGATTCTAGGTAGAATGGCTAAAAAGTTAGTCCATCCATGGCAGCCATCTTGGATTTATGCAAATTAGCGTGGTTCTTTGACCCTCAATCACACAGTCGACCTCAGAAATCGATTCCTTGGCTCAACATTATCCGAAAAAGAGGCCTCAAACGTGTTTCTAGGTAGACTGGTTGAAATGTTAGGCCATTCATTCCCTTGGTTAGTCGTGGCAGCCATCTTGGATTTATGCAAATTTGACATAGCTATCCACACCTTTGACAGTGGGAACATCGTTTTTCGGATTCAGCAGGTTTTTTTACATAGAAATCATCAAAGATCCCGTAGTTCCCAGTTGGGTGCCACGAAAATCATTTTGTAGCCACATTTTGAGGGAGCTGCTCACGGCCTAAATAAATCATTTTGACATGCGCATGTCGACATTTTGACATTCCGAAAATAGTAGAAGAAGCAACTTCCAGTGTTAGCAAGCGCCGCTTCGTGTCTTTCTCTTTTTGACATGGACCTGTATTGTGTTGTTCAGACTGTACTTTTGCTTCTGCTGGTCTCCGTAATGAAGCTACAAGTACATACTTCTGCATATGACGAACAGAGGGAGACAGCAGGACGATACAGACCAGTTTTGTTTTACTCCTGCTATGTCTTCCGCTAGCCGCTGTAAAGGCGGAAATACGTCACGTTGACGTGTGGCTGACGTACAGACATGCGCAGTAAACATATTTTCTGCCCAACCTTCGGAATAAGTGTTTTCATGCACACCATTCGGATTAACAATCGGCATAACCCACCCATCTCAATCGGAATGAAATTTTGATCCAACTGAGTGTGATCGGGTCAGAATATTCAGATTGGCATGTTTACATGAAGCATTTTTATTCCGATCAGGTTTTTAATCCGGTTACTTGTGTCCATGTAAACATGGTCACTGACTGAAAAAAGTTTGCTATTTGAATAAAAATGGGAATTTTCATTCATTAAATAAATCTACAAAATACTGTAAAAAAAACAACAACAAACAAACAAGAACATGTACTAATGTAGTTACTGTATATATTTTAACTGTGTCAGTGTCACTGCATCCCAGGGGGGCAGGAGGCCCCTGGCTGCAATGACGCAGTGGGCACAGAAGCTGTTTGGGTTCCAGCCTGTCTGAGGAGCCGCCTGACGTCTCCTTGCTTCCTTGTCTTAATGAGCATTAACCATCTCTGCTCTGTGTCAGCTTTGTAGCTTCAAGGAAGGGACATGAAAGGAGAGGGGGAAGAGCAAGAGAGTGTGTACAAAAGAGAGGGAGAGAAAGAGCCCCCTCCTCTGATAGAAAATTCCTGACAGCTGATAAGCAAGGAAAGGAGATTCATTTTACTGCACAGATAGGGTAGGAATGTGTGGCCAGATGATGATGATGACTGGGTCCATGACTACACTGCCCCTATCTGTGCCTGCTGAGACACATCACCACTGACTGGCTGCATGCTAGCTAACTTTTCCTCTAGAAAAATGCAGGATTTGTTCTGAGCCATCCTCTGTCTCTGATTTTTTCCACTGCAACACCATGAACCCAGAGTTGTTATTGGCACAGTGCTGTGGAGTTTGTCCAAAGTCACTATTTCTACTGTTTTGTATACTTCACAGAAGAGTCCATATATAATATGTATAAGATATCCATACATTGCAGCTGTCTAATTTTAGCCAAGTCACTGTGCACCACAAACTCTAGGGCTAAATGAACCTTTCCTAGGAAACACATAATTTAATATGAATTATTGGTCTACTACAATAGCAACAAAGTGGACATGAGAGGAAATGAAATCCAGCTCAGACAGCATGGAGCACGGCTGAGCAGTCAGAGAGGGCATTTTAGCTGTGCAACTGAGCTCCCAGCTTTTTAATTTACAATAAATCAAAGTGCATGGATGTACCCAAAAAGGCCTGCTCCGACGCCGTCTCTCGGTCAGAGACAGAGCGAAGGAGAGGGTTGGAGCAGATTGTGTTAGTGGGAGCCAGAGTTGTATGTGGATCAGACTCCCGCTCAGCTGTCTCCAGAGGAAATCAAACAAGCTTGTGCGGTTCATTATTTCGTCAGTCAACTGAGCGGCAGAGATCACTGGCGACACAGCCATTTACTGGGAGTCTCCACTGACCCTGCATGGCTACAATGAGCAACCAGACATTAGGAAAAGCTAAAGACTTTTTCTCTTATTGTTTTGCTTTTGATTCACATTAAATCCATATAATGCTTCTCCAAACTTGCCATTTTTTCAGATTGATTTTAAGTAGGTATTATGAAATCTCACTTGCATCACTAGTATGAATGCAGACTCAGTCACGGACACTTCAGATACTGATATATGGAAGCAAATTGGGGAGTGGGGGAAGGTCTACAGGGTCAGGTCTCTATTGTTTGTTCTTCTGTATGAACACAAAGTCCTGTTGTTGTGACCCCATTGCCAGACTATCAGTAGACTTACAGTCGACAGGAAGAAGCAGCACACATGCACAATACTGCAGTTCTCAACATCTGAACTGCTTTCACCTCACTTTTCTCCTAAAGAGCAAAGTCGGTAAGAGGTATTCGTGTATTGACGCACTTTGTCTTGCATTTTTTTCCTTTACACTGTAAATCAGCATACCTTATGAGGGAGATAATGTCCAGCAGACAGGAATATGTGTACTGTTTTTTTTCTGGAATCCTCTAACAAGTCAAGTCTAGAGTGTTTCTTAACATGTAAATATTGCAACAACTGCGTTATATACAGTAGATGGTGAGGAAATAATGGTGATATCTGTCTCAGATGCCACTCGGCATGCCGCTGTCTGTTTTATTGCACTGGGCAGTAAAGCTTTATGCACGGCATGGAGTGAGGCTGCAGGGGCGGGAGGGGGGCTGTTCAAGGATGGTGAGACTTTAAATCTGCTCTGAAAAACAAACATTCGGTTAGCTGGTCTGAAGAAGACATATTGGCACCAGCAAATCACCAGCCAGGCACAAGGCTGGCCAGAGGCAGCATTCAGAAATGTTATTGCCCAGTCTTCCGTGGCATGCTAACGCTAGTGTATTGTAGACTGGGGGTCTGAAACCAGAGTCACATGGGACTGTTTGGACCATAACCAATGACTCTTAAAAGGTTTGAAATTGTTTGAAAAACTTGCACATCTTTGAAGAAATCCCTCAAAAATTTATCAGGAAAAAATGTGAACACACACACACACACACAGAGTGGTGTGAAAAAGTGTTTGCCCCCATCCTGATTTCTCATTTTTTTGTATGTCTGTCACACTTAAATATTTCAGATCATCAAACAAATTTAAGTATTAGACAAAGATAACACAAACACAAAATGCAGTTTTTAAATGAATGTGTTTATTATTAAGGGTAAAAAAAAAATAAATCCAAACCTACATGGCCCTGTGTGAAACAGTGACCCCCCCCCCCCCCCCGTTAAAACATAAATTAACTGTGGTTTATCACATCTTTGGAAAGCTGAGTTCAATTACTCCAGCCACACCCAGGCCTGATTACTACCACACCTGTTCTCAATCAAGAAATCACTTAAATAGGACCTGCCTGACAAAGTGAAGTAGACCAAAAGATCCTCAAAAGCTAGACATCATGCTGTGATCCAAAGAAATTCTGGAACAAAGGAGAAACAAAGTAATTGAGAGCTATCAGTCTGGAAAAGGTTATAAAGCCATTTCTAAAGCTTTGGGACTCCAGTGAACCACAGTGAGAGCCATTATCCACAAATGGCGAAAACATGGAACAATGGTGAACCTTCCCAGGAGTGTCCGGACAACCAAAATTACCTCAAGAGCACAGCGACAACTCATCCAAGAGGCCACAAAAGACCCCACAACAACATCCAAAGAACTGCAGGCCTCACTTGCCTCAGTTAAGCTCAGTGTTCATGACTCCACCATAAGAAAGAGACTGGGCAAAAATGGCCTGCATGGCAGAGTTCCAAGATGAAAACCACTGCTGAGCAAAAAGAACATAAAGGCTTGTCTCAGTTTTGACAGGAAACATCTTGATGACCCCCAAGACTTTTGGGAAAATACTCTGTGGACTGATGAGACAAAAATTGAACTTTTAGGAAGGTGTAAAAGTAACACAGCATTTCAGAAAAGGAACATCATGCCAACGGTAAAATATAGTGGTGGTAGTGTAATGGTCTGGGGCCGTTTTGCTGCTTCAGGATCTGGAAGACTGGCTGTGGTAAATGGAACCATGAATTCTGCTGTCTACCAAAAAATCCTGAAGGAGAATGTCCGGCCACCTGTTTGTGACCTCAAGCTGAAGCGCACTTGGGTTCTGCAGCAGGACAATGATCCAAAACACACCAGCAAGTCCACCTCTGAATGGCTTAAGAAAAACAAAAATGAAGACTTTGGAGTGGCCTAGTCAAAGTCCTGACCTGAATCCGATTGAGATGCTGTGGCATGACCTTAAAAAGGCGGTTTGTAGCAGACACAAAATGCATATTGTAGAGTTGTAGAGACTTGAGTGAGTCAGACAGCGTCTCAGTCAGGAAGCAGAGGGTAAACAGTGGACGGGGGGTTTAAGGGTGAATGTATTGTGATGTTGGATGTCATGCAGTGTGATGTGGAATGTCATGCAGATGTGAGATGAGCGGTGGAGATATAAAGGAGAACTGTGCCTTAATGCTTTCATGCTTTTCTGTGTATGACTGATGAGAGAGTGTTAATAAACTTCGTCTGTCCGTAAACTGGCCTCCTCATTCCTCACATTTCAAGCATGAACCACAGGTTCATGCTTGAAAACCCTCCAATGTGACTGAATTACAACAAATCTGCAAAGATGAGTGGGCCAAAATTCATCCACAGCGCAGTAAAAGACTCATTGCCAGTTATCGCAAATGCTTGATTGGAGTTGTTGGTGATAAGGGTAGCCCAACCAGTTATTAGGTGTCACGCCGCGCCGCTCATCAGCGGCGCCAGCTGCACGCACACCTGCACATCATCAGCGGCGAGGGATTTAAGCCGCCTCGCCCTGGGCTTCGGCCTGAAGCCGTCAGACTTCACTCTTCAGGATTGCTGTGAGTTCCCTCTCATACCTCAGCAAGCATTGCGGTAAGAAGCCCTTACCTTTCCTTCTCCAAGTCTGCTCCCCTGTGCACAGGTGGATTTCCCGGCGGCGGACTATTCCTCTCCATCGCCTGTTCCTCGCTGCTGCACCGGGCTCTCCAGGTGGCTGTCTACCGGACCTTGTTCCTTGCTGTGCCAGTCATCTGCCCTTTCCAAGTAAGCTCCTCTCCAACTTGTATATCTCCTGTGTTGGTGTGTGCCCGTCACCCTTCTCCCTG
Organism: Pholidichthys leucotaenia; assembly: GCA_020510985.1. Lineage (NCBI taxonomy): Eukaryota > Metazoa > Chordata > Actinopteri > Cichliformes > Pholidichthyidae > Pholidichthys > Pholidichthys leucotaenia. Next base: position 90,315,282 of record CM035840.1, on the reverse strand, counting down.
TGCTTTTCCCATAGGGTTGTCCGGCTGTACGGTCTCCTGCCTCTGTGCCCGAAGCAGACGCCATCACCAACACATTCACATCTCGCAGACACACATTCATACACCCTTGTTGTCAATAAAGCTATTTGAGCTACTCTGAGCCTGCGTGTGTGTCTCCTGAGCCGTGCATTATGTCAGTACGGCTTCAGCAGAGCGGCTCGGCAGACGGCGGGCTCACACGCCGACTTTCCACTCTCGAGGCTCGAGTGGACCAAATAGCTTTTCAGCAACAGGTGATTTTTAATCAATTGATTATTATAAATAACCGATTGGACCGCTTGGACCCCCAACAGCCGTTCCCCCCGGCTCGTCAGGGTGGTGCGGCTCCTGCTGCTCCAGCGGCCGTCCAGCCGGCTCCGGTAGCACCGGTTCGGCTCACGCCCATTCCAACCCCCGCCCGCTTTAGCGGCAAGCTCAGCGGAGCGCGGGGGTTCATAATGCAGTGTGAGTCCATGTTCCACCATGTGCCCGGGGATTTTCCTTCAGATCACAGCCGAATTGGCTACATAGGGAATCTCCTAGAGGGGCGAACGCTAACTTGGGCTTACGCCGTAATGGCAAGGCCCAGTTACGCCACCCTCACCTATGGCCAATTCGTGAGACAATTCCTGGAAGTCTTTGATCACTCTCGTTCCGAGACCATCCAGGTCGATCGGCTTCTCAGTCTCCAGCAGGGAAGCCGGTCGGCAGCGGACTTTGCGATCGACTTCCGGGTAGCGGCGGAGGAATTGGGCTGGGATGAACGTTCATTCTGCGGCCTTTTCCTCCGCAGTCTCAACGATGATCTGAAGGATGAACTGGCTGGGCAGGATATCCCGGAGACTCTAGCGGAGCTAACGTCTCTTGCCATCAGTTTGGATAACAGGCTGCGCGAGCGCTCCTCGGGGCGTAAGTCCTCTTCTTCTCGCTCTTGGGGTGCCTCGTCACTCCTGTTCCAAGCTCGCCCCCTGGCGACGCCGCCACCATCGTGCCCCGAGGAGTCGGAGCCGATGGTGACGGGTTGGACAAAGCTTCCCCCTGCGGAGAAACAACACCGCCGTGAGTTGGATCTCTGCATGTATTGCGGAGATGATCAACACACGGTGAAGCTTTGCCCACGGAAAGCCAGACGGCGGGGTCCGCGAGTCACTGTAGGGGGCCTCACGGACATCAATCGGTTAAGTTCCCTCACACAACTGAAGCTGCCCATCCGATTTTGCCACAACTCCACTGGGCATCTCACTCACGCACTGGTGGATTCGGGCGCGGAGGGCAGTTTTATTTCACAAAGCCTGGCAACCCGATTGGGCATCCGCTGCCAAACACTAAAAACTCCCCTCTCCCTGGTCAACCTCTCCCGTGTCTCCCTGGGGAGAGTAACACACCAGACCGTTCCCGTTCCGGTTATCATCTCTGGAAACCACCGGGAGGAGATAACCTTCTACGTCCTGCCCAACTCTGTGTCGCCCGTCATCCTGGGGTACCCCTGGCTACGTCTCCACAACCCCGTTTTGGATTGGAAGTCCGCCGGGGTGTCGGCATGGAGCACATTCTGCATGAGCACCTGTTTACAGTCCGCTGCCTGCTCTCCGTCCTCTTCCCCAACACCTACGGATGCTGTGCCCCCGGACCTGTCCCTGGTGCCATCGGAATTTCACGACCTGGGTACGGTATTCAGCAAGTCCAAGGCGATGTCTCTTCCTCCACATAGGCCCTATGACTGTGCAATTAACATCCGCCAGGGGGCACCCTTACCCTCTGGGCGACTCTACAGCCTGTCGGCGCCGGAGAAGGAGACCATGAACGCTTATCTCAAGGAGTCACTGAGTGCTGGGATAATCCGCCCTTCGTCATCACCTGTGGGGGCAGGATTCTTCTTCGTGGGCAAGAAGGACGGTTCCCTCCGTCCTTGCATCGACTATCGCGCCCTAAACGACATTACGGAGAAGGATCGCTACACCCTGCCCCTCATGGACACCGCCTTCCACTCCCTCCAGGGGGCGACTTGGTTCACCAAGCTGGATCTACGCAGCGCATACCACCTCGTCCGGATCCGGGAGGGAGATGAGTGGAAGACAGCCTTCCGTACCCCGAACGGCCACTTCGAGTACCTGGTGATGCCGTTCGGGTTGACCAACGCCCCAGCCGTCTTTCAGCGCCTCATTGATGACGTCCTCCGGGATTTCATTGGCCTTTTTGTGTTCGTCTACCTGGATGACATTCTCATCTTCTCCAAATCCAGGAACGAGCACCGGGTCCATGTGAGGCGGGTCCTCCAAAGACTGCTGGAGAACCGGTTGTATGTGAAGGCAGAAAAATGCGAGTTCTACGCGAAGACAACATCCTTCCTCAGGTTCATCATCTCCCACGACCAGGTGCTTCCGGACCCAGAGAAGGTGAAGGCGGTGGTGGAATGGCCCACACCTGCATCGAGAAAACAGGTGCAGCAGTTCATCGGCTTCGCAAATTTCTACCGCCGCTTTGTCCCTAACTTTGGCACCATCGTCGGCCCGTTGACCCGCCTCACGTCCCCTAAGGTCCCGTTCCGGTGGACCGAAGAGGCCGCGGCTGCTTTTCAGGCGCTGAAGGCGGAGTTCTCCTCCTCCCGGGTCCTTAGCCAAGTCAACCCTGTGCTGCAGTGCATCGTGGAAGTGGACACTTCGGACACAGGAGTAGGGGTGGTTCTATCCCAGCGATCGCCGGATGATGGAGTCAAACGGCCCTGCGCCTTCTTCTCCCGGCGCTTGTCCCCGGCGGAACGGAATTACGACGTGGGGGACAGAGAGCTCCTCGTCATCAAGCTCGCACTGCAGGAGTGGCGTCACTGGCTAGAGGGGGCGGACCTGCCGTTCGTGGTCCTGACGGACCACAAGAACTTGGAGTACCTGAGATCTGCCAAGCGTCTGAACGCCCGCCAGGCGCGCTGGTCCTTGTTCTTTGCCAGGTTCCGATTCAACATCACCTTCAGGCCTGGCTCCAAGAACGGCCTGCCCGACGCCCTCTCTAGGCAATTCGCCCCTGAGGAGTCGGAGGACACGGTCCACACCATCCTACCCAGGTCGTGCGTCGTGGGAGCCGTCACCTGGGACATTGAAAGCAAGATCCGGAAGGCGCAGGAAGTGGAACCTGACCCTGGCGGCGGACCGGAGGGGAGGCTGTTCGTGCCATCCACGGTTCGGGGGGAAGTCATCCACTGGTTGCACACATCCAAGCTCACCTGCCACCCTGGCTCCTCCCGGATGATTGACCTCCTCCAGCGGTCCTTCTGGTGGCCGGGCCTGCGGAGGGATGCTGCCCGCTACGCCCGGGCCTGCCCAGTGTGTGCCACCAGCAAATCAGGAAATGCCCCTCCAGCGGGTTTGCTCCAGCCTCTGCCCGTCCCTGGCAGGCCCTGGTCGCATATCACCCTGGATTTCGTCACCGGACTCCCAGTCTCAAACACCTTCGACACCGTCCTGACCATCGTGGACCGCTTCTCCAAGGCGGCACACTTCGTCCCCCTACGAGGTCTCCCAACTGCCCTGGAGACGGCGGACCTCCTAATCCAGCACGTGGTCAGGCTGCATGGGATTCCGGTGGACGTGGTCTCGGACCGGGGGCCCCAATTTTCTTCAGAGGTTTGGAGGTCGTTCTGCAACGCCCTGGGAGCCAAGGTGAGCCTCTCCTCCAGCCATCACCCCCAAACCAACGGGCAGTGTGAGCGGACCAACCAGGAGCTGGAGGCTGCGCTCCGCTGCATCACGGCGTCCAAACCAACGTCCTGGAGTAACCACCTCGCCTGGGTTGAATACGCCCACAACACCGCTCGCTCTTCTGCTACCAGGATGTCCCCCTTTAAGGCGTCCCTGGGTTACGACCCCCCGCTGCTCCCGGCGCAGGAGAGTGAGGTAACTGTCCCCTCAGTACGGGCGCATCTCAGGCAGTTCCGTTCCATCTGGGCGTCAGCGCGCAATGCGCTTTTACGCACGGCGGAGCGCAACAGAGCCGTGGCGGACCGGCACAGAAGACCTGCCCCGGCGTACAGAGTTGGTCAGCAAGTCTATGTGTCGACCCAGGACGTGATTTTAAAGGGCGAGAGGAGGAAGCTGGCACAGCGTTTTATGGGCCCATACCCCATCACCAGGATCATCAACCCGGTGGCTGTGCGTGTAGCTATTCCCCCCTCCCTCCGCATCCACCCCACCTTCCACGTGTCCAAGGTGAAGCTGGCAGTCTCCGACCCCCTTTGCCCTCCTCCTGCTGCGCAACCCGCGCCCCGGATGATTGATGGCCATCCGGCCTGGCCTGTCTCCTCCATCCTGGACTCCCAGCACCGGGGTCGTGGGTTGCAGTACTTGGTGGACTGGGAGGGCTGTGGGCCTGAACATCGGCAGTGGGTACCCTCGTCGTTTGTGTTAGACCCATCTCTCATTACTGAGTTCCACCGAGCGCACCCTGAGAAACCATCGCCAGGAGGCGCTGCTAGAGGGGGGAGTACTGTCACGCCGCGCCACTCATCAGCGGCGCCAGCTGCATGCACACCTGCACGTCATCAGCGGCGAGGGATTTAAGCCGCCTCGCCCTGGGCTTCGGCCTGAAGCCGTCAGACTTCACTCTTCAGGATTGCTGTGAGTTCCCTCTCATACCTCAGCAAGCATTGCGGTAAGAAGCCCTTACCTTTCCTTCTCCAAGTCTGCTCCTCTGTGCACAGGTGGATTTCCCGGCGGCGGACTATTCCTCTCCATCGCCTGTTCCTCGCTGCTGCACCGGGCTCTCCAGGTGGCTGTCTACCGGACCTCGTTCCTTGCTGTGCCAGTCATCTGCCCTTTCCAAGTAAGCTCCTCTCCAACTTGTATATCTCCTGTGTTGGTGTGTGCCCGTCACCCTTCTCCCTGTGCTTTTCCCATAGGGTTGTCCGGCTGTACGGTCTCCTGCCTCTGTGCCCGAAGCAGACGCCATCACCAACACATTCACATCTCGCAGACACACATTCATACACCCTTGTTGTCAATAAAGCTATTTGAGCTACTCTGAGCCTGCGTGTGTGTCTCCTGAGCCGTGCATTATGTCATTAGGTTTCGGGGGCAATCGCTCTTTCACACAGGGCCATGTAGGTTTGGATTTTTTCCCCTTAATAATAAACACCTTCATTGAAGAACTTCATTTTGTGTTTACTTGTGTTATCTTTATCTAATATTTAAATTTGTTTGATGATCTGAAACATTTAAGTGTGACAAACATACAAAAAATAAGAAATCAGGAAGGGGGCAAACACTTTTTCACACCACTGTATGTCCACAGTCTTGGAGAGTGAGAGGATGCCTGAGGAATGGAGAAGCGTTTTGGTGCCAGTTTTCAAGAATAACGGTGATGCTCAGAGCTGTAGTAACTACAGAGGTATAAAGTTGATCAGCCGCACTGTGACGACATGGGAAAGAGTTGTTGAAGCCAGGTTAAGAGGAGAGGTGACAATCAATGAGCAGCAGTATGAGTTCATGCCAAGAAAGAGTACAGCTGTAATGTTTGCTTTAAAGCTGCACTCCGGCGGCCCTAAAACCACCTCAAAAACAAATGTGTATTGTGCAAAATAGTATATTGTTGTGGCGGCATGAAATAACAAGCGGCGAACTGAGAGTTTTTGAGGGAGTTTATTAATCATACCGCCATCACAACACCCACTCCAGCGCCGTGCAAGGGCGCCGGAGCGGGCCCGCAGGCTCTCGTCAGGAGACACGGAATGCGTGTGTCAGAAGCAGTGGTCAGAGAGAGAGAGGGTTACAGAGCGATGCAGTTTAAATACCCCACTACAGACAATACATGAAAGGCACATTTGCATCACAGAACAGAACAGGAAGCATGAACACCTGCATTTGAGTCACACATATCAACAGGATACTGGCGCCTGAACTAGACAAAGAGAGGCTGCCTATTGATCTCAATACACACATCTCATTGTTCTGCTAATTGCCCCAGCTGAGCGCTCTGCTTGTCCCAGTCTGTTGTGGGGGTCACCCACAGTACTCCCCCCCAGAGGGCTCAGCAGGAAGCTGAGGCCTCGATAGTCCGGCTTTGGTAGCGAGCAGGGAAAGCTCTGTGCAAGCGGCGGAGGGGGAGGGAGGAGGGTGGGGGTAGCAAGTGCCGGCCCGGGAACGGCGAAATTGTCTGGGCCGCGTAAAAATTGCCTGTGGATCCGCGATGTTGAGGGGCTGTCCCGTTGAACGTGCGGAGGTCCACAGCAGCTGTAAGAAGAAAAATTAGTCTCTGACTCCTCTCGCGGTCATGAAGAAAAAAAGGAGTTGCAGCAGTGTGGGACTTGGCGTGTTGACTTTAGGTGCGCGTGCAGTCCTAAAGTCCTCGGGGACAGCTGACAGCTGAATTCCCTTGTGCACCGTGGCTGAGACCATTACAAAATCCTGTGAGCGAGCTGCGTGCGTGCTTCAGGTGTATGAGCAGCCCTGAAGGTTCTGTGAGCAGCGGCGAAGGACGATGGCGGTCTGTGTGGAGCCGGTATTGTCCCGTGCGTGGTGCGCTGTCCTCATAATCCCCTGGTGTGCGTGCGGGGTTCGGTGCATGGCAGGACCGCTGTAGAGGCGAGTCAGGGTCAGGGAGCTTGCTGGAGATCAGCGTCGTCGGCGCCGATGGTCATCCCTGTTGAAGTTGTTGCGTCGTTCGCTCGTGTCGGGTCATGGTGCGTTGGAACGGTGAGAGGGAGGAGACGATCCCCGTCCCTCGGGCTTGCGTAGACGCACAGGAGTGGCGAGAGGGAGGAGACGATCCTTGTCCCCCGGGCCCGCGTAGATGCGCAGGAGCGGCGAGAGGGAGGAGACGATCTTTGTCCCTCGGGCTGGTTCCAGCGTGGATGTCCAGGTCAGAAGGTTGCGTTGCACAAAGCGTGTGCTTTCTCGGGGTCACCAGTGTGGCGGCATGAAATAACAAGCGGCGAACTGAGAGTTTTTGAGGGAGTTTATTAATCATACCGCCATCACAACACCCACTCCAGCGCCGTGCAGGCGCGCCGGAGCGGGCCCGGAGTCTCTCGTCAGGAGACATGGAATGCGTGTGTCAGAAGCAGTGGTCAGAGAGAGAGAGGGTTACAGAGCGATGCAGTTTAAATACCCCACTACAGACAATACATGAAAGGCACATTTGCATCACAGAACAGAACAGGAAGCATGAACACCTGCATTTGAGTCACACATATCAACAGGATACTGGCGCCTGAACTAGACAAAGAGAGGCTGCCTATTGATCTCAATACACACATCTCATTGTTCTGCTAATTGCCCCAGCTGAGCACTCTGCTTGTCCCAGTCTGTTGTGGGGGTCACCCACAATTGTGGCTTTTTACTGGAATTGCTTGGAAAGAGATTTTAAATCTTTCACCTACTTAAGTATGTGCGGATCTATGAATATTCTAATTGGCACCCTGCAGGGCTTGCATGTGATTGGTTGCTGCGCTCTTGACCTGCACAACTTGCACGGGATTGGTCACCGCAACTCCTGGTGGGTGGGCTGCTAGTCTGTTCAAGATGCTTCCGGACATTAAAGTTTTGCCTATAGCTTCAAAAGTAAAAAGCTAAACATTTTTCTGAAAACGGTTGAGGCGAGAGATAAATCTGTAGTTGCCAAATATGTGTTTACTTTTTACTTTCTTTCAAAGGTCTTTTTATTATTATTAATTGAAGTATCAATACAATACAAAGTATTAGAAATTTTCATTTTTGTTTCAACCAAACAGTGAAAAACTAGAACTTAAAGCCAACAAATGTAAATGCTTCAAAGCACAAAAACCTTTAAATAAACAATAATTAAAAAAAAAAATACAAAGAAAAATTGTGTGTGTGAAGTGGGGGTGGGGTAAAGGGGATATGAGCTACTCAGAAACTATAATCGTGGGTCTTTCAAAGAAATCAAGAAACGGGCGCCATAATTTATAGAATTTGTTTTCAGAGCCACAGACTGTATATCTGATTTTTTCTAAATCCAAACAGGACATTATATCTTTTATCCACTGTAAATGTGAAGGGGGCGAAGAGTCTTTCCACTTCAGTAATACAGCACGTCTGGCCAATAATAATGAAAATTTGAATACTTTTAGTTTGGAACTTGGCAAGACAAGTTCTGGAGCCACACCAAAAATGGCGCATAATGGATCAGGTTTAATTTGATATTGCAGGACTTCAGACATAGTGATAAAAACAGAATGCCAAAAATTCATCAATGCAGGGCAGGACCAATACATGTGAAGCAAAGTGCCAGGAGCGCTACCACACTTTTCACAAGTTGGGTCTATATCCGAGTAAATACGTGCTAACTTAACCTTGGACAGGTGCTGTCACCATGGGTTGAGATGCCGTCTCGGCACTCAGCCCATGTTTTCCCTCATCCCTGCTTCCCATTGAGCAGCGTCTCAGCTGGCCCCCAGCTGGCAGCATTATGGACGGCTGGGGCCAATTAGTCTTCATCAGCTGGGGCGCTGCCAATGAGGATAAATAGGAGCAGCCTCGATGACTCGGGGCTGCGACATAAACACATTGCTAAGCTGAAGCCCCTTCGTCTGGTGTCAGCTTATACTCCTCTTGCAGCGTTCCTGTGTTTGTATCCCGCTGTGAGTATGTACGTCTTGCTACCCCCACGTCCGGTACGAGCTGCTTACCTCTGCGCTGTGCAACCTGTGAGTGTACGTCTGCATGAGTATCTGTGCTCTCCTCATCCCTTCCCCTTTACCCTGAATAAAATATCACGACTCACTGGCTTGCCCCTGGCTCTGATTGCCCGGCTCCCTAGAGCCGGATATGACAGTATGTCGCAGCCAGAAGAGCTACCGGCGGCCGTGAGTCGCCGTGGAAATGTACCTTTCTGTCCGGGTGTCAGCGCTGCTAGCATGCCGTTTCCCAGGAGTCACTTCCGGCGCCAGGGCGACGAGCTGAGGTCCGTCTCGGAGGCTGTCGACGGGACGTTCTTCACCCTGCACGACGCCTCCAACGCGAGACGCTGGCATCCGGGCCGTGCTGAGGAACTCCTGGACTGTCACCCTCACTCTCTGTACCATCTGGAGGACAGTGCCAGGATAGACGCTGCAGGTACACAGCGAGAGAAGCTCCACGGGGTGGATGGAAATCCCGGCAGGGAGTCGAAGTGGGCGACGTCTTTCCCCGCTTCGGAGTCCCGTTCCTGCTGCTATTCCAGTCCGGGAGTTCGCGCCAACCAGAGGACTTCCCCCGACCTGCACCACGTCACTCGGGATTCCCTTCAAGGAGCCGCAGCTGACAGCAGTTATGTCCGGGGTCGAGTGGCTGTCGCGAGCTCTACTGTGTTTCCTGTCACCACCTTCAGGCATGTGGCGGCGGCAGTGAGATTGATGGTGAGGACTTCAGGGCTACGAAGCTTTCCCGTGCTCGACGCCTTCCTCGTCTCGATCTCCGATCTGGAGCGGCGAATCCTGGGTTTCCCCCTCGCTTCGTCCCCTGGGAGTAGTCGTCATCACATCGCCGAGTCACCTCTGCACGAACCTCGTCCGGATCCAGTTCTGGGTCATCGTCAGGACCGTTCCTCCCACGCAGCTGTCATCCCTTCGCCTCGTCAGTGTGGAGACTCTACAGCCTCGTCCCCTGAGCCTCGTTCCCCCGCTGTCATTCCTGGACATTCGGGCTGGCTCACCCCGGCTGTTTCCCCCTCCTCCTCGACGCGCTTCCTGACTGCTGTGTGTGCCTGAAATCCCGGCCTGGTAAGCTCTCTGCTGGAGACAACGCGAGCGACCCTCAGACGAATTCCCGGGGGGTCCTCCGTTATCGCCGGGCGGGGAGAGGAAGAAGCAGATTCCACTACAGCAGGCGATACTCAACCTCCAGGGGGCAGGCAAGTCATTGTTTTTTCACACCTGCTTAATGATTTGCTCTGTCACATCCCTGGAGGAGAAGTTCAGGGTTCGCAGCTCCCTGAACTCTCCCCACCTGCTGTAACCTGTATGCCTAATCCCGCATCCTCTGTGTCTCTCTCCGCCGAGCGGTCCCCGGCTCCGGGTCAACGTGGTGGGATATGGAGAGGGCCTGTGGTTCTGCAGCTACATTGCGGACGGAGGAGGGGGACTGACTGCTGCGTGGAGTCTACGCCGACGACTGAGCGTCCCCGGGTCTCCACGGAGGAGCGGTTCGGTCCGGCGGGACGAGATTCTTCTGGCTTCACGCCGAGTGGATCGTCGGCGGGGTTACCTGAGCTGGAGGAATCTCAAGCTGCGCTGACCATCGTGCTGGCTGCGGGGCCCGACGCGGCTAGATGGGAGCCTGACAACGACCTCCTGACGACGGATCCTGGATCTTCGCAGTCCTGGACGGCGTCAGAACCCGAGATCAGGCGAGTGCTCTCCTTTCTTTTCTCTCTTTTTATCCCCGAGCACTTCAGCCTATCTCTAGGGGAGACGAGCCGGGTGCAGCCGTCCGCTGCGTCTGAGCTCGTCTCGCCGGGTTCTGGCGCTGCCGGTGATCCTGATCCCGGTTCTGTTTTCTCTTCTGAGCCTTCTTCCAGGGTCACCGGCAAGGAGTTGCTGTTCCTCGTGGTGCTGGAGGGTCCGGGTTCAACGTTGGAGGTCGGTTCTGGTGCAGTATTCAACGTGGGTTCGCCCGAGACCCAGTCGGGGTCCAACGTGGGTTCGCCTGAGGCCCGATCGGGGTCCGACGTGGGTGCTGCCCCAGTATTGTCCAGGTCCGGTGAGGAGGTGGCCGTTTTCCTGCGGCCTGACGCCCGCCGCCCTCGTCATCGGCTCTCCCCTGAGCCTCTTCCACCGGGATCCGCTCTGATCCTTCGCCCGTCTCAACGGTCCTGGTGGTTGAGTGATGCGGGTCGACGACCCGACCCACAGAACTTTCGGTTCGGTGATCTGGTTCCCCCCACTGGTCTGTTTCCCTCTGGGCAGCCTGGTTCGGCTGCCGGTGGACTGGATTCCTGGGATCTGGGTCCAGAGTTCGCCGTCCGAACACTTCTCTTTCCCTGATTCGCCAGCTGGACAATGGGCGGGGAGATCTCCGGAGCCATCTCGGCCATTTTTGGACTCTGCCTGCCATTCACCTCGGGTGTCACTTTTTCTTTTGTTATTAAGGTCACTCGGGTGTAATGTTTTGTCCTGTTGGTGGATTCGTTTTTATAGTGCTGTGTTTTCCATCGCTCATGCTCAGCATTTTACTTTTTGTGCCATGTTTTTAGCCTCGTTTTTTGTATTGTAGAGTTATGTTTTGTTTTCCGTAACACCATGCTCTGCAGTTATCCATTTATTCCAGTCACTTTCATTTCTTTAGGTGACTGGGTATTTATATATTCGTGTGTGTGGGTTTTTCTTTGCCTGCACTCAGTATTTCTTTTTTGTCCTGTTGGTTCATTATAGAGTCATGTGCCTTGTTTTCTGTAACACCATGCTCTATAATTGTCATTTGTTCCAGTCACCCTCACTTTTCTTGGTGACTGTGTGTGTATGTACTTAAATTAGCGCTGTGTATAGGTTCCCCTTTATTTAACCGTACTCAGCATTTTTTGCCCTGTACCTTTTTGGTGGTTCTTTTTTTCCTTGCTCTGGGTCACGCATGGTTGGTACTCTCTGGGTAGTATGTAACCGGCGTGCTGACCCGGTTCTTCTCCCCATCTGTACCTGGGTTAATTATTCTGTTTTGTCAGTATTGTATTTGGGTTTTTCTTTCCCGCTACCCTACATTGCCCCATTGGTGTTGTCCTTCCCTTGGCTTCTTCCCCTCCGGTCCGCCTCCCTTCCTCCCACCCTAGGTGGGGGGGGGGGGGGCTGGGATGTTCCTGGTCGTTCAGAAGCCCGACCTTGAGGGAGGGGCTCTGTCACCATGGGTTGAGATGCCGTCTCGGCACTCAGCCCATGTTTTCCCTCATCCCTGCTTCCCATTGAGCAGCGTCTCAGCTGGCCCCCAGCTGGCAGCATTATGGACGGCTGGGGCCAATTAGTCTTCATCAGCTGGGGCGCTGCCAATGAGGATAAATAGGAGCAGCCTCGATGACTCAGGGCTGCGACATAAACACATTGCTAAGCTGAAGCCCCTTCGTCTGGTGTCAGCTTATACTCCTCTTGCAGCGTTCCTGTGTTTGTATCCCGCTGTGAGTATGTACGTCTTGCTACCCCCACGTCCGGTACGAGCTGCTTACCTCTGCGCTGTGCAACCTGTGAGTGTACGTCTGCATGAGTATCTGTGCTCTCCTCATCCCTTCCCCTTTACCCTGAATAAAATATCACGACTCACTGGCTTGCCCCTGGCTCTGATTGCCCGGCTCCCTAGAGCCGGATATGACAGGTGCATCCGGTGTATAATCTTAAATTGAATAAGAGCGTGACGAGCACACATTGATACAGTGTGAACCTGGCCAAGAATAGAGTCCCACAGTTCATCAGTAAAAGTAAAATTAAGATCTTGTTCCCAGTTCAATTTGATAGCGGCCGGAGAAGAAGATTGTAAATTTGAAATTAAATTATATAAAACTGACATTACCCCCTTAGAAGTTGGTTTAACTAATAAAAAATCATCTAGAGGATTATCAGAAGGTTTTTGAGGGAATTGTTTTGTCATGGTTTGCACATAATGTCTGACCTGGAGGAAGCGGAAAAAATGTGTAGAAGTGATGTCGAATTTGGTGGAAAGTTGAGAAAAACTTGCAAATTGACCATCAAAATATAAATCCGCAAAAGATTTTAAAACTTTTCTGTGCCATATATGAAATGCACTATCAATAGTTGATGGGGTAAATAAATGATTTGCGGCAATTGGACTTCTAATGGAAAAAAACTGAAGACCAAAATTTTTCCTGAATTGAGACCAAATTCTAAGAGACTGACGAACTACTTTATTATTACCCAGTGTAGACAAAGCAAGGGGAAGTGGTGAACCTAAAATTGCCGGTAGGGAGGTTTGATTGTCCACATGTGACTCCATAAGGATCCAAATAGGTGATTTGGGTTCCAGATAAAAATGTTTCCAATATAACATGCACCTGATATTTGCTGCCCAGTAGTAATATTGAAAGTTAGGCAGAGCCATGCCACCTACTGATTTGGGTCTTTGAAGAAAAACTTTCCTCAATCTTGGATGTTTACCATTCCAAATAAATGAGGTAATCAGAGAGTCCAAAGACTTAAAAAAGGATTTAGGAATAAAAATGGGGAGACATTGAAACAAATATAAAAACTTTGGAAGTAACATCATTTTTACAGAATTGATTCTGCCAATTAAAGACAAGGATAATGGGGACCATTTGGAAAGTATTAGCTTGCACTGGTCAAGTAAGGGGAGAAAATTATTTTTAAACAAGTAATTAAATTGTTTAGTGACACATATCCCAAGATAATTAAAATGATCAATAACAACCTTGAAAGGAAAATTTTCAAAATCCTGAACTTGAATCTTTTCATTAATCAGAAACAGTTCACTCTTATTAAGATTAATTTTATAACCAGAAAACCTACTAAAACTATCCAAAATGTTGAGTATAGCGGGTAATGAAGTAAGTGGGTTGGAGAGAAATAATAAAAGATCGTCAGCATAGAGTGAAACCCTATGCTCAATGCCACCCCTACGAATGCCTAGAAAGTCCCGGCTCCCACGGATTGCAATAGCTAACGGCTCAACTGCCAAGGCAAAGAGCAACGGGCTCAAAGGACAGCCTTGCCTCGTACCACGGTAAAGTCTAAAATAGTCAGAATAGCGACAATTAGTTAACACTGAAGCTAAAGGACTAGCATAGAGAAGTTTAATCCAGGAACAGAAGGAAGGACCAAAACCGAACCTCTCCAAAGTAAAAAACAAATACTCCCACTCAACCCTATCGAATGCCTTTTCAGTGTCCAAACTAATAAGACATTCAGGTATGTTGTGGTGAGGAGTATAAATAATATTAAACAACCGCCGCAAGTTAAAAAAAGAATGGCGATTTTTAATGAAACCGGTTTGGTCCTGTGAAATTATAAAAGGAAGAATCTTTTCCAACCTTGAAGCTAACAACTTTGACAAAATTTTAACATCAGTATTTAACAAGGAAATAGGCATGTAAGAAGCACAATCAACAGGATCCTTATCCTTTTTAAGCAACACAGTGATACAGGCCTGATAGCATGAAGGAGGAAGTGTACCAGAGTCAAGCGACTCTGTAAAAACTTGACAAAGGAAAGGGGCGAGGTCGTCAGAGAATTTTTTGAAAAAATCAGCGGAAAACCCATCAGGTCCTGGAGATTTTCCTGATTGCATGGATGATATTGCCAGCTGAATTTCTTCTTTTGTGATGGGAGCTTCTAAAATTTGCCGAGATTCTGAAGAAATTGAAGGAATATCAATAGAATCAAAAAAAATTTCCAAATCCTTTAAGTTTGTTGTATATTCTGAGGTATATAATTTGGAATAAAATGACCTGAAAATATCATTAATCACTTGTTGGTCAGATGTCACCTCTCCTTTATCTGTCCTAACTCCAGTAATAATTTGCTTAGCTCTAATACCACGTAGTTGATTAGCTAGAAGTTTACTGGTTTTTTCGCCATGTTCATAAAATTCACTCTTGTTCCTTATTAAACAACCTTCAATTTGTCGAGTAGAAAGTAAATTAAGTTTAGTTTGTAATGTCATACGTTCCTTGTACAGAGCGGGTGATGGAGATTGAGCATATTGTCTGTCAATGTCCAGGATTTGATCTAAAATAGCCTTCTGTTCCTGTATTAAGGATCGTCTTTTAAATGCTGCCAATGAAATAAATTCCCCCCTAAGAAATGCCTTCATGGCCTCCCATATCGTTTATTTGGCATACCAGGAGTTTTATTTTCTTTCAAAAAAAAATTAATTTTAGAAGAAATATTCGCAACCAATTTTTCATCTGTAAGTAATAATGGATCCAATCTCCAATGCTTTCTCATGGAGTCACATCCATGGAGGATCATTTTAAGTACAAGAGGGGCATGATCAGAAACCGAGATGCTATCATAACTGCAAGAGCAAAGGTTATTAATTAATAAATTGTCAACAAAAAAATAATCTATTCTGGTATAAGTATGGTGTACGTGAGAGAAAAAAGAATAGTCCCTGCCGTTAGGATGTAAAAACGCCAAGGATCTGTAAGGCTATATTCCTCAAGAAAAGACTTAACATAAGTTGCAGATTTATTAAGACTAGCAGGTTTTGAAGATGAGCGATCTAAGATCGGATCCATATACAAATTAAAGTCACTCCCAAGAATTAGAGAATGAGTATTTAAATCTAGAAGTTGCGAAAAAAGGTTGCGAAAAAAGTGCACATCATCAAAATTCGGTGCATACAGATTAGCCAAGGTGACATGTTTATCGCCAAGTTTACCTGATACTATTACAAATCGTCCATTTTTATCTAATACAACATTAGAGGGAATAAATGGGATATTTTGATCAATAAGAATAGCAGCGCCCCTGGCCTTAGCTTTAAAATTTGAATGAAAAAATTGTCCTGACCAACATTTTGACAAACGCAAGTGGTCGGAATCCTGCAAATGGGTTTCCTGCAAAAAACAATACCCCAGGCTTAAACTGCTTTAGACGTGACATGACTCTCTTTCGTTTAATTGGATGGTTCAACCCCTTCACATTCCAGCTTACCAAAGTAAGATTACTATTCATTCAAAGAGTAAAATTTATATATTATGTTGTGTAGCCCAAAGAAGAGTAAAGTGAGGTATGGGTAAAAAAAAAAAAAAAAAAGGAGGGGGTAAGGGGGGTGTAAATAAAACCATAACACAAAACAAAACAAAAAAAAAATTAAAAAATAAAAATAAAAAAAAAATAAAAAAATCCAACAACCAAACCTATAACAACACTCCAGCCGGTTGCAAAAAAACAGCAACCGCTCCATCTCCTGCTCTATTTTCATCCTAACAGAATGCTCCCATACAACTGGCTTCAATCCTGCCTAATATGAACGTTTTACCCTTGTTTTTAAACATCTAAAAATGCATCAATACTTTTTACTAACAACCAGTCCCCCGTCCACCTGCGCCTGAGCGGGGGGGGGGGGAGGGGACCTGATTTGAATGTGGCTGCTCTCAGCTCACAGTGCAGCAGCAGCACGTGACCGCTGAGACCGTGGTGTGGCACAGCCACATTCAAATCGGGTCCCCCCCCCACCTCCCTTTGCCTCTCTCCGCTGTCTCTGCTGCTGCTACCCCTGCATATGATTGGCTGCCTCCTAGAGGTATGCTCTGGAGAGAAGAGGAATGAAAGTCAGTAGAAGCAAGACAGAATACATGAGTATGAACGAGAGGGAGGCGGGTGTAACGGTGAAGATGGAAGGGGTAGAGGTAGTGAAAGTAGATAAGCTTAAATACCTGGGGCCAACCATCCAAAGCAATGGAAAATGCACAAGAGAGGTGAAAAAAGGAGTGCAGGCAGGGTGAAATGGGTGGAAACGAGTGTCAGTGATGATTTCCAACAGAAGGGTAGCAGCAAGAGTGAAAGGGAAGATTTACAAGATGGTAGTAAGACCTGCTATAATGTATGTTTTGGAGATGGTGGCGCTGTCAAAAAGACAGGCGGTGGAGCTGGAGGTGACAAAGTTGAAGATGCTAAGATTTTCTTTGGGAGTGACTAAGAGGGACAGGATTAGAAATAAGTGTATCAAAGGGACAGCTCAGATTGAACGGTTTGGAGACAAAGTAAGAGAGGCAAGACTGAGACAGTTTGGGCATGTGCAGAGGAGGGATAGTGGGTATATTGGACAAAGGATGTTGAAGATGGAGCTGCCAGACAGGAGGAAAAGAGGAAGACCACAGAGAAGATTCATGGATGTAGTGAAGGAGGACATGGAGAGGGTTGGTGTGACAGAGGAAGATGCAAGGGATAGGGTGAGATGGAGACAGATGATCAGCTATGACGACCCCTAAAGGGAGTAGCCGAAAGAAGAAGAAGTAGTATCACATTACTAGTGTCTCTGAATCGATAGCATGACCACCACAAAAAAATTACAATATTATGATGCACTGATTTCCCCACCCCCACCCCTACCAATTACTAATGCTAATCAACCAGTTTTTAGCTCAAATGTGTTTTACAACTCTATACTTTTTGCCCCCAAATTCCTCAAAATGACTCCTAATATTGTAGAGGTTACCAATCTCAGTACTGAGGATGGAGACATCTTTAGTGCCATGTTTTGTTTTGTTTTTTTCCTTGGAATTATTCACTTCAAGTCTATTACATTTTGGTAGCAGAAAAGCAAGGTTGGGTGCCTCCAGAAAGGTTTCAGGCCCCTTCAAATTTTCCACAATTTGCAGTGCCAGGGGCTTATTTGAAACATGAATTTTCAACCTTGTTGGATGTCCAAGAGCAGGTTTTCATTAAGTATATCTCTATATTTTGCTGTATTTAGCTCCATTGAAAAATATCCCCACAGCATGATACTGCCACCACCATCTTTCACCACAGGGCTGCTATGATGACATGTGTAGGTGATAGCTTGTCTCTGTTTTGCACCAAGCTTATCTCTTGGAATTAATGTCAAAATATTCAATGGGTTTTTTTCATCAGACCATAGAATTTTATTTCTTACTGTCTGAGAGTCCTTCAGATGTTGGTGGGTGAGACTGTTAATAAGGAGAGGCTTATATCTGGCCACACATTCACACACAGTAAAAAGTGCTGGATTAAAAACAAATAACCCAGACAATAGCCATGCTACTGGGTCACTATGGAATAGTTTGTTTTAATCCAAGTGGCTGGGCTCACCTCTTTAACCCAGGATTTTGGGTTATTTTTCTGACTTAACTCTAGGACTGGGTTGTCTTTTACCCACCTATTGGGTTAACCACTGTACCAAACCTACACAAAAAAACGAAAAACTGTTAAATCAACATAATTTATTCATGCCACCAAAGACCCATCACCTCCTGACCCTGGTGGCAGCTGGTAACAAGGCTCCCTAGAACTTCAGCGACAGGCGGGGTGATGTGCTGGCTGGGGTATCTTCTGTCGCATCCTCTGGCAATGTCCGATCAACGTGCAGACCCTGCTGCTATGCAGGTCAAATCCCTCCACCACCTTATCAGAGTGGAGGGGTTTGTGTCCCCTACTGATCCCAGGCGCTATGTTGTTGGAGAAACTTGCTCGTAGTAGGATCTCCCAAGCCAAATTGGTTCTCGGTGAAGGGCCAGACCAAGAGCAATCCAGCAGATCTCCATAAAAAAGTTACAAGGGTCCTGTATAACCCACCCAGTATGGGGATACTAGGGTCCTGCCCTGGAGCCTGGCCAGGAGGAGATGCTTGATAGGAAATGACAGACCAGGTTTCTACCTGTAGGACCTGGTAGGGTTCAGCTTGAATAAACCACAGGGGGCCATCCTCCAGTAGGCACAACCACCTGCAGGAGGGATCATGGGGATTATGGCGCTGTTAATTGGGCGGCGGTTTTGAGGGTTCATTCACACGCCCACTGTTTGGTCTGGACCAAAGGACTATTGGTGGATAGTTCAGTAAGATTGGTGCTGTCTGAACGCATGTTCGAACTCTGATGTGCACCAAACAAGCGAAATCTGGTCCGCCTGAAAACAGCGGTCACGGTTCACTTGCAAATGAAGTCTGGTGTGCTTTGCTTGCAGTGTGAATGCAAATGGACTATCCAGCAGACCAAAGGGCGGAAGTGCCCCATTGGCATTTGTGAAACCATAGCAACACGTAGTCTGAAAAGAGGAAGTGGTGTTTACGGTAGCGCATTTTGGGGAGAGAATAACAATAAAGACAACTGCGCGGATCCAAGAAATCCTTTTATCATAGAAAGCCAAGGAGAAAAGTTAAAAAAAAAGGTCTCATTTTGGTGACATACAACTTGGCTGAAGGGAACAGATTTCCATTTTCGGTGCTGGCCAATCGATGAGCCGGATTTTTCTTCTTCACTGAGATTTTTTCTTCCTGGTCAGTGGTGGTTTCGACTACAGCGTTCCATACGAGCAGTTGTTGTAACTGTGTGACATTGTCCAGGCAGTTTGGTCCGCTGCAGTGTGAATGCAAACCAAACCAACGAAGGTGTGAAAATCTCAGCATTCCCCACCCAATCAAACGAAACCCCGGACTATCCTGGTCTGATGCAGCCTAAGCTTCTGAGATTAATGTCCCTGCAACCCGGACCCCTGATAAGCGGTCGAAGATGGATGGATGGATGGATGGATGGAAGGGGTGGGAAAAAAGATCAATCAGTAATGGATCGTGATACTTGGCACTGGTTACAATGCATTGATCCATAAACGCATGGATTGATCTTTTATTTAAAAAAAAAATTATGCACACATACTTTTGGGTTATCAGTTAATCAGCTGTGTTTTCAGTCCCCTAGATGACACAAAGCAAACACCTAGTCAAGTGAAATCATAGCTTGTCTCGGAGACTTGCAGCCAACTTTGAAAGTTAGGAAGCAGTTAGCTCAAATGTCGGGTCTTTTTTGATTTTTTAACAAAGATGGAAGGAAAGACGTTGACATGACACACAACCTGCAAGAAGTGGCCTGCACGAAAAAAAAGAAAAAAACACTCAGAACATGGCAAGCCACACACGTCTCAGAGCAACATTAGCAACGGCTAAGCTAAAGAGACACTGGCATGGAGCTTTTTCTCCGATCACCAAGTAAGTCAAGTTTATTTATGAAGCGTTTTTCAGAGACATATAATCACAAAGTGCTATACAATGAAATGAAAAAAGTGTCATAGTCTGGGCTGATCACAGGATCAAGCCCACACCTTATAAAAAAAATTGTGTTTTGGTTAAGATTTAGAGGGTCAAAAAATGCGATCATTCAGGCAGAATAATAATAAAAATAATAATGAATAATCTTCTTGCATCAATAAAAAACAAACCGCTTACAATAGAGCCGCGGTGCTCACATTGTTGGTCTTTGCCAGTCACGCCCTCAAGGTTCAGATCATTATTTGGCCTCAGTATCGACCCAGCACGACGCTATAAGTGCCGCCTCAATCTTAGCATTACAGTTTTAAAAAAACCTTTTAATAACAAAATATTGCTAAAATATAAAATAATGCACTACAATGGGTCTCAAATATTTGTAAACATGTCCTGTTATAGTACTGCATGAGTTTATTGATGATACACAGAAGAAATTCAATATTACACTGAACTCCATCACTGAACAGTGATAAAAACTAAAATAATTATAGTGATGACTGAACAACCCTCATTCCCCAAAGTGCAAGATACACTACTATCTTGAATATAAGTGAAAAAAGATCACACAAATAAGTGATCTGACAAACAAAGTCGCCAATGTCCCATTCACTTTCAATATTTAGGTATTCTGTAATTAATATTCACACAATCAAATAAATCTTAATGCCATTTACTCCCTTTTATAAGTGTTTGCCCCTTTCCTGATTTCTCATTTTTTTTGTGTTTGTCACACTTAAATGTTTCAGATCATCAAACAAATTTAAATATTAGACAAAGATAACACAAGTAAACACAAAATGACGTTTTTAAATGAAGGTGTTTATTATTAAGGGAAAAAGATCCAAACCTACATGGCCCTATGTGAAAAAGTGATTGCCCCTAAACTAATAACTGGTTGGGTCACCCTTAGCCGCAACAACTGCAATCAAGTGTTTGCGATAACTGGCAATGAGTCTTTTACAACACTGTGGAGGAATTTGGGCCCATTCATCTTTGCAAAATTGTTGTAATTCAGCCACATGGAAGGTTTTCGAGCATGAACCGCCTTTTTTAAGGTCATGTCACAACATCTCAGTCGAATTCAGGTCAGGATTTTGACTAGGCTACTCCAAAGTCTTCATTTTGTTTTTCTTAAGCCATTCAGAAGTGGACCAGCTGGTGTGTTTTGGATCATTGTCCTGCTGCAGAACCCAAGTGCACTTCAGCTTGAGGTCATGAACAGATGGCCGGATATTCTCCTTCAGGATTTTTTGGTAGACAGCAGAATTCATGGTTCCATTTACCACAACAAGTCTTCCAGGTCCTGAAGCAGCAAAACAGAACCAGACCATCACACTACCACCACCATATTTTACTGTGGTATAATGTTACTTTTCTGAAATGCTGTGTTACTTTTACGCTGGATATAATTGGACACACCTTCCTAAAAGTTCAACTTTTGTATCATCAGTCCACAGAGTATTTTCCCCAAAGTCTTTGGGATCATCAAGATGTTTCCTGTCAAAACTGAGATGAGCCTTTATGTTCTTTTTGTTCAGCAGCAGTTTTCGTCTTGGAACTCTGCCATGCAGGCCATTTTGTCCATCTCTTTCTTATGGTGGAGTCATGAACACTGACCTTAACTGAGGCAAGTGAGGTCAGCAGTTCTTTGGATGTTGTTGTGGGGTCTTTTGTAACCTCTTGGATGAGTTGTCGCTGTGCTCTTGGGGTAATTTTGGTCAGCCAGCCACTCCTGGGAAGGTTTACCACTGTTCCATGTTTTCACCATTTGTGGATGGCTCTCACTGTGGTTCACTGTGAGTCCCAAAGCTTTAGAAATGGCTTTATAACTTTTTCCAGACTGATAGCTCTCAATTACTTTGTTTCTCATTTGTTCCGGAATTTCTTAGGATTGCAGCATGATGTCTAGCGTTTGAGGATCTTTTGGTTTACATCATTTTGTCAGGCAGATCCTATTTAAGTAGTTTCTTGATTGAGAACAGGTGTGGCAGTAGTCAAGCCTGGGTGTGGCTAGAGAAATTGAACTCAGCTTTCAAAGATGTGATAAACCACAGTTAATTTATGTTTTAACGGAGGGCGCAATCACTTATTCACACAGAACCATGTAGGTTTGGATTTTTTTTAACCCTTAATAATAAACACCTTCACTTAAAAACTGCATTTTGTGTGTACTTGTGCTTTCTTTGTCTAATATTTAAATTTGTTTGATGATCTGAAACATTTAAGTGTGACAGACATACAAAAAAATGAGAAATCAGGAAGGGGCAAAACTTTTTGCCCCTTTCATTTGGGCCTGTAAAGCCTGATTGGGATACATGATTCAGACAGGAATACTTGCGTTCTATAGGCAATGCACTAGTTAAAATAATTTAAAAATATCAGACTTACCATTAAAAGCAGTTGAACTCAACGGAAATCCCCGTTAAACAAAAAAGCTTTCAGCTGCTTAAGAGTCCACAGAGTCAGATAAATGTATTTAGAGTGGGAGTCCATTCCAAACAGTACTCGTCCACCACCCTCCTGTGTGCAGAGATGTATCTCCATGGAAAATGAAGCCCCAAGAATACTTTATTATATGAAAGAGATGTTTTACTTTGGGACATGATTTGAGGTTGGATAAGGTGAAAAGAAATTGAAATATATGGGATCGTGAAACTCAGTTATCGCAATATCATAATTATTGTTGAATTGTGATAGGATTGAATCGTGACCCAAGTATCGCGATCCAAATCGAATCACGAGGTCCCTCACGATTCCCACCCCTAATAGATGGTTGGATGGATGGATGGACCTTTCATTATGTATGACAGGGAGCAGTGAAGCCCAACTGGTGGTCCTCCTACCCTGTTTTTCCTCTTCCCCCCACCAGATTTTGACATCACTCCAATGTCAGAGATGCATTAAAGATTTCTGCCTTCTGACCATGTCAACACCCTGCAGTCGGATCAAGCTTGACCAACCAGCTGTTCAGCTACTAATGAACCCTGCCAGAAAAGCTCAGCCAAGTTTTCACAATACCCTAAACAATCGAGAATATTGATGTTTTTACAAAAAAAATAACCCAGCCGTTTTTTTGGGTGTAAAGCCCAGATTTGTGGAGTGCTGCACTGAAGGTTCTTGAAGGTTGTCCCACCTTCCCATAGGATCATTGGAGTTCACTCAGAGTGACCACTGGGCTATTCCTCACCTCTCATACTGAGGCCCTTCCCCTCGATTGCTCATTTGAGTGGTCAGCTAGCTGTAGGAAGGGTCCTAGTTACTTAAATACTTCTTTCATAGAGAGCTGTGGAGGGCAACTATGCTCCAGGCAAGGGCGTAACTTTGTTTCAAACACTGGGGGGTTGAGATCGCTGCCCGTATAAGGATAATTAAAAAAAAAAATCTTTTTGTTATAGGACTGTCAGACTGTCAGTACAGGCAGTTTTCTCCAATGTCCTCATTTTCATTTTTAACCCTCAAAGCGACCGATGTGGGGTCATTTACGACCCCAGCCATACAATTTAATGTGCTGTCTCTTTATTTTTATCCAAATTTCTTTCCTAGCATGAATTTGTCAGTCTACAAATCCTACACACTTTCATAGTTTTTTGCAGGGATCACCAGTTGGTGTGGCGTAGACATCGCAAACTCTTGTGGGGTCATTTATGACCCCGAATGAGAAGCATTGGTTTTTAAAACATTGGTTTTATAATTTTATTCAAATGTTCCACTTCTAAGAGTTAGTTAGTTAATCCCCTTCACACCTGAAGGTGTATATGGGCGGGCGCCTATCTCCGTTACTCTGACCCTAGGCCACAACAGTCGACTGTAAGTAGTGAAAGCTACAGCGGGGGGTCAGTCCTCTGGTAGCTCTGTGTGTAACTTCACTTTCCCCATTCCATTATGCGGAGCACCACGCTAGAAGGCAGAAAGCACCATTTTTATATGGTCTTTGGTATGAACTGGCCGGGATTTGAACCCCTGCCTCCCGGGTGTGGGGCGGATGCTCTACCAACTGAGCCACCACTCCGGTTTCCACTTCTAATCAGTACTTTATATTGTATTGCAGTGAACCATGGCTAACAGACCTAGGATAGCAAGATTTACATTTGTCTGTTTGTCTGGATTTGTCTGTCTGTTTGTTTGTCTGTTTGTTAGCAAGATAACTCAAAAAGTTATGGACGGATTTTCATGAAATTTTCACAGATTGTCAGAAATGGGGTATCCTACAGATGATTAGATTTTGGTGGTGATCTGGATCACCGTCCACAAGAAAACCGCCATTACGCAAAATGCCATAATAGGTATCATGATCATCATCGTAACTACAATAATAGGTATCATCATCATCGTGATGATGATATGATGACTATGATGATGATGATGATGATACCTATTATTGTTACTACGATGATGATACCTATTATTGTTTGTAACTATGATGATGATGATATGATGATACCTGTTATTGTTGTAACATGATGATGATGATGATACCTATATTGTTGTAACTATGATGATGGTGATACCTATTATTGTTGTAACTATGATGATGATGATGATGATGATACCTATATATTGTTGTAACTATGATGATGATGATGATACTATTGTTGTTGTAACTATGATGATGATGATGATGATGATACCTATTATTATAACTATGATGATAATAACTATGATGATGATGATGATGTTCCAAGAGTGAACTGACAAGGACTGTCTAAATAAATGTAATGTTGTTCTTACAGTCTGCGTTTTGGTTATTTCTTGCAATAAAAGTATTATTAGCAAACACATTTTACATTAATCATTATAAAAACCTGTCTTAAATACAGGGAGTAGTTTTGGAATGATAAACCTCCAACCAGCCATTTATAATACGGATCCATGTACAGAGCACAATGGGGTCATAAATGACCCCACTGGTCATTTCAGTCTGTAAAATAGCTTGGTCGCTTGAGAGTGTTTAAAGGAAAGGATTTTTAAGCAAAAAAATGACAGTATATACAGTATATATCCTAGTGTGGAGGAAGAGTGCAAATTGTTAACTTTGCTAAAAGAATGAGGCTAATTCACCTCTTTGTTTTGGCATTCAGCGTATTAGTTAACAGTTGTAAAAATAATTTCCTGATTTACCCAATCTATATTCACCTTGTAATAGTCTTGCCACTATGAAGCAACGGCCTACTAATTACCCATTATGTGTTAAGTATTTTCAGCACTGGCAGAAATCAGTTTTTACTATTGTTACCTGGTCATGTGGCCTCCTGTGCCTCCCCTCTCTCTCTAGTCACAGAGCTGTCTCTCTCCCTCTGGACACCTGCGCTGATTTTCTAGTTACCTTTACCTCCTCTCATCTCTCCTTCTTGGTTCACACCTGCTGCTGTCACACTCTTGCTCCTGATATAAAAAAGCTCAGTTAATGTTCAAATGGTTTAAAAGAGATACTTCATGAACAATTTTGGAGGATGTAATTCATGCTAAAGTTTTCAATGCCAAAAACTTGGAAAGATGTAAAATATTCTTTACCCGTTCTTCCCTCTTAATAGCATCTTAACTCTTCTTGTGTCTGGGTTCCATGGACATAGACAGCACCCTCACTGTCTATGTTGCAGTTCTGCACCTGTCATGTGATGTGGCCATAAACCATAAAAATCCCCAGTTGTATTCCATCTCACAAGGTGGCAGACACGTACAACTTACTGCTCTTGCCTTGGAGGACTGATGTCTCCCAAAGAACGACCCAAAAACCTCACTTCTGGGACACCGAAGAACAGTTTGTAAACAAATGTTGATGTGCTCCATCGCAACACGGAGGAGGCATTTGCTCCCAAATTTGCCAACTATGATTCTAAAAAGAGATTATTTAGCTTATGAAGGTAAATATTTACATTTTGTTATAACAGAGGGTGGCCTCTGTTACTCGCCATCGACCCCAGCTCCATGTGACTGGACAGAACAATCATGCCGGTTCTGTGTCATCATATAAGGTAAATTGCGGAGGAATAAAAGCGAAATTGAGGTGGAATAATCATAAGAGTTCTGAATGTGGGAGAGAAAGCCAAAATGACTGACAGAAGACAAAATAATGACCAAGATGACAAAAATGGATGAAACAAGTCGCCTGGCTTGTGGTAAGTCTGCGAATTTGTTTGTTTGTTTACATTGTACTGTTTTCTGGTTCATATATTTTTGAAGATAACAAAAACCCAAAACAAAAAAATTGGTGACAAAAAACAAAACCATCCTTGTGTAAATATGTTCAAAGTCCACTTTTGACCAAAAGTTATGTAATTCGATATGGCGCGTGGCATTATGCAAATTAGATGCGTAAATTACTCCTATCTCAAACTTTGATCATATTCTACATCTTCTAATTGACAGTAAGCCATTATCTCTACCACTTTCAAGTTAGAGCCTTGGAATCTCTGACATCTAAACTGAATATTTTCTGAAAAAATGTTGACGCATCAATAACAGTTTTCACAGGAAAACAGCTGAAAGCTTATAAAAAGTGATTAGAAAAGACAGTGATTCACAGACAGACAAAATGAAGGTAAACAGTTTCTAAATAAGAATTGATGACGTCAGTGATTACATTAGTGTGAAGCTACAGGTGCATATGTGTAGAGTAGAACAGTCTTTTATAGTGCATAAATTTACTCCTATCTCAAACTTTGGATCATATTCTACATCATTCTAACTGACAGTAAGCCATTATCTATTACCACTTTCTGTAATTTGAATTTTTTTGGGTTTTCAATTTAGAAAATAAAGCAAACAAACAAACAAACAAACAAACAAAAAACAACAACATCAAAAACAAATATACCCAGTGAGAGGATAAAACATTCCATTTCCACCCTAATACTCATAAGATGATTGGCTTAATCTACAACACCTATAAAGGTAAGATAGGATCCCCACTTATTGTAAAAGCTGTCCATCCTGTCCAGAAGTTTATATGAAAGGCGTTCTAGTGCAGCAAGCTTGCCCAACTCCCTGAGCCATTGAGCTACGGGTGGGGCAGAGGAAGATTTCCAGTAAGAAGTGATCAACTTTCGGCCCACCATCAGAGCAGTCTGAATCCACTCGGCATCAGAGATTGGTTCCTGAATAGTTGATGGATCCCCAAGGACAAAAAGTCTCTGAGTAAATGGCACTTCTTGCTTAACAATTGTCATAATATGTCTATGGATCTGCAACCAAAAGTCCTGTATTACTGGACAACTCCAGATCATATGGATTAATGTCCCCTCCCCCTGTAGACATCTCCAGCAGCTTGAAGAATGAATGAGATTCGCTCTCATCATTTTACGAGGTGTCCAGTAAAATCGATTCAAAATTTTAAATTGAACAAGACTGGTTTTCAATTCCCTAGACACTTTCCTTCCCATTCTTTAAACTGTTTGCCCATTCAACTCAGTAAATTGTGAATTCAGATCTTTTTTCCCATAAGTGTTTAAGGGATGAGAATCTTAATTTTGAGTCTTACGGAGCATTAAATAAAAATTTGAGGCCTTACATTTTTACCACAGGAACTCAATGCCTGATGAGCCAATTACATCAGAGGAGGGGTAGTTGTAGTAGATCCAAAGACTTGACACAGAGATGTCGAAGTTGTAAATATTTCCAAAACTGATTCTGTGGTAGTCCATACTGTGCCGTAGAACATTCAAATGATTTGAGAGCTCCCCCTTCATACAGATCTTATTAACATCAAGATGTCCTTTTTCACCCAGATTTTCCACATAAATGGGATTTTCCAGTATGGAGGACTGGGTTAAGCCAAATAGAAGCCATAGAATGTAGATGAGAGCTAAACTCTAGTATAGAAGCAACCCTCTTCCAAACGTATTGTAAAAAGGATACAATAGGTATGCGTCACTGGAATTCAGAAGGAAGTTTGATTGTGATTAGATGTACTAGGGGAAGAGGGACTGATCAGATAACTCTCCAAATAAAACCAAGGGGAGCTCTCTCAGGGGGGAGAGCCCAATGAATCAAATGTCTAAGACTAAAAGCGTAATGTATAAAAACTAAATTTGGGACCCCAAACGCCTGAATCTGTAGACTTTTGTAATCTTTTCACTCTTTAACTAGGGCGCTTACCATTTTTTTTTTTTTTTTTTTTTGTTATTATTTGTACCCGTAGGTACGATTTGGTTTGCAGTCTGGTGACAAGCACCGGCTGCTGGTCGCTGCGTGCGCGAGCGCCACTAAACTACATGTTTTGGTATGCAGGAGGAAAACCGGAGAAATCCCGGAGTAAACCACGCAACACGGAGGAGAACATGCAAACTCCACACAGCTCACTGTTGGTCGGGGGCTGGGATCGAACCCTACGACCTCATGATCCCCGCGATCCCCGGCCCGAGGGTAAAACTGTGCTGCCAAGTGCTAAACCACTGCGCCACCGTGCAGCCCATACCATTCCATAAAAACTTATTGCACAACCTATCAAAACTGTCGAAAATAACCAACTGGATCCCTAGAGGAGAGATTGTAGAAGGTAATTAAATCAGGGTGCACAAATCATCTTAATAACATTGACCTTGCCCCCAAAGAGACAAAAAAAGAGGCGACCACCTTTCTATGTTATTTTAAATTTTTCGAGCAAAGGCTCAAAATTAATCTGAATCAGATCCGATTAAAGTGTGAGGAAACAGGATGCCAAGATATTTAATTCCTAATTTTGGCCAAGAAAAGCCTATATTTGACCAATGAAACAGTGTTTTTAGGGCAATAAGATGTTAGAGGGAGAATTTCTGATTTTATCCAGTCAACTCTATAACCAGACAAAGTTGAGAATTGGTTATAAGTTTAAGGGAGAGCTGAATGATTTTTGTAGGTTGTGTAATCAGTACAAGCATCATCAGCATACAACATTATCTTACGGGTACTGCCATGGACCTGAATACCTAGAAAATTGCCGTCTTTGCGGATAGCAACAGCTAATGGTTCTAATGCCAAAGCGAAAAGCAGGGGACTTAAAGGGGAGCCCTGGCGCGTACCCCTATAAAGTCTAAAAGGCTGTGATGTAACTCGATTTGATATCACTGAAGCTCTAGGTTCATTATATAATAATTTAATCCAAGAAAGAAACTTTGAACCAAAACCAAAAGTCTCTAGAGTCGCAAAGAGATACTGCCACTCAACCCTGTCAAATGCTTTTTCAGCATCCAGGGAGAGGGCTGCTACTGGAGAGAGGTGTGCAAGTGAGGGATCATTTTGAACTGACCATATGATATCAATAAATCGCCTAATATTGTCTGCCGCACCCCTGGAACGAATAAAACCCACCTGATCAGGATTTATAAGGGATATCATTACTTTATCTAATCTTAATGCCAAAATTTTGGAGAGAATTTTACAGACACAGTTTAAAGACTAATTGGTCTATATTCTTACACTCTTAACGGATCATTTATTGCTTTTTAAAATAAGCGAGATGAAAGCCTCTGTTAAAGAAGGGGGCAGACGGCCTTGTTCAAAAGATTCCGCAAACATTTCTAAAGTAAAGAGAAGTCGTCAACACAGGCCCAGTAAAATTCTACAGTGAATCCGTCAGGGCCGGTGCCTTTCAGTCGGGAGGCTCTTAATAACTTTCACAATTTCCTCTTTAGTAATTGGGGCGTTCAAGCAAGTCTATTTGTTCCCTTCGTTAGGGAGGGCAAAGACAGGGATGACAAAAATGCAAGATCTCTTGAGATCCAGCCTCCATTTCAGAAGAACTAAAGCGAAGTGTAAAATTCTCTGAAAGCACCATTAATTTCATTTAAGTCTGACACAGAGTACCATCCTGTGTCCTAATAGCAGATATAGTACACTGAGCTCTTTCATTTTAAATATCTAGCCAGCATTTTGCCAGCTTTGTCCCCTCCTCGAATTGTTTATGCTAAGGCGAAATAGGGAAAATTCAACTTTTTGTGTTAGAATTGAATTCAGCTCATACTTAAGCATCAGAAGGGTGACAAATTTACTAATTTGTGTCCTGTTTGAGTGAAGCTCTAATATGGCTATTCTCCTCTCCAATCAATCTGTTTAGCAATGTTAATTTTCTTTTTAAAAAGATGCATATTGAATAATATGTCCCCTAATTAAATGCCTTAAAAGCCTCCAAGCAACACTGCAGAGGGAGCAAAATCCCAATTTGTCTCAAGTATAAGGAGATCTCTGCTTTCAAAGAGGACACAAAATCTGGATAAGAAGAAAGCTTGAAATTAAGCCTCCATCTAGAATTTTTTTTTAACTGACAAGGCGGGATCATATGTAAAAAAACAGGGGCATGATCTGATAGTATATGCTACCAATGAAGCTCAAATGTTTTGCAGAAAAAACAGAGAATTTTGACATTAAAAAGTAATCAATCCTGGAAAACACATTATGAGCAGTGAATAAAAAGTGTAATCCCCTTATGGACGGATTATAAAAGCCGCCACACGTCTACCAAAACAATTGCATTGCACATGTCTTTCAATGTAGAGCCCGATTTAGATGAACGCTGTGAGGGGGTCGCTCCGATCTAAACTGTTGGTCCATGACCTGATTAAATCCCCACTACTAAAATGTAGATAATTTACCCATTCGCTTAATTCGTGATGATGAGGACGACTCCTATAATTCTTATAGAAATTCAGGGCCATAGGATGATACTCGCTAATGTTTATGCACCAAATATAGTTGATTGTGCATTTTTTTGCACATCTATTACCACTTTCAAGTTATAGCCTTGGAAATCTCTGACATCTAAACTGAATATTTTCTTGAAACGATCTTGACCACGGGTGGAGGGGGGGTTGCTGGTGCATATTGCACCACAGACAGTCAAGAGACAGTGCAACCAGTATTAATAAGGTTATCTATCCACAGAATAAGGTTAATCACCATTATTCTTAACACATTTTGTTTTATAATCAGTTGTGGTTATTACCACATTTACTCTGACAGGACAAATGTTTTTTCATTAATTTATGATGTCAAAGGGTTAATCTATCCATGAATAAGGCTTAATCACCATTATTCTTAACACATTTTGTTTTTATTAATCAGTTGTGGTGATTAACACATTTACTCTGACAGGACAAATGTTTTTTCATTAATTTATGATGTCACCATGTGCTTATTTCTTACCAAGCAGATGAACTAAGGACACTACTGTGATTTAATCAGCTAGACTATGACAAAAGTAACAGTTATCCTACCTGCAGAGGCATTATGAACACAGCACAGCACACCTTAAGTGGGTTTCATTCATGAAATGATAGTAAATCTGTGAGTACATTTGTGACTAAATCATCCTGGTATTAAAAACTTACTTTGGATTAATTTTTAGGCATTTAATTTTCCGTCGCTGCCTGGGGCTTTGCCTAAGGCCAAGCTGTCGATGGCTTTCCTGAGTTCCTCTATGGTTGGCTCTACATCCAGCTCCTCTATGATTGGCATACACTCGATGGCATCAAGATCTGTGGGGGACACTGTGTTCTGTCTGGAGTAGAGGTCAGAGTAGTGTTCCACCCATCTCTCCATCTGTTGGCCCTTGTCTGTAATTACTTCCCCAGTGGAAGATTTGACGGGAGCTGTCTTGCTCTGGACTGGTCCGAGCGCCTTCTTGATGCCATCGTACATCCCTCTAATGTTGCCTGTAGAAGCAGCTGTCTGGATGTCTTCGCTGAGCTCTGTCCAGTATTCGTTGGCGCAATGCCTGGCAGTCTGCTGAGCCTTGCTTCTGGCAGCCCTGAGAATCTGCAGGCTCTTCTCACTGGGTGACCGCTTATACTCGGTGAGGGTGGCGCACTTGGCTTCGATGACGGGATTTATCTCTGTGGACTTGGACTCAAGCCAGTCATGAGACTTGGAGGACTTCTTCCCAAAGGTAGCCAAGGCGGTGCGGTGCATGGTGTCCCACAGTACTTCCCACTTCTCTGTGGCAGAGTCTCTGGGCTGTGAGTTTTGCATTCCCTTCTTGAAGGTCTCTGCAAACTTTTCCACGAAGTCTGTTTGAGACATCTTGCTGACATCAATGTGGGGGTTCCCTTGTTTCTTTGAGTGGTGGATCCTCTTTGGCTGTAGCCTGATCTTGCAGCAGACCAGGGAGTGATCTGTGTCGCGGTCCGCACTGTGGTAAGAGCGTGTGTGGAGGATGTTCTTGATGGTGGCACGCCTGACCAGGATAAGATCTAGCTGATGCCAGTGCTTTGGGCGTGGGTGTCTCCAAGAGACCTTGTGCTGAGGCTTGGTCCTGAAGTAGGAGCTGGCGATGCACAATTCGTGGTAACTGCAAAGCTCAAACAGTCATTGGCCGTTCTCGTTGATTTTGCCCACACCAAACTGTTCAAGGCAAGAGGGCCACGGGCCATGATCTGCACCCACTCTGGCACTGAAGTCACCCAGGAGAACAAGTTGCTCCTTGCTGGGAATGCTTGCAACGATGGATGTGAGCTTCTCGTAGAACTCATCCTTTGTGTCTGGTGTGGAAGACAGTGTTGGGGCATACACGCTAACAAGGGTGACTGGCCCTTCGGTGTAGTGTTAAGGTGATGGAATCTTGTTATACTAGGTACTAAATCACTATACAGTGATGATAATAAGCCATCAATATCTCAGTGTTTAATCACCACCTAATTTGTGTAATGCTGTCTCATGATTAATTCAATTCAATTCAGCTTTATTTATATAGCGCCATTTCACAACAACAGTCATCTCATAGCACTTTCAACTGTAGGGGAAACCCCCACAGATGCAGAAAAACCCCAGCAATCAGGCGATCCCCTGTGAGCAAGCACTTGGCGATGGTGGAGAGGAAAAACTCCCTTTTTAACAGGAAGAAACCTCCAGCAGAACCAGGCTCAGGGAGGGGCAGTCATCTGCTGCGACTGGCTGGGGGGTGTATTAAAAAGTTTAGGTTGATGAAATGCATCTATTCTTTCATTCGTGTATTTGGTGTTTATTTCTTATATGTATATTCGTTTAGATACTCTTTTGTGCAGTTGTGGTATTACAGAAGATCTGAAAATGATTTGCAGGGAAAATAATCAATTTCTTTTAATGTGGATATTTAAGAATTGCCTTCAGAGTGACTTAGTAATCAAAAACGATAAAACTTGCCTTTTTTTTTCCACAATATCTTTATTGAACCTTTTTTTTTTTTTAACAAACATGATACAAACAATCAAACACTAACGCTAAAGTACTACAAAAAAAAAAAAAATGCACTAAAAACACCAACAACCACCAACAAAATCAAGTCTTCAACAATGCTCCTCTGTTTAGTCTAGACAATCCAATACATAAGTATACATATTATGTTCACCAGTTTGGAATTTACAAGGTCCACACACATCATTCACCTTCTTCTTCAAGAGTTATGTTTAAATTTTTTACATAATCAATAAAAGGTCTCCATATATTCTCAAACACAATTTCCTTTGATTTCAGTATATATGTTATTCTTTCTAATGGAAGGTTTGTTAACATCTGTCTTAACCACTGAGTCACATCTGGTCTATGAGTCTTTTTCCATAATAGTGCAATACATTTTTTGGCATTAAGCAAACTGAGGTCTATGAATGTTCTTTCACTTTTATTAAAATTATGCTTTTCTGGGTACAGACCCAACAAAAACAGTTTAGGATTCAGTATGATTTGTTTTGAGATTATTTTTTCAATTGTTACCCTCACCTCTTCCCAAAACATTCTTATTAATCTACATTCCCATAAACAATGAAATAGGGTTCCTTTACTTTCCATGCATTTTGTGCATGTATCTGGTATATTTTTGTTATATCTATTTAACTCCTCCGGTGTAACATACATCCGCATTAACCATTTGAAATGTATCAATTTAAGGCGTGCATTTATTGATTTGGTTTGAGCTTCTGTACAAGCCAATTCCCATTGTTCCTCCGAAATTTCAATTTGCAGATCTTCTTTCCAGTAGTTTAATCTTTTCAGTGAATTTTCACTTGAAGATAGTGTCAATGAGTTATAAAACTCTGAAATAATACCCTTTCTTTTACTATCTTTCATCATCATTTTTTCCAAGGATGAATAAATAGGTCGAGTGAGAGCTTTATTTTGATTTGATCGAATAAAGTTTCTAAGTTGAAGATATTTAAAAAAATGTGTTCTATTGAGATTAAATTTGATCCTCAGCTCTTCAAAAGACATTATGTTGTCTGCACATGGCAAATATAAATCCTGAATCTTTTGTATCCCTTTTAAATTCCATACTTTAAATACAGCGTCCGCTCTCCCTGGTTTAAAATATTGATTACCCCATATTGGACTAAATTGTGACAATAACTGTGGTTCTTTTAAATAGTTTTTAGCTTCACACCATATTTTGATCATATGCTTTACAAATGGATTTTTAACTTGTTTTTGTAATTTTTTTGCCGAATCTGAGTATATGAATATGGAAGAGGTAAAGGTAAATTGTATGATTCCATTTCAGTCCAGTGAGGGAGATCATTTGATGAAAAATAATATGTCATAGACCTCAGTTGTGCCGACCAATAATACAACATAAAATTTGGACATTTCAGACCTCCACGATCAAATGGTAAATATAATAAAGACAGACGTAATCTAGCCCTCCTGTTGTTCCATATAAATTCCACTAACTTTTTTTTTATTCTTGAGAATAGATCTAAAGGTGGTGATAAGGGAATGTAATGAAATAAATAAAGTATTTTAGGTAAAATATTACTTTTAAGTATATTGATTCTCCCGATCATCGACATTGGTAGTGACATCCATCTCTGAGTTAACTCATTGATATCTGACATTAAGGCTTCATAGTTGACGCTGGCGACTGATTCTAGCTTAGGCATAATTTGGATTCCTAAATATTTAAACTGATTTACAACATTGAATTGATTTGCCTCAGGGGCTGGGTAATTTCTCTGGGTCTCATTTAGCATTAATATTGAAGATTTAGTTTTATTTATTTTATATCCTGATATTTCCCCAAAATTCTTTATTAAATTCAACAAGGTTGGAATTGATTTTTTTAGATTCGACATAAACAAAATTATATCATCGGCGTACAGGGAGATTTTATGTTCTGTTGGTCCAACTTTAATTCCATATATTTGTGAATGTAAACGTATCGCTATCGCTAAAGGTTCAATTGCCATAGTAAACAGTAAAGGTGAAAGTGGACAGCCTTGTCGACATCCTCTATTGATTTTTATTGGTTTTGAAATATTGTTATTTGTTAGGATTTCTGCTGTAGCATTATTGTATATTATTTGAACCCATTTTATGAAATTATTTCCAAGTCCAAACCTTTGTAGGACTTCAAAAAGAAAGGGCCATTCAACTCTATCAAAGGCCTTTTCGGCGTCCAATGATAGGAGAGCTGTATCCGGTGCTTCTTTATTAAAATAAATAATATTAAATAGTCTTCTTACATTATGGAAGCCTTGTCTACCCTTTATAAAGCCATTCTGATCTCGATTAATAATATTTGGTAAAATTTCTTGTATTCGTCTTGCTAAAATTTTACAGATTATCTTAAGGTCGGCGTTTAATAGGCTTATTGGTCTCATATTTTCACATTTATTAGAGGGCTTACCTGGTTTTGGCAGCAGTATAATTAAGGCATTATTTATGTATGATGGTAAATTATTATTTTGAAATGCTTCTAAAACCATTTCCAAAAAAGGTTTTATTAATTTATTCTTAAATTTTTTATAAAGGTCAACTGGAAGACCATCTGGTCCTGCACTTTTTCCTGATTTCATATTATCAATGGCTAGCCCAACTTCTTCTTGACTAATTTTAGACTCCAATATCTCCCTGTTTTCATTTGGTATACACGGTATAGATAGTTCGTTCAAAAACCCATTTAGTTTTGTTAAATCAGGTTCATTTTTGGTATCATATAATTTTTCATAGTAATCTCTAAAGGCTCTATTAATTTCTAAAGGATCTATAACTACCTGTCCGTTACTTATAATACTGGTAATTGGTGTTTTAATTTCCAATTGTTTAATCTGCCA
Source organism: Pholidichthys leucotaenia (assembly GCA_020510985.1). NCBI lineage: Eukaryota > Metazoa > Chordata > Actinopteri > Cichliformes > Pholidichthyidae > Pholidichthys > Pholidichthys leucotaenia. The sequence continues at coordinate 90,279,614 of CM035840.1, read as the reverse complement.
TGCTAATAATTTTCCTGATTTTTCACCTTGTTCATAAAAAGATTGTTTCAATCTTAGAAGACTCGAGGCAGCTCTATTCGCTGATTTTTTGTCGTATTCAGCTCTCAAAATCAGTAATTCATTCTCCAACCTTGGGTCACTTCCTGCATACACTTTTTCCTGAAGACTTTTTATTTTATGTTCCAATTTAGCTCTCTCCTCTCGAGTCTTCTTAGATTTTGATCCTGTATAACTAATAATATGTCCCCTAATAAAAGCTTTGAAAGCCTCCCACTTTACACATGCTGATGTTTGTGTAGTATTGATGTCAAAGAACTCGTCTATCTGTTTTTCTATATACTTGACAAATTCCTCATCCTGAAGCCATTTATGCTGAAATTGCCATCTACCTGATTCCTTTGTCAATTTTTTATCTACATATATTAGACAACAGGGTGCATGATCAGAGATCACAATGTTATCATAAAAGCAGTTTTGAATCTTGGACCTTAATTCTGTGGAAATCAAAAAATAATCAATACGTGAGAATGTCTTGTAGGTACTGGAATAACAAGAATAGGCTTTAACTTGTGGTTTCATTTCTCTCCATATATCTAACAATCTCAATTCTTTCATAAAATGATTAATAGTCATCCTACATCCAATGTGCGTACAATCCAGTCCTGTTGATCTATCCACACCTGGATTCAATGTACAATTAAAATCCCCTGCTATTATATGTTGCCCTGTAAGTGATGATAAGATGAGAAATAAATTAGCAAAGAACTTCTGATCATCTATATTGGGACCATATAAGTTCACAAGATTTATATTTTCTAATAGCAAAGAACCTTGAATGATTACATATCTTCCAAATTTGTCTCCAATTACATTTTTCACTTGAAAAGGAACTGATTTATGTATGAGAGTCATAACTCCCCTGGCTCGGGATGAAAATGAAGAGGTGAATACACTTCCCTGCCATCTACTCCTAATTCTTTTAACATCCTCCTCTATCAGATGAGTTTCTTGTAAAAACACAATTCTTGAACCCATGTCCTTTATTTTATTCATAACTTGTTTAAGTTTTTTTAAATTTTGTAGACCTCTGCAATTCCATGAAGTTAAATTAAGATTAACACTTTGGTCCATGATCAATAGAGAGTTTGGGATTACCTTGCAGTGTAAACATGCTCATACAGAGAAGCAAAAACATGAGTGGTTGAACATTCATCCTACAAACTACACACAAACAAATTTCCCCTTCCCACACTTGTGGCAAACCCCCCAAAATCAAAAGAAAAATTCTGTCTCCCGATATAGCCATCGACCGTTCCACACCCACGGGGAACAGCCTAAGCCACTCCTTCTTCATCCTCCCAATCACCCTAACTCTACTGCTTTTAATGACGTAACATTAACTCTCCTCTGTAGTTTTCCAACTTAACTCCAAAATTTTTAACAACTTTGTACATCATAGTTTTTTTTTGTTTGTTTGTTTTGTTTTTGTTTTGTTTTTTTAATATATAATACAATCTATATTTTGTAAACTTACTATTTTTTTTTTCTCCACAATATCTTTATTGAACCTTTTTTTTTTTTTAACAAACATGATACAAACAATCAAACACTAACACTAAAGTACTACAAAAAAAAAAAAAATGCACTAAAAACACCAACAACCACCAACAAAATCAAGTCTTCAACAATGCTCCTCTGTTTAGTCTAGACAATCCAATACATAAGTATACATATTATGTTCACCAGTTTGGAATTTACAAGGTCCACACACATCATTCACCTTCTTCTTCAAGAGTTATGTTTAAATTTTTTACATAATCAATAAAAGGTCTCCATATATTCTCAAACACAATTTCCTTTGATTTCAGTATATATGTTATTCTTTCTAATGGAAGGTTTGTTAACATCTGTCTTAACCACTGAGTCACATCTGGTCTATGAGTCTTTTTCCATAATAGTGCAATACATTTTTTGGCATTAAGCAAACTGAGGTCTATGAATGTTCTTTCACTTTTATTAAAATTATGCTTTTCTGGGTACAGACCCAACAAAAACAGTTTAGGATTCAATATGATTTGTTTTGAGATTATTTTTTCAATTGTTACCCTCACCTCTTCCCAAAACATTCTTATTAATCTACATTCCCATAAACAATGAAATAGGGTTCCTTTACTTTCCATGCATTTTGTGCATGTATCTGGTATATTTTTGTTGTATCTATTTAACTCCTCTGGTGTAACATACATCCGCATTAACCATTTGAAATGTATCAATTTAAGGCGTGCATTTATTGATTTGGTTTGAGCTTCTGTACAAGCCAATTCCCATTGTTCCTCTGAAATTTCAATTTGCAGATCTTCTTTCCAGTAGTTTAATCTTTTCAGTGAATTTTCACTTGAAGATAGTGTCAATGAGTTATAAAACTCTGAAATAATACCCTTTCTTTTACTATCTTTCATCATCATTTTTTCCAAGGATGAATAAATAGGTCGAGTGAGAGCTTTATTTTGATTTGATCGAATAAAGTTTCTAAGTTGAAGATATTTAAAAAAATGTGTTCTATTGAGATTAAATTTGATCCTCAGCTCTTCAAAAGACATTATGTTGTCTGCACATGGCAAATATAAATCCTGAATCTTTTGTATCCCTTTTAAATTCCATACTTTAAATACAGCGTCCGCTCTCCCTGGTTTAAAATATTGATTACCCCATATTGGACTAAATTGTGACAATAACTGTGGTTCTTTTAAATGGTAAATATAATAAAGACAAACGTAATCTAGCCCTCCTGTTGTTCCATATAAATCCCACTAACTTTTTTTTATTCTTGAGAATAGATCTAAAGGTGGTGATAAGGGAATGTATTGAAATAAATAAAGTATTTTAGGTAAAATATTACTTTTAAGTATATTGATTCTCCCGATCATCGACATTGGTAGTGACATCCATCTCTGAGTTAACTCATTGATATCTGACATTAAGGCTTCATAGTTGACACTGGCGACTGATTCTAGCTTAGGCATAATTTGGATTCCTAAATATTTAAACTGATTTACAACATTGAATTGATTTACCTCAGGGGCTGGGTAATTTCTCTGGGTCTCATTTAGCATTAATATTGAAGATTTAGTTTTATTTATTTTATATCCTGATATTTCCCCAAAATTCTTTATTAAATTCAACAAGGTTGGAATTGATTTTTTTAGATTCGACATAAACAAAATTATATCATCGGCGTACAGGGAGATTTTATGTTCTGTTGGTCCAACTTTAATTCCATATATTTGTGAATGTAAACGTATCGCTATCGCTAAAGGTTCAATTGCCATAGTAAACAGTAAAGGTGAAAGTGGACAGCCTTGTCGACATCCTCTATTGTTTTTTTTGGTTTTGAAATATTGTTATTTGTTAGGATTTCTGCTGTAGCATTATTGTATATTATTTGAACCCATTTTATGAAATTATTTCCAAGTCCAAACCTTTGTAGGACTTCAAAAAGAAAGGGCCATTCAACTCTATCAAAGGCCTTTTCGGCGTCCAATGATAGGAGAGCTGTATCCGGTGCTTCTTTATTAAAATAAATAATATTAAATAGTCTTCTTACATTATGGAAGCCTTGTCTACCCTTTATAAAGCCATTCTGATCTCGATTAATAATATTTGGTAAAATTTCTTGTATTCGTCTTGCTAAAATTTTACAGATTATCTTAAGGTCGGCGTTTAATAGGCTTATTGGTCTCATATTTTCACATTTATTAGAGGGCTTACCTGGTTTTGGCAGCAGTATAATTAAGGCATTATTTATGTATGATGGTAAATTATTATTTTGAAATGCTTCTAAAACCATTTCCAAAAAAGGTTTTATTAATTTATTCTTAAATTCTTTATAAAGGTCAACTGGAAGACCATCTGGTCCTGCACTTTTTCCTGATTTCATATTATCAATGGCTAGCCCAACTTCTTCTTGACTAATTTTAGACTCCAATATCTCCCTGTTTTCATTTGGAATACACGGTATAGATAGTTTTTTCAAAAACCCATTTAGTTTTGTTAAATCAGGTTCATTTTTGGTATCATATAATTTTTCATAGTAATCTCTAAAGGCTCTATTAATTTCTAAAGGATCTATAACTACCTGTCCATTACTTATAATACTGGTTATTGGTGTTTTAATTTCCAATTGTTTAATCTGCCATGCTAATAATTTTCCTGATTTTTCACCTTGTTCATAAAAAGATTGTTTCAATCTTAGAAGACTCGAGGCAGCTCTATTCGCTGATTTTTTGTCGTATTCAGCTCTCAAAATCAGTAATTCATTCTCCAACCTTGGATCTCTTCCTGCATACACTTTTTCCTGAAGACTTTTTATTTTATGTTCCAATTTAGCTCTCTCCTCTCGAGTCTTCTTAGATTTTGATCCTGTATAACTAATAATATGTCCCCTAATAAAAGCTTTGAAAGCCTCCCACTTTACACATGCTGATGTTTGTGTAGTATTGATGTCAAAGAACTCGTCTATCTGTTTTTCTATATACTTGACAAATTCCTCATCCTGAAGCCATTTATGCTGAAATTGCCATCTGCCTGATTCCTTTGTCAATTTTTTATCTACATATATTAGACAACAGGGTGCATGATCAGAGATCACGATGTTATCATAAAAGCAGTTTTGAATCTTGGACCTTAATTCTGTGGAAATCAAAAAATAATCAATACGTGAGAATGTCTTGTAGGTACTGGAATAACAAGAATAGGCTTTAACTTGTGGTTTCATTTCTCTCCATATGTCTAACAATCTCAATTCTTTCATAAAATGATTAATAGTCATCCTACATCCAATGTGCGTACAATCCAGTCCTGTTGATCTATCCACACCTGGATTCAATGTACAATTAAAATCCCCTGCTATTATATGTTGCCCTGTAAGTGATGATAAGATGAGAAATAAATTAGCAAAGAACTTCTGATCATCTATATTGGGACCATATAAGTTCACAAGATTTATATTTTCTAATAGCAAAGAACCTTGAATGATTACATATCTTCCAAATTTGTCTCCAATTACATTTTTCACTTGAAAAGGAACTGATTTATGTATGAGAGTCATAACTCCCCTGGCTCGGGATGAAAATGAAGAGGTGAATACACTTCCCTGCCATCTACTCCTAATTCTTTTAACATCCTCCTCTATCAGATGAGTTTCTTGTAAAAACACAATTCTTGAACCCATGTCCTTTATTTTATTCATAACTTGTTTAAGTTTTTTTAAATTTTGTAGACCTCTGCAATTCCATGAAGTTAAATTAAGATTAACACTTTGGTCCATGATCAATAGAGAGTTTGGGATTACCTTGCAGTGTAAACATGCTCATACAGAGAAGCAAAAACATGAGTGGTTGAACATTCATCCTACAAACTACACACAAACAAATTTCCCCTTCCCACACTTGTGGCAAACCCCCCAAAATCAAAAGAAAAATTCTGTCTCCCGATATAGCCATCGACCGTTCCACACCCACGGGGAACAGCCTAAGCCACTCCTTCTTCATCCTCCCAATCACCCTAACTCTACTGCTTTTAATGACGTAACATTAACTCTCCTCTGTAGTTTTCCAATTTAACTCCAAAATTTTTAACAACTTTGTACATCATAGTTTTTTTTTTTGTTTGTTTTGTTTTTGTTTTGTTTTTTTAATATATAATACAATCTATATTTTGTAAACTTACTATTTACTTCAAGTCAGTCAGATGCCTGTGCAAATGCTTAATTATTCTACCTTATATTTTGTTCATGCTTAGCTCCCACCAGTCTCTTCTTCTTCTTTGATCTTCTTGATGAACTCCTGCGCCTCCTCTGGGGTCTTGAAGATGTGGGTTCTGCCCTCATACGTGGTCAGCAGTCTCGCAGGATAGATTACACCATGACGAATCCCAAGGTTGCGCAGCTCCTTACGTACGGGATCAAACTGCTTCCTCAATTGCTGGATTCCTGTGGCCAAATCTGGGTAGAACCGCACCTGCTGGTCCTGGTGTTTAATCTCTCCTTTAGCACGTGCAGCGTTGAAGATCTTCATCCTGTCTCTGTTGCTAAGAAACTTCATAATTAAGGTCCTCGGCGGTCCCTTATCTCTCCGTGGGCCAATACGATGTGCTTTTTCCAGAACCACTGCTGATTGCAACTCCTCGCTGCCCAGCACCTCCGGAATCCACTTTTCCAGAAAGGAACATACGTCCCGACCTTCTGATTCCTCTGGAAGACCCACCAGCCTCAAATTATTCTGTCTTGACCGAGATTCCAAATCCAAAATATTATCTTCCAGAGATTTATTTTTTTTTTCCAAAGTGCGCACCTTTAATTGAAGACGGGTGACGTCATCTTCAGCACTAGCGAGACGGAGCTCCATCTGCGCCGTTCGTTCTACACAGTCACCCAATTCCTTTCTTATTCCTTCCAACGCTGTCATAATCCCATCAAATCTAGAGGAAAAGTCCGCTCTCATTGAACTCATGGCAGCCATCAGCGCATCTGCGCCTCCCCGCGCAGACATCGCAGCGTTGCCAGCCTCCTCCGCCATATATGGAGTTTTGTTTGCTGCGTCACAGACCTGAAAGTCCGTTAATTTGGACTGTTTCGGCGGCTCGCTTTTTCCTTTTCCTGGTTTTCCAGCCTTAGGCTTCGCCGACATATCCTCGCCCAAATGCTGGGATACGTTCTGTCCCAAATGAGAGAGTTATTTGCCGATTTTTTTTCTCCAGGAGCAGAGCAGAGCGAGACACGTCCGTCCTACGTGGCAGCCATAACCGGAAGTCTGTAAACTTACTATTTACTTCAAGTCAGTCAGATGCCTGTGCAAATGCTTAATTATTCTACCTTATATTTTGTTCATGCTTAGCTCCCACCAGTCTCTTCTTCTTCTTTGATCTTCTTGATGAACTCCTGCGCCTCCTCTGGGGTCTTGAAGATGTGGGTTCTGCCCTCATACGTGGTCAGCAGTCTCGCAGGATAGATTACACCATGACGAATCCCAAGGTTGCGCAGCTCCTTACGTACGGGATCAAACTGCTTCCTCAATTGCTGGATTCCTGTGGCCAAATCTGGGTAGAACCGCACCTGCTGGTCCTGGTGTTTAATCTCTCCTTTTTTAGCTCGTGCAGCGTTGAAGATCTTCATCCTGTCTCTGTTGCTAAGAAACTTCATAATTAAGGTCCTCGGCGGTCCCTTATCTCTCCGTGGGCCAATACGATGTGCTTTTTCCAGAACCACTGCTGATTGCAACTCCTCGCTGCCCAGCACCTCCGGAATCCACTTTTCCAGAAAGGAACATACGTCCCGACCTTCTGATTCCTCTGGAAGACCCACCAGCCTCAAATTATTCTGTCTCGACCGAGATTCCAAATCCAAAATATTATCTTCCAGAGATTTATTTTTTTTTTCCAAAGTGCGCACCTTTAATTGAAGACGGGTGACGTCATCTTCAGCACTAGCGAGACGGAGCTCCATCTGCGCCGTTCGTTCTACACAGTCACCCAATTCCTTTCTTATTCCTTCCAACGCTGTCATAATCCCATCAAATCTAGAGGAAAAGTCCGCTCTCATTGAACTCATGGCAGCCATCAGCGCATCTGCGCCATTCCCCGCAGATATCGCAGCGTTGCCAGCCTCCTCCGCCATATATGGAGTTTTGTTTACTGCGTCACAGACCTGAAAGTCCGTTAATTTGGACTGTTTCGGCGGCTCGCTTTTTCCTTTTCCTGGTTTTCCAGCCTTAGGCTTCGCCGACATATCTTCGCCCAAATGCTGGGATACGTTCTGTCCCAAATGAGAGAGTTATTTGCCGATTTTTTTTTTTTCCAGGAGCAGAGCAGAGCGAGACACGTCCGTCCTACGTGGCAGCCATAACCGGAAGTCATAAAACTTGCCTTTTAATTGAATTTTATAATTATCAAAATCATGACATTTTAAAAATACAGAACAGTGTAAGGTTAACTTGAATTTTGTGGGGATGACAAGCAATATTTAAAGGCATTTATATTTAAGGACCAGTAGTATAGAGATTTTGTTTGTACTTGATAAATGTACAAAGCTGCATTTTGATGAGTAACATTTTGATGAGTACTGAAACATATGAAAATTTCACTGTAACAGTTGACGAACAAATTCAATTCAATTCTATTTTATTTATATAGCGCCATTTCACAACAACAGTCATCTCATAGCACTTTCAACTGTAGGGGAAACCCCCACAATTGCAGAAAGACCCCAGCAATCAGGTGATCCCCTGTTAACAAGCGCTTGGTGACGGTGGAGAGGAAAAACTCCCTTTTCCAGGGAAGAAACTTCCAGCAGAACCAGGCTCAGGGAGGGGCAGTCATCTGCTGCGACTGGCTGGGGGGTGAGGGGATAGAGAAGAGACGTGTAGAGAGCAAACGGCACGATGGGGACTCAATCTATGGGAGAGAACAAACAGATGTTAATGACCAGCAAAAATATTTCATTGAGAGTGAAGAAAGGAGTGAAGCCCAGTGCATTATTGGAGGTCCCCCGGCTGTCTAAACCTATTAGCAGCATAACTAAGGGAGGGTTCAGAGGCACATGATCCCTCCCTAATTATAGGCTATATCAAAAAGGAAGATTTTAACCCTATTCTTAAAAACAGAGATCGAGTTTGACTCCCGAATCCAGATTGGCAGCTGGTTCCACAGGAGAGGAGCTTGATAATTGAAGGCTCTGCCTCCCATTGTACTTTTGGAGATTCTAGGTATTACAAGTAATCCTGCATTTTGGGAGCATAGTGCTCTGTTAGGATAATAGGGTAGAATCAGATCTTTTTTAAATCTTTTTTTGGGGGGGGGCTTGTTTTTTGTTTTGTTTTAAATTCTTTTTTTTTTTTCTTTTTCAGAATGTTCAAATAAAATCAATCAATCAATCAATCAATCTTTTTAAAATAAAAAGGGCCTGATTATTTAGAGCTTTGTAAGTGAGAAGAAGGATTTTTATTTTTTATTTATTTTTTAATTTTTATTTTATTACCTGTTAAAACTCTTGCTGCAGCATTTTGGATCAGCTGATAATAAAGAGCTACAGTAAGCTAATCTAGAGCTAACAAAAGCATGGATCAGTTTCTCAGCATCACTCTGAGACAAGATGCTCATAATCTTGGCAATATTTCATAAATGATAGAAGGCAGTCTTAAAAACAAATTTAATATGTGAATTGAAAAACAGATCTTGATCAAAAATAACCCCAAGGTTCCTCACAGAACTATTCAGAGAAAGAGTAACCACATCCAAACTAAGAGTTTGATTTGGAAAAGTATTTCTAAGGTTTCTTTGGACCAACTAGAACAGGGGTGTCCAACCATGTGCCATGGAGAGCCAAGACCCTGCAGGTTTTACCTCCAACCAGTGTCTTCAACAGCAGATTTCAGTGAACTTCTTCCCACTGATTGCTGATAAGTGAAAACACCTGCTGAAGAGACTGGGTAGAAGAGAAAACCTGCAGGGTCTTGGCTGTCCATGGCACATGGTTGGACACCCCTGAACTAGAATGATTTCAGTTTTACCTGAATTTAATAGCAGGAAATTACAAGTCATCCAAGCTTTGATTTCCTTAAGACAGGCCTCTAACTTGGCTAATTGATTACCATCATCTGGCTTCATTGACAGGTATAATTGTGTATCATTTGCATAACAATGAAAATGTATACAGTGCTTTCTAATAATGTTGCCAAATGGAAGCATATATAAACTAAAAAGAATAGGGACTAGCACAGATCCCTGTGGAACTCCATGACTGAGCTTTGAGTTGGAAGAAAACTCATTATTGACTTGAACAAACTGGAACCTATCAGAAAAATAAGATCTAAACCACTGCAACAAAGTTCCATTAAGTCCAACATAGTGTTCCACTCTATCAAGTAGAATATTGTGATCGATACTGACATGAGTTCAGGCCCAGGGAACACGCACACAGGCTCGCGTTGATTGCAACAATGATTTATTAAATATTAAGCGTGTGTGGATGCGTGAGAGTGAGTGTGAATATGATGCTGGAAGACAGGATGCAACGAGAGCGAACCAGCGCACCGTGCAGCCAGGCAACCCTAGGGCAGAGCAGAAAAGTGGTTAGCTGCAGAGTCTGACCCAGTGGATTAATATTAGGGCTGTGGCTTACTTGCAGATGTTCTTGGTGGCTGACGTCGGCAAGCCGCAGGTCTCCAGCCTGGAAGACAGCGCTCCAATGCACACTCGGCGCTGTGGGTGAGGGTTGGATGATGACGAGGGGAGAATCCGCCGCCAGGGAATCCACCTGTGCACAGGGGAGAAAGACTAGAGAGAAGGTGAGACTGAGTGATGATGGCTTACGGAGAAGGGATGGTTGGTAGTATAGAGGCGTCGAGAAGAGAAGGTGAGTGCGGGGTAGCACGGTCGTTGGTGAGCAGACAGCTCCAGGCCGAGGCTCTAGGCGGAGCGGGCTAATAGCCCCGGGCTTGATGAGGTGCAGGTTGTGCTCGCAGCTGGAGCGGGAGACAGGCGAGAGCGGCTGTGACAGTACCGCCCCCCAAGCAGCGCCTCCCTGCGCTGGCTTACCTGGGTGCGCCAGGGTGGAACTCCGTGACGAGGCGCTCATCCAGCACGAACGATGGCGCACCCAGGACCGCTCCACTGGGGGCCATACCCCTCCCAATCCACCAAGTATTGTAGCCCGCGACCATCGGAGGCGGGAGTCCAGGATGGAAGAGACCCTCCAACGCTGGGTCGCCGTCGATCATCACCTGAGGGGGTGGAGCCCCTAGGAGGAAGACAGAGAAGATGAGAACACCCACAGGTTTAATGCGGGAGACCATAATAATAAATAATAATAATAATAATAAATAATAATAATACATCAGTCCTTATATAGTGCTTATTCATCAATATCTCAAAAGACGCTTAACAAAGCAGCATAGGGGACAAACATACAGAAAACGGGGTAGTAGAAACATACAAGGTTAGGTACACATAGGTAGAAGAGGACAGTCGTTTTCGTAGGTAGATTTGAAGAGATGGGGTTTTGAGTTGACGTTTGAAGGGAAGCACAGTGTGTTGGCGGACCGGATGTGAAGGGGCAAGGAAATGCCAGAGGGCTGGTGCGGCGATGGCGAATGATCTATCACCCAGGGTGCGGAGTTTTGTTCTTGGTGATGGGGTGAGAAGGTGAGTGTCAGCAGAGCGGAGGAGGCGAGTGTGGGAATGACGAGGACAGAAGGTCAGTTAGGTAAGGAGGGGGCAAGGTTATGAAGAGCTTTATAGGTGATGAGGAGGATCTTGAAGTTGATGCGCTGTTGAATGGGGAGCCAGTGGAGTTGACGGAGGAGAGGAGTGATGTGGTCTCTGGAGCGGGAGTGAGTAAGTAGGCGGGCAGCTGAGTTTTGGACATACTGTAGTTTTTGGAGGATGGTGGAAGGAAGTCCATACAGAATGCTGTTACAATAATCAAGTCTGGAGGTGATGAAGGCGTGGATGAGTATTTCAGCAGCAGAGGGGCAGAGGGTGGGACGGAGGCGTGCAATATTATGAAGATGAAAAAATGATGTTTTGGTGATATGGTTGATGTGAGATTTGAAGGAGAGGGTGGGGTCCATGATAATGCTGAGGTTTCTGGCCAGGGGGGAGGGGGTGACTGAGTGACCATCGATTTGGAATGAAAAGTTCTGGGAAGAGGGGAAAAGAGATTTTGGTCCAAAAATGATGATTTCTGTTTTATTGCTGTTTAGCTTGAGAAAGTTGTTAGTCATCCAGGTTTTTATGTTTGTGAGGCAGTTGGTGATGGTGGAGAGAATGGCGGGGGTGATGGATTTAGAGGAGATGTACAACTGGGTGTCGTCGGCGTAGCAGTGAAAGTGAAGACCATGTTGACGGATGATGTGACCAAGCGGAAGCATGTAGAGAATGAAAAGAGTTGGAACAAGCACAGAGCCTTGAGGGACACCGTGTGATACGGGGGTGGTGCGTGATTTGTGATCGCTGATGGAGATGCATTGGAATCTGTCAGACAGGTAGGAGGTGATCCAAGAGAGGGCGGAGTAAGTGATGCCAATAGAAAGCAGATGACGGAGCAGGATGGAATGATTGATGGTATCGAAAGCTGTGCTGAGATTGAGGAGGAGAAGAATGGTGAGGGAGCCAGAGTCAGAGGCGAGCAGGTCATTGGTGACCCTGAGGAGGGCGGTTTCAGTGCTGTGGTGAGAACGGAATCCAGATTGAAATGTTTCGTAGAGTTTGTTGGAGAGGAGGTGTTTCTTGAGTTGGGTGGTGACAGCTTTTTCCAGTATTTTAGCCAGAAATGGGAGGTTGGAGATGGGTCTGAAATTGTTGGGGTCGTCAGAGTCCAGGCCAGGTTTCTTAAGGAGGGGGGTGATGGCGGCAGTCGCCGTCGATCATCACGGGAGGGGGTGGAGCCCTAGGAGGAGGACAGAGAGGATGAGACACCACAGGTTTAATGCAGGAGACATGGAACGTCAGACAGACGTGGAGGGAGGGGGGGAGAGCCAGACGCACAGCCACCGGATTGATGATTTTCGTGATGGGGAACGGGCCAATGAAACGTTGGGCCAGCTTCTTACTCTCGGCCTTCAGGTTGATGTCCCGCGTAGACAGCCAGACTTGCTGACCCACCTGATAACGCGGTGCGGCCCTCCTGTGGCGATTAGCCATCCTGGTGTTGCACTCAGCCGTGCATAAAAGCACACAGCGCACAGCTGTCCAAATGCGCCGACAGCGCCTGAGATGGGCTTGGATGAATGGCACCGCCACCTACCCCTCTTCTTCAGGGTACAATGGGGGGTCATATCCAAGCGATGCCCGGAAGGGAGACATCCCGATGGCTGATGACAAGGTGGCGTTATGCGCATATTCTATCCAGGGCAGATGGGCGCTCCAGGAGGAAGGGTTGGAGGAGGTGACGCAGCGCAGCGCAGCGCAGCGCAGCTTCCAGATCCTGGTTCGTCCGTTTGCACTGTCCGTTGGACTGGGGGTGGTGACTGGAAGACAAACTCACCGTGGCCCCCAAGGCCTTGCAGAAGCACGTCCAGACCCTGGACACAAACTGAGGCCCCCGGTCAGAGACGATGTCCACTGGGATCCCATGCAGCCTCACAACATGTTGGACCAGTAAGTCTGCCATCTCCCGCGCCGTAGGAAGACCGTGGAGCGGCACGAAGTGGGCGGCCTTAGAGAACCGATCCACGATGGTCAGGATGGCTGTGAAGGAGTTGGACGTTGGGAGGCCGGTGATGAAATCTAAGGCTACATGGGACCAGGGTCTGCTGGGGGTCGGCAGATGGTGGAGGAGACCAGCTGGAGGAGAGGAAGATGTCTTGCCAGTCGCACACTGGGGGCAGGCGTGGACGTAATTAGCGACGTTGCCCCGGAGGCCGGGCCACCAAAAGGACCTCTGGAGGAGCTCAATCAGTCGGGAGATCCCAGGGTGACAGGCGAGCTTGGTGGTGTGGGCCCAGTGGATGACATCACTCCGGACCGATGAAGGAACGAACAGCCTCCCCGCTGGACCGCCGCCAGGATCGGGTTCGGTTGCCTGTGCCCTCCGGACCTTGTCCCTGATGGACCAGGAGACGGCGCCCACGACACACGAGGCCGGCAGGATGGTGTGGTCCCAGTCCTCGGGGGCTTCTGGGGCAAACTGCCTGGACAGAGCGTCTGGTTTACTGTTCTTCGAGCCCGGACGGTAGGTGATGGTGAACCTGAAGCGGTCAAAGAACAGAGACCAGCGCGCCTGGCGGGCATTCAAGCGTTGGCCGTCCTCAGGTACTCCAGGTTCTTGTGGTCTGTCCAAACCACGAAAGGCTGAGCTGCCCCCTCGAGCCAGTGATGCCACTCCTGGAGCACGAGCTTGACTGCCAGGAACTCTCTGTCGCCGACGTCGTAATTCCTCTCTGCAGCAGATAAGCGCCGGGAGAAAAAGGCACAGGGGCGAACCACCCCGTCCACCGGTGAGCACTGAGACAACACCGCCCCCACCCCCATATCAGAGGCGTCCACTTCCACACGGCACTGCAGTGAGGGGTCCACCTGGGTCAGGACCCGGGAGGAGGAGAACTCTGTCTTCAGCGCAGCGAAGGCAGCCTCAGCATCCTCAGTCCACTGAAAAGGCACCTTGGGGGAGGTGAGGCGGGTCAGGGGAGAAGCAATGGCGCCGAATTTAGGGACAAAGTGCCGGTAAAAATTGGCGAAGCCGAGGAACTGCTGGACCTGCTTCCTAGACGAGGGGGTGAGCCACTTGATGACTGCCTTGACCTTGGCAGGGTCGGGGATGATCTGGTTGTGAGAAATAATAAAGCCCAGGAAGGAGGTCTTGTCAGCATAGAATTCGCACTTCTCCGCTTTTACATAGAGTCTGTTCTCCAAAAGGCGCTGGAGGACCCGCCTCAAGTGAACCTGGTGCTCCTCCCGTGACCGGGAGAAGATCAAGATATCGTCCAGGTACACAAAGACGAACACCCCCAGGAAATCGCGGAGGACGTCATTAATTAGGCGCTGGAAGACGGCCGGCACGTTAACGGCATGACAAGGTATTCAAAATGACCGCTGGGTGTCCGGAACCCCGTCTTCCACTCGTCGCCCTCCCGGATCCGAACGAGATGATATGTGCTGCGGAGGTCCAGCTTCGTAAACCAGGTGGCCCCCTGCAAAGAATCAAAGGCCGAGTCCATTAATGGCAGCTTATACCTGTCCTTGACTGTTATATCATTCAGCGCCCGGTAGTTGATGCATGGCTGAAGGGACCCATCCTTCTTGGCAACGAAGAAGAAACCTGCTCAGACTGGAGACGAAGAAGGACGAATAATGCTGGAGCTGAGCGATTCCTTGATATAGGAGTCCATGGCTTTGCGCTCCGGTGCTGACAGGAGCGCCCCCGGGCGGAGGTTGATGGCGCAGTCATAGGGGTGGGGGGGGAGGGACAGCACTTTGGACTTGCTGAAGACTATTCCAAGGTCATGAAACTCCGGGGGCACATCGGACGGAGAGGGAGGAAGTGACGGGGCACAGGCGGCGGACTGGAGGCAGGCGCCCAAACAAAAGGTGCTCCAGGAGAGGATGCTACCCGACTGCCAATCAAAAGTTGGGCCGTGCAGGCGCAGCCAGGGGTAGCCCAAGATGACGGAGGCAGCCGAGGTGGGCAGCACGAAGAAGCTAAGGTCCTCCCGGTGATTACCAGAAATAATGACCAGGACTGGGACTGTCCGGTGTGTAACTTTCTCCAGGGGAGTGGCAGAGAGGGAGACAAGACTCAAAGGGGCCGGCAGCGGTTGGCAGGGGATGCCCAGACGGGTTGCCAGGCCCTTAGAAATGAAGCTCTGCTCCGCCCCCGAGTCCACCAGTGCGTGAGTGAGGTGTTCTATGGGGTTATGACAGAACTTAATTGGTAGCACGCACTTAGATAGGGCGTTAGGCTGGGATACGTCCGCGAGGCCCCCTATAGTGGACTCGTGGACTCCCCCTTTTGGCCTTACCGGGCAAGACTCCAAGGCATGCTGGTCGTCTCCGCAGTACATGCAGAGACCCAGCTCCCTACGGCGCTGTTTCTCTGCCTGTGGGAGCTTCGCCCGGCCAATCAGCATCGCCTTTGGCTGGTCGGCGGACTCAGGTGCGGGCAACGCCAGGGGGTGAGGTTGAGAGGAGCGGGGGAGAGCACTGCTCGAGCGGCTGGAGGACTTCCGCTCAGCGGCCCGCTCTCTCAACCTGTTATCCAGGCTAATGGTAAGGGAAATCAGCTCGGAGAGCTGCTCCGGTGGATCCCTACAGGCCAGTTCGTCCCGAAGGCTAGAGCTCAGGCTACGGATGAAAATGCTACAGAGGGCAGCATCTCCCCACCCAACTTCCGCTGCCACAACCCGGAAGTCGACAGAGTAGTCGGCGGCCGACCGGCTACCCTGGCGAAGGTTTAGCAATCGGGTTGTTATCATGTTATCACGGTCCGAATGGTCAAAAACCTAATTAAAATCTCGGACAAATTGAGCATAAGTCAGGTTAGCGTAGCTGGGTCACGCCATGACGGCGTAGGCCCAGGCTGACGCTCGACCTTCCAAGAGGTTGGTGATGTAACCAATTTGGCTGTGATCCATCGGGAAGTCCCCGGGGACATGCTGGAACATCGGCTCACATTGGAGAAGGAACCCATGCGCCTCACCGAGCTTGCCGCCGAAGCGCGTGGGCGTGGGGATGGGAGTGAGCCGGGTTGGTGGCCCCGGGTTAGCCTGGCCAGCCGGAGGAGCGGCGGGGGCTAGCCCGCCTTGAGGAGCCGGAGGAAACACCTGCGGGGGATCCAAACGATCCAGCCAGCGAGTGATTACAGTGAGCTGGTTTAAAATCACCTGTTGCTGATGCCTGACCTGATCGACTCGAGCCTCCAAGTTGGTTAACCGGTGTGCGAGCCCGCTGTCCGCTGGGCCGTGCTGCTGGAGCCGTACTGACATGAGTTCAGGCCCAGGGAACACGCACACAGGCTCGAGTCAATTGCAACAATGATTTATTAAATATTAAGCGTGTGTGGATGCGTGAGAATGAGTGTGAATATGATGCTGGAAGACAGGATGCAACGAGGGCGAAGCAGCGCGCCATGCAGCCAGGCAACCCTAGGGCAGAGCAGAAAAGTGGTTAGCTGCAGAGTCTGACCCGGTGGATTAATATTAGGGCTGTGGCTTACTTGCAGATGTTCTTGGTGGCTGACGTCGGCAAGCCACAGGTCTCCAGCCTGGAAGACAGCGCTCCAATGCGTGCTCGGCGCTGTGGGTGAGGGTTGGATGATGACGAGGGGAGAGTCCGCCGCCAGGGAATCCACCTGTGCACAGGGGAGAAAGACTGGAGAGAAGGTATATAAGCGTTGGCTTCTTCCCACTCCTTTTGAACATTTTATTTTTGGTTTGTTTTTTTTGTTGTGTTTGAACTCTCTTCTTTCTTTCTTTAACAATGTTCAAATAAAATCAATGTCATTGTCAATGTCAATGTCAAGGTGAGACGAGTGATGATGGCTTACGTGAGAAGGGATGGTTGGTAGTCTAGAGGCGTCGGAGAAGAGAAGGCGAGTGCGGGTAGCAAGGTCGTTGGTGAGCAGACGGCTCCAGGCCGAGGCTCTAGGCGGAGCGGGCTAAATAGCCCGGGCTTGATGAGGTGCAGGTGTGCTCGCAGCTGGAGCGGGAGACAGGTGAGAGCGGGCTGTGACAGATAGTATCAAAAGCTGCACTAAGGTCTAAAAGAACAAGTACAGAAAAAAGTTCATTATCAGGTGCAATAAGGAGGTCATTAGTGACCTTCACAAAGGCTGTTTCAATACAATGATGGATTCCAAACCCAGACTGAAACTCTTCAAATAAACCATTTCCCTGCAAGTGGTCAAATAATTGCATAGCAACAACTCTTTCTAAGATTTTTGAAATGAAAGGGAGATTAGATATTAGTTGATAGTTAGCTAAAACTCTTGGATCCAGTGTTGGCTTTTTGAGTAAGGGTTTAATTACAGCAGTTTTAATAGTCTGGGGTACATGGCCTAATGTTAATGAAGAATTGATTATTTGAAGAATAGAGCTACCAATAAATGGGAAGACTTCTTTAAATAACCTGGTAGGAATATGGTCTAAAAGACAAGTTGAAAGCTTGGATGAGGAAATTATTTTGTCTAACTCTAAAAGGTCAATTGGAGTAAAATCCAAACAGATATCAATTGAAGGAGTTGTAGTAGTTAATGTATTTAAGTTAACAGTGGGGATAATCTGACTGATTTTATCTCTGATGGATGAAATTTTATTATTGAAAAGTTCATAAAGTCCTGACTAGTAAGCTTTAAGGGAATGCTAGGAATGACAGAGTCCTGACTCTTTGTCAGCCTGGCTACAGTGCTGAAAAGAAACCTGGGATTATTCTTGTTCTCTTCTATTATACCGGAGTGGTGGCTCAGTTGGTAGAGCATCCGCCCCACACCCGGGAGGCAGGGGTTCAAATCCCGGCCGGGTCATGCCAAAGACCATATAAAAGTGGAACTTCCTGCCGTCCAGCTTGGTGCTCAGCAAAAATGGAACGGAGGAGGGAAATCTGTGGCGGCGCCTTGCATGGCAGCGGCCCTCTGATTCTACACTTGGGGTGTGTGTGATTAACACAGTAGATAGGTAAAACACAATCTCGTTCTACTGTACATGATTGCTTGTACAGTTGAATGACAATAAAGGGTGATTTAATTAATGCAGAATAATAACTTGTTCTAGCTTTTCTAAGAGATTTTTTATAAATTAATAATGATTTCTCCAAGCTAAATATATTTCATCTAATTTAGTGGAGCACCGTTTTCTTTCTAACTGACGAGTGTTCTGTTTTAAGCTATGAGTTTCTGTGTTGAACCAAGGAGTTAAAAATCTCTGATTACTTTTTCTTTTTTTAAGGGGCCACCATGTCTAGAGTCTGATGCAGAGAAGCTGTAACACTATCTACCATGCTATCAATTACAGAAGGAGCAGGCTCTCCATAGCTTATTTCTGTTGTG
Organism: Pholidichthys leucotaenia; assembly: GCA_020510985.1. NCBI lineage: Eukaryota > Metazoa > Chordata > Actinopteri > Cichliformes > Pholidichthyidae > Pholidichthys > Pholidichthys leucotaenia. Next base: position 90,261,082 of record CM035840.1, on the reverse strand, counting down.
TTGACACATGGCATAGAGGAAACAATCTGCATAAATTTGGGAATAACATCATCTGAGAGGCATCTACTGTAGTAATATTTTTCTTTAGGAGCCATATAGTCAGAAATAGTAAAATTAAAGGTAAACAGATAATGGTCTGACAATACAGGGTTATGAGGAGACACTACCAGATTTTCTATTTCTATGCCGTATGTCAGAACAAGGTCCAACGTGTGGTGGAGATAATGAGTAGAATTTCCTACTTTCTGAGAAAACCCCATTGAGTCTAATATTGAATTAAATGCCATATTAAGTCAATGACTATATACATCTACATGTATATTAAAGTCCCCTACTATAATTATTCTATTTGATTTCAGCACTAAATTATCTAAGAATTTGGCAAATTCTGATAAAAACTCTGAGTAGGCTGAGGGAGGACGATAAACTATGGCAAATAAAATTGGGTTTAACCTAAAATTGCTAAAATGCCCAATACTGAGGACCAAGCCCTCAAAGGAATTATAACATTTTCTTTTTTGCTTTACATTAACTAATAATTTGGAGTGGTAAATTGTTGCTACTCCTCCTCCATGACCAGAACTTCTGGGATTTTGACAGTTTAAATAACCAGAGGGAGTTGATTCATTCAAACCAACATAATCCTCTTACCCTAACCAAGTCTCTGTAATGGATATTAAATCAGTCTGATGATCAGTCTGATCATCAGACTGGACTAGCAGAAGACTTGGGAGTTAGAACCTAATATTTAACAATCTGCATTTAATTTTTAAATATGAAGAGAAGAGAGGCCCAAATCATTAAATTAGAGGCTTCAGTTTATTTGAGTTTTACCAACTTTTTGTTTAATCACTTTGGGATGCTTATACATTATATTTTTATTTACTTTGTAGGGAGCAGACAATGATTCTCTGGTGGGATGACAGGACTAAGATGAAGGTGGTGGATGAAGAGATGCTGCAGAGAGGTGAGTAAGACTGCGACTCTGCTTCTGGTCCCAACTCTGAGTTGTCAAGGTTTTGGAAATTTGGATAAAAATGATGCCAGATTGTTAGATTTTTTTCTCTCTCTTTTTTCTCTCAACGGCGCCACACCGAGTCAGCCGCCTTTGCAACAGCGGCTCGATTCCGAGTCTTTTTCCCTTCCTCTCTTCTTTGATCCGTCTTTTTTTCACTCCACTTATATCACGGACACACAGATCGTCCCAAATGTCTCCTGAGCCGGTGGACGGTAAGCCACTGTTTATAGCAGGATACGATACAGCAGGAAGAGCTGCTAGCATTCAACCGCCACCCGGTCCCATTGGAAAAAACCTCGACATACCGAGAGAACTGAGGCGGAAAACGCCGCGGCTGCCGGGCTGGAGTAAGGCGGAGGACAAAAAATATAAGGTACAGGACCCTCCCCTTCCATCTATTGTCATGGGAAATGTACGGTCGTTACTGGGAAAGGTAGATGAGCTAGCGGCTATCTGCCGTTACGATAGCACATATCGGGAGTGCTCTTCCTTTTGTTTTCTGAGACGTGGCTAACTGGAACTAGCAGCAGATGCTAACATTGAGCTGGAGGGTTTCCACTTGATACGGGCAGACCGAACACCTGACAGTGGCAAAGCAAGGGGCGGTGGAGTGATAATGTATGTTAACAACAACTGGTGCAGACCGGGACATATCACTGTTAAACAACGACACTGCAGCAAAGGACATTGAGTTGCTAGCTGTTAGCATGCGCGGCATACATATCTCCCGAGAGAACACTCACACGTGATCTGCATTGTTGTTTATGCAAATCCGACGGCGAACGCTGGGACAGCGCGTGACGTCATCCATTCAGTAAACAGCAGGCTGCAGACAGAACACCAGATGCTCTTCTCCTCATCTCAGGCGATTTCAACCATGTTTCACTATCTCCATTCTACCCACGTTCACCCAGTATGTCACATGCCACACTAGAGACAATAAAACACTGGACTTATTCTACGCAAACACTAAGGAGGCGTACACCTCATCACAACTCCCCCCACTCGGGAGATCGGATCACAACTTGGTTCATCTCCGGCCGGTTACAAACCCCTAGTGCACAGACAACCTCCGGCCATGTGCACAGTGGGTTATGGTCTGAGGAGACAATGGACACTCTAAAGGGCTGTTTTGAAGCCACCGCCTGGAAGCAGCTCTGCAATCCACATGGAGAGGACAATCGATGGCCTCACTCACACCTTCACGGACTACCTCAGCTTCTGTGTGGACAATCCGTTCCCACCAAGACCATACGGTGTTGCTCAAACAAAAACCCTGGATCAACCCTGGAGATAAAAACACTTCTGAGAGAGAAGAAGAGATCTTCAGGTCGGGAACAGGGAGATGCTGAAGTCCGTACAGAGGAGCTGAGGAGAAAGATCAGATAAGCAAGGACAGGCTTCAGGAAGAAGATGGAGGTCAAGCTGCAACAGAGCAGACATCAGCGGGGTCTGGAGAAACCTCAAAACCATCTCAGGGCTCCAGAATACCCCCCCCCCCAGGCCACGGGGGGCAGGGAGTGGGCAAACAACCTGAATCTGTTTTTCAATAGGTTTGACAACCCCCTCCCCCTGACTGCACAACAACCACTGCTGCCTCTAAAGAATCAAGTCCTGCTGCCCACTCCCACTCCACCAACACCCCCCCCACATCCCAACACACAGCCCCCCATCCTGACCCTGACCAGGACCCAGCTGAGGACGGAGCTGAGGAAGATCAAGGCGAGGAAGGCGTCGGGAACGGACGGCATCAGCGCAAAGCTCCTCAAGTCCTGTGCAGACCAGCTGTGTGGGATTGTGACGTACATCTTCAACCTGAGCCTGAAGCTGGGGAGGGTACCACAGCTGTGGAAAACATCTTGTGTGGTACCTGTACCAAAAACTTCCCACCCCAAAGACCTGAACAGCTACAGACTGGTGGCCTTGACGTCCCACTTGTTGAAGACCTGGAGAGACTGCTCCTTGCTCACCTCCGCCCCCCTGGTGGAACCAGCGATGGATCCACTCCAGTTCACCTACCAGCATGGCATTGGGGTGGAGGATGCGGTGATCTTCCTCCTTCACCGTTCTCTGTCCCACCTGGAGAAGCCCGGGAATATGGTGAGGATCATGTTCTTTGACTTCTCCAGTGCTTTCAACACCATCCAACCGATGATCCTGAAGGACAAGCTGCTGCGCGCAGGGGGTGGACCAGCACCTGTCATCATGGATCCTGACTACCTCACGAACCGGGCCTCAGTTTGTGAGAACCCGGACTGTGTGTCCTGACACGATCATCGGTAGCACGGGGGGGCCCCCCAGGGACGGTGCTGGCTCCCTTCCTGTTCACTCTTTATACTGCGGACTTCTCACACAACACAACACACTGCCATCTACAAAAGTTCTCTGATGACTCTGCGATCGTTGGCCTCATCTCCAAATGGAGATGAAGCCTGAGTACAGAGGGCTTATCCAGGACTTCGGGACTGGTGCCCTCATCGGAACTGCCTCCAGATCAACGTGAGGAAAACTAAGGAGCTGGTGGTGGACTGCCGCAGGCATGGGACAACCCCTCACAGCACCAGTAAATATACAGGGAACAGACATCGAGATGGTGACCTCCTATAAGTACCTGGGTGTTCATCTGAACAATAAACTAGACTGGTCACACAATACTGACGCACCTCTACAAGAGGGACAGCACAGGCTGTTCCTGCTGAGGAGACTCAGGTCTTTTGGTGTACAAGGGGCGCTGCTGAAGACATTCTATGACACGGTGGTGGCATCAGCCATCACTTTTGGAGTGGTCTGCTGGGGCAGTGGCATTACTGCAGCCGATAGGAAGAGACTGAACAAACTGATCAAGAAAGCTAGCTCTGTCCTGGGGCAGCGCCTTGATCCGGTGGAGGAGATAGGAGAGAGAAGGACGGTGGCTAAACTGTCATCTCTGCTGGAGTCCGAGTTTCCACCCTATGCAGGACATACTGAATGCACTGAGGAGCTCATTAGCAGCAGACTACATCATCCCAGGTGCACAACCGAGAGGTTTCGCAGGTCCTTCCTACCAACGGCTGTCAGACTGTACAACCTAAGCAGGGCTGCTCGCAGAGATAGCAAAAAGACGTAACAACCTAATAGTTTTTTGAATGCAAAAGATGCAATAGACTTACACAATGGTCCCCTCCGGCATACAGCTAGGAAAATACCGGTCGCTATGGAGGGTGAGAATATGTATGGGCACATAATCATACCATGTAGAATAACTAAGTAGACGGTTATGCAGTTTCATCCCATCTAGCAACAATGCTCTGCACTGTGTGTGTTTATATATTTACATATTTATTCATCTAGCTACCAATGCTCCGCACTGGTGTGTTTATATTTATATATATATATCTTTATTCCATCTAGCTACAATGCTCCGCACTGTTTGTTTATATATATACTTATTATTCCATCTAGCTACATTGCTCCGCACTGTGTGTGTTTATATATTTACATATTTATTCCACCTAGCTGCAATGCTCCGTACTGTGGGTGTTTATATATATACATATTTATTCCATCTAGCTACAATGCTCCGCACTGTGTTTATATATTCATATATTTATTCCATCCAGCTACAATGCTCTGCACTGTGTCTGTGTGTGTGTATATATATATTTTTTAGTAATATGTACATATGTATATTAGCTGCTCTTGCTTGCTTGCTTTTTTTTCTTGCCTTCTGATTCAGAATCAGAATCATTGTTTCTCTGATGATTGTTGATTCAATGATTCAATGATTGTTGCTCTGAGTGCTGCTATCCCTGTGCTGTTGCAATCCTGGAATTTCCCCGTTGTGGGACTAATAAAGGCTTATCTTATCTTATCTTATCTTATCTTAGATAAAAGATACACACCATCCAAAGTGGGATGGACGCTGTCTCGTCTAATAAGACCAGGTTTTCCCCAAAATGAGTTCCAATTGTCTATGTAGCCTACATTGTTTGCAGGACACCACACAGACAGTCAGCATTTGAAGGATGACAAGCAGCTAAACATGTCATCAGTGGTCAGATTGGGGAGGGGCCCAGAGAATACTAGAGAGGCAGACATTGTTTTTGCAAAGTTGCACACCGATTCCACACTAAGTTTTGTGACTTCCGACTGCCGGAGTTGGATGTCGTTAATGCTGGCGTAGATAACAACTGTGGAATATTTACAGTTACTTTTAGCCAGCATTTCCAAATTTGACTTGATGTTGCCTGCTCTGGCCCCAGAAATGCATTTGACTATGGCTGCTGGAGTTTCTAGGTTCACATTTCTGACTACTGAGTCACCAACAATCAGACTTTTTTTCCTCAGCGGGTGTGTTGCTGAGCGGGGAAAAGCGATTAGAAACATGAACAGGTTGGTGGTGAACCTGGGGCTTGCGGCTATGCTTGCTTCTCACCATCACCCACCCGTTCTCTCCTGGCTGCTCAGGAGAGGTAGAAGCTGGGGGACCGCTAGCAGGCTGCCCTATGCTAGGATGCTCTGCTGCAGATAAGGGGTGTCCGTCATTAAATCCATTCAAATCCATAAATCCATTCTGATTTCATGATTGATTAATACAATGTAAAGCCCAAATTAGCATGAGAAAAGCTAATCATTTCTCCATCCATCCATCCATCCATCCATCCATCTTCTACCTCTTAATCCTTTTCAAGTCGTGGGGGGGACTGGAGCCTATCCCAGCGTCTTTGGGCGAGAGACAGGGTACACCCTGGACAGATCACCAGCCCATTGCAGGGCCAACACAGAGAGACAAACAACCATTCAGTCTCACATTCATACCTAGGGACAATTTAGAATCCCCAGTTGATGCCAGTTAACCTAACCTGCATGTCTTTGGCCTGTGGGAGGAAACCGGAGTACCGGGAGAAAATCCACGCAGACACGAGGAGAACATGCAAACTCCACACAGAAGGGTCACCGATGGTCAGGGGGTGGGACTGAACCCACGATGGTCAAGGGTGGAATCGATCCCGTGACCTTCTTGCTGTGCTGCCACAGTGCTAACCACTGTTCCACCAAGCTACTAATCATTTCTCAGATCAGCTAAATCCTACCAGACAGCACATTTATTCTGTGGTGTACTCTCATAGCTTTAACGCACATTAGCAAACTAGCAACCAGCTAACTTCAGACAACAATTCACCAGCTAAATCAACAATATGGTATTTACCTCCTTTTGGACAGAGGGGTTTGTCCTTTTATTTGACAACCAACTATTTAAAATGGTTTGTTGCCCTTGTGGAGCTATTTTCCTTCTGTCTCACTTGTGAGCTGAATGCATTCTGGACGTAGACAAGCGTCCTCATCTGCCACCCCTACAAATGACTCCGAGTATTGACCAGAGAAGGCACATGGACCGGTTGGGCAATACCAAGTCTGCAGGGAGGGGGTGGGAGGTACATTGCCTGATTATCAGAAATGCTACTTTTTGTTGCTTGCAAATGAAAAACGACAACTTCTTCATACTCGCTTGTAGATATTTTTTATTAATTATAATTATATGATTATTGGGGGGGTGGGTTTATATTGGATGGATTTCATTTTTGGGAAGGTGACAACACCCATCCCCCCCATAAATTATGCCTATGCTCCTAGGAATATTTATTGTGTAGAAATTTGTTGTAGCTTTCTAGAGCTTTGTCTTGACAGTCCTCTCCCTTAGCTCTTCAAGCAGTTCTTTAGGCACCATGGCTTCATTTTTGCTCAGCATATGCATGTTAGCTGTGAGACCTTATATACTGTATGCATGGGTGTACCTATCCAAATCATGTCCAATTAATGTTATTTGCTGCTTCAGGTGAAGTCCTACTTATCAATATGACACATCTCAGAGAGAACGTTAAGAAATGTTGTGCATTAGAGCAAATATTCAGGTGTTGCACTAAAGCGTCTGAATAAAAACTCCTGCAACACTGTATTAAGACTTGATTCTGCAGTGGTGATCACTACATGGGGTCAGATACACTTTAGACAAGTTCATAATAATCTAAAAAAATAACTTTGGATATCCAGAGTTAAAGTAATGTCCGGTACATATCCGTCACAACAAAAACTCAAAAATACAATAATTTCTCTGAATAAAGCTCTTATTGTCTGCACAACTGTTGATGCTCTGGGCGTTTTCATACATTCCTGTGTCATGTTATTAAATACATCCACCAAGCCCAGCAATCAGTGACATGTTGTTCTTCATTCCTTTGGTGTGCCATAAAAGGGTGTATGTTTGTGTTGATATTGGCACGAGTCCTTGTCTGTATTTGTGAGTAGTTCTACTTTTCAGAGAGCACACTTGATCATGAATGTGTAACTGCAGTACAGAGGCACGGAAATTAAAACCAGATGTGGTCTCTTACAATATGGGGGTGGGGTGATCTGGGCAGAACATTCACTCATTATTGATTGGAGATTCCTTTTTGGGGGGTTATCTACAAGACTCTTAAGTTGTGATGCATTTGTTAAATGTGCAGCTCCTATGTGTTTAAGTTAGTAGTCTCCAACTCGTAATTTCTAGCACCTCTTCGCCATACCCAACTTCACTCAGGCTACATAAAATCTACACTTTATTAGCACGTGCTTTATATGGCTCTTCTAGTTGGTCATACATGCAGTAGCTACTCCTCAGCTTGTATCTTTGAACATGCATTAATGTTTTTTTACACATAAATTACTGCATACTGTGTTGTTTCAGTTGACAGTACCTAACAAGCTGTTCATCATTTTCTGACTAGTTTTGCTGAAACATGGTCAAAGCAGAAGTGATGTCAGCTCAACCTTTGTGTTTCAGAATCCAAAGTATCAGTATTAATCTCAATACTGCAGTCCTTGAAGAAAGTAATTGCAAGGGTTGCTTAACACTGGTAGACAATGAGGAGACACAAATATGCATAGCCGGTACACAACCAAAGGGGTGCTGCACCGGCAAACCCTTTAATGACTTCAACCATGTTGTTTTTAAACCTCCAACTTCATTTCAGATAATAACTGGATCTCAAATACCTTTGTGGCTTTTCCCCCCTATAAATCACTTTAATGTATGACAATCCTACCCTACAGATACACTTTTATCATCATCATCATCATCATCATCATCATCATCATCATCGTGCATTTGTTCTATTTTTACATTCACCATAGTGGCATTCTTTATTGGTTCTCCTGACAAACTAACAGAGCACATACAATGCCTATAAAAAGTATTCACCCCCCTTGGATGCTTCAACCTTTTATTGCTTTATAAAATTAAATCATGGTCAAAATAATTTGACTTTTTTGACAAAAAATTGCAAAAAAAAAAAAATGCTTCTTTCTGTAGTGATCTGGACAGGGTTGCAGCCCTGTCCACGCTTGTGTTCCTTTTTTGGACTCATTATTATTATTATCGTTATTATTATCTTTATTCCTGTCTGACTCGTCATTTTGTGTTTATTTGTGGTGACAGCACTCTCAGCTTACTTCTGCTCCTCGTTATTGGTTCTTTGTGTTGATTATTCATGGCTGTGTCTGATTGTGTTAATCATCGGCTGCTCTATATATACAGCTCTCGCCTCACTCTCAGTGCGACGATCTACTGTTACCTTCACTAGCGCTTGACTCGCACAGCGTACGCACCTTTATCCTAGTTGATCACAGTTTAGGTTCAATGTTGTTATCCTGCCGTGCAGCTGCAGTTGTTATTTTTTCCAGCCCTAATGTTTTTATTTTGCAAATAGATTATGTACACGCTTCACCACGGTATTGGGTCCTCTTCTTCGCCCTGAAGGGGTAAACATAACAGAAGATCGCTGCCAATGAAGGACCCAGAGGGTGAAAAAAAGCAGGAGAAGGAGGAGGCAGAGATGGGAGAGCTGCTGGCAGTCGACATGCTGTGGGACCTTGTTACCGCAGCCTGCAGCTCCCTGGAGGACGCTAAATACTGCTGGGGGGTTGTTACCAACATCTTGGAGGCTTGCCCAAGCCTGCGCTCCCTTCCCTGGCTGCGGGGGCTTTCACTCCCCGCTGTACTATCACCGCCAGCCTCCCCTTTGTCACCTGCCGAGCCCCAGGATTACAACAGGATCTGCTGGGCGTTCGGCGGCCCGGGGTGGAGGGAAGGCTCTGGGAAATGCTGCTCAACTGCCTCGCAGCCACACCACAGGTGGAGGAGGAATTAACCCAAGACGCTGGAGACTGTGCCGACGAAACAGCATCCCCTGGCTCCATCAGTCGTTGCACCTCCTCGCCACTCACCAGTCCCGGCACCCCAGAAGCTTGTGCCGACAGAGAAACGTCCCGTGGCTTCCACATATTCTACACACCTCTCCTCCTCTCCAACACCAGCTCCTCACCGCTGCGCAAAAACTCCTCGCCAGGCAGTCACCATAGCCACTCAGAGTGATTCATCTGGTTCTCCAGCGGTAGGTTCAACAGTAGCGGCAGCCTCAGCGGCAGCGGAGCTAGGTACAAGACAAGTACTATTTTCTCATTTTTTAACATCTAATAGTGAGAAGTCTTGCCTTGTTCTCAGTGAGGAGCTTCAGCAGCTGCTTTCTATTGCTGCTGAGCCCTCATTTTTTTTGTTTCTGCTGCTGTCCCCATGTGCATTCCACCACTCACTTCTACTCTGTTTCCCCGAGGTCATCTCCACCTCAGCTGAGTCCATAACAGAGAAGGTGAGTTCAACCACTGCCACTGCTTCTCTCCTCATGCACATTCCTGCAGAAGCTGTTTCTCCTCACATGCACACCCCTGCAGAGACTGCTTCTCCTCACGTGCACGCCCTTGCACAGACTGCTCCACCTCACATGCTCACCCTTGCAGAGACTGCTTCTCCTCACATGCATGCCCCTGCAGAGACTGCTTCTCCTCATGTGCACACCCCTGCAGAGATTGCTCCTCTTGAGTTCTTCACCCCTACACCAGCAGTAGAGTCATCAGGATCCTTGCCAGCGGAAGAGCAGGAGTTAAGACAAGACCTTTTTCTTATTTTCTTGATATCTGTATTAAAGAGGTCTTGTCTTACTTCTGATGGGGAGACCCAGTTGCAGCCTCCATTTGCTTCTGAGCTTTCCCCACCAAGCTCTTCTGCTGACTGTTATGGTGTGGTCCCTTCTTTAAGCTTTACCTCTTCCTCCCGGGCTGAAATGGTGGTGTCGGAGAGGGATTCCTGGGCATCTGGGCCGGATGCGCTTCAGCCCCAGCCATCTCATCCTGAGGTCAGCGTGCCCCAGCCGTCTCATTCAGGGGTCAGCATGCTCAAACCATCAGCACATGAGGTCGGTGCACTTCAGTCATCTGTCTCAGAGGTCGGCGTACCCCAGCCATCTCATCCAGAGGTCAGCGTGCCCCAGCGGTCTCACCCACAGGTCAGCGCTCCCTAATTATCTCATCCAGAGGTCAGCACTCCCCAGCGTCTCATCCAGAGGCCAGCGCACCCCAGCTATCTCATCCAGAGGTCAGCGCACCCCAACTGTCTCATCCAGAGGTCAGCATGCCCGAGCCGTCTCATCCTAAGGTCAGCATACCCCAGCCATTTCATCCTGAGATCAGTGCGCCTCGGTCATCTGTTTCAGGGCAAAGAACACCCTTGTTACTGTTCTCTGAGCTCAACGTCCCTCCTGCACTGCCTTTTTTTCTGGTCTGGTGGCCCAGGGACTCTGGTAAGCCACCTGACCCATCCTGTTTCCTGATTTGGGGGCCTGTGAACTTGGGTAGACCCCCTGAACATATCATATAGGATGGCGACGCGCCTAGACGCAGCGGCCCCTCTTGGCATCAGCGAGTGTGAGAGTTTTGAGTGTTTTGATCATCCCAGACGTACATTCTGTAAAACTTATGACCGTGAGACCTTATTAAACATCAAGGTACTGCATGCTGCAAGAATCACGGCGCTTGGTTGAGACTTGGACATTCTACGCCAGCATGGAATTCTGGCAGAGTCCCTGCTGGAGGCTACATGGGAGAGGAGGAAGCGTAAGCGGAGCGAACGTAAGCAAAAGCGTGGAAAAAGGGCCGGGATTCATGCTAGGCTAAAGGCTAACCCCTCCAGACCAGCAGTACCGTTGCTCCTTCTCTCTAACGTCTGCTCCCTCAACAACAAGCTGGACGAGCTGCGTCTGCTGAGAGAAAACTGGAGAGAGTCGAGGGACTGCTGTGTGCTTGCGTTCACGGAGACATGGCTCCACGACAACATCCCTGACGAGGCCATTCAGCTAGAAGGTACGACGGCATTCCGGGCAGACAGAGAAACGGCGAGCTCTGGTAAGAGCCATGGGGGGGTGGGCCCTATGCATCTATGTTAACAAGAACTGGTGCGTTAACGCCACGTTAGTATCTAAACACTGCTCTCCGTTGGCGGAGTTCCTTATTGTAAATTGTCGGCCATATTATCTGCCGAGGGAATTCAGCAACGTGTTTGTAGCTGCTGTTTACATAACGCCGAGCGCTAACGCTAATGCTAAGGAGGCACTCGGGGAACTGCACGATGCTATCAGTGAAATCCAAACTTCACACCCAGACAGTTTTGTGGTGGTTGCGGGGGATTATAACCACACCAGCTTAAAGACTGTGCTCCCCAAGTTTAAACAATGTGTAGACTTTGAGACCAGAGGAGAGAATATGTTGGACTTAGTGTACACAAACACAGATGCATATCGTCGGCCTCCGTCGGTCTATGATGACCATGGAAGAGAATCCTAAACGTCCACTCTGCTGGAACAGCACCGCCTGTGGCTGAACAGGCCGATGCACGAATGGCAGTCCCTGTCACACAGGTCGCACTTGTGGGTGGTCCCCGTGCTGCTGGGTCTGTGGCGGTTCTTCCTGCGGGTCCTTTTTTCATCTGCTGCAGCAGTCAGTCTCTCTTCACCCGCCTTGAGCTGTCTGGTCAGGGTGCCTCTCCATTTGGAGCGGTCCATTGCAAGGTCCTCCCAGCGCTCTGTGTTGATCTCCACGGCCTTCATGTCTCTCTTGCAGACGTCTCTAAAGCGCAGCTGTGGGCGGCCAACGTCTCTCCTGCCAGTCGCCAGTTCTCCGTAGAGGACGTCTTTGGGGATTCTGCCATCCTCCATACGGTGAACGTGGCCTAGCCAGCGGAGCCTGAGTAGAGTGAACATGGAGGGAAGGCCGGCGCGGGACAGAACTTCTGTGTTGGGCACTTTGTCCTGCCAGGATATGTCCAGGATGTGGCGAATGCAGCGCAAGTGGAAGGAGTTCAGTCTCTTTTCCTGCCGGGCGTATGTTGTCCACGTCTCACTCCCATAGAGCAGTGTGCTGATGACACAGGCATTGTACACTGCCATCTTCGTCTTGACAGAGAGTTAGGGATTCTCCCACACTCGTGTGGTGAGGCGAGCGAGTGTGAAGGCTGATTTTCCAATCCTCTTGTTGATCTCTGTATCAAGGGAGAGGTTGTTGCTGATTGTGGACCCCAGGTACGTGAACTGATTCACGACCTCCAGCTCGTAGTCGTCGATGGTGATGGTTGGTGGTGCTTCCGTGCCTTGCGCCAAGACGTTAGTCTTCTTCAGGCTGATGGTAAGCCTGAAGTCCTTGCATGCCTGGGAGAAGCGGTCCATCAGGGTCTGAAGCTCCTGCTGTGTGTGGGTTGCGACTGCAGCGTCGTCTGCGAACAGCATATCTCTGATTAGAGCCTCGCGTACTTTGGTTCTGGCTTTCAGGCGGGCGAGGTTGAAAAGCCTGCCGTCAGATCTTGTGTGCAGGTAGATTCCCTCTGTTGCTGTGCTGAAGGCATGCCTCAGGAGCATAGCAAAGAAAATCCCAAAGAGGGTTGGCGCAAGTACACAGCCCTGTTTCACTCCGCTGCGTATGTTGAATGGCTCTGAGATGTTGCCATCGTGCTGCACTATCCCTTGCATGTTGGTGTGAAACGATTCGATGAGGCTTTGCAACTTTGGTGGGCATCCTATCTTTGGCAGGATCTTGAAAAGGCCCTCTCTGCTGACCAGATTGAACGCTTTGGTGAGGTCAATGAAGGCGACGTACAGGGGCATGTTCTGTTCTCTGCATTTCTCCTGGAGTTGGCGGATGGAGAATATCATGTCTACCATCGATCGCTCAGCGCGGAAGCCACACTGAGACTCGGGGTAGACACGTTCGGCAAGCTTCTGTAGACGAACGAGAACAACTTGTGCGTAGACTTTGCCAACAACGCTGAGGAGGGAGATGCCCCTGTAGTTGTTGCAGTCACTTCTCTCCCCTTTGTTTTTGTAGAGGGTGATGATCTTGGCGTCCCTCATGTCCTGTGGTACGGCACCTTCCTTCCAGCACTGGCAGAGGACGTCATGCAATGGCAGCAGTAGGGCGGTCTTGCAGTGCTTGATCAGGTCAGGGGGTGTGTCGTCGTTGCCGGGTGCCTTGCCAGCGGCCAAGCTATCAATGGCCTTGCTGAGTTCGTCGATGGTTGGCTCGGCATCAAGTTCGTCCATGGATGGCAGGCAGTCAATGGCATCAAGGGCTGACGGTGTCACGGTGTTCTGTCTGGAGTAGAGGTCGGAGTAGTGTTCCACCCATCTCTCCATCTGCTTGTTCTTTTCTGTGATCATCTCCCCAGTGGAGGATTTGAGGGGGGCCGTCTTGCTCTGAGTCGGACCAAGTGCTTTCTTGATGCCATCGTACATACCACGGATGTTCCCTGTTATGGCAGCGGTTTGAATGTCTTGGCTGAGCTGAATCCAGTACTCGTTGGCACAGCGCCGAGCAGTCTGCTGAACTTTGCTTCTCGCAGCCCTGAGAATCTGGAGATTCTTCTCGTTTGGGTACTTCTTGTACTCAGCAAGTGCTGAGCACTTGGCTTCAATGACGGGGGTCATCTCCGTCAACTTGGCATCAAACCAGTCCTGTGACTTCGAGGTCTTCCTCCCAAAGGTAGCCAAGGCTGTGCGGTGGATGGTGTTTCGCAGCTCTTCCCACTTCTGCTTTGCAGATTCTCCTTCTTGTGGTACACCAAGTTCCTTCTCAAAGGTGGAGGCAAACTGCTCAACAAGTTCTGGTTGGGCTATCTTGCTGGTGTCAATCCATGCCTTTCCAGGCTGTCTAGCACGATGGAATTTCTTCAGCTGCAGCTTGACCTTGCAACACACCAGTGAATGGTCTGTGTTGCAATCTGCACTCTGGAACGAACGGGTGATTAGCATGTTCTTCAGTGAGGTGCGCCTGGTCAGGATCAAGTCCAGCTGGTGCTAGTGCTTTGAGCGCGGATGTCGCCAGGAAACCTTGTGTTGGGGCTTGGTCTTGAAGAACGAGTTTGTGATGCACAAATCGTGATATGTGCAGAACTCAAGCAGCAGCTGTCCGTTGTCGTTCATTCTGCCCACGCCAAATGGTCCAAGACAGGAGGGCCAGGAGTCATGGTCAGCACCCACTCTGGCATTGAAGTCTCCAAGGAGAATGAGTTGTTCAGAGTTGGGGATGATCCTGACAGTTGTTGCGAGATTCTCGTAGAACTCGTCTTTTGCCTCTGGTGTGGCTGTCAGTGTTGGGGCATACACACTGACGAGGGTGACTGGGTCTTGAGTGGTGTTGAGGCAGAGGTTGAGGAGTCGTGCAGAGCCATTGCTGCCCAGTTCCACCATCTTCAGCAAGGTGTTCTTCACTGTGAAGCCCACTCCGTGTTCCCTGTGTTCGTCACTGCCCTTTCCCTGCCCGTAGAACGTGTAGTCCTTCTCTCTCAGTGTGCCTGCGTCAGCCAACCGTGTTTCCTGGAGAGTGGCGATATCCACTCCCAGTCTCTTCAGCTCATTATTGATGATGGCAGTCTTCCTGGTGTCGTTGATGTCCTTGAGGTTAGCAGCGAGTCCTGTCATCATAATGCGGACGTTTCAAGTTCCCAGTTTTAGAGTTGGTCTCTTTTGTTTTTTTGTCTTGCCTGGTGCGAAGGTTCTCAGCCTGCTGCTCGGACTTCTCCTCATCCCCATGCACCCAATGAGGAAAGCAAGCTGTGGCGGGACAACACCTTATTGGCTGGGGGCTGCCCAGCTTGAGGCGGGCGGTAGCTGTCCAGTGAGATCCGATGATCCCTCCCACCGTCGGGAACAACCCCTGGCGCCGCGCTCTACGCCAATTGAGCGGTGGCTTATAACCGGTAACTGTCATTCCCCGTGTTTTGTCTACGCCAAAGGCGAAGCTGGAGTGTCCTCTCCAGTGATCCGGTGTTCTACCTTCCAGCGTTGGGCGTTGGTAGAATTCAAGCCTGGGCAGGAAGATATGGAGGACAAGATGTTGCCCATGCAGCATGTCCCCCCTCTCCACGTCACTGATGAATCCAAAGGAACAGCAGGGCTGCTACAGTTTGGCACCAGTGCTGTTGCAGGAGCTGCCAGAACGATGTTGAGCACAACAGAGAACTGCCTTAGGGGCTCCGACTCCGGATTTTTCCTCAGGGTTGACTCCCGAAGCCTTTCCCGTGACCGGGTGTGCCGCAAGGCAGCGGAGGTTTGAAATCAGGGTTTACCTTCCCCTAGATGGGCTACCTTCCCAGGTTGACGAGCCACCATCTACCCGAAGCATCTGGTTTTAAGGCGCCAGAGATCCGCCCTCGCCCCTTCTCCTATTAGTAAAAGCAGTTCCGCCGGGCTTAGAGACTAAACCACATGGGCAGGCTAGGAGTTGGACTTAGTTGTCAGAGGCTTTTCGAGACGCACGCCATAAGGAGCATTTTATGAGCACTGGGAGCTTAACCCCAGTGCCGCTCCTGGCTATGACAACCTTGGTACCACAGATGCATATAAGGCAATGGAAACCAAAGGGTTAAAGGGTGACGTTGCTTTATCAGCAGCACTGACCCCCTCCCCCACCAACTGACCTGCTGGACAGGAACTAACAACTCCTCAGGCCTGTTAACACAATTTTAACAACAAAGGACATGCAAAAGAACGAAGATTCCCTTTGATTTAACAGGGTAACAGCGTGAATTTTCTGGTCTGTGAATGAACAGAGCAGCCATGAGTGTTTCACGGAGTCACTTATTGAATTATAGGGGTTAATCTAAGTCACAATTTCAGGAAACAAACTTCAGGGGAAACTTAAACCCATGACACATCGTTTAAAATTTTGCTGATTTTTCTTTTTTTTTTTCCGCTTCTCTTCCAGTCCTTATGGCCACTTTCTGATTGAGTTTTTAAAACATCATTTTAAGAATAATGTTAACTGACTTAAAGTACATTTCTAACTACACTGTATCATACAATATGCCATTTAACATACAATTTCATTTGATCGCATTTAGTTCGTAAGTCAAACAAGCAGAGTATTTGCAACCAACTTAATTAAGACTTGAACAAAAACAATCAATCTGAATACAACTGGTGTGGGCCTCAGGCCTCAGGGTATTTCACACCTTAGACAGAGACAATGAATACACATGGGAGAACAGTGGGAGTGGGGATTGAATGAAGCGAGGTGTAGATGTCCTGTTGTTATTAGGAAGTTTCTGGAATCTTGTGAAGTGTAACTTGATGTAGAGAGAAGGATGTTTAGTGTGAGGAGTCAGTCTGTTCTTGGCTCGTGATGTGACGAGACATTCTGTCTATGCTTGAGATGTGAGAGTGTGTAATAAATTGTCTGCAACAAATCTGCCTCTTCATTGGCAGATTTGGCAAATATCCGCAGTTTGGCGAACAAAATGGATGAACTGCTGCTCCTGACTCACAAAAACCGGGATTTTAGCAGATCTGGCGCCCTTTGTTTCACGGAGTCCTGGCTGAGTGAACACATCCCGGACAGCGCGGTGCGTCTGGACGGATTTCAACTGTTTCGCGCTGATCGCAGCCGAGAATTTTCTGGAAAGACTAAGGGTGGTGGAATCTGCTTCTACATAAACGAAGGTTGGTGTACTGATGTCACAGTGTTGAAGAAGTTTTGTAGCCCTAACCTAGAGTCACTGTTCATAAACTGTAAACCCTTTTATTCACCGCGAGAGTTCTCCTCATTTATTCTGGTTGGAATTTATATCTCGCCTGCTGCTTGTACAACGGAGGCACTGCAGCTCCTCGCTGACCAGATAGCAGAGGTGGAGGAAAAACATCCAGACTCTCTGCTTATCATTCTGGGTGATTTCAATAGAGCTAATCTCACAAATGAGCTTCCTAAATACAGACAGCATATTAAATGTCCCACCAGGGACACAAATACACTTGACCACTGTTACACAGTTTTAAGAAATGCCTATCATGCCGTCCCCCGTGCAGCTCTGGGTTTTTCTGACCACTGCCTGCTCCATCTTATTCCAACATACAGACAGAAACTAAAAACTTCCAAGCCTGTTGTAAGGACTGTGAAGAAATGGACTGAGGAATGAAAGCTGAAGTTACAAGCCTGCTTTGACTGCACAGATTGGAGTGTTTTTGAAGCTGCAGCCATTAACCTAAATGAACTCACTGACACTGTGACGTCATACACCTGTTTCTGCGAGGACATGTGTATGCAGACCAAGACCTTCTGCATATACAACAACAATAAACCCTGGTTCATTCCTAAACTGAAGCAGCTACGTCAGACCAAGGAGGAGGCCTACAGGACTGGTGACTGGACTCTGTACAAGCGGGCCAGAAACATGCTGACGAAGGAGACCAGGCTTGCTAAGAGGAGCTACAGTGTGAAGTTACAAAAAAACGTCTCAGCTAACAACTCTGCTTCTGTCTGGAGAGGCCTACGGAATATCACCAACTACAGGAGACCATCCCCCCACCCTGCGGAAAACCTCCAGCTGGCTAACGACCTAAACAGCTTTTACTGCAGGTTTGAAAAGAACCTACAGTTCTCACCTCCCACCCACACAAAAGGATTATCTGCAGCCCCAGGAACTCCATCCCTCCTCCACTCTGACCTCCCACCAGCACTAATGATCTGTGAAGAGGAGGTGCGCCGGGTCTTTCAGAGACAAAAGATCAAGAAGGCTGCAGGACCTGATGGTGTGTCTCTGTCCTGCCTGAGAGTCTGCTCCAACGAGTTGGCCCCCATCTTCACCCGGATCTTTAACAGATCACTGGAGCTGCGTGAAGTGCCTTCCTGCTTCAAACGCTCCATCATCATTCCAGTTCCCAAGAAACCCTCTATTACAGGATTAAACGACTACAGACCTGTTGCCCTGACCTCTGTGGTCATGAAATCCTTGGAGAGATTGGTGCTGAGCCACCTGAAGGTCATCACAGGCCCCCTGATGGACCCACTGCAGTTTGCCTACCGGTCAAACAGGTCAGTGGATGATGCAGTGAATATGGGACTACATTACATCCTGCAACACCTCGACTCCCCAGGGACGTACGCCAGGATCCTGTTTGTCGACTTCAGCTCAGCGTTCAACACCATCATCCCAGGCATTCTTCACCAGAAACTCCTCCAGCTCAAGGTGCCCCCCTCCACCTGCCAGTGGATCTCCAGCTTTCTGACTGACAGGTGGCAACAGGTGAAGCTAGGGAGATTTACATCCAGCTCCCGAAAAATTAGTACTGGCGCCCCCCAAGGATGTGTCCTTTCCCCACTGCTCTTCTCCCTCTACTCCAACGACTGCACCTCAGAGGACCCTTCGGTGAAGCTCCTGAAGTTTGCGGACGACACCACAGTCATCGGTTTGATCCGGGATGATGATGAGTCTGCATACAGGCGGGAGGTGGAGCAGCTGATCCTCTGGTGCAGCCAGAACCATCTTGAACTTAACCCAGCCAAAACGGTGGAGACGACTGTGGATTTCAGGCGACACCCCCCTTCATTCCCCCCACTCACCATCCTCAACAGCACAGTGTCCACTGTGGACTCCTTCAAGTTTCTGGGTACCACAATCTCCCGGAACCTGAAGTGGTCCTCCCATATTGACACTGTCTGGAAAAAGGCCCAGCAGAGGTTGTTTTTTCTGCGTCAGCTCAAGAAGTTTGATTTGCCTCAGGAGCTGCTGGTTGTCTTCTACACCGCCATCATCCAATCTGTCCTCTGCTTTTCCATCACTGTCTGGTTTGGATCTGCCACTAAACAGGACAAGACCAGACTGCAGCGGATCATTAAGTCTGCGGAGAGGATCATTGGTACCGACCTACCCTCCATTGAGAACTTATATCGGTCCATAACCAGGAAACGGGTGGGAAACATCTGTGCTGACCCATCACACCCCGGCCACAAACTGTTTGAACTTCTATCTTCTGGTCGTCGTTACAGATCACTGAAGGTCAAAACCACCCGTCACAGGAACAGTTTCTTTCCTCAAGCCATCACTCTGATGAACTCCTAACATTCACCTAATCCTACCTGTTGCTGTACTCATGACTTTTCATCCATTATTACATTGCACATAACTCTCACACTGCTTTTTACTTCATTCACATTATATCACTGAATCTGAGTCCACATTGAAATACTGTGTGATTGTATATTTTTTTCATATATTTCTGCAAAGTGTGGTTAGTCCGAGTAAATAACTGCATATATTCCTGTATATATTTGCATCCTTTTATAGAAACGTGGACAGACTGTAATTTACTGTACATACTCTGGTTGTCATTGAATCCTTATTTAAATCCTTCACCTGAACAACGAGAGCAAGTTTTTAGCCAAAGTCAAATTCCTTGTATGTGTTGTGCATACTTGGCCAATAAAGCTGATTCTGATTCTGATTCTGATTTACACGCTCCACACTGGGAGTGTTTAAGAATAAAAATCTTTGGATTCCTTAATGAAGTTCTGCCTGCAGATCACCTGCACTCACACGTTCCAATTACCACTCATGAGACGGACCAGATTCCATACAAAATGTTAAAACTTTTGCTTTGGCTTTGTCTTTAAGGGGTTGCTGTTCCAGTTAAAAGTCTCAAGTGATGAAGAGTCCAGCTTTGTATAAAACAGCCAAGTCAGTATACCACTAAAGGCTCAAAGTCGCTAAGATAATACAGAAGTTAAACCGGCTGTTAATGTCTTTAAGTCCTTCATGGCGTCTACAACGTGGAACCGGCATTTCATTTTGAAACGGATGGCAGCGAGTTATTGCAAACGAGCAGGTTTAAAACACACATAACATTAAAATTAAGAGTATTGCAAGAAGGAAAATAGTTTAATATAAAACACAGCTGTCTTACCTTGGAATGTTCTTAACAAATGAAGATATTCAAATTGAAGTACGGAGGAAAAATGTAAAAACTGTCCAAAATATCTAGTAGATTCTCCAGAGGTGTTACAATATACAGTGGGGCAAAAAAGTATTTAGTCAGCCACCAATTGTGCAAGTTCTCCCACTTAAAAGATGAGAGAGGTCTCCAATTTTCATCATAGGTATACCTCAACTATGAGAGACAAAATGAGAAAAAAAAAATCCAGAAAATCACATTGAAGGATTTTTAATGAATTAATTGGTAAATTCCTAGGTAAAATAAGTATTTCAAACTGCTCCATGGAGGGTGCTATAGTCACCACCCTGCACTCTGTCATCACCCACCTGGATCAGAAAGACACCTACGCCAGACTCCTGTACATTGATTTCAGTTCAGCATTCAACACCATTATTCCTCAGAGACTGATGGAGAAATTACTCCTTCTTGGTCTGAACACCGCCACATGTGTCTGGATTCTGGATTTCCTGACTGAGAGACCTCAGTCTGTCTGGGTTGGAAACAACATCTCCAACTCTGTCACGCTGAGCACCGGACCCCCTCAAGGCTGCGTACTCATTCCACTGTTGTTTACACTTCTAACACATGACTGTGTATCCAGACACGAGGGGAACCAGATTATTAAGTTTGCAGACGACACCACGGTGGTGGGACTTATTTAGAGGAATGAGGAATCAATGTACAGGGAAGAAGTTAGAGACCTGGAAGGCTGGTGCAGGGAGAACAATCTGGTGCTCAACGTGGACAAAACGAAGGAGATGATTATTGACTTCCGGCGGTCACAGCCCGAACACGTCCCCCTCAGCATCGGCGGCCGTTTAGTGGAGAGAGTGGAGAACATCAAGTTCCTCGGAGTGCAGATCTCGCAGGACCTGACCTGGAGCAAGAATTCCTTGGGGATCAGGAAGCGGGCGCAGCAGAGACTGCACTTCTTGAGGAAACTCAAACAGGCCTCTCTCCCCATCTGCATCCTCAGGACCTTCTACAGCAGTGATTTTCAACCTATGTGCCGCGGCACACTAGTGTGCCGTGAGAGATTGTTAGGTATGCCGTGGGAAATTATCCAATTTAACTTAATTACTCGAGTGAGTGGCTATGTTTACATGGACACAAATAACCGGATTAAAAGCCTGATTGGAATAAAAATGCTTCATGTAAACATGGCAATCTGAATATTCTAACCCGATCACGCTCATTCAGATCAAAATTTCATTCCGATTGAGAGGGGTGGGTTATGCCGATTGTTAATCGGAATGGTGCTCATGAAAACACTTATTCCAAACACAGGGCAGAAAATATGTTTACTGCGCATGTCTGTACACCAGCCGCACGTCGACGGGACATATTTCCGCCTTAGCAGCAGCTAGCGGAAAACATAGCGGGAGTAAAACAAAACTGGTCTGTATCGTCCTGCTGTCTCCCTCTTTTCGTCATATGCAGAAGTATGCACTTGTAGCTTCATTACGGAGACTAGCAGAAGCAAAAGTACAGTCTGAATAACACAATACAGGTCAATTTCGACACGAAGCGGGGCTCGCTATCACCGGAAGTTGCTTCTTCTTCTACTATTTTTTGAATGTCGAAATGTCGACCTGCGCATGTCAAAATGATTTATTCCGTTCAAACCTTGCGATGCAACCTTGAGATGTTCCCACTCACCCAGAAACGGCATGATGTTAACACTGCTGCACTGTGCCAGGTGATTGGCACACATTTGAAAACTCTTGAGGAGAAGTTGTTATTTTATTTCTCTTCAGACTTCACACAATGCCTTGACTGGGTTAGGAACCCATACAGCTCAGCATCAGTTGTTAGAAACGACATGACTTTACAGGAGCAAGAGGAACTCATTGAACTGAAACAAGATCATGGTTTAAAGCTAAACTTTGCTGATCTTCCTTTGGACAGTTTTTGGTTGACTGCTGCCAAGGAGTTCCCCATTCTGGCCAACAAAGCTATTTCAACATTGCTCCCATTTTCCACGACATATCTGTGTGAGCTGAGCTTTTCAAGCTTGACTGTGATAAAAACTAAAAACAGAGAGAGACTGAGAGCTGTTGAGGAAGAGCTCCGTGTGTGTCTTTCTTCCATTCCTGCCAGGATATCAGCTTTGTGTTCATCTAAACAGGCCCAGGGTTCACAGTGAGTGAGTATAAATACATTTAGAAACTGTATTGCTAACTATATTTTATTATTTTTACTGTGTTAGGCTATAGAGTGTCATTTTTATTCCATCTAGCTACAATGCTCCGCACTGGGTGTGTTTATATTTATATATCTATATATTTATTCCATCTAGCTACAATGCTCCGCACTGTGTGTTTATACATCTACATACTATTCCATCTAGCTACAATGCTCCGCACTGTGTGTGTTTATATATTTACATATTTATTCCACCTAGCTGCAATGCTCTGCACTGTGTGTCTCTGTGTATATATATATATTTATGGTAATATGTACATATGTATATTAGCTGCTCTTGCTTTTTTTTTTTTCTTGCCTTCTGATTGTTGCTCTGAGTGTTGCTATCCCTGTGCTGTTGCAATCCTGGAATTTCCCCGTTGTGGGACTAATAAAGGCTTATCTTATCTTATTTTGTGTCATTTTGGTTGGTGGTGTGCCCCAGGATTTTGTCAATGTAAAAAATGTGCCGTGGCTTAAAAATGGTTGAAAAACACTGTTCTACAGAGGTGTGGTGGAGAGTGTTCTGACGTACTGCATTGCTACATGGTACTCCAGCTGCAGTATGTCAGACAAAAATGCCCTGCAGAGGATAGTTAAGGGAGCTGAGAGGGTAATTGGAGTCTCCCTCCCCTCTGTCCAAGAACTTTTTCAGAACCGTTGCAGGAGCAGGGCACTGAACATTGTCGAGGACCGTTCCCACCCTCTGCATAAACACTTTGAACTTCTGCCATCTGGCAAATGATTCCGGAGCGTCAGAGGCAGAACCACCAGACTGATTAACAGCTTCCTTCCACAAGCTGTTAGGATGCTGAACAGTTGATCCGGAATCTCTCATACATACTACTGCACCTACAGACATTATGTATATATATTATTTGTATATTATAGTTCTGGTTAGTTTTTTCAAGTATGTCTCAGGGATGTGTGAATGACTGTGGTGGGGTGGGGGGTGAGGATATGTGTGAGTGTGTCTTAAATCATGTTCTTTTACTTATATGGGTGCCGAGAGGAACGCAATTTCATCTTGCCTGCACTACAGTTGTATGTACAGCAATATGACAATAAAGGTTGATTTGATTTGATTTGAACCACCTTGTTTTGTGACCTGGAGGCCTCAGGGCTCTGGGAGGCCACCAGATCCACCATGCTCCTCAGTCTGGAGACCCATGGACTTGGGTAGGCCCCCTGACCTGCTTTGTTCTCCAGTCCGGTGGTCCTGGGACTTTGACAGACCACCTGACCCAACCTTGTTTTGTATTGGGGCCTTGGACTTTGGGTTGTCCCCACAAACTAGGGTTTTGTGTTGGACTTTGTGGGGGGAAAATGTTTGTTTCGGCCTGCCTAGCCTTTTCCCCCACCACCCACCCAGCTGAGGGGGTCCCTCTCTACATCCTGTGGTCATCTGGGATCTGCCCTTGAAGGAGGGGTACTGTAGTGATCTGGACAGGGTTGCAACCCTGTCCACGCTTTGTGTTCCTTTTTTGGATTCATTATTATTATTATTATTATTAGACATAAAGTCCATGCCTGCAGCAATGACGGGTAGAGCCAGGTCGTAGGTGTACAGGATGTACGACATCAGCAGGAAGTCCATGTAGCTGCTTATTATTATTATCACTATTATTATTATCTTTATTCCTGTCTGACTCATCATTTTGTGTTTACTTGTGGTGACAGCACTCTGTTCACTTCTGCTTCTCCCTATTGGTCCTTTGTGTTGTTGATTATTCATGTCTACCTTTATCCTAGCTGATCACGGTTTAGGTTCAGTCTTGTTATCCTGCCGTGCAGCTGCAGTTGTTTTTTTTCCAGCCCTTGTGCTTTCTTCTATTATTTTGCAAATAAATCATGGACAAACTTCGCCACGTGACTGGGTTCTCTTCTTTGCCCTAAAGGGGCAAACATAACACTTTCATGTCAAAGTGAAAACAGATTTTTACAAACTACTGTCAATTAATTAAAATTATATAAGGTAAAGTAAATGATTCCATAAGTATTCACCCCCTTTAAAATGACTGACCTAATTCAACAGAGGTCCAGCTAGTTGATGCCTGCGGTCTCACAATTAGTGAAACGGAGATCATCTGAGTGCAGTTAATGTGTGCCAAGTGATTGTAGTATAAAAACACCTGTGTCTGGGAGGTCCAGTCTCTGGTTCATCAGTATTCCAGCTACAATTGCAACATGAAGACAAAAGAACAATCCAAGCAACTCAGAGAAAAGATCATTGAAAAGTATAAGACAGGAGATGGCTATAAAAAGATTTCCAACTCACTGGGCATCCCACAGGGTAAAGTTAAATCCATCATTAAGAAAAGGAAGCAGTATGGCACTTGTCTAAATCTGCCTAGAGCTGGCTGTCCTCACAAACTGAGTGATCGAGTGAGAAGAAGACTGGTGAGGGAGGTCACCAAAACACCTACAACTGCTCTGAAAGAGTTGAGAGCTTTAGTGGCCCAGATAGGAGAGACTGTACATGCAACAACTGTTGCCCGGGTTCTTCACCAGTGCAAGCTGTATGGAGAGTGGCAAAGAGAAAGCCACTGTTGAAAAAAGCTCACATGAAATCTCACCTGGAATTTGCCCAAAGGTATGTGGGAGACTCCAAGGTCATTTGGAAGTAGGTTCTTTGGTTTGATGAGACAAAAATTTAACTTTTTGGCCATCAGACTAAACGCTATTGTAACCGGTGCTTCTGAGAGCCAGTCTTTTGTACCGGAACAATGGACCAGTGTCTAGATTCGGGGAGGCAGATAATACTCAAATGTAATGCAAAATAATTAACTGGAGTCAGAAGAGTTGAGGAGATTTCACCGTATTGAAATTAACCAAAAGAAGAAAAAAAATTGCAACCTAATAGCCAGCATCTCTTAAAAACAAAACAATTAATTTCAACCATTTGCGAATAGAAAAAATAGGAACTTCATTCAATGTTTAATATTAACTTATACAATGTATGATCAACCATAAGTCCTTAGATGTCCTTGTTAATGTTCTAGTCAATAGTAATGTTTTAGTCAGGTGGGTGTAAGTCAGAAGCTTTGTTTGAATAGTCTTGTCTTCTCGTGTGCACCCTTTAACAGTCCGCAACAATATGTGGTGTAGTTATTCCTACCACACTGGAGGGATCTCACCAGGCAGAAGGAGGAGATGAGGGTCTCCTCTTCAGCAAGAGATCAGATCAGGTTTGTGGAGGGCTCGCCATCTCCTTGTTAAGGAGAGAAGCCAGGATCCAGAATTCCAGGGAATATCATCCAGGAAAAAAGAAGAACCCAGCCTGTGTAACAATAACAATTCTTATTGTACACAGTGGTGGTATCAACATCATATATGGCCATACAGATTACATTCAACATTCTCAAAGTGCTACTTAAGTAAAACAGGATTTGCATCTCTATGGAAATTTTTACAAAAGTGACATTTTTTTTTTCCACAATATCTTTATTGAACCTTTTTTTTTTTTTTAACAAACATGATACAAACAATCAAACACTAACACTAAAGTACTACAAAAAAAAAAAAATGCACTAAAAACACCAACAACCACCAACAAAATCAAGTCTTCAACAATGCTCCTCTGTTTAGTCTAGACAATCCAATACATAAGTATACATATTATGTTCACCAGTTTGGAATTTACAAGGTCCACACACATCATTCACCTTCTTCTTCAAGAGTTATGTTTAAATTTTTTACATAATCAATAAAAGGTCTCCATATATTCTCAAACACAATTTCCTTTGATTTCAGTATATATGTTATTCTTTCTAATGGAAGGTTTGTTAACATCTGTCTTAACCACTGAGTCACATCTGGTCTATGAGTCTTTTTCCATAATAGTGCAATACATTTTTTGGCATTAAGCAAACTGAGGTCTATGAATGTTCTTTCACTTTTATTAAAATTATGCTTTTCTGGGTACAGACCCAACAAAAACAGTTTAGGATTCAATATGATTTGTTTTGAGATTATTTTTTCAATTGTTACCCTCACCTCTTCCCAAAACATTCTTATTAATCTACATTCCCATAAACAATGAAATAGGGTTCCTTTACTTTCCATGCATTTTGTGCATGTATCTGGTATATTTTTGTTATATCTATTTAACTCCTCCGGTGTAACATACATCCGCATTAACCATTTAAAATGTATCAATTTAAGGCGTGCATTTATTGATTTGGTTTGAGCTTCTGTACAAGCCAATTCCCATTGTTCCTCTGAAATTTCAATTTGCAGATCTTCTTTCCAGTAGTTTAATCTTTTCAGTGAATTTTCACTTGAAGATAGTGTCAATGAGTTATAAAACTCTGAAATAATACCCTTTCTTTTACTATCTTTCATCATCATTTTTTCCAAGGATGAATAAATAGGTCGAGTGAGAGCTTTATTTTGATTTGATCGAATAAAGTTTCTAAGTTGAAGATATTTAAAAAAATGTGTTCTATTGAGATTAAATTTGATCCTCAGCTCTTCAAAAGACATTATGTTGTCTGCACATGGCAAATATAAATCCTGAATCTTTTGTATCCCTTTTAAATTCCATACTTTAAATACAGCGTCCGCTCTCCCTGGTTTAAAATATTGATTACCCCATATTGGACTAAATTGTGACAATAACTGTGGTTCTTTTAAATAGTTTTTAGCTTCACACCATATTTTGATCATATGCTTTACAAATGGATTTTTAACTTGTTTTTGTAATTTTTTTGCCGAATCTGAGTATATGAATATGGGAAGAGGTAAAGGTAAATTGTATGATTCCATTTCAGTCCAGTGAGGGAGATCATTTGATGAAAAATAATATGTCATAGACCTCAGTTGTGCCGACCAATAATACAACATAAAATTTGGACATTTCAGACCTCCACGATCAAATGGTAAATATAATAAAGACAAACGTAATCTAGCCCTCCTGTTGTTCCATATAAATTCCACTAACTTTTTTTTTATTCTTGAGAATAGATCTAAAGGTGATGATAAGGGAATGTATTGAAATAAATAAAGTATTTTAGGTAAAATATTACTTTTAAGTATATTGATTCTCCCGATCATCGACATTGGTAGTGACATCCATCTCTGAGTTAACTCATTGATATCTGACATTAAGGCTTCATAGTTGACACTGGCGACTGATTCTAGCTTAGGCATAATTTGGATTCCTAAATATTTAAACTGATTTACAACATTGAATTGATTTACCTCAGGGGCTGGGTAATTTCTCTGGGTCTCATTTAGCATTAATATTGAAGATTTAGTTTTATTTATTTTATATCCTGATATTTCCCCAAAATTCTTTATTAAATTCAACAAGGTTGGAATTGATTTTTTTTAGATTCGACATAAACAAAATTATATCATCGGCGTACAGGGAGATTTTATGTTCTGTTGGTCCAACTTTAATTCCATATATTTGTGAATGTAAACGTATCGCTATCGCTAAAGGTTCAATTGCCATAGTGAACAGTAAAGGTGAAAGTGGACAGGCTTGTCGACATCCTCTATTGATTTTTATTGGTTTTGAAATATTGTTATTTGTTAGGATTTCTGCTGTAGCATTATTGTATATTATTTGAACCCATTTTATGAAATTATTTCCAAGTCCAAACCTTTGTAGGACTTCAAAAAGAAAGGGCCATTCAACTCTATCAAAGGCCTTTTCAGCGTCCAATGATAGGAGAGCTGTATCCGGTGCTTCTTTATTAAAATAAATAATATTAAATAGTCTTCTTACATTATGGAAGCCTTGTCTACCCTTTATAAAGCCATTCTGATCTCGATTAATAATATTTGGTAAAATTTCTTGTATTCGTCTTGCTAAAATTTTACAGATTATCTTAAGGTCGGCGTTTAATAGGCTTATTGGTCTCATATTTTCACATTTATTAGAGGGCTTACCTGGTTTTGGCAGCAGTATAATTAAGGCATTATTTATGTATGATGGTAAATTATTATTTTGAAATGCTTCTAAAACCATTTCCAAAAAAGGTTTTATTAATTTATTCTTAAATTTTTTATAAAGGTCAACTGGAAGACCATCTGGTCCTGCACTTTTTCCTGATTTCATATTATCAATGGCTAGCCCAACTTCTTCTTGACTAATTTTAGACTCCAATATCTCCCTGTTTTCATTTGGAATACACGGTATAGATAGTTCGTTCAAAAACCCATTTAGTTTTGTTAAATCAGGTTCATTTTTGGTATCATATAATTTTTCATAGTAATCTCTAAAGGCTCTATTAATTTCTAAAGGATCTATAACTACCTGTCCGTTACTTATAATACTGGTAATTGGTGTTTTAATTTCCAATTGTTTAATCTGCCATGCTAATAATTTTCCTGATTTTTCACCTTGTTCATAAAAAGATTGTTTCAATCTTAGAAGACTCGAGGCAGCTCTATTCGCTGATTTTTTTGTCGTATTCAGCTCTCAAAATCAGTAATTCATTCTCCAACCTTGGGTCACTTCCTGCATACACTTTTTCCTGAAGACTTTTTATTTTATGTTCCAATTTAGCTCTCTCCTCTCGAGTCTTCTTAGATTTTGATCCTGTATAACTAATAATATGTCCCCTAATAAAAGCTTTGAAAGCCTCCCACTTTACACATGCTGATGTTTGTGTAGTATTGATGTCAAAGAACTCGTCTATCTGTTTTTCTATATACTTGACAAATTCCTCATCCTGAAGCCATTTATGCTGAAATTGCCATCTACCTGATTCCTTTGTCAATTTTTTATCTACATATATTAGACAACAGGGTGCATGATCAGAGATCACGATGTTATCATAAAAGCAGTTTTGAATCTTGGACCTTAATTCTGTGGAAATCAAAAAATAATCAATACGTGAGAATGTCTTGTAGGTACTGGAATAACAAGAATAGGCTTTAACTTGTGGTTTCATTTCTCTCCATATATCTAACAATCTCAATTCTTTCATAAAATGATTAATAGTCATCCTACATCCAATGTGCGTACAATCCAGTCCTGTTGATCTATCCACACCTGGATTCAATGTACAATTAAAATCCCCTGCTATTATATGTTGCCCTGTAAGTGATGATAAGATGAGAAATAAATTAGCAAAGAACTTCTGATCATCTATATTGGGACCATATAAGTTCACAAGATTTATATTTTCTAATAGCAAAGAACCTTGAATGATTACATATCTTCCAAATTTGTCTCCAATTACATTTTTCACTTGAAAAGGAACTGATTTATGTATGAGAGTCATAACTCCCCTGGCTCGGGATGAAAATGAAGAGGTGAATACACTTCCCTGCCATCTACTCCTAATTCTTTTAACATCCTCCTCTATCAGATGAGTTTCTTGTAAAAACACAATTCTTGAACCCATGTCCTTTATTTTATTCATAACTTGTTTAAGTTTTTTTAAATTTTGTAGACCTCTGCAATTCCATGAAGTTAAATTAAGATTAACACTTTGGTCCATGATCAATAGAGAGTTTGGGATTACCTTGCAGTGTAAACATGCTCATACAGAGAAGCAAAAACATGAGTGGTTGAACATTCATCCTACAAACTACACACAAACAAATTTCCCCTTCCCACACTTGTGGCAAACCCCCCAAAATCAAAAGAAAAATTCTGTCTCCCGATATAGCCATCGACCGTTCCACACCCACGGGGAACAGCCTAAGCCACTCCTTCTTCATCCTCCCAATCACCCTAACTCTACTGCTTTTAATGACGTAACATTAACTCTCCTCTGTAGTTTTCCAACTTAACTCCAAAATTTTTAACAACTTTGTACATCATAGTTTTTTTTTGTTTGTTTGTTTTGTTTTTGTTTTGTTTTTTTAATATATAATACAATCTATATTTTGTAAACTTACTATTTACTTCAAGTCAGTCAGATGCCTGTGCAAATGCTTAATTATTCTACCTTATATTTTGTTCATGCTTAGCTCCCACCAGTCTCTTCTTCTTCTTTGATCTTCTTGATGAACTCCTGCGCCTCCTCTGGGGTCTTGAAGATGTGGGTTCTGCCCTCATACGTGGTCAGCAGTCTCGCAGGATAGATTACACCATGACGAATCCCAAGGTTGCGCAGCTCCTTACGTACAGGATCAAACTGCTTCCTCAATTGTTGGATTCCTGTGGCCAAATCTGGGTAGAACCGCACCTGCTGGTCCTGGTGTTTAATCTCTCCTTTAGCACGTGCAGCGTTGAAGATCTTCATCCTGTCTCTGTTGCTAAGAAACTTCATAATTAAGGTCCTCGGCGGTCCCTTATCTCTCCGTGGGCCAATACGATGTGCTTTTTCCAGAACCACTGCTGATTGCAACTCCTCGCTGCCCAGCACCTCCGGAATCCACTTTTCCAGAAAGGAACATACGTCCCGACCTTCTGATTCCTCTGGAAGACCCACCAGCCTCAAATTATTCTGTCTCGACCGAGATTCCAAATCCAAAATATTATCTTCCAGAGATTTATTTTTTTTTTCCAAAGTGCGCACCTTTAATTGAAGACGAGTGACGTCATCTTCAGCACTAGCGAGACGGAGCTCCATCTGCGCCGTTCGTTCTACACAGTCACCCAATTCCTTTCTTATTCCTTCCAACGCTGTCATAATCCCATCAAATCTAGAGGAAAAGTCCGCTCTCATTGAACTCATGGCAGCCATCAGCGCATCTGCGCCTCCCCGCGCAGATATTGCACCGTTGCCAGCCTCCTCCGCCATATATGGAGTTTTGTTTGCTGCGTCACAGACCTGAAAGTCCGTTAATTTGGACTGTTTCGGCGGCTCGCTTTTTCCTTTTCCTGGTTTTCCAGCCTTAGGCTTCGCCGACATATCCTCGCCCAAATGCTGGGATACGTTCTGTCCCAAATGAGAGAGTTATTTGCCGATTTTTTTTCTCCAGGAGCAGAGCAGAGCGAGACACGTCCGTCCTACGTGGCAGCCATAACCGGAAGTCCACAAAAGTGACATTTTAAATCATTTACTCACATCACCTTGTATGGAATGTTTTTAAACCATGAACTAGAGTTTTTACATTTCAAACCATGAATTAGTTTTTAACCATGAAATTAAAACACTCATTTAAATAATGAACTAAATTGACATTCACATTGAATCACTATTATCTTCTTTTCTTTTAATTTGTGTCACAATTTTTACCTCCGCCAAGGAGGTTATGTTTTCGCCGGCGTTTGTCTGTCTGTTTGTCTGTTTGTTTGTTAGCAACATAACTCAAAAAGTTATGGATGGATTTTGATGACATTTTCAGGAAAGGTGTAACATGGCACGGGGAACAGATGATTACATTTTGGTGATGAACTGAGAGTGCACAACTCCACCAAGGGCTTTGTTTTCATTTGTGCAGTAGGATTACACAAAAACTACTGGATGGATTTAGATGAAATTTTCACCAGAGTTGGTTCTTGGGCTAGAGGGGAAACATTACATTTAAGGAGATAATCTGAGAATGCATACCTCCACCAAGGCTCTTATATCCTCACAGACTGTTAGCAACAATACTCCAAAACTACTGGATAGATTTGGATGAAATTTTCACCAGAAGTGGTTCTTGGCCTACTCACGAACTCATTACATTTTGGGGGTGATCCATGGCTGCATACCTCCACCAAGGCTCAATCTTCTTGCAGTGGTTTAGTAGGATTATGTAAAAACTACTGGATGGATTTTGCTGAAATTTTAACCACAGATGGTCCTTGGCCTGCAGATGAACCCATTACATTTTGGAGCTGATCTGTGAGCGCATACCTCTACCAAGGCCCAATCTTGCAATGTATGGTGGGATGGAGGCGGGGAGATACAAACAGATGGATGGACAAAGGGAGGGAAGGAAGGAGCCTTGGCGGAGGTATGAACTCTCTGAGTGCTTTTCTAGTTATGACAAAAATCATGTTCCAACCTCGTTTTGTAGACAAACACAATTTTACAGTGCATTTGCAATAGCAAACTGCACTCTGAAAACAAATTCTAATCACTGTGATTATTACAGTGCATTCACAGTAGTAACCACACTGGAAAAATCACTAATTAGCATCAAAACAAAGTTACCAAGCTAGTGTTCATGTTTTAGCTTTTAATTCTGTCATGTAAAACCAACACACGATAGTTAACATCACTAATAAGGCTTCCAATTGTTCACAGCAGACAGTTTAGGATTTTCAGCAGCACACACTCACACACATGGTGAACTGTACAGGGAAGCTACATTCATAGTTAGCTAGTTAGCTGCATTAGCTCATCTAAACTCGACTCGCCAAGATGGTCCAAAATTCAATTCAATTCAACTTTATTTATATAGCGCCATTTCACAACAACAGTCATCTCATAGCACTTTCAAATATAGGGGAAACCCCCACAATTGCAGAAAGACCCCAGCAATCAGGCGATCCCCTGTGAGCAAGTGCTTGGCGACGGTGGAGAGGAAAAATTCCCTTTTAACAGGTAGAAACCTCTAGCAGAACCAAGCTCAGGGAGGGGCAGTCATCTGCTGCGGCTGGTTGGGGGGGTGAGGGGATAGAGAAGATGAGAAGAACAGACATGTAGAGAGCAAACATTAAAGGGGAGAAGCCCAGTACATTATTGGAGGTCCCCCGGCTGTCTAAATCTATTAGCAGCATAACTAAGGGAGGGTTTAGAGACACATGATCCCTCCTAATTGTAAGCTATATCAAAAAGGAAGGTTTGTACCCTATTCTTAAAAACAGAGATTGAGTCTGACTCCCGAATCCAGATTGGTAACTGGTTCCACAGGAAAGGAGCTTGACAGCTGAAGGCTCTGCCTCCCATTGTACTTTTGGAGATTCTAGGTATTACAAGTAATTTTGGGAGCGTAATGCTCTATTAGGATGATAGGGTAGTATCAGATCTTTTAAATAAAAAGGGGCCTGATTGTTAAGAGCTTTGTAAGCGAGAAGAAGGATTTTAAACCTATTTCTGAACTCTATGGTAAGCCAATGAAGGGAGGCCAAAACCGGAGAGATATGGTCTCTCTTCCTAGTACCTGTTAAAACTCTTGCAACAGCATTTTGAATCAACTGAAGACTTTTTAAAAATATTTTAGGACAACCTGATAATAAAGAGTTACAATAATCTAATCTAGAGCTAACAAAAGTGTGGATCAGCTTCTCAGCATCACTCTGAGACAAGATGCTCCTAATCTTGGCAATATTACGCAAATGATAGAAGGCAGCCTTAGAAACAAATTTAATATGTGAATTGAAAAACAGATCTTGATCAAAAATAACTCCAAGGTTCCTCACAGAGCTATTAAGAGAAAGAGTATCTTCATCCAAACTAAGAATTTGATTTGGAAAGGTATTTCTAAGGTTTTTTGGACCAACAAGAATGACTTCAGTCTTATCTGAATTTAGTAACAGGAAATTACAAGACATCCAAGCTTTGATTTCCTTAAGACAGGCTTCTAACTTGGCTAATTGATTACCATCATCTTGCTTCATCGACAGGTATAATTGTGTGTCATCTGCATAACAATGAAAATATATACAGTGCTTTCTAATGATGTTCCCTAACAGAAACACATAAACTAAAAAGAGTAGGGCCTAGCACAGATCCCTGTGGAACTCCATGACTGAGCTTTGAGTTGGAAGAAAACTCATTATTGACTTGAACAACCTGGAGCCTATCAGAAAAATAAGATCTAAACCGTTGCAGCGAAGTTCCAATAAGTCCAACATAGTGTTCTAATCTATCGAGTAGAATATTATGATCGATAGTATCAAAGGCTGCACTAAGGTCTAAAAGGACAAGTACAGAAACAAGTCCATTATCAGATGTGATAAGGAGGTCATTAGTGACCTTCACTAAGGCTGTTTCAGTATGGTGATGGATTCTAAACCCAGATTGAAACTCTTCAAATAAACCATTTCCCTCCAAGTGATCAAATAATCGTGTAGCAACAACTCTTTCTAAGATTTTTGAAATGAAAGGCAGATTAGAGATTGGTTGATAGTTAGCTAAAACTCCTGGATTCAGCGTTGGCTTTTTGAGTAAGGGTTTAATTACAGCAGTTTTAAAAGCCTGCGGTACATGGCCTAATATTGAAGAAAAATTGATTATTTGAAGAATACAGCTGCCAATAAATGGGAAGACTTTTTTAAATAACCTGGTAAGAACAGGGTCTGAAAGACAAGGTGAAGGCTTGGATGAGGAAATTATTTTATCTAACTCTAAAAGGTCAATTGGAGTAAACTTATCCAAACAGATATCAATTGAAGGAGTTGTAGTAGTTACTGTATTTAAGTTAATGGTGGGAAGAATCTGACTGATTTTATCTTTAATAGATGAAATTTTATTATTGAAAAAGTTCATAAAGTCCTGACTAATAAGCACTAAGGGAATGCAAGGATTGACAGAGTCCTGACTCTTTGTCAGCCTTGTCATGGTTCGAGCGCCGATCCCGTCCGCGCTTGAGCCATGCACTATCTTCACCCATTTGATGGCTGTGTGCCCCTTTTGGCTCCCCGAGCCTTTATTGTGACAGCACTCGGAGGGGTTTCCGGCTGTCAGATTTGACAGCTGAGCCGCATTTCGTCTCATCAGCGGCTCTCCACTTAAGAGGGCAGCTGAGAACGGGAAGACGTGGCAGTCTCGTCAAAAATCTTCCCATTGTCTGATGTATCGAGCATCCCTCAGCTCAGACGTTGACTACTCGTCTTCTACGTCCGTAAGTTTACTCCATTGTGAACCTGTTCTCATTGTAGTGTGTTTTAGCCCCCCGTGGCTTGTTATTTTGTGTTCCTTTTCTGTTCATTAATAAACTGTGCAAACTCAATGGCGATTTGTGACGTCTTATGATGGCTCGTGAGGGCCATCCATGACAGTAGACTGCCGCCAAACTAAGATGCCTGTCGCTGTGAGTTTGCCGTGGTTTGGAGTTTTTCCCCTTTTCTTGGGCTTGTGAACAGGATGTCCACCCTTGAGCGTGGGTTTTGCCCTGAGTGGTTTGAAGAGATTGACTGCTATCTGGCTAAGGCCCATTGTCTCATGCCCACTCCAGTGGCAGGTGACTACTTGTTCTTCGCCCAGAGGGCCTTATTGAGATACCACCTCACTGCCTTTCCAGAAGGAAAGGAGAGGGTAACATGGATTGTGGCACAGCGTGCGTTAATGATAGAGACGACACAGGAACCTTCTTGTCCTCCCTCGAGTACAGCGTCCCCGACGAGAGTGGAGATCTGTAGACTGGAGGGAAATCCTGGCAGGAGGCCAACGGAGAGGCATCCCCTCTCCACGTTTCGGAATTTAGCTTCTGTCACCTGTCCAGCCCCGGCGCCATGTGCTCCTGGTCCCCTCGCCTCACCATCAGTCAGTAAGCATCGTCGCCGTGTCACAACCAGGCCCCAGCAAGAATCCCGTCCAGATCCAGCTCTGGGTCGTCGGAGAAACCCAGCCTCCCAGTCAGCTGCATCTCCCACGTCACGACAGGAGGGAATCCCTGCAGTCGCCTCCCCCGGGTCATCTGTCTCAGCTGTTCTGTCAGCCCCTCGTGCCTGGACCGCCTCGGCTGTCGCCCCCTCCTCCTCGACATCATCTCCGGCTGCTGTGAGTGTTATGAGTCATACTTCGGCGAAGGCCCGTCTGCAGTCCACCACGAGTGCTCTTCTCATCTTCCCGAGGGCTGCCGTCACCATCCGGAGGGGAGAGAGAAGAACTCCACCCGCTGCAGCAGGCACCATCTATCTCCAGGAAACAGGCAAGGTGCAAGTTCATTCTTCTCCTCATAGTTGTGATTTGCCTTGTCTGACTCCTGAGGGTGGAGTTTGGGGTTCGCAGTCCCCCGAGCTCCTACCACCTGCTGTAGCGTGTGTCATTAAAGCTGCTGCCTCTGTGTCTCCCTCTCCGCTGAGTGGTCCCACGACACCAGGCCTATGTCGCCAGACGAGGAGGGGGCCTTGCAGTTCTGGAGAGCCTGGTTCCAGCCCCTGCAGCCACGTCATGGGCAGAGGAGGAGAGCGGACTGCAGCGTGGAGCCTGCGCCAATGATGAAGCGTCCCCGGGTCTCCACAGATGAGCGGTCTGGTCCAGCGGGTCGAGGGTCCCCTGCCACCACGCCGTGTGGGTCGTTGGCGTGGACGTCAGCGCCAGAGGGTCCTCAGGCTGCGGGAACCATCATGCCAGCTGTGGAACCCGCCGTAGCCGAGTGGGAGCCAGACGACGTCCTTCTTTGTCCTGAGCCTGGAACATTGAAGTCCTGGACGGCGACAGAACTCGAGTGCAGACAAGTGCTCTACTTTGTTTTCCTTCTTTCTATTGTGGAGCATTTTTGCCTGTCTCTTGGGGAGACTAGCCAGTGGCAGCCGTCCGCTGCACCCAAGCTCGTCTCGCTGGGCTCTGTCGCTACTGGGGATTCTGATCCCGGTTCTTTTCCTCTTCCTGAGCCTTCTCTCAGGGTCACCGGTGCGGAGCCAATCCCAGTCGCTGTGCTGGAGGTTCCAGGTTCGGGGTTGGAGGTCGTCACTGGTGCTGCGCCGACCCAATCGGGGTCCAATGTGGGTGCAGCCGAGACCCAATCGGGGTCCAATGCGGGTGCAGCACCGGTATGGGTCAAGGTCGGTGAAGGAGCTACAGACCCTCTGCCACCTGACATCGAACTGGCTTGTCGTCATCATCATCCCCCTCATCATCATCGTCTCCATCCCAGCTTATCGCCACCGGGGGCCGTTGGGGTTCTCTATGTTCACCCCGGCTCTCCCACGTCTTTCCCTTCGCCAGGGAGGCCGTCGCCAATTGTTTCCCCACGGTTCTGGTGGCTGAGGGATGCGGGTTGGCCGCCTGAGGAACTTTTTTGCCGGTTCGGTGCCCTGGGTCGGCCACCCAACGTACTGTGCCTTCTACTGGGCAACCTGGTTTGGCAGCCGGAGGTTCTGACTTTCCGGGCCTGGGACTGGGGTAGGCCGCCCGAATGTTTCCTTTTTCCCCAGTTCTCCAGCTGGACACTGGATGCAGGGAGACCACCAGAACAGTTCCGGTGTTATTGGACTCTTCCTGCCATCATCCCCGGGTGTCGCTTATTTTCACCTAATATTAAGGTCACTTGGGTGCATTGTTTTTTCCTCTTTGTCGATCGGTATATGCAGCGCTGTGTAGTGTGTTTTTCTGTTAACCATACTCAGTGATTGCCTCATTTGTTCCCTGTCACCGTCATGGTTGTTTTTTTTCTTGCCCCGTTCTAAGTATCATTTGTGCACTATGGAGTATTGTGTTTTTCTTGCCAACCATACTCTGTAATTACCTCATTTGTTCCCGGTCATCGTTATGGTGTTTTTTTTCCTCTCTTCCTGGTTCTCACCCTCCAGGCCTGTTCCCCCATCCGCCCACACTGGGGGGAGGGGGGGGTCTTGGGTGTCATTGGGTGCTCGTAGTTCGCCCTTGGGGGGAGGTACTGTCACGGTTCGAGCGCCGATCCCGTCCGCGCTCGAACCATGCACTATCTTCGCCCATTTGACGGCTGTGTGCCCCTTTTGGCTCCCCAAGCCTTTATTGTGACAGCGCTTGGAGGGGTTTCCGGCTGTCAAATTTGACAGCTGAGCCGCATTTCGTCTCATCAGCGGCTCTCCACTTAAGAGGGCAGCTGAGAACGGGAAGACGTGGCAGTCTCGTCAAAAATCTTCCCATTGTCTGACGTATCGAGTATCCCTCGGCTCAGACGTTGACTACTCGTCTTCTACGTCCGTAAGTTTACTCCATTGTGAACCTGTTCTCATTGTAGTGTGTTTTAGCCCCCCGTGGCTTGTTATTTTGTGTTCCTTTTCTGTTCATTAATAAACTGTGCAAACTCACTGGTGATTTGTGGTGTCTTATGATGGCTCGTGAGGGCCATCCATGACAAGCCTGGCTACAGTGCTGAAAAGAAACCTGGGATTATTCTTGTCCTCTTCTATTAATGCAGAGTAATAACTTGTTCTAGCTTTTCTAAGATATTTTTTATAAATTAAAAGATGATTTCTCCAAGCTGAATAGTTTTCATCTAAATTAGTGGAATGCCATTTTCTTTCTAATTGACGAGTTTTCTGTTTTAAGCTG
Organism: Pholidichthys leucotaenia; assembly: GCA_020510985.1. Classification (NCBI taxonomy): domain Eukaryota; kingdom Metazoa; phylum Chordata; class Actinopteri; order Cichliformes; family Pholidichthyidae; genus Pholidichthys; species Pholidichthys leucotaenia. The sequence goes on along the minus strand of CM035840.1, from coordinate 90,222,731 downwards.
TGAGTTTCTGTGTTAAACCAAGGGGTTAGAAATCTCTGATTGGACTTTTCTTCTTTAAAGGGGCCACCAAGTCTAGAGTCTGATGCAGAGAAGCTGTAACACTATCTACCATGCTATCAATTACAGAAGGAACAAGCTATCCATAGCTTATTTCCGTTGTATTGATACATGGCATAGAGGAGACAATCTGCATAAATTTGGTAACAACATCATCTGAAAGACATCTGCTGTAGTAATATTTTTCTTTAGGAATCAAACAGTCAGGAAGAGTGAAGTCAAAAGTTAACAGACAGAGGTCTGACAGTACAGGATTATGAGGAGACACTACCAGATTTTCTGTTTCGTTGCCATATGTCAGAACAAGGTCCATTGTGTGGTGGAGATAATGGGTAGAATTTTCTACTTTCTGAGAAAACCCCATCAAGTCTAATATTGAATTAAATGCCTTATTAAGACAGTCACTATCTACATCTACATGTATATTAAAGCCCCCTACTATAATTATTCTATCTGATTTCAGCACTATTTCTGCTAAAAACTCAGCAAATTCGGATAAAAACTCTGAGTAGGCTGAGGGAGGACGATAAACTATGGCAAAGAAAATTGGGTTAACTTAAGATTGCTAACATGCCTAATACAAGTTTTTAAATCATATCACACAGGTTTCCGGTTGCCTCGGTCGTCTAATGCCACTCTTGAACCAATTCAAAGGTAACAGGGGACTGCACTCACTCCCTATAATTACTCAAGAGTACAACACTCTCACTCCCTCAGCTCTCCATGTGCTTCTAGTCTCAGCTCTGCTGCTGTGCTCTCTACATGAGCGGGTGGGAGCTAACTTCCGCTCACCAATAGGAGTTGAACTTCACCATTCTCAACCATCCATCCATCTTCTACTGCTTAATCCTTTTTGGGTCACGGGGGGCTGGAGCCTATCCCAGCATCTTTGGGCGAGATGCAGGGTACATCCTGGACAGATCGCCAGTCAATCACAGGGCCAACACAGAGAGACAGACAACCATTCACTCTCACATTCATACCTAAGGACAATTTAGAATCCCCAGTTGATGCCAACCGTAACCTAACCTGCATGTCTTTGGCCTGTGGAAGGAAACTGGGGTACCCAGAGAAAACCCATGCAGACACGGGCAGAACATGCAAACTCCACATAGAAGGGTCACCGATGGTCAGGTGGTGGGATTGAACCCACGATAGTCAAGGGTGGAATTGATCCTGTGACCTTCTTGCTGTGCTGACACAGTGCTAACCACTGCGCCACCGTGCTCTCAACCAATGAAATTAAATTGTGACAAACTTGTTTGAAGGACACATAGATTAAATATTAACTCAACTTTTTGTGAGCCGAAGAGCAGTGATGAATTGAAAAACATAAAACAACATAAAATAATTAATTATAAATGTCTACCAGGCTGTTGTGTGGAGATTTGGCCCTTGGGGCTTGCCGTAGCCGATGCCAGGCAGTCGAGGTGGTGACCTCAGGTGGGCTACGGCCAGTATGCATATTGAGCCTGTTTCTCAAAAAAGTTCAGTTTGTTCCTCGGTTCAACATGACTCAGGTCTCTCCTTATTAAAACATAACATTTGGAAAAATCAATCACTGGCACACCGAATTGGCACTTCGCCGGGTTCACGATTAGCCCATGCACTTCCAACCTCTGGAAAGCTAGTTTGAGATGGGCGAGGTGCTCCTCCTTGGATGCACTAGCCACCAGAATGTCGTCTAAGTAGACAAAAACGAAGGGCAGTGTCATGCGCTGGCCCTCACGAGCCAGCATAAGACGCACACAGAGTCACCAGTGAGTTTTTCAGTGAGTTTATTTACGGTGAAAAGGTGTTAACACAAGCTGCTGAGATAATGACAGGAGTCTTCACAGAACAGGAGGCATAGGGCTATACAGCACACTATAGGTCCAGAGCAGGAGACAGTCACACACAGTCAGGCCTGGTAATAATAGCACACTGGCTGCTAAGACAGGGACTTACAGATCAATACACGCCGGGAGGAATAAGGCTAATGTAGCACACTTACTGGTACCGGTGAAAGACGGTCAAGCCCAAGGCAGCCGAGGTGTGAAAACAGTCCAGGCATCCGCAACGTGACGGTGGGTGAACAATTAAGCGACCAGGTTGGCGATCAGACACTGCTGCGTCCTACCGACGCCAGTGCTGGGCTTAAATTGACGAAGCACTAATGACGCTGATGACACTCAGCTGACCGACCGTTGACAGGCGGAAGCCCCACCGAGCACTTTCACAATAAGAGCCCGGAGAGGCCAGAATACCGCCCGCAGCTGTCAAGGCCGCCAGCGAGACATAGCTTAGCCCGAGCGCGATCAGAACCGACGCTCGGGTCATAACAGTACCCTCCCTCCATGGGCGGACTCCGAACGCCCCAAGGAACCACCCTGCCCCCCCGCCCCCCCAGGGTGGGAGGTTGGGGGACAGGTGCGGAGGGAGAGAAACCAACCCAAGAACAAGACAAAGACCAGACAAGAAAACCATACAAGAAATACATGGAAACACACGATAACTATGGAAACCAACAAGAAATAAATACAAACACATGACTCTGGGAAAAAAAAACAAAGGAAAGAAATACATGACCAACTGTGGAAAAACATGACTATAAAAAGAATACATGACTGCAACTATGGACACAAAAGAAATACGTGCTAAACACGGCGACTATGAAAAAACAAACACACACGAGACCAAAAATACAAGTAAACCCCTGGAAACTATGAACAAAAACCTCCATACTATAGCCCCTCAAGAAGGAGTGGAGAACAAAACAACAGCAAAACAAAACCAAACTAAGTACTGCAAAACACATGGGGCAAACCAGATTGCCCTGACCTAACTTGGCTATGGCAAGACTGTGGCTTTCCCAGAAAAAAAAAACAAAAAAACATGAGGCAATCCAAAATTGCTCTAACTTGACTATAACTAAACTATGGCCTTCAAAAAAAAAAGAACAAGAGGCAATCAAAAAATTGCTCCGACTTGACCAAGACTACGACTGTGGCTTACAAAAAAAAAAACAAGAGGCAATCTAAAATTGCTTAGACTTGACTATGACTGTGGCTTACAAAAAGAACAAGAGGCAATTTAAAATTGCTTAGACTTGACTACGACTATGATTACGTGAAACAACAAAAATTGCTAGACGTACTAAACAAGACTTGGCACCGTATGGGCCCACAGAAAGTCCCACAGTACATGATCAGTCAGGTGACCTGCCCCAGTCCCAAGCCCCCAGAAATAAGTCCTCTGGTGGCCGAACCAGGTCACCCCGTAACACACACAGTTTATTGGGTGGCCAACCCAAGATGCCGAACGCTCCAAGCAGTTCCTCAGGTGGCCGACCCGCATCCCACAACCACCAGGACCGTGGAGGGATTGCATGCAGCCGCTCACCTGAACGTGACAAGACAGGGGAGCGCCAGACCGTCAAACAAAGCCCTCTCATGGACCCCAGCTGGTGGCTCCTGAGAGGGGGGCAACCAAAAACTTGGACCCCCTCGAATCCTGATTGGGTCGCAGCCGCACCTGCGCTGGACCCCCACTGGACCTCGTCAGACCCCGATTGGGTCATCGCTGCACCCACGTCGGACCCCGACTGGGTCACAGCCACACGTGAGTCGGACCCCGACTGAACCTCGTCGGACCCCAATTGGGTCATCGCTGCACCCACGTTGGACCCCGACTGGGTCACCTCAGCCCATGCGTCGGACCCCGACTGGGTCAGGATGGGCCCTGATTGGGTCACCGCTGCACCCACGTTGGACCCCGACTGGGTCACCTCAGCCCATGCGTCGGACCCCGACTGGGTCAGGACGGGCCCCAATTGGGTCACCGCTGCACCCACGTTGGACCCCGACTGGGTCTCCTCGGCCCACGCGTCGGACCCCGACTGGGTCACCTCGGCCCACGCGTCAGACCCCGACCGGGTCACCTCAGCCCATGCGTCGGACCCCGACTGGGTCAGGACGGGCCCCGATTGGGTCACCGCTGCACCCACGTTGGACCCCGACTGGGTCAGGACTGCTCCGGCGACGACCTCCATCTCCGAACCTGGAACCCCCAGTCCCGTGACCTTGACTGGCTCCGGACCGGTAACGCTGTGGAGGTGCTCAGAAAACAGGAGAGGACCGGGATCAGTTCCACCGGCAGCGCCAGAGCCCAGCGAGACGAGCTCGGGTGCTAGCGGACGGCTGCCCCTCACTCGCCTCCCACTGAGGCAGGCAAAAATGACTCTAATACACCGTACAGGAAAACAAGAAAGAGCACTTGCCTGCACTCGGCTCTGGAGCCGTCCAGGACTTCGCCGATCCAGGTTCAAGGAGAAGCTCGTCGTCGGGCTCCCACTCGGCTGTGTCGGGTTCCACAGCCGGCCTGATGGTCTCTGCAGCTGGATCCTCACGCGCTGGCGTCCACGCCAATAACCCGTATGGCGTGGGGGCAGAGGACCCTGGACCTGCTGACTCGGGCTGCGTCCCTGAGGAAGCCTGGGGACGCTCTCTCGTCGGCTCTGGCTCCTCACTGCAGTCCGTTCTGCTCTGTCCAAAGCAAGGCTGCAGGGCCGGGATATTTCCCAGAGCTGCAGGCCTCCCCCTCGTTCGACGGCGTGGGACTGACGCCGAGGACCGCTCCGCAGGAGGAGACACAGAGGCAGCAGGTTTAATACAAGTGGCTACAGCTGGGAAAAGTGACTCAGGGAGCTGCAAACCCCGAGCTTCACCCCCAGGAGTCAGACAAGACAGATCACTATTTTCAATAGGAAAGTGAACTTGGACTTGCCTGTATCCCGGGGGGAGGATGTTGTCAGCTGTAGCAGACGTTGCTCCTTCCCTCGCTCGCTGGATGGTAAAGGATCCAAGAACGGAGCCCACCGGCACAGGACTCAGCTCACTCTCAGCAGCTGGCTGGTTGAGGGGGTCATCCCGGCGGCCCAGAACTGGATCCGGAGCAGGAGCTTGCCGAAGATGCGCCGGCCCCCAGATGGTGCGAACTCCCGAAACGGATCGAAGGCAGGATCAGGATCCATAGGCGAAGAGCAGGAGTGCCTCTTCACCTGCTTCATACCGCGTTCCTCCTCCATCATCAGGAATATTTCGCGTTGTGCGGCAATGTCCTCCCTCCTCACGTCGACTTCCGGGTGGTTGGCGTAGCGGGGAGAGAGATGACAGAGAACATCTTCGGCGGCGTCCAGGTACCAATGTATGCCGTGGTCATAGTCCAACAGGGAAGCGGAGATGAGCAGCTCATCCACGGCTTCCAAAACACCCGTCAGCACGTGGCTCTTCGGTGACGCATTGCTCACATACACAGGACCCAGACAGGGAAAAGCAACGTCCAAAACTCAAACTCACTGGTGAATAGCGTCTCGGGTTGGCGTCACCGTAATGCTGTTTTGGGCAGCAGTGTACTGTCATGCGCTGGCCCTCACGAGCCAGCATAAGATGCACACAGAGTCACCAGTGAGTTTTTCAGTGAGTTTATTTACGGTGAAAAGGTGTTAACACAAGCTGCTGAGATAATGACAGGAGTCTTCACAGAACAGTAGGCATAGGGCTATACAGCACACTATAGGTCCAGAGCAGGAGACAGTCACACACAGTCAGGCTTGGTAATAATAGCACACTGGCTGCTAAGGCAGGGACTTACAGATCAATACACGCCGGGAGGAATAAGGCTAATGTAGCACACTTACTGGTACCGGTGAAAGACGGTCAAGCCCAAGGCAGCCGAGGTGTGAAAACAGTCCAGGCATCCGCAACGTGACGGTGGGTGAACAGTTAAGCGACCAGGTTGGCGATCAGACACTGCTGCGTCCTTACCGACGCCAGTGCTGGGCTTAAATTGACGAAGCACTAATGACGCTGATGACACTCAGCTGACCGACCGTTGACAGGCGGAAGCCCCACCGAGCACTTTCACAATAAGAGCCCGGAGAGGCCAGAATACCGCCCGCAGTTGTCAAGGCCGGCAGCGAGACATAGCTTAGCCCGAGCGCGATCTGAAACCGACCGCGGGTCATACACAGGCAGGTCCACTTAGCACTGTGTCCATCATTCTTTGGAAGGTTTGCGCTGCGCCCTTTAACCCGAATGGCATGCGTAAAAACTTGAAAAGGCCAAAAGGAGTTATTACTGCTGTTTTGGGAATGCCCTCTGCGCGCACCGGGACCTGGTGGTACCCACGGACCAGATCCACTTTCAAAAAAACACGCGTCCCAGCCAGGTGCATGGAAAAATCCTGGATTTGCGGGATGGGATCCCAATCGTTTTCCGTAGCGTTGTTCAAGGGCCGGAAATCGCCACACGGTTGTCACGACCCATCGGCCTTAGGCCAGCGTGTAGTGGGATGCCCACGGCTGTTGGAGTGCTAACGACACCGCAGCTGCTCTAAGTTGGTAAAGTCCTCGCGCGCGCTGGCTCGGTTAAGCCGAGGATTGCGCGAACACCATTGGGCCTTTTGTGGTTATGAAATGTTTTTACCCCGTGTTTGGTACTGTAGCAGAAAACGTCGGAACCCTTGAGTGTTGGGAACTGTGAAAGTAATGCTGGTATTATCCCCTGGAGCTATAATGCTAGCCTGTGTTGTTGGCCCAACTCCCCGAGCTGTGCAGGGTAAGGAGGTAAAAGAGACAGCATCCACCTAAACGTCTGTTGGCAACATCGACTAACAACCCATAAGCACATAAAAATCTGTGCCTAAAATGGGGACAGAACATGCCGCCACACAAAATCCCATTGTTTAATTGTGTCCATGTAAGCACACCGTCAACGTCCGTTCGCCAAATGTCCTGATGTTGGATCCGTTTGGTGGCGTGAGCTCGGGACCACTGCCTCCTGCCAATCTGTCCTGTGCTGACCGACAGAATGAGGCTCTTCTGGAGTCGGAGAGTCCACTAAGAAACGTCTCCCTGAACGCGTGTCTGTGATGAACAGCACCTTGTTCCTGTTGCTAGCAGTTGCAGCTGCTACTGGCCATGCCGTTTCCCTGGCTTCTTGAATTGGCACGGTGGCAGACAGCACTGGGCATCTGAGCCAAAGCGGCGGTGATACACACAGAACGTCCTGTTCCTGTGTCTCTTAGCATCCGTTCCAGCCATCACCAATGGCTCCTCGACCTCGCTGGAGTACTTCCCGGATGCCGGTGTTATTGCATGCAAGGTGAGAGTTCAGGTCGCTAGGATGATGCGGTCCGCTTCCTGCACCAGAGTGCGGTAGTTCCTGGTTACCAGCAGTGGCAAGTTGGCCAAGATCACCCTGGCTGTGGCAGGTAGGTTTCTGAGGAAGGGGTGTGCGAAAAGGAAGGATTCGTCGTTCTTCCCCCTCAATGCTAACATGCTCTCCATCAGCTCCACAGCTGATCTGTCACCTAACTCTGAGCGTGTTAGGAGCCTCTCTGCTCTCCCACTGTCCGACACGGTATACCGCTGAATCAGTATCTACTTGAGTGTGTTGTATTTTCCCTGGGCCGGCGGTTCCTGGAGCAGGCTGGTCACTTGCTGCATGGTGTGCACATCCAGCGCAGCGACCACATGATAATATTTGGTGTGGTCCGTTGTGATCCCACGGAGTGTGAATTGGGCTTCAACATGTAGAAACGAAGTGGTTGGATTGTGAAGCCAGAAGTCTGGGAGCTTGATTGTGACAGCACATGCCGCGCTGGTGTTCTCCCTCTGGGTTGTCTCTGGGGCGGTGCTCAGCTCGTTTTCCATTGCATGTCTTAGGGTCACCAATGTGGAAGATGGAAGCAGACGAGGCAGCGAGCTGAGCGACACAAACTTTATTCCACTTCCAACATAAACACAGAAACTCTCAGACCTGAGTGACCTGAGCAAACTCCTTTTATACACTTTAATTCCCACCTCCGGCACTCAGGGTAAATACATTAAAATTCAAACTGCAAGACATGCACACACATTAACATAACATTGACCCACATGCACAGAGCTGTCTTGCTACAATACATTCACACCCCCTGCATCCTCAGGTGTCAGCCTGGCGCGGCAGGGGGCGAAAGGCACATCTTTGTTTGGTTGGCTCCTCAGCTTTCCCCATTAGCGTCCCTAACCTATCTTCTCCCCACCAACCCCCTTGGTCCTGGGTGGAGGTGCCATGTGCATTGTGCCCACACAACATCAAACTAAATACTGACCTGAAGGAGAGAATGCTTACATAATCAATTAGTTTACCTTATACATTTTTAATTAATTGACAGTAGTTTGTAAAAATCTGTTTTCACTTTGACATGAATGAAGCTTCTTTGCAATTTTTTGTCAAAAAAGCCAAATTATTTTGACCATGATTTCATTTTATAAAGCAATAAAAGTTGAAACATCCAGGAGGTGAATACTTTTAATAGGCAGTGTAATTCAGAGCAACAATGGAAAACATACTGTTTGAGACATGTTTTATCCTTGGTAGATTATATTTGAAGGGAGGGGACGTTTCCTTGTGAATGAAGGAATGCAAAGTATTCTCCACATAGCCACACTGCTGCAATTTCTCCACAGCCTGATGCTGGGCCAAGACTATGAGACGACAACTCGGGGTGTTAAGGGGGAGAGCTGTTCATCTACCATTTCTCTTCTTTGTAATGTAGGCCCATAGCTGACCTATATGCAGATTAACTTTGGATGTGACACTTGTACAATTTTGTGACAGGTATCTATGAATGAAATCCCATCTGCTATCTACAGTATATCAGTTTCCTCCCACTAGTAAGAACTTGTGCATAATCTGTTAACTTTGTTAATAGCATTCTGTTGGGTGTAAGAAAGAAATGTTGGATATTCTTTGTGTTCCTCTTTGTGAAGTTGTGAATTTGCATTTGAATCAGTTGTGTTTTGCAAGTTTTTACTTTTGTGACAATCAAAAGACACAATTCTGCTCTCTAAAATGCATCAAACAGGACAACGCTTAGCATGGCTGTGGAGAATGTGGGATGTGGGAATGGAGCTCACTGTTGCCAGAGTGTCTCCTGCCCCAGGCCATGTTCAGTGCCACCAAGGGCCGTCTACCCTCCCGACACTGTTATCAGCTGGCTCAGCCGCGGCAAAGAAATGGCTAAACAAGGCACTGTTTATCTGTGCAGACTATATTCACTGCACATCCTCGCTGCTGGGCTGCGGCACCACCCAAATCTGCCCAACTCTGCAAAGAAAAGGTCGGCAGACCTGCTCTCACCAACAGTCTGCGTAGAGGAGACATGGGAGCAGATCAATAGGAGACAGTGTCCAGGCTCTGTCCAGCAGTGCAGACACACCACCCCAGCTCACCACCTTAGCCTTAAACACTTCAGCATGGGACATATTCCAATTATTTGTTTAAAATTAATATTTACCTGGTGAAGAATTACAGAATAATGATTTTACTGTGCCCCTCCGTGGATCGCTACCTTATCGTAGTGGAGGGGTTTGAGTGCCCGAATGGTCCCAAGAGCTATGTTATCGGGGGCAACTAGCCCCTGGTAGGGTCTCCCAAGATAAAAGCCCCTTTTCCACTAGTACCCACTCAGCCCTACTCTACTCGACTCTACCTGGTTTGTAGGGTTTTCCATTAGTACCTGGTACCAGGTACTTTTTTCGTACCTATTCCAGTGGGGTTCTAAGCGAGCTGAGTCGGGCTGAAAATGTGATGTCAACAGACTGCAGGCCGCTGATTGGTCAGGGTGTAACGACATCAGAGCGCCATCTTCTGCAGAATCTACAACCACCACATTGAAAAAAATAGATCAGCGAATAAACACAGTCAGCGAGTAAAGACGGTTTTAATAGAGATGGCTTCACAGGTTTCGTGGAAATCTACACCATGGTCCAACGAAGAGGTGTGGATTTTTTTTCTGTGCTTGGTGGCTGATGATACAATCCAGAGAGAGTTTGATGGAACAACCCGCAACGAAAAAGTTTACAGGAGGTCTCTGAGCAGATGACAGCCCAACGGATATAACTGAACATTAAACAATGTAGGGAGAAGCTGAAGAAAATGAAAAGTGATTACTGGGCCATCAAGGATCACAGTGGTCGAAGTGGGGTGAACAGAAAGGACTGTGGTTCAATGGACACCACAGCCACTGGCCGGCGAGCAATGGCAGGAAGATTGGGGGTTGACACGTCATTGTCGCAAACCATGGATGGTGAGTGTTTTGTGATATTGTGCATCTTTTCGCTTATTTATCCTATTGGTGGCAAGCTCACTTTTTTGAGCAATAACAACGCCGTTCTCTCCTGGCTAACAAGTGTTAGTGAGGAGCACTAGATAGCTAGTAGTCAACTCTGCTGATTTGCGCTTGCTTTGTCTGAAGTATTCACTTGTGAGAGCAAAACAATGAAATATGCTAATCTATATAAAACTTTATTTGAGCCTCACTTACATTACTGCAATATCATATGGTGTAACACATTTCCAACTCACCATTTCCAACTCACCTAAAAAAGCTAGAAATTCTCCAAAAGAAAGTCATACGTGCCTTATCATAGTCTGAATATAATTCTCCTACTAGTCATCTTTTCCATCGTTATAATCTTCTAAGACCTGCTGAGCATAATTACTTCCGGATTACCTGTATAATGTATCAGGTTGTCCACAAACTATACTATAAATTATGTGAAATCATTCAGCCTTCCTTCCCATGCACACCTATACCACTAGAAATAAAAACCAAATTACTGGGAAAAAACAAAGACTAAAATCCACCAGGATGTATTGTGTACAGAGGACTGCAGATTTGGAATGAGCTTGATGAGAATCTAAAAATGTCACCTTCAATCTCCATCTTTAAGAAAAAACTAAAAATGCAACTCCTATCATTATATAATTAATCTGCTATTTGTTACACAAAACTTGCTTACTGATGAGTTGTTACTCCATTGTAATTTGGTTTCATATGTTGATGTCACTCCAACAGTATTTAATAACTTGACTATGTAGTTTGAACTCACCTACTAACTCAATGTAAACAAATGCTGGGATTATGTGCTATATGTCTGTTATATGTTTGTTTGTTCCTGTACACAAAGACATCAGACTATTTCCATCATCATTTTATTGTAGAAATGGGCTCTCTACTAAAAGCTTTAATAGCTTATTTGGGATGACCCGTTCACACTCCAAATCAATGTGAAAAAAAAGCCCATTGTATACTGCTACTCATGCTGTTGATATTCATATTGTACTGTAATTCATTCATGCTGTTGATAATGTGTGATGTGTGTGAATAAAATGTTAAACTGTAATCCTGGTTAAAAAGTTTTGTGTACATGTTGCACTTTGGTGCTGTGCATTAAGTTGTGTGTATTTTCTTTCTAGAATCTGTTTCCACATGCCAAGGGTCCTGCTCCGTCAACGTCTGGCATGACACGTTCAAGTGCTGGTAAGGCACAATAATTATTAATAAATATTATTACAAAAACAAAAATTAAACAATTAGATTAAAAATTAAAAAAATAAAACAAAAGATTAACACCCTGTTGTGTTTATGGATACAGGTCAAGTGGAGCCCAGGATCCAAAATCTCAACATACACAAGTGCATTACCAAACCAGTGAATTATAAAGTGATTCATATAATTTCCTAAAGCCTCATAATAGACCCACATACCTATTCCATGGATTTTCCAAAAACAGTGTTGGAACAGTGCTGTTGTGCTGTTTATTTTCCACCATAAATCCCTGGATTGAAAATGTACTTGTACATGTACAGAGTGGATCCTGGGGTGCTCACTTGTCAGGGGTCCACAACCTGGTCCCATATTTAGCTGTGGTGGAGGAAGTACTGATCTAATTCTTGTTTTTGAAAAACTGATGTAGCACATGAACTCACTTTCGAATGTACTTGCAGTCAGCGTGCTTCATTGAAATGATTCAAGTCAGCTGACTGTATTAACTCATTCAGAATTCTGAGGCCACAATAAAAAAAAAAAATATTTTAAACATAACCTGGTGCCTGCAAAATCTGCTCTACTGAGGCACAACAACATGACAGTCATGCTTAAATACAGCAACGAAGCATTTTTGTCACATCCCACCACTGGCTTTCACAAGTGTATTTCCCTAATATATGTTTTGAACTTGTGTTAACTAACCACCATCCATTTCTGTCTTTCGTCTAGGCAGAAGAAAAGGAGCCACCCCACAAAGGACCTTGACACTGTGGAAAGTACTGAAATCCTTTGCTTTTTTAGTTAAAGTATAGATAAAGTACCAAAACTAAAGTAGCACAATTTCCACTTAATATGAAAGGGACTGAACAGAGATTTATTTGATTGTCCATCCATCCATCCATCTTCTACCGCTTTTCCGGAGGTCCGGGTCGCAGAGGCAGCAGTTCAAGCAGAGAAGCCCAGACTTCCCTCTACCAGCCACCTGCTCCAGCTCTTCAGAGAGGATACCAAGGCGTTCCCAGACCAGCTGGGAGACATAGTCTCTCCACCGAGTCCTGGGTCTGCCCCGGGGTCTCCTCCCAGTGGGACGTGCCTGAAACACCTCAAGTGGGAGGCGTCCAGGAGGCATCCTAATCAGATGCCCATACCACCTCAACTGACTCCTTTCAATGTGGAGGAGCTGTTTCCTATAGGCCCTTAGAATAGAGGGTTAGTATTAATGAAAGCGCTTTGAGTGGTCTTTGTGACTAGAAAAGCGCTATATAAGTGCAGGTTAGTTAGTAGTTAGTTAGATGCCCATACCACCTCAACTGACTCCTTTCAATGTGGAGGAGCAGCGGTTCTACTCTGAGCCTCTCCCGGATGACTGAGCTCCTCACCCTCTCTCTGAGGGTGAGTCCAGCAATCCTACGGAGAAAGCTCATTTCAGCCGCTTGTATCCGCGATCTTGTTCTTTCAGTCATTACCCAAAGCTCGTGACCATAGGTGAGAGTAGGAACGTAGATTGGTAAATCGACAGCTTTGCCTTAGAACTAAGCTCCCTCTTCACCACAACAGACCGGTACAACGTCTGCATCACTGCAGATGCTGCTCCAATCCGTCTGTCAACCTCTCGCTCCATTCTCCCCTCACTCGTGAACAAGACCCCAAGTTACTTAAACTCCTCCACTTGGGGCAGGAGCCTGTCCCCAACCCAGAGAGGACAATCCACCTTTTTCCGGCTGAGGACCATGGACTCGGACTTGGAGGTGCTGATTCTCATCCCAGCCGCTTCACACTCAGCGGCAAACCGTCCCAACAAGAGCTGTAGGTCATTGCTGGATGAAGCCAACAGGACAGCATCATCTGCAAACAACAGAGGTGAGATCCTGTGGTCACCAAGCATGACACCCTCCATTCCCTGGCTGCACCTAGAAATCCTGTCCATAAAAATTATGAACAGGATCGGTGACAAAGGGCAGCCCTGGCGGAGTCCAACTCTCACTGGGAATGACTCCGACTGAGTGTTGGCAATACGAACCAAACTCTCACAACGGTCGTACAGAGACCGAATAGCTCGTAACAACAAGCCCGATACCCCATAGTCCCGAAGCACCCCCCACAAAAAAAAAAAAAAATATCGTCGGGCAGTGGAAGGAATACTTCGAGGATCTCCTCAATCCCACTGATACGCCTTCCACAGAGGAAGCAGGGTTTGGGGACAAGGGGGATGACTCACCTATCACAGGGGCTGAGGTCGCCAAGGTGGTTAAAAATCTCCTTGGTGGCCGGGCCCCGGGGGTGGACGAGATTCGCCCTGAGTACCTCAAGGCCCTGGATGTTGTAGGGCTGTCATGGTTGACACGCCTCTGCAACATTGTGTGGAGGTCGGGGGCAGTGCCTTTGGCATGGCAAACTGGGGTGGTGGTTCCTCTCTTCAAAAAAGGGGACCAGAGGGTGTGCTCCAACTTTAGAGAGATCACACTCCTCAGCCTCCCAGGGAAGGTCTATGCCAAGGTACTGGAGAGGAGAGTTCGGCCGTTGGTCGAACCTCGGATTCAGGAGGAGCAATGTGGTTTTCGTCCTGGCTGTGGCACATCAGACCAGCTCTTTACCCTCTCGAGAATTCTTGAGGGTTCGTGGGAGTTTGCCCAACCAGTTTACATGTGTTTTGTGGAACTGGAGAAGGCATTTGATTGCGTCCCTCGTGGTTTTTTGTGGGGGGTGCTTTTTTTTTATTTGATTGTGTGAATATTAATTACAGAATAACTGAAAATGAATGGCACATCCACTGTGCACTACCGCTTGTTTATGTATTTTTTTTTTTGTCAGATCACTTGTGTGATCCTTTGTGAGTTATATTCATAAGAGTGTATATTGCACCTTGGGGAATGGCAGTCGTTCAATCACCATTATAATTTAGTTTATATGTGTAGTTTGTAGTCTATCGTCAAACTCATGCAGTATTATAATAACACGACACATTACAAATTACACATTACAAATATGAGACCCATTGTAGTGCTTCCTTTTATATTTTAGCAATACAAGTACAAAACACAGCCCTCACTTGAAGCCAGGGCGACACAGTGGTGGCTAAACTTTTATTGATAAAAATGACATATTTTGACTGAGCGATTCCATACTCAGGGATGTACACCCTCAGTTAAAGTACTAGATTCCATTCAAGTGAATGTATTAACTCATTCTGATTGCTCAGGCCACAGTAAAAACAAATGATTTCAAACATAACCCAGCCCTTGTAAAATCTACTTTACTGAAGTGCATCTACATGAAAATTGTGGTTAAATACAACAACAAAGTACTTTTTTGTCACATTCCACCACTGGCTTTTAGCAACAAGTATATTTCCCAAATATGTTTTAAACTTGCATTAATTAACCACCACCCTTTTCTCTCTTTTCGTCTAGGCAGGAGGAAAACGATCCACCCCAAAACGGACCTTGTGTCACTATTTACAGAGATGCAGGCTGAAGAGCTGCTGAACCGGGTCCAGCTTGAGTGGCACATCCAGTTGCTTGTCAGTGAAGCAGCGTGGCCGGCGTGTGCAACCCACTCTAAGTTTTTTTTTTTTTTTTTACAGTTTGAATGTTGCACATTCTAAATAATCTGGAATTTGCTGCTGATTGTAATAAACAATTTAGTGACTTAATGTGTTTGCATCATGATTTTCTATTTTGTCTGTTAAGACACCAGTGGGAAAAGAGTCAACAGTACAAACCATTTATCAGTGACTTTGAAAATAATGGCTCATTTTTAAGAAAATGTAACCAAAAACAATTATTTTATTTACTGAAGAC
Source organism: Pholidichthys leucotaenia (assembly GCA_020510985.1). NCBI lineage: Eukaryota > Metazoa > Chordata > Actinopteri > Cichliformes > Pholidichthyidae > Pholidichthys > Pholidichthys leucotaenia. Next base: position 90,207,516 of record CM035840.1, on the reverse strand, counting down.
TGTATTGTTGGATGTGTCAGTGCAGAAGACACTACTACTATACTATACTATACTTTATTGATCCCCAGAGGGGAAATTGAGGGCATCCACCTGGATGGATGAAGCAGCCATGGTACGGTGCTATCCCTTTACCATTCACACACACATTCACACCTAGGGCCACTTTTAGAGTCTCCAATTAACCTAACCTGCATGTTTTTGGCCTGTGGGAGGAAACTGGAGAACTCCCGGAGTAAACCCACGCAGACACGGGGAGAACATGCAAACTCCACACAGATCACTGTTAGTCAGGGGCTGGGATCAAACCAGGGATCCCATAGCCAAGGGTGAGTTGCTGTGCTGCCGCAGTACTAACCACTGCGCCACCGCACCGCCCGTATGGCCCAATTCTGGGCCATATTAGCATCTGTATTTTCTAATAATGGGTTCGGGCAGGGGTGTCCCATCATGTGCCATGGAGGGCCAAGACCCTGCAGACTGTACCTCCAACCAGTGTCTTCTACAGCAGATTCCACTGAATTTCTTCCACTGACTGCTGATCAGTGAGAACACCTGCTGAAGAGACTGGGTAGAAGAGAGAACCTGCAGGGTCTTGGCCCTCCATGGCACATGATTGGACACCCCTGAGTTAGGGTTTAATGGGTCTTAACATTTTAACACAAACTGCTTTATGGTTCATAATTCTGTTGACAGACTTACACCAAACCAAAAGTGATTTCTCAAACTGCTGGATTGTTCTTAGACAGCTTTTCCAATCTTTTAGTATTTAATTTATGTCACTTGGTGGTAACCTTCACACATAAAACAAAAGTGGAGACAGATCTGCAAAAAGTACAAAGGTTTATTGTCAAAATTCCCAGTGCAATACTACATGAATACATGTATTCATGTAGTACACTGTACTTGTACTTGTAGGCACTGTTGATGCAGAGAATATATATTTATACAGTATCTACCTGTATCTATCCAGGAAATCAAGTATTTTCCATGTAGCTTGGGACTGCATTATTTTAATTGCCTTTAATCCTAGATGAAGTTTGTTTGGCTTAAAATGCATCATAATTGTTAAATACAGTATATGGTATTATACCTAACTCAGTACTGTTTACCTGTTGAAATATATATTTTACGGCTAATATAACCACATGAATACAATATGGCACCTGGCGATCAAGTTTTGGCAACTGATCACTTTTTGCCATGACACCACCACAGACTGGAGTGCTGCTGGAGCAGGTACAACCCATGATGTCTCAGCAGTCTCTGTGATTTTCACACAGATCAGAGAATTTGTTGCACAGGAAGCTAAACGTTTCTAGAGACATTCTTAAGTTCTATAACCACTGAGCGCTGGTGAAGCTGGGGTGACATCAGTGAGAGGCCTTGTTGAACGCCAGACCCACGGTTTGAAGCGGTAACTTTCCCACAAGAGAGCCATCTGAAACACACACAGCATACATATTTTAGTACCTAATAGCGATAACTTGCAGACATTACAATTTAGTATGGCGGACTTAAAGCAAACTAGCATTAGCAATCATTAGCTTACCTCCATTTGTGATCTGGTTCGTATCCTCACGTCTTCGGCTCTATGGCTTCTTAAACGCTCCAGTACTTTTCCAGAGTGTTTTGTCTCGCTGCCTGTCCCCTTCTCTGGCTGTCCTTTTTGGCCTTTACGCTGACAAAAAGCCAGAGACTAAGGAGTCACCTTGTACAGCCGCCATGTTGTTTTGCTTGTGTCGCATGTTTTACGTCACAGGAGTGTGTCGCTGCCTTGCTGAAAAAAATCCCACCCACCCCAGGCGGTACTCAGCTGTAATGGAAACAGAAGCAAACTGAGTAGAGTAAAGCCAAGTCGAAGTGAGTAGGGCCAAACAGGTACTAGTGGAAAAGGGCCATAAATCAGGTGGCCTCAGTGGACTTGTGGTTGTGCCTGTGCTGGTTGATGTTGAGGTAGGGTTGCCTGAGAAGAATGCTGCCTCTGATGTTCTTTGTGTTGCTGATGGTGTGGGTGGAATGCTAGGTGAACTCTGCAGCTGTCTGACAAAAGCTGCAGTGCCTGGCTCTTGAGGTACCTACCTATTCCTTTCGCTCAATGAGTGGCTTGACAAGGGAACTTCCTCATGCCTCAAGAAACATTCTGCATTTTTTTTTCATTGAGCTCCACCCTAGGTGGATGTGGGCCCTCTGGTCTATGAGGAGTAAAGTTTTTTGTGAAATCATAGATTTCTGACCTTTGACAATGAGCTTGACCTTTAACTCAACCTGGCTGCAGACCTACCTGTTCCTGGGTGAAAGGCCAGACTAAGAGTGGTCCAGTGGATCTCCATGAAAAACATTGCATCAAGGACCCAGTGCACCCAAAGGAGGCAAATGGGCCCGCCCTCCAGTGGGCTCATCAGCTGCAGGAGGGATCATGGGGACCATGGTGCTGTGTGAACTGGGTGAAAGTCTGGGCTTTCACCCAGTTCAGAAGGTGGATTTTGAGTTGTGCGGGCTCTCCATGTTGATACCTGATGTTCTAATGTAGAAGGCAGGGAGAAGGCAGGGAGACTACATTAGAACATCAGGTATCAACACGGAGAGCCCGCACAACTCAAAATCCACCTCTCTGACCACCGCTCCACTCCTCTCCGCCCACCTCTTCACCGCTCGGGAATCTCACAAGCTGATTGGCCGAGACATTTTACCTCGCAAGCTGATTGGCCGAGACGTTTTACCCAGCTTCGCTCCCTGCCGAGTGCCTATACCCAGCGAAGGAAGACCGCATTCATTGTTCTTTATCGCTCGTGTTGCTTAGTGGCACTTTTCGCTGTTCTCTTGTGCCTTTTTGTGCAAAATAGTGCTTGTGACGCCCTTGGGGGGGGGGGCGGTGACGCTACTTCGCGGTTTTTCACTTTTCGCGGTCGGTTCTGGTCCCCATTAAACACAATAAGTGAGGGATCACTGTAATAAGTTGGAAAAATGCTGATGGGGTTTTTTTTTCCTTTCTTTTTTATTGTTAATTTTCCTTATCCTGACACCCCAAACATGCCAAAGTAAAGACTCACCATTCTGTATTCAATAAGCGACTCTCCTCCCCATCACTGCTGCGGTCTGAGTCGGTGCCGGAATCCCCCGAAAATTCTGGCTCTAATCTGTACGGTTCGATGCCTCCCTCACTCTCTTCCTGTTCACTTGACACTCCTGCATCCTCCTCTGTCTCGTCACCGATCCTGAATGCCTCTTCACTCTGAAAAGTCTGGTGTTCTTGACTGCTGGAACTGCTATCATCTGCCATTGTTGTTTTGATAAGGGTCACACTTGTGACGTCACGCAGCGTCGTCTGCACTACTTCCGGTTTGTTTGGCACTGCCAGCCAGAGGCAAAAGTTTATCGGCTTATAGCTTGGCCATCGCACAGCCTAAAAATTTCTTTTATGTGTTGAAAAATACAATAGGTAATAAGGAATTAATCTGCTATTCTACTTTTTCGGCAAAAAGGTGGGTTCAGTTCTACTTTAAGCCACTGTGAATTGAAAGTGATAATGTTTTGGGGGGGTTTTTTGGGGGGGAAGGAGGTTAGATATTCCCCATACTAATAATAGGCAGCATGGACGTGGGGATGCACGCACGAGGTGATATCATCACGCCGTGCCTACATAAGGGGACTGCTGGTGGGAGTTGTCCTCTTTGGCACTTCGCCTCCAAGCCGACCACAGCCCGTAGCAGCCCATAGTTAGATTACTAGCTATTACCCCGACATGTGTACCACCTGTGTTTGTCTTGTGATAAAGTTCTTGTTCGGTAAAACGCTTGCCTCCGCTGTCCTATTTCCAGACATAACAGTATCTTCGTGGAAAACAAAGCCCCGGGAATACTTTATTTTTTGAAGGACATGTCAGCAGTTTTACTTTGGGACATGATTTGAGGTTGAATAAGGTGAAAAAAATTGAAATATATGGGATTGTAATACTCGATAATCAATCAATCAACTTTATTTATAAAGCACTTTAAAAAGCAATACTTGCTACACAAAGTGCTGTACAACAAGGACACACATAAAAACATAAAGGTAAGGAGCAGGACACTGGTACAAAAACAATATAAAACCAACAAGACAATATAAGACTGTCATGTCCGCTGTGTAATGGTGCAGCGAACATATGAACGGATACGAGCCCAATGTGCTCGTATCAATGTGTAACGGGTTTATTAACAGAAGAAAAAATATACAAAATGTCCAAATAACAGTCACAGATAGGTGATGAGAAAACCGGCTCCAAGCTTCGCTGGGGGGGAAGAAAAGCCAAGCGTGCTCCATACTGAACAGGAGCGGAGAGGAAGGCAATAATAAAGAGGAAATACATACGTGTCGGAGCGAAAAGGCTCTGGAGCAACAACACAATTCAGTCCAAGGGAAAGAGCCAACAGTCCACGAGCCAAGAAGTCCAAAGTTGACTAAGCTGCCACACTGACTAATCACACTGCCCCCCATAAGTACCCAAATCACTAATGAAGGCAAGTGGACACAGCAGTGTGGCAAGCAAGTGTATGACTGATTGGAATGGGTGTGTGTGTGCATGTGTGAGTGTGCGTGCGTGCGTATGTGTGCATGTGGTGATGAGGTACAGCTGGTGAATGTCTGGCGAGAGGAGGAGGTGTGGTGTAGGACTGGCAGAGAGCAGCGCTCAAATAATCTGCCAGCTGGAATTAATAAGCAATAATCAAAGACCTACAGCCACAGATCACGGACAGGATTGAAAACAACCCCAACATGACAAAGACAGCACAAGTAGAAACCACAGTCAATAAAATCAATGAAATAAGAGGTAAGAGAAGTAAATAAATAAATAAATAAATAAAAATCCATTTCATTCAATAAAATCATTGTCTTACACTGGGTCGAAGGCCAGGGAGTAAAAGTATGTTTTAAGACGGGTTTTAAAAATGGACAATGAAGGTGCTTGTCTGATGTTCAGAGGTAAATCATTTTATAACCTGAGTGCTGTGATTGAAAAGGCTGTGTCCCCTCTGAGCTTCTGCTTCACCTTTGGTACCCTCAGGAGCAGCTGTTCAGCTGACCTGAGGGACCGGGTGGAAGCGTAGGGATGCAGAAGCTCAGAGAGATAAGGCGAAGCAAGACCGTTCAAGGATTTAAAAACAAATAAAAGAATTTTAAAATGGACTCTAAAACACACAGGCAGCCAGTGGAGCAAAGCTAAAATGGGTGTGATGTAATTTCTCTTACGTGTACCTGTTAAAAGATGGACAGCGGCGTTTTGTACTAGCTACAAACGCGAAAAAGATGACTGGCTGACACCAGCGTAGAGTGTGTTACAGCAATCCAGCCGAGATTAAATTAAAGCATGAATTACTGTTTCCAGGTGGGTCTAGAAAGAATGGGTTTTACTGTTGCTAAACACCTTGGGTGAAAGAGGCTGGATTTTACCACAGAACAAATCTGAGTGTCTAATTTAAAATCACTGTCCATGATAAAGCCAAGGTTCTTGACTGTGGGTTTCACATACGGTGTGAGGGGGCCCAAGTTTACAGGAGGGGACTCACAGGGGCCACTAGGTCCAAACACCATCACTTCTGAAGTGATGGTGTTTATCGCGATATCGTGATTGTCTTTGAATCATGATAGGATCAAATTGTGACCCAAGCATTGCAATCCAAATTGAATCGCCCTCGTGATTCCCACCCCTACTTTGTATATACTTTGCGTATAGAACTAGACTGTTGAATAACTGAGTAATTTTAGAATTAGTTTTAGATAAAACTCAGACTTAAAGGCCAAATGTCACGTAACAGGGTACTTTAAATATCTTGAAACTAGATATAAAAGGGAACCGATCCATTCGGGTCTTGGTGCATATGCTTCAGTAACAACGGAATATTCGTTAATTTAAAACTGCCGCGCTTGGCCTAACACGGCCCCTGGAATCGCCTGAGGAAGAAGGCGGAAGTGACGAAATCGATTGTACCCTAGTTTGATGCTTGGGGTATTTCAATTGATTGTTTATATGGAGACTGGAAGGTTGAAGTGAGCAACAAGAAAGAAAAAATTGGATATTTCACCCATACCTTAAAACGGGACTATCAGGGACAGCTGGGTAATAAGGGACACTTCTCTGGGAAATGTTTTCATACCTGTCAAGTGAGACGTTTTCGCCGTACTTCAACACCGTAAAAAGCGGCTATAAGGAACGGCGGAGCAACAAGGCACACCTCTCTGGGATCTCTTGTCTGTTCCGCAACCGCTGCACAGCTCAGCGTGTTAAACCATTGTCCTAATGACTTCTCATTGTAGTGAGAACAGCTCAAGCTGAGCGATCAGCCCGCCCAGACAATTAAACTAATGAGTGACTCCACACTTCTCATGGTAGTGCGAATAGCTCACGCTGAGCGATCTGCCAGCACCAGCTGTGGCTGATCACACACACGAGTGCTCCGCAAAACACTCAATTTTTTTTCCAGTATATTTTTCCTTTTGGGCGTACAGAAATGGCAATATGCCCGTTTTTGCTAAAATTGGATTTTCCCCGCATTTTCCTTAAAATATTTGACAATAACAACACGAACTACATTTAAAACATTTCCCAGAAAAGTGTCCACCACCACTCCGCCCCCAAAATACGGCGAAAACGTCTCCCTTGACAGGTATGCGCCTCCATTTTCATATTGATCTGGTCAATTTCTTGACAGCAGCGGCTCTCCTCCACTGTAATAATAATGGCTTCCGAAAAATCAATATTTATGGGGCGCCCTCGACAGACCCCCTTCGGCTTCGCAATTCTGGAGGCGATTAATGTCCAGTTCAATGACATTTTCCACTGGTTCTGCTCTCTGGTCATCGTTGGAACTGTTGTCATCAGACAAAGCATCTGATTCCGTCTCGGACGGCTCGAACCGGTAAGGTTCTATGCCTCTGTCACTGTCTGAACCACTGACAAAAAAAAAAGACAAAAAAAAAAGACAAAACTAAACTAATTTGTTCACAATCGCTGTCACTTTCCGTCATGATTGTCCAATGTTGATAAGTGTGAATGTGGATAGGCAGGGCAGCCAGGGTACAACTGGTGATGTCAAAAACATGGGCGTGGTCTGGACTGGCTGTCACAAGCCAGCAAGCAAGGTGGGGCCTTCACCTGGTGTATTTTGTGCAATTATGTAAATACAGGTGGGTGATATGGTCTCCGGTATGAATATTTGGTTTAAGCTATGTGTATTTTATCTAAATTCGTTGTCATTTAGAAAAAAAAATTATGTGACATTTGGCCTTTAAAGGTGATGACATTCTGACCTCCTGGCCAGTAGGTGTCACACTTAAGATACAATAAATTATGACTAACAGTGACACAAATATTTGCTGAGAAATTTTATTTGAAAGCTTTGAAAAGCAGATGCGTTGTGCTGTACTTATATATGTGGCCAAGGGGATTGGCAGTATAAGGCCCAACTGGTGACATCCAGCTGGGGGTTCGACCCCCCAACCTCCGAGTCTAGCACTCTACCTGTGTCCCCAAGGGGGTCGACCCACTTGGCAAGGCAAGCAGAACTGGTGGAGAACTGAACTGATCTGGAGAACGGAACTAAGGCTGCATTCAAATCAGGATAGTCTGGGGGTCTCGGTTCGATTGGGCAGGGAATGCTGAGAATTTTTGTACCTTTGTTTGGTTTGGTTTACAGTCACACTGCAGCAAACCAAACTGCCTGGACAACGCCACGCAGTTACAGCTGTTTGTTTGGGGATCTGTAGCCAAAACCACCACTGACCAGGAAGAAAAAATCTTGGTGAAGAAGAAAAATCTGGCTCATCAATTGGCCAGGACGGAAAACGGAAATCCGTCCCTTCAGCTGGGTTGTTTGTCCGCCACAAACTAGACAATTTTTAACTTTTCTCCTCGGCTTTCTCAGGTAAAAAGATTTCTCAGATTCACGTGGTTGACTTTATTGTTATTTCCTACCCAAAATGCATTACAGTAAACGTCCCTTCCTCTTCTCAGACTACGTGTTGCTATGGTTACACAAATGCCATGGGGCAATTCCACCCTTTGGTCCACTGGATCCGTTTGCATTCACACTGCAAGCAAAGCAGTCTTGGTTCGACCCCCGTTTTTGGGTAGACCAGAATTCTCTTTTTTGGTGTGCACCAGAGTTTGAATGCGTGTTCAGACGGCACCAAACAAACCAAACTATCTGTGAATAGTACTTTGGTCCAGACCAAACAGTGGCCATGTGAATGTGCCCTATTACACCACCAGTTAATCCTGCTCACCAGCGGCAATTGTAGCCAAGGGGATGGATAGTTAAGCCCCAACTGGTGACGTCCAACGGGAGTTTGAACCCACAACCTCCGGCTCCCGAGTCCAGCACTCTACCTGTGTCGCCAAGAGGGTCGACCCACTTTGCAAGCCAAGCACAAATGCTTTTATTGACTCTGCTACATACTGTATGTAGCACCATAATGATGAGGTAAACAAAGGTGTATGACATGGACAGCAGAGAGTTGGGTATAGTGTGCAATCAGGCTTAAGTTCTTTTTTTTTTCTATTATTTGTTTTTTAGTCACCACATTTTTTTTTTTTTTTTATGTTCGGACTCTGGGTCCTGCTCAAAGAGCTGCTGAAATATGCTGAATCTGTAATTACTCTTGTCAAACACACAAACAAGCACACAAAACCATCTGTCTTATCTGTGGGCCGAGGAAGGCTGACTCTGTGGAGACAGTGTTTTATAGCCAGACTGTGTCTCTGCATACAAAAAGGAAATCACTCACTTCTCATGAAGGAATTAAATCTTTTTCAGACATCCTGACCTTGAGATGGAAATAAACAGACAACAAAAGACTTGTGACATGCAACCCATTTCAAAATAATTAAACACATAATGGCCCTCATTTCCCAAAAGGGTGCAGAAATCGGCGCACATTTGGGTGTATATATGATCATACGAAAAAGTCCACATGGTATTTACAAATGAAACTATGTGTTCTGAGTCAATCTCATCGTATGATGTTTATTCATTGATAAATCTGGCGGATGGAAATTATTTTACCATGCCTCGCCCACAAAATTTACAACACAGCAGAACATAAGATAGCAAAAAGAGAAACTTTTCCAAAGTAGAAAATAGCATTATCATAAGAGAAGTGAAAAATAATAAAGTAGCATCTTTTAACCTCAAAAGATGCTTAAAATGTAAAAGAAATACACTACCGTTCAAAAGTTTGGGGTCACTTAGAAATTTCCTTATTTTTGAAAGAAAAGCACTTTTTTTCAATGAAGATAACTTTAAACTAATCAGAAATACACTCTATACATTGCTAATGTGGTAAATGACTATTCTAGCTGCAAATGTCTGGTTTTTGGTGCAATATCTACATAGGTGTATAGAGGTCCATTTCCAGCAACTATCACTCCAGTGTTCTAATGGTACAGTGTGTTTGCTCATTGCGTCAGAAGGCTAATGGATGATTAGAAAACCCTTGTGCAATCATGTTAAGTCTGCAATGCTGTAATTACTGCAAATGGAGGATTCTTTGACGAAAGCAAAGTTTGAAGGAAAAAATTATTATTTCAAATACAAATCATTATTTCTAACCTTGTCAATGTCTTGACTATATTTTCTATTCATTTTACAACTCATGGTGGTAAATAAGTGTGACTTTTCATGGAAAACACAAAATAATTGTCTGGGTGACCCCAAACTTTTGAACGGTAGTGTACATTGTGGAGGAGATGGTGCTGCACAGTACCGTTGGTTTAACCAGTTGATATCCAGCTGAGGATTATAATATATATCTGTATTGTTTGACTTAGATGATTGCTTTTTTGATTAAATGTTGTCAGTTTTGCCATTTAAAAGGATACTTGTCAAACATAAGAATTTATTACTTACTTTTTAGAAGTGCAGAAAGATGTCCCCTGCTCTAGAACAGACTTTACTCTCCATTGGGCACAGTGGCTCAGCTCAGCCACGCTCTCTAGCACCCCTCAATAACGTGCAGAAACACACAGGGAAAAATCAAATAATTTCCCCACACCTTCTGTGATGTGTGCAGCAGAATTTCTCTTGCTATTGTTATAATAAATAAATAGTGAAGATTTGTTAATTACATACTGTATTACACAAAGTGCCTGCATACACATATATTCACCCACACACACACACACACAGACATGCAAGTCAAACCCACACATACACCATTCACACATAAACATCAGTTGCTTACACACATACTGCACACACATGCACACACGCATACAAGCTTCACAGGAAAGTCTCTGTTCTTGTTTCCATATATGGGCATGTGTAGGCTGAAAAGAAGACATACGGATGCTGGGAGGAAGCCATAAAGCCATAAAGGCAGGAACAAACGCCCATTAACTTGCCTATATGTAGCTGTGAATTCCTTGGTGCTGGGTCCTTTCCAGCAAAGGGAGCTGGGAGGAGACCCGTGGCCATGTTTTCTGACTCCCTGCGTGGTTCAATAAAAGTTAAGCTGAGAAATAGTATTTTCTTCTGTGATCATTGGTTGGTTAACTGAAAAGATTCTGCTGTCCAAAATTAATTTTTACACTATTCTGGAGCAGTATTAAACAAACAAACAACCAAACAAAAACCAATGCAGCACATCATCTCAACTGAGCACTGTGTCAAGCTCTGTTGTGGTTTACCAGTGAGTTAATGGATAATTTGTAAGGGACAACTATTATGAGATACAATACTGCACAACAGAAAACTCAGTCAAAGAAATACTTTTTAGAATATTATTTTAACACAGTGCCTAGACATGAGACTCTTTACAATACAAATAAATACAGTAATAAAACAACAACTGAAAAATCCTGCAACTCAACTGCAATGGCAAAAAATATTTCAGAAACTAAATGTTCAATTCCATCAACTAATTTTTTTTAATTCAGCTTAAGCCCATTTTAATATTGCTGCAGTGGCATAAATATGGATAGACCATTCATAATTACTAACAGCAGTCTCTTTAATCTTTAAAATAAATCATCAAAACTCTCATCTAAATATAACATAAAGCAAACATGTCATCTGAAAGGCTGCACTGCTCAATATAATTTGATATGTTAAGTAATTCTCCCAAACAGCCTGGTTTCTCTGCTACAGCGACTTGAAAATGTGCATACCCGAACTCAGAGCTGACGTGAGATTTGAGTGCACTATACGATCACCTTCAGATTGATAAATACTGATCTCTGTGTTGAAATGATCGTACAACCACTTTTCTGTCTTATGCACATTCAATAAATGAGGGCAAATAATTCAAGTCCTAAGAAATTTGTCCTTAAACTTCAAGTATACTCTTCTTGTTTTCTGTTGTTTCTTGTTCTCTTGCTTTTTTCTTGAAAATGTGCAGCTGTTTTGTGTAGATTTGTAGCTATTCTTGTAAATGTTTGGGAATGTGCTTTTCCCTACTCGTAAGGTTTTTTTTTTCCTCTCATTAATTTTTAATTTTTCTCTTGTAAATTTTGGACTTGTTTATGGTAAATTTGTGACTTTTTGATTGTAGATTAGCATCTCTTGTCATTTTTTTGCACCTTTATTCTTGCAGATTTGTGCTCAATTTATATTTGTTTCTTGCTTCTGCTAAATTTGTGACATATCACCCCTGCTACCATCCCCCTTGTTAAAAAATAATAAATCGCCTACTGGTTGTCACATACCAAAATAAATATAACTGCTACACTTCCTTATGCCATCTTGACAGACAGGGTTGTAAAAATTCTGCCTTAAGCTACTATTACCTGTCTTTTCTATTTTCATATAATAAAATGCTGACAGTTTTAAAGTGACACGCCACCAAAAATCATTTTTTTTCTGTTGTTAACATGTCTGTAACATGTTTTTTTGTGACTTACAAGACATATACTGTATATCAAAAGCAAAATCAGTCCCGTGTCTGTGTTTTTCTGCTATGAATGTCCAGTTAAGCTCCGCCTCCCCCAAAAAGGTGACTTTGGATAGAGCATTTCTAGCTACATAAGCATTTGTGCTTAGCCTGATTGGATATAACATTAACCAATCAGGCTAAGCACTGGGCATGGCTACAGACCTGAGTTCACTCCACTGGGGGAAGAGGGAGGAGCCAACGTAGCTCCGCGGACGGAGGCTCACGGTCTCAGTCAGTGTCCCTTCCTGGGGACGGCACAAAACCGGTCGTGGCCGGCCATAGTTTTCCACTGCTGGGGCTATCGTATTCCGGAACCCTGTAGCACACCTGGGGCGTGGTCAACTCAAAGACCGGAGTCCACCTGCTGCTGCGGGGTCCCGCCCCAGGGTGGTGGAGACAGAGGAATGGGAGGCACACGGTTGGAAGCTTGAACCAGAGAGAGACATCTGCTCTTAGGGCGACGAAGGTGCCAAGACCGCCACCTGTCCATTATGCATTTGTTTGACTCAGTTCGGTGAAGGGGTTTTGGGCGGGACACAAATCCCCCAGGGTGCTCCATTCCCTCCCCGCCAGGAAGGACAGAGGAGGAGACATTAAAACCTCCGCTCCCTCTGAAGGAGGCAGGCGAGTTGGGTACCCGGGGGGCGCATGGAACAAAGGCCAGGACAAGGCTGCCACGGCAGTGGGCAGACACACCAGATCGCCAGCCCCAATGAGCTGCTCGGCGGCCATCTGTCAACCCCCAGGTGGGACTGCCAAGAGCCAGCTTGCTTTGGCGGGAGTCGGCGGCGAATGGGGCGCCACACCTGCTGGCTCACCTCCTTCACTTCCATGCGGGAGAGACTCGGGGGGGGGGGGATACATGCATTTCTCGGCACAACACAACACTGGCCTTGCAGCATCTGCTACTGGTGGGCGGGAGTTAGGGTGGAGCTAATTAGAATATTCATAGTTCCACAAATACTTAAGTACAGTCATGTGAAAAAATTATAACACCCTGTACAAGCCTGTGTGTTTTTATTTACATATTTGGACATATGGATATTTAATATCAATGTTAATAATACTGGGAGATTCACATAATACAACTAAACAATTAAAAATGAATTAAAGTCTTTTGTCAAATTTTCTGTAAAATGTAATTCTAAACAAATAGTGAGGAATAAATTAGGACACCCCCATCTTTTTTAGGACACCCCCACACATTCATTCTCACTTAAAATGGCTAAAATAAATTTTTAAAAATGCAAATAAAAACAACAACAAGATTAGACATAGATATGCAAACATTTCTTAATAAAGAACTGAATATTTAAAGGGGTGTCCAAATTTTTTCACATGACTGTAGATGGAAGATGCAAAAGCTCTTTCCAAGCAATTCTAAGGCAATGAAACTTTTTTTGTATAAAAAGCCACAATATACTATTCTGGACAAAACACATTTGTTTTTGAGGTGGTTATAAAGCCGCCAGAGTGCATCTTTAAATATAAACCTACAGGATACAGCATGCAAATTATACATTTCTTTACTATTTAATTGAACTGATAAACAGAGACTGGTGAGCAATACTAAATAATCATTATTTATTTTGTGATATAAAGTGGACAGGTGGGAATTACAGTAAAAGTTATAATAGATCATCCTCAGTGTAATCTGTCAAAATGACAACCTACAGATTTTTTCTGTCAGTGATGGACAATATTAGTTAACCTCTGGCTTGAGCATGACTCTGGGTTTAGCTTCATGTGTTTAGTGTCATAAACTTTTCTGTCTTTACTCTTGACTTTAACAAAAGTTTATTTCATTTAAATTGTTTCCTTTTTCACAGCAACAAGAGATAATGCCGACCTCATGTTGTGTTAGTATAAGTAAGGCAGACTCACTGACTCTTATTCAGGGCAGAGCAGACAGCACATGGCTGGAGGTAAGATGTCAGCAGTCAGAGGCCAGCAGGAAGTGAGAATGACTGACCTCTTAGCAGAGCCAAGTGTTTGGTGGTGTTGACTTTAAAATGTCCAGACTGTGGAAGTGTTTACACCCTCAGTGTTAGCAGACCTAGCTCCAAGTGCTCACTGCAGGAGAAGTCAGCAAGTCTCCACAATCGTCTGAAGTAAGTTTCAACTCAATGGGAGTTCTTTGACATTGATACTCTTAGGATCCTTATGCTGGATTCATGCTGCACCTCTGTGAAACCTCATGTGACGAAATTTACGTCATTGTCTCCACTCCGCTAGTGTCTGCAATGCTCAACCGTGGACGACTGCATGCAGCCCAAATTTTGTGACCGCGCTGCCTGCCCACGACCTGAACACATTGAAAAGCTCATGCGCAAGACTCAATGTCCCATTCACGAGGTGGTGATATCGGTACAGCATACCAAGACAAAGTAGACGAAGAAGACAAAGAGGAAGCGGAAGACAAGAAAAAAACATACATGAATCATACATAAATACTTAAGCAGCAGCAGCAGTAGCATCTTTGTGAAAAAGGAGTGAAAACCGGGAAGTCAAGCAGCAGAAAGCAAGCAGTGTTTCTTTGTTGGTGAAAATCCTGGTGCGTCAGCGCATTGGTGCTACCTATCATGCGGGAGTGAAACTACAAATGATGGTTGTGCGCATGCGTCAACTGCTTGGCCTGGGTAGATGAAAAAAGTGAGCATGAACAGCACCATGTGCGTGCCGGACTCATCCAAAGCACACGCGGACCAAAGCGGACTAGAGTAGAAATGCAGCATGAATAAGGCTTTAGTGGTAGAATATGCTGACTATCAGCACCACTTGATGAAACACATTTGAAATTCCCGGTTCCTAGTGTTTGGTGTATCCATGTCAGTCAACATCGTCAGTGCTGGACGTTTCAAATCTCCAGTGTAGTTAGAATTGTACTGTTTTGTCTGGACATTTTTCTGTCCTAATGGAGGTATGTGACATAATGTTCAATAGTAATTAGAGAAGCTGGGTTCACACTAAAGCATTTGAACTGACTTTTACAAACGTTTAGAAAAATCAGAGAAATTAGTCCAAACATCAGTGAAATTGCCTTAGTGAGCAGGGTTTTTTTAATTCAGCGCACACCAACTTTTACAAACTTTTATGAACTTTTGCATTTGCCAGCATTGCATTCAGCGTTGGCAAACTTTTGCCAACTTAGGCTAGTGTATGTGCAGCTGTTGCCAACTTAGGTTAACTTAGGCAAATGAATACTCAGTGCAGGTCAGCTGACATCAGCATCGGGTGACGCTCATATAAAGATCAACGTTTAACTGAGAAACACTGAGCAGGAGGCTTCCTGCCGTTCTGGACCTGTTTTTGGGTGGGTTCACACTACAACATTTGGACCAACTTTTACTGACGTTTTGGCAAATGTCTGGCTCTGCTGGCAAAAGTTGATAAAAGTTAATGATAGTTGGTGTTTGTTGGCAAACACTGGCTAAAGCTGTGTTCTTTGAAAATTTTCAGTATGCTGAAAATTTGCTGAAGTTTGGAAATACACATTGATGAAAGTTGTGCTCAGTTTGTAAAAGTTCCTGAGCGCTGGGCTAAGTTATGCAGAGTTTGCGTAAGTCGGCCTAAGTTAAGCTCCATTAGCAAACGTTGACTGAAATGATGGTGGAAGCAGATGTTTTTAGACTGAAACTCACTTCAGACATGCACGGACGAAAGAGAAATGGAGAGAAGGGGGAATTTAAAGAAAGAAAAAATATATACACTACCGTTCAAAAGTTTGGGGTCACTTAGAAATTTCCTTATTTTTGAAAGAAAAGCACTTTTTTTCAATGAAGATAACTTTAAATTTCTCAGAAATACCCTCTATACATTGCTAATGTGGTAAATGACTATTCTAGCTGCAAATGTCTGGTTTTTGGTGCAATATCTACATAGGTGTATAGAGGCCCATTTCTAGCAACAATCACTCTAGTGTTCTAATGGTACAATGTGTTTGCTCATTGTGCCAGAAGGCTAATGGGTGATTAGAAAACCTTTGTGCAATCATGTTAGGTCTGTAATGCTGTAATTGCTGCAAATGGAGGATTCTTTGACGAAAGCAAAGTTTGAAGGAAAAAATTATTTCAAATACAAATCATTATTTCTAACCTTGTCAATGTCTTGACTATATTTTCTATTCATTTTACAACTCATGGTGGTAAATAAGTGTGACTTTTCATGGAAAACACAAAATAATTGTCTGGGTGACCCCAAACTTTTGAACGGTAGTGTACATAATCTCCCAAAAATGTGACAGTCCAAAAGAAAAAAAAATCTCATTAAGAAATTTACTGTTCTTAGATTTCGGCTCTGTGCGTAATCATTCTCCAGGATTTATTGGTTCAGCCTCCATTGCGGGGACTCAAACAGCGCTGATGTGGTGTCAAAAAGTAAATAACATTTAATGGGATTTTATGTTATTTTAGTGGAGAAACTTGTAACAGTCAAAATATAATCACCCGGCATTTTATTTATATGATGATACACTAAATAGTTTTTTTTTTTATTCCATCCATGTTCACATTTTAATTGCGGACTTAAGTGTTGGAGTTTATAGCATTATTGTATTTTTTTTTTTAGAGGAATGAATGAATGAATGAATAAATGAATAAATGAATGAATGAACAGGGGAAAAGGGTACACCAAAGTAACTATAGGAATAGAAAACGAAAATAAATACTGATAATACCACAAACACTGATCTTTATATGAGCGTCCCCTGATGCTGTCAGCTGACCTGCACTGAGTATTTCTCAGATTTTTCTAGATGTCTGTAAAAGTCGGTCCAAACGCTATAGTGTGAACCCAGCTTTAACTTAGGCTGACTTAGATAAACTCTGCATAACTTAGCTCAGCGCTCAAGAACTTTTACAAACTGAGCACAACTTTTATCATCTTGTATTTCCAAACATCGGCAAAATTTCAGCATGCTGAAAATTTTCAAAGAACACAACTTTCGCCCGCATTTGCCAACAAACACCAACAACCATTAACTTTTGCCAGCAGAGCCAGACGTTTGCCAAAACGTCAGTAAAGGTCAGTCCAAATGTTGTAGTGTGAATCCACCTTTAGTGGTTCCACCAAGTAGCTAATGTTTTTGTTACCTTTTTAGTCTCTTTATTATCTCTCTGTTAACACATTTATTCAAAAATAACTAATCTGATTTCAGTAAAATTTGATGGAAGGCTGGAGTTTGGTCTGTGGAAGAACCAATTAGATTCTGGAGTGGATCCAAGGTACAGTTTTATTTTATTTTCAGAGAAGCATGCATGGAACTTGATGAAAATACATTTAATTTGAAAAGGTGGATTTAATAAAAGATATATTTGATTTTGATTTTCTAAATAATTGACACATTTAATAGATTTTTATTTCGAATTTTAAATAATTAACCATTACATCTAATACATTATTTATTAACATATGCAAGGTTATTTTGCCTTATTTTCATAGATACCTACCTACAATTTAAGTTCATAATTTTCAGTCACTTTCTAAAAAAAGCAAGCTCAGAGTCAGAGGAAATAAGACTTGCAATTGTGGCTTCCAAATATTCAAAAATGATGTGCAAACACAGGTAAGAATATTTAATGCAAGTCAGGTGTTTAATTGGTGAATAACCCAAACAAGACTCTTATATTCCACATGTCTTGGTCAAGCTATTGCTTACCCATAATATGACCTATTCTGGCTAAGAAGTCCAGAATTTGCTGTCTACACGGCATTGACTTATTGGGGTTAAGTGTTGGTGGCGGATAAACGCTGTCAATAAGAGCAGAAAAGGTGGAATAATTTGTTTCAGGCTTCATTTCCATGTGACAAATTTACACAGTCCATATGTACAACATGAAGAGGAGTGCTGGTAAGTTGGCTGGAAAAAGGCACAACATCGCTTTTAATGTGCCCTGTAGCCCACCATGACAGCAGTCAGGTTCTACGAATAGATTTTATTCTCAAAATCTTGCGTTACATTGGCTATTTATGAACATTGTGTCTGAACATCGCTTCAGATTTAGGTACTAAAACTACTTGGTCAGAGTAGGGTAGAGTTGTTAGTGAGATGGACTAGCAGACTCCAGATTACTCCCCATCTCTTTGCCTTTATCAGCTGGGATTGCTTCAGCAAGTCTATTTTAGAATAGAATAGAATAGAATAGAATAGAATAGAATAGGCTTTATTGTTATTTTACAGTTGTACGGTACAATGAAATTGTGGAAAGTTTGTTGTTGTTTATTGTTTTGAAAGTAACTGTAAAATTGGACAGAAAATGCTGTTATTCTAATGTGAAAACTATGACCTTCTTTCAGTAGTTTAAGCTTTTTTTTTCAATATTAAGCTGTCCAGCAGGTCAGCTTGATTAATGGACATAATGTTCCGGTAAAAGCATGTATAGTTTATACAGCACATCCAAACTAAATTGTGTACTTTGTCAGTCTTTTAATGTTGTTCCTGAGCTGCTCTCTGCTATTTTTTAATACTAATCCATCTCTGGCTTTTCTTCACTTCACCCAAGTTTAATATTGCCAGTCCTCTTAATCATTTCTGTCTGAATGTGGGCTGAGCGACACAGTGGGTGCCTCTGGATCAAGCTAAAGAGAGGAGGAGGGCTTGTATACTGGGTGTCAATCATGGGGAGAAAAGATGGTTCAAATTAAAGATCTCTTCTTTTCTTTTCTTTCAGTCTTTCCTTTTCTCCTACCTTTATCTCATCATCTCCTACTACTGTATTTTTACCCCCCCACACACCTCCCCTATCAACAAATTTAATTGTTCACTCCTCAGTTTTTGTGGCTTATATAAAATACAGCACAACCATCTTGAAGAGTTTTGTGTACACTGGGACTTGGGAAAACAAATGCTGTGCCCTTTGCAGCATTCAACTCAAAGCTGCTAATGCAACTACATCTGCTCAACGGACCAATGATGTTTTGATTAAGCAATAATGGCCGTGCACACAAGTGTCAATTTGTGAGAGTAATGCAGTGGTCTTTGTTGAGAGTTGTTCATTTTGCATCCTTACTCAATGCGTTACTGTTGTCATGGTGATAAAGTATTGGAGTGTGATGTCATCATGCCCAAACGGAGTCTCTGCAAACATAGAGCACCATTCCATCCTTTTCCAGCACAGCCATTACAGTCTGTGTGTACCAAGCAGGAAAAAGGAGCTGCAACAGAGAGCTGTATTTTATTCCACATGCAAATGGTTCAATAAATGTTTGTGAGGACTAGAAGAGTGTCCAGCTTCACTACACACCAGAAAACTTCTGTGATAACTCAGCCTTTAAAAGGTTATGGGCCCAGAGTAAGTTGGACATTATATTAGTGCTCCTGAAGAATTTTTGAGTGCAGAGAATATACATTAGGACTTTGAGCAGCTAAGTTAAGTGAGTCAACATTGGGGATGAGTGAAGAAGCAATACGCAATGTATTATGCTAGAAGCTAGATGAACCAGCGTGAAGATACAGCCGTGGACAAAATTGTTGGTACCCCTCTGTTAATGAAAGAAAAACCCACAATGATCACAGAAATAACTTCAATCTGACAAAAGTGGTAATAAATAAAAATTATATGAAAATTAACCAATGAAAATCAGACAATGCTTTTGAATTGTGGTTCAACAGAATTACTTTAAAAAACAAACTCATGAAACAGGCCTGGACAAAAATGATGGTACCCCTAGAAAAGATTGAAAAAAATGTGACCATAGGGACATGTTCAACCAAGATGTGTCCTCTAATTAACATCACAGGTGTCTACAAAGTTGTAATCAGTCAGTCGGCCTATTTAAAGGGTGACAAGTAGTCACTGTGCTGTTTGGTGACATGGTGTGTACCACACTAAACATGGACCAGAGGAAGCAAAGGAGAGAGTTGTCTCAGGAGATTAGAAAGAAAATTATAGACAAGCATGTTAAAGGTAAAGGCTATACTGACGCACTCTACAAGAAGGGACAGTGCAGGCTATTCCTACTGAGGAGACTCAGGCCTTTTGGTGTACAAGGGGCGCTGCTGAAGACATTCTATGACACGGTGGTGGCATCAGCCATCACTTTTGGAGTGGTCTGCTGGGGCAGTGGCATTACAGCAGCCGATAGGAAGAGACTGAACAAACTGATCAAGAAAGCTAGCTCTGTCCTGGGGCAGCACCTTGACCCAGTGGAGGAGATAGGAGAGAGAAGGATGGTGGCTAAACTGTCATCTCTGCTGGAGTCCGAGTTCCACCCTATGCAGGACATACTGAATGCACTGAGGAGCTCATTTAGCAGCAGACTACATCATCCTAGGTGCACAACCAAGAGGTTTCGCAGGTCCTTCCTACCTACGGCTGTCAGACTGTACAACCTAAGCAGGGCTGCTCGCAGAGATAGCAAAAAGACGTGACAACCTAATAGTTTTGAATGCAAAAGACGCAAAAGACTTACACAAATGGTCCCCTCCGGTATACAACTAGGAAAATACCGGTCGCTATGGAGGGTGAGAATATGTATGGGTACATAATCATACCATATCATACCTGGCTGCACGGTGGCGCAGTGGTTTAGCACTGTGGCAGCACAGTTTTACCCTTGGCCGGGGGATCGCGGGGATCATGAGATCGTGGGTTCGATCCCAGCCCCCGACCAACAGTGAGCTGTGTGGAGTTTGCATGTTCTCCCCGTGTTGCGCGGGTTTACTCCGGGATTTCTCCGGTTTCCTCCCGCATACCAAAAACATGTAGGTTTAGGGCGCTCGCGCACGCAACGACCAGCAGCCGGTGGCTTGTCACCAGACTGCAAACCAAGTCTACCTACGGGTACAAATAAGTAACAAAAAAAAAAACAAAAAAAAAATGTAGGATAACTAAGTAGACGGTTGTGCTGTTTCATTCCATCTAGCAACAATGCTCCGCACTGTGTGTGTTTATGTATTTACATATTTATTCCATCTAGCTACAATACTCCACACTGTGTGTTTATATATTTACATATTTATTCCATCTAGCTACAATGCTCCGCACTGTGTGTCTATATATTCATATATCTATTCCATCTAGCTACAATGCTCCACACTGTGTGTTTATATATCTACATATTATTCCATCTAGCTACAATGCTCCGCACTATGTGTTTATATATTTACATATTTATTCCATCTAGCTACAATGCTCCGTACTGTGTGTGTTTATATATCTACATATTTATTCCATCTAGCTACAATGCTCCGCACTGTGTTTATATATTCACATATTCATTCCATCTAGCTACAATACTCCGCACTGTGCGATTATATACTCATATATTTATTCCATCCAGCTACAATGCTCCGCACTGTGTTTATATATTTATATATCTATCCCATCTAGCTAGTACAATGCTCGGCACTGTGTGTCTATATATACAGTATATATATATATATATATATATATATACTGTGTCTATATATATATATATATATATATATATATATATATATATATATATATATATATATACTATACTGTATATGCACATATGTATACTTGCTGCTCTTGTTTTTTCTCTTGCCTGCTGATTGTTGCTCTGAGCGTTGCTATCCCTGTGCTGTTGCAATCCTGGAATTTCCCCATTGTGGGACTAATAAAGGCTTATCCTATCTTATCTTATCTTATCTTATCTTTTCTTATCTTATCTTATCTTATAAGACCATCTCCAAGCAGTTTGATGTTCCTGTGACTACAGTTGCACATATTCAGAAATTTAAGATCCACAGGACTGTAGCCAACCTCCCTGGACGTGGCCACAGGAGGAGATGGATAATACAAATGGTAACAAAAGAGCCCAGAACAACCGCTAAACACATTCATGGTGTACTCCAAGGTCAAGGTACATCAGTGTCAGATCGCACCATCCATCGTTGTTTGAGCCAAAATGGACTTCATGGGAAATGAAACAAATCATAAAAATGCCAGACTGGAATTTGCCAAACTGCATGTTGACAAGCCACAAAGCTTCTGGGAGAATGTCCTATGGACAGACGAGACAAAACTGGAACTTTTTGGCAAGGCGCATCAGCTCTATGTTCACAGACGCAAAAATGAAGCATACCAAGAAAAGAACACTGTCCTTACTGTAAAACATGGAGGAGGTTCTGCTATGTTCTGGGGCTGCTTTGCTGCATCTGGCACAGGGTGTCTTGAATCTGTGCAGTGTACAATGAAATCTCAAGACACTCAAGGTATTCTAGAGAGAAATGTGCTGCCCAGTGTCAGACAGCTTGGTCTCAGTCGCAGGTCATGGGTCTTGCAACAGGATAATGACCCAAAACACACAGCTAAAAACACCCAAGAATGGCTAAGAGCGAAACATTGGACTATTCTAAAGTGGCCTTCTATGAGCCCTGATGTAAATCCTACTGAACATCTGTGGAAGGAGCTGAAACATGCCGTCTGGAGAAGGCACCCTTCAAACCTGAGACAACTGGAGCAGTTTGCTCATGAGGAGTGGGCCAAAATACCTGCTGAGAGGTGTAGAAGTCTCATTGACAGTTACAGAAATTGTTTGATTGCAGTGATTGCCTCAAAAGGTTGTGCAACAAAATATTAAATTAAGGGTACCATCATTTTTGTCCAGGCCTGTTTCATGAGTTTGTTTTTTAAAGTAATTCTGTTGAACCACAATTCAAAAGCATTGTCTGATTTTCACTGGTTAATTTTCATAGAATTTTTATTTATTACCACTTTTGGCAGATTCAAGTTATTTCTGTGACCATTGTGAGTTTTTCTTTCATTAACAGAGGGGTACCAACAATTTTGTCCATGGCTGTATGTGACAAGTTTTTATATACGGTATATATTTCACACGGGAGCCAGTGAACCTCACAAGATGGCCAATGAGAAGCTACAGCACGTTAACGCAATGGCTAATAGAGCAACGACAGTCACAATGCAGCAACTGGTATTCAACAGATGTGAAGATAAGTATGACCTATGGGAAACAAAATTCCTAGACTACTTACACTCTCTGAAGTTATAAAAGACTGTTTTGCATGAACCAAATGGTGAAGAGCAGCCAGCTGAAGACAGAGGGGAAAATGCTGATTGCTATGCAGAGCTTATTGATTATTGCTTATTGATGAGCTTATTGAGCTGATTGATAATAAAGGCCTGTTGCTAATAAGGCATGAAGCTGCTGTCATCACGTGCTTACATATTTATTTCCTGAGTTTTCTGCCCAAACTGAGCCTGTGCAAATGTAGAACGCCATCGCATTTCTTTCCAGTACAGCCAATACAGTCCGAATGCTTGTGTTGAGCTGCAGAGGAGGAGACATGACTGTTCTACTAAACGTTATGTTCAATAAATTCGCTGGAAGGCTAAATGAGAAGAAAGTCGAAGTTTGTTTATCCCCTACACGCCAGGAAGAAGACACTTTGACGACTCTGTCTTTAACAGTCTTAACTACAATGGATGAGCTGATGTAAAAAATCTGTTGTTGTCACTACACACAGGAGTCAGCATCGGACGGACCACCAAACATGATAAATTATCTCCAGAAGCATAGTGTATATACTCATGTGGCAGCTGTCACTGGTACCAACCTAAACCCACAGATAGAGGTTTCCAGGCCCTATGGAGGGCATTTTGAAAGCTGTCCTTTATGGAGGACGATGCATGGAAAGGGTGAAATTAGAGAAGTAGTGAGGAAGGAGGAATAAGAGCAGGAGGGAGAGAGGTAGAGGGATTGAGGTGGAAGGATCACTTTTAGAAAAGGGGAGGGCAGGATTAGAGGCTAAAAGCACTGTGAAGAATGGGATCTGAGAAGGGGGGGGGGGAGTTTAAAAAAGAGAGAAAGAGACATAGCATAGAAGGAGTCTGCATCTGCCAGCAGGCCATGGCTGTCAGTGGCAGGGCCTCTCTCCCAGCACCAGGGGCTCGAGGGTTGTGGCCACATAATGAAGGCTTGTTTGAGCTCACATTCAAACATCACAGAGAGCGCCTGGAAAAACAGTTCCCCATGGGCTACTTTTATTAACCCAGCTAGGATTCCCAGCCTTTAACCCTCTTCTCAAAGTCTTCATCATGTTGAGTCAGGGAACCTGCAGCAGTTTGATTCTAGCTCTGATGGTGTTGGAGACTCTCCTCTGTCTGCCGACTGTGAGAAAATTAGCACAGCTCTTTTCACAAGCAAAATTAAATGAAAATGATACTGTTGCACAAGATAGCATTTAGCACTGCACTTTTGGCGCTCTCTGTCTCTCATGCAGAAGCTCCTCTGACTGCTCCACTGTTTGTCTTTTCCCTCTCTACCTCTCTGTCATAACACGCACAAGCCCGCTGAATGATGGCCCTGTGAGATTCACAGGGGAGGATATTTGACTCAGGATTTTCCGATAATAGGATTTGAAGCATGCTTGCAACAGATAGTGGTTTTGTGGTGAATGGAGGGAGTATGTGATCCTACTTCCGTATGTAAATACAGCAGACATTTGTGGATGCAGTGTTAGACTACAGCTTTTTTTTTGGCTTTAACGTATATTGACTATATTTTTACTTTGATGGCTTTAATTGTTTGGGTTTTTTTTTCCTGTTTCATATTTACGTTGTATACAGCTACAGGTGCAGTGATCTCGTGGTGACACAAAGGAGATGACACTCCACCCAAATCTTTGGGGTGTTGGGGGGCCAGCCAAGGGCACCAGAGTGCTGGGGGGTATGAAGTAAATAAAGATGTGCCTTTCACCCCCGCCGTGCCAGGCTCACATCTGAGGACGCAGAGGTGCGAATTCAATTCAATTCAATTCAATTCAATTCAGCTTTATTTATATAGTGCCATTTCACAACAACAGTCATCTCATAGCACTTTCAACTGCAGGGGAAACCCCCACAATTGCAAAAAGACCCCAGCAATCAGGCGATCCCCTGTGAGCAAGTGCTTAGTGACGGTGGAGAGGAAAAACTCCCTTTTAACAGGAAGAAACCTCCAGCAGAACCAGGCTCAGGGAGGGGCAGTCATCTGCTGCGACTGGCTGGGGGGTGAGGGGATAGAGAAGAAGAAGAAAAGAACAGACATGTAGAGAGCAAACAGCATGATGGGGACTCAGTCTATGGGAGAGAACAAACAGATGTTAATGACCAGCAAAAATATTTCATTGAGAGTGAAGAAAGGAGTGAAGCCCAGTGCATTGTTGGAGGTCCTTCGGCTGTCTAAACCTATTAGCAGCAAAACTAAGGGAGGGTTCGGGGCACATGATCCCTCCTTAAATACAGGCTATATCAAAAAGGAAGGTTTTAACCCTATTCTTAAAAACAGAGGTCAAGTCTGACTCCCGAATCCAGATTGGCAGCTGGTTCCACAGGAGAGAAGCTTGATAACTGAAGGCTCTGAGCGTAGTGCCCTGTTAGGATAATAGGGTAGTATCAGATCTTTTAAATAAAAAGGGATCTGATTATTTAGAGCTTTGTAAGTAAGAAGAAGGATTTTAAACTTTATTCTAAACTCGATGAGAAGCCAATGAAGGGAAGCCAGAACAGGAGAGATATGATCTCTCTTTCTAGTACCTGTTAAAACTCTTGCTGCAGCATTTTGGATCAACTGAAGACTTTTAGAGATGTTTTACGACAACCTGATAAGAGTTGTAATAATCTAATCTAGAGCTAACAAAAGAGTGGATTAGTTTCTCAGCATCACTCTGAGACAAGATGCTCCTAATCTTGGCAATATTACGCAAATGATAGAAAGCAGTCTTAGAAACAAGTTTAATATGTGAATTAAAAAACAGATCTTGATCAAAAATAACTCCAAGGTTCCTCACAGAACTATTAAGAGAAAGAGTAACCATATCCAAACTAAGAGTTTGATTTTGAAAATATTTCTAAGGTTTTTACCGACCAACAAGAATGACTTCAATCTTACCTGAATTTAATAGCAGGAAATTACAAGTCATCCTGACATAACGCACGGCTCAGGAGACGCACACACACAGGCTCAGAGTAGTTCAAATAGTTTATTGACAACAGGCGTGAATGAGTGCGTGTCTGTGGGATGTCAATGTGTTGGTGGTGGCGTCTGCTTCAGGCACAGAGGCAGGTGACCGTACAGCCGGGCAACCCTATGGAAAAAGCACAGGGAGAGGGTGACGGGCATACACCAACACAGAGGAGATTATGGCGAGAGAAGGACTTACTTGGATGGACAGGATAGCTGGCACAGCAAGGGGCGAGACCCGGGAGACAGCCACCTGGAGAGCTCAGTGCAGCAGCGAGGAATGGGCGTTGGTAGGACGTCGTCCGCCGCCGGGAAATCCACCTGTGCACAGGGGAGCAGACTGGAGAAAAAGAAGGTAAGGGCTTCTTACCCAAATGTTTGCGCTGAAGTTTGGAAATGACTCACAACGGTGAGGGACGAAGTCTGACGGCTTCAGGCCGAAGCTCAGGGCGAGACGGCTTTTATCCCTCGCCGTTGATGACGAGCAGGTGCGGGAGCAGGTGGCGCCGCTGATGAATGGCGCGGCGTGACACATCCAAGCTTTGATTTCCTTAAGACAGGCCTCTAATTTGGCTAATTGATTACTATCATCTGACTTCATTGACAGATATAATTGTGTGTCATCTGCATAACAATGAAAATGTATACAGTGCTTTCTAATAATGTTGCCTAGCGGAAGCATATATAAACTAAAAAGAATAGGGCCTAGCACAGATCCCTGTGGAACTCCATGACTGAGCTTTGAGTTGGAAGAAAACTCATTACTGACATGAACAAAACTGGAACCTATCAGATAAATAAGATCTAAACCACTGCAACAAAGTTCCATTAAGTCCAACATGTTGTTCTAATCTATCAAGTGAAATATTATGATCGCTAGTATCAAAAGCTGCAGTAAGGTCTAAAAGGATAACTACAGAAACAAGTCCATCATCAGATGCAATAAGGAAGTCATTAGTGACCTTCACTAAAGCTGTTTCAGTACTATGATGGATTCTAAACCCAGATTGAAACTCTTCAAATTGTGGTCTATATTAATCATATATTCCATAACCTACATATGTTGAAGCATGTGGAAATGTTTGGTAATTACATATGTAAAGGACTTCACACCTCTGAAAGGACAAAGGCTCTCAACCACCGAGTGAAGAACAAAGACGTTCCCAGACACGGTGGAGGAGACCGGAGGAGCCACCCTCACCCCCCAAGGCGAGGAGAGGAAATACCAAGACAATGGGGGGATTAAGATAATGAGGGATGTCAGCCTTTGTTATGCATGTCTTTTGTTGTGTGCAAGTATAAAGCCAGTGAGCGGGAGACATTCTGGCTCTTTTCCCTTCTGCCACTCTGCACCAGATGAGACTTGTTAGAAGAGCTGAATATTAAACTTTGCTTATAAACCAAATCGCCTCTTCATTTCCAAGCTCTTCTACACTGGTGACCTTGACGCGAGTATGGACCTGAGGCATTCCCCCGCAATCGACTCATCCGTGGCGTCCCAGGCAGACGCCAGCGACCACGCAGACGAGGGAACAGATGGACAACTGTTCCCCCCGGCAGAAGAGATTGAGAGGGCTCAACTGAGCACCAACACCGCCGTGAGAGCCGAGGCAAGGCACTCTCACCCGGCAGGCACAGCAGTGATGGTATGCACGAATGCCGTTGCTGTCAAGCTGCCAGACTTCTGGCAAGAAGACCCCGCCTCTTGGTTTCAGCAGGCTGAAGCCCAGATTACACTGGCGGGCATCACGGCTGACGATACCAAATTTTACCATATCGTCTCCAAACTCGACGCCGCCACTTCGAAGTGTGTGCGGAGCATGATCTGGCAACCACCAGCCCAGGACAAATATGAGACGCTCAAAGCAACCATCGTGGCGAACTACGTCCCATCAGCGGAAGAGAGAGCCGAGAAGATCCTGGCGGTCTACGGCCACAGAGGGTGCAAACCGAAGGCCCTCATGGAGGATTTGCTACAGCTCAAAGAAGAGGACAATGACAACTTCCTCTTCCAGTTTATATTCCTCAGCACGCTGCCGCCACACATGAGAGGGACACTCGCCAGCATGAGATGCAACAACCACCAAGACTTCCGCGCACTGGCCAACGAAGCTCATCGGCTCGTCAACGCCTGCAAGGAGCTGACACCCACAGCAGCATCCGCAGACCTCAAAGCTGACGCCCCGAGCCACGAGGAGCCACAACCCATTGAGCAGACCTAGCCCACGGTGACAGCGACACGGCCAAAACTTAGCAGACAGAGCGACACCTGTTATTATCACCACCGCTTCGCCGAGAAGGCCCACAAATGCGTTCCCCCCTGCAAATTTGCGATTTCGGGAAAACGCCAAAGCCGAGAGCCGTTAACGGCAGCGGTTCTCGGCGAGAAGAATAAGCTGTTGTACGTGACGGATGGACACACAGGCAAGCAGTTCCTCTTCGACACAGGAGCCCAGCTGAGTTTCGTCATGCCCTCCCACGCAGATTGAGCCACGGGCACCCGGGGCAACGGAGCCGTGGCAGCCAACGGCTCTAGCATCGACACGTTCGGCGAAAAGAGCCTGCACCTCCTCATCCACGGCCGCAGCTACAGATGGACATTTGTTGTAGCGGCGGTGAGTTTTAACTTATTAGGCGCGGATTTTTTGTGTGCACATGGGTTATTAGTAGATCTAGCAAATAGGCGCCTGGTTAATGCACTGTCCTTTGCTTCTATTCCATGCTCAGCCCGAGTTTCTCCACCACCTGTGCAGGCCAACGTCACCACGGCAGGAGGTAAGTTTGAGCAACTCCTCACCCAATTTCCAGCACTCACAATTCCCAAATTCTCAGCCACTGTGGCTAAACACGGGGTTGAACACTTCATTCCCACAACGGGACCTCCCGTTTTTGCCAAAATGCGCCGCTTAGACGCGGCCAAGCTCAACATAGCACGGGACGAGTTTACAACTCTTGAAAAATTGGGCATTGTTAGACGCTCGAAGAGACCCTGGGCCTCACCACTTCACATGGTTCCGAAATCCGACGGTTCTTGGAGACCGTGCGGAGATTACCGCAGATTAAACAACGCTACAGCGCATGACCGTTACCCAATTCCTCACATTCAAGATTTTTCACTACATCTGGCGGGTGCGCGCATTTTTTTCAAAAATAGACTTAGTCCGCGGTTATCGCCAAGTCCCAGTCCGAGCAGAAGACATTCCTAAAACAGCGGTAATAACCCCTTTCGGCCTTTTTGAATTTCTGCGAATGCCTTTCGGCCTCAAAGGCGCTGCTCAAACTTTTCAACGAATGATGGACGCGGTCCTACACGACCTTCCTTTTGTCTTCGTCTACCTCGACGACATGCTGGTAGCCAGCTCGTCTGAGGAGGAACACGAGCAGCACCTCACTACGGTTTTTCAGAGGCTAGAAGAGCACGGGCTAATAATCAATCCAGCCAAATGCAAATTTGGCGTGTCACAAATTGATTTTTTAGGACACAAAGTCTCTCCGAAGGGGGCAGTTCCACTTCCAGACAAAGTTCACGCGATAGAAAGTTTCCCACGGCCACAAACGGTCAAATCGCTACAGGAATTTTTAGGGATGGTTAATTTTTACAACCGCTTCCTCCCCCACGCAGCTCAGCTCATGCAGCCCCTATATGACGCGCTAAAAAAAAAGAAGGCTTCCAACGCGGTCGAATGGACCTCGGAGCGCGAACGCGCTTTCACGGAAGTAAAAAGCGCCCTAGCTAACGCCACATTGTTAGTTCACCCAGATCCCTTGGCCCGCATCGCGCTAACCACAGACGCTTCAGACCTAGCTATAGGGGCAGTTGTAGAACAACTTGTCAGCGGGGTCTGGCAACCTTTAGCATTCTTTAGCAAATCGCTAAACCAAACTGAGCGTAAATACAGCACTTTTGACAGAGAGCTGCTGGCGCTTCATTTATCCATCCGCCACTTCCAGTTCTGGTTAGAAGGGCGGAGTTTCACGGCTTTTGTAGACCATAAACCACTCACCTTTGCTATGGCTAAAATTTCAGAACCATGGTCAGGCAGGCAACAAAGACAGCTAGCTGTGATTTCAGAGTTCACCACAGACATTCGACACGTGGCAGGCAAACTTAACGTAGTAGCAGACTGTCTCTCTCGCGCTGTGACACCACCAGAGCATGGGGAGACAGATTATACTGCCTCAGCAGCAGAACTCTTCACTAACGCAGACACATACGCAGCACCTATCCATGCAGGGATAGATTATGCAGCCATGGTGGAGGGACAAAGCGGTGACGCGGACGTGCGTGCACTCCTGTCTGGACCAACAGGGTTAAGGCTGGAGAAAAAGGGTTTACGCGACGGCGTACCCCCCCTAATATGCGATGTTTCAACCGGCCGACCTCGCCCGTTAGTACCAGCTACATGGCGCCGCCGTATTTTCGACGCAATTCACTCCCTCGCGCACCCAGGTGTGCGCGCCTCGGTTAAAATGGTCGCCAAAAAGTTTGTGTGGCCAGGCCTGCGCAAAAACGTGAAAGAATGGGCAAAAACTTGCATTTCTTGTCAACGCGCCAAAATACACAGACACACAAAAGCCCCTCTGGAGCCTTTTCCAATCCCTGCTAGAAGGTTCGACCACGTTCATGTCGACCTCGTGGGGCCACTACCTTCCTCCCAAGGTTTCACACACCTGTTAACAATGATAGACCGCACCACACGCTGGCCAGAGGCAGTCCCTCTAGCGGCAACCACAGCGGAGGAAGTCACTCGCGTTTTTTTGACAAACTGGGTGGCACGTTTCGGCGTCCCATCAGACATCACGTCCGATAGAGGGCCTCAATTCGTCTCAGAGCTCTGGTCAGCCATGTCCAACAGCTTAGGGGCAACAATTCATCGCACCACCGCTTATCACCCTCAGGCTAATGGGTTATGCGAGCGTTTTCACAGGTCTTTAAAGGCTGCCCTCAGAGCCTCACTAGCGGACACAAATTGGGTAAATAAACTTCCCTGGGTTTTATTGGGGTTGCGTGCTGCACCTAAAGAGGATCTAGACGCCTCTCCCGCAGAATTAGTCTTTGCACAACCTCTCAGGCTTCCAGGTGAATTTTTACCAGAGAACCCAGAGCCAGGGCACCTTCCAGTCCCAAGGTTTTTAGGCAGCAACGGACCGGGCTCTCTCCCCGGTCCAGTGCATCACTCCTTCCCACGGGTTTTTGTCCCTCAAGCTTTAAAAAACGCTGAGTTCGTTTTTGTTAAGCATGAAGCTTTAAAACCAACTTTCCGCCCAGCATACGATGGGCCATTCAGAGTGCTGGAACATGGTGATAAACACTTTGTGCTTGATTTTGGGGATAGAAAAGAAACAGTCAGCATTGACAGACTTAAACCTGCCTTCTTGTTGAAAGACGAGCCTGCACAGTTGGCGAGAGCACCTCGGCGGGGTAGACCCCCCAAGAGAAAAGACTCAGCCCCCAAGCAGGGAACAGTTAACCTCTCTCCTTCCCACACTGCAGATTCCTCACAAGAAGGTCCCAGCAGGGCGCCTAAACCAACCTACAGCAGTTTTGGGAGAAGATTAAAACCCAGACAGCACAGGGACTGATACAAACCACTCCACAATTGTTCACTAATTGTGCTGCAACAGTTTAGGACTGACTTATGATTTTACTATGCTGTTATGATTACCACTGAACTCTCTTAGGAGCATGGCTGCTGGAAAGTTTCTTCTGTGGCAAGAGATGTAACACTTAGTATGTCATAATAACTATCTTAGACTGTGAACCTTTCTGTTGTCCTTTCTTAGTTGTTTGGGGGGCCTGTGGTCTATATTAATCATATATTCCATAACCTACATATGTTGAAGCATGTGGAAATGTTTGGTAATTACATATGTAAAGGACTTCACACCTCTGAAAGGACAAAGGCTCTCAACCGCCGAGTGAAGAACAAAGACGTTCCCAGACACGGTGGAGGAGACCGGAGGAGCCACCCTCACCCCCCAAGGCGAGGAGAGGAAATACCAAGACAATGGGGGGATTAAGATAATGAGGGATGTCAGCCTTTGTTATGCATGTCTTTTGTTGTGTGCAAGTATAAAGCCAGTGAGCGGGAGACATTCTGGCTCTTTTCCCTTCTGCCACTCTGCACCAGATGAGACTTGTTAGAAGAGCTGAATATTAAACTTTGCTTATAAACCAAATCGCCTCTTCATTTCCAAGCTCTTCTACACAAATAAACCATTTCCCTGAAAGTGGTCAAATAATTGTGTAGCATCAACTCTTTCTAAGATTTTTGAAATGAAAGGATTAGAGATTGGTCTATAGTTAGCTAAAACTTCTCGATCCAGCATTGGCTTTTTAAGTAAGGGTTTAATTACAGCAGTTTTAAAAGCCTGTGGTACATGGCCTAATGTTAATGAAGAATTGATTATTTGAAGAATAGAGCTACCAATAAATGGGAAGACTTCTTTAAATAACCTGGTAGGAATAGGGTCTAAAAGACAAGTTGAAGGCTTGGATGAGGAAATTATTTTATCGAACTCTAAAAAGGTCAGTTGGAGTAAACTCATTCAAACATATCTATTTAAGTTAATGGTGGGAAGAATCTGACTGATTTTATCTCTGATAGATGAAATTTTATTTCATTAAGTCCTGACTAGTAAACTCTAAAGGAATGCTAGGGTTAACAAAGAGTCATGACTCTTTGTCAGCCTGGCTACAGTGCTGAAAAGAAACCTGGGATTATTCTTATTCTCTTCTATTAATGTGGAATAAAAACTTGTTCTAGCTTTCCTGAGAGATTTTTTATAAATTAGATGATGATTTTTCCAAGCTAAATAGATTTCATCTAATTTAGTGGAGTGCCATTTTCTTTCTAATTGATGAGTCTTCTGTTTTAAGCTACACGTTTCTGTGTTGAACCAAGGAGTTAGAAATCTCTGATTAGACTTTTTTCTTTTTTAAAGGGGCCACCATGTCTAGAGTCTGATGCAGAGAAGCTGTCACACTATCTACCATGCTATCAATTACAGAAGGAGCAAGGCCTCCATAGCTTATTTCTGTTGTGTTGACACATGGCATAGAGGAAACAATCTGCTTAAATTTGGTAACAACATCATCTGAGAGGCATCTGCTGTAGTAATGTTTTTCTTTAGGAGCCAAATAGAAATAGTAAAATCAAAGTTTAACAGACAATGGTCTGACAGTACAGGGTTATGAGGAGAAACTACCAGATTTTCTATTTCTATGCCATATGTCAGAACAAGGTCCAACGTGTTGTGGAGATAATGGGTAGAATTTCCTACTTTCTGAGAAAACCCCATCAAGTCTAGTATTGAATTAAATGCCATATTAAGGCAATCACTATCTACATCTACATGTATATTAAAGTCCCCTACTATAATTGTTCTATCTGATTTCAGCACTAAATCCACTGAGAATTCTGCAAATTCGGATAAAAACTCTGAGTAGGCTGAGGGAGGACGATAAACTATGGCAAATAAAATTGGGTTTAACCTAAAATTACTAGCATGCCCAATACTGAGGATCGTGCCCTCAAAGGAATTATAACATGTTTTTTGCTTTACATTCACTTGTAATTTGGAATTGTTGCTACTCCTCCTCCATGACCAGAACTTCTGGGATTTTTGACAGTTTAAATTACTAGAGGGAGTTGATTAATTTAAACCAACCTAATCCTCTTACTGTCATGTGCTGAGCCGGCTTGGCTTTCCTCGGCTCGCCCTCTATCTTTTTGTGGGGTTGGCTTTGCTGGTTATGTGTGTTTTGATGCATTCTTGTACATATGCCATGCCTCTAGCCACTGCCTGACTGGCAGCTGTTAGTCAGCATCTGTCATCACCTTTCTCTCATGCTGCTGACAGGCTGCCGGCCTAGCCACGCCCCCTCCTTCTGGCGCATCAGCTGTTTCCAGTCCCCGGTAATTATCTGTCCGTGCCTCGCCCAGGTGATTCCAGTTTGTCACGCTGCGTCTGTATTAAAGGAGCTCTTCGCTAGACAGACGCTGGAATATTTGTGTGTGTTAGACAATTGTTCTCCGCCGTCTAACCACCATGTCTATGAAGGACTGTGTTCTGTGTGTGCTCGCTGGGATCCTGGGATTTCTCGGACAGCCCCCCCCTCACCGTGAGTAAACTGCTAGCAATCCTTTGTGCTGTCTTTACGCTGTGCCAGAAGCGTTCCTGTTTTCGGTTCAATCCCGCTTCGTTTCTGGTAGTGTTTCCTCCCCGCAGCACGATCGTTACGCTTTGGCTCTGCCCAGTTTATCCTCTGGTGTGTGTGTAGAGTGTCCTGACGGACTCTTTAGCATACCCGAGCTGTCGTGTCTGTGTATGTGTCATTTTGTGTTAATAAATGTGTGTTTGATGTAACCCTGCACTTAAATCCTCTCGTCCTTTCGCCCCTCGCCATGCGCATTAGAGGCGCACAGGGAGCTCATGACACTTACCCTAACCAAGTCTCTGTAAGGGATATTAAATCAATCTGATGATCAATTAACAAATCATGGACTGGCAGAGACTTGGGAGTTAGAGACCTAATATTTAACAAACCACAATTAATTTTTAAATTATGAGGAGGAACAGAGGCCAAGTCATTAAATTTAGATGCTTCATGTTTAATTTGAGTTTTACCAACTTTTTGTTTAATCACTTTGGGATGCTTATACATTATATTTTTATTTACTTTGGAGGGAGCAGACAATGATTCTCTGATGGGGAAGACAGGGGCTAAGTTGAGGGGTGGTGGATGAAGAGATGCTGCAGAGAGGTGAGTAAGACTGCGACTCTGCTCCCTGGTCACAACTCTGAGTTGTCTGGTTTTGGAAATTTGGATAAAAATGATGCCAGATTGTTAGATAAAAGAGATGCACCTTCCAAAGTGGGATGGATGCCGTCTTGTCTAATAAGACCAGGTTTTCCCCAAAATGAGTTCCAATTGTCTATTTAGCCCACATCGTTTGCAGGACACCACACAGACAGCCAGCGGGTGAAAGATGACATGTGGCTAAACATGTCATCACTGGTCAGATTGGGGAGGGGCCCAGAGAATACTAGAGAGGCAGACATTGTTTTGGCAATGTTACACACCAATTCCACACTAAGTTTTGTGTCTTCCGACTGCCGGAGTTGGATGTTGTTAATTCCGGAGTGGATAACAATTGTGGAGTATTTACAGTTACTTTTAGCCAGCATTTTCAAATTTACTCAATGTCGCCTGCTCTGTCGATGCCTGTATTGTACTAAGCCTTGCTCTGTGACATGTATGTTAATGTGTATGTTGTGTGTTAACGCTTCGTAACTGGTATGTTAATGTGTTTATCCTGAGTGCCAGAGGTGGGAAGAAAATGTATTAAGCAGTTCACTTTGGCACTCAGAGTTAGTCTGTTCTGTGTTGGAGGAGAAATAAAGTTCTGTGTTGTCAGCTTGTGTCTCGTCTGCTTTCATCCTGCACATTGGTGACCTAGAGACGTGAACTGGAAAACGGACCAAGCACCACCACGGAGACACTCCCGCTGGAGTCTCCCACTGCTGCATGCACTGTTGCAGTCAGACTACTGGACTTTTTGCTTCACGACCCAGCCGCTTGGTTTATTCATATGGAAGCCCAGTTCACCCTCCATGGAGTCATGGTAGACAACACAAAGTACCACCATGTAGTGACATCGCTGGACCCGCGTGCCATGCAGCATGCCATGAGTCTACTCTGAGCCCCACCAGCCCAAGGAAAATATGGCGCTCTCAAGCAACTGCTGCTGCGCCGTTATACCCTTTCAGATGAAGAGAGAGCAGAAAAGCTCCTCACCCGCTCGGAGCTAGGAGACAGATCGGCTGTGGACCTGATGGAGAGCATGCTTGCGTTGATGGACACGGATGACGGCTCTTTCCTTTTTGCCCACCTTTTCCTCAGAAACCTACCGGCTTCTGCGAGAGCGATTCTCGCTAACTCACTGCTGCTGGTGGCCAGGGACTACTGTGCGTTGGCAGAGGAGGCAGACTGCATCATCATGGCAAACAAGGCTTTCAGCGTTCAGGCAGTGAGACCGGGATCTCCGGCAGAGCCTAGCGAGGTCGAGGAGCCCATGGTGTTGGCCATGACGGCCACCCGGAGAAGCAGGACCGGACGTATTGGCAAGGAAGTGCAACATTGTCTGCAGAAGTGCCACTTCAAGAAGCTGGGAAATGGGACAGCCAGCGATCAGTAGCAACTGCGACCACTGGTGACAGGGAGAAGCTGCTTTTCATCACAGACACATGTTCGGGGAGATGTTTTCTGGTAGACTCTGTCTCCCAGAAAAGCCTAATTTTGCCAGTCAGTGCAGACAGGCTGACAGA
The DNA here is from genome assembly GCA_020510985.1 of Pholidichthys leucotaenia. Classification (NCBI taxonomy): domain Eukaryota; kingdom Metazoa; phylum Chordata; class Actinopteri; order Cichliformes; family Pholidichthyidae; genus Pholidichthys; species Pholidichthys leucotaenia. The sequence goes on along the minus strand of CM035840.1, from coordinate 90,171,348 downwards.
AGGCTGTGGGCTGTTGTTAATGGCCGCAAACGGATCCCGCATCAGGACATTTGGAGAAAGGACGGTGACTGTATGTTTACATAGACGCAATTACCATTGGGACTTTGTGGTAGTGGCATATGCAGTCCCCATGTTAGGTCCTGATTTTCTGTGTGCTCATGGACTACTTGTTGATGTTGCCAACAGGCATTTAGTGGATGCTGTATCTTTTTCCTCCTTGCCCTGCACAACTCGGGGAGTTGGGCCACCAACAAACGCAAATATTCTTGCTCCAGGGGTAAGTACCAGCGTTTGCTTTCCGAGTTCCCAGCACTCACAGTGCCCACTTTTTCCACTACGGTTACCAAGCACGGGATCAAGCATTTCATCACCACGAAAGGTCGGCCCGTGTTTGCACGCCCTCCCCGCCTGGATGCGGCTAAACTAGCCATCACGCACGAGGAGTTTACTAACTTAGAATGTTTAGGCATCGTTAGGCTGCCTTGGGAGCCCAACAGCCCTTGGGTATCCCCACTGCACATGGTGCCTAAGTCTGATGGGTCGTGGCGGCCATGCGACGATTTCTGACCCTTAAACAACACCATGGAGCACGATCGTTACCCCATCCTGAACATCTAGGATTTTGCTGTGCACCTGGCCGGGATGCACATTTCTTCAAAAGTGGATCTGGTCCACGGTTACCACCAGATCCCGGTGCGCACAGAGGACGTCCCCAAAATGGCAGTAATAACTCCCTTCAGTCTTTTCGAGTTTTTGTACCATCCGCCTTCATGGTATCCTTATCGACATTGTGTCTTACCAGGGCCCTCAATTCACGTCGCAAGTCTGGAAATCCTTCTGTCTCTTCCTTCAGTCTTTTCAAGTTTTTGCGCATGCCGTTCGGGTTAAAGGGCACAGCACAAACTTTCCAAAGGATGATGGACGCGGTGCTCCGTGACCTGCCATTTGTTTTCGTGTACTTGGACGAGATTTTGGTGGCTATCGCATCAGAGAAGGAGCACCTCGCCCATTTCAAACAAGTTTTCCAGCATTTGGAAGCACACAGACTAATTGTTAACCCAGCGAAGTGTCAGATCAGGCTGATGGTAATCAACTTTTTGGGCCACCGCATCTCACCAGATGGCACGATCCTGCTGCCAGATAAAATGCGTGCAGTGTCAAATTTTCCATGTCCACAGACCATGAGGGTGCTGCAGGAATTTTGGGGGATGGTTAATTTTTACAGCCGTTTCTCCCCTGGGCAGCACAGCTGTTGCAACCACTGTATGGCGTGCTAAAAAAAAAGAAGCCTGCGGATAGCATTGACTGGACCCCTCAGCGGGTTCAGGCTTTCACAAACGCCAAAAGGGTGCTCGTAAATGCAGCTTTGCTGGCCCACCCAGCCCCGTCAACGTGGATAGCGCTCACCACAGATGGTAGATGGTAGTTATTAATGACGTCCTCCGCAATGTGATGAACCAATTTGTATTCGTTTACTAAGACGATATTCTCATTTTTTTTCGCACACCAGAGGAACACAAGGTCCATGTCAAGGTCATGTTACAACGGCTCCTGCAAAACCAACTTTTTGTGAAAGCTGAAAAGTGTGAGTTTTTCACCAGCTCCACTTCCTTCCTGGGATTTATTGTGGCGGAGGGGGAGCTGAGAGCCGACCCGGCTAAGGTCAAGGCTGTGCTGGATTTGTCTACACCCCATTCCCACAAGAAGCTCAAATGCTTTTTGGAGTTTGCAAATTTCTATTGCAGCTTCGTCAGGAACTACAGTGGGGTAGCACAGCCTCTTATGCAGCTAACCTCTGTAAAGGTGCCATTTCTCTGGTCTGAGGCAGCCGAGCAGGCTTTTTCCAAATTAAAAAGCCTGTTCTCCAATACACCCATCTTGGCCCAGGTTGACCCTCAGCTCCAATTTACCCTGGAGGTGGATGCTTCTGATTCAGGGGTAGGCGCTGTCCTCTCACAGTGCTCAACCAACGACCAGAAGCTCCACCCATGCGTGTTTTTCTCTCAGTGGCTCACCCCAGCCAAGAGAAATTACGATCAAGAGCTCCTGGCCATTAAGTTGGCTTTAGAGGAGTGGAGGCACTGGTTAGAGGGAGCAGTCCATCCCATAGTCATGTGAACTGATCTCAAGAATTTAGAATACCTCCGGTCGGCCCGCCGACTTAATGCCAGGCAGGCCTTCTGGGCCTTATTCTTTCTCATATTTAATTTCACTATCACTTACAGGCCTGGCTCACGAAATATCAAACCGGACACTCTCTCTCGACAGTTTTGTTCCAACCATTCAGCCCCCCCACCCCCACCCCTCTCCCAGCCAATTGTTGCGCCTTCATGCATCCTAGGAGCCCTTACTTGGGAAATTGAGCAGAGGGTCCGACAGGCCCAGTCCCTGGATCCCGAACCAGTGGGGTGCCCTAGAGACCGCCTGTTTGTTCCTGCCGCCCTCCACAGTGATGTCATCCAGTGAGGCCACTCCAGTCACTTCGCCTGTGATCCTGGGGTTATTCGGACAATAGACCTGGTCCGTTCTGGTGGCCCACCCTGCGGACGGATGTTCGACTACGTGAAGGCATGCCAGACTTGCGCATGTAACAAGTCCAATCCTCACCCCCTGCCTACTTTATCCCTTACCCATCCCCAGTTGACCCTGGTCCCATATCTCCTTGGACTTTGTCACAGGACTTCCCCCCTCTCATGGCAAGACGGTCATCCTCACTATTGTTGACAGATTCTTCAAAACGATTCATCTGGTTCCCCTCCCCAAATTACCCTCCGCCTCTGAAACTGCTGATCTCATCACCATTCACGCCATCCGCCTTCATGGTATCCTTATCGACATTGTGTCTGACCGGGGCCCTCAATTCACGTCGCAAGTCTGGAAATCCTTCTGCCGATCACTGGGAACCACAGACAGTCTCATGTCTAGTTACCATCCTCAGAGCAACGGGCAGGCTGAGCATACCAACCAGTCCCTGGAGGCCTCCCTCAGATGTGCAGCAGCCGAAAATTTGTCCTATTGGAGCACGCACCTGACCTGGGTGGAAAACGCCCACAATTCCGCTGTTTCCACCGCCACGGGGCTCACACCTTTCAAGGCCTCTATGGGGTATACTCCCCCCCGTTGCCCATGGTGGAGAGGGAAGTCGTGGTGCCGTCTGTGGGAGCTCATGCACGCCACTGCCCCCAGCTCTGGAGGGCCACCCGAGCCACCCTTCTTTGCTCTATGGAGCACAACCAGACCGGAAGCAGACCTCAGCTCCCGAGTACAAGGTTGGGCAGCACATGTGGCTATTGGTGGACCAGATACCCTTGAAAGCTGAATCTAGAAAATTATCTCCTCGCTTCTTGGGTCTGTTCCCTATCATCAGGATCATCAGTGATGCCACGGTCTGCCTACAGCTCCCATGGACCCTTCATGTCCACCCGACTTTCCACGTCTCTCAGATCAAACTCCTCTCCACCAGTCCTCTATGCCCCCCCCCCCCGAAGCCACCTCCCCTCCCTTGGACCCTCGATGCCAGACCACCTATACTGTCTGGAGGATTCTGGACGTTCGCCGCCAAGGCTGAGGCTTACAATATCTAGTCCACTGGGAGGGCTACAGCCCTGAAGAAAGGTCGTGGATCCCCAAATCCTATTTCCATGACAAAGGGATGGTCTGGGCCTTTCACTAAGCCCATCCAGAGAAGCCCAGTAGACCACCAGGAGACATTCCTTGGGGGGGTGGGGGGAGGCACTGTCATATCCAGGTGAGCGCACACCCCCTCCTTCCTGCTAAGCTTCCCCAGCTCCACAGGCAATCATCTCACCTACGTGAGTGGACTCTCCTGCCGCCTCATCATCGCCAGCACTTATAAGAACCATCACGTGGAAACCTCAGCACTGGCTCGTTGGGTTGCTCTCATCCGTGCGGTGTGTCTCCGGGGATTGTTGTGAGCTCATCTGCTCCATCATCCTCACCCCGCCTCAGCTTCCTATCTCCACCAAGTCAGATATCACCCAGTTCTCATTTCCCGACCAGCTTCATCCTGCTGGTTTGTCTATTCCTACTGGGTTCTCTGTCGGATTCTCTGCTCGGTACACATACAGTGGGGCAAAAAAGTATTTAGTCAGCCACCAATTGTGCAAGTTCTCCCACTTAAAAGATGAGAGAGGTCTCCAATTTTCATCATAGGTATACCTCAACTATGAGAGACAAAATGAGAAAAAAAAATCCAAAAAGTCACATTGAATGATTTTTAATGAATTAATTGGTAAATTCCTCGGTAAAATAAGTATTTGGTCAATAACAAAAGTTCATCTCAAAATTTTGTTATGTACCCTTCATTGGCAATGACAGAGGTCAAACGTTTTCTGTAAGTCTTCACAAGGTTTTCACACACTGTTGCTTGTATTTTGGCCCATTCCTCCATGCAGATCTCCTCTAGAGCAGTGATGTTTTGAGGCTGTCGCTGGGCAACACGGACTTTCAACTCCCTCCAAAGATTTTCTATGCGGTTGAGATCTGGAGACTGGCTAGGCCACTCCAGGACCTTGAAATGCTTCTTACGAAGCCACTCCGTCGTTGCCCAGGCGGTGTGTTTGGGATCATTGTCACGCTGAAAGATTCAGCCACGTTTCATCTTCAATGCCCTTGCTGATGGAAGGAGGTTTTCACTCAAAATCTCACAATACCTGGCCCCATTCATTCTTTCCTTTACATGGATCAGTCGTCCTGGTCCCTTTGCAGAAAAACAGCCCCAAAGCATCATGTTTCCACCGCCATGCTTCACAGTAGGTATGGTGTTCTTTCTCCTCCAAACACAATAAGTTGAGTTTTTACCAAAAAGTTCTATTTTGGTTTCATCTGACCATATGACATTCTCTCAATTCTCTTCTGGATCATCCAAATGCTCTCTAGCAAACTTCAGATGGGCCTGGTCATGTACTGGCTTAAGCAGGGGGACACGTCTGGCACTCCAGGATTTGAGTCCCTGGCGGCGTAGTGTGTTACTGATGTAGCCTTTGTTACTTTGGTCCCAGCTCTCTGCAGGTCATTCACTAGGTCCCCCGTGTGCTTCTGGGATTTTTGCTCACCGTTCTCGTGATCATTTTGACCCTACGGGGTGAGATCTTGCGTGGAGCCCCAGATTGAGGGAGATTATCAGTGGTCTTGTATGTCTTCCATGTTCTAATAATTGCTCCCACAGTTGATTTCTTCACACCAAGCTGCTTACCTATTGCATACTCAGTCTTCCCAGCCTGGTGCAGGTCTACAGTTTTGTTTCTGGTGTCCTTTGACAGCTCTTTGGTCTTGGCCATAGTGGAGTTTGGAGTCTGACTGTTTGAGGTTGTGGACAGGTGTCTTTTATACTGGTAATGAGTTCAAACAGGTGCCATTAATACAGGTAACGAGTGGAGGACAGAGGAGCCTCTTAAAGAAGAAGTTACAGGTCTGTGAGAGCCAGAAATCTTGCTTGTTTGTAGGTGACCAAATACTTATTTTACCGAGGAATTTACCAATTAATTCATTAAAAATCCTTCAATGTAATTTTCTGGATTTTTTTTTTCTCATTTTGTCTCTCATAGTTGAGGTATACCTATGATAAAAATTGGAGACCTCTCTCATCTTTTAAGTGGGATAACTTGCACAATTGGTGGCTGACTAAATACTTTTTTGCCCCACTGTAAGTGGCTAATTTGTCTTTCCACTTCTCTGCCTCCCTTCTCTCGTTAATTACTCTCGTCTGTAGAGAAGTTTGTCAGCCTGATCGAGGCACTCCATACAGGTATGCAAGCAAACGTGGCAATGAGTGGTTCAGTATCTAAAGACTTTTCAGTAAGCAATGGGGTGAAACAAGGGTGTGTGCTGGCACCTACACTCTTCTCGCTATATCTGGCAGCCATGCTTGAGGTGGCCTTCAAAGACACTTCAAAAGGAATACACATTCAAACAAGGAAAGAAGCAGATTTGTTCAATGTGGCACAGTTTAAAGCCAAGAGTAAGATATCGATAAAGGTAGTAAGAGAAATGCTCTTTGCCGATGACAGTGCTCTAGTTGCACACAGTGTGGAAGATATACAATCTTTAGTGGAGAAATTTGCAAGAGCAGCTAGCCAATTCAGCTTCCAAATCAACATCAAGAAGACAGACTGCCTTTATTAACCACCGAAGTTCCAATTATCAACATCACTACCACAAGAGATCAGCATTGGTACAGAGCCACTAGTCAAATGCAAGACTTTCAAGTTCCTAGGTAGCACTGTTTCAGAGAATGCTAGGCTGGAGGATGAACTATCTCTCAGAATGGGAAGAGCGAGTGCTGTGTTTGGAAACTTGAGGGAGAGGCTGTGGAACAATCGACATGTGTGAAATGCAAAGTGTACAGAGCGACAGTACTGGCTACTCTATTGTACGGTGCTGAAACTTGGACTGTCTACAGAGTGCAGGTGAAGAAACTCCATGTGTACATGAGACACCTTCGAGCCATAATGAACATCTCATGGAAAGACAAGATAACCAACATAGAAGTGTTGAAACGAGCTGGTCTGCCATCAATGGAGGACATGCTAATGGTAACTGGTAAATGGTGTTCACTTATATAACGCTTTTATTCTCATCTCTTGATGACCAAAGCGCTTTACAGATCCTGCCATCCACCCATTCACACACACATTCACACACTGATGGTGAATACAGACAAACCTGAGATGGCTCAGACATGTTGGGAGGATGGACCACCAGCGTCTCCCTCAGCAGTTACTCTACTCACAGTTATGCTAGGGCAAACGCAATCAGGGTAGATCAAGGCTCAGATTTAAAGACACTGTAAAAAGAAGTTGGACATAGACAGGACTTCCTGGCAACGGAAGGCTAAGGACAGAGCTGCGTGGAGGAATCTGATCAGACCTAAATTAAACAGTCATTGTTGCCCACGACAGACTGCTATGATGATGATGATGTCCCCATAGGCCGAGTCTTCCCCTGGTGAGTGACATTTTCTCTATCAGTGCTCCTCTGCTTTTTGAAATTAATAAACTGTTTAAACGTTGCTCCTCTCGGTCATGAGTGTTTTCTCTGGTGTTGCACCCTGCACGTGAGCTGTTCATTCTATCAATATGACAGATACTATACACAGGACCATCCCACCTACCATTCAAGTATTCCACCAGTGTCTCACAGTGAGTTCAATACATCTTACATATTAATACTACACCTCTAACATATATCCTTTTAGAAAATAATGTTTATGCCTCTTTTTGAATTGGTTTCTGTTTGTACATAGTTTCAGTTCCAGCTCCAGACTGTTCCACAAATCCACACCACAGACAGATATGCACATACTTTTCTTTGTTGTTCAAACCTTAGGTTTTGTAAAGTTTAAGTCTCCTCTCAAATTGTAATCATTGTCTCTTTCTTTGAATTTTTTTTTGTATATTGGTTGGAAGTTGATTGTTAATTGCCCTGTACATTATTTGTGCTGTCTTAAATTTGACTGAATCCATGAACTTTGTGGCATGCGACTTTAAAAACAGGGAATTGGTATGGTCTCTATATCCTACATTATTTATTATCCTTATAGGTTTTTTTTTTTTTGTAATGTGCATATTGGCAGTAGGATGGTTTTGTAGGTGTTTCCCCAGACCTCTACACAGTAGTTAAGATATGGTAAAAACAGTGAATTGTACAGTAAGTATTATGATTGATAGTCCAAAATGTGTCTTGTCTTCCCCAGTATCCCTATACATTTTGCTAACTTGGCCTGGATGTGACTGATGTAAGGTTTCCAGCAGATCTTATTATCTAGTGTCACCCCCAGAAACTTATTTTCCTGTACTATTTCAATTCTGGTATCATCTATCATTACCATTATTTCGTAATTTAATTTATGATTTCCAAACAACATAATCTTTGTTTTTCTTTTTTTTAATCAAATTTAGAAAGAATTTTTTTTTGTTGAACCACTGCATTAACCTTTTCATTTCTGTTGAGACCACCTCTAAAACCTGCTGTAAATTCTCACCAGTGCAAAGGATATTTGTGTCATTCGCAAACAAAATAAATTTCAAAATTTTTAATACTTGGACTTCCGGTCTGGACGCCATGGCGACTGCAGCTTAACACTGAAGCTCTCAGACCCAATCCAGGATAACACCTTGAAAATCAAACTTAACGGATTTTTGGAGGAGTGAAAATCAAAAGACAAAATCATCATGTCTAAAGGAAAACAGAAGAAACTGAAATTCTCCAGGCCAGGACACGTATCGGCCGGAGAATCTGAACTGGAAGATCTCCGTTCAGAAGACGAGGAACTGGTGATAGCTAACAAAAAGGTTAGCCTGAAATCACTATTTGAGGAGCTACGACGATTTCGCCGAGAAGTTACGGCCGAATTTCGGGAATTCAGAGAAGAATTGAAAAGGACAAACAGCAGAGTGGACCAGGCCGAGAACCGAATCTTGGAAACAGAGGAACGAATAAAAGTGCTCGAAGATTCTGTGCTGGACCTACGCAAAAGACAAGCATCTATAGAGGCTAAGCTAACCGACCAAGAAGGAAGACAAAGAAGAGACAACATAAGAATTCATGATCTGATAGAAGGAGCCGAAAACGGTTTTAACTCAATGGCAGATGGGGGGAATCCTTACTAAGAGAGAAATTGGATATTCCACAAACCACCGACTTGAAGATAGAAAAGGCACATCGTTCATTAGCCGCTAGGCCGGCGGCGGAAGCGCCCCCACGTTCGGTGTTGGTAAGATTTTCCAATTTCAAAATAAAACAAGAGGTTGTAAGACTGGCCTGGCAGAAAAAAGGATTTATGCACCAGGAGAGAAAAGTCTACGTGGAACACGATTACGCCCCGGAGGTCCTTAAAAAGCGCAGGGAATACAATGACGCGAAAAAGGTGTTAAGAGAGAAGAAATTGCGCTTTCAGACTCCATTTCCTGCGAAGTTAAGGGGCTTCTACGGCGATGAAACGTGTCTCTATAATTCGGCGGAAGAAGCAACAGCTGACATGGCGAAAAGAGGGCTCCCGGTAACGGTATTTAAACCCGCAGCAGACCCGAGTGAGAAGATCAAAGCGCAAACATGGACAACACAAAGACCTTCAAAATCCACGGACCAGCAGCGGGAAACCCAGCGCCAGAGCGTCGCGGATAAACTATCCGTTTTCAGGTTGGAATAGCGACCTTTTTTTTTTTTTTCTCTTGAATCAATCCGCACATCCAACCCCCCCTCATACAAAGTAACAGACATTAAAGGAGATGCGTATTCAGCATGTGGTAAAACATTTCATGGAACAGTCATAATATTTGAAACAAATAAGTCTTTGTAATAAAAAAAAAAAAAAAAAAAAAACTTGTTAAAATAGAAATGTGACAATAATCCACATGTTCTCCTCATACTAACAAATACTGTTTTTGCGTGAATGTTTGATGTGATGGGGGTGGGAGGGTGCACACAATTTCACAGGGTTTAGGCATAAAAGGAAAAAAAAAAAATCATTACAAGTTTGGATTGGGTTCTGAAACTCACGTTAAAAGCATGGGGCAGCTTACAGGGGTAAGAGAGGGCCCTCAACACGTAACAGAGTTTGAGGAATTTCCCTCAGGGCCTTCACTCCATCAAGGCTCTTCCAGGGTCTTTAAAAAGACCTCAGCTCAGGAAGTTCTTCTGACAGCTTTTTGTTTTAAAGTTTTATACACTATGTTCTTAATGTTTTTCTTGTTTTTAATGTTCTTTCAGTTTCTGAGTAGCACAAATGAGGGCCACCACACAGTTATACTAAACAAAACAACACAATGGAGAAACAGGGTGTAACCAAAATAATTTCATATAATGTAAAAGGAATCCTGAATCCAGTTAAAAGATCCAAGATTCTAGGCAAAATGAAAAAAGACAAAGCAGGAATAATATTTTTACAAGAAACCCACCTAACAGACGTGGAACACAATGAACTCAGTAGACAAGGGTTTAAAATGATCTCTTCATCTTCATATAAGTCAGGGAGGAGGAGGGGAGTAGCGACATTGATATCAACCAAAATTACATTTGAAAAAAAATCAGAACACAAAGATAAAGAAGGGAGATACAGTTTGGTAACTGGGCGGCTAGAGGGAGAAGATATCACCCTGCTGAATGTGTATGCTCCCCCAGGGGCTAACTGGAAATTTTATAAAAATGTATTCGACCTAATGATAACTAAAGCTCAAGGTTTAGTGATATGTGGTGGGGACTTCAATCTTAGACTGAATCCATACTGGGATGCTTCTGGTAATTCTCCACATCAAAATAACACCCAAAACAGGAAGACTCGGATGCTACTAAAAGAAATGGGAATCTGTGACGTGTGGAGGGAACTCAACCCCAGTGTAAAAGACTATACATTTTACTCAACTCCACATTCATCTTACTCAAGGATTGACTATTTTTTTATGTTTAATAGAGACATTGGAAGAGTAAAAACATGTAAAATAGGACTGATGGATCTCTCTGACCACAGTCCGATCTACATGGACTTAAATATCCCAAAATACACAAATAATACATTTTCTTGGAGGTTAAATTCAAATGTCCTGAAAGGACCATTGAAAGATGAATTGGAATCAGATATTCTCAGATATTTGGAAGATAACGATAATGGAGAAGTATCCCCTTTAATACTGTGGGATGCATGCAAAGCTGTAATAAGAGGAAAGATTATTGCAAAACTGGCAACCCAAAAGAAACTAAGACAAGAAAAACTATCCACATTAGAGTCAGAACTTAGGAACCTAGAAAAAGAACACAAAGGCAACACTCATTCTACTGACTCGCTCAAGATTAAGGAAATTAAAAACCAAATAAATGAGATCTACACAATAGAAATCCAGAAGAAACTTACATTTTTGAAACAAAAATACTATGAAGCAGGCAGTAAATCGGCAAAATTGCTAGCCTATAAATTGAGGAAACATCAAACAGAAAGAGCAATCTACAAAATCAGAGACCCAGTATCAAAGGAAATAAAATTCAGAATTCAGGATATTCTTAAAAGCTTCGAGAATTACTATAAGAACTTATACTCCCACAAAAAACATAAAAACGCATCCGAGGCTTTCCTAAACACATTAAACCTTCCCCAACTTACGGAGTCACAAAATAAAACACTACTGTCAGAAATACATCCTAAAGAATTGGAAAAAGCAATTATGAAAGTTAAAGCTAACAAATCCCCAGGAGCTGATGGCTATACAGCAGAGTGGTACAAAACCTTTAAACAGCAACTATCTCCTCTCCTCCTGAAAACATTTAATTATGTCCTCCACACAGGGGAAATCCCCCCCTCCTGGAGAGAAGGGGTCATTGCAGTTATACCTAAACCTGAAAAGGATAAACTAGAGTGCTCCAACTACAGACCAATCAGTGTACTAAATCAGGACTATAAGCTTTTTACCATTATCCTTGCCAAAAGGTTAGAAAATATACTGACAGACCTAATTCATTTAGACCAAACAGGTTTTATAAGACAAAGACAGACACAAGACAACATTCGACGCACTTTACACATAATTCATCATATAAAAAAATATAACTTAAATGCAGTCATATTGGGATTAGATGCTGAAAAAGCATTCGATTCGGTTGACTGGTCTTTTCTATATAGAATCTTATCCAGTTTCAATTTTCATAACAACTTCATTAGAACTATACAGGCATTATATAAAAAACCAACAGCTAAAATAAGGATTAACGGTAATTTATCATCATCTTTTGAACTGGAAAGAGGATGTCGTCAGGGCTGCCCCCTGTCTCCACTGCTCTTTGCAATCTTCATAGAACCTCTGAGCCAATGGATAAGACAAAACCAAAAAATTCAAGGTATTACACTTGGTCAGAAGGAACATAAAATAGCACTCTTTGCTGATGACATTTTAATATACCTAGGGCAGCCGGACACTTCTTTACCAGAACTAACCTCAGTTTTTTCAGAGTATGGAGATTTATCGGGGTACAAATTAAACATGCATAAAACCCAAGTTTTAACATTCAACTATGACCCAAATCATTATTCACTAAGCAAACTCAAAACTAACTGGGAGTCGGAATCTATGAAATATCTGGGGGTCAATATCCCGAAACAACTCAACAAAATTATATCACTAAACTATGATCCACTGGTGACAAAAATAAAATCTGACCTAGCAAGATGGAATATGATACCATTCTTGGGTACTGCACAAAGAATTGAAGCAGTCAAAATGAATATACTTCCACGTCTTCTATACCTTTTCCAAACAATACCGGTAGAACCTCCCAAAAAAACATGGCAGGAGCTGGACAGAAGGATCTCAAGATTCATATGGCAGGGCAAGAGACCTAGAATCAGATATAGAACCCTACAGCTAAACAAAGACATAGGTGGGTTCGCGCTGCCAAATATCAGGGACTACTTTAAAGCCGCACAAATTAAAACTTTAGTAGAGATATGTAACCCAGTCTACACTGCACAATGGAAGGAGATCGAATGCCAAATAACAAGTGACATCCCCCTACAGGCGATAATAGGGAACAATGCCTTAACTAAACTCCTGAATAACACTAACCCGTGGATGGAGACCCCGCTAAAAATTTGGTTTAAGATAGTCAGAGAGAATCAAACTAAAGAGCCCTATCGACTTCTGCAATGGATTGCCTATGATCAGGACTTTACTCCTAATAAAACAGACACCAGATTTAAAAGGTGGAAGGAGAAAGGGCTAATAAAATATTACGATTTTTTTAAAGGGCAAATCTTAAGAAGTTTTGAAGATTTGAAAAAACAAGGCCTAATAAATCAAGACCTTTACAGGTTCTTCCAGCTTAGACACCACATAAACAATATACTTAAAAAGGAGGTTTTGGAAAGGGCCCAGTCAGGTGTTCTGAAGGTCTTCTTAATGGCATATAAAGGGATCCCAGGGATCAGATACATTTCTAAAATATACCAAGGTCTTCAAGACTTAAAAGGAGACAACACATCTTATATAAAAGAGAGATGGGAAAAAGAGGGGAATTTCACTTTACAACTGGAAATATGGGAAAAGCTAAATAAACAGCAATGGAAAAGTACCTCATCCCTGCAGTGGAGAGAATTTGGATGGAAAAACTTGGTAAGATTTTTCAGAACACCTGCACAAAACAAATTTACCCATAAGGGATTGAACTGTTGGCGCTTGTGTGGTGAAAAGACTGCAAATCATTTTCATGTGTTTTGGTCATGCCCAGTTATCCACCAATATTGGACCAATGTACAGACAATATTGGGGAAAATATTCAAAATAACAGTTCCCTTTTCTTTTGTAACTTTGTATTTGGGTTTACTACCGGACTCACTGGAAAGACGAGGAGAAAAATACTTATTCAATGTTTTAATATTGGCAAGCAAAAAAGCTCTAACTAAAAAATGGATGTTGAAGGACTGTCCTACACCTGAAGATTGGACTAATGTGATCCAAGACATTTACTCGATGGAAAAGTTGACATTCGCACTGAGACAGGACATGGATGGGTTCATGAACTTTTGGCAACCCTGGATCGCATATGTGTCTTCCATTAGATCTAATCTTTGACAAATACCATTTCAATAATGGTTCCGCTCTTTGTTCCAACACTACTCAGATGCTCTTTTATCTTTATTTACTTACTTTTTCTTTTTGTTTGTTTTTTGCTGGTTTGTTTGTTTTTTTTATTTGTTTTTTGTTTTTTGTTTTTTTCTCTTTAATTTCACTTTTTCTTTCACTTTAAAAAAAAAAAGGGGGTGTTGTAAGAATTAATCTTCCAATGTTGTCAGATATCAGAAAATAAGGGAACATGTGATGAAAATGTAAACAATGCATTGCTGTAACGACCTGTATACCCTTTACAAAAACTTAAATAAAAAAAAAAAAAAAAAATTTAATACTTGGCATGTGTCTTTTATATATATAAAATAAAGCGTTTGGGTCCTAAAACTGATCCCTGGGGCACACCACAAGTGATGTCCATGAATGGTGATTTGTACTCACCTATTTGTACAAATTGTTGTCTGTTACTTAAATAGTTTTCCACAGTCCGACCGCTCTTATTCCATACCTTTCCAATTTACTCAGTAGAATTCTGTGGTCAATGGTGTCAAAAGCTTTCTTTAAATCTACATTATGGGGGACCCATGCTGTAGTCTTCCTCTCAGTAGTTTTCCTCTCAGACTGAAAGACATGGAGATGCAGTAGTTTCCTCTGATGGAAGAGCATGGAGATCAAAGGGCTGGGGGACAAAGGGGAATTGTCATGGGGGAGTGAATTGTAATGCAGGACCTCAGGTAGCAGGGACGTGTGAATGTTGGGATATAAGAGAGAGTCCCTTCTACATGATGTTAATGTTTTCTGATTCTGGAAGATATATCTTCCTTCTTCTTTCTACACCTTTCACTCTGTATACAGTATATATCACGGACGCATGGATCACCCCGGGGGTCTCCCGGGTCGGCGGACGGAGCCACGGTTTGCAGCGGGAGACGTTACAGCGGGGAGGAGCTAGTGCTAGCTAGCACTTGGCCGCCGCCCGGTGCTAATGGGAAACTCGACGTACCGGGAGCTGTAGCGAAAAATGACGCGGGTACCGGGCTGGAGTTTAGGCGGCGTGAAAGAAATATAAGACAGAATAATAAAGAGCGATGGCAAGAACCAAGCAGACCGCCCGTAAAATCTACTGGAGGAAGAAGCCCCCCCCCCCCCCCCCCCCCAGGAGACAGCTAGCCACCAGGGCTGCTCGGAGAGGCGCTCCGGCCACCGGCAGAGTGAAGAGGCCTCGCCGTCACAGGCCCGTGGCTCTGAGAGAGATCTGTCGCTGCCAGAAATCCACAGAGCTGCTCATCCGTAAGCTGCCCGTCCAGCGCCTGGTGAGGGAGATCGCTCAGGACTTCAAGACCGTCCTGCGTTTCCTGAGCTTCGCCGTCATGGCTCTGCAGGAGACCAGCGAGGCCCACCTGGTGGTCTCTTCTTCGCTAAGGGGGTCACCATCATGCCCAAAGACTTCCAGCTGGCCCGCTGCATCCGCGGAGAGAGAGCTTAGACTTTCTGCTGCACATTCACCAGCCATAATGCTCTGCACTGTGTGTCTATATATATATACATTTATAGTAATATGGACATATGTTTACTAGATGTTGTTTTTTCTTGCCTTCTGATTGTTGCTCTGAGTGTTGCTATCCCTATGCTGTTGCAATCCTGGAATTTCCCCATTGTGGGACTAATAAAGGCTTATCTTATCTTATCTTATCTTAAGATGTGCAAGAGAGCAATAAAGTTTATCTGCTCAGAAAGCTCGGTCTGGTTATTGCCTTTCTCCACACTGGTGACCCTTGACGCAGAATGGAACACGAGGCAAACACCCCGTAGATTATCCAGACGGGAAGCCCCAGCAATGCGTGCGCCGTTTTGGTCAAACTCCCAGACTTTTGGCTGCACGAACCGAAGTCTTAGTTCCTTCACACTGAGGCCCAGTTCACCCTCCGGGGAATAACTGCAGATGACACCAGATATTACTACGTGGTCGCAGCGCTGGACGCTCGCACCACTCAGCAGGTGGCGAGCATGCTCCAACAGCCCCCAGCCCGCGACAAATACGGGGCTCTCAAAACCGCGCTGACCCGGCGCTACACGGACTCGGACTCGGAGTGCGAGAGAGCGGAGAGGCTCCTGACGCGCTCCAAGTTAGGAGACGGGTCGGCGGTCGAACTGATGGAGAAGATGATGGCGTTGATGGGCACGGATGACAGGCATTTTCTATTTGCCCACTTTTTCCTCCGGAACCTTCCAACGGCGGCCAGAGCGGTCCTTGCCAACTCGCTGCTGCTGGCCGCACGTGACTACCATGCGCTAGCCCAGGAGGCAGATTGGATCATCCTCACCACCAGAGCCCTCACAGCGAACCCAGCCGTGTCCGAACCCAGCGAGATGGCCAGCGGAGGCGAGGAGCCGGCGATGGTAGCAGCAGCGGGAGCCAGGAAGCGCCAGAGAGACACGCTCTGCTCCTACCACCACCGTTTTGGATGCCGATGCGTGCCACCGTGCTAAGTCAAGCATTCTGGAAGTGCCAGGACCGGCAGTCAGTAGCAGCTGCGACCGCCGGTGAAGAAAGCAAGCTGCTCTACATGACAGACTCACACTCAGGGAGACGGTTCCTCGTGGACTCTGGCTCCCAAAAGATCCTAATCCTGCCGTCCTACGCCGACAGGCTGGCAGGAACTAGCAGCCCCGAGCTGATGGCCGCAAACGGCTCAGACATTAGGACTTTTGGTGAGAGGACACTGACTGTATCATTGCACAGCCGTACATACCAATGGACATTCGTCATAGCGGCATGCAGTTTCCCAATCTTAGGTGCTGATTTTTTGTGTGTACACGGACTACTAGTCGATGTTGCTAACAGACGCCTGATTAACGCAGTGTCTTTTGATTCTCTCCCCTGTACAGCTCGAGGAACCGGGCCAACAACACTAACCAACGTCACAGCTCCAGGTGGTAAGTTCCACACACTGCTCACCCAGTTCCCAGCACTCACGGTCCCGACGTTTTTGGCAACCATCACTAAACACGGGGTGGAGCACTTTATTACCACCACTGGGCTGCCCGTTTTCGCATGACCTCGGCGCCTTGACACAGCTAAACTGGCCATAACGTGCGAGGAGTTTGCCAGCTTGGAAAAGCTGGGCATCATCAGGCGCTCAAACAGCTCATGGCATCCCCACTACATATGGTTCCTAAGGCCGAGGGATCGTGGCGACCTTGAGGAGATTTCTGCAGATTAAACAACGCCACAGCGCACGACCGCTACTCGATCCCCCATATCCAGGATTTTTCCATTCACCTAACCGGGGCACACACTTTTTCCAAGATAGACCTGGTCCGTGGTTACCACCAGGTCCCGGTGCGCACTGAGGACATACCTAAAATGGCAGTAATAACCCCGTTTGGTCTGTTTGAGTTTTTACGCATGCCTTTCGGGTTAAAAGGTGCGGCACAGACATTCCAACGCATGATGGATGCGGTGTTGTGTGATCTGCCGTTTATGTTCGTCTACCTGGATGACATCCTGGTGGCCAACGCGTCCGAGGATGAACATGTAGCCTACTTCAGGACAGTTTTCTGGAGGTTGGAGGAGCACGGGTTTATAATCAACCCGGTGAAGTGCCAGTTCGGGGTGACGGGAATCGATTTTTTGGGACACCGCATCTCACCGGAGGGAGCGATACCCTTGCCAGATATGGTGCGCACAGTGGCGAATTTTCCCTGGCCTCAGACGGTCAGGGCGCTGCAGGAGTTTTTGGGGATGGTTAACTTTTACAATCATTTCCTCCCCCACGCAGCCCAGCTCATGCAGCCGTTGTACGCCGCGCTTAAGAAACAGAAGCCGGCGGACAGAGTCGACTGGACTCCTGAGTGAGAGCAAGCGTTTTCTGAGGTTGAAACGGCTTTGGCGAACGCTGCACTACTGGCGCTCCCAGACCCAGCGGCTCAGATTGCGCTCACTACAGACGCATCAGACGTGGCCATAGGGGCCATCGTAGAGCAGCGCGTCGCTGGTTCTTGGCAGCCGCTCACCTTTTTTAGCAGGTCTTTGTGCGAAAATGAGTGTAAATACAGTGCGTTCGACAGGGAGTTGCTGGCTCTCCATTTGGCCAAACGCCATTTCCAGTTCTGGCTGGAAGGGCGCACCTTCACTGCGTTCGTGGACCACAAACCACTAACGTATGCAATGGCCAAGATTTCGGAACCATGGTCGGCCCGGCAGCAGAGACAGCTGGCTGCGATCTTGGAGTTTACAACCGACATTCGTCATGTAGCTGGTAAACTCAATGTGGTGGCTGACTGTCTCTCGTGCGCGTTAGTGGCCCCAGTCTACGTGGGGATAGATTACACGGCCATGGCCGCGGAGCAGATCGACGATGCGGACATTTGCGCGCTCCAGTCTGGACCAACAGGGTTAAGGCTGGAGAGCAGAGTTATGCAAGACGGGGGGCCCCCTTTTATCTGTGACATCTCCACGGGCCGCCCGCACCCGGTGGTCCCACACGCTTGGTGACACCGCGTTTTTGAGTCGGTTCACTCCCTGGCGCACCCAGGAGTGCACGCGTCAGTCAAAATGGTGGCAGAAAAGTTTGTCTGGCCGAGCCTGCGCAAACAGGTGAAAGAGTGAGCTGCAGCCTGTGGAGCATGCCAACGAGCCAAAGTGCACAGGCACACAAAGGCCCCCTTGAAGCCGTTCCATATCCCGGCTAAGAGGTTCGACCACGTTCACGTGGACCTCGTGGGCCCCCTCCTGCCATCGCAGGGGTTCACGCACCTCCTGACAGTGGTGGACCGCACCACGCAATGGCCCGAAGCAGTCCCGCTAGCTTCCACCGCGTCCGCAGACGTAGCATGCGCTTTTTTGACAACATGGGTGGCACGTTTTGGCACCCCTTCGGACATCACGTCCGATCAGGACCCACAGTTTGTGTCCGACCTCTGTTCCATGATGCCCTGGAGCCTGGGTGTCTCAATTCATCGCATAACCGCTTATAACCCACAGGCCAATGGGTTACGCGAACGTTTCCATAGGTCACTGAAAGCAGCTCTCAGGGCTTCGCTTACGGATGCAAACTGGGTGGACCGATTGCCGTGGGTTCTATTAGGGTTGCATTCCGCACTGAAGGAGGATTCGGCGGCTTCCCCAGCAGAGCTGGTTTTTTCGCAGCCGCTGCAGCTCACAGGGGAATTTTTACCAGATAACCCCGCGCCGAACACCCATCCGTCCCCACGTTCACAACACAGCGCAGACGCAGGGACGCTACCTGGCCCGGCCCACCACTGTTTTCCCCGCACTTTTGTGCCAAAAACCTTGAAGGACGCGGCGTTCGTGTTTGTCAGGCACGATGCCCACCGGACCCCATTGCGCCCACTCTACGATGGCCCGTTCAGAGTGCTGGAAACCGGGGACAAACATTTTGTGTTAGACTTGGGGGGACGCCGGGAGAGAATCTGTATAGACAGCCTTTGTTGTAGCAGACGAGCAGGTGGTGTTGGCCCGAGCTCCTTGGCGCTGAAAACCCCCACTGAGAGCTCCCCAGGTAAACGATTCATCAGAGCAGTCACACGAGCATGCTGAATGTGCCCCCCCTTCCATTGTCCCCCCACAGACCGACACACCCCCAGGAACCCACCACCGGCACAGCAGCGCTGCGGAGCCGAAGACCCCCCGTTACAGCAGCTATGAGCGGAGGCTGAAGCCGAGAGGACGGGAGGGTTAACACTCAGTCTGAGACTCTGGAGGGGCGGTGTGGGGGACCCATGCTGTAGTCTTCCTCTCAGTAGTTTTCCTCTCAGACTGAAAGACATGGAGATGCAGTAGTTTTCCTCTGACGGAAGAGCATGGAGATCAAAGGGCTGGGGGACAAAGGGGAATTGTCATGGGGGAGTGAATTATAATGCAGGACCTCAAGTAGCAGGGACGTGTAAGTGTTGGGATATAAGAGACAGTCCCTTCTACATGAGGTTAATGTTTTCTGATTCTGGAAGATGTGAGAGAGAGCAATAAAGTTCATCTGCTCGGAAAGCTTGGTCTTTTTATTGCCTTTCTCCACAACATGCTCCTACAGCAAACTTTTTTTTATCTATGCAACTTGTGATAGTAATTTTAATTTTAAAACTCTGTTACATGTTCAGAGATAGAAATTAGGCAGTGCTGTGTGTACAACCAACAGAAGAGACATATAAAACAAAAGTGCTAATAAATAGTATATCTGTCCAGGGTGTACCCTGCCTCTCGCCCAAAGATGCTGGGATAGGCTCCAGCCTCCCCGCGACCCGAAAAGGATTAAGCGGAAGAAGATGGATGGATGGATTTGATAATACTGTTGGGTGCAGCCATCTTGTAAGTTGGTCATGTCAAGGCTCACCCGACTTCTTGAGCTGAAAAATGTATTTAATGATAAGATAAGATAAGATAAGATAAGCCTTTATTAGTCCCACAATGGGGAAATTCCAGGATTGCAACAGCACAGGGATAGCAACACTCAGAGCAACAATCAGAAGGCAAGAAAAAACAAGCAAGCAAGAGCAGCTAATATACATATGTACATATTACTATAAAATATATATACACACACACACACACACACAGACACACAGTGCAGAGCATTGTAGCTGGATGGAATAAATATATGAATATATGAACACACAGTGCAGAGCATTGTAGCTAGATGGAATAAATATGTAAATATATAAACACCCACAGTATGGAGCATTGCAGCTAGGTGGAATAAATATGCAAGTATATAAACACACACAGTGCGGAG
The DNA here is from genome assembly GCA_020510985.1 of Pholidichthys leucotaenia. Lineage (NCBI taxonomy): Eukaryota > Metazoa > Chordata > Actinopteri > Cichliformes > Pholidichthyidae > Pholidichthys > Pholidichthys leucotaenia. The sequence continues at coordinate 90,151,028 of CM035840.1, read as the reverse complement.
CAATGTAGCTAGATGGAATAATATGTAGATATATAAAAACACAGTGCGGAGCATTGTAGCTAGATGGAATAAATATATAGATATATAAATATAAACACACCCAGTGCAGAGCATTGTAGCTAGATGGAATAAATATGTAAATATATAAACACACACAGTGCAGAGCATTGTTGCTAGGTGGGATGAAACAGCATAACCGTCTATTTAGTTATCCTACATGGTATGATTATGTGCCCATACATATTCTCACCCTCCATAGCGACCGGTATGTTCCTAGTTGTATGCCGGAGAGGACCATTGTGTAAGTCTATTGCATCTTTTGCATTCAAAAAAAAAAAAAAAAAAAAAAAAAAACTATTAGTTTGTTACGTCTTTTTGCTATCTCTGCGAGCAGCCCTGCTTAGGTTGTACAGTCTGACAGCCGTTGGTAGGAAGGACCTACGAAACCTCTCGGTTGTGCACCTGGGATGATGTAGTCTGCTGCTAAATGAGCTCCTCAGTGCATCCAGTATGTCCTGCATAGGGTGGAACTCGGACTCCAGCAGAGATGACAGTTTAGCCACCGTCCTTCTCTCTCCTATCTCCTCCATCGGATCAAGGCGTTGCCCCAGGACAGAGCTAGCTTTCTTAATCAGTTTGTTCAGCCTCTTCCTATCGGCTGCAGTAATGCCACTGCCCCAGCAGACCACTCCAAAAGTGATGGCTGATGCCACCACCGTGTCATAGAATGACTTCAGCAGCGCCCCTTGTACACCAAAAGACCTGAGTCTCCTCAGCAGGAACAGCCTGCGCTGTCCCTTCTTGTAGAGTGCGTCAGTATTGTGTGACCAGTCTAGTTTATTGTTCAGATGAATACCCAGGTACTTGTAGGATGTCACCATCTCGATGTCTGTTCCCTGTATATTTACTGGTGCTGTGAGGGGCTGCCCATGCCTGCGGCAGTCCACCACCAGCTCCTTAGTTTTCCTCGCGTTGATCTGGAGGCAGTTCCGATGGCACCAGTCCACAAAGTCCTGGATAAGCCCTCTGTACTCAGCTTCATCTCCGCTGGAGATGAGACCAACGATCGCAGAGTCATCAGAGAACTTCTGTAGATGGCAATGTGTTGTGTTGTGTGAGAAGTCCGCAGTATAAAGAGTGAACAAGAAGGGAGCCAGCACCGTTCCCTGGGGGGCCCCCGTGCTACTGATGATCGTGTCGGAAACACAGTCCCGGGTTCTCACAAACTGAGGCCGGTTCGTGAGGTAGTCCAGGATCCATGATGACAGGTGCTGGTCCACCCCTGCGCGCAGCAGCTTGTCCTTCAGGATCATCGGTTGGATGGTGTTGAAAGCACTGGAGAAGTCAAAGAACATGATCCTCACCATATTCCCGGGCTTCTCCAGGTGGGACAGAGAACGGTGAAGGAGGAAGATCACCGCATCCTCCACCCCAATGCCATGCTGGTAGGCGAACTGGAGTGGATCCATCGCTGGTTCCACCAGGGGGCGGAGATGAGCAAGGAGCAGTCTCTCCAGGGTCTTCATCAAGTGGGACGTCAAGGATTTGAAGTACTACAAGGACACATCCCCAAATCTCACTCAGAGAAAAGGAACAGTCTATCACCCACTTTATTCAAACTTTGTTTTTGAGACTCAGCAAGTCAAGACAGGGTTAGCTTAAATGCACTGTAGCCTTTCTTTTCTTTTTCCAACACTAGGCAGATGAAATGTTATACTAAAGAGTAGTGTAAAAGATGTACAGTGGTGTGAAAAAGTGTTTGCCCCCTTCCTGATTTCTCAGTTTTTTGTATGTTTGTCACACTTAAATGTTTCCGATCATCAAACAAATATAAATATTATACAAAGATAACACAAGTAAACACAAAATACAGTTTTTAAATGAAGGTGTTTATTACTAAAGGAAAAAAATCCAAACCTACATGCCCTGTGTGAAAAAGTGATTGCCTCCTAAACTTAATAACTGGTTGTGCCACCCTTAGTCGCAACAACTGCAATCAAGCATTTGCGATAACTGGCAATGAGTCTTTTACAGTGCTGTGGAGGAATTTTGGCCCACTCATCTTTGCAGAATTATTGAAATTCAGCCACATTGGAGGGTTTTCGAGCATGAACTGCCTTTTTAAGGTCATGCCACAGCATCTCAATCGGATTCAGGTCAGGACTTCTCCTTCAGGTTTTTTTGTAGTGTTAACTCTTTGTTCTATGTTCATATTGTTCATACTGGAGCTCCTGTTTGTGTGGTATGGGATGATGATCATGGTTTCTGGTTCCGCCATCCCTGGTGGTATAAGAGGGGCTGCTGGTAGGGGGGCGGTCTTTTCCACCTTTATTCTGCCAAGCAGCTGCATGTACAGTCGGGTGTACAGAGTCCAGTTGTTTAATAAAGTAGTGTTCAGCTCCACTCCTGGCCTCGTCCTTGTGTACGAGTTATGACATAACATTTGGTGACGAGAGATTAACTCATGGAGGCGTGTGGAACACCAATTCGTCCATTCCTGGAGCTCCTGGAGGAGCCGCCTGTGCCGTGGCCTCGTTGGTATGAAGCTTTCCAGACGTACATGGTGGAGCTAGACCTGGGAAGAATGGAGAAACTGCGAGCTTGTGCATTGTTGGTACACAACCTGGGAATGGAGGGTCAAAGAATTTTGGGCACGCTGGGAGATGCGGACATGTATGAAGAAGTGGTTAAGTTAATGGCCCGCCATTTCAGAGAGCCGGACAACGTCATCGTTAGGTGGATTAAGTTCAGACAGCGCCGCCAACAGGTAGGCAAACCAATCCAGCAGTTCATGTCGGACTTAAAGCAGTTGGCCGTTGAGTGCCGGTTTGGGCCGTTAGAAGAAGAAATGGTGCGCGACCAGTTGGCGGAACATACCAACTATGCCACAGTTCGCTCCAAGCTGCTCACGTTCCCGGGGGAGTTGACGCTGATGAGGGCTGTCGAGTTAGCGCTACAGCTTGAAGCAGCAGATAAGCTAACTCGGGAGCTAAACGAGCACCTTTCGCCAGGAGGTTCAAGATCCCCCATGGCTGCACAGGTAGTGGACTCGGACAGCGATGGGAGCATTGTGGATGACGTCGAAGAGGCCAGCACTGTATGGATGAGGTCTGCCCCGAAGAAGCCCAGGTGTATGGGTTGTGGGTCCACAACGCACTGCCACAAGGCCAGAGTGTGCAGCAAGAGGGAAGCGCTGTGGAAATTGAGGCAGTTTCCACCATTTCGTGAGGATGTGCCAGTCAGCTGGACAAGAGATCCCGCGCAAGACTTCAACTTCTCCCACTCCAACGGTGGTATACACAATGTCCCCGAGTACCGATGGGTGCACGCACTGCACGGTGATTCTGGATGGAGTTCTGGTACCAGTGTTGGTTGACACGAGAGCAGAGAGTTCTGTGCTAAATTGGGCTACAGTCAGACAGTGTTTTCCCCACAACATGATCGGAAGTTTCTCAGTGACGCTTTGTGGCTATGGAGGAGGACGGTTGGCCACGGTGGGTACCATCATGTTGACGGCTCAGTACAAGTCAGTGACGATGGCCACTGTGGAGTTCATCGTGACGGCCTACGGCTCCAACATCATGTGCTGCAACTTGTTTTATGGCCTTGGATTCTCCATCAGCAGCGGTGCTGGGGAAGAGTTGTTAGATGGCGGACTGTGGGACCGACCAGTTCTGAGGGTCCGGGACGATGCGGTGTGGGATGAACTGTTGCTGGGCACTCTGGAAAGTGGACAGGCTGCATCGCGCTCAGATTCGCCGCAAGAGGACCCTGGTGCCAGTGTCCAAGCTGCCCTGGATGTGGGCACTGGACGGCATGGGGGAGGACCTACGTTGATGAGTGGGGCCCAAATGATGGTCTCAGATGTTCCAGGAGCATGGCCGTGGAGGACTGGTGAACACGGGACCACAAGGGCAGGGTCAGCAGCGGATCCACAAGCAGTCGGGGCAGGACCGAGTGGCGCTGGAAGAGTGAGTGACAGGCAGAAACACCGCAGGCTGTGTGGGGCCCCACTTGGAGTCGCAGACTGGGATTGGCTTCGGGTGGAGGTGAGGTCCAAGAGGGTAAGATAGAAGCAGAACATGGAGCATTACCAGGGTTGGCAGCAGGTGATGGGTGAGCAGCACGATCGATATCTGCTACTGTCAGATGGCTCATGGCCCCATCCCAGTGAGTTACGGTATGCTCCGAAGAAAACGGGTAGGCACAACTCCAAACCACTGGAGCGCTCAGAGGTGTGGAGGAGAAGACGCTCCGAGGAGGAGGCGACCAGCTGTGGTCTGGGAAGCGGACTGCCGCCAGGGGTGGACTGATGGTGAAGGTCTTGGGGTGGGGGGGGGCACGGGTCATCCCCAGCGAGTCATGGGCATGTTATTATTGTTCATTTGTTCTGTGTTAATAGTTTGGGGATTATTTTAGTATTGTATTTTAATAGGAGACACGGCAGTAGTTTGTTTTTTTTTCTTAACTGGACTATAATTTAGAGTAGGTGGCAGAATAACCCACCTTGCTGTGAGGGGGTTAGGACGGCAGTCTACCTGTCCCCCCTAATTTTAGTTATTTTTGGTGTGAATGTCATAGGCCCTTTTTGGTGATTTTAGTTTGTTTATGCTTAGCGGATGATTCGGGTTCCAAATTGGGGTGGGTTGATTGTATGTGTGTTTTGGTCTTTCTGTATGTGTGTGTGTGTGTGGGGGGGGGGGGGTTGTTCTATGTTCATATTGTTCATATTGGAGCTCCTGTTTATGTGGTACAGGATGGTGGCCCCAGTTTTTGGTTCCGCTGTCCCTGCTGGTATAGAGGGGCTGCTGGTAGAGGAGTGGTCTCTTCCACCTTTCTTCTGCCAAGCGGCTGCATGTACGGTCAGGTGTACAGAGTCCAGTTGTTTAATAAAGTAGTGTTCAGCTCTACTCCTGGTCTCGTCATTGTCTACGAGTTATGACATAACAGACAGCAAAATTCATGGTTCCATTTACCACAGCAAGTCTTCCAGGTCCTGAAGCAGCAAAACAGCCCCAGATCATCACACTACCACCACCATATTTTACTGTTGGTATGATGTTCCTTTTCTGAAATGCTGTGTTACTTTTATGCCAGATGTAATGGGACACACACTTTCCAAAAAGTTCAACTTTTGTTTCATCAGTCCACAGAGTATTTTCCCCAAAGTTTGGGGATCATCAAGATTTATTCTGGCAAAAGTGAGACGAGTCTTTATGTTCTTTTTGCTCAGCAGTGGTTTTCGTCTTGGAACTCTGCCATGCAGGCCATTTTTGCCAAGTTTCTTTCTTATGGTAGAGTCATGAACACTGACCTTAACTGAGGCAAGTGAGGCCTGCAATTTTTTGGATGCTGTTGTGGGGTCTTTTGTGACCTCTTGGATGAGTCGTCGCTGCGCTTTTGGGGTAATTTTGGTTGGCCTGCCACTCCTGGGAAGGTTTACCACTGTTCCATGTTTTCGTCATTTGTGGATAATGGCTCTCACTGTGGGGCAGCGCAGTGGTGGAATGGTTAGCACTGCGGCACCACAGCAACTCACCCTTGGCCAGGGGATCCTGGGTTCGATCCCAGCGCCCAACCAACAGTGATCTGTGTGGAGTTTGCATGTTCTCTCCGTGTCTGTGTAGGTTTACTCCGGGATTTCTCTGGTTTCCTCCCACATGCCAAAAACATGCAAGTTAGGTTAATTGGCATCAAACTGGGGATTCTAAGTTGTCCTTAGGTATGACTGTGAGAGTGAATGGTTGTATGTCTCTCTATGTTGGCCCTGCGATGGAATGGTGATCTGTCCAGGGTGTACCCTGCCTCTCGCCCAAAGATGCTGGGATAGGCTCCAGCCCCCCCCACGACCCGAAAAGGATTAAGCAGAAGAAGATGGATGGATGGATGGATGGCTCTCACTGTGGTTTGCTGGAGTCCCGAAGCTTTAGAAATGTCTGTATAACCTTCTCCAGACTGATAGATCTCAATTACTTTGTGTCTCATTTGTTCCTGAATTTCTTTGGATTGCTGCATGATGTCTAGCTTTTGAGGATCTTTGAGTCTACTTCACTTTGTCAGGCAGGTCCTATTTAAGTGATTTCTTGATTGAGAACAGGTGTGGCAGTAATCAGGCCCGGGTGTGGCTAGAGAAATGGAACACAGCTTTCCAAAGATGTGATAAACCACAGTTAATTAATGTTTTAACTGGGGGGGGGGGGGGGGGGTTAATCACTTTTTCACACAGGGCCATGTACAGTAGGTGTGGATTTTCTTTTTACCCTTAATAATAAACATCTTCATTTAAAAACTGCATTTTGTGTTTACTTGTCTTCATTCATTCATTCATTCACTTTGTCTAATATTTAAATTTGATGATCTGAAACATTTAAGTGTGACAAACATACAAAAAAATGAGAAATCAGGAAGGGGGCAAACACTTTTTCACACCACTTTATTGTCAAATCACACATAATTCTTTTTTCATACAGTACATTTAAAAAATTGAAAATTAAAAATACATGGCACCATACTAGATTATCCTTAAATGGTCATTGAATAAAAATTTGGGTTTTTTTGTAGATTTTAACCATCTGAAATGTATCTTTTGGTCCCGTGATTATCAAAAAAAATATGTCAAAACACTAATCTCTCTTGAAAAAACACATGGCCTTTATCTAATTTTTCTTTCCAAGAAGCTTAAACTCTTCGTGGTATTTTCATGTAGATGGATGGGGAACAAAAGGTGTTAGCTTGTGTGTTAACAGTGGTACTAGGAAGCTTGCATTTATATTATTAATTTCTTTTGATTTCAGTCACCCTAATAGACATCATTGTTTCCATCTGGTTCACTAATCCACAGTTGATAACGCAACACAACAAAAATAATTTTTTTGTAAGTTGTCTGTGTTTTTTCAACTGATCTAAGACAATTTTGCACCACTGAATCCGAAAATGACATCCGTTTCTCTCGATCAGGTCAGGTTTTCATACTAAGTTGTAAGCAGTTGTACAGTTGTACTGTAAATTGAATAGCAGACATTGATATTGAATGTCACATCATCATTGTTCAAAATTCAGAGAATTTCAAGAAATAAAAAAGAATTTTGCATCATATAAAGCGAAAATGGGGTCTTGTTCACGAGTGAGGGGAAAATGGAGCGAGAGATCGACAGACGGATTGGAGCAGCATCTGCAGTGATGCGGACGTTGTACCGGTCTGTTGTGGTGAAGAGGGAGCTTAGTTCTAAGGCAAAGCTGTCGATTTACCAGTCAATCTACGTTCCTACTCTCACCTATGGTCACGAGCTTTGGGTAATGACCGAAAGAACGAGATCGCGGATACAAGCGGCTGAAATGAGCTTTCTCCGTAGGATTGCTGGACTCACCCTCAGAGATAGGGTGAGGAGCTCAGTCATCCGGGAGAGGCTCAGAGTAGAACCGCTGCTCCTCCACATTGAAAGGAGTCAGTTGAGGTGGTATGGGCATCTGATTAGGATGCCTCCTGGACGCCTCCCACTTGAGGTGTTTCAGGTACGTCCCACTGGGAGGAGACCCCGGGGCAGACCCAGGACTCGGTGGAGAGACTATGTCTCCCAGCTGGTCTGGGAACGCCTTGGTATCCCCTCTGAAGAGCTGGAGCAGGTGGCTGGGGAGAGGGAAGTCTGGGCTTCTCTGCTTGAACTGCTACCTCCGCGACCCGGACCTCCGGAAAAGCGGTAGAAGATGGATGGATGAATAAAGTGAAAATACCCCTACATGTAAACAAAAACGTAAAAAACATGTGGCCATAGTTGAAAAAGTTGACCTGATTGAGCAAAACCAATGTGATTTTTGGATTCAGCAAATCAAAATTGTCCTAAATCAGCTAAAAAAAATCTTAAGACAATAAATTTGGTGTTGACCAGTGTAATACACAGTACTTACTACATATCTTGTGTCCAGGACTTGACATTAACACCGGCCAACCGGCCAATGGCTGGTGGATTTCAGAAGTGGACAGTAAAATAGCCACACCCACTAGCCACTTTGGCCGGCTGTAGTTTTCTGCAATCAATAACCAGAGGGTTGGCGATACGAATCCCGCTGCCCTCAGCCATCCTGCCGTTGTGTCCCTAGGCAAGACACTTTACCTACCTTGCCTCCAATGTCCATGACACTGGGTATAAATGTGTATAAGTGTTCGGTAGTGGTCGGAGAGGCTGTTGGTGCAGATTGGCAGCTATGTTTCCATCAGTCTGCCCCAGGGCAGCTGTGGCTGCAGTAGTAGCTTACCACTACCAATGTCTGTTTGGAGTGAATGAAAAATGGACTTACTGTAAGCGCTTTGAGAAGTCACTTGACATGTAAAGCGCCATAAAAATCTAATCCATTATTATTATTATTATTATTATTATTTCTCAAATGGCATGTAAAATAATAAACGTATTGCAATGTGAGACTTCAAAACTACAACTCCCACAAGTACTGTTTTTCAGTTTTCTTTCTCTTCTTTTTTCTGGTGAAAACGGGTTGTTTCCATTTAGGTTAAATCCATCAGCAATGACGTCGTGCAGCCATGAAGGGGTGTCCCAATTTATAGAGGTAGGCGAAGGAGTAGGAGTACAAATGAGAATTGGGACGGACCCAAATCCACCTGTACATCACTTTCAAATTGAAAATATTGTTCTCTACCATTTTACAGTATTTACTGCTCTTCATAAATAATTAGACAGTGTTTCTCTTGCTATTTTGTAGCATAAAGGTAATTTACATGGGAAAAGGTTGTAAATTTAGCATTTAAAATTAAATTTAGTAAATTTTAGCATGCTATAGTCCAATCTGATTATATTAAACATAATTTTCCAACCACAAAATTGCTAATGAAAAGGCTGAGTGGCTAGTAACTTTGGAAAATCACTAGCCACAGTCGCTGCTGAGCAAAAAAGTTAATGTCAAGCCCTGCTTGCATCATTTTGGCCTATTTTGTTATGCTTTCACCGTGATGCTAAACTGTTAGCACCACCGAGGCGGCTAGCTGAAGCTAAAAATTTAGCTACTAGTCTTGGCTCATTCACTAATCACTGTTGCCAACTTCTCAGTAAGGAAAGTAGCAACTGGCTGTCCTAAAAGTCGCTAGAAGTCACTAAATGATGTCATCACCTAATTTGCATAATTTGTTATTTGCATGTAATTGTAATGGGTGCTGCTGTAGAACAGAATAATGTTGTGGGAGAGACAAAAAGTGAGTAAAAAACACCCTAAATATGTTTAGAACTACAAATTAACTTTATTCTGTTGATTTTTGGTTTGTTTGTTTTCATTTGGCATTTAAATAGGCCATCACTTCTGTATCACCTCCAATAAAGGCGCTTTTCCATTAGCCCCGCTTAGCCCCGATTAGAAAACCCGACTCGACTCACTTCGATTCGGTTCTGACTTGATTGCTTTTCGACATTACTGCTGGCACACCTGCGGTGGGTGGGATTTCTTGAACAGCGAGGAGGCGGCGCCACACTCTCGTGACGTGAAACACGCGACCGAATCCTCCACAACAAAGAAAATGGCTGATGACGAGGAGAGAAGGAAGGAGGAAGGAGAGAGGAATGACTGTGACATGAAACTGGTGAAATCTATGGTGCTGACTTGTTGTGCTCTGCATAATCTGTGTGAGAGTCATGGAGAGACGTATGACACTACATTGGATGATGCAGTAGATGAACCAGTGGTGGCAGCGACCCAGGAAGCAGAGGAGCAGGGTGGCGATATACGAGATGCTGTGATGCAGTACTTGTCTAGCAATAGGTAGAAATGTAATTTCGTCCACATTTATGTGCATACATATTTCAAAAATGTTGTGCATGTTCCATCTACAATCAATCAATCAATGCATTAGATTTATATAGCGCTTTATCATAGACACTCAAAGACGCTTTTACAGAAATTAAGGGTCATCCACCACCTGGATGGATGAAGCAGCCACAATACGGCGCCATCCCTTTAACCATTCACACACACATTCACACCAAGGGCCACTTTAGAGTCTCCAATTAACCTAACCTGCATGTTTTTGGCATGTGGGAGGAAACCGGAGAAATCCCGGGGTAAACCCACGCATACACAGGGAGAACATGCAAACTCCACACAGATCACTGTTGGTCAGGGGCTGGGATCGAACCCACGATCCCACGGCCAAGGGTAAACTGTGCTGCCGCAGTGCTAACCACTGCGCCACCGTGCAGCCCATCTACCTGTCCTCTGTTGTTCATAACGCTTATCTGTTAAGGTATGGGTAATTGCATACCTGTCAAGGCATACCTCATGCCTCCCTTATTGGGGGGGCTTTCACACCTGTACTGAGTACTTAAAAACTGTATTTATCGGCAGATGAAAGAAAACTGAAGCAAAAAAAAAACTAAACAAACAACAACTGCAACATGAACTATTTCAAACATATTTATTCAAATGTACACTTATATGGACACAATCTTGAGCCATAACTTTTTGGTAATGTGAAAATAATAAGCCAAGTAGCACAAAAAAAAATAAAATAAAAAATGAATAAATAAAAAATAAATGATATTAATTATAAATAAATAAAAATAAATAAAAAAATATTTTTCAAATTTACATTAGCACAAGGTAGATTGCTTAATTTGAAAGTACACAATAAGAATTCTTCTGAATATAGTTCTTAATTGTCAGCTAGATACTGTATACACACTTGGAATTAAAGAGTTTTTAATTGTCAGCTTTGTTACACTAATGCACTTGGATGAACTTGAAACAATAAAATGTTCACTGATGCTGCTTGTTATAGTTCCAAGTAGCAGCCTTTGCTGACTCTAGCATTTCTGAAGTGGCAGATCAGATCAGGTGGCAAATCAGAAGTGATCTGCCACCAATGGGGGTAGATTGTGCTCTGCCACAAAATGACAAACCATCACTTCTGCTAGTGATGCATTGGATTTGGAAGGCGTCGGTTCTCTCACTGGCTGAAAATGTTCATCCATCGATGGATACGTTTTCGATTTGGCTACACAGTTTTTGTGGCCCTGTGTAGCAAAGTGCAACTTCAGGTCGAAAATCCCCGATGCAGTCACTTTTATGCTCCTCCTACATGGAACACAGAAGGAGTGTGTAGGGCCCTCTGGAGAAGCCTTTATCCATCCATCGATTCCTTTCTGTTCCGGAGCCGCAGGACAACAGCAGGTGCGAGGCCATCAGCATAATGATCAGTCCACACCTCTCACTGTTGTGATAATTGCTCACGCTGAGCGCTCTGCCAGCCCCGTACGCTGTGGGGGTCACACACACAACGTGTTCCTCCACACTCTCAATAATTTTTTTTCCCGTATATTTTTCTTTTTGGAGTACAGAAATGGCAATACGCCCGTATTTGCTAAAATTGCATTTTCCCTGTATTAAAATACGGCGAAACCGTATCACTTGACAGGTATGTAATTACATGCAGAAACACCGCACAGGCCATCTTCACAAAAATCCAGCTCGACAAGCCACTTTTGCTTAGGTGGAAATGCAAATTGAACTATAAATCATGTGCTGATACATGTCATATTCCTATGTAAAGGTCTCCCACTTTTACTTACAAATTGATTTTTAATTTTTGGGAAAAGGGAATATAAATTTTGCACAACTTGTTGGTAACAACAGTTGTGTGCAACAAAAACACAGTTGTGTCTCCTTGTCCGATGTGTCTACTGTTATTAGTGCCAAATTTTTGCTAGATTCCTTCTTAATTTATTAAATTTTGACTGGTGATGCAACATTCAATTTACATGTACTTACCTTTATCAGTGTCTACTGTGCAAGTTAAAGTACACCTGTAAAACTGCTTATAACATAAAAAATGTACCCGTTCGAGAGAAATGGATTCAGCATTGCAAATTTGTTTAAAATAAAAAAAAAAAAACCTACCAAGACATTACGTTTCGTTGTGTTGTTAAAAATTAAATTACCATTAGAAGGCTATACACCTGACCTGATGAACAGCAGCATGTGGAGTGAACAGAGAATGGAATGTGTATGTAATTATTGGCTTTTCTCGGTGTCATAACAGATAAACCAGACTTTTGATGCAAACAATACAATTTTATTCCAGAAGCAAAATTTACAAACAAAAAAACAGACTGGGCATGGGGAGACATGGTTAGACACGCCGACTGCTAAATGCGTCCACAAGCCTGCCAAATAGGGTCAGGAAATCTCTGTTGAATGTTAACATCTCTGCGAGCTCTTCCCTTCGTAACACAGCGTCCTGCTCCAGGGCTTCACATGCATCTGCCCACACATCTGCAGCCACCTGTCACAAATGCTGCATGTACTCCTGATGGTGTTCTTGCCGCTGGTCATGTTGCCGTTCCAAGAGCCGCATCTCTTCGTCATGCATGTTGACCATCGCTGATGTAAGGCCAGCGATGGAGTTGTTCCTTTTCCTCTTGGCTACATTGAAAGACAGAAAGGCATGGTTGTTAAAGCTGGCTCACTACATATATTATGGAATTACACTGGTGAAAGTCTGTGGTGGAATGTCACTATTATATTATGCTTCATTGCTGTATATAAGCTGAACTGTCATGTTGCTGCCCCTCAGTAGAGCGGATTTTGCAACATGTAGGGTGCTGTCTTCGGCTGCAGCCCCCCTGCAAAACTAAAAAGGATTAAGATTAAGACTATGGATGGATGGATGGGTAATGTTTAAAATAGTTGCTTGTAGTGTGGCCGCAGAAATCTGAATGGGTTAATACAGTCAGCTGACGCGAAGCATTTCAATGAAGCATGTTGATTTCAACGGCAGTTCATTAGCTTTATTTGTTTTTCTATAACAGGAGTTACAACAGCACTTCAATCACCACACCTAAAAATGGGACCGGGTTGTGGAACACCGATAAGTGAAGACCAAAGAATAACCTTTTTGTACATTTAAAAAGACATTTTCAATTAATTAATATGCAGCTACAGGAAATTGCATTAATCAATTTGGTACATAACTTGTTAGGCTCCAGCCTCCCCGCGACCCGTAAAGGATTAAGCGGCAGAAGATGGATGGATGGATGGATGGATGGCTTTTCGATCCTGGTTTCTGCTGGACCTGTTTCAACAAAAAAAAAAATCGTGGTTATTGTGCCTTACCGGCACTTGAACGTGATCCAGATGGAGCTGGTGATGTGGCTGACATCGGAGTCGATTCAGCTGGCGCTCCGGCAGACGCAGAGGCAGAGGCAGACGCAGGAGAGTCTGGTGTGTCCATGTCCACTGAGGTGGACCCCTGTGATATGAACTGCGATTCTAGAAAGAAAATGCACACAATTTAAAACTTAACACCAAAGTGCAACATGTACACAACACTCTAAAGTTTTTAACCGGAATACAATAAGCGTAATTCAGCGTTTTGTTCGCGCTAATACTTAACACAAAGCAAGCGTGAATCTGCAGTTGGCTGCAAAACAATAGGCAAGCCTCAGTAACAACCATTACCCACAATCTAACAACCTTCCTATTTCTTAAAAACAGTGAGCCTGGCACAGAAAGGATAAATTGGCGAAAAGATGCGCAATATCAAAACAACACTCACCATCCACGGTTTCCAAGGCCGTGACCGTGACTGTGGCCGTGTCGAGCCCAATGTCACTGCCATTGCTAGCAGGCCTATGTCCATAGATCGCGTCCATCTCAGCAAACCACTTCCACTCCTTCCGATCCGCTCCACTTCGAGCATTGTGGTCCTTCACTGCTCGGTAATCGCTTTTCAGCTTTTTCAGCTTCTCCCGACACTGTTTGGCAGTACGGATGTGCCCTTGGGAACCCATCTGCTCGGACACATGCTGGTATATTTTTTCATTTCGAGTAGATCCATCCAACTCGCGCTGGATGCGATCGTCGGCTAATATAGAAAGAAAATTGCGCACCTCCTCATTTGACCAGGGGATAGCCTTACGAGAAGACATCTTCAGAGTGTGAAAATACTGTATTACAGCCGCGCACTGTGTTCACTGGCTGAACAACTACAAATGGTGGTCGTGTAGTAGATTCAGCAGAAAAAGTCGCTTTCGTGACGTTACGACCTGACCAATCAGCGGCGACCAGTCTGTTAAAGTCACATCACAGCCATACTCAGCCCTACTCAGCTCGGTTAGACCCTGCCCTGGATCAGGTACTAAAATAGCGCCTGCTAACTGGTGCTGGGGCTAATGGAAAATGCTCAAACGCGGGCTGAGTGGTGCGGTGTAGGGCTAAGCGAGGCTAGTGGAAAAGGCCCTTACATGGCTTCAACCAGCCTTTGAATTAAGGGTTTGATTCCCACTCCTTTCTATATTTTTGAGCGTACAGTTTAGACTGTAACACGTTCTGGTATCTGCTAGATGTTTAGCTTATGTCACAGAGACAGAGAGACACACACACATGCACAATGGACAAAGTGAGTACGTGACTGAGGCTGTTAGTCAAATGCTGTAATTTATTAGTGTGACACTGACAGTAAAGAAACATTTACATCGATTGGGGGGGAGGGTTGTGCACACGCAATTCATTTGCAGTCTGGAAGTGAGTGGCATGGGTTGTGGGTCTCCTCTCTGACTGCAACTAACTGTTGTACGAGGCTACTGTGAGACTGACCACTTGTGAGTGCTTTGGGATGGGGAGAAGCTCACGGTAGCACCCGCTGCCTGTTGAGGATAGTAACTGCAGAGGAATGGTGGTTTCACGTCAGCAGGGCTTGATATTAACTTTTTTGCTCACCGGCCACTGAGGCTAGTGATTTTCCAAAGTTACTAGCCACTCAGCCTTTTCACTAGCCACAATTTTGTAGTTGGAAAATTGTGTTTAATATGATCAAATTTGATTTTCGCATGCTAAAATGTAGTTGAATTATGTGCAACCTTTTTAATTGCAATGACCCTTATACATACATAAAAATAGCAAGAGAAACACTGTCTGTTTAAGTAGTTATTGACAGCAGTAAATACTGTAAAAGAGTTGAGAAAAATATTTGCAATGTGAGAGTGAAGTACAGGTAGATTTGGGGTCCATCCCAATTCTTCTTCTTCTTTTAGATTTGATTGGCAGCTGGCAACCAGCCCACAGGTGCATTACTGCCGCCACGTACTTCCCTCTATATCATCACTCTTATCTGGTCAGGAGCTGTAGTTCTCCCATCCCAGTTCTAAATTCTGCCCTTTCCCCTTCGCCTACCCCTTGGCCCTTGAAATCAAGGGGCCCTTGTTCTCATCAGAAAAAAGAAGAAAAAAGAAAACTGATGAGAAAAAAGTCTCATCTTACAGAGAAAAATGTCTCAAATTTACACAAACTCTTCTAGTCAGCAGAAAGTCAGAAATTTACTCGAATTAAAGCTATAAATTTACAGAGATTTTTTGGCCCACTAGCCATATCCTTGACACCCCTGCACCAGCCCATTAAAAATACATATTTAGAGGATTTACTTCCATGAAATAGCTGCATATCGCAACAGCATGTATATGAATAAGGTAAAATAAAATAGAAAGCACAGATAAATGAAAGTTCACCTTACAAGAAGCTTCATATTTGTTCTTTACAGCAACAAATCACAGTCCCTTTTTCTCTGTGTGGTGAGAAAACTTACATTTACACAACTGTGGACATTAAATGCAGCTTCTTGCTCTAAAAATACTCATGTTTAACCACGGAGGTAGGAGCTGATGTTGGGGGATACTCACCGATCAGACACAGCATTTCTTCCGATGGGAAGAACCAAGCGACTGTCACAACTAAGTGACAGTGGACCAATGAGAACACATTATGTGCAGATAGTGCTTCTGGGAGTTGTACTGTAGTTTCGTAGTCTCACATAACAGTTTTATTTTAGATGCCGTCTTAAGGAAACTACAAACCACCAAGCTCTGCACGTCAGAGTCTACAAAACACTAGAAAAGTCTCTGATAATGCCAGAAAAAGTTGCTAGATCTGTCGCTAGTCACTTTTGACAAAATAAGTCACCAAGGGGGTTTGAAAAGTCACCGGATTTAGCGAGAAAGTCGCCACATTGGCAGCAGTGTCACTAATGTTTCTGTGTTTACTGAACGCCTATCAACCACTGAAACCACACATCCCTGCCCAACAGAGGTGTTTACTTCTTTCATTCTTTGAGACAAACTTATGTTAGTTGGCTCTGAGATACGCGGCTACAGGCAGCTGAAATGTGGAAAAAGTGCAATCAAAGACCCCTTTAAGTTTTCTTTTTTTGTGTGGCTATATTCTCTTCAAGTTTATTCACAACCTGAACTTGTATTTATTTTTTGAATAATCTCTTCTTTAGTCTTCCCAGAATAAAAAAATACTGAAAAAAAATGAAAACTTTGGTAACTGTTTCCCTAGGAGCTGACTCGTAATGATATTTAATCATGCTTGTTTGAAGTCCAGCATGGGATAGAGGTGAACTCGGTTTGCTCTAGGCTGGCCTGTTTGAAGGGACCAGTCAGTCCCAAATCCCCTTAAAACCTATGGAGTCACTGAGTATCAGGCCCCTGGATCTGCTGGGTGACGGACTGTGGTCCGGAGCCAGCCTGGGGAAGAGGACAGCTACTGTGAGGGCGCCCGGAGAGCTGGGAGTCACTCAGCCACAGAAAGCCTGTGTTTGTGTATGGAGCGCAGTGCTCTTATCTCCCGCCTGTACTGACGCCACACTCTTCCTGTTTCAAATCTTTACTGCTGATTTTCTCTTCACTCTTGCCTCAGCCCCAGCCGGTCATGTTGTTTTTTGGTGTTCTTGTTCTTTTTATGGAAGATTAGATAGAGTTGCTATGGCGATACAAGGGACACAAGCACTGTCGGTTTAAATGTGGACTAATATATGTGATAAGCTCAAAATATTTCCTTGTTTAGAGCTTTTAAATATGTTACTTAATCAAAATACCTTTTGACTGTGTTTGTTTTAAAGATACATCTTCTTTCTTTCTCTTGCAACATCTATCACTCAGCAATAATATGGTGTAATGTCTGGGCTGTGATAAGCAGTGTTGGGAGTAACACGTTACAAAGTAAAGCATTACTGTAACGCCACTACTTTTGCAGTAACATGTTGTGTAACGATATTACTGTTAAAAAATTCAGTAATTAGTTACTGAAACTTGATCAGATGCATTACTCCTTACTCATTTTATCAATATGATAGATATTTTTAGTGCAAATAAATTAATATACATACAAACTGACCCTACCATAGCTGAGACGGGCTGTCAGTCAGTGTGATCTGTTGCAGGGAGTTGAGTCTTCACTACTGAGTGGAGGAAAAGATGAAGCTACTTTGTTTTAGTGGAAATAGATTTTTCCTTTGTCACAGTTAAAGTGCCGGTTGAGACCGACTACAATACTTAGAAGTGCTTGAAAACAGCAACAAAGCTCCGACAAAGCTAGCGTTAAGCAATGACTAGCTACGCTAGCTACACCATGTTAGTGGATCTATGCTATCTGAACAGACACAGCTGGATGTAAAGTGGAAATAATCTTGTCTCCACAGCCATGACTGGATTTCAAGCACAAGTATGCATCTGGACAGTTTGTGACCCAGCAAGAATTAAACCTGATTGCCAGATATGTCATTACAAACTGAAGATATGATAATAGTCCCTTTCCATCAAGACAGCTGAGACTGTGAGCCACTGAAGTCAAAACACATTTATTTGCTACCTGGATAAAGATAATTCAAAAATCGATTTTGATCACTAAAAGAAATTTGAGGGACTGGATTGTGGCGGTTTGGGAAAACCCCCACAAACAGACTAAGGACAGACAACTCGCTACTCCTGGTTTTTTCCGCTACACTACTGTGATAATGTCACCTTTCATGTATTGTGTTCATGCGTCCTGTCCTTACTGTGACCTAGAGACTCAGATCAATATGTAGATGTGCCTGTTAACCCCTTTGTTCTGCACCTAGAGCACAGTCTAGCAAATCTGCCTATTGTGATGTACGCCTCTCAAATGCAAATGCCATACTCCCTGCTGTGAATGCCTTTCATGCATTGTTTGTAACTGGTATTTAAGCTGACTGAAATCCATGCTCTCTCTCTCACTCTCAACCTCTACTGTAGGACACACACGTGTCCGCCTCTCCTCTCCTTCTCTGAGAGCCAGAGGATCCCGCTCCGGCCTGCACACACTTGGGCTGGAGAGGGGATCCCGTGACGGTGGTATGATATAATAAACTCTACTTAAAACCTCCAACAACGCCGCTTTATTTCATGCCGCCGCACTGGTGACCCGACACTGCAAAGAACACGCTGCCAGCGAACACAACACCCGGCGGTGATTCTCCGACGACAAGCGAACGCGGCAGCCTGACTGATCTGCCCTCCCTTCTGCTCCAGGGAGACCGCAACGCGGAGTTTCCAGGCGAAACTCCACGGAGAACACCCACGACCGGGAAAGCTGAGCAACGTTTCATGGTAAGATCTGCACGCCTAGATCGGCACATCCACGCTGGACCGGCCGCGCTCACAGCTCCTCCACTCGAGAGCGCATGTACCTTGTCCTTTCTCCGCGACGGCGACTCCCATGGCCGACGGAGCGCGTGGACCTGAACGCACCATGGCCGCACGAGCGACAACGATCATCTCCTCCCTCTCACCGCTCCAACGCAGCTGCACGAGCCCGGGGCACAAAGATCGTCTACTGCCTCGCACCGCTCCAACGCATCTCCACGAGCCCGAGGCACAAAGATCGTCTATGGCCTCGCACCGCTCCAACGCATCTCCACGAGCCCGAGGGACAGAGATCGTCTACGTCCTCGTACCGCTCCAACGCACCACGACCAAACGACGCAACAGACAACAGGGATGATCTCCAGCAAGCTCCCTGACCCTGGTTCTCCTCTCCAGCGGCCCACCCACGCACGGGACCCCGGCACACGTACCGGGGAGTCACGGGCACGGCGCACCACGCACGGGACACATACGGCTCCACAGACTGCCTTCCTCCTTCGCCGCTGCCCTTCAGGGCTGCTCGCTCACCTGAGGCACGCATGCAGCATGCTCGAAGGATTTGTTAATGGTCTCAGCCACGGCACACATAGGGAATTCAGCTGTTTTGCGATTCCCGAGGACTTTAGGGCTGTGCCCACACCTAAAGAGACACGCCACGTCCCTCTGCTTTTGTTTTTTCCCCCACAGCCGCCCCTGCTTTTCTTCATGGCCACGAGAGGAGCCAGAGACTAATTTTTCTTCTTGTTATCTCCGCACGCTCAACGGGACAGCCCCTCGACATCGCGGATCAACAAGCAATTTTTGCGCGGCCTGGACGATTTCATCGTCTCCGGCCGGCTTTTACTACCCCCACCCCCCTCCACCCCCTCCTGCACAGAGCTCTTCCCTGCTCGCTGCCCAAGCTGCACTATCGAGGTCTCGACCACCTGCCGAGCCCTCTGGGGGGGGAGCTGTGGCGGTTTGGGAAAACCCCCACAAACAGACTAAGGACAGACAACTCGCTACTCCTGGTTTTTTTCCGCTACACTACTGTGATAATGTCACCTTTCATGTATTGTGTTCATGCGTCCTGTCCTTACTGTGACCTAGAGACTCAGATCAATATGTAGATGTGCCTGTTAACCCCTTTGTTCTGCACCTAGAGCACAGTCTAGCAAATCTGCCTATTGTGATGTACGCCTCTCAAATGCAAATGCCATACTCCCTGCTGTGAATGCCTTTCATGCATTGTTTGTAACTGGTATTTAAGCTGACTGAAATCCATGCTCTCTCTCTCACTCTCAACCTCTGCTGTAGGACACACACGTGTCCGCCTCTCCTCTCCTTCTCTGAGAGCCAGAGGATCCCGCTCCGGCCTGCACACACTTGGGCTGGAGAGGGGATCCCGTGACGGTGGTATGATATAATAAACTCTACTTAAAACCTCCAACAACACCGCTTTATTTCATGCCGCCGCATGGATCATGTTTCTGTCACAGAATACATTTGGTCTGTGGATAATGGACATTTTCTTTGATATCACTGCACATCGGATTAAATCCATATCATAAAGGTAAGATAGACATTGATAGCTTTATGCTGTGTTGCCAACTCTCACTCCATCATCGACACTTTTGGCGAAAAGAGCCTGCCCCTCTGCATCCACGGCCGCAACTACAGATGGACATTTGTTGTAGCGGCGGTGAGTTTTAACTTGTTGGGCGCAGATTTTTTGTGTGCACATGGGTTATTAGTTGATCTAGCGAACAGACGCTTGGTTAATGCACTGTCCTTTGCTTCTATTCCCTGCTCAGCTCGAATTTCTCCACCACCCACGCAGGCCAGCGTCACCACAGCAGGAGGTAAGTTTGATCAACTCCTCACCCAATTTCCAGCACTGACAATTCCCAAATTCTCAGCAACAGTGGCTAAACACGGGGTCGAACACTTTATTCCCACAACGGGCCCACCCGTATTCGCCAAAGCTCGGCGCTTAGACGTGACCAAGCTCGCCATAGCTCGGGACGAGTTTACCACCCTTGAAAAATTAGGCATTATCAGGCGCTCGAAAAGCCCCTGGGCGTCACCACTTCACATGGTCCCGAAATCCGACGGTTCTTGGAGACCGTGCGGCGATTACCGCAGATTAAACAATGCGACAGCGCATGACCGCTACCCAATTCCTCACATTCAAGATTTTTCACTACATCTGGCGGGTGCGTGCATTTTTTCAAAAATAGACCTGGTCCACGGCTATCATCAAGTCCCAGTTCGAGCAGAGGACATTCCTAAAACAGCTGTAATAACCCCCTTCGGTCTTTTTGAATTTTTGCGGATGCCTTTCGGCCTGAAAGGCGCCGCTCAAACCTTTCAGCGGATGATGGACGCGGTATTACGCGACCTCCCCTTCATGTTCGTCTACCTCGACGATATGCTGGTAGCCAGCTCGTCTGAGGAAGAACACGAGCAGCATCTCACTATGGTTTTTCAGAGACTAGAAGAGCACGGGTTAATAATCAATCCAGCCAAATGCAAATTTGGCGTGTCTCAAATTGATTTTTTAGGACACAGAGTTTCACCGAAGGGGGCAGTCCCACTGCCAGACAAAGTTCACGCAGTAAAAAGTTTCCCACGGCCACAAACGGTCAAGAATTTTTGCAAGAATTTTTGGGAATGGTTAATTTTTACAACCGTTTCCTCCCCCACACAGCTCAGCTCATGCAGCCCCTATATGACGCACTCAGAAAACAAAAACCTTCCAACGCGGTCGAATGGACCCCGGAGCGCGAACGCGCCTTCGCGGAAGTAAAAAGTGCCCTAGCTAATGCCACATTGTTGGTTCACCCCGATCCCTCGGCCCGCATTGCGCTAACCACAGACGCTTCAGACCTGGCCATAGGGGCAGTTGTAGAACAACACGTCAGCGGAATCTGGCAACCTTTGGCATTCTTCAGCAAATCGCTAAACCAAACTGAGTGTAAATACAGCACTTTTGACAGGGAGCTGCTAGCGCTTCATTTATCCATCCGCCACTTCCAGTTCTGGTTAGAAGGGCGGCGTTTCACGGCTTTTGTAGACCACAAACCGCTCACCTTTGCGATGGCTAAAATTTCCGAACCGTGGTCAGGCAGGCAACAGAGACAGCTAGCTGCGATTTCAGAGTTCACCACAGACATTCGACATGTGGCAGGCAAACTTAACGTGGTAGCAGACTGTCTCTCTCGCGCTGTGACATCGCCAGAGCACGAGGAGACAGATTATACTACCTCAGCCACAGAACTCTTCGCCAACGCGGACACATACGCGGCCCCAATCCATGCAGGGATAGATTATGCAGCCATGGCGGAGGAGCAAAGTAATGACGCGGACGTGCGCGCACTCCTGTCTGGACCAACAGGGTTAAGGCTGGAGGAAAGGGATTTACGCGACGGTGTGCCCCCCCTAATATGCGACATCTCAACCGGCCGACCTCGCCCGTTAGTCCCAGCTGCATGGCGCCGCCGTATTTTCGACTCGATTCACTCCCTCGCGCACCCAGGTGTGCGCGCTTCGGTTAAAATGGTCGCCGAAAAGTTTGTGTGGCCTGGCCTGCGCAAAAACGTAAAAGAATGGGCAAAGACTTGCATTTCTTGTCAGCGCGCCAAAGTACACAAACACACAAAAGCCCCTCTAGAGCCTTTTCGAATCCCTGCTAGAAGGTTCGACCACGTTCATGTCGACCTCGTGGGGCCACTACCTGCCTCCCACGGTTTCACACATCTGTTAACAATAATAGACCGCACCACGCGCTGGCCGGAGGCAGTCCCTCTGGCATCAACCACAGCGGAGGAAGTCGCTCGCGTTTTTTTGACAAACTGGGTGGCACGTTTCGGCGTCCCATCGGACATCACGTCCGATAGGGGGCCTCAATTTGTCTCGGAGCTTTGGTCAGCCATGGCCAGCAGCTTAGGGGCGACAATTCACCGCACCACCGCTTATCACCCTCAGGCTAATGGGTTATGCGAGCGTTTTCACAGATCTTTAAAGGCCGCCCTCAGAGCCTCACTAACGGATACAAATTGGGTAAATAAACTTCCCTGGGTTTTATTGGGGTTGCGTGCTGCGCCTAAAGAGGATCTAGACGCCTCCCCAGCAGAATTAGTTTTTGCACAACCTCTCAGGCTCCCAGGTGAATTTTTACCAGAGAACCCAGAGCCAGGGCATCTTCCTGCCCCGAGGTTTTTAGGCAGCAACGGACCGGACTCTCTCCCCGGACCGGCACATCACTCTTTTCCACGGGTTTTTGTCCCCCAATCCTTAAAAAAACGCTGAATTCGTTTTTGTTAGGCATGAAGCTTTAAAACCAACTTTCCGCCCACCATACGATGGACCATTCAGAGTGCTGGAACCTGGTGATAAGAATTTTGTGCTTGATTTTGGGGATAGAAAAGAAACAGTCAACATTAACAGACTTAAACCTGCCTTCTTGTTGAGAGACGAGCCTGCACGGTTGGCGAGAGCACCTCGGCGGGGTAGACCCCCCCAAGAGAAAAGACTCAGCCCCCCTGCAGGGAACAAATAATCACTCTCCTCCCCAAGCTGCAGATTCCTTACAGGAAGGTCCCACCAGGACGCCCAAGCGGACCCACAGCAGATTCGGGAGAAGATTAAAACCCAGACGGCACAGGGACTGATGCAAACTACTCAACAGTTGTTCACTAATTGTGCTGTAACAGTTTAGGACTGACTTGTGATATTACTATGCTGTTATGATTACCACTGAACTCTCTTAGGAGCATGGCTGCTGGAAAGTTTCTTCTGTGTCAAGAGGTGTAGCAGTTAGTATGTCATAATAATTATCTTAAACTGTGAATTTTTCTATTGTCCTTTTCTTAGTCGTTTGGGGGGGGGGGGCTGTGGTCTATATTAATCATATATCCCATAACCTACATATGTATAAGCATGTGAGAATGTTTGGTGATCACATATGTAAAGCGACTTCACACCTCAGAACAGGACAAAGAGGTCTCAACCGCCAGTGAAGATCAAAGAGCATCCGAGGCACTGCGATGGAGACCGGATAGGTCGCCCTGACCCCCCAGGGCCAGGTGGAGGGGTACGAAGACAAAAGAGGGGATTAAGATAGTGAGGGATGTCAGCTTTTGATATGCATGTCTTTTGTTATGTGCGAGTATAAGTTGGTAGAGCCGAAGGTGTTCGCTCTCTTACTTCTTCTGCTGCTGCACCTAGATGAGACTTGTTAGAGGAGCTGATAATAAACTTTGGTTTATGAATCACATCGCCTCGTTATTTCAAGCTCCTCTACACTTAAGTTTATATTTGTGCTGGTTTAAAATTAATGTTACTTATCTTATGCATTAATTGCATTCAATTCTTATTGAATTTGTTCATTGCATTAAGTTAACTGTACATTGACTGCATACAGTCATGCAGCACTTCTATTTAAATGGATGTTCAATGTATTTGTGGAAGAATTTACTTTTGATTTTGTTCCGGTTCTGGTTCCGCCGGACCGGCGGCGCCACACGAGTCGGCTGCCTGTTGCAACAGCCTTTTTTTTTATCTTCCTTCTTCTTTCTACACCTTTCACTCTGTATATATATCACGGACGCACGGATCGCCCCGGGGGTCTCCCGGGTCGGCGGACGGAGCCACGGTTTGCAGCGGGAGACGTTACAGCGGGGAGGAGCTAGTGCTAGCTAGCACTTGGCCGCCGCCCGGTGCTAATGGGAAACTCGACATACCGGGAGCTGTAGCGAAAAGGACGCGGGTGCCGGGCTGGAGTTTAGGCGGCGTGAAAGAAATATAAGACAATAATAAAGAGCGATGGCAAGAACCAAGCAGACCGCCCGTAAAATCTACTGGAGGAAGAAGCCCCCCAGGAGACAGCTAGCCACCAGGGCTGCTCGGAGAGGCGCTCTGGCCACCGGCAGAGTGAAGAGGCCTCGCCGTCACAGGCCCGTGGCTCTGAGAGAGATCCGTCGCTACCAGAAATCCACGGAGCTGCTCATCCGTAAGCTGCCCGCCCAGCGCCTGGTGAGGGAGATCGCTCAGGACTTCAAGACCGTCCTGCGTTTCCTGAGCTTCGTCATCATGGCTCTGCAGGAGACCAGCGAGGCCCACCTGGTGGGTCTCTTCTTCGCTAAGGGGGTCACCATCATGCCCAAAGACTTCCAGCTGGCCCGCTGCATCCGCGGAGAGAGAGCTTAGACTTTCTGCTGCACATTCACCAGCCATAATGCTCTGCACTGTGTGTCTATATATACTGTATACATTTATAGTAATATGGACATATGTTTACTAGATGTTGTTTTTTCTTGCCTTCTGATTGTTGCTCTGAGTGTTGCTATCCCTATGCTGTTGCAATCCTGGAATTTCCCCATTGTGGGACTAATAAAGGCTTATCTTATCTTATCTTATCTTATCTTAATCAGAATCAGAATCAGCTTTATTGGCCAAGTATGCACAACACATACAAGGAATTTGACTTTGGCTAAAAACTTGCTCTCGTTGTTCAGGTGAAGGATTTAAATAAGGATTCAATGACAACCAGAGTATGTACAGTAAATTACAGTCTGTCCACGTTTCTATAAAAGGATGCAAATATATTCAGGAATATATGCAGTTATTTACTCGGACTAACCACACTTTGCAGAAATATATGAAAAAATATACAATCACACAGTATTTCAATGTGGACTCAGATTCAGTGATATAATGTGAATGAAGTAAAAAGCAGTGTGAGAGTTATGTGCAATGTAATAATGGATGAAAAGTCATGAGTACAGCAACAGGTAGGACTAGGTGAATGTTAGGAGTTCATCAGAGTGATGGCTTGAGGAAAGAAACTGTTCCTGTGACGGGTGGTTTTGACCTTCAGTGATCTGTAACGACGACCAGAAGATAGAAGTTCAAACAGTTTGTGGCCGGGTTGTGATGGGTCAGCACAGATGTTTCCCGCCCGTTTCCTGGTTATGGACCGATATAAGTTCTCAATGGAGGGTAGGTCGGTACCAATGATCCTCTCCGCAGACTTAATGATCCGCTGCAGTCTGGTCTTGTCCTGTTTAGTGGCAGATCCAAACCAGACAGTGATGGAAAAGCAGGGGACAGATTGGATGATGGCGGTGTAGAAGACAACCAGCAGCTCCTGAGGCAAATCAAACTTCTTGAGCTGACGCAGAAAAAACAACCTCTGCTGGGCCTTTTTCCGGACAGTGTCAATATGGGAGGACCACTTCAGGTTCCGGGAGATTGTGGTACCCAGAAACTTGAAGGAGTCCACAGTGGACACTGTGCTGTTGAGGATGGTGAGTGGGGGGAATGAAGGGGGGTGTCGCCTGAAATCCACAGTCATCTCCACCGTTTTGGCTGGGTTAAGTTCAAGATGGTTCTGGCTGCACCAGAGGATCAGCTGCTCCACCTCCCGCCTGTATGCAGACTCATCATCATCCCGGATCAAACCGATGACTGTGGTGTCGTCCGCAAACTTCAGGAGCTTCACCGAAGGGTCCTCTGAGGTGCAGTCGTTGGAGTAGAGGGAGAAGAGCAGTGGGGAAAGGACACATCCTTGGGGGGCGCCAGTACTAATTTTTCGGGAGCTGGATGTAAATCTCCCTAGCTTCACCTGTTGCCACCTGTCAGTCAGAAAGCTGGAGATCCACTGGCAGGTGGAGGGGGGCACCTTGAGCTGGAGGAGTTTCTGATGAAGAATGCCTGGGATGATGGTGTTGAACGCTGAGCTGAAGTCGACAAACAGGATCCTGGCGTACATCCCTGGGGAGTCGAGGTGTTGCAGGATGTAATGTAGTCCCATATTCACTGCATCATCCACTGACCTGTTTGACCGGTAGGCAAACTGCAGTGGGTCCATCAGGGGGCCTGTGATGACCTTCAGGTGGCTCAGCACCAATCTCTCCAAGGATTTCATGACCACAGAGGTCAGGGCAACAGGTCTGTAGTCGTTTAATCCTGTAATAGAGGGTTTCTTGGGAACTGGAATGATGATGGAGCGTTTGAAGCAGGAAGGCACTTCACGCAGCTCCAGTGATCTGTTAAAGATCCGGGTGAAGATGGGGGCCAACTCGTTGGAGCAGACTCTCAGGCAGGACGGAGACACACCATCAGGTCCTGCAGCCTTCTTGATCTTTTGTCTCTGAAAGACCCGGCGCACCTCCTCTTCACAGATCATTAATGAATAGCCTATATTTTAGAATGCTGGAGGGCGGCCACCTACACACTGTTGTAAAAGCTGTTAGGAACTGTGATATGTTGAAAAGGAAAATTTTCAAAAATTTATTTCACTTGTGTACAATTTCATTTTTGAAACTCACAAGTTTTTCAAGAATTGAAAAAGCAGTTACTCACCTAAGACTACTTTTTTCATTTAACAGTATTTTATTGCAAATCAGTTGGTGTAACTTTTTAAAAATACCCCCCCCAAATATCAACACACTGTACTCTGCTTTCAAGCTTACCCTAGCATTTTTTGCAGTGCAGTGGACTTTTTTCTGAAATTAGTGTTTTTTGTACTGAATTGAGAGCCAAATGCAAACCGAAAATCGCTTTGAATCAAAAATCGATTCTGAATCGAATCATGACCCCAAAATTCAGAATCAAATTGAATTGTGTGACTTCTAAAGATTCACAGCCCTTATATATATATATATATGTATATAGTCATGTGAAAAAATTAGGACACCTTGTATAAGCCTGTGTGTTTTTTTTAAACATATTTGGACATATGGATATTTAATATCTGTCATATCCGGCTCTAGGGAGCCGGGCAATCAGAGCCAGGGGCAAGCCAGTGAGTTGTGATATTTTATTCAGGGAAAAGGGGAAGGGATGAGGAGAGCACAGATACTCATGCAGACGTACACTCACAGGTTGCACAGCGCAGAGGTAAGCAGCTCGTACCGGACGTGGGGGTAACAAGACGTACATCCTCACAGCGGGATACAAACACAGGAATGCTGCAAGAGGAGTATAAGCTGACACCAGACGAAGGGGCTTTTGCTTAGCAATGTGTTTGTGTCGCAGCCCCGAGTCATCGAGGCTGCTCCTATTTATCCTCATTGGCAGCGCCCCAGCTGATGAAGACTAATTGGCCCCAGCCGTCCATAATGCTGCCAGCTGGGGGCCAGCTGAGACGCTGCTCAATGGGAAGCAGGGATGAGGGAAAACATGGGCTGAGTGCCGAGACGGCATCTCAACCCATGGTGACAATATCAATGTTAAGAATACTGGGAGATTCATGTAATACAACTAAACAATTAAAAATGAATTAAAGCCTTTTCTCAAATTTTCTGTAAATTGTAATTCTAAACAAATAGTGAGGAATAAATTAGGACACCCCCCATCTTTTTTAGGACACCCCACATTCTTTCCCACTTAAAATGGCTAAAATAAATGTTAAAAAATGCAAATAAAAACAAAACCAAGGTTAGACATAGATATGTGAACATTTCTTAATAAATATTTACCTTTTTGTTCTTATTAAAGACAAAAATAGAAAGGAGATGTTTTTACCTTCTTTACATGTTTCAACTGTTCACTGCAGCCTTCGAACAGTTGAAACATGTAAAGAAGGTAAAAACATCTCCTTCCTATTTTTGTCTTTAATAAGAACAAAAGGTAAATAATTAAAAGAAGACAAAATGAACCTACTTGAGCTATTTCTTAATAAAGAACTGAATATTTAATGGGGTGTCCTAATTTTTTCACATGACTGTATACATATACACTACCGTTCAAAAGTTTGGGGTCACCCAGACAATTATTTTGTGTTTTCCATGAAAAGTCACACTTATTTACCACCATGAGTTGTAAAATTAATAGAAAATATAGTCAAGACATTGACAAGGTTAGAAATAATGATTTGTATTTGAAATAATATTTTTTTCCAGATACTCAACCTGCTCAAAGGAAGGTCAGTTTTATAGCTTCTCTAACCAGCTAAACTGTTTTCAGCTGTGCTAACATGATTGCACAAGGGTTTTCTAATCATCCATTAGCCTTCTGACGCAATGAGCAAACACATTGTACCATTAGAACACTGGAGTGATAGTTGCTGGAAATGGGCCTCTATACACCTATGTAGATATTGCACCAAAAACCAGACATTTGCAGCTAGAATAGTCATTTACCACATTAGCAATGTATATGAGATATTAGAGTGTATTTCTGATTAGTTTAAAGCTATCTTCATTGAAAAAAAACAGTGCTTTTCTTTCAAAAATAAGGAAATTTCTAAGTGACCCCAAACTTTTGAACGGTAGTGTATATGTATTTCAAATTCTTCTGACTTTATTGCACTGTAGCCTGGTGGGGCACCTGTGGAAGATGAAAGCAGGCAGGACAGTGAACTGGACGACACACGAACTTTATTTCACCTCCAACACAGAAAACAGAATCCCCCCCGGGGTCTCTGGGCGCTCACCTTTATACCTCTTTATTCCCACCTTTGAGACCTGGGGATAAAAGACATTACACACAGTACACAAAACATGTCTTGCACATTAACATACAGGACACCAAGCTTTGCTGATCACCATCTCTCGCGCGCTGGCATACTCCGGTTTGACTCCTGTCACCCCAGCGGTCGACTACTCCCTTCTGTTACCTCTAAGACCCTCCCGGTGCCACAGTGCATCTTCCTTCTTCTTCTTTTTCTTTTAGATTTGATTGGTGGTTGGCAACCAGCTTACAGGTGCATTACCGCCACTGACTAGATTATCATCATTCTATATCTCTGTATAAGGAGTTCTGAACAACTCCACATGTGTTAAAAAATTATCCGTCCTTGGACTGCGTCCGAGGTGCATCTTCTTTCTTCCTCATTCAGTTCTTTTATCCACCACCCCCCCCCCCCGACCTCCGGTTCTGGGTGGAGAAACACCTTACTAAGTTCCACCACACACCCACAATTTCGTTGTGCTGTAACAACTGTACAATTCATGTGTGTGTGTGTGTGTGTGTGTGTGTGTGTGTGTGTTGCCCGCCACAAGTAAATTAGCAACAAGACAGCCTGACGTGATTCCCAAAAAACACAGAAATACTTTTTTTTTTAAATTTTTGATTTTTGTTTTTGTTTTTTTTTTGTTTTGTTTTTTTTCTTCAAAATATGCTACTTGAAATCATGAAGAAGCTACTCCATGCTTCAAGCTTCTCAAAAAGACATGGCACCAGAACAAGAAAGACCAAACCTTATATTTTATGCATATTAATCAGCATATTGTATTTGAAATACAAAAAAATATGCACTTTTCATTCATTGTCTTGGTTTTAAATGTGTGCTTGGCACATGACAAAGGCACATCAGAAGGGCATAATAACACAATAACAGTGCTGGGGTTGAGCATATCTTGAAGTAGTAGAAATATTTTTCCTCTTGAACAACAATTAAATAAATAGAATGAAAAAAATTAAATTCTGTAAATAACCATTTTGGTCACATCTTATTCAGGCATATCTCAAAATGCCTACAACTCATTGTGCACTGTTAGTAGCATTAACATTTGTTTCCCTTTTGAAATAAAATATATAACTAGTATATAATAAAAAAAAGAACTGTCAAGCACTTCAGTGCACAAACCCCCAAAGAAAAGATTGATAACATTAACAAACATTGCACATCCACTATTGTGGTTTGTTTTGTTTTAATTCACCACATGTGTGAGTAGGAACCTCTTTATATAACTACACATTCCATTACACACACATATCAGTCCAGGCAGGGTTAAACCAACAACTTTCATCATCAATTTTACGCTTCAGAGTTGACAATGACATGTTTTAAGGTGCCTTCACACCAAACGCAAATGGATGAAATTTTCGTGCAGCACGATTACATTATAACTCAATGTAAACATGCAAATAGACATGAATTCACCATCTGAGTCAGTTGTAGACAGGCGAAGTTGCCTTTATAACTTCTGGAAGCTGTGTTCAACCTGCTGCTGAAATCCCCAAAATAACGTCATGCTTAGGTTTACATTATCTCACAGGGGGCTCACCTGACAAAGTTGTCCCTACCTCAAAAACTTCACAAGATGATATGCGTTTACATTGCTAGCCTGCTAGCCTTGTTAGCACTTCCATGGCAGAAGTCCGTAGGTAAATAACAACAACATCACGATTCAGCTGAAGAGCTCCCAGTCCTTCTTTCTCCAGGGAAGTGACAGTCTCATTTTCAAAGTAGTTTACTCCCCAGTGTTGATACTTTTACTCCGATGATGGCAGAATCTCAAAGCTAGCACTATCTCTCGGACGTGAATGCACAATTTCGCTTGTGCTCGCCTATTTCCATTGACTTTGTATGCATTCGTGCCACGTGTTCACGTTTGGTGTAGGCTTGGTATCTTGCCACTAGCACCATTAGCCACAGTCATAATAATAGAGCCCACACTTCAAAACAAATACGCTGCATTGTGGGTTGACGGTTGCTAGGCTACACAAAGTGTTGCCTTTACAGTCTAATAATTAATGGACTTTTGCAATTCTGTGAAATGTGTTGGCCTTTGCTTCTCTGGCTGGACCACAGACTGGGCCTGGGCCTCTCAGAGGTTGGTTCTGGGCTACATGTGGCCCGCAGGCCACTAATTGAATAGGTCTTGTGTACAGTATGCTATCACTAATAATTTTAATAATTTGCAACAATTTTTCAGTTTGACTACTTATGTTTCTGATTTATTTGTACTGCTGTCATTTCCCACCTATGAATTGAAAGTCATGTTTTCACCAAAATTTTATGAACTAATTTATTTTAATTAAGCTCCTTTGAGGACAGCCATCAAAGAAGGTCATGAAGTAGGTTCTAGCAAGTTGGATTTTAATGAAATGTTAATTGGCCAGGAATCAATCATTTTTTAAATAAAAGAAAGCAATATTATCCACCTTATTCCTGACGGCGCTGCTGTACAAACAATTATGGGTGAAACTTCCGGTTTCAGCAGCAGTATTGTTAAATCAGTCAGCAAGAGTGGAGTAGAAGAAGCGTGGGGCATGTAAAATAGCGTTTTTAGAAGTTTTTCAAATTCATTTTAATGTATAGCCCACATACGTATGTGTTTTGCACTCAAGTGGCAGCTAATTTCAACACTTGTAGTTTTTGTATTTTTTGAATATTTTGGCATACAGTCATGTGAAAAAAATAGGATACCCTGCATAAGTCTGTGTGGTTTTTTTTTTAACATATTTGGACATATGGATATTTAATATTAGTGTTTAAAATACTGGGAGATTCATGTAATACAACTAAACAATTAAAAATGAATTAAAGACTTTTTTCACATTTTCTGTAAAATATAATTCTAAACAAATAGTGAGGAATAAATTAGGATACCCCATATCTTTTTTAGGACACCCCCACATTCATTCCCACTTAAAATGGCTAAAATAAATGTTAAAAAATGCAAATAAAAACAAAAACAAGGTTAGACATAGATATGTGACCATTTCTTAATAAAGAACTCAATATTTAATGGGGTATCCCAATTTTTTTACATGACTGTAGTTCTGGTACTTGTTGCTGGTGTTTGTGGTTGTGCCATAGAATGCATAAATGGAGGCTTCTCACCGGCAATGCATAAATCATGCACTGAAAACTAAAAAGAACTGTTGGTGTGATTGGTTGTACAGACGCAAGAGCACCAGGTATGTTTTTTCACTTGTATGAATGTCAGATCAGACATTTATGCATCATATATGTCACCAGATGGAAGGCTGCACAAAGTAAAATAATAAATAAAATAAATCAAAAATAGCAACAGTTTGCTTACTAAGGCTTAATGATTTAAGAAACATATCAAATAGTTTTTTTGGGGGGGTTGCATTCGTTGCACTGCCATGGAACGATATGGACTTGATATTAGCAGCTTCAGCATGCATTAACTTTTAAATTATCACAAAATATAGATCAATAAAATTTTGAACAATTGTCAGAAAATGTCTGTACGTGTTAAGTTAAATAACAAGCATTCATGACATGACAGCAGCATGAGCATTTTAATTTTGGGGTAAAACAAACTGCTGCCGCTGTCTGTATTTACCCCGACACTAAAATACCCCAGCACGGTGTTGTGGTTCTTTGTGGCTCTGACTAGATTCTATGTCTGCTCTGAGGTAAATATGATTATGTCCAACATCTTTTAACAAAATGCATTTGACTTTATTGCAGTGAAGACATTGATATATCTCAGAGCTTTTTTTTGTTTACAGCGTTAGCATCTTAGCAGCAGTGCTAACAAACGGAGCTACTGTCTGCAAGGCCACTTTTTAAGGTCATCTTCCCATCTCTCCATAGTCGTGGGAAGTGGTATGATTATATTACTCTTTATGAGGTGCAAAAGGCCGTGTTCCCACATTTTTGATGCCGAAGTCATTGTTTTTTAACAAGGAAAAGTGTCCCGTTTCTGTGACAACCATATGTTCTAAACTAGTACCGGAAATTGCGCCCATAATTCACACAAGGCATCATGGGGGCTAGGAATAAGATGGATATTATGACTCATTCCTATTATAATACATATCTGAACTTCAATTTGTATTTTTATCAACTGCTTCTGGTTCAGTACCGCTCATTATACTGAGATGATGTCAAAATATTTTGCAGTGCAGTGATCTGCCATGAATTTGAAGTCTTACGGTGCTTTCACACCTGTCCCATTTGGTCTGAACTTTCAGACTTTTCAGTTTGGTTTGGACCAAAATTTTAAGTGTATAACCCACCTCCAAACCACGGTCTGAACCAAAGAGTTGAAATTTGGTCTGATAAAAGATGTGGTCTGGATCAGTCTGGATCAAACTGAATCTTGGTCCGGTTTGTTTAGAGCATGAACGCAACCATCTGAAAGATTCGGACTTTCAGAGTAAACACAGGAAGTTAAGACAGCCGAGATGAGGGAATGTAAGCCATGGTAGCACTCAGAAATATAGCTGTTAGTGACATAAATAGTCATTTGAAAAAAATGCTATAAAGGCACAAACTCACCAGATATTTTGGAGAGGATGCGACAGAGGTAAAAAAAAAAAAAAAAAAAAAAGATGCTGCAAATGTCGTCAGGACAACAAGCAGCAGCTTCATCACATAAAGTTGTTTAGTTCGCTTGGAAAAGGAACAGTGTGAAACCAAATCAAGCAGGACCAAATGTATGCAGTGTACCGTAACAAAAACATAACCTTGGTCCGGACCTTGATGTGGACTTGCAGGTGTGAAAATGTCCTTAAAGAATAGTGAATGATCCATGCTTTCTGATGTTATATACGAAGGGAAGTGGGGGGGGGGGAGTTCATAGGCTGAAAGGTTCATAGTGATCAGATTTGACCAAATGTGGTTTATTTTTCAATCGCAGGGACCCAAGTGCTGCAACACCGATGGAAGAAGTGTGTGGACTGAAGGGGAGACTATGTTTAAAAATAAACCACATTTGGTCAAATTTGACCACTATGAACTTTTCAGCACCCCCCCCCCCCCCATATACTGGAACTTATTTGCATAAAAACTCAGTACCAGCAGAACAGACTAATTCTCTTACCTACCATATAACACACAAAGCTGAAAGTATAAACTTCATATGTGCCTAGTATATGTAGATTCCTAGTATATTGTAGATTCAAACAACTTCAGGTTTGCTGAGACCCTAATCATTATTTTGCTCAGGGCATGTCCAATATTGGCAAATACTTTGTCTTATTAACCAAATAGGATGGCTGCACAAATTGTCAGATTGTGCGCCAAGTTGATGTTAATCATCAGCTAAAATTAGATCCCTCCGCCTTACTTCCCACACCAGGTAAGCAAAGAAAACTTTTTTTTAAGACTTTCAAAGATGTACCAGCGTCTTATACAGTGGGGAAAATAAGTACTGAACACATCAACATTTTTCTCATTAAACATATTTCTGATGGAGCCATTGATCTGAGATTTTCACCAGATATCAGAAACAACCAAAGTAATCCATACATACAAAGAAATCAAGGCAACTGTGTTCATAGAACAAGTTCTATTTAATAAAGTGGAATGACACAGAGAACAAGTATTGAACACATTTGCTGAAATTCATTTAATATTTAGTAGAAAAGCCTTTGTTGGTTATAATAGCTTCCAGATACCTTCTGTATGGAGAAACTAGGTGCAGACATTGCTCAAGAGTGATTTTAGCTCATTATTCCACACAAACTGTCTTCAAATCTTGAAGGTTGCATGGGTGTCTTCTATGAACTCTGCTCGTCAATTCGTTCCATAGATTTTCAATTGGATTCAGGTCAGGTGACTGACTGAGCCATTTAGCAGCTTTATTTTCCTTCTCTGGAGCCAGTTGAGCGTTTCCTTGGCTGTGTGTTTGGGATCATTGTCTTGCTGAAATGTCCACCCTCATTTCATCTTCAGCATCTTGGCACATGGCAACAGGTTCTTGTCAAGGATGTCTCTGTACATTTGTCCATTTAGCTTTCCTTCAGTTATATGAAGTCTGCCTGTACCATGTGCTGAAAAACACCCCACACCATGATGCTCCCACCTCCAAACTTCACTGGTGGTGTGGTGTTTTTGGACTGATGTGCAGTGTCATTTCTCCTCCAAACATGCTGTGTGTTGTGGCATCAGCAAAGTTCAATTTTGGTCTCATCTTACCAGACTTCGGTATATTCTTCCAGTATTTTACTGGCTTGCCCAAATGGTGTGTAGCAAACTTTAAACAAGCTTCAACATGCTTTTTCTTCAGCAATGGAGTCTTGTGAGGTGAGCGGGCATAGAGCCCATGTCCACTGAGTGCATTACACTGGTCAACACCAAATTTATTGTCTAAGTTTTTTTAGCTGATTTAGGACAGTTTTGATGTGCTGAATTCAAAAATCACATTGGTTTTACTCAATCAGGTCAACTTTTTGAATTATGGCCACATGTTGTTTTATACGTTTTTGTTTACATGTATTTTCTCTTTATATGACGCAAAATTCTTTTTTATGTCTTGAAATTCTCTGAATTTTGAACAATGATGACATAACATTCAATTTACATGTACTTACCTTTATATAAAGGTAAGTACATGCACAGTACTAAGTAAGTACTAAGTAAGTCCAGGTTTTTACTTAGCACCAGATCAAGAGAAACGGATGTCATTTTTGGATTCAGCGGTGCAAAATTGTCTTAAATCAATTGAAAAAACACAGACAACTTTCAAAAAAATATTTTTGTAATCCCATGTTATTGATTGTTTTCTTTGAAACAGCAGGACCTGCTAACTCCAGGCCTTTCTGGAGCTCTCCACGAGTAATCTTTGGGTCTTGGATAACTCTTCTGATAATTCTTTTGACTCCTCTGTCAGAACTCTTGCGAGGAGCTCCTGGTTGTGGCCGGTTTATGGTAAAATGATGTTCTTTCCACTTCCGAATGATGGCTCCAACAGTGCTCACTGGAACATTCAGTAGTTTAGAAATGCCCCTATAATCAGTGCCATCATTATGGTTTGCAACAATAAGGCTGTGAAGTTCTAGAGAGAGCTCTTTGCTTCTACCCATCATGAGTTGTTTGTGGTGTGACAATCTGATATTCACAGACCTTTTTGAAAGCTATCAGTCAGGACTTAACCAGCGTAAATTAATTTGCACTAATGGGGGATGGGATGGATTCCTAAATTCTGATGGATTTCAGCTGGTTTCTTGGCTTTCTATGCATTTTTGCACCTCTTTTTCTTCGTGTGTTCAATACTTATTCCCTGTGTCATTCCACTTTATTAAACACAACTTGATTTATGAACACAGTTGCCTTGATTTCTTTGTATGTATGAATTACTTGGGTTGTTACTGATATTTGGTGAAAATCTCAGGTCACTGGCTCCATCACAAATATGTTCAATGAGAAAAACGTCGACGTGTTCAATAATTATTTTCCCCGCTGTATATGTTGGGTCTGTTGACTTGTTAGGAACGGAGCCACTGACATCAGTGGGCGAGAGCCCTGTTGTATTTGTTAGTATTTTTCTTTCTTTCTTTCTTTCTTTCTTTCTTCCTTCTTCTTCTCCATCTAAAATCCTATTTTTGGGGTAGTCAGCGTACAGGAAAACTCACCATTTTTTTGCAGGGACCTCAAGACTGGCAAAAAATTCAATATTTTGGAGGAAATATGGATGGCCCCACAAAAATGGCTCTACAGCGCCACCTAACATGTGAAGTCAATGGGGAGTGGCACACGCTTACTTTCACATAGAAAGATGAAAATCGGGCGAGATGTTTATCATATCAAAACATGCAAAAAAAACTCCATAGAAGTGATGGTCTACACCCAACAGGAAGTCAGCTATTTTGGCAGGAAGTGGCAGTGACCTGATTTCCACCTCGAGCATTTGGTTGAACTCGTCCTAGGGTTTTAGGCCTATTGAGCTCATTTGTGGTGACAATTATCTATACTCATGTGCCATAAAAAGTTATTGAAACTTTTCACGACACTCAACGGTTTGGCCGTAGGGGCGTGGCAAAGTTTGATGCCTCGCCATGATCACTCTATGACCATTCTGATGGCAATAACTCTGGTATGTATTGTCAGATTTTGACCAAATTCAATATTATGGATATTAGTCCAATTCAAACAGTTCTATAGAACAATATTCATAGAAATCTAGAGCGTCACCTATAGGAGGCAGACAGTTTTGCATCAGAAAGTTTGCATCGTATTGTTTTTTAATACCTCAGGAATGGAATGTCGGATTGGCACCAAGATAGGTATGATGTACAGTATATGGGTATGCCTCCGAACAGTTATAGCTATAAATATTCATGAGTAGCAATAACGCCCTCTCTTGGAGACATGAAGGTTATCCCAAAGGTTTTCTTCAATATCTCTGAAATAAATAGTCTGATTGGTACCATTTATGGTGACGACCATCTATACCCACATGCCATCAGAAGCTGTTGAAAACTTTTCCAAATGCCTGACGGTTTGGCGGAAGGGCATGGCCAAGTTTGCAGTATTGCCATCACCCTTCCAATGGCTAACTCTGGCATACAATGACTGATTTCAACCAAATTTTGTGTGGTGGGTAGGTAGCCAATACTGATAATTTCTATAATAAAGAATGACACATAGCGACAGCGCCCCCTACCACGAATAGACAGGAAGTTGCCATAACTCACATGTAGAATGTCCGATTGCTGTTAAACTTTATATATATGATAGTAGTCAGACCCAGAAAAGATTTTTGTAATGAAAACAAACATAGCTATAGCGCCCCCAGGGAAAAAAAAACAAAGCTTTATAACTCAGACATACTTTGTCCAAATTCAACCAAATTTTGTGTGGTGCATCGGTAGCCTACAATGAACATTTGTATAATGAAAAACGACACATAGTTATAGCGCCCCCTAGCAGAAAAAACAAAGCCTTATAACTCAGAAATACTTTGTCCAAATTCAACCAAATTTTGTGTGGTGCATGGTTAACCAACACTGAACCTTTTTATAATGAACAATTACAGATAGCTCTAGTGCCCTACCGCCAATGGACAGGAAGGTTCAGGTTCAGGTTCAGGTTACTTTATTTGTACCCGTAGGAAGATTTGTTTTGCAGTCTGGTGACATCCATATTTACAAACCACAATTACATTCAACATAAACACAAACACAGGCACACAGGAAGTTGTCATAACTCACACGTACATCATCCAAATAGACCCAAACTTGATATACAAGGTACTAGTACCACCCAGAACAGATTTATATGAATATACCACATATAGCTATAGTGCCCCCAGGTTAAAAAAAAATTATAGCGATGGCATAGCTTGTCTAAATTCAAACAAATTTCCTGGTGAAATTTTCACCAGAAGTAGCCTTTAGGCTATGGATAAACATATTAGATTTTTGAAGTAATCCACGAGCTTATAGAGTATCTCTGCCGAGGCACTCTCTTGCAATGTACAGATCGACAGATGGACGGACTGATGATGAATGGTGGTATAGACGGATGGACAGGCGAATGGACTGATGGACGAATGGATGGCGGATGGATGGGCGGATGGCGTTATAGAAGGACGGACAGACAAAGAGCGGGAGGGAGAGAGTTGAGGAGGGAGGAATGAAGCCTGCACGGAGTTGCGCACTCTGAGTGGCAAGGCCGAGGTCTAGCGAGGACGCGAGGGCCCGTTTATCGCTGCTTGCAGCTTTAATTTTGAATTTTATTTATTACCAAAGTAATGACACATGCAGACATCCTATACATCTGTTGTATTACTCATTTTTAAGCGCAAGACTTTCAGCGTTCTGTAACATATTTTAACATAAGTAACATACTGTATACTATAACCATACACTTGCTTGACTCAAACAAAACAGGAAATAAACAACAAATGCAGGAAAAATAAGACTGCAAAAAGGTATGTAAAATAAATGTTAGATATTTTTATGTTAAGATAAGGTAAGATAAGATAAGATAAGCCTTTATTAGTCCCACAGTGAGGGAATTCCAGGATTGCAACAGTGCAGGGATAGCAACACTCAGAGCAATAATTAAGAAGATACGAAAAATAAAAATAAGAGCAGTGAATATACATACGTACACATAAATATATAAATATATATACAAAGTGCAGAGCATTGTAGCAAGATGGAATAAACAGCTTAACTGTCTACTTAGTTATCCTACATAGTATGAATATGTACCCAT
This sequence comes from Pholidichthys leucotaenia, assembly GCA_020510985.1. Classification (NCBI taxonomy): domain Eukaryota; kingdom Metazoa; phylum Chordata; class Actinopteri; order Cichliformes; family Pholidichthyidae; genus Pholidichthys; species Pholidichthys leucotaenia. The sequence continues at coordinate 90,111,956 of CM035840.1, read as the reverse complement.
ACATATTGTCACCCTCCGCAGCGACTGATATTGTCCTAGTTGTATACTGGAGGGGACCATTTGTGTAAGTCTGTTGCTTCCTTTGCATTCAATACTATTAGGTCGTCACGTTTTTTTGCTATCTCTGCGAGCAGCCCTGCTTAGGTTATACAGTCTGACAGCCGTAGGTAGGAAGGACCTGTGAAACCTCTCGGTTGCGCACCTAGGATGATGTAGTCTACTGCTAAATGAGCTCCTCAGTGCGTTCAGTATGTCCTGCATAGGGTGGGACTCGGACTCCAGCAGAGATGACAGTTTAGCCACCATCCTTCTCTCTCCTATCTCCTCCACTGGGTCAAGGCGTTTCCCCAGGACAGATCTAGCTTTCTTGATCAGTTTGTTCAGTCTCTTCCTATCGGCTGCTATAATGCCATTGCCCCAGCGGACCACTCCAAAAGTGATGGCTGATGCCACCACCGTGTTGTAGAATGTCTTCAGCAGCGCCCCTTGTACACCAAAAGACCTGAGCCTCCTCAGTAGGAACAGCCTGTGCTGTCCCTTCTTGTAGAGTGCGTCGGTATTGTGTGACCAGTCTAGTTTATTGTTCAGATGAACACCAAGGTACTTGTAGGATGTCACCATCTCAATGTCTGTTCCCTGTATGTTTACTGGTGCTGTGAGGGGTTGTCCTTGCCTGCGGTAGTCCACCACCAGCTCCTTAGTTTTCCTTGCGTTGATCTAGAGACAGTTCCGATGGCACCAGTCCACGAAGTCCTGGATAAGTCCTCTGTACTCAGCTTCATCTCCATTAGAGATGAGGCCGACGATCGCAGAGTCGTCAGAGAACTTCTGTAGATGGGTGTGTTGTGTTGTGTGAGAAGTCCGCAGTGTAAAGGGTGAACAGGAAGGGAGTCAAAATCGTTCCCTGGGGGGCCCCCGTGCTACCGATGATCATGTCGGACACACAATCTCAGGTTCTCATAAACTGTGGCCAGTTAGTGAGGTAGTCCAGGATCCATGATGACAGGTGCTGGTCCACCCCTGTGCACAGCAGCTTGACCTTCAGGATCATCGGTTGGATGGTGTTGAAAGCACTGGAGAAGTCAAAGAACATGATCCTCACCGCATTCCCGGGCTTCTCCGGGTGGGACAGAGAATGGTGAAGGAGGAAGATCACTACATCCTCCACCCCAATGCCATGCTGGTAGGCGAACTGGAGTGGATCCATCACTGGTCCCACCAGGGGGCGGAGGTGAGCAAGGAGCAGTCTCTCCAGGGTCTTCATCATGTGAGACATCAGGGCCACTGGTCTGTAGCTGTTCAGATCTTTGGGGTGGGAAGTCTTTGGTACAGGTACCACACAAGATGTTTTCCACAACTGTGGTACCCTCCCCAGCTTCAGGCTCAGGTTGAAGATGTGCTCCACAATCCCACACAGCTGGTCTGCACAGGACTTGAGGAGCTTCGCGCTGATGCTGTCCGGCCCCGAGGCCTTCCTCGCCTTGATCTTCCTCAGCTCCGTCCTCACCTGGGTCTTAGTGAGGGTCAGGTTGGGGGGCTGTGTGCTAGGAGTGGGGGGGTGTTGGTGGAGTGAGGTGTGGACAGCAGGTCTCAATGACTTTAGAGGCAGCAGTGGTTGTTGTGCATTCAAGATGGCGGAGTGAGTGGTCTCAGTCTTGCAGGCTCAGCTTAAATAAATTTTTTTAGTTGTGGTTCAGCCGGTCTGGATTCGGGGGTCAAACTCGTTCTCTGTTTTTAAGAGTTGTTTTGTGCTTGCTGTGAGAATTGGACTTTTGGGACTGCCCTTATTCGTGAGTGAACTGATTGGTGCTTCTTTTCGTGGTTCGCTGCTACGCTTTACCCGAAGCGTTTGCTAAGCTAATGCTATCGCTATAGCTAACGCCATAGCTAGTCGTAGCACCTAGCATCGACACGGAGAAGCGACTCTGTCCCCGGTGATTGAAGCTCGCCGGAGGAACAAGCCGAGGCAGCAGTTGGACGGGAGCCGGATCGGAGCTCAAGTGCAGCAGTGGTGGGAGACGGGGCCCAGTGGAGGACCACCGGGGCCCCAGCCAGAGTCGGAGCCCAGTTGCAGCAGCGGGGCTCGGCGGAGGAACTACTGAGGCAGACGGCAGTAGGTGGCGGGGCTCAGCGGAGGATCTACCGGGACCCCAACCGGAGAGAAGCAGGATCGGAGCTCGGCTACAGCAGTGGTGGGCGGCGGGACTCGGTGGAGGAGCTGCCAGTACCCCGGCTGGACAGGAGCTCGGTTACAGCGGCGGTAAGCAGCGGGACTAGCAGCGGAGGGGGCTAGCTGAGGCCCAGCTGGATTTGAGGTCGGTCGGATCGGATACCGGCGTCACCAGCAGAGATTGTTTTACTATCCACAGGTCAGTAAAAATGCCACCAAAGAAGGAGGAAATGGAAGAGATCAAAAAATCTCTGAACTTCTTGTCAGAAGAACTGACCAAAGTGGTTAGTCAGCAGGCTAAAATAATAGGGCGAATGGAAGAAGTCCGAGAATTAAAATTAACAATTAAGGAAAAAGACAAAAAAATTGCAGACTTGGAGCGACGCGTCGAGGATCTCGAACAATATTCTCGTATCTCGAACAATATTCTCGTATGGATGATCTAATTATAAGTGGACTAGACATTAAATATCAATCATATGCTAATGCTACAGCAGGATTGAGAGGTGAGGATGCTCCCCTGAGTGAATCAGTCTCCCTGGAAAACCAGGTGCTTCACTTCCTTGATAGTAGAAATATAAAGGTCAAAGCAAATGCAATTTCAGCCTGTCATGCTTTACCCAGAAAGGATAATAAAACAAAGAAATCAATTGTGATGCGCTTTGTGAACAGAAAGGTAAAGAATGACATACTGAGGCAGGCCAGAAAGCTACGGGGAACAGAAGTTTACCTAAGTGAACATCTAACAAAAACTAATGCTGAAATAGCACGGCAAGCATGGATGCTGAAAAGACAAAATAAGATACAGGCAACATGGACAAGAAATTGTAGAGTTTGGATCAAACTAAATGGAACACCTGAGGAAGCAAAGAGTATAATTATCAGAGATGTTACTGACTTAAGTAAATACAGATGAACACTGATTAAGAAAATTAAGAGACTATACAGTATAAGTCCATATCCACATACACGGCAAGAATAGTTCTTTTGACATACCATGTCAATGTACTTTAAAAAAAAAAAAAAAACTTTTTACTGACTTGAGTAGACATCAATTATCCCCAGTTGGAGGAAGTCATTTGACACAGAGTGAAGAAATTCAAACTCTGAAAATATGCCATTATGCTGAACATAAACTACAAGAGATGGAAAATGATATTGATCCTGATAACCACTTTTTCAATAATACATAATCATTGTGAATATTACACTGAAAAGCAATTCAAAAGTCAAGTGCAACTAGATGGTAAACTATCAATAATACACTTCAACAGCAGAAGTCTTAACAAAAACTTTCCACAGATTCAGGACTATTTAAAACAGCTAGACAGAAAATTTACAGCTATTGCAGTCTCTGAAACTTGGCTTAATGAAGAGCAGGCTCCCCTGATGGCAATAGAGGGATATCAGATGTTTCATATTAACAGATCTCAAAAAAAGGGTGGTGGTGTTGCACTGTATATTGATGACCTGTATAGGTGTAAACTTGTAAATGGAATGTCCTTTGCACTACCAGGGATTTTGGAATGTGTTACTGTTGAGATTGACCAAGATAAAACAAAAAATCTAATTATAAGCTGTATATATAGAACGCCGGGAACTTGCATTGAGACATTCGGAGATAAATTAGTCGAGCTGTACAATAATATTACTAGTAAGAAAATGGTAGTAATTTGTGGAGATTTCAATATTGATTTACTAAATCCATATCAACAAAATGTAATTACGGAGTTCATGAATTCTACGTGCAGCATGAGTCTATATCCCACAATAACACATCCCAGTAGAATACAGTTCACACTGCTACACTTATTGACAACCTGTTTGTTAATATTATTGATAAGAAAATAGAAAGTGGATTATTGATAAATGATATAAGTGACCATTTGCCAACCTTTGCACTTATCCATGGCCACACGGGGGCCAATACAGAAAAAATTTTAAAATCGTTCAGATACAAATCACAAAATGCAATCAGTTCTTTTAAAGAAGACTTGCTGAAGCAAGACTGGACAAAAGTCTATGTATCAGATGTAAATGAAGCCTATGACACATTTATAAACATTGTAATCACTCTTTATGAAAAAAATTGTCCATTAGTAAAGAAAAAGCTTAAACATAAATTTGCCGATAAGCCATGGTTAACCAAGGGATTACAAAAGTCGTGTAAAAAGAAAAATTTATTATATAAAGCTTTCCTAAAGAAAAGGACAAAAGAGGCAGAGCAGCGGTATAAAACATACAAAAATAAGTTAACATATATAACTAGAAAAGCACTCGGAGAGCGCAGACCTCCGCCAAGCGCCACAGTTCCCCCCATACAATGTTTAACATCATAAATATTAATCCTACATTTATTTTGTCTAACTTTATAGATTCCTTGACCATGAAAAAAATGCTATTTGCAAGTGGCATATATTAGCTATACTGTGATGCTTGTTTTTTGTTTTTTTTTTCCAAGTGTTCTGACGGATCACCACCAAAATCTAATCATCTGTAGGATACCCCATTTGTGACAATCTCTGAAAATTTCATGAAAATCCGTCCATAACTTTTTGAGTTATCTTGCTAACAAACAAACAAACAAACAAACAAACAGACAGACAGACAAACCAACGCTGATGAAAACATAACCTCCTTGGCGGAGGTAATAAGATGTAGTAAAAGAGACTATTACAGTAAAGAACTGGAGAAAAACAGAGACAATATTAAAAATACATGGACAATACTTCACAATATTCTTGGAAATAAAAACAGAAATACAAGCTACCCAACCATTTTTTCAAAAAATAATAAAACGACTGAGTGTGAATGCAGCTTCACCTGCAGATGAATTTAATAACTTTTTTGTTAACATTGGTCCTAATTTGGCTCGAGAAATACCAATTACGCCACCCATGGGTGATACAATAAGCAAAAACACTGCTATAAAAGACTCCATTTTCATAAAGAACACAGACGAGAGAGAGGTCATTGAGATTGTTAATTCATTTAAAAGTAAAACATCTACGGACTGTGATGGTATTGACATGCTCTTAGTCAAAACTATTATTGAATGCTTAGTGAAACCACTGACATATATCTGTAACCTGTCTCTCCAAACAGGTATATTTCCCAATGCAATGAAAATAGCTAAAGTAATTCCGATATACAAGACGGGTGACAGAGGGGAACTTTCAAACTATAGCCCAATTTCACTATTGCCGCAATTTTCCAAGATACTTGAAAAAATATTCTATGAGAGAATTGACAACTTCATACTGAAGAATAATTTATTGTGTGAGCAGCAATATGGGTTCAGACACAAGAGGACAACTGCATTTGCTCTAATGGAATTTATAGAAAAAATATCAACTGCTGTTGAAAATAAAGAGTATTCAGTTGGGGTATTCCTGGATCTTGAAAAAGCATTTGATACAGTGGATCATAATTTATTATTAAAGAAACTACAAAATTGTGGTATTAGGGGGGTAGCACTGTCCTGGTTATGTAGTTACTTAAAGAATAGATATCAGTATGTATGTGTTGGTAACAAAAACTCACAGTTACTGAAGGTTACTTGTGGAGTCCCACAGGGTTCAGTTTTGGGGCCATTATTATTACCTCCGCCAAGGAGGTTATGTTTTCATCGGCGTTGGTTTGTTTGTTTGTTTGTTTGTTTGTTTGTTTGTTTGTTTGTTTGTTAGCAAGATAACTCAAAAAGGTATGGACGGATTTTCATGAAATTTTCAGAGATTGTCAGAAATGGGGTATCCTACAGATGATTACATTTTGGTGGTGATCCGGATCACCGTCTGGATCCAGGTATTTTTTAAAGGATTTTTTTTTTTTTTTTTTTTTTTAACATTGCGAGATAGGACCATTTTCAATATTTTTTCAGTATTTTTTTTTTGTCCATGTAACTCTGCCAAAAAATCGTCAGAACACTTGGGAAAAAAAAAAAGTACAGGACAACATGCCCACAGGGGAACTGTGGCGCTTGGCGGAGGTCTGCACTCTCCGAGTGCTTTTCTAGTTCAATATGTATATAAATGATATATGTAAAGTTTCAGAAAAAATGGATTTAATATTGTTTGCCGATGACACTAATTTATTTTGCAGTGGAAGCAATTTGGAACAACTTTTGGATACACTCGGAAAGGAATTAGGAAAGCTTAAACTGTGGTTTGATTCGAACAAATTAACACTCAATTTAACTAAGACAAAATTTATAGTTTTTAACAACCATCACAACAACTTAGTATCTAAACTCAGTGTAAATGGTGTAGAGATTGAAATGGTATCCGAAACTAAATTTCTTGGTGTAATAATTGATAATAAACTGTGTTGGAAGTCACATATTAATTATATTAAAGGTAAAATATCCAAATCAATTGCAATACTACACAGAGTGAAATATTTGCTGAATCAACCCACACTATATACCTTGTATCATTCATTAATACTCCCATACATGACATATTGTACTGAAGTATGGGGAAATACATATAAAACAAACATATATCCAGTCTTTATGCTTCAGAAGAGAGCTATTAGAATAATAAACAAAGCTGCTTACAGGGAACCAACAAACCCACTTTTTCTTAAATTAAAAGCTCTCAAGTTGAAAGATCTGGTTGACTTTAAAACTGCAGTAATAATGTTTAAAGTGAAGAATCTATCACTGCCTGCAAATATCCAAAAGCTGTTCCAAATAAGGGAGAAACAATATCATTTCAGAGGAACATGTATATTTCAAAAACCTTCAGTGAGAACTACCACCAAGCAACACTGTGTTTCAGTGCAAGGAGTCAGATTATGGAACGATTTTGGACCTGAATTAAAATCATGTACAACGCTTGGACAATTTAAACAAAAACTAAAGGAAGAAATACTCCAAACATATATACAAGATGACATATAAAATCACATAAGGATTGTCATATTCAGTCTGCGTTGTGTTGCTCCCTAGTTTTTTTTTTGGTCACATTTTGTCTTAGCTTTGTTCTGAATTGTAATCGCTCTTGTTTTGTTTTTCTTTTGAATTCTTGGATGGAATATGGGTGGGCAATATAAGCTGCAGCTTCAGCCATCACCCATTTCGGATAACTTATGTTGAACTGTATAATCAGAGTTATTGTCTAATTTGACCTTGTTGGATTTTCTTCCCCCTGTGTTATATTATTCTGTTTCTTTTAATCTGTACTTTTAATCTATCAGAAATAAAGATTGATTGATTGATTGATTGATTGATTGATTGATTGATTGATTGATTGATTGAGTCGGGGGGAGGGCGGTTGGTCAAACCTATTAATCCCTTGCACTCTGGTCAATTTTCCTAAAAACGCCAAAAAATAATATGCCCAAAGTAAATCAAAAGCTGTTCTTCAACCCTTTGCAGCATCTTCATGGGGTTGGTCTCATTTAAAAGAAAACACTTTGAATTTTTTTTGCAAGAAACAATGATCTCTCTAAGTGCTCCGGCCACTGAGTTACAGTCATTTAAACACAGTGAACTTGAAGAAAATAAATTTGGCCTGGGTGTTTTTTTGGATACAAATGCTTGCAAATAACACACAGCTTCAGATCCGGGCTGGAAAATGCAACAGAAATGTAGAACCAAGTCTTTTCCAGCTGAGGTCCAAATTTTGTAACAATACCACAAAAAATGCCTTTGTTCTCAGGCTGTTCCCAGGCGTTTTGGAACTGTGCCAAATTGTGCCAAATGGCACAGTTTGGAAAAACGTCTGTAACTTTTGAATGATTCAATATAGAAGCTTCATCTTGGGCTCAAATGAAAGGTCACATTCAGGGCTGTGTCTGTGTGTGTGTGTGTGGGGGGGGGGGGGTTGTCCCCCCCCCACCCCCCGCTACAGAGGACGGAGATCCGCCCTCGCTACATGACGGATTACACTTGGATAAGGCATGTTTCCACAGCGCTGCTGTCACAGCAACACTGTCACCGCCCCCCCCCCCCCTGCGCTACAGAATCATAGAGGCGGGGGGGGGGGGCGTTCACGGTCCGGAGGCTGCGAAGAACCGTGTAACGCAGCGCATGCACTTCGGACATCGTGCGCCACACAGTTGTAATTTACCGATCGGTCAAAAGTCATTTTTGATTACAATTTTCAGGGGTAAAAAATAATTTGGCTTATAACACCTTACCTCTTCACAGCCACATTGTCCTGGCCAACTTCTCTTCCTCATTGTCAGACGAACACGACGCTGGTCCACTCTGGTTCTGGTCTCGCGACCCGGTCAAAACATAATTCCATGATTGCGGTTTTGGCGAATGATTTACGACCTTCGTCGTTGGCCTCCGTCGGTCTATGATGACCATATAAGAGAATCCTAAACACTCTGCTGGAATTTAAAAAAAAATAATAAACCACTGCCTGTGGCTGCTGAAGCAGTCTCTCTTCACCCAGCCTTTGTAGACAAAACAGCTCAGCGAACTTCTGTGCTTCAATTGGCTCGCTGCGTTGGTAGGCGGGTCCTTCTTGCCAAGTTTTCAGTCATTGGTTCTTCAAGGTTTCAGAAACCCAATTCAAGGCTCTTATTAGTCGAATGAGAGGTCAATCAGATGATCTAATCTGTTCGCGGCTGTGTCTGCAGTGGAAGAACGAATATGCAGCTCCCGCAGCTCCATCGTGCGTCCAAGAGCGCACGAGGGCGCACAAGAGCGCACGAGAGCGCCCTCGTGCGCTCTAGGAAGCAGAGACTTGCCCACCCGTGGGACAACGGAGCGCAAGAGGTTAAAAAACAGGTTCAGATTTTTTGCCCACTCCCTGCCCCCCGTGGCCTGGAGGGAGGTATTCTGGAGCCCAGAGATGGTTTTAAGGTTTCTCCAGACCCCGCCGATGTCGCTCTGTTGCAGCTTGTCCTCCATCTTCTTCCTGAAGCTGTCCTTGCCTTCTCTGATCTTCCTCCTCAGCTCCCTCTGTACGGACTTCAGCATCTCCCTGCTCCCCAACCTGAAGATCTTCTTCTTCTCTCTCAGAAGTGTTTTTATCTCAGGGTTGATCCAGGGTTTGTTGTTCGAGCAACACCGTATGGTCTTGGTGGGTATGGTGTTGTCCACACAGAAACTGATGTAGTCCGTGATGGTGTGAGTGAGGCCGTCGATGTCCTCACCATGTGGCTCGCAGAGCTGCTCCCAGGCAGTGGTTTCAAAACAGTCCTTAAGAGCGTCCATTGCCTCCTCAGACCATAACTTCACTGTGCGCAAGACCGGAGGTTGTCTGTGTACTAGGGGTTTGTACACCGGCAGGAGATGAACCAAGTTGTGATCCGATCTCCCGAGTGGGGGGAGTGGTGATGAGGTGTACGCCTCCTTAGTATTTGCATAGAATAAGTCCAGTGTTTTATTGTCTCTAGACAGTGAAATATGGTTGTAATCACCTGAGATGAGGAGAAGAGCATCTGGGTGTTCTGTCTGCAGCCTGCCAGTTACTGAGTGGATGATGTCACGCGCTGTCCCAGCGTTCGCCGTTGGATTTGCATAAATAACAATGCAGATCATGTGTGAGTATTCCCTCGGGAGATAGGTAGGCCGCATGCTAACAGCTAGCAACTCGATGTCTTTGCTACAGTGCTGTTCCTTAACCGTGACATGCCCCGGTTTGCACCAGTTGTTATTGTCATACATTATCACTCCCCCCACCTCTTGCCTTCCCACTGTCTGGTGTCCGGTCTGCCCGTATTGCGTGGAAACCCTCCAGTTCGATGTTAGCATCTGTTGCTAGTTCTGTTAGCCACGTCTCGGTAAACAACAACAGGCTACTCTCTCTGTACACGCTCTCGTAGCGGGAGATAGCCGCTAGCTTATCAGTTTTACTGAGTAGCGATCGAACATTCGATATGTTCGAACATGATATTACACTATCAACCCAGAAGTTGTCAGCTTATTTCTATTGCAGTTTATCCCTTCATCATGTGTTCTTTTGTGTTTAACTAATGCAAAATTAATGATGCACAATATATATAAATTGGCACATGATACTGAATAATACCATCTTATTTGATGATATGCACATAGTGTTCGCCTAAAGTGCCTAGCAAAGGACATGAAGAAATTACATTGATATCTGTAGTAGTGATAGAATGCATAATAAACTACTGTCAAATGTTTCATACATCATGAGAAAATGCGTTGTCAAAAAAAATTGCAGTGTTGTGTGTCAAGAACGATTATGTCGCATAATTTGGGTGGAAAGTTTAGCAACTGTGGGAAGTGTCTATACAGTCATGTGAAAAAAATTAGTATACCTCATTAAATATTCAGTTCTTTAAGAAATGTTCACATATCTATGTCTAACCTTGTTTTTGTTTTTATTTGCTTTTTTTAACATTTATTTTAGCCACTTTAAGTGGGAATAAATGTGGGGGTGTCCTAATAAAGATGGGGGGTATCCTAATCTATTCCTCACTATTTGTTTAGAATTATATTTTACAGAAAATGTGAAAAAAGTCTTTAATTCATTTTTAATTGTTTAGTTGTATTACATGAATCTCCCAGTATTTTAAACTCTATTAAATATCCATATGTCCAAATATGTCAAAAAAAAAAAAAGCATACAGGCTTATACAGGGTATCCTAATTTTTTCACATGACTGTATGTCATCTCCTGCTTTGCAAAATAAAAAAGCTATCTAAAATACATAAACACTGAAAGAGCTCCATAACAGTGCTTTGCTTGGTATTTGCAAGCGTCACTACCAGTCTTCCTCTCCCTGTCTGGCCTACCCGGCTGCCTGGATGGCTGATTTTGATGGCGCCAAACACTCTGCAACTCTGCCGTAATCAGGAACAGTGAGGGGCAGTTTCTATCACAGAGAGTTTCTTTCCTTTTCCTTTGTTTTCCACAGATTTCCTTCCTCGTTTTCTTAGATATTCTCTCCCCCTGATGTAAGTCCAAACAGAGGTCTATTTAGAAAGTAAACAGATGAATGAGGGGAGGTTCTGAGGCTGGCGTCCATGGAGTCAGGCACAGAGCGGAGACGTCTCGCTCCACCCGCCCTGTGCTGACACAGCCTGTAAATATACAAAATGACAAATGGCATGGCCCTGCAGCAGTCCCCCCTACCAATCTCTGGCAAGCAGACCTGATGCCGGAGAGGCTAGCTGACAGGCCATGTCTGATTCACTGTCACAAGAGACACATTGTTTATCGGACAGAGAGACTCTGTAACACAAACATTAATAGCCCTGTAGTGGGTGACACAGTGGGAAATCCCTTGGTTTGTGGCTCCAGTGTTAACCTCAAGGAGAACATCGCTAGTTTGCTGCACCTCCTTACTGGGAAAGTGTGTGATATTGTCGGCACTGCCTTGGATATGCTGCTGATCAATGGCTGTGCTGAAATTTCACCCAGGCTTACTTAAAATTTCTCTGACACATTGAAACTTACATCAGTTTGGCTCTTAATGTTTAGCTTCCATCAAATCTTAGTGTGTCAGATTATAAGTGAAACATGTATTTTCACCACAGCAGAACTGTTTTCATGCTCCTCTTGGGGAAAGTTCATTTTAGGAGAGATCATAATAACATTTTTTTCTTCCTGTTTCTCTCACTTTTGGCAAAAGCACTTGCTGTGACTCTAGCGCTGTGAAAACTCAATAACTGAGCAAGAGGCCACACAAAGGGAACATAGTGACATGATGATAGAGGTTCGCATTTGTGGAGGTTTAATGAAAGAATGGTTCTTAAGGAGGAGTGGGAGGGGGGTCTTGGGGGAACAGCTCCATTTGACCTCTTTTGGATAGACTTGCAAACTGAAATGACCACCTTCTTTCCGACTGTGCTCACTACCAGGATTTCCTTCCCATGTCCAGGCCCACATCAACTGAAGCACCAGGGACATGAGCCACAGTGGGCCACCTATTGTGAGTGCCGAGCAGTCTTACTAGCTGGGGTCACACAGGGAGCCTGTGAGCGCCAGACTGGCAGGCGATCCCTGGTTTCCTCCAAGATAGAAGATCAAGTAAATCAGAGTTAGGAGCCGTTACCCTTTAAGAGTCCTAATGACCACTGCTGCTTCCCCCTGCACACAGCTATGTCTGAGATGCGGAGCATTATGAGGATGGTATTTTGCGCTATCATCCATTTTTCATCGACTGGCTCTCCTTTCAGCAAACATGATATCATCCTGGTATCATGGCTAACTTAATGCAGCCAGTATTAGTGTTGTGTTATGTAGCATTAGCATATAGACTGGCGCTCCATTAGTCATGCCCTGGACTTACGGCCCACATGGATACTGTGTTACTTCTTAAGAGGATCCATTTTTCACAGGCTGCCATGGACCATAAAGGCAAAAGACAAAGCAATTGATTTTAATTTGTTGGCAGTGTCGGGGGAGCTTGTTTGAATAGACACATGGAGATTCATCTCCCTGAGCACTAGTAATGACAAGATTGTAACGACAACTTGCTGATCAAGACAAATTTGCTGCTGCATCTTTGATATGTCGTGTATTATTGATCATGTTTGTGGACCCTACCTATGTAACAACAACAAAACAGTCATCTCCCTATAGATTTGTGCCAGTCTCCTGCGCTAGCAACACAATGGTGTACAGATCTGTAAATCAGAATTTTCTACACAAAGAATAAAATATATTTGATAACAGCTGTGTTTGAGCAATTAGGCCCATTATGTCAAAATTTCCCACAGTCATCAATATCAGTTGTCATAGTTAAAGGGGTCATTGGTTGTGCCCCCCCCCCCCCACACACACACACTCACACACATTTTAGCAGCTCACACATTGTAATGAAATGTTTGTGACATATTTTTGTTAAAATTTTCTTTTTTTCCCCAGCCTTTCAGAGAACGGCTGGTTTCAGTGCTTGACCCTTTTAATTATCTCAGACCGCATCCTTTCTCTTGTGTTACTACTGCTAACATTAGCTGCCCGTAGCTGCCTAGCTCAGAGGCAACTAACATAAATTTGTCTAAAAGAATGACTGAAATAATGCATCACTGGTGGGCAGGGGTGTGTGGTTTTAGTGGTCAATAGTATCTGACCGGTCCTAGGAGAACAGTAAGCACAGAAACATACGGGAATGAGTGGCTAAACTGCTAGATTCAGCTAGCCGCCTTGGAGCACAGTCTGAGAAAAAAACTGCCTAACCTAAGCTAAAATAACATCTAGAATGAAATATATGGTCAAATGTTAGAGGAACAGGGAATTCAGTGGGGCTGAACAGAACTTCTAGAAAATAGCGATCAAAACCAGCCAGATCCAGGTGGCCTGTCACCTCCTCTCCACTGAGGTGAGCTGTGTTCGGTTAACAGTGTTCGACTTAGATCGCCTAGTGCTGAGTTCAATGTAAAATCACAGTGAAAATATAACAAAATAAGCCAGAATGACCCAAGCTATATTATCAACTGTGGATTAATGAACCAGTAATAAAAACAATAATAATAATCCATCCATCCATCCATCTTCATCTATTTAATCCTTTTCGGGTCGCGGGGGGCTGGAGCCTATCCCAGCATCTTTGGGCGAGAGGCAGGGTACACCCTGGACAGATCATCAGTCCATCGCAGGGCCAACACAGAGAGACAGACAACCATTCACTCTCACATTCATACCTAAGGACAATTTAGAATCCCCAGTTTGATTCCAGTTAACCTAACGTGCATGTTTTTGGCATGTGGGAGGAAACTGGCGAAATCCTGGAGTAAACCCACGCAGACACGGGGAGAACACACAAACTCCACACAGATCCCTGTTGGTCGGGGGCTGGGATCGAACCCAGGATCCCCCGGCCAAGGGTGAATTGCTGTGCTGCTGCTGCTGAGAATAATTACTAACTAACTAACCTGCACTTATATAGCGCTTTTCTAGTCACAAAGACCACTCAAAGCGCTTTCATTAATACTAACCCTCTATTCTAAGGGCCTATAGGAAACGGATATCTAGGGACAATTTAGAACAGCCAATTAACCTAACATGCATGTTTTTGGCATGTGGGAGGAAACCGGAGAAATCCCGGAGTAAACCCACGCAACACGGGGAGAACATGCAAACTCCACACAGATCACTGTTGGTCGGGGGCTGGGATCGAACCCACGATCCCACGATCCCCACAATCCCCCGGCCAAGGGTAAACTGTGCTGCCGCAGTGCTAACCAATAATAATAATAATAATAATGGATTACATTTATATAACACTTTTCATGACACCCAAAGTGCTTTACAATGAGTCCATTATTCATTCACTCCACCGACAATGGTAGTGGTAAGCTACCTCTGTAGCCACAGCTGCCCTGTGGCAGACTGACGTTGGTGCCAGTCCGCACCAGCAACCTCTCCAAACACCACCAAACATTTATTCACATTCATACACCAGTGTCATGAACACTGGAGGCAAGGTAGCTAAAGTGTCGTGCCCAAGGACACGATGGCAGGATGGGGGGTGGGGGGGCAGGATTCAAGCAGCCAACCCTCTGGTTATTGGATGACCCGCTTTACCTCCTGAGACACTACTGCCCAGGAATGTCTATTAGGGTGACTGAAATCTAAGGAAAATAACAACATAAACCACACTTGGTAAGCCAACTCCCTAGTAGCACTGTTAGCACTGAAGGTAACACCTCTGGCTCCCGTCCATTAACATGACAGATAGATTTGCTGGCCAATAATAGAGCAGCGGATGGGTATCGAGGATGACGCTGGGCTGGATTTACCATTTCATGACGTCCCAAGTCAGAACAGCTTCTTGGAGAGCAAAATGATACAAAAGCTACGTGGTTTTTAAGAGAAGTGTTCTGATATTTTTTGATAATCATGTGACCAATAGATGCAGTTCAGAAGGTTAAAACCTACAAACACACCATTTTTCAGTCAATGACCCCTTTCAACTACAGTTCTAAAAAGGGTAATTATTGAGTCCTTTCTCAGAATTGTCCTGGTTATGTCCACATATTCAAGGTTACTGGAAGTCATCACATAGAATAATATGCTGACTCACTGAATCTGGTGTGTGTACATGTTATATTAAACAACTGTCGTTTATTGGCACCTATTGTGATCTTTCTTCAAATTGTTGGAAAACTGTTTTGGACCTGAAGTTTGGTCATAAATCTTTCTCTCACCAGAGGACCTTAGTCATAAAATGAATTCCATGTGTTCTGTTACTCTGTTTAATGTTTTTGGAGTCTCTCCACGGGGTAATCTTGGTGCATCTGCCAAGTTTATCAGTCAAATTAAATTAGAATTAAATTTCTCCTCATGTATTATGTCTAACTGAAATACACGTAAAGTATGTAATGATCGGCTAGTGGAGGGGTCGGCTACCTGTGGCTCTGGAGCCTCCTGTGTCTCTTTTATTCATAGTGACTCTCTGTGGCTTTGAGGAGGAAAAACACATTCAAGAGAAAAAAAGTTTTAAATCTTGGAGAAAATAGGACTCTAAATTAAGAGAGATAAATCTCACATTTATAAGAAAAAAAATTATTTGCAAGAAAAAAAAAGAGATTTACATGAAAAATATAGCAAATGTATCAGAATAAAATCACAGGTGTATGGGAATAAATTACATACTGTATGTCTGAGAATGAGTTGGATTAGCGGTTAAAGATCTTTTGTAATGTTTTAAAATGTAGTCTGTAGCAACTTTAAAAGGCTCCCACACAGGCTTCCTTTTACTTTGCATTACCCTTTTAGACAGGTACAGTTAGGATTTGCTTAACTGCATACTTTTTTACTTCTTTCGCTGCTTTCCTCCCTTGTTTATTTACATCATATGGGTCCAGCATTGGAAGTGTGCCGTAGATGAGACTTCTTGAGTGTGACCTTATTTCCAGAGAAGTTGGCAGACAGCAACTGTCTCCTGGTTAGGGGAAGAAAATGTGTCCTCTGTGCACCAGTGACTCATCAGTGGGGAAAGACGGGATCACAGAGCTGACTGATGTACCTACAGACCTTCAATCATGCTGCCTCTGGGTGAAGAAAGGCAGCACATGTTACACTGTTTTATAAAACACTAGCATTGATGCCCGTTGAATATGGCATGCAGTATTAAAGGTGGTGGGAATATAATAGCATCTGTGCATCCCCTGTCTGTGATTGTATGTGCAACCCCGCCCGTCCTGTTCTCCATACCTGTCACCTCTGTTTTCCTCATGTGTCAGTTGTCAGTCATGATTTGTCTCCCCACCTGTGCAGTGTTGTCTTGATTGCTCCCTTGTCTATTTAATTGTGTGAACAGTACGTTTCTGTTCCTGCCTGAATTTTGCCTTGTATCCTGCCGAGCATTTGTCTGTGTTTATTTTGCCGTAGCTTTTTGTTCCCGCTTCCGAGCTGCACTTATTTACTGTTTTAAGCCCTTGAGCTGTGTTAGGATGATGAGCTCTCAATAAAACTGCTAAACCTACGTCCAGTGTTTGGGTCCAGTCCTTACATACTGTGACACATACATACAGACATACACCAGTGACACAGTGCATCTGGGATGCATTAAAAGTTGTGATACAGAAAGAGCGATAGCAAGGTTATCATATAGAAAGTTGCTGCACCAACGGACATTTTAGACATGTTAAGGGGCTAATTTGTACTCACTCACTTCAGTCATTCCTATTTTAATCAGTTACCCTACAGAACGGCCCATAGGATCCCATGAAATCCCTTTTCTATTGTTCGATCAGTAATTAGCTCCGCCAAGGGAGGAGGTATTGTTTTTGCCAGCGTTGATTGGTTAGTTGGTTGGTTGGTTTGTCTGTCTGTTAACATTACTCAAAAACTTATGAATGGATTGTGATGAAATTTTCAGTAAAGGTGTCTAACGGGGGTGTAAAAGTGTGGCATGGGGAACAAATGATTAGATTTTGGTGGTGAGCCGGATCATGATCTGGATCCAGGAATTTTTTGAAAGTTATTTTGTATATTAATACGGCACTTTTCATGTACTGCCCTTTAAGACGTGTCCACTGAGTTACGTGTGTGGCCACACCATAGGGCCATGTACCTCACAACCCGGAAGCCAAACACTGCAGAAAAAGTATAAAATGGCTTGGAACAAAAGCGACTGTGGTCTCCATCCACATAGTATGTGATGATTGACATTATTTCATCTGAAGATGCCAAGAAAAAGCAAGCAAAGACGCAGTTTGGAGAGAGTGTGGATGTAACTCTGGCCGGCAAACAAGGACGTGATCCACATGACCCACACAGTATGTAAACACAGTAGACTTCAGTACTGGACAATGTTTAATTTTTTTGTTTGTGAAATCACAATAGCCGGTTCTATTATGCTCGTTTAGCATAATCTATGCGAAAGTGATGATGCTAGTGTGTGTGGCTTGCCATCTTCCGCTGTCAACATTGTGTTTGTGTCGTTTGTGTTGCTTATTCTAAATGGCAGCTCTCTACATGTGTATGAACGCCAAACTCTGCTGTATATTCATCTCTTTGCCAATAATCTGGTGAAGTTTGATCATCATGGACATAAAACGCTACCCCCACTTTTATCGGGGATCCCAACCTACTTATGGTGCGACCCGGTGCCACTTCCCCGGTGTAAACGTTATTGCCACTGTGGTAAACGCAGCGGTCGGCTGATGAAGCTGAGGGCCTGTTCGGCACGCTTTTCTACCATTACCCGGAATGAAAATGGAGCGATCCTTCACCTCGCCTTTCATCAGTGCTCACTGGACCCTGTTGGCACCTAGCTGGTACCTGTTGTCGGTTGGGAGGAATCATTTCTGCCCTGGGATCTGTGCTGTCCTCGCCCTCACTGGCTTGGACTGAATCCACGCAACCTGTGGGCTGTGTTGAGCCCCCCAGACAGCGGATGTTTCTGACATGCCTCTTGTCAGTTTTGGCCTGCTGAACGCGAGATTGCTGTCAAACAAAACCTTTATCCTGAGGGATTTCTTCATGACTAGGAGACTGGATGTTCTTTGTATTTTCTTTGTCATGGTTGAGTGTTAGTGAGTCCATTGTTTTCTCTGAACTTTTACCACAGGATTGCTGCTATTTTAACTCCCCCCGGATGACGGGCCGAGGTGGTGGAATAGTGACTGTTTTTAAAAGTGACCATAAATGCAATCAAGTTTACCTGCAATCCTCCTTCAGCTGCTATGAGCTATGCTTATTTGAACTGGGTCGCTCTTTAAACTACTGTGTGCTCTGATCTATCGGCCACCCAAATACAATAAGGGTTTCGTTAGTGACTTTGACTGAAATCATGCCTAAATCAATTTTTGGCTGACATCATGCCTAAATATGATTGTGTCCTTATTGTCAGGGATTTTAATGTTCATATCTGCTGTCCTGATGACCCAAAAACCCAAGACTTTTTAAACTTAATTCATTCTTTTAACCTTGAAAATTTTGTGTCTGCACCCACGCATGCTCATGGACATTCACTTGATTTGGTTTTATCGTATAGCCTGCCTGTTTTTAACATGGAAATTTGTGATGCCGTTTTCTCTGATCATATGCTATTATTGGTCCACCGTGTTTTATCAAAACCAAAGTCAGCGCAGTCATCTACCAGAAAATTTTAGAGCACTTCATGCTTCCCTCTGCTGACAAGTTTTATGGAGAAGCTGATTTCATTTTCCAGCAGGACTTGGCAAACCCCCCCCCCCCCCACACACACACACACACTGCCAAAAGTATCAAAACCTGGTTTAATGACCATGGCATCACTGTGTTTGATTGGCCAGCAAACTCTCCTGACCTAAACCCCATAGAGAATCTATGGTGTATTGTCAAGAGGAAGATGAGAGACACCAGACCCAACAATGTAGATGAGCTGAAGGTCACTATCAAAGCAACCTGGACCTTCATAAGACCTCAGCAGTGCCACAGGCTGATCACCTCCATGCCACCCACATTGATATAGTAATTAATCCAAAAGGAGCCCCAACCAAGTATTGAGTGTGTACATGGACATACTCTTCAGTCGGCCAACATTTCTATTAAAAAACTATTTTTTAAATTAATTTTATGTAATATTCTAATTTTTTGAGAAACTTTTGTGGTTTTCATGGACTGTGAGCCATAATCATCAAAATTAAAATAAATAAACACTTGAAATACATATATCACTAGCTGTGTAATGACTCTATATAATATAGAAGTTTTTTTTTAATTGAATTACCTAAATAAATCAACTTTTGTTGACATTCTAATTTATTGAGGTGCACTTGTATGCACGATTCCTCCAGCACCACACACGTCCATTTCCCTGGGCAATGACAGTCTACAGCGAGTGTATTATGGAGAGTACGCAGCACAGTCGATCTCCATTTCCCCATGTGACAACAGTCCAGCACTGGTGTGAAGAGAGAGGCATGTGGAGAGAGCAGCAGAGTGTGTGAGTTTGGATCTGGGGTGCGCTTGATTCCTCGCACAGCGTACACCTCTAGGAGGTTAAATGAGCGGATTAACAAAGAAAATGAATATAGGTAAATGTACAGTTTTGGCGTCCCAGCACCCAGTGGTAACCTGTACCTATGTCGCCCCGTCAGTCCACAATGCATGTATTCTGAAGAGAAACTCATGGATGTTAAACTCTGGCCACTGTGTTGGGTGTGCATGCACATTCATGGTTTGCCACATACATACATACATACATACATACCCACCAGGGCCGAAACGATTAGTCACCGTTGTCGATAACGTTGATCATAAAAATTTGTCGACGCAGATTTTTATTGTCGACAAACTGTTTAATTTTATTGTTTATATGCATGCTATGGGAATGTTGTGTGCCATTTAAATAATTTACTTGCTGTCGGACAATAATCTCTCTTTAACGATGGTTGCTGACAGCTGAGCTGCTTCCGCTATGCTGGCTATTAACTGCAGTAAATAGGTGAATTACATGAGCAGCTTACTCTTTTTCGTATTCTCTATTGTTGTTGCCACAATATCAGCCTTCATTCTCAATATTAGTGCATCTCTGTAAATTAGAATATCATGATTTGTAATTTAATTAAGAGACTAAAGAGAGATTAAAGAGACTGGGTAGAAGAGAGAACCTGCAGGCTCTTGGCCCTCCATGGCACATAATTGGACACCCCTGAGTTAGGGGTTTAATGGGATTTAACATTTTAACACAAACTGCTTTATGGTTCATAATTCTGTTGGCAGACTTACACCAAACCAAAAGTGATTTCTCAAACTGCTGGATTGTTCTTAGACAGCTTTTCCAATCTTTTAGTATTTAATTTATGTTACTTGGTGGTAACCACACATAAAACTGGAGACAGATCTGCAAAATGTACATAATGTACAGTAAGTTTATTGTCAAAATTCCCAGTGCTATACTACATGAATACAAGTATAGTTCACTGTTGATGCAGAGAATATATATTTATATAGTATCTACATGTAGTCAGCAATACTCAGTATGATATATATCCAGTTAATCCATGTATTTCTCCATGTAACCTTGTGACTGCATTATTTTAATTGCTTTAAATCCTAGATCCAGTTTGTTTTGGCTTAAAATGCATCATAATTGTTAAATATATCTTATTATACCTAACTCAGTACTGTTTACCTGTTGAAATATATATTTTACGGCTCATATACTACAATATGGCACCTGGCGATCAAGTTTGGCAGCTGATCATGTTTTGCCATGATACCACCAGCTGGAGCAGGTAAATCCCATGACGTCTCAACAGTCTCTCCATGATTTTGACACAAGTCAGAGCAATTTGTTGCTCAGGAAGCTAAACATTTCTACAGACATTCTGCAGATCTGTATCCACTTTGCATTCATGAAGCTGGGGTGACATGTCATCACTGGGAGCCTGTGTTGTTGTATGTTGCCACAAGAGAGCCATCTGAAACACACACACAGAGAATACATATTTTAGTACCTAATAGTGATAACTTGCCGACATTACAATGTCGTACGGTGGACTTAGCATTAGCAATCATTAGCTTACCTTCATATGTGATGTAGTTCGTGTCCTCATGTCTTCTGCTTTATACTGCTCTATATGGTTTCCTAAACACTCCAGTACTTTTCCAGAGTGTGTCGTCTCGCCGCCTATAACCTTCTGTTCTCCTTTTTTGGCTTTACTCTGGCAAAAAAAGCCAAAGAATGCAGTTGCCTTGTATCCTGCCATGTTGTGTTTTGCTTTGTTTTACGCCCGTTACACTTGTTTTACGTAATGGGAGGGTTGCGCCGCCTCCCTGTAACAAATCCCACCCACATCAAGCGGTACTGTCAGTGTAATGGAAACACAAGTGTACCGAACCGAACCGTACTGTACCGTACTGTACCGGGCCAAACTGACACTAGTGGGAAAGGGCCATAAGCGCCCGCTCACATTGGTGTCAGGTGATTTGTTCCATGCCAAGTGAAATAGCCATCTGTGCCTCCAACTGCCAGTAGCCTGCACTAACCCACACTCACATTGCTTTTTGTTCCCTGACTTCCTTAAGGAGTCCCTGACTTTGTTACAATAGAAGCACAGCTTCCCCACCTTATCCCAACATTTGCATTGTGCTCTGTTCCTGAGACTACCTCTACCAACCATTCCAAAGCTGGGGAAATGTTCCATTCTGCAGAACAGTAGGGAGTGATCACACTTATCAAAAGGTCCGGATTTTGGGAGTCAAACTTTGGTCAGTACAGGCACTACAGTGTGAGCAAGGCCTAAGAGAGTTATACTTAGGCATGGAAGTAATGCTCATGCTCAGTCTGTCTAGTTGGCTGAACTGCATCCTGCATAATGTGAATATCCCAGATAATCAGTCCGACCTTGACAATAATCATGTAACATGATTAAATGATAGAAAACAGCTTGTGTTGGTCTGATGCAAAAGTCCAGTGGGGCTCTTGTACAGGTATGAATACACAGTCAATTAGACAAAATTCAAAGGAATGTGGAGGTGTTTGGAACAACTCAGTGGATGAGAGGGTGGACATTGGCACAGTGTGGAGCATCTGTGACAGTATGAGTGCAGGCTGGCGGGGGAGACGCAAGGAGGGACAACTGCACTTTGAGATGGTATGGAGCAGCTGGAGTCAGTGAGGGTATGCCCTAAAATTCCTGTAGACCAGGCCTATTCAATTAGTGGCCCACGGGCCACATGTGGCCCAGAACCAACCTCCGAGTGGCCCTGACCCAGGCCAAGTCAAGGAAATATAAATTTAAGAAAAAACTATGAAGGAATGACGGTCCGCAAGTGTGCACACAAACAACGCGTGTGACCATCCGCGTGGAGTTCAGAAGCACCCAGTCCACATGACCGTTCCAGTCGGCAGGCAGAGTGTCTCGCTAGCATCACTGACTGACAGAAACATGAGCTTATTAAAGTACTTTAAACATGGAAAAAAGCAGAAGCGGTACAGTGGTGTGAAAAAGTGTTTGCCCGCTTCCTTATTTCTCATTTTTTTGTATGTTTGTCACACTTACAGTAAGACCATATAAAAAAAGCAGAACTTCCTGCTGTCCAGCTTGGTGCTCAGCAATAATGGAATGGAGGAGGGAAATTTGTGGCGGTGTGGCACGTCACGGCACGTCACGGCATGGCAGCGTCACCTCTGATTCTAGATGTGATTAACATTGTAGATAAATGAAATGTAATTTCGTTCTACTGTACATGATTGGCTGTATGGATTGAATGACAATAAAAGTTCTCTTTTCCTTTACCTTTACTTAAATGTTTCAGATCATCAAAGAAATTTAAATATTAGCCAAAGATAGCACAGGTAAACACAAAATGCAGTTTTTAAATGAAGGTGTTTATTATTAAAGCGTACCTGTGGGTGGTCGTGAAGACGCATTTGACTTGAAAACATTATGAAAAAGTATTTCTTATTTTGGTAAATAATTTTTGCCAGCCATATACCACCAGACATAATTCAAATAGGACTTGGCCATGGGCAGGCCAATGAAAACTGTGGGCGCAGCCATGACATATGCGGATTGTGACGTCACTTCGTTGATACTCAACAGTCAATGCTCCGCCTGTATGAGAGACTAGGGTACTGTTGTGAGTGTTTTTATTCTATTATGGCTGAATTGTCGGACTCTGAGGAAGAATTTGTCCAACATGGCTACAGGTTTGAGCCAGAAAGGTCTTCTGAGGGTTAAAGTGACGAAGTGGTCCTCACACACAACGCAATTTCGTCTGAAATTATTCGTCTGTGCCCTGTTTCCGCTCCGATCTTCTGACAAGGTGAGCTGGGTTTGGGTACACAAAAAAAGTGTTTCTTTGTTTTTTTTCGCTTATTATTCAGACATCCAAAGGCTTTACATCCGCCATGTTGCGATATCCATATCGCATTGTATGTTTTTGTTTTTACAAGAGCACCGAGTGTCTGCTGCTCTGTATATAGTTGTAGAATCATCTTCCGTGTTGCGGCAGTTACGAGATCAAATGAGACAAGCAGCTGATTTAAGCATTTCTTTTATTTTTCTACTCGTTTCAGTTCAGCATTTAATATGAACCTGAGTTTGAAATAAACGTTTGAAATTTTGGTCCTCATAACAACGCAACGCAACTGGTCCTGCCGCTCTTTATAGCGGCGAGGGGAAGAGCCGAATTAATCTGCCGTTTTGCGGCTGTTAACGACCTCAGATCAGACAATAGGACCCGCCGAATTTAAGCATTTATTTATTTATTTTCTACTCGTTTCAGTTCTGCATTTAATATGAACCCTGAGTTTGAAATAAACGTTTGAATTTTGGTCCTCATACAACGCAACGCACTGTCTGCCGCTCTTTATAGCGGCGAGGGAAGAGCCGAATTAATCTGCCGTTTTGCGGCTGTTAATGACCTCAGATCAGACGAGACGACCCGCCGAATTTAAGCATTTATTTATTTATTTTCTACTCGTTTCAGTTCTGCATTTAATATGAACCCTGAGTTTGAAATAAACGTTTGAATTTGAATTAGAATATCCCCAAAGCCGCTGCACATCCGGGTACTCGAGGCTCAGCCAATACTGATCCAGATCGCGGTAGCCACGAAATTACGTCACAGGAAGCGTCCTGGAAGTCCATATAGCCGCTAGTATGGCTGTACCCATGTTTTGCTGACATAGCTGAACCAGTACATCAGCAATGGATTTATATCAAATTGCTTTGAACGTGAATTTCAACTTAAACTTGAACTAGAACGTGAGACAGGGGCTCAATATAATATCTTTTTTTTCACGACCACCACAGGTACACTTTAAGGGAAAAAATCCAAACCTACATGGCCCTGTGTGAAAAAGTGATTGCCCCCTAAACGTAATAACTGGTTGGGCCACCCTTAGCTGCAACAACTGCAATCAAGCGTTTGCAGTAACTGGCAATGAGTCTTTTACAGCACTGTGGAGAAATTTTGGCCCACTCATCTTTGCAGAATTGTTGGAATTCAGCCGCATTGGAGGGTTTTCGAGCTTTTTAAGGTCATGCCACAGCATCTCAATCAGATTCAGGTCAGGACTTTGACTAGGCCACCCCAAAGTCTTCATTTTGTTTTTCTTAAGCCATTCAGAGGTGGACTTGCTGGTGTGTTTTGGATCATTGTCCTGCTGCAGAACCCAAGTGATCTTCATCTTGAGGTCATGAACAGATAGCCAGACATTCTCTTTCAGGATTTTTTGGTAGACAGCAGAATTCATGGTTCCATTTACCACAGCAAGTCTTCCAGGTCCTGAAGCAGCAAAACAGCCCCAGACCATCACACTACCACCACCATATTTTACTGCTGGTATGATGTTCCTTTTCTCAAATACTGTGTTACTTTTACGCCAGATATAATGGGACACACACCTTCCAAAAAGTTCAACTTTTGTCTTGTAAGTCCACAGAGTATTTTCCCCAAAGTCTTGGGGATTATCAAGATGTTTTCTGGCAAAACTGAGACAAGTCTTCATGCTCTTTTTGCTCAGCAGTGGTTTTTTTCTTGAAACTCTGCCATGCAGGCTATTTTTGCCCAGTCTCTTTCTTATGGTGGAGTCATGAACACTGACCTTAACTAAAGCAAGTGAGGCCTGCAGTTCTTTGGATGTTGTTGTGGGGTCTTTTGTGACCTCTTGGATGAGTTGTTGCTGCGCTCCTGGGGTAATTTTGGTTGGCCAGCCACTCCTGGGAAGGTTCACCACTGTTCCATGTTTTCACCATTTGTGGATAATGGCTCTCACTGTGGTTTGCTGGAGTCCCAAAGCTTTAGAAATGGCTTTATAACCTTTTCCAGACTGATAGATCTCAATTACTTTGTTTCTCACTTGTTCTGGAATTTCTTTGGATTGCAGCATGATGTCTAGTTTTTGAGGATCTTTTGGTTTACTTCGCTTTGTCAGGTAGGTCCTATTTAAGTGATTTCTTGATTGAGAACAGGTGTGGAAGTAATCAGGCCTGGGTGTGGCTAGAGAAATTGAACTCAGCTTTCCAAAGATGTGATAAACCACAGTTAATTTATATTTTAATGGGGGGGATCACTTTTTCACACAGGACCATGTAGGTTTGGAATTTTTTTTTTTACTCTCAATAATAAACACCTTACTTTAAAAACTGCATTTTGTGTTTACTTGTGTTATCTTTGTCTAATATTTAAATTTGTTTGATGATCTGAAACATTAAAGTGTGACAAACATACAAAAAAATTAGAACTCAGGAAGGGGGCAAACACTTTTTCACACCACTGTATGTAAGCAGTGGAGGCATTATCGTGGTTTTAACCCGCTGGTAATGGGAACAATAATGTATAGTCACTTAGCTAACAGGTGTGGTTAGGATTCATATGCAGGGAAAGAGGCAAGAGTGACTGATGAATTGCTGAAGATTGACTTCACCAGCTACTACAATATTAACTAATAATTTATGTTCATTATTATGTACCATGCAAGTTAAGATGCCTGAAATTCACGAAGTCAATGACTTAAATCCTCAACAACCTTCAGATAAACTAAGGTGCCAACATTTGGATTTCAAAATAAGGGAGGTTTTTCCTACTGTCTGGGTGGTGAGCAGAGTTCTAAAAAACTATAAATATATAAAATATTTTAACAGAAATAACTGCATCTTTGGTAATTTAAGTTAATTTATTTCATTAAATATAATTTTATTAATATTTTTTTCTTTGAAATCAGAGTTTGTCACAAGCTGAGTCTGATGTTCTGCCGGACTCAGTCTCGTGGCTCACTCCTTGTATTCATATATATTTATCTGTTGTATTTCTTGTGCCTTTTTGAGTTGTTACACTGCTTCCTATTTTTTCTGTTTATGTTTCAGTTTGTATTGACTATGTTCCGCTTTATTTGTGTTTATTATTTAATCTGTATTTGGTTGTGTTTGTATTTATTTTGTGGGCTGACAGCTGTCAGGCATTATTTCCTGTCATGGTTTGAGTGCCAATCTCGTCCGCGCTTGGGCCATGCACTATTTTCTCCCTTCTGACGTGTGTGTGTGCCCCTTTTGGCTCTCCGAGCCTTTATTGTGACAGCGCTCGGAGGGGCTTCCGGCTGTCAGAGTGGACAGCTGAGCCGCATTTCGCCTCATCAGCTGCTTGCTACTTAAGAGGGCAGCTGAGAACGAAAGGCGTGGCAGTCTCGTCAGATTTTCCCTGTCTGACAGCGTCGAGTGTTCCTCGCCGTGTTTCCCTGGTCAGACGTTAACTACTTTCCATCCATGATTGTAAGTGTTTTCATTATGAATCTGTTCCTCCTCATCACTGATTGAGTATTCGTTGTGGTGTGTTTATCAGCCCCCCGTGGCTTGTTATTTTGTTCCTTTTCTGTTCTGTAATAAACTGTGCATAATCACTGGTGATATGTGGCGTCCTTATGATGGCTCGTGAGGGCCATCCATGACAAGTAGACTGCCGCCGGACTGAGACGCTGTCGCCGTGAGTTTTGCCTAAATTGGACTTGTTTTTCCCTGTTTGGGTGCCCGTGTTGCTGGGGAGGATTATGTCGTCATTCAGGGGCCGTACTTGGAGCCTGGGCTACGAGCTGGCGGAGGCCCTAGACTACGTTGATGGAACTCTTGTCACCGCTACCCTCTACAACTCTCCCAGCGATGTACGGCCGGCACCTGGACCTCGCTGAGGACATCCTTAATAGCCTTCCTCGCTACTCCGACAACCTTGAAGTCATTGCGAGGAAGGCAGACATCGCGTCACAACGGGATATACTCCATGGGCTGGAGGGAAACTCCCGGCAGAGAAAGCCGAAGAAGAGGCATCCCTCGACTCCTCACTTCGGGATCCCATTCCTGTCCCCATTCCAGGCCAGGAGTTCGCACACTGCCAGGGGGTGATCCCCGAGAAAGTGGAAAGTCAGTCGGGAATTCCCCCAGAGAAGCTACGACAGTCAGCTGTTTCCACCCGGGACCGAGTGGCGGCAGCTCGCTCCGCTGTTCAACCCCACGCAAGTTATAAAGCATGTGATGGCGGAAATCAGGCTGGTGGAGGGAATCCAGCATTAAATGACTATCCAGAGTTCACTGACCTGCCTCGCTTCTGTTTCCGCACCAGGAGCAGCGTTTCACCCGGACCTCTCCCCTCGCCTCGCCCCTTCTGCCGGTAATCGTCATCACCACAGCTAACAAAAGGACTCAGCGAGAACCCCATCCGGATCCAGTTCGGGTCGTTGCAAGGGACCTTAACCTCTCTGACAGCTGCCGCTCCTGCATCTCATCAGGAGGGAATCTCCCGCAGGCTCTCCCCCCGGGTCAATCTTCTCCCTGCCTGTCCCGTCAGCTCATCAGCCCCGGATCGTTCTCGGCTGTCATCCCCCTCCTCCTCGACGTCTTCTCCGGCTGCTGTGAGTGTTTTGAGTCCTGCTCCAGCGAAGCCCGTTATTGGACCATCGCGAGCCGGTTCCCTCCTCGTCCTCTCAGGGGGCCCTCCATCACCATCCAGCGGGGAAAGGGAGGAACAACGTCCGCTACAGCAGGCACCATCCATCCTCCGGGAAACAGGCATTTGCAAGTTCATTTTTCTCCTCGTAGTTGTGATTTGTCTTGTCTGACTCCTGGGGGTAGAATTCGGGGTCCACAGTCCCCCGAGCTCCCACCCCCTGCTGTAGCGTCTGTCATTAAACCTGCTGCCTCTGTGTCTTTCTCCGCTGAGCGGTCCACGATGCCAGGCGTACGTCGCCGAACAAGGAGGGGGCCTGCGGTTCTGGAGAGCCTGGTTCCAGCCCTGCAGCCACGTCATGGGCAGAGGAGGAGACCGGACTGCAGTGTGGAGCCTGCACCGACGATGAAACGTCCCCGGGTCTCCACCGATGAGCAGTTTGATCCAGCGGGTCGAGGGTCCCCTGCCACCACGCTGTGTGGGTCGTCGGCGTGGACGTCAGTGCCAGAGGGTCCTCAGGCTGCAGAGACCATCATGCCGGCTGCGGAGCCCGCCGTAGCCGAGTGGGAGCCAGACGACGACCTTCTTCATCCTGAGCCCGGATTGTCGAAGTCCTGGACGGCGACAGAACTCGAGTGCAGGCAAGTGCTCTACTTTGTTTTCCTTCTTTCCATTTTGTAGCATTTTTGCTTGTCTCTCGGGGAGACGAGCCAGGGTCAGCCGTCCGCTGCACCCGAGCTCGTCTCGCTGGGCTCTGTCGCTACCGGTGATCCTGATCCAGGTTCTTTTTCCGTCTCCTGACCCTTCTCCCAGGGTCACCGGTGCAGAACCAATCCCGGTCGCTGTGCTGGAGGTTCCGGGTTCGGAGTTGGAGGTCGTTACTGGTACTGCACCGACCCAATCGGGGTCTGACGTGGGTGCAGCCGAGACCCAATCGGGGTTCATCGCGGGTGCTGCTCCGGCCCCAATCGGGGTCCGTCGTGGGTGCAGCGCTGACCCAATTGGGGTCCAGCAGGGGCGCAGCGCCGGTGTGGTTCAAGGTCAGTGAGGGAGCTGCAGATCCTCTGCTGCCTGACTCTGGACTGGCTCATCATCATCGTCGTCGTCTTCATCGTCGTCATCATCACCATCGTCATCCCAGCTCATCTCCACCGGGGGCCGTTGGGGTTCTCAAAGATTCGGTTCGGCTCTCCCTCATCTTCCCCCTCTCCAGGGAGGCCGTCTTCAATATTTCCCCTACGGTCCTGGTGGCTGAATGATGCGGGTCGGCTGCCTGGTGAGCTGTTTCGCCGGTTCGACATTCTGGGTCGGCCACCCAACATACGGTGCTTCCTACTGGGTGAACTGGTTCGGCCGCCGGAGGTTCCATCTCTCCGGGCTTGGGACTGGGGTAGGCCGCCCGAATGCTCCCTTTTTTTCCCCTTATTGACCATTTGGACATTGGACGCAGGGAGACCCCCAGAACTGTTCCAGTTCATTGGACTCTGCCTGCCGTCATCCCCGTGTGTCTCTTATTTCATTAAATATTAAGGTCACTCGGGTGTATTGTCCTTTTGCTCTATGTTGATCTGTGTATTCACCTCTGTTTAGCGTGCTTTTTTCTTTCTCCCCTCTCCTGTCTGAGGGATGATGTATATCTGCCACACCTTTGTCTTATGGGCCTGTGGGTTTTAGTTTATAGGCTTCCTGTTTGCATTTTTTGCCCTGTTCTAGGTATCATCTGTGCGTTATGGAGTATTGTGTTTTTCTTTTTACCATACTCTGTAATTGCCTCATTTGCTCCCTGTCATCGTCATGGGTGGGGTTTTTTTCTCTTTCTGGTTCGCGTCCTCCAGGCCTTTTTCCCCCATCCGCCCACCCTGGGGTGGTGGGGGTGGGGGGCTTGGGTGTCATATGGCGCTCGTAGTTCGCCCTCCTCGGGGGGGGAAGGTACTGTCATGGTTCGAGCCGATATCTCGTCCGCGTTCGGGCATGCACTATTTTCTCCCTTCTGACGTGTGGTGTGGCCCCTTTTGGCTCTCCGCGCCTTTATGTGGACAGCGCTCGGAGAGGCTTCCGGCTGTCAGAGTGGACAGCTGAGCCCGCATTTCGCCTCATCAGCTCGTCACTACTTAAGAGGGCAGCTGAGATCGAAAGGCGCGCAGTCTTGTCAGATTTTCCCTGTCTGACAGCGTCAAGCGTTCCTCGCCGTGTTTCCCTGGTCAGACGTTAACTACTTTCCATCCATGATTGTAAGTGTTTTCATTATGAATCTGTTCCTCCTCGTCACTGATTGAGTATTCGTTGTGGTGTGTTTTAGCCCCCCATGGCTTGTTATTTTGTTCCTTTTCTGTTCTGTAATAAACTGTGCAAACTCACTGGTGATATGTGGCGTCTTATGATGGCTCGTGAGGGCCATCCATGACATTTCCGGGTTTTGTGCTTTGTGCGGCAAGCTGTCAGTCTGGCCGCTCCACCATCATTTCTCATCACTACCAGCTGGTCCTAATTACTTGTTATTGTCCCCTTCTCCTGCTCAGGTGAACCCACACCTGTGATTACTCATGTCGTTATTCCATTCACTATTTAAGCTCTGTCTGTTTACCTCATCACTGCGGCTAGATTGCATGTTCCTGGATTGGTTTTTTCTCTGTACATTTCCACTACTTTGGAAACCCTCATCTCTTCCAGAGCTGGACGGCTCTGGAGTGCATCCCTGTGTAAGTTGCCCTTGCTTTTGCATTTTGTACTTTTGCACTATTTTTGGACTCTTATGTTCTTTTTGTTAATAAACTGCACAAACACCATTCAGCACATGGGCTTGTTTCTCTGCCCTGAAGGGGCACACATGACAGAGTTAAATTATTGTTCTGTTCTGGCTCTGCAAAATTATGGTCAAAAGTGTAAATTGTATTTGGAAAAAAAGTCAAAATTTTACCATAATCTGTTTCAAATTTAGAAAAAAACCCAGTAATTTTATTTTAAAAAAATGGACAAAAATTAGGCATAAAATAATCCACAAATTTATAATAAAGTTTCAAATGTACAAGAAAAGTCAATTTTACAAGAGGAAATTATATATTTGAGGACAATAGTTTCAAATTTAGATAAATTTACAGAGAAAAGTAGAAAACTATAAGAAAATTGTTATAAATTTTGGAGAAAAACCTCAAACCTTCAAGACTGAAGTCATTACTCAAGCTTTTAGCTCTTTAACTGTCCACATTTCATGGATGGATCGCGCACCCCCAGTGGCACAGCGCAGCAACTGCGCCTGTCAACTCACTGATATCCCCCGACTGATCTGACAGTTCAGAAGGTGGCAGGCACGTGTCGGAGGAATCATGCCTAACACGGAATACAGCAAAGAAGAAGAAATCCTCATTATTATTATTATTATTATTCCTTTTTCTGCTTTGAGCTCACAACACCAATGTGGCCACTGCCACGATGGTCATAAAGGCGGCGATCCTGACAGAACTGCATCATACAGGAAAAATAGCTGCGTAATGTTACACCCAGGAGGGCGAAGGGGGGAAGGATGAGGAAGCCAAGCTGTCAGACTTTGCAGCGGTTTTTTTATTGACTCTCCCAGCACACACGGCACGGCACACACCTTACACAGCACATCAGCCAACAACGGCCATATCGCTTGACACCATTTTCTTTACACTCCGTCTCTGGAACATTCGCTACTCTTCTTCTCTTGTTCTCTAACACTATACAGTGTCTTATCACTACTGAGCGCCACCTCTGGCGTACAAACGCTACTGCTTTCACTGACAGTTTACATTCACACAGTTCAGATTCAGTCCTTTAGTTACATTTCCCATAAATGCTCCCATTTACCATTAATATTTAAATTACAGTCTATTAGGTACATTTATATTTATATTAGCCATTAGCATCTAATCAACACTGTTTTCTGGGGGTTTACTAGAGGTTGTCCAAAATTGACTTTTTCCTACACTCACCCCTCAAAAATTTAATGTCGTCCCGACATTACACCTTTCTCCAAACTACTGTTTTTTCCTCTTTCACAGTCCACATTCGGTAACCATGTATCTCATGTAAGTAGGGTATTACTAAACAGGAGTCAGAGTTCATTAAAGTCCATAAAGATGCAAACTGGTAATTGTCCATAGTACAGCATGTATCTCCTATTCCATGCAATACGTTTGCAGAAGAGGTCTTTGTGCACGATAACCATCAACCGCTCCATCCATCATGGTGGGTATCTGCATCTTTCCTGAGAGTAAGGGTACTCAATCTAGTCATAGCCTACCAAATAAACCTTTGTGTGATGCCTGTGCCTTAGTAACACACTGAAAATCTTTTTTTCTTTTTTAATTTTTTTTCTTTTTTTCTTTTTTAATCAACCATGAAAGTAATTACCAAGTTACTTTTAGTAGTCACTACTCATTTACTTTCCAAACATTCATGTCTGAACAATGGTTATCTCTAGCTTCTACACATTTGTTCTAAACAGATGAAGTGCAAGGTTGGCCTAACTTATCATAAGTAAACCTCAATGGCTGTTTTCTTATTCTTGAAGGATACGGTTTAGCAGGAAACTCGTCAGGTCCCTCCTGGTCACTGGAACTGGACTCCGACACCTCATCACCCTAGTCCTGGTCTGCCTCAGCTGGATCTGGGACCACCGGATTGTTGACCTCTGGTGCCAGCTGCACCTGCGTGACGTCATCTGGGTCCGGGTCCTCATCCTCCGGAGTTGTGTCACTGTGCGGGTAGAACTCCGGTGCATCGGCTCTCAGTGGACGGTGATTTTGATCCTTCCCAGCTCGTAATCCGATTATGGCACTCCAACCCTCGTCATCTTCATCATCCATGCTGTTTTGTCTGTCCACATGCCTTTGTCTTTTAGACTCTCTTTTTCTTGTTTTATCAGGGGCATGTTCCACTGTTTCCATGGAAAGAAAGTCACAGGGTAGCAAAAGGTTTCTGTGCATGACCCGAGTGCGTCCCTTGCCATTTTCAGGTCTGATTTCATATACTGGACTGTCTGGGTACTTCTTTTGGGTCACGACATACACCTTGTCTTCCCAGAATGATCTTAATTTTCCTGGCCCACCTTTTTTGGTCAAATTTCGAACCAGTACTCTGGATCCAGGGAACAGCTCAGCACCGTGAACCTTTTTATCATAAAGTGCTTTACTTCTCATCCCTTCTTTGTTTGCTGTTTTAGAGGCGAGTTTGTAAGCTTCAGTCATTGTAGCTCTCCACTTTTCAGCATAGTCCTGCTGAGAAACACTCTGCTCTCTTGTTGTGAGGCCAAACATTAGATCAATAGGCAACTTTGGACTACGGCCAAACAACAGAAAATATGGCGCGTACCCTGTAGCCTCACTACGCGTACAATTATAGGCATGAACCACTTTTGCCAGAGAGGACTTCCAATCTTCCTTGGCTGCTTCAGGCAAATTTCTGAGCATTGCCAACAGTGTACGATTGAATCGTTCCACCTGCCCATTCCCTTGGGGATGGTAGGGCGTTGTTCGGGACCCCTGCACACCACTGTACTCCTGGAGTTTTGCAAAAAGTTTATTTTGGAACTCTCTACCCTGATCATGATGGAGTCGTGTGGGGAAGCCAAACTTGAGGGCAAAATCTCCAAAGATTTTCTCAGCAGCGGTGTGGGCAGCTTTGTTATGACAAGGGTAAGCCTGGGCAAAACGAGTGAAGTGGTCCATTAAAACCAGGATATACTCATATCCTCCTTTGCACTTCTCCAAATGCAGAAAATCCACTGACACTAATTTGAATGGGTACGTGGTGACAATGTTAGTCAGTGGTGCCCTTGTTGTCTTATTGGGACATTTGTTCTTCAAACAACTGCAAACTTTAGTGATGTAGTGCTCCACATCTCTTTGCATATGAGCCCAATAAAAACGCTCTCTTATCAAGTTCCTCACTCTCTCTACCCCTAAATGGCCCATGTTTTCGTGGAGCTCTTTGAACACGAGCTTGTGAAACTTCTGGGGTAGGAGTAGCTGGTCATGCGTTGCCGTTCTCCTGTAAAGAAGTCCATCATCTTCCAAGTACAGCTTGTGTTTTTGCCTGACTAAAGCTGCAATTTTACTGTTCTGCTGCTTTTCACTTCTTGGCCATTGTTTTGACAACACATAGCGCAATACCTCTCCAATCACGGAGTCTTCTTCTTGAGCTCTTTTTAGATCAGTCTTTGATATTTCAGCTACAGAGCTGGCTTCTTGATCTGCTTCACTGATGAGAGTAGAAATAGTGACTGGGCAGAGCCATGGTGCATTTTCTTGTGACTTTACCTTGACTGCCTGTGCCACACAATTCATTACATCAGGATCAACATTCTGTGTACATTTGTTCATGTACTGCTCCATATCTAGGGGCATACGTGAAAGTCCGTCTGCATCTCTGTTTGCTTTTCCAGGGCGATACTTAATCACAAACTGGAAATCAGCTAGTTCTGCTACCCACCTCTCTGTGGTTGCATTTAACTTTGCGGTGGTGAGCACATACGTTAGGGGATTATTGTCCGTATAGACAGTGAATGGCGGAGAATAGTACAGATAATCCCGAAACTTCTCACAGATGGCCCACTTCATGGCAAGAAACTCCAGCTTCCCTGAATGAAGTTGGTAGTTCTTCTCTGGATTTGACAGTGTCCTGGAGCCATACGCTATCACCACCAGTTTGTCTTGTTGTCGCTGGTATAACACCGCCCCAAGCCCCTCCTGTGAAGCGTCACAGTGTACAATGAAGGGTTCCTCAAAGTTCGGGTAACCTAACACTGGAGGTTGGGTGAGAAAGTCAACAAGCTGACAAACTACTGCTTGATGCTTTGGGCGCCACCTGATCACATGAGATGAGGGCAAGTGGCCACCATCGTTCTTTTTGACATGTTTCTTTGAGTTTTTCTTTGCTTTATCTGTGTGGTCATTAGCAAGAAGGTCGTAAAGAGGCTTTGCTATACGGGAGAAGTTTGGGATATAGCTACGGTAATATGAAATAAAACCTAGCAATTTCCTTAGCTCTCCGACAGTGGAAGGTTGCTGCTGTTTGAGTGTCTGCACCGGGGCAATGTCCGCAGGGTCCATGGTGTAACCCTGTCCTGTTACCATTTTACCAAGGAAACGTACCTGCTGCTTGAATAACTCACATTTCCGGGGAGTCAGCTTCACCCCATGGCTTTGATAGCGGTGCAGGACGCTTCTCAGGTCTCGCAAGTGGTCTTCAAAAGTCTGTGAATGAACAAGGTTATCATCGAGGTAAGGCAGACAAATATCATCTCTCAACCCCCACAAGCACTCCTCCATAGACAAACCAAATGGAATTCTTACCCACTCGAACAAACCCCAGGGAGTGATAAATGCAGTAAGGGGCCTACTTGACTCTTCCAGGAAACACTGGTGATACGCCTTCCCTTGGTCGAGGACTGAAAACCACACACTCCTACTTAGACTGTTTAGCATATCCTGTATGTGGGGAATTGGGTGTCTGTCAGGGATAGACTTCTTGTTCAACTCTGAAGTCACAGCACAAACGCAGACCTCCATCTTTCTTTCGCACACAGACGACTGGACTGGAATACGATGACTTGGATTTGGTGATCCAGCCCCTGTTAAGCAGATTTTCTAAATACTCCTTTACTTCTTTATGAAGTGGTTTGGGAACAGAAACATAAGTTCTTTTGACAGGATCGTGATCCTTGAGTCGGATCTTCAACTGTAAAGAGGGAATTGTCCCTACATCATACTCATCACGGGAAAACGCTTGCCGTTCCTCCCGTAGGAGCTGTTTTACTTGCTCTTGCTGTATGGGCGAGAGATGATCAAGGGGAACTGGGGGGTCCCACATGTCCATAGTCTCTTTGACAGCACAGTTCATCTCGGTCTCTTTATTTCTTCCTGTTTCATTCGTCGTCGGGTTGACTGTCACTTGGTTTATAGCAGGGGGTCTAATGTCTGCCGGGTAAGCAGTTTTAACTCTCTGCGTTTCCCTCAAAATGGTCTTAGCGGGCAGCTGGATATCACGGGGCGTACTGTTTGTTATAGGTATTTTGAACATAGATCTCTTCCCTTTCCATAACTGCACCAACCCACTTTGCATCTGCAAACCCTCTGGTAATTGGGTGTACTGACTTGGCTCAAATAAGACGTCTTGTGTGTCTGGAAGTGAGCCTGCCCTGACACAACCTTTGACTGCTTTGATTTGGCCAGCAGGGATGGTAACCAACTCACTGCCAACTTTTACCATTCCTTCTCCTAGCCTATCCTCCTCACTTTGCATCACTTTCAAAAACACTTCTGTTTTCTTACAGTCAAATGAGAAGGCTGCACTAACAGCTTCACTGATGGCACAAGGGGGTTTAATGCCCATCTTCAGGACATGGTCGATCACGTTGAACCCAATGATAGGCGGCTCTGCCACTCCATCCTCCTTCACCACTAGCACAGGAACTAAGAGTTCCACCGGTGGGCGACTAACTGTCGGCAGCTTAAAAGTGACTTCGACCCACCCTGAGAATGGAATCAGTGTCTGGTTCACTGCCCTCCCCTTCAGAATACTTGGACCCACCAACTCGGCTAAGTCTCTGACGGTGGTGTGTGGCAGGTGCTCCTGTCTCCAGGTGTCATTCATTAAGCAGACCTGTGACCCTGTGTCCCACAATGCTTGTGTCTCCTTGTCATCGAGGAAGCAGGTGATGACATATTTTTTTCCAACCAAATTGAGTAACTGTAATTGGCGATTAGGGGACAGTAGATTAACACGGACCGTCTCTTCAGGAGGTACCTCGGCCTTAGCTACCAGCCTTGCTTCCAACCTCCGAATACTGTCAGTAACTAGCTCATACAGTTCTTGGGTGTTAGCTTGCTCTGATGTGGTTGCGACAGTATTGGCCGCCGTGTCTACTTGCCCTGTCCTTCTTCCGAGTCTCCTTCCTATCCGACATTCCCTTGACATGTGGCCACTAAATCCACATCTGAAGCAGTGGTCGCACTGATCGCCATTGCTGGTGGACTTACAGCTCTTGCAGCCAGGTGTCCTCCTGGCTCTTTGAGCATGAGGTGCTCGGGGAGACTCACGTATGGCCTTCTTGATCTCCTCCATGTCACTCTTCAGCTGCGTGACTATGTCCAGGTGCTCAGATTCCGCACGGGTCACTGTGCTTTGGGATTTAAGGATTTTACCTTTTGTCGATGGTAGGGGGCGCTCTTGGCCATCCACTTCTCTCTCTGTTGCATACTGACCCGTTTGGTTTTCCACTCGGCATTCTCGAACTTTTGGTTCTTTCGTGTGCCTTTTAAATTTCTGGTGCCGTTCCCATTCAAGACTGGCTGCTGCATTCGTCTTAGAAATCAGTAGCTCGTCGGTGACGGCAGGTTCCTCCAAATGACGCTTCAGTTGATACTTCACATCAACACTGATCAGTCCTGTTTCCACCGCCCTCAGAAACTTCCTCTGAATAAGATCAGAACTAAACTGCTCTTCCGTGCCAGGCTCTCTGGATGCTGCTAAAAGTCTTTCCTTTAGCTCAATGGCGCGAAACAGGAAGTTCTGAGGTGACTCATTACTGTCTTGTGTGAGATTTATCAGACGATGATACAAGTCAGTGGAACTATCCTCTTTATAATGTCCTCGCAGGATGATGCGCAGCTGTGGCAGGGTGAGATCTGACTTAATCTCCAGCATAGCGCGCAAACTCAATCCAGGACTCACTGCTCTGACAACAGCCTCAATTATCTCAGCCTCACTGTGCTTTTTCTTTAAGCCCATATCAGTCTGGTGAATGAGATTGGAATAAGACAACTTGTCTTTTTGGCCCCTCTCCCCTATCTGCCCATTTATCTTAAACTCCCGTTTAATGGTCACTTCTGGCAGTAGGGGCGCTGCGGGGACCGCGGGCTGTGGCACAAAATGGCGGCGCGGCCCCGGGCTGTGTCACAAAATGGCGGCTCGGTGGCTGCGCGGCCTTGTCATCGGTCAGCCTCGCTGTCTCCTCTTCAACCCTTTTAGCTGAATC
The DNA here is from genome assembly GCA_020510985.1 of Pholidichthys leucotaenia. NCBI lineage: Eukaryota > Metazoa > Chordata > Actinopteri > Cichliformes > Pholidichthyidae > Pholidichthys > Pholidichthys leucotaenia. The sequence continues at coordinate 90,074,029 of CM035840.1, read as the reverse complement.
AAGGATACTTTCATGCAGAGCGGCATATTGGCTTTGTAAACTGGCTAGTGCCTCTGTCTCCTGGCTCGTGCCGGCCGCTGCCGCTGCCTGCGTCAACGGTTCGCTTTGCTTAGCTTCAGTAGCACATGCTATTAGCTTTAGCAGAAACGCGCGGGCTACATCCTCCTCTTTGCTTTCAATGGTTTTCTCCACCTCCTCGATTAACAGTCGTATCAGCGTGTACTTTTTAGACGGCTCGGCTGGGCTTATCTTTGCAAATAAACAGACCTCGTTTAGCTGTTCGGCCCGTAACGGCACCAAGGCCTCGCTTAGCTTATCTTGTAGCTGCTCCAGCTCCATCGTTACGGCCTCTCTTTTTTTTTTTTATTTGCACACTCACCGTCTTAGACACGACTGAACCATCCTCTGCTACCAAATTTTGTTACACCCAGGAGGGCGAAGGGGGGAAGGATGAGGAAGCCAAGCTGTCAGACTTTGCAGCAGCTTTTTATTGACTCTCCCAGCACACACAGCACGGCACACACTTACACAGCACATCAGCCAACGACGGCCATATCACTTGACACCATTTTCTTCACACTCTTTTTTCTGGAACATTCGCTACTCTTCTTCTCTTGTTCTCTAACACTATACAGTGTCTTATCACTACTGAGCGCCACCTCTGGCGTAAAAACACTACTGCTTTCACTGACAGTTTACATCTAACAGTTCATATTCAGTCCTTTAGTTACATTTCCCATAAATGCTCCTATTTTTTTTTTTTTTTTTTTTCCGGTTCCGGTTCCGCCGGACCGGTGGCGCCACACGAGTCGGCTGCCTGTTGCAACAGCCTTTTTTTTTTTTTTTTTTTTTTTTTTTTAATCTTCCTTCTTCTTTCTACACCTTTCACTCTGTATATATATCACGGACGCACGGATCGCCCCGGGGGTCTCCCGGGTCGGCGGACGGAGCCACGGTTTGCAGCGGGAGACGCTACAGCGGGGAGGAGCTAGTGCTAGCTAGCACTTGGCCGCCGCTCGGTGCTAATGGGAAACTCGACATACCGGGAGCTGTAGCGAAAACGACGCGGATGCCGGGCTGGAGTTTAGGCGGCGTGCAAGAAATATAAGACAGAATAATAAAGAGCAATGGCAAGAACCAAGCAGACCGCCCATAAAATCTACTGGAGGAAGAAGCCCCCCCAGGATGCAGCTAGCCACCAGGGCTGCTCGGAGAGGCGCTCCAGCCACCGGCAGAGTGAAGAGGCCTCGCCGTCACAGGCCCGTGGCTCTGAGAGAGATCCATCGCTGCCAGAAATCCACGGAGCTGCTCATCCGTAAGCTGCCCGTCCAGCGCCTGGTGAGGGAGATCGCTCAGGACTTCAAGACCGTCCCGCGTTTCCTGAGCTTCGCCGTCATGGCTGTGCAGGAGACCAGCGAGGCCCACCTGGTGGTCTCTTCTTTGCTAAGGGGGTCACCATCATGCCCAAAGACTTCCAGCTGGCCTGCTGCATCCGCGGAGAGAGAGCTTAGACTTTCTGCTGCACATTCACCAACCAACCATAATGCTCTGCACTGTGTGTCTATATACTATACGTATATATTTATAGTAATATGGACATATGTTTAGTAGATGTTGTTTTTTCTTGCCTTCTGATTATTGCTCTGAGTGTTGCTATCCCTGTGCTGTTGCAATCCTGGAATTTCCCCATTGTGGGACTAATAAAGGCTTATCTTATCTTATCTTATCTTATTTACCATTAATATTTAAATTACAGTCTATTAGGTACATTTATTAGGAATATTTATATTAGCCATTAGCATCTAATCAACACTGTTTTCTTGGGGTTTACTAGAGGTTGTCCAAAATTGACTTTTTCCTACAGTAATACAAATGAAATTCACGTGGGATAATCATAAGAGTTTATAGATGTGGTAGAGAACATAAATAACCAACCAAACACAAAACAATGACTATGATGGGCAAAAACGGACCAATCACGCAAGCGAGCGATCGAGCCCCCACAGGTGTAAGAGACAAATTTATGTTGTTTTTTTTTTTTTTTTTTTTTACATTTTATTGATTTTTTGGTTCATATACTTTGAAGATTAGATAAAAACATACCCCTGTAGACAAAACGGTGTCAAAAAACCGAACCATTCTTTGTGTAAATGTGTCCAAAGTCCACTTTTGACTGAGTTATGTAATTTATATAGCTGCCATGACATTATGCAAATTAAATGTGTAAATTTATTCCTATCTGAAACTTTGGATCATAATCTACATCTTTCTAATTGACAGTAAGCCATTATCTCTTGCAACTTTCAAGTTATAGCCTTGGAAATCTGAATTATTTTATTGACACAAAATTTTTACCACTCCTGACCACTAGGGGCCTTGACCACCCATACAGCAACTGGGACAGCTAAATTAAGTGAGTGCTTTTTGCATCCTTACTGTAACTCTACTAGAAATTTTTGGTTGACTGATATGTGTGTGTATAATGGAATGTGTAGTTATAAAAAGAGGTTCCTACTCACACATGTGGTGATTTAAAACAAAACAAACCACAATAGTGGATGTGCAATGTTTGTTAATGTTATCAATCTTTTCTTGGGGGGTTTGTGCACTGAAGTGTTTGACAGTTCATTTTTTATTTAGCTAAATACATTTTGTGATGTGCCAAGGTCAGTTATGACCAGGATGTAGTATATTTTATTTCAAAAGGGAAACAAATGTTAATGCTGCTAACAGCGCACATTGAATTTTTATGCACTTTGAGATATGCCTCAGTAAGATGTGACCAAAATGGCTATTTACAGAATTTTATTTTTTCCATTCTATTTATTTAATTGTTGTTCAAGAGGAAAAATATTTCTACTAGTTCAAGTTCTGCTCAACCCCAGCACTGTTATTGTGTTTTTATGCACTTTTGATGTGCCTTTGTCTTGTGCCAAGCGCACATTTAAAATCAAGACAATGAATAAAAAGTGCATTTTTTTGTCATATTGATCTGTGTTGGTTTGAAATTTGTCATATTCAACAGATCGCTGAACATGTGTGGCCCAGTTACATGCTTTGATTTCCAGTTGTGGCTCCACTGATTTTGTAATTGAATAGCCCTGCTATAGACCAAAACTGATTTTGAGCTTTTATGATCATGTGACATAACATTTGACCTTTTGACACCTAAAACAGCCACAGGTGCCAGTCCCAATGCTGAAGTTTAATTACTATACCTTCATTGGTTCTTAATAGTTCTAGACAGCTGGATGGACAGACGAACAGACGGAAGCAAACACCTAACATACACCTTGACTATGTCTGCGTGGATAAAAATCTCCTTGAGGCTCATGTAAGTGGAACTGTCTGATAATGCGTAGCCAGTGAGCTACATGGCATGTGGGTCTTCTGAGTGCTGCCAGAGGAGATTGATCAAGCCTTTACACTGCTTAGTGATAGTGAATTGTTCATAATCATTATCAGCTCTGTGGTCAAAAGCAGCTCTTACCCTGTACAGGCGACTCGATGTCTGATCTGTCTGTGGTGTGACGAGGCGTTGCTTAGAGGGGGAACTAAATTTGTGATGTTTAGGGTCATTCAATGTCTGCCGCCTTCTTTGAATATCTACATACCATTAACAGCAATGACTCTGATGACATGCTCTTCCTGGACTGGCCTTGTCTGAGCGCCTTTGCCTCTGCTGTAGATGTCGGTGGCCCCTGGTCTTGAGGCGCTTGTCTATTTTGGGAGGTCATTTGGAGCCGGACACTCTGTCTCCCCAAAGCAGCCTGTCTCCTGATACTGCTATCAACTGCCGGCTTTTAACAGGGAGTCACGGCAATTTACTAGAGTGACGCCAAGCAAGGCAGTTATCAGAACCCCAACACCAGATTAGCTAGTTGGTCTTCTAATGAGCATCCTTGAACAGGGAAATGGGGGGGCGGGGGGGCATAGAGCACAATAACAACACTATTTTCCATGATCCTGATGGAACAGGAAATACTCTACAAAGTGCACATTCTAAATGACATATCATTCATCTCACAAGTTCAAAAGATTACCAATGACCTTTGGGATTCAAAACCAAAGACAGAGGACAGATTTTCAGCACAATATCAGGACATTTAATCCATAGTGGATATTAAAGAAAGGACATAAAATTTAGAGTGTGAAGGATGAAATCAATAGGTCTTCAACAAGCCAACTCAATGAAAAAAAATGCTCACTTTAGGTTTGTGCAATCTCATCCCAATAACTAAGTAATACAAAAGGTAAAAAGTGTTTTGTACTCACCTATCAAGGTCGTATGAATTGATGTTTTTATGGCTATACTATGTGAAGTTTCTTTAGAGCGTGCACTGCAACCTTTCTAAGTTGGATGGCTTAAAGGAGCAATTGCTGTTAGATGTAGGAAATAAAACTGCCATTCTTCTGAATGCATTTGAATGGTATCAATGAAGGTACGTTTTTTTTGTTGTTGTTGCAGCTGTTGATCTCTTCTACAACCCCTGTGAAAAATTAGGGAATCACCACTCTTGGAGGATGTTCATTGAATTGTTTCATTTTGTTAATAATAATAATAATAATAATAATAATAATAATAATAATAATAAAGGGGTCAGAGAAAAGGAAAAGGAGAAAGTTGATAAATATCACGATTTAAAAAGAGAGGCAGCTAGACTATGCGACATCAAGACAACTGCTCTTCCAATAGTGGTGGGAGCCCTGGGCACAGTTACAAGCAACCTCAAGAAACATATAAGTACAATAGGTGTCTCTGCCAAGATCGAGCTCCTACAGAAAGCCACCCAACTTGGAACACCGCACATCCTCAAAAAAGTGCTCAAGGCCTGAGGCTAAAAGGCTTAGCTTGCCTGCGAAGATACGGAATTAACCAGCATAAAATTAAGCCCTGAAATAATTTCAAATAATAATAACAAATCACAGACCTGTCAGAAAGCTATTTTCATTCAAAATGTCAACCTTCTGGCTTTAAGTAACATTTAAAAACAATGAAAAAAAGTTAAAAAGTTGTTGTTAATTGTGATTTTTTTAATTAGAGTGAGCAGAGGAAAAAAATATACAATCACTCAATTCTGAGGAACATATTATGGAATCAATAAAAAAAGCTACACCACTAGTACTTGTGGCATCACCTATGGATTTTATCACAGCTTGAATTCTCTGAGGCAGGGATGTACATACAGTAATTATAGACAAACAGTGATCTTCACCAATCCAGTGCCAACTTTCTCTTATTGCTGTTGCCAGATCGGCTTTGCAGGTTGGAGCCTTGTCATGAACATTTTTCTTAAACTTCCACCATAGATTTTCAATGGGATTGAGGGCCAGACTATTTGAAGGCCATGCCTTTGACATTATATGTCTTTCTTAAAGGAAAGTTTTGATGCTTTTTGCCCTATGGCAAGATGCATTATCATCCTGGAAAATGATGTCATCATCACCAAACATCTTTTCAATTAATGGAATAAGAAAAAATGTCTAAAATTTTTATGTAAACTTGTGCGTTTATTGAAAATGTAATGACTGCCATCTCCCACACATCTTTACCTGACATGCAGCCCCATATCACCATTGATGGTTTAAATTTGCATGTTTTCTTCAGGCTGTCATCTCCATAAATTTCATTGGAACAGCACCAAACAAAAGTTCCACCACCATCTCCTTGTCCAGTGCAGATTTATGATTCTTCACTGAATATCACTTTCATCCAAACATCCACGGTCCATGACTGCTTTTCCTTAGCTGACTGTAACCATGTTTTTTTCTGTTTAGGTGTTAATGATGACTTTCCTTTAGCTTTTTCTGTGTATAAATCCCATTTCCTTTAGGTAATTTCTTACAGTTTAGTCACTGACACTGACTCCATTTTCCGCCCATATGTTCCTCATTTGCTTATTTCTGCATTTTCTGTTGTCATGACATATTGCTTTAAGTTTTCAATCTTGACGCTTTGACATCTTTGGTCTACCAGTATGCTTCCCTTTTACAATCTTCCCATTTTGTTTGCACGTAGTCCAGATTTTAGACACACCTGACTGGGAACAACCAACATCTTTTGCTACATTCCATGACGATTTACTTTCTTGAAGAAATTTTATAATCCTTTCCTTTGTTTTAACCCCTTGCACTCTGGTCAATTTCCCTAAAAACGCCTAAAAATAACATACCCAAAGTAAATCAAAAGCTGTTCTTCAACCCTTTGCAGCATTTTCATGGGGTTGGTCTCATTTAAAAGAAAACACTTTGAATTTTTTGACAAAACAGTCATAATCTCTCTAAGTGCTCCTGCCACTGAGTAACAGTCATCTAAACATACTGAACTTGAAGAAAATAAAGTTTGCCTGGGTGTTTTTTTAGATACAAATGCTTGCAAATAACACACAGCTGTCAGATACTGGCTGGAAAATGCAACAGAAATGTAGAACCAAGTGTTATCCAGCTGAGGTCAAAATTGTGAAACAATACCACAAAAAATGAATATATTACACAGCTTTTTTCTCAGGTTGTTCCCAGGCGTTTTTGAACTGTGCCAAATTGTGCCAAATGGCACAGTTTGGAAAAAGGTCTATAACTTTTGAATGACTCAACGTAGAAGCTTGATCTTGGGCTCTAATGAAAGGTGACACTCAGGGCTGTGTGTGTGTGGGGGGGGGGGGTTGTTTATTCATTCATAAATGAATGAATGAACAAACAAGCCCCCCACACACAAAGAAGCATGCCACGTAAAAAATGTGTGGCCTTTTTTCACAATAAAAAATAACCTACAGTGCAATAAAAATTATACTAAAATATCTGCAATGTAGAGGATAACAACTCCTCCCCCCCCCCGCTACAGAGGAGCTTGGCGCACAAAAAATGGTCCATCAACGGTCCATCATGTGGCGATGACGCACTGTTGTAATTACCAATTGGTCAAAAGTCATTTTTATTACTATTTTCAGTGATAAAGAATAATTTAGCTTATAACACTTACCTGTCCACAACAGCAGTGTCGTTGGCGAACATCTGTTCCTCATTGTCAGACGAACATGACGCTGGTCCGCTTGTTACGACTCGTTGTTCTGGTCACGCGACCCGGTCAAACCATGATTCCATGATTGCGGTTTTGCGCTTCCATGATTGCGGTTTTGGTGAACGATTTTTCAAAACAAATAAGAACGGTAGTAATAAAAAAAGACTGGCGAACACTACCGTTACACACAGCGGCTTACACAAAAAAGATTTTACGAACGGGATGCACGCGTTTCAATCGTCAAACTTCTCTGCTTCAATTGGCCCGTTGTATTCACAGTCGTTGGTAGGCAGGTCCTTCTTGCTAGGTTTTCAGTCATTGGTTCTTCAAGGTTTCAGAAACCCAATTCAAGGCTCTTATTAGTCGAATGAGAGGTCAATCAAATCTAAACCAATCAAAACACTCATTCGGCTTTCTGTTCGCGGCTGTGTCTGTTCTGGAAGAACCGAAATGCAGCTTTTTTTTTTTTCACTGCGCACTGAGACGCAGAGATGTGACCGCCCGCGGTATCCCGGAGTGCAAGAGGTTAATTGACATTTCTTGTGTTGGGAGCCATGATTCATGCTAGCTTGGTGCAACAGCTCACCGAAGTGTGCAAGCACTCTATTTAAACTGCAGACTAATTCGCAAATTTAATGTGATGCAAGTATTTGTTTTAGGATTGCAGTTGTGACAGGGCGATTCTATAATATGTTCCTCAGAATTGAGAGATTCCATATTTTCCTCTGCTTTATCTAATAAAAAATTGCAGTTGACTACAACTTTCTTTCGTTTTTGAAATGTTTTTTTCTTAAAGCCAGAAGGTTGGCATTTTGAATGAAAATAGTTTTGTGACATGTCCGATTAGATTATTCATTTATTTATTTTCACAAAATTAAACAACTGAATGAACATCCTCCAAGAGTGTCGATTCCATAATTTTTTTTCAGGGTTGTGCGTCTCAGTACTTGTAAATTGACTCAACTTGCAAAACAATTCTCTGCCACTCCATTTGACAGCCCAACTTTAAACTAGATTTTGTGGCCTGCCCTTCACTGGTCTAGTTAAAAATAATAAATTGTGCCCGTGCTTGGGTGATGTCATACATGGCATGTTTTGTTGTGGATTTTAGTCGGGTTAAATTTACAAGCATTCGGGAAAGATTAAAAACTTCAGTGGTTCACAGTAAGTCCTCGGTCTTTGTAGTGTTCCCCTCCTCCCTCATCTCTCTCTGGTTTCATCTAGTTAACTACTGTTGATGGAAAACACTAAAAACAGACAAAAGAGTACCTTTGAGAGAATACAAACTAGCAAACAGTGCTTTCAAGCTCAAGGATCAAAACCTGTTATTCTCAAAACACCACTCTTTTTTTTGTGAGTTTTAACACGGAAACAGTGGTGTGATTGATGAGTATCTGCGGGTGAAAGTCAGATTAAAGTGTAAAATTTGTGCCACTTTTTTTTCTTCAAGTCGTCTTCAAGAACAGTATTTTTCATTTTAACACCTATTATTTGGAGTTCCATGTCAGTAAAACCTTAAATTTACGAGCACATTAGACACATTTAGACAGTTGAAATCAAGTGAGTGCAAAATTGAAGCTAATTATGCTCCAGCGGTAGTTATAATTTTTTAATTGCAGGCAGCTTTTCTACTGTTGGCAAATTAGAGGAGTGTATTAAAAATACATGGCATCAGTTATAGTTTAATACATTTCTCTGAGTGTGCTGTTAAGTGAGGGCTTGATGGAGGCAGCTTGCAAAAGGAAAGTCCCCTGTTGATAGTTTGAAGCCCTCCAGATGAGAGGGCCGCCACACAAGGGAACCTGTGGTACTGTTTAAATAAGACAGCCAGTGATTATGTTGCATATTGTCATAAAAATGTCCTTCCAAATTACATTTTTTCCAAAACAGTAAAAGAAATGCAGCAGACTGTGTGTGGTAGTGTAGTTCTTACATTTGCTGCTTGAAAGAGGACATTGACTGCATTTTTTCCACATTTTAATTGCTCACACATCTTAATGAAATGTTTGTGACATATTTTGTTCACATTTTTTTTTTTAATTTTTTAAATTATTGAAGCAAATTTGTTTTGTATGTTTCCTGGCTTTCTTGAAACACTGATTTAAAGCCTATCACTTTAAGAACCATTGTTCACCTATTCAACTCAGCCTTCCTTTTTACGCCAATTAGCCATTAGCTGACTAGCTTCTAGCCTCCTAGCTCGGATGAGCAGACCTGTGGTTCACTGATCCACAGTCGATGGTGTATGTCGCATCAGTCCAGCCAATCTTCCAACAATTTTGCCGTGATTCCACAACAAATTGCGAGCACCGGACAGCTGCCCCCCACCCCCCACCCCCGATTGCTGTAACCGAGACCTGGGCTATGACCCAAGGCTCTGGATTCTCTCGTCAGTCACCAAGCACAAAAGAGTCCTCACCTCATCGTTGGACCACGTTGTTGATTTGTGTGTAGCCATTTATCTCGTTGATTATTACAGAAATAATAAAAACTCACGGCCGAATTTACAAATGGTAGTTTTGAATCTTGTGAAGACGTTGCTCTCATCCACTGACATTGCGCCCTACCAATCAGTGCCCTGCAATCTGTTGATGTTGCATTTTCAGCTCAACTTGGCATGCTTGGAACCTCACTGGAGTAGGTATCAAAATAGTACCTAATACCAGGTACTAGGTACTAATGGAAAACCCTACAAACCGAGTAGAGTCGAGGCAACTCAGGCTGAGTAGGTGCTAGTGGAAAAGGGCCAGTAGTCACCCTAATAGCCATCCCTTTTACCACCTGGTTCACTCTGGCCTATCTCCCAGTGGTTTCGTCATGATTCTGCGGGGGATCGCCCGTACCGGTGTTATGCCAAGAACTCCCCTGCCTGCCGAGAATTGCATCCGGGGGAGTTCTCGGCATAACACTGGCCAGTAGTTTCTGGTCCCAGGCCATTTTGATTACCGCAACCAGTGTGCTGGTACGGGCAAGCCACCGTAGAATCACAACAAAACCAGGTGGTAGCAGGGATGGCTATTAAGGTGTCTAAGATCTGAAGAAAATAAAAATATAAGCCACACTTGGTGCAAGGCTCCTAGTGCCAATGTTAGCTCAGGGGCTAATAGGCTACCTTTAGCCACCACTTCCATCTACATGACAGACAGCTAGGCGGGCCAATAATAGAGCAGTGGGTGGGTTTCAAAGACGGTGGTAGGTTGACTTTTTCTAATCTTGACGTATAAGGCTTACCTGGGAGTCAAAAACGTTTCTGGTGTTTCTTGGAAGAGAAAAACGAGATAAAGGCTGTGTGTGTTTTTTAAGAGAATTGACTGTTTTGAAAAAAAATTGATAATTATGTGACCAGTAGACTCGTTTTAGACAGTTAAAACCTACAAACACACCATTTTTCAGTCAGTGACCCCTTTAATTACACACCGATGGGCTCCACTTTATTTAGCGTTCTCACTCAACTTGAATTTAGGTCCCTTTCCTTATGGTGTTTATGACAAAAACATGAATGCAGAGAATATTATTTTGCCAGTTTTTTTGTAGTTCATCTATGTTCTCTTGCATGTGATCTGCTGACTGAATAGAGCTGTTGATCATGTTATGCACGAGGGTCCAAATGTGAGTTTGTTCCCAGCCCTAAAGTTTATGTTGGTAGTCTTTGAGGTGTGGATTAGTGGGAATGTTGAGTCAGGCCCAGACGAGGACCCAGGAGGTCAGCGCTGAGAGAGGCCCACGTAAGCAGGCTCCAGTGCTGCTGAATGGGCTGATAATGGCATGGATCAGAAGGAATGTGTTCATGGAGACTTGCTACTGACAGCCGGCCCCTGGGGACAAGAATTACTGAGACTGATACAAAAAGAAGATCAGAAAAACAGTGCCTTGGGCAGTGTCTCCACTTCAGCTAAATGAATCAAATTGTCTCCAATTAAATATTTAACTAAACTTCTTTCCCTTGGGCTGTTTTTATATTACTTCCCTAAAGTTTTATGTACAAAGGCACTTTAAAAAAAAAGCAATTTTCTGTCATGTGTGGAGCCGTTTACCTGATTTTTTGTGCAAGGAAATGTTTGTATGACTTGCAAAATTATGAACTACAGATAACAATATTGTCAAATGTTTAAAAAAAAGTGGCCTTTTCTGAAACAAAAATTCAAAAAGATTCAAAGATTTTATTTGTCAATACTACTATATGTACAGGACATACAGGAGAATTGAAATGGTGTTTCTCTCTCTCTTCAGTGGTGTGCACATTAACAAAGGAGCATTTGAATAAAATCAATGCATATCTACTATTTTCAGTTTGTTTTGATTTTTTCTTGGAGATGGTAGATTTTGTATCCATAATTCATCTAGATGGATGTCTGCCATTTTGCAGTCTACTTGCAAATGTCCTAAACACTTAATTCTGCCACTGACTGATCAAGCACCATGTAAATTTTAATTACGTTGCAAAGTTGTTCTAGTCTTGCAATCATCAGTGTTCATTTCTCTGTACTTTATAGAGAGAAGTTAGAAATTCCAGAACTAAGATATAAGCACACGGGGTCACGTGGTGGCGGTTTAGAAGACGGTCTGTAAGCATCTGGAATTTATTTAGCATTCTCACTTGGAACACAGATCTTTTTTTACTGGTACCTGTGCAGTAATAATATGATTGTGACATATTCAGTTTTTCATATTTCAGTGACATATTATGTCACTGAAACAATATTGGATGAAACAACACCAAACAATGCCATTGTCGAAGACCAAAAGCAAGGCTAAATCGACACAACAAGCCAGTGATAGCAATGCTACAGGAACACCGCTAGCCCAACATGGCTGCGAATAATTTTGATCTTGCCATTCATTTCAATGGAGAATTTTTTTTTTTTTTTGATTTAAGGTCCCATATGTACTGATCTGCATAAAAAAATAAAATAAAAAAAAAATGGATAGCTCACGCCCTATTAGCAAGTATAAAAATTTCATCTCATAGCGTTCCACCTGCTTGCCTGTTTAAGACCATATTCCGGAGTCCTACAGCTGATTTCTAAGTGGACATTTAGTGGTAAGCCATACAGTAAGCAATAATTTTGTTATCTTGATAAGGTCTGGGTTACTTTGGCTTTCCATCGTCTCTGTGTGATTACACCATTGAAACCGTTCTTTGTCTGACAGTATAAAAAGACAAGTTATATTTAAATCAATAAATAAAAATTAAAAAATGTTCCTGAAAGAGCTCCCTGCCAATAATTCTTTTTCTCACAAATCTGTGGATTTCTTAAACGTCCATCCATCCAGCCATCCATCCATCTTCTACCACTTTTCCAGAGGTCTGGGTTCCGGAGGCAGCAGCTCAAGCAGAGAATCCCAGACTTCCCTCTCCCAGGCCACCTGCTCCAGCTCTTCAGAGAGGATACCAAAGTGTTCCCAGACCAGCTGGGGGACATAGGCTGGATTACAACAATGCAGTCGGTCAGTCAGTTGTCACGGACGCAGAGCATGTTTATGGGTGTTTCCAAGTTTATTTCCTTATCACGACAGCGTAGAAACAAACTTTCCTCCGGTGCATGACACTAGGAGGCCGATCTAATCATTCAGAGGTGTGTTTTGGATAATCCAGTCCAAAGTGCCAAAGTGCTCATGTCTATCCCTTTAAAGTGCTGATGACACGCTTTTGACTTCCTCTAATTTTTCAACACATAATACAATATGACGAAATATGTTGGTCTGTGCAGTTCTAAGTCAAACAGGCCTTTTTTCATGTGAATATCCGACTTTTTCATGAGCGCCACGTCACTAATTGGGTCAGTGGCTGGAAAACCACTGGAAGCGGTTGCAAACATCGACGATGGTTCCAGCACATGTAGTCTGGAATTGGTTTGTGTTGTCCAATCTTCAGACGATTATTGTTCCGAAGAATGGAATGACAATGAAGAACCTGGGGGCATCAGACCGTATAGGTTTGAGCCGTGCCAAGCGGGCATCGTGCCTAGCCAGTCACACTCAAAGAGTGGCGGGTGGAGAGGCACACATGCCCGCTGCAGCAGCAGCGACAAACACACAGCAGGGGAACACCGAGTGTTATTCTTTTGTTACAGATATTGCAACAAATTATTTGCTCATAAATATAATTTATTTAAACCCAATTTTTCAATAAAATCATAGCAGTGTATTCTCTGTGGCTCAGGCATCGGGTTTATTATGGATTATATTTTGAGTTCTTGTTGTTTTTGTTTTGTACATGTGTTTTATGTGCGTTTTGAGCCACTTTCAGGTGGGCACTGTCCAAGATTCGCCAGTCCAAACACACGCGCCCTCTCTTTTTGACAGTCAGCTGTTCATGGTTTGTGTGCATCATCTGTTGTGTTGTCAGCCAGCCAGTATTGCCAACACTATCACGACGTGTTAGCCACTCCACGCAGCCGTGGTTCTGTTGCGCCCCATGAAGCGATGTTGGCCCTGGGGCGCAACCGTGGTTAACACATCTCCTATTCATGTTTGCTGGGCGATGTCGGCCCCGAATGCCAACTGTAAGTGTTTCTGTTTATTTTTGTAAGTCTTTGTGGTCTATATTAACCATATATTCCATAACCTACATATGTCGAAGCATGTGGAAATGTTTGGTGATTACATATGTAAAGAACTTCACACCTCTGAAAGGACAAAGGACTCTCACCCACCGAGTGAAGAACAAAGACGTTCCCGGACGCGGCGGAGGAGACCGGAGGAGCCACCCTCACCCCCCAAGGCGAGGAGAGGAAATACCAGGACAATGGGGGGATTAAGATAATGAGGGATGTCAGCCTTTGTTATGCAAGTCTTTTGTTGTGTGCATGTATATAATCAGTGAGTTGGAGAGATTCTCTCTCTTTTCCCTTCTGCCATTCTCTGCACCAGATGAGACTTGTTAGAAGAGCTGAATATTAAAGCTTTGCTTATGAACCAAATCGCCTCTTCATTTCCAAGCTCTTCTACACTGGTGACCTTGACGCGAGTATGGACCTGAGGCGTTCCCCCGCAATCGACTCATCCGCGGCGACCCAGGCAGACGCCAGACGCCACGCAGACGAGGGAGCAGATGGACAACTGTTCCCCCCGGCAGAAGAGATTGAGAGGGCTCAACCGAGCACCAGCACCGCCGCGAGAGCCGAGGCAAGGCACTCTCACCCGGCGGGCACAGCAGTGATGGTATGCACGAATGCCGTCGCTGTCCAGCTGCCAGACTTCTGGCAAGAAGACCCCGCCTCTTGGTTTCAGCAGGCTGAAGCCCAATTTGCACTGGCGGGCATCACGGCTGATGACACCAAATTTTATCATATCGTCTCCAAACTCAACGCCGCCACTTCGAAGTGTGTGCGGAGCATGATCCGGCGACCACCGGTCCGGGACAAATACGAGACGCTCAAAGCAACCATCGTGGCGAACTACGTCCCATCAGCGGAAGAGAGAGCCGAGAAGATCCTGGCGGTCTACGGCCACAGAGGGTGCAAACCGAAGGCGCTCATGGAGGATTTGCTACAGCTCAAAGAAGAGGACAATGACAACTTCCTCTTCCAGTTTATTTTCCTCAGCACGCTGCCGCCACACATGAGAGGGACACTCGCCAGCATGAAGTGCAACAACCACCAAGACTTCCGCGTGCTGGCCAATGAAGCTCATCGGCTCGTCAACGCCTGCAAGGAGCTGACACCCACAGCAGCATCCGCAGACCTCAACGCTGACGCCCCGAGCCACGAGGAGCCACAACCCACGGAGCAGACCCAGCCCACGGTGACAGCGACACGGCCAAGACGTAACAGACGGAGTGATGTTTGTTATTACCACCACCGCTTCGCCGAGAAGGCTCACAAATGCGTTCCCCCCTGCAAATTTAAACGCCAAAGCCGAGAGCCGTTAACGGCAGCGGCTCTCGGCGAGAAAAACAAGCTGTTGTACGTGACGGATGGACACTCAGGCAAGCAGTTCCTCATCGACACAGGAGCCCAGCTGAGTTTCGTCATGCCCTCCCACGCAGATCGAGCCACGGGCACCCGGGGCAACGGAGCGGTGGCAGCCAACGGCTCTAGCATCGACACGTTCGGCGAAAAGAGCCTGCACCTCCTCATCCACGGCCGCAGCTACAGATGGACATTTGTTGTAGCGGCGGTGAGTTTTAACTTATTAGGCGCAGATTTTTTGTGTGCACATGGGTTATTAGTGGATCTAGCAAATAGGCGCCTGGTTAATGCACTGTCCTTTGCTTCTATTCCATGCTCAGCCCGAGTTTCTCCACCACCTGTGTAGGCTAGCGTCACCACGGCAGGAGGTAAGTTTGAGCAACTGCTCACCCAATTTCCAGCACTCACAATCCCCAAATTCTCAGCCACTGTGGCTAAACACGGGGTGGAACACTTCATTCCCACAACGGGACCTCCCGTTTTTGCCAAAGCGCGCCGCTTAGACGCGGCCAAGCTCAACATAGCACGGGACGAGTTTACAACTCTTGAAAAATTGGGCATTGTTAGACGCTCAAAGAGCCCCTGGGCCTCACCACTTCACATGGTTCCGAAATCCGACGGTTCTTGGAGACCGTGCGGAGATTACCGCAGATTAAACAACGCTACAGCGCATGACCGTTACCCAATCCCTCACATTCAAGATTTTTCACTACATCTAGCGGGTGCGTGCATTTTTTCAAAAATAGACTTAGTCCGCGGTTATCACCAAGTCCCAGTCCGAGCAGAAGACGTTCCTAAAACAGCGGTAATAACCCCTTTCGGCCTTTTTGAATTCCTGTGAATGCCTTTCGGCCTCAAAGGCGCTGCTCAAACTTTTCAACGAATGATGGATGCGGTCTTACGCGACCTTCCTTTTGTCTTCGTCTACCTCGACGACATGCTGGTAGCCAGCTCGTCTGAGGTAGAACACGAGCAGCACCTCACTACGGTTTTTCAGAGGCTAGAAGAGCACAGGCTAATAATCAATCCAGCCAAATGCAAATTCGGCGTGTCACAAATTGATTTTTTAGGACACAAAGTCTCTCCAAAGGGGGCAGTTCCACTTCCAGACAAAGTTCATGCGATAGAAAGTTTTCCACGGCCACAAACGGTCAAATCGCTACAAGAATTTTTAGGGATGGTTAATTTTTACAACCGCTTCCTCCCCCATGCAGCTCAGCTCATGCAGCCCCTATATGATGCGCTCAAAAAAAAGAAAGCTTCCAACGCGGTCGAATGGACCCCGGAGCGCGAACGCGCTTTCGCGGAAGTAAAAAGCGCCCTAGCTAACGCCACATTGTTAGTTCACCCAGATCCCTTGGCCCGCATTGCACTAACCACAGATGCTTCAGACCTAGCCATAGGGGCAGTTGTAGAACAACTTGTCAGCGGGGTCTGGCAACCTTTAGCATTCTTTAGCAAATCGCTAAACCAAACTGAACGCAAATACAGCACTTTTGACAGAGAGCTGCTGGCGCTTCATTTATCCATCCGCCACTTCCAGTTCTGGTTAGAAGGGCGGAGTTTCACGGCTTTTGTAGACCATAAACCGCTCACCTTTGCTATGGCTAAAATTTCAGAACCATGGTCAGGCAGGCAACAAAGACAGCTAGCTGCGATTTCAGAGTTCACAGACATTCGACACGTGGCAGGCAAACTTAACGTAGTAGTGGACTGTCTCTCTCGCGCTGTGACACCACCAGAGCGCGGGGAGACAGATTATACTGCCTCAGCAGCAGAACTCTTCACTAACGCAGACACATACGCAGCACCTATCCATGCAGGGATAGATTATGCAGCCATGGCAGAGGAACAAAGCAGTGACGCGGACGTGCGCGCACTCCTGTCTGGACCAACAGGGTTAAGGCTGGAGAAAAAGGGTTTACGTGATGGCGTGCCCCCCCTAATATGCGATGTTTCAACCGGCCGACCTCGCCCGTTAGTACCAGCTACATGGCGCCGCTGTATTTTCGACGCAATTCACTCCCTCGCGCACCCAGGTGTGCGCGCCTCGGTTAAAATGGTCGCCGAAAAGTTTGTGTGGCCAGGCCTGCGCAAAAACGTAAAAGAATGGGCAAAAACTTGCATTTCTTGTCAACGCGCCAAAATACACAAACACACAAAAGCCCCTCTGGAGCTTTTTCCAATCCCGGCTAGAAGGTTCGACCACGTTCATGTCGACCTCGTGGGGCCACTACCTTCCTCCCAAGGTTTCACACACCTGTTAACAATGATAGACCGCACCACACGCTGGCCAGAGGCAGTCCCTCTAGCGGCAACCACAGCGGAGGAAGTCGCTCGCGTTTTTTTGACAAACTGGGTGGCACGTTTCGGCATCCCATCGGACATCACGTCCAATAGGGGGCCTCAATTTGTCTCAGAGCTCTGGTCAGCAATGTCCAGCAGCTTAGGGGCAGCAATTCACCGCACCACCGCTTATCACCCTCAGGCTAATGGGTTATGCGAGCGTTTTCACGGGTCTTTAAAGGCCGCCCTCAGAGCCTCACTAACGGACACAAATTGGGTAAATAAACTTCCCTGGGTTTTATTGGGGTTGCGTGCTGCACCTAAAGAGGATCTAGACGCCTCTCCCGCAGAATTAGTCTTTGCACAACCTCTCAGGCTCCCAGGTGAATTTTTACCAGAGAACCCAGAGCCAGGGCACCTTCCAGTCCCAAGGTTTTTAGGCAACAACGGACCGAACTCTCTCCCCGGTCCAGCTCATCACTCCTTCCCATGGGTTTTTGTCCCTCAGGCTTTAAAAAACGCTGAGTTCGTTTTTGTTAAGCATGAAGCTTTAAAACCTACCTTTCGCCCAGTATACGATGGGCCATACAGAGTGCTGGAACATGGTGATAAACACTTTGTGCTTGATTTTGGGGATAGAAAAGAAACAGTCAGCAATGACAGACTTAAACCTGCCTCCTTGTTGAAAGACGAGCCTGCACAGTTGGCGAGAGCACCTCGGCGGGGTAGACCCCCCCAAGAGAAAAGACTCAGCCCCCCAGCAGGGAACAGTTAACCTCTCTCCTTCCCACACTGCAGATCCCTCTCAAGAAGGTCCCAGCAGGGCGCCTAAACCAACCAACAGCAGTTTTGGGAGAAGATTAAAACCCAGACAGCACAGGGACTGATACAAACCACTCCACAATTTTTCACTAATTGTGCTGCAACAGTTTAGGACTGACTTATGATTTTACTATGCTGTTATAATTACCACTGTACTCTCTTAGGAGCATGGCTGCTAGAAAGTTTCTTCCGTGGCAACAGATGTAACACTTAGTATGTCATAATAACTATCTTAGACTGTGAACCTTCCTGTTGTCCTTTCTTAGTTGTTTGGGGGGCCTGTGGTCTATATTAACCATATATTCCATAACCTACATATGTCGAAGCATGTGGAAATGTTTGGTGATTACATATGTAAAGAACTTCACACCTCTGAAAGGACAAAGGACTCTCACCCGCCGAGTGAAGAACAAAGACGTTCCCGGACGCGGCGGAGGAGACAGGAGGAGCCACCCTCACCCCCCAAGGTGAGGAGAGGAAATACCAGGACAATGGGGGGATTAAGATAATGAGGGATGTCAGCCTTTGTTATGCATGTCTTTTGTTGTGTGCATGTATATAATCAGTGAGTTGGAGAGATTCTCTCTCTTTTCCCTTCTGCCACTCTCTCCTCCTCTCTCCTCCTCATGGATCGTCACCTTATCGTGGTGGGGGGGTTTGCGTGCCCCAGTGATCCCAGGAGCTATGTTGTCCGGGGCAATTTGCCTCTGATAGGGTCTCCCAAGACAAACTGGTCCTGGGTGAAGGGCCAGACTAAGAACGATCCAACAGACTCTCATGATAAATTGTTTATCAAGGATTCAGTGTACCCTGCCCGGTATGGGGTTACCGGGGCCCCACCCTGGAGCCAGGCCTGGGGGAGGGGCTCGAAGGCTAGCGTCTGGTGGCCGGGTTTCCACCCATGGGACCCGGCCGGGCTCAGTCCGAAGGAGTTACATGGGTCCGCCCTCCAGTGGGTTCACCACCTGCAGGAGGGATCATGGGGGTCCGGTGCTATGTGGATTAGGTGGCAGTCAAAGGCGGAGACCTTGGCGGACTGATCCCAAGCTTTCTAAACTGGCTTTTGGTACGTGGAATGTCACCTCTCTGGTGGGGAAGGAGCCTGAGCTGGTGCACGAGGTTGAGCGATACCGGCTAGATATAGTCGGCCTCACCTCAACACACAGCTCCGGTTCCGGAACCAGTCTCCTGGAGAGGGGCTGGAGCTTGGCCTTTTCTGGAGTTGCCCCGGGCGAGAGACGACGAGCAGGGGTGGGTATTCTTGTATCGCCCCACCTTGCTGCCTCTATATTGGAGTTTTCCCCGGTGGACGAAAGGGTTGCTTCCCTGCACCTTCGGGTTGGGAAACGGGTCCTGACCATCATTTGTGCCTATGCACCAAATGATGTTTCAGAGTACCCACCCTTTTTGGAGTCTGTGACTGGGGTGCTGGAGGGTGCTCCTCCTGGAGACTCCATTGTCCTACTGGGGGACTTCAATGCGCACGTGGGCAATGACAGTGAAACCTGGAGGGGGGTGATTGGGAGGAACGGCCTGCCCGATCTGAACCCGAGTGGTGTTCAGTTATTGGACTTCTGTGCTAACCACAGTCTGTCCATAACGAACACCATGTTCAAACATAAGGGTGTCCATATGTGCACCTGGCACCAGGACACCCTAGGTCCCAGGTCGATGATCGATTTTGTTATCGTATCATCAGACCTGCGACCGTATGTCTTGGACACCCGAGTAAAGAGAGGTGCAGAGCTGTCAACTGATCACCACCTGGTGGTGAGTTGGATCCGATGGCAGGGGAGGAAGCCATTCAGACCTGGTAGACCCAAACGTATAGTGAGGGTGTGCTGGGAGCGTCTGGCTGAGGCCCCTGTCCGGGAGGTCTTCAACTCCTACCTCCGGAAGAACTTCAACCACATCCCAAGGGAGTCTGGAGACATGGAGTCTGAATGGGCCATGTTCTCCACCTCTGTTGTTGAAGCGGCGGCCCAGAGCTGCGGCCGCAAGGTGGTCGGTGCATCTCGTGGTGGCAACCCCCGAACCAAGTGGTGGACACCAGTGGTGAGGGGGGCCATTAAGCTATCCTATCAAGCTTGGTTGGCTTGTGGGACTCCCGAAGCAGCTGAGGTGTACCGGCAGGCCAAGCGGAGTGCAGCTCAGGTGGTTGCTGAAGCAAAAACCCGGGTATGGGAGGAGTTCGGTGAGGCCATGGAACAAGACTTTTGGTCGGCTTCAAAGAGATTCTGGCAAACTGTTCGGTGGCTCAGGAGGGGAAAGCAGCTCCCCGTCCACACTGTGTATGGTGCGGATGGGACACTGTTGACTTCAACTGGGGATATCGTCGGGCGGTGGAAGGAATACTTTGAGGATCTCCTCAATCCCACTGATACGCCTTCCACAGAGGAAGCAGGGTTTGGGGACGAGGGGGATGACTCGCCTATCACAGGGGCTGAGGTCGCCAAGGTGGTTAAAAATCTCCTTGGTGGCCGGGCCCCGGGGGTGGACGAGATTCGCCCTGAGTACCTCAAGGCCCTGGATGTTGTTGGGTTGTCATGGTTGACACGCCTCTGCAACATTGCGTGGAGGTCGGGGGCAGTGCCTTTGGCATGGTAAACCGGGGTGGTGGTTCCTCTCTTCAAAAAAGGGGACCGGAGGGTGTGCTCCAACTTTAGAGGGATCACACTCCTCAGCCTCCCTGGGAAGGTCTATGCCAAGGTACTGGAGAGGAGAGTCCGGCCGTTGGTCGAACCTCGGATTCAGGAGGAGCAATGTGGTTTTCGTCCTGGCCGTGGCACATCGGACCAGCTCTTTACCCTCTCGAGAATTCTTGAGGGTTCGTGGGAGTTTGCCCAACCAGTTTACATGTGTTTTGTGGACTTGGAGAAGGCATTTGACCGCGTCCCTCGTGGATTTTTGTGGGGGGTGCTTCGGGAGTATGGGGTATCGGGCTTGTTGTTACGAGCTATTCGGTCTCTGTACGACCGTTGTGAGAGTTTGGTTCGTATTGCCAACACTCGGTCGGAGTCATTCCCAGTGAGAGTTGGACTCCGCCAGGGCTTCCCTTTGTCACCGATCCTGTTCATAATTTTTATGGACAGGATTTCTAGGCGCAGCCAGGGAATGGAGGCTGTCATGCTTGGTGACCACAGGATCTCATCTCTGTTGTTTGCAGATGATGTTGTCCTGTTGGCTTCATCCAGCAATGACCTACAGCTCTTGCTGGGACGGTTTGCCGCTGAGTGTGAAACGGCTGGGATGAGAATCAGCACCTCCAAGTCCGAGTCCATGGTCCTCAGCTGGAAAAAGGTGGATTGTCCTCTCTGGGTTGGGGACAGGCTCCTGCCCCAAGTGGAGGAGTTTAAGTATCTTGGGGTTTTGTTCACGAGTGAGGGGAAAATGGAGCGAGAGATCGACAGACGGATTGGAGCAGCATCTGCAGTGATGCGGACGTTGTACCGGTCGGTTGTAGTGAAGAGGGAGCTTAGTTCTTAGGCAAAGCTGTCGATTTACCAGTCAATCTACGTTCCTATTCTCACCTATGGTCACGAGCTTTGGGTAATGACCGAAAGAACGAGATCGCGGATACAAGCGGCTGAAATGAGCTTTCTCCGTAGGATTGCTGGACTCACCCTCAGAGATAGGGTGAGGAGCTCAGTCATCCGGGAGAGGCTCAGAGTAGAACCGCTGCTCCTCCACATTGAAAGGAGTCAGTTGAGGTGGTATGGGCATCTGATTAGGATGCCTCCTGGACGCCTTCCACTTGAGGTGTTTCAGGCACGTCCCACTGGGAGGAGACCCCGGGGCAGACCCAGGACTCGGTGGAGAGACTATGTCTCCCAGCTGGTCTGGGAACGCCTTGGTATCCCCTCTGAAGAGCTGGAGCAGGTGGCTGGGGAGAGGGAAGTCTGGGCTTCTCTGCTTGAACTGCTGCCTCCGCGACCCGGACCTCCGGAAAAGCGGTAGAAGATGGATGGATGGATGGCACTCTCTGCACCAGATGAGACTTGTTAGAAGAGCTGAATATTAAAGCTTTGCTTATAAACCAAATCACCTCTTCATTTCCAAGCTCTTCTACAGTCTTCACCTTTTTGGGAACTGTTGTCATCATTCTTATGTTCAGTACATGTGCTGTGGTGAATTCTACATGTAAATCCATTCATCATGACCCTTCGTGCGCTCTTACGCAGGGCACGGAGAGGGAGGATGAAATAATGACGATTTACGTGCAGGGTTCACCACAGCACATTTAATACAGAAAGACAGACAATTCCCAAAAAGGTGAAGACGTACAAAAAACACAAACACACGTACTGATGGCGGCGGGGGCCGGCATCGCCCAGAGAATGAATGAGAGGAGACGTGTTAGCCACAAGTGCGCCCCAGAGCCAACATTGCTTCAAGGACGCACGAGAACCACAGCAAACATGGAGTGACTAATGTCGTGAGAGTGCTGAAAATACTGGCAGACTAACAGCACAGATGACAATACTACTGACCAGCAGTGCATGACTGGCAAACGGCCACGAAGCACATGCACTGCTGGTGATGGTGTGATGAGAAGCACCTGGGCGAGGACCGGGAAACATGATAAGCAGGAGGGGAATCAGCTGGTGATAATGAGAGAGGGGATGTGGCCAGACCAGCGAGAGTCAGCACGCGATCACAGAAAGTAGGTCAAAGCTGTGCGTAAATCCATTAATCCTTCCACTCCTCATGCGCTCCTCCTGCATAAAAGCGCACGAGGAGTGCACGAGGAGGCTTATGACAGTTGAAGTTGAAGCGTGTGATCTGGTCTTTCACGGCCTGCTGTTTATCTAAGCCTGCGACACAACGCGAAGGCATAGCCATAAAATTAAAACAAGAAACAAGAGAAACTGCAAGCTACAAAGCTGCTGTCATTCCAGTCAACACCGGTGTCCGTTCTCCTGCTTATGTCATGGAGGTGCCGCCCTTAATTTGGTGGGCGGCACCACAGTCCAGTCAGCGGCTGCGGTTTTTTGATGATAACTAGTTTATGCAGGCGTGGTTTTAAATATTATATTGATCATCGACAATGACTTTTGGGTTTATACAACATCCTAAAAAATGTCAAAATCGTGTCATCAGCCCTTTAAAGGTACACTGTGGAATTTGCCGATGACATCTAGTGGTCAATGTGGAGATTGCAACAATCTCCGAATTCCAATGATGTTAGTTGTGGACGGTGGTCGCCATGTTCCAAAACTCTTGCAAACACAAATCGGCAAACATGTCTTCATCTGTTTCTGGATCTGAGGGCCTTCTTTCCAGCGATAACTACACTCTAGGTGAATATTACAACACTGTAGATGTACTTTTTTTTATTAAAATAACAATTTTTATATTTTTGTTATATAATACTGTGTAAGAAAACAATGCTTGTTCTTGCCTGTGGTAGCTAACTCATAGCTCAGGTTAGTTACCCATTAAGTATACTGATAACAAATAATAACTTACTTAATTCTTGCCTGGCCACTTAAGTGACTGTTGCGGCCAATCACCTGAAGGCAGGGCGATCTTGGGCTAGGGCGATGAGGTCGGCCAGAGGTCTTATCATTGCAACCTGGGTCGTCCAGGACAGTCTGGGCCAGCCTTGGGGGCAATGCCAGCCCTGGGGTGGCAGACGAGCACTGGCGGAGAGGTCCTGCTTGGCCGGTGTCCCGTCTTCCAGCCTGGTCACGTGGCCTAGGAGTCACAGCCTCCCTCTTCTGATGACGGTGGAGATGGGGACAGGACAGCCAGCCCTCCTGTAGACCTCATCGTTTGTGGTGTGGTGGAACCATCAGATGCCGAGGATGTTATGAAGGCAGGTCCAATGGAATGTATCCAGATGGTGGATGGTTGTGGTGGAGAGGGTCCAGGTCTCGGTCCCATAAAGGAGGACGAGGATCACACAGGTGCTAAAGATTTGCAGCTTTGTGGTTGTGCAGATCTTCCCGCTCTGCCAGACTCTCTGTGTAATGTCCGCTGCGTAATCTTGCAGTGAACAGTTGAATTATTTCAAGCCCAAAACGCAGGTGAAGTGAACGTATTTATTAACAGAATGGGACAACTCAAAAAACATAGAAAATACAAGAGAGTATTTAGTTGGGAAAATACAGTCAGGCACACAAGCGCAGGGAGTCCGAGTTCAGTTGGAAGAAGGAGAAGCCCCACGCACTCCCAGGGCAGAGCCGGGCAGTGGAAATGAAGGGCAGTTAATAACAAGGGAAGACTATAGGGCATCAGAGCTCAGCGGGCTCTGAGGAAAAACAACACCGTAGTAGTCCAAGGGAAAAGAGAACCCAACAGCTCCAGGACATCAACGTAGGCAGGTTACCATAGACTAGACTGTACAGTGTAGACTGATGCCACGACACTGAATTCCCCCACTGTCACCCAACAAATACCAAGCAGGCTAATGGGTGACAAGTGGACGCAGGTGTGTGGCGGGAGTCTGTGTATGAGTGTGTGTGTGTGTGTGTGTGTGCGTGTGCGCGTGCGCGCGTGTGTGTGTGTGTGTGTGTGTGTGTGTGTGTGTGTGTGCAGGAACAAATAAGAAAATAACTGACAGCTGGTGGGTGTTCTGGCAGAGAGAGGGGTGTGACTGTAGACTGGCAAGGGCCTAGCTCAGGGCTCAACCTGCCAGCAGGACCCAATTAACAAAAATCAGAAGCTACAACCACAAATCATGGGTGGAGCTGAAACACCAGCTCTGCACATGACACTCTGGAGTGATGGTCTGATGAGCACAAGCTGATGATCTTAGATCCGAGGTAGACAAAGTCATTGACAGTCTCAACCGGCTCATTTTTTATGGTGATGACTTGTAGTGGTGGTGGTAAGAAGTCTAACAGTGACTGGATCTTTGTCTTTGCCCAGCTGATGGTAAGGCCCAAATAATAACATAAACAATAAATAAAAGTTTGAATGGCTTTATCAGGTCACTTCATTTTTCCTCCCAGTGGACTCCAGGGGAGAGGTGGGGCAAGGCTGGCAGATCTCCATAGAGAAGCTGATCAATTATGGAGTTTTGTAGATAATGTCTTTATAATGTGCTGGTTGATATTAATTAAATGGACCTTAAAAACTGTGATATTTACACAGCCACTCCATGGTCTACATACAGCTGTGGTATATTGCATCTGTGTAATAGAATAGAATAGAATAGAACAGAACTTTATTATCCACCAAGTGGAAATTTGTTTTTGGTTCACCACATACATATCACAATGCATACTAAAATCATAAAAAATTATTGAATTTATCAAGGTACTGTCAGGAGAAACTGCAGTAATGCTACTGAATCATTGTATAAATATAATTACTTTATTGAAACAGCATCAATTTTGATATTTTCTGAATATACTGTATATAATTGTAATAATAATTTGTCATGTGTGGCACATATGTTTGGTTCATATTTCCCACAAGAGTGTGGCACATATGTCTGGTTCATATCTCCCACAAATGTATGGCTTATGTGGATTGAGGCTTCACGTCTGGAGGAACAGGAGATTGGATCGACGGGGGCCGACAGGTGATGGCGAGGAGGTGTGAAGTCGGGCCCTTGTCTCAGAGGAGGCCCTGGGGGGTTTCCCGGGACACCGGAGAATAAGAGACAATGGTGAATCTTCAGAGACTTGCATTGTGATTAAATGTTTGCAGAAGCACCATGTGACTTGAGTTCTTAATCCCCCAGAGGTATAAGAGTGTGATGTAATATTATTCTGCCTCTTCTTGCTTTTGAGAATGTTGGATGAATGTGTTCTGCAATAAAGCCGAACCTGAGAAATACGCTCATGTCTCGTCATTGAACGCATCTTCCACACATGTTTCTAAAAGCTGGAGAGCCTCTAAATCCTTATGTTCAGTGGTCCTACCAATATAATTTCATACAATTTACAAAGCCTTTTCCTTGTATTTTATTTCTTCAGAGGCCCGTTCTAATCATAATCCTGGAGGAGCTGACCACACAGCTGCTCAAAGACAGTCAGGACTGCTTTGTGAAGCTTACTCCTTTTATCTTTGACACAGAAAAACTGACCTTTGCTACTTCATTCTGGAACACATTTATGTATAGTTTAAAATGCATTTTTTTATGTCTTTTATCAAGATAATTTATTCTTTGGTTTTGATATTCTGTTTCAATTAATATAAAAGTCACAAAATTTGCATGCTGTTGTTTATTGTAGTGATATATTCATGTTGGTTCATTGATAATGGAAATAAAGAAATAGGTAAAAATGTTCAGAAATTTACTATTATGTGTTTACATTTTTAAACCATAACTGTGTCATATACACTGTGACTTAATGTTAATTATTGTGGTGACTTCGTTAGTGATGTGGCTCTCAAACTAAGCAGTTTATTTACACAGCAGATCAGTGATCAAAAAGCCTGACAGTCGTACAAATTAAAATTTGACCATCCCTGATAAATAACATATTTGGTGATTTATTTTTTTTTAATTATGTGTTTAAGTGAGTAGGGTACCCAGATGTTTGCACATTTACAGTTTTTCAATTTGATATAAAAAGTAATGATGCATTAATGTTAACTGGTAATGTAATTTTTCACATATTCTACAGAGACAGTATTTACATCTTTTCAATTAAGAAAATGTGGGATGGCCAAATCTTTTAATCTAAAATAGAGACAGTTGTCTCAAGGATTCCTTGTCCTCTTCAGAAAGCCTGCTGAGGATCAGTGACAACAGGAAGAGCTGATCAGGAGGGTCGTCTGGAGCTGGAAGGTTCTGCACAGTCTACTAGTCCATAACTGGAAGCTCTTCAGTATGGTTTCTTCTTCAGCACTCCATCCATTCTATGTAGACAATATCTATATTAAACCTATAACCAACACACGTCAAAGAGGACATGCAGATAAGGGAAAAGCAGATAACACAACTTATAAAAACTGGTGGGAGAAACTCTTCAGAGGTGTTCTTCATCAGCACTATATGAAAAAGTAAAATGACCCTTTTGCCCAGTCTGTTCTGTTAGGGACAAAATTAGACATTAATAAAAACTAAATGGGTCATAAGATTTTCCTGTATGTCCTCCTACACAATGTTCATGTCCTTAAAACTTTAAAAATGATTTAAAAAAGATTATAAAAAAAACATAGAACAGAAAGTGAGTATTGAAAAGATTAAAGAGTTGTTCCCTTTGCTGAAGAAACCTGAATTTCTTTTGCTTATGAAATGACAGAGGGTCTCTCCCATCAGTAAAGGTGTTTCTAATTAAAGATATTAAACAAGTCTTAATACTTCAAATTAATCACTTGCCTGTTCCTCCAACTAGGAGTTGTAACTTGAAATTTTCCTTCACAGGAGCAGGACCTCTTCATGGCTAAAACAGATCAACAACAATTTGGGCTTCTAATTGATTTATTATTTTTTTTGTTACTTATTTGTACCCGTAGGTAGACTTGGTTTGCAGTCTGGTGACAAGCCACCGGCTGCTGGTCGCTGCATGCGCGAGCGCCCTAAACCTACATGTTTTTGGTGTGCGGGAGGAAACCGGAGAAATCCCGGAGTAAACCCGCTCAACACGGGGAGAACATGCAAACTCCACACAGCTCACTGTTGGTCGGGGGCTGGGATCGAACCCACGATCTCATGATCCCCGTGATCCCCTGGCCGAGGGTAAAACTGTGCTGCTACAGTGCTAAACCACTGCGCCACCGTGCATTTCCATTACATATATTTACATTGGCCTGAAAGTCAATAAGAAAAATTATCATGAACATGTACAGTTAGTCATTTTTTTCTCTGTTTAAGTTTGAGCTCACGCTCTCTTTCTGTGTTAATAGTAATTAGTAAAAGTTAGCAGCAGCTGTGGATTGATCTCAGCAACTACACCGGGTTTTTGGACATCAATATTTTTTAAAAAGTTGAAATAATTATGCTCATTGTGGCGCCCATAACAGTAACATTATGTAGCTCACATGTGTCATGGCAGAGACCCAAGCATGGAAGGACTTTAAGCTCGCGGTGTGTATTGACAGTACGCCTCCAGATGGACAACGAGTCTGGACCACCTGTGGACTTGGAAGGAAGTGAGAAGAACTGGAGCAAGAGCCTAAAAGGACTGTCTGACCTCCTGGGGTCAGACAGAGGAGCCGAGAGGACAATGGGGGGATTAAATGTAAATGTGATTCTGTGTTTGATGTGGAGGTATAAATGTACTGTATGTGGTTGACTACAGCTCTTCCTCTGTTTTTCCTGACTGAGAGAGAGAGCTGTGGGACGTGAGATGGAATAAACCAATACTGAGAAATCATCCAGTCTCATCATTTCATGATTCCCACATTGGTGACCCACACGTGAGATATATGGAAAGGCTTGGAGACCGTTTCTCCGACCCGGATTCACCGGGGACTGCCCGCACGGGCGCAAGCTCAATTAAGCTCCCCGAGTTCTGGCAAGATGACCCGCACTCATGGTTCCAACACGTGGAATCGCGGTTCGTGCTCAAAGGAGTATCAGCAGATGACATCAAGTTCCATAATGTCATCGCAAGATTCGACAGCCGCACAGCTCGTTGTGTGCGGAGCCTGGTGCAGCAGCCGCCCGCTGCTGGCAGATACGACGCCCTGAAAGCCGCCCTCATTCGGAGTTTTGTGCCATCAGCCGAGGTGAGGGCCAGGCGGCTTCTGGACCTGCGTGACAGAGGAGGACGCAGGCCGACCATCCTCATGGAGGACATGCTGCAGATGATCGGGGCGGACAACGATGCGTTTCTGTTTAAACACATCTTCTTGAGGACCCTCCCAGCACACATGAGGGGTCTCCTGTCCGGCATGAGGTGCGTGAACCAGCAGGACTTCCGCGCGCTGGCCATGGAAGCGGAGCGGCTCCTCGACGCCTGCGACGAGCAGGAGACTTCAGTGGCAGCAGCAGACCTCGGCGTGGCGGTCGAGGGCGGTGGAGAGCCAGGGGCAGCAAAAACAACCCCAGCAACGACGGCAGTGGCGCGGTCCCGAAGCAGAGGAGGGGATGGCCTCTGTTTTTACCATCGACGCTTCGCTGAGACGGCGTACAGATGCATCACGCCGTGCAGCTTCAAGAAACAAGGAAAACGCACGAGCCGGGGGTCGTTAGCAGCTTCAACTCTCGGTGAACTGAACAAGCTGCTGTACCTGACAGACGCGAGCTCCGGACGGCAATTCCTCGTAGACACCGGAGCACAGAGGAGTTTCATCACCGCGACCTATGCGGATCGTGTGGCTGGCCCCCGCGGAGACGGGGCAACGGCCGCAAACGGCTCGTCTATCAAGACTTTTGGCGAAAGGACTCTGCGCCTGTCCTTGCACGGCCGCACCTATGAATGGACCTTCATAGTAGCGGCGGTGAGTTTCAACATGTTAGGCGCTGACTTTTTGTGCTCACATGGCTTGTTGGTAGATCTGGTTAATAGACGCTTGGTTAATGCACTCTCTTTTTGTTCCATCCCTTGTGCAGCTCGAGTGTCCCCACCGCCAGTACAGACCAACGTTGCCACAGCAGGTGGTAAGTTTCACACTCTTCTAAGCCAGTTTCCAGCACTCACAGTTCCCACGTTTTTAGCTAAGGTGGCGAAGCACGGGGTGGAGCACTTTATAACCACAAGTGGCCCACCAGTTTTTGCGAAGGCTCGGCGCTTGGATGCAGCTAAGCTCTCCATTGCGCGTGAGGAGTTCGCCAGCCTGGAAAGGTTGGGCATAATTCGCCGCTCAAAGAGCACCTGGGCCTCCCCCTGCATATGGTGCCTAAGGCTGACGGCTCGTGGAGACCTTGTGGTGATTACTGCAGGTTAAACAATGCCACAGCACAGGACCGCTACCCAATTCCGCATATCCAGTATTTTTCAATGCACTTGGCGAAGGCGCGCATTTTTTCTAAAATAGACCTGGTCCGCGGTTATCATCAGGTCCCGGTCCGACCAGAGGACATTCCCAAGACAGCGGTAATAACCCCGTTCGGGCTTTTTGAGTTTTTACGCATGCCTTTTGGCCTTAAAGGCGCCGCGCAAACCTGTATAAACTATAAATGTATAGTTTATTTATTTTATTTTATCATGTTTAATGTTGCAGCATTGCACCGAGACAAATTCCTAGTTTGTGTACTACATGAACAATGGCAATAAATCTGATTCTGATTCTGATTCTGATTCCAACGGATGATGGATGCCGTGTTGCGCGACCTCCCTTTCGTTTTTGTCTACTTAGATGACATTTTAGTCACCAGTGCCTCCGAGGAGGAACACGAAAAACACCTCACGACGGTTTTTCAGAGGTTGGGAGCGCATGGGTTGATAATCAACCCGGCCAAGTGCCATTTTGGTGCAGCGCAAATCGATTTTTTACGGCACCGCGTCTCCCCAGAGGGAGCAGTCCCGCTGCCGGCCAAAGTACGCGCAGTGGCGGAGTTTCCCCAGCCACAAACGGTAAAAGCGTTGCAAGAATTTTTAGGAATGGTAAACTTTTATAACCGTTTCATACCCCACGCAGCGCAGCTCATGCAACCGTTATACGCCGCACTCAAAAAGCAGAAGCCCTCCAATGTGATCGAGTGGTCCCCAGAGCAGGAGCGCGCGTTCACAGAGGTTAAAAAAGCACTGGCAGACGCAGCACTGCTGGCTCACCCAGACCCATCAGCCCGAATAGCGCTAACCACAGACGCGTCAGATGTGGCCATAGGAGCCGTTGTAGAGCAGCAGGTCGCCGGAGTTTGGCAGCCACTCGCTTTTTTCAGCAGGTCCCTACGCAATGCTGAGTGGAAATACAGCGCGTTTGACAGGGAGCTGCTAGCGCTCCACCTGGCCATTCGCCATTTTCAGTTCTGGTTGGAAGGGCGGCATTTCACCGCGTTTGTCGACCACAAACCGCTCACTTTTGCAATGTCCAAAATTTCAGAACCTTGATCAAGCCGACAGCAGAGGCAGCTGGCCGCAATTTCAGAATTCACCACCGATATACAGCACGTAGCTGGTAAACTTAATGTAGTAGCGGACTGCCTCTCACGAGTGGTAACAGCGCCTGTCCGCGCAGATGCGGACTGTAATGCCGCAGACGCGGAGCAAGGTAACAGCGCGGACGTGCACGCAGCTCCGGTGCACGTGGGGATAGATTATGCAGCCATGGCAGCGAAGCAGAGCGAAGACACGGACGTGCACGCGCTCCTGTCTGGACCAACAGGGTTAAGACTGGAGAGCATAAGTTTACAAACCGGTTCACCCCCTCTAATCTGCGACGCATCCACCAGGCGACCGCGCCCGGTGGTACCGGCCGCGTGGCGCCGTCGCGTTTTTGACGCGGTGCACTCCCTAGCGCATCCGGGAGTACGCGCTTCAGTGAAAATGGTAGCGGAGAAGTTTGTTTGGCCGAGCCTGCGCAAGCACGTGAAGGAGTGGGCGAAAGCCTGCATGGCTTGCCAGCGGGCCAAAGTTCACAGGCACACGAAAGCCCCTTTAGAACCGTTCCACATTCCGGCTAAGAGATTCGATCATGTGCACGTAGACCTAGTGGGCCCCCTACCGCCGTCACAAGGGTTCACACATCTATTGACAATGGTGGACTGGACCACACGTTGGTCGGAAGTGGTTCCATTACAATCGACCACAGCGGCAGAGGTGGCTCGCGCTTTTTTAACAGCCTGGGTAGCGCGGTTCGGAGTCCCGTCAGATATTACGTCCGATAGGGGTCCGCAATTCGTGTCGGAGCTGTGGTCAGCAATGGCCAGCGGCTTAGGAGCGGCAGCCCACCGCACTACTGCTTATCACCCCCAGGCCAATGGTTTATCCGAGCGTTTTCACAGGTCATTGAAAGCAGCCCTCAGAGCGTCGCTCACGGATACAGATTGGGTAAACAAACTACCATGGGTTTTATTGGGGTTGCGTTCTGCACCCAAAGAGGATTTAGATGCCTCACCCGCTGAATTAGTGTTTACACAACCTCTCAGGCTTCCCGGCGAGTTCCTGCCAGCCCATGCGGCACCAGAGCGCCCCCCGGTGCGGGGACCTCTAAGTGGCACGGGAGCAGAAATGCTCCGAGGCCCCGCGCATCACACTTTTCCGCGTGTTTTTGTTCCCAAGGCTTTACAAAACGCAGAGTTTGTTTTTGTCAGGCACGACGCTCAGCGTCACAGCCTCCGCCCACCTTACGATGGTCCATTTCGAGTGCTGGAAACCGGGGAGAAATATTTTGTGCTAGATTTGGGGGGCAGGAAAGAAACAATCAGTGTTGACAGATTAAAGCCTGCTTTTGTGTTGCGTGATGAATCTGTACGACCGGTGGGGGCGCCTCGACGCGGCAGACCTCCCAGGGAACGGCCCCTGGACCCCCCGCAGGGGGTAAGTAACCCTTCTTCCCCTCATTCCACAGGTGCACCGCAGGACGGCGCAACACAGACTGCCAAACCTGCGTACAGCAGATTCGGGAGGAGGTTGAAGCCTAGACTACGGGCAGAGTGATGTGTGTTTTGATCAACCCGTGTAGATTGTGCTTTAGATCCTGAAAAGGGGGGGTGACATATGATGTATGGCCGTTAGGGTAATGTTGGTGTGTGTCCATTCTTTGGCGTTTCGGGGGGAGTGATGTGGCGCCCATAACAGTAACATTATGTAGCTCACATACGGTATGTCATGGCAGAGACCCAAGCATGGAAGGACTTTAAGCTCGCGGTGTGTATTGACAGCACGCCTCAGATGGACAACGAGTCTGGACCACCTGCGAACTTGGAAGGAAGTGAGAAGAACTGGAGCGAGAGCCTGAAAGGACTGTCTGACCTCCTGGGGTCAGACAGAGGAGCCGAGAGGACAATGGGGGGATTAAATGTAAATGTGATTCTGTGTTTGATGTGGAGGTATAAATGTATGTGGTTGACTGCAGCTCTTCCTCTGTTTTTCCTGACTGAGAGAGAGAGCTGTGGGACGTGAGATGGAATAAACCAATACTGAGAAATCATCCAGTCTCATCATTTCATGATTCCCACACTCATGGCCATTACACTATACAACTATCTACCATCAAACTGCATTCGTAATGTAAGCTTATATGAGTAACAGGTGATGGGTCAGATCAACATTACCTGCTGAAGAGAAAACATTAAACTTCAGCATAGATCTTTGATCTTCATCAGTGATGTCCATGTAGAAAAAGCCACACCAGTGCTAATTGGTGTTTTTTTAATCCTTGTTCAGCCAGATTTCTAAAATATTTATGATAAAACGTCTCCTAAAAAAACAGATCTTCCACGTTCTTCTTCTGTTTGTCATGAACTGAGCTTGGATGTTCTCCCAAGCTCAGTTTCATGGATTTTCTGTTTTCATATTTATCTGTTGTATTGTTATGCTTTTTATTATACTGCCTTCTATTGTCCTTGTTTTTGTCCAGTCTGTTTTGGTCGTGTTTTGTTTCATTTGCAATTTATTTCCAGTCCGTTTCTGAGTGTTTATTTCTTATATTGGTTCTGTGGGCTGGCAGCTGGCAAGCAGCATTTCCAGGTCTGCACTTTGTGTTGCCAGTCCAACTACTCCCCTCTCATCTTCACCAGCTGATCGCAATTACCATTATGATTCTCTCCTTCCTCTCGCTCAGGTGCACCCACACAGGTGGTCATTTATGTTGTTATCTGCCTGTATTTAGTCTACTTGTTTCATTCCTTCCTTGCTGCTCTACTGATTGTCAACTGGAACTCAAAGCTGCATTCTCCCTATCAACTCCCGCGTTTGCTGGGAGATGCCAGCCCAGGGATGCCAGCTGTAAGATTTTCTCTTGTTTCCATTTTTTTGTATGTCAGCACAGTTTTTGGACTTTTATTCCTTTCTTTAATAAATGCTTTGAGTGTAATTCAGCACCTGAGTCTGTCTCCCTGCCCCGAAGGGCCCAGTATATGACACTACTAGTCTTAAGGTGCCTTCACACCAAACGCGAACGGGCGGCGCAAATCCATACAAAGTCAATGGAAAGAGGCTAGCACACGCAAAATTGTGCATTCATGTCTGAGGGATAGTGCTAGCTTTGAGATTCTGCCGTCACCAGAGTAAAAGTATCAACATTGGAGAGTAAACTAGTTTGAAAATGAGACTGACTCACCGGGAGCTCTTCAGCTGAATCGGGATGTCGGAGTCATTTACCCACGCATTCCTGCCATGGACGTGCTAACAAGGTTAGCAAGCTAGCAACGGAAACACTCATCATCTTGTAAAGTTTTAGAGACAGGGACTTTTTTCAGGTGAGCCCCCTGTTGGATAATGTAAACCTAAAGCATGATGTTATTTGGGGGATTTCCACAGTAGGTTGAACACTGCTGCAGAAGTTATAAAGGCAACTTTGCCATCCTGCATCTCACTCAGATGGTGAATTCATGTCTATTCATGTGTTTACATTGAGTTATAATGTAATTGTGCTGCGTGAAAAACTTGCCCGTTCGCGTTTAGTGTGAAGGTACCTTTAGAATAGGATTTTGCTCAAACGGTGCACTAGTGCCACTCAGGTGAAGCACGGTACAGTGCTGTTTGTCCATACTGAGCTACTGTAGAAACATGGCGGCTCAAAATAGCGGCCTCCATGGAGGTGCGGGTCCAGCACCATGTAGATATAAACAGCTTATTCTAAGGTAACAAAAATCACATTTTTATTGTTTATGATTACACACCACTGAAAACATGTTTATCGATGATTATCTTAATTTTTGCTAAAAGATTATCCAAAATTCTACACAGTGCACCGTCAATGCAAAGAGGCGCATTATCTAAAGTGAACTGTGATCATGACGGTTTAAGCTGGGTTTTGCTCTGACCAAAGCCCATGCGTGTGAACCAAAATACACACGATAGTAATGCTACAATAAAGAAGACATCAATCACAGTTGATGCCCAGCTAGTTATGTTAGAAAGAACAAACGGGGAAGAATGTTAAACTGAAAAATCAGTTGAATGGTTTAATGTAGTGCACACAAATGCAACACAGATATGAATGGGTTTGAAACTTCATGAAAAGAGGATGATGCATGTGCAAACTTTCATAAACTTTAATTAACAATGGCGTGGAAATCGCTCCCGGCCGTGGGGAGATGGGGTGCTCCCTCTCCTATTGCGTTCGCCGACTGATTGTCTCCTCCGTCTAGTGAGGGGTTTGTGGCTCTTTGTCCCAGTCCCTCCTGGGCAGGAGGAAACAAGGAAATCTGGCGCGGTTTTTCGTCCGTCGCCAACCCCGGCCATGAAGTGAGCCCGCTTTTGGTGGCTTCTACCAGCCCCTGACGGGCGGCAGTTGGGGAGCTTGGTGGTAGAGAACTGCAACACTAGGCGCATCTCTTGTTTCTTTGGGGAGTTACAGTGAAAAGTAAAGCACTGCACACTCCTTGTTCATTCATTTATTCCCCTAAAAATAAACACATTAATGCCTAATAAGTTTGTGATGAAAATGAAAATGTGGATGGAATAAAAATCTTCAGACTGACATGCCTCCCCCGTGCACACATGCTCCCTGTTCATTCATTCATTCATTCTCCTAAAAAAAAGTCCTACATTAATGCCTAATCGACAGACTCCATTGGTTAGTCTACAATTAAAATAAGAGTGTGGATGGAATAAAAAAAATAGTGTGTGATAATCATATACAGTGGGGAAAATAAGTATTGAACACATCAACATTTTTCTCGTAAAACATATTTCTGATGGAGCCATTGATCTGAGATTTTCACCAGATATCAGCAACAACCCAAGTAATCCATCCATGCAAAGAAATCAGGGCAACTGTGTTCACAAAACAAGTTATATTTAATAAAGTGGAATGACACAGGGAATAAGTATTGAACACGCTAGGCGAAATTCATTTAATATTTAGTAGAAAAGCCTTTCTTGGTAATAACAGCTTCCAGATGCCTCCTGCATGGAGAAACTAGGCACAGGCATTGCTCAGGAGTGATTTTATCCCATTCTTCCACACAAAAAGTCTTCAAATCTTGAAGGTTCCGTGGGTGCCTTCTATGAACTCTGATCTTCAGTTCATTCCATAGATTTTCAATTAGATTCAGGTCAGGTGACTGACTGGGCCATTTTAGCAGCTTTACTTTCCTTCTCTGGAGCCAGTTGAGAGTTTCCTTGGCTGTGTGTTTGGGATCATTGTCTTGCTGAAATGTCCACCCTTGTTTCATCTTCAGCATCTTGGCAGATAGCAACAGATTCTTATCATGGATGTCTCTGTACATTTGTCCATTCATCTTTCCTTCAGTTATAGAAAGTCTGTCTGTACCATGTGGTAAAAAATGCCCCTACACCATAATGCTCCCACCTCCAAACTTCACTGTTGGTATGGTGTTTTGGGGCTGATGTGCAGTGCCATTTCTCCTCCAAACATACCGTGTGTTGTAGCATCCAAAAAGTTCAATTTTGGTCTCATCTGACCAGACTATATTCTCCCAGTATTTTTACTGTCTTGCCCAAACGTTGTGCACCAAATTTTAAACAAGTTTCAACATGTTTTTCTTCAGCAATAGAGTCTTGCCAAGTGAACAGGCACAGAGCCCATGTTGGTTGAGTGCATAACTTTTTGTTTTCTTTGAAACAGCAGTACCTGCTAACTCCAGGTCTTTCTGGAGCTCTCCATAAGTGGTGTTTGGCTCTTGGATAACTCTTCTGATAATTCTTTTGATGCCTTTGTGAGAAATCTTAGGAGGCAGCTCCTGGTCATGGCCGGTTTATGGTGAAATGATGTTCTTTCCACTTCTGAATGATGTTGCCACAGAGCTCACTGGAACATTCAGCAGTTTAGAAATATGCCTCTAACCAATGTCATCATTAAGTTTTGCAACAATAATAAAAATAAGAAGCCATCTCTATTTTCATTCAGTCCATACAGCCAATCATGTACAGTAGAACAAAATTACTTTTCTCCCATCTACAATGTTAATCACCTGTAGAATCAGAGGGGTCGCTGCCATGCAAGGCACTGCCAAAAACAACTTCTCAATAAGGTTGTGAAGGTCTAGAGTGAGCTCTTTGCGTCTACCCATTGTGAGTTCTTTGTGGTGTGACAATATAATATTCACAGACCTTTTTAAGGCTGTCAGTCAGGACTTAACCAGCTGAAATTAATTTGCACGGATGGGGGGTGGGATGGCTTCCTAAATTCTGATGGATTTCAGCTGGTTTCTTGGCTTTCTATGCCTTTTTGCACCGCTTTTTTCCTTCATGTGTTCAATACTTATTCCCTGTGTCATACCACTTTATTAAATATAACTTGTTTTGTGAACACACTTGCCCTGATTTCTTTGTATGTATGGATTACTTGGGTTGTTACTGATATCTGGTGAAAATCTCAGGTCAATGGCTCTATCAGAAATGTTTACTGAGAAAAATGTGACATGGTTTACTGACCCAGAGAAGAGACTCGGACTCAAAAGTAGATACAATTATCTTTAGTGTGATTAGTGTCTGTGTGTGCGTGTGTGTGTGTGTGTGAAAGTGTAGCAGCCAGGGGCGAGCAGAGCACCGTGCAACCTGGCAACCCTAGGGACAAACAGAGACAGGGAGAGTTAGAAACGGACCCAGGAGGGGATATACAGAATTGTCCAGTGCTTACTGTTTGTAAAGATGGTGTTAAGCTCAGGTTCAACTCAGTGGCTCCAGCCAGGAAGACAATGCCTGCTGTCCCGGTTGCAGCTGGAGGAGGTTGGAGAGTCGGGGAAGCATGGAGCAGCTCGGTCTGCCACCAGGAGGGAGAGTGGTCCGCCGCCATGGAGCTCCGCCTGTGCACAGGGGAACGAGTGAAGATTAAGGTGAATTGAGTGAGGGCTTACTTTGAGCTGTGGTGTAGATCCTTCCTGACGTCAGCTGGCAGGAGGCTGGATTCAAAGACGAAGGTAGGCTGAGGCAAGGAAACTCAGGAACAAGGATGACGGTGAGTGCAGGTTTCATTAGGAATGGAGACAGACGAATCCTAACTGATGTGAGGGCAGCACGGTTTAAATAGCCCTGGCCATGATGGGGAGCAAGTGTGCGCACAGCTGAGGATGATAGGCAGCCAGAGCAAGCCATCACAGTACTCCCCCTCTACGAGATGCCTCTTGGCGGTCGATCCAGCCTACCTGAGTGTGTCCGGTGGAAGTCCCTGATGAGGTGATTGTCCAACATGAAGGAGGGACGCACCCAGGACCTCCATTCCAGGCCATAACCCTCCCAGTCCACCAGGTACTGCAGGCTGCGACCCCGGTGGCGGACGTCCAGGATGGCATTGACCTTCCACGCTGGGTCGCCGTCGACCACCACTGGCGGAGGTGGAGACCTGGGAGAGGGACACAGAGGGCTGGAACAGAAGGGCTTGACTTGCGAGACATGGAAGGCTGGACAGATGCGGAGGGAGGTGAGGAGGACTAGGCGCACAGACACAGGGTTAATAATGCAGGTTATGGCGAAAGGCCCAATGAACCGCTGAGATATCTTTCTCACCTCAGCCTTCAAGTTAATATGCTTGGTAGATAGCCATACCTGCTGACCCACCCTGTAGGGAGGGGCCGGCGTCCTGCAATGATTAGCAGTCGTGGAGTTGCGCTTTGCCGTGCATCGTAGTGTGGTCCGGGTCGCTCTCCACAGCCAGCAGCAGCACCTCAGGTGAGCTCGGAGGGAGGGAACGGCGATGTCCTTCTCTTCTTCAGGGAACAACGGGGGGCTGTAGCCCAGCGAGGCCTCAAACGGGGACATGCCGATCGCTGAAGAGACGGTAGTATTATGAGCATATTCGATCCATGGGAGATGGGTGCTCCATGACGCCGGGTTGGCGGTGGCGACACACCGCAGTGCAGCCTCCAGCTCCTGGTTCGCCCGGTCACACTGTCCATTACTCTGCGGGTGGTATCCTGAAGACAGGCTCACTGTAGCCCCAAGGGCATTACAAAACGACCTCCACACCTGGGAAATAAACTGGGGTCCCCGGTCGGAGACGATGTCCAGGCGGATACCATGTAATCTCACCACATGCTGGACGAGAAGGTTCGCTGTCTCCCTCGCCGTAGGCAGCCCCTGCAGGGGAATGAAATGGGCGGCCTTAGAAAACCTGTCAATGATGGTGAGAATTACAGTGTGGTGGTTAGAAGGTGGGACACGGTAACGAAGTCCAACGCCACATGGGACCAGGGTCTGCTGGGAGTGGGAAGGGGGTGGAGCAGACTGGCCAGAGGAGAAGAGGACGTGTTGCCGGTGGCACACTGGGGGCAGGCGCGGATGTATTCTCTGATGTCCTTCTGGAGCGAAAGCCAACAAAATGTCCTTTGCGGGAGCGCCACCATGCGAGCCCTCCCCGGGGTGACATGAGAACCTGGAAGAATGGGCCCAATGGATCACCTCGCCCTGAATGGCAGATGGGACAAACAATCACCTGTGCTCTCAGGACCTTTTCTTTAATGCCCCACGAGAGGGCACCCACGATACACGATGGGGGAAGAATAGGATGCTCTGCCACCTCCGCAGCATCCTGGGCAAACTGTCTGGACAGGGCATCTGGCTTGGTATTCTTGGACCCGATGCGGTAGGTGATGGTGAAATCAAAGCGTTAGAAGAACAGGGTCCAGCGGGCCTGGCGGGAATTCAGGTGCTTGGCCGTCCTGAGGTACTCCAGATTCTTGTGATCCGTCCAGACGACGAACAGCTGGGAGGCCCCCTCCAGCCAATGGCGCCACTCCTCCAGTGCGAGCTTTACCGCCAGGAGCTCCTTGTCACCGATGTCACAATTTTGCTCTGCCGGGGATAGATGATGGGAGAAGAATGCACAGGGCCGGATCCTGCCATCACCCAGGGAGCGCTGGGATAACATGGCTCCAACCTCTGAGTCCAAGGCATCCACCTCCACCAGGCATTGAAGGGCGGGATCCACCTGTGCCAGAATGGGAGAGGAAGAGAATTTACCCTTGAGCTCAGCAAAGGCTGCAGCCGCCTCCTCCGTCCACCGGAAGGGCACCTTGGAAGAAGTAATACGGGTCAGGGGAAGAGCAATAATACTATAGTTCTTAATGAAGCGGCAGTAGAAATAGGTGAATCCCAAAAACTGCTGGAGCTGCTTCCTGGAGGAAGGAGTGGGCCAATCTACCACTGCTTTTATCTTGTCGGGGTCCGGGATGATTTCATTGTGGGAGATAATGAAACCAAGGAAAGATGTCTTGGAGGTGTGAACCTCACACTTCTCGGCCTTCACGAAGAGCTTATTCTCCAGGAGCAGCAGCAATACTCGCCTCACGTGCACCCGATGCTCATCCAAGAACAGTGAAAAAATCAGGATATCATCCAGATACACAAACACAAATGCACCCAAAAAGTCCCTCAGCACATCGTTAATAAGGCGCTGGAATACGGCAGGGGCGTTGTTCAGTCCGAATGGCATCGCCAGATACTCAAAATGCCCGCTAGGGGTCCGGAAACCCGTCTTCCATTCGTTGCCCTCCCGAATCCGCACCAGATGATAAGCATTGCGGAGGTCCAGCTTGGTGAACCAGGAGGCACCCCGGAGGGAATCGAACGCTGTATTAATTAAGGGAAGGGTGTACTTGTCCTTGATGGTGATATTATTTAATTCCCGAAAGTCAATACACGGCCTCAGCGAGCCGTCCTTCTTGCCCACAAAAAACCCCCGCCCCACCCCCGAGGACGAAGGCCGGATTATGCCCAAGTTCAATGACTCCTTAATATAGGCCTCCATAGCCTCCCGCTCCGGTGCTGACAGGCTGTAGAGTCGACTCGACGGCAGCGGGGCTCCAGCACGGAGATTGATTGCACAGTTGTATGGACGGTGAGGGGGGAGGGAAAGGGCCTGGGTCTTGCTGAAGGTGGCCCCCAAGTCGTGATACTCCGGAAGGACCTTAGACAAGTCGGGGGGGGGGGGCGTGACGGGGACACCCAGGGGCACAGACGGCGAGCAAGCAATGGACTGCAGGCAGGCACTGAGGCAGAATGAGCTCCATGAAACCACGCTCCCAGAATGCCAGTCAATAGAGGGGTTATGAAGTCGGAGCCAGGGATAGCTGAGGATTACCGGGGAAGAGGAAACCGGCAGCACAAATAGCCTCAGCTCCTCCCAATGATTACCAGACACTGTGACTGACACCGGGGCGGTCTGTTGGACACTATGGCAAGGGAGGCTTTAGACAAGGCAATGAGTTTGAGTGGGGTCTTTAACGATTGACAGGGGAGCCCCAGCAGGGTTGCCAGTTCCCCCGAGATAAAGCTCTGCTCAACCCCTGAATCAATCAATGCGTGTGTGGCTTTTTCAGTTTGATCATGAATGAAACGGATAGGAAGGAGAAATCTAGAGAGGAGATTGGATTGAGGTGAGCCCGTAAGTCCCCCTACTACGACGCACAGACTTCCTCTTTTGGCCGTATGGGACATGACGCTACCTTGTGCTCCTCGCTCCCACAGTAGAGGCACAACCCCAGCTTGCGGCGGCGCTGTTTCTCAGCTAATGGCAGCTTTGACTGTCCTACTACCATTGGTTCTGGGACATCCGGGGAATCAGAGGGAGGTAGGGCCAATAGGGGGGACTGTAGGGAGCAGCGATATAGGGTACCCAAGTGACCAGAGGTTTTACGCTCGGTTGCCGCTCCCTTAGCCTGTTATCAAAATCAATCAAATCAAATCAAATCAAACTTTATTGTCATAATTCTGTACATACAACTGTAGTGCAGGCAAGATGAAATTGCGTTTCTCTCGGCATCCATATAATAGAAGCAGCATGATTTAAGACACACTCACACATAGCTTCACCCCCCACCCCCCCATCCATTCGCACATCCCTGAGACATACTTGGGGAAAAAAAAAACTAACTAACTATAATATACAAATAATATACAAAATGTTCATAGGTGCAGTAGTGTGTATGAGAGATTCCGGTCAACTGTTCAGCATCCTGACAGCTTGTGGAAGGAAGCTGTTGATCAGTCTGGTGGTTCTGCCTCTGATGCTCCGGAATCGTTTACCAGATGGAAGAAGTTCAAAGTGTTTATGCAGAGGGTGAGAACGGTCCTTGACAATGTTCAGTGCCCTGCTCCTACAACGGCTCTGAAAAAGTTCTTTGACAGAGGGTAGGGAGACTCCAATTACCCTCTCAGCCCCC
The DNA here is from genome assembly GCA_020510985.1 of Pholidichthys leucotaenia. Lineage (NCBI taxonomy): Eukaryota > Metazoa > Chordata > Actinopteri > Cichliformes > Pholidichthyidae > Pholidichthys > Pholidichthys leucotaenia. Next base: position 90,031,911 of record CM035840.1, on the reverse strand, counting down.
TTGACTATCCTCTGCAGGGCTTTTTTGTCTGACATACTGCAGCTGGAGTACCATGTGGCAATGCAATACGTCAGAACACTCTCCACCACACCTCTGTAGAAGGTCCTGAGGATGCAGATGGGGAGAGAGGCCTGTTTGAGTTTCCTCAAGAAGTGCAGTCTCTGCTGAGCCCGCTTCCTGATCCCCAAGGAATTGTTGCTCCAGGTCAGGTCCTGCGAGATCTGCACTCCGAGGAACTTGATGTTCTCCACTCTCTCCACTAAACGGCCGCCGATGCTGAGGGGGACGTGCTCAGGCTGAGACCGCCGGAAGTCGATAATCATCTCCTTTGTTTTATCCACGTTGAGCACCAGATTGTTTTCCCTGCACTAGCCCTCCAGGTCTCTCGCTTCTTCCCTGTACATTGATTCCTCGTCCCTCTGAATAAGTCTCACCACCGTGGTGTCGTCTGCAAACTTAATAATCTGGTTCCCCTCGTGTTTGGATACACAGTCATGTGTTAGAAGTGTAAACAACAGTGGACTGAGTACACAGCCTTGAGGGGATCCGGTGCTCAGCGTGACAGAGTTGGAGATGTTGTTTCCAACCCGGACAGACTGAGGTCTTTCAGTCAGGAAATTCAGGATCCAGAGACATGTGGCGGTGTTCAGACCGAGAAGGAGTAATTTCTCCATCAGTCTCTGGGGAATGGTGTTGAATGCTGAACTGAAATCAATGTACAGGAGTCTGGCGTAGGTGTCTTTCTGGTCCAGGTGGGTGATGACAGAGTGTAGGGTGGTGACTATAGCATCCTCCGTGGAGCGGTTTGAACGATATGCAAACTGGAGCAGGTCGTGTGATGCAGGGAGGCAGGCTGTAATGTGTGGTTTGACAAGCCGTTCAAAACACTTCATCACAATTGGTGTCAGTGCAACAGGACGATAGTCATTCAAACAGGACACAACTGGTTTCTTTGCCACCGGTACAATGATATAGGTCTTGAAGCATCTGGGAACGATGGCCTGACTCAGGGAGATGTTATAAATGTCAGTCAGGACATCCGCCAACTCGCTCGCGCAGTCTCGGAGCACACGTCCCGGGATGTTGTCCGGACCTGCAGCTTTGTGTGGGTTGACTCTGGTTAGGGTCCTCCGTGTGTCCGCTGTGTTGATGGTAAAAGCTGGTCCGACCGATGGTGGGGGTGGGCCAGCCCTCCCTCTGATTGTCGAGTTTGATGCTTCAAAATGTGCAAAGAAGTTGTTAAGCCTGTCTGGAAGCGAAGCGTCGTCATCATCGACCCCCTGCCTAGACTTATAGCCCGTCAGTGTCCGAACTCCCTGCCACATCTGCTTGGTGTTCCTAGTGTCACAGAAGTGTCCCTGGATTTTCTCCGCATAGGCGTGCTTTGCCGCCTTAATTCCTTTTGAGAGCGCAGACCTGGCTGAGCGGAGGGCGATCCTGTCCTTCGCTCTGAAGGCTGCATCTCTGGCTGTAAGCAGTGAGTGCACCTCTGCAGTCATCCAGGGCTTATGGTTACCCCGCATAGTGATGGTCTTCACTGTAGTGACATCCTCTGTGCACTTTGCTATGTAGCTGGTGACCGTATCAAGGCTAATGGCTAGGGAAATCAGTTTAGTTAGCCTACTTGGTTTTTCTAAGCGGGCTAACTCGTCCCGCAGGCTAGGGCTAAGGCTCCTAATGAAGATGCTGCAGAGCGAGGCGTCCTCCCACCCCACCTCCGTGGCCACTACCCGGAAATTGACAGCATAGTCCGCTACAGACTTGGTTCCCTGTCTCAGGTTTGACAGCTGGGAGGTAAGCACACTGTCACGGTCGGAGTGGTCGAACACCTCATTGAACTCACTGACAAACTGATTATATGTCAAACTAGCATAGCTCGCCCTTGCCATTACTGCGTATGCCCAAACTAGCACTCGCCCTTCCAAGTGATTTACTACGTAGCCAATCCAGCTATGGTCTGTGGGAAAGTCCCTGGGCACCCGCTGGAAAACTATCTTGCACTGGAGAATGAACCCCCTAGCCTCCCCTAACTTACCACTAAAGCGGGTGGGAGTGGGGATGGGAGTTAGCCGGGATGTGGGGCCCTGCACAGGTTGGCCAGATTGGGAGCTAGCGGAAGCAGAGGTGCTACTTGGGGCCGGAGGGAAAGTCTGCAGACCTGCCAGGTGATCTAACCGATCAGCTGTATGAGTCAGTTGAGTAAGAATGATCTGTTGTTGGTAAGCTAATTGATCTACCCGAGCCTCAAGGTTGTTAACTTGCGCGCTGTCTGCTGGGTCGCTTTGGTGGAGTCGTACTGACATGGTTTACTGACCCAGAGAGTAGACTCGGACTCAAAAGTAGATACAGTTATCTTTATCGTGATTAGTGTGTGTGTGTGTGTGTGTGTGTGTGTGTGTGTGTGTGTGTGTGTGTGTGTGTGTGTGTGTGTGTGTGTGTGTGTGTGTGTGTGTGTGTGAAAGTGTAGCAGCCAGGGGCGAGCAGAGCACCGCACAACCTGTCAGCCCTAGGGACAAACAGAGACAGGAAGAGTTAGTAACAGACCCTGGAGGGGATGTACAGAATTGTCCAGTGCTTACTGTTTGTAAAGATGGTGTTAAGCTCAGGTTCAGCTCAGTGGCTCCGGCCAGGAAGACAATGCCTGCTGTCCCGGTTGCAGCTGGAGGAGGTTGGAGAGTCGGGGAAGCGTGGAGCAGCTCGGTCCGCCGCCAGGAGGGAGAGTGGTCCGCTGCCATGGAGCTCCGCCTGTGCACAGGGGAACGAGTGAAGATTAAGGTGAACTGAGCGAGGGCTTACTTTGAGCTGTGGTGTAGATCATTCCTTACGTCAGCTGGCAGGAGGCTGGATTCAAAGACGAAGGTAGGCTGAGGCAAGGAAACTCAGGAACGAGGATGAAGGTGAGTGCAGGTCTCATTAGGAATGGAGACAGATGACTCCGCGCTGGTCCGAGGGCAGCGCGGTTTAAATAGCCCTGGCCATGGTGGGGAGCAGGTGTGCGCGCAGCTGAGGATGATAGGCAGCCAGAGTGAACCATTACAAAATGTTGACGTGTTCAATACTTATTTTCCTTGCTGTAATTAAAATGACGGCGATTATATGATAATTGTTACAACTATCTCTATTAAAAGAAGATTCCAGTGGATGCTGTTTCCTCATGAGCTCTAGAGCTGCGCGATTTCAAAACACGCCACTGAAATATCATTAAACAATGTGCTTCTGAAAACAGACCTCCTTTTTCCTGATCAAAACTGGATTCTCATGACATGGACTATAAAAGTAATGTGCATTAGATTGTGTGCTGCCACACCTCTTTGAAATGAGCCTCCACCTGCCAGCACATAGCGAGCGTGCTGTCTACTGGTAATTAGATGGCGTGATGCAAAGTGCAAAAAACAGACAATGCGCTGAGAGAAACTAACAAAAACACTGGCGTACAGCGAAAAGTCTGTCAGAAAAGTCCACGGATGATCATCAAAATAGGGCCCTATGCCTCTCCAGCGTGTCCTGGGTCTGCCCCGGGGTTTTCTTCCAGTGGGACATGCCCGAAACACCTCAAGTGGGAGGTGTCCAGGAGGCATCCTGATAAGATGCCCGAACCACCTCAACTGGCTCCTTTTTTTTTTTTTTTTTTTTATTACTTATTTTGTACCCGTAGGTAGATTTGTTTTGCAGTCTGGTGACAAGCCACCAGCTGCCGGTCGCTGCGTGCGCAAGCGCCCCTTATCCCTAACCTGCATGTTTTTGGCATGTGGGAGGAAACCAGAGAAATCCCAGAGTAAACCCACGCAACACGGGGAGAACATGCAAACTCCACACAGATCACTGTTGGCCGGGGGCAGGATTGAACCCATGATCTCACGATCCCCGCGATCCCCCGGCCGAGGGTAAACTGTGCTGCCACAGTGCTAGCCACTGCGCCACCGTGCAGCCCGTGGAGGAACAGCGGCTCATTTCTTAAATGTCTAGCATCTAAATGACAGTTTGAGGAGAATTTTTTAAAAACCTTTTTCTCATATATTTTAAACTTTTAATAAATTTTAATATATTTTAAACTTTTCTTAATTTGAATCCTATATTAGTCCCACAATAGGGAAATTACAGGGCATCCACATGAGTGGATGAGGCAGCCACTGGTGCGGCGCCCAACCCTTTCACCATTCACACCTGGGGCCACTTTAGAGTCTCCAATTAACCTAACTTGCATGTTTTTGGCATGTGGGAGGAAACTGGAGAAATCCCGGAGTAAACCCACGCAGACACGGGGAAAACATACAAACTCCACACAGATCACTGTTGGTCAGGGGCTGGAATTGAACCCAGGATCCCCCGGCCAAGGGTGAGTTGCTATGCTGCCGCAGTACTAACCACTCCACCACCACACTGCCAAGAATAGGCACATCCAGAAAAAGAATAGAATTTGCACAGCCAGAAAAGAAAAATGATTTCAAATCTAGTTTCACAGGGGGGAAAAATTTAAAAACTATATTTGATGAAATAAAATTCACTAAAATGACAAAAGGTGCAGACATTTCTGTTATTTACAGTATAAATAAACACATTTCTAACTAGTTTTACTATGTGTACCTGAGCAAAAGTACAGGTTTTTCATCAAAAATGTACTCAAGAAAGACTAAAATAGTATCCTATAGTAACACTACTCACAAAAGTACATTTTTTAAAGTTACTTGAGTACATACTGTATACTTGAGTAAATATGATTAGCTACTACCCCCTGCATACGATACAAATTCAAAAGCAGATGCATACATATGGCACACTTTGTACTGTGCCATACAAAGTGAACATAAAGTACTGTGTTCATGAAAAAGTACAGTACATGTTTTGTTAAAACAGTGTTAAACTGCTATTTCTTTTACACTGACTTATACATACAGTGGTGTGAAAAAGTGTTTGCCCCTTCATAATTTCTCATGTTTTTTTGTATGTTTGTCACACTTAAATGTTTCAGATCATCAAACAAATTAAAATATTAAACAAAGATAACAAAAGTAAACACAAAATGCAGTTTTAAATGAAGTTGTTTATTATTAAGAGTAAAAACAATCCAAACCTGCATGGTCCTGTGTGAAAAAGTGATTGCCCCCCCACCACTACCACCACTGTTAATACATAAATTAACTGTGGTTTATCACATCTTTGGAAAGCTAAGTTCAATTTCTTTAGCCACACCCAGGCCTGATTACTGGCACACCTTTTCTCAATCAAGAAATCACTTAACCCCTTGACGCCTATTGTCGCAAATTCGCATCAATCCAAAAAAAAGAAACAAAAAACAAAAAAACAACTATTTTCAATTATGAAAAAAAATAATGTTCACAGTTGGAAATAAATTCAGGCGTCAAGGGGTTAAATAAGACCTGCCTGACACAATGAAGTAGACCAAAAGATCCTCAAAAGCTAGATATCATGCTGCAATCCAGAGAAATTCAGGAACAAATGAGAAATGAAGTAAATGAGATCCATCATTCTGGAAAAAGTTATAATGTGGAGAAAGGAGGCAGGCGAGGCAACGAGCTGGACAACACAGAAACTTTATTCTTTCTCCAACATAACTTGGAGCAAAAAAGGATCCCAGGTCTGTGTGCATTCCTCTTTTATATCTTTAATACCATGCATCGAGACCCAGAACTTCCGACCATCATACATTATGTTTAGAGCAAAGCCTGTGTGGCACATTAACATGACATAATGCTGGCGCTGCTCTCACACCTTTCTTCTCCCAGCGGCTCCAGCATTTACTCCTCCCCTCGGGGGGCGCATAGTCCTTACTGTCCCGTCTGATACCCCCCGATGACACCTTCTCTTTCGGTCCATTGTTCCCTGGGTGGAGAAGTCCAACACCATACCCCTACACAGCCCCCCCCCCAACCCGAACACCCAGAAAGGGCACTAATCCCCCCATCCTTTGGGCTTGAGCTGGCACCCATAGCAGCTGTAGTGGGGGGTCGCCAATCCAGTCGAACCGCCCTGCTGGCAGGCTGTACAGGAGGGCACATCAGTCTGTGTAGGGATAAAAGGGAGGGGGAGAAAACACATCAGCTTCGCGAGCGCAGGTCCCTGCTGAGGGATCACCAACCTGCGGAGCCACCAACAGCGGGCGTTCGCACCGGGGAGCTTGGGCCAACACCACCTGCTTGTCTGCCAACACAAAGGCGGGCTTCAGCCTGTCAATGCAGATGGTCTCCCTACGCCCCCCCAAGTCCAACACAAAATGCTTTGCCCCAGGTTTGCACCGTACGACAGACCTGAACGGTTCGTACAGTCCATCCATCGTGCGGTTCATTGTATGCCCACCATTGTGCGCCCACCGTATGACAGACCTGAACGCTCCATCGTACGGCACAGCAGGGTCCGGTGCGCATCGTGCCTGACAAAAACAAAACTGGCGTTCTGCAAGCATTTTGGGATGAAGGTGCGGGGAAGACAATGGTGGGACGGGCCTGATATGTTGAAAGTCTCCGTACTGTGCAGACATTGCGCGGGTGGATCAGCCTCGGGTGCGGGGTTTTCCGGTAAAAACTCTTTGGGGATCCGCAGCAGGTGAGGAAAAAACAAGTTCTGCCGGGGAGGCTGCCAAATCCTCTTTAGGTGTGGAGTGCAACCCTAAAAGAACTCAGGGCAGGCGATCGACCCAATTTGCATCCGTGAGCAAACTCTGAGCGCTGCTTTAGCCTGGGAATTGTACGCGGTAATGTGGTGAATTTTGACCCACAGGCTCTGGGCCATCAGGGTCCAGAGTTCCGAAACGAATTGTGGACCCCTGTCAGAAGTGATGTCCGACAGGATTCCGAACCGTGCGACCCAAGCCGACAAAAAGGCATGAGCCACTTCTGCAGACGTGGTAGAAGCCAGCAGGACCACTTCAGGCCAGCGCCTGATGCAGTCCACGATTGTTAAGGGGTGCGTAAAACCTCGCAATGGCAGGAAGGGTCCCACCAAATCCATGTGGACGTGGCCGAACCTCCTGGCCAGGATTTGGAATGGCTCGAGGCAGGCTCTGGTGTGTTTGTGTACTTTGGCCCGCTGGCATGTGACGCAAGCTGCAGCCCACTCTTTCACGTCCTTGCGCAAGTACAGCCAGATGAATTTCGCACCCACTAGCTTCACCAAAACGCACACTCCCGGATGCAAAAGGTAGTGGACCGACTCAAAAACACGACGGCGCCAAGAGCACAGAATCACCGGGCACAGGCAGCTGGTGGAGACATTGCAGAGCAAGGGAAGGCACCCCTCTTGCACCACCCTGCTCTCCAGCCTTAACCCAGTTGGTGCAGACTGGACCGTGCAAATGTCCGTGTCCCTGGCTTGCTCTGCGGCCATTGAGGGGAAATCTATTCCCATATAGACCGGGGAGACTAACATGCGCGACAGACAATCGGCCACGACATGATGTGTTGAATGTCGGTAGTAAACTCTGAAGTCACGGCCAAATGCCGTTGCTGCTGGGCCGACCACGGTTCCGAGACCTTGGCCATCGCGTACGTCAGTGGCTTATGGTCCACGAACGCGGTGAACTCGTGCTCCTCTAACCAAAACTGGAAATGGTGCATCACCAGGTGGAAGCAATTCTTTATCGAGCGTGCTGTACTTGCGTTCGTTGTCACGCAAAGTTCGGCTGAAAAATGCGAGTGGCTGCCACGAACCTGAGATGTACTGTTCCACCACTGCCCCTATGGCAACATCAGACACGTCCGTATCCGTGCAGACGGATCTGGGTGGGCTCGCAATGCGGCATCTGCAAGCACTGTTTTAGCGTTAGTAAAAGCCTGGACTTCCTCGGGAGTCCAGTCGATGGCTTCCGCGGGCTTCCTTTTATTTTAAGCACGGCATACAACGGCTGCTTCAGCTGGGCTGCCCGGGGAAGGAAACGGTTATAAAAATTAACCATTCCCAAAAATTCCTGTAGTGCTCTCATGGTCTGCAGGCACGGAAAGTCTGACACAGCGCACACCTTATCAGGTAACGGAATTGCGCCCTCCGGTGAAATGCAATGGCCCAAAAAATCAGTCTCTGGCATGCCGAACTGGCACTTCACTGGGTTGACTATCAGCCCGTGCACCTCCAACCTTTGGAAAACCGTCTTGAGATGGGCGATGTGCTCCTGCTTGGATGTGCTAGCTACCAGAACATCATCTAAGTAGACAAAAACAAAGGACAAGTTGTGAAGCACTGCATCCATCATCCTCTGGAAAGTCTGTGCTGCGCCTTTTAATCTGAAGGGCATGCGTAAAAACTCAAAAAGGCTGAAAGGAGTTATTACCACTGTTTTTGGAATGTCTTCTGCACGCACCAAGACCTGATGGTGTCCGCGGACCAGATCCACTTTTGAAAAAACATGCGCCCCAGCCAGGTGCAGAGAAAAATCCTGGACGTGCGTAATGGGATAACGATCGTGTTCCATGGCATTATTCAAGCGCCAGAAATCGCTGCACGGTCGCCATGATCCATCGGCTTAGGCACCATGTGTAGCGGGGATCCCCATGGGCTGTTGGAGCGCCTGATGATGCCCAACTGCTCTAAGTTGGCGAACTCCTCTCGCGTGCTGGCCAGTTTAACTGCATCCAAACGTCGAGGTTGTGCGAACACCGGTGGGCCTTTTGTCATTATAAAGTGCTCGACCTTGTGTTTCGTTACCATAGCTGAAAAAATCGGGACCGTGAGTGCTGGGAACCGTGTGAGCAAATGTTGGTACTTACCCCCTGGAGCTATAATGTTAGCCAGTGTTGTCGACCCAGCTCCCCGCACTGTGCAGGGCAGTGAGGTAAAAGAGACAGCGTCCACTAATCTCCTATTAGCAACACTGACTAACAACCCATAAGCACATAAAACATCTGTGCCTAAAATGGGGCCGGAACATGCAGCTATCACAAAGTCCCACTGAAGGTTGCAACCGTGTAAGCATATCATCACTGTCCACTTGCCAAATGTCCTGATGGTGGATCTGTTGGCGGCTGTGAGTTCAGGACTGCTGTGTCCTGCCACCCTGCCTGCGTTGACCAGCAGGATGAGGCTTTTCTGGGAGCGAGTCCACCAAATACCGTCTCCCCGAACGTATGTCCGTGACATAAAGCAGTCTGTTCCTGTCGCCATCGGTTCCAGTTGCCACTGAATTCCGAATGTACCATCTTCCCAGCTTCCTGGATTGTCATGGTGACAGGCAGCGTTGGGCATTTGAGCCGAAACGGCGATGATAAAAACAGATCGCCTCGTTCCTTCATTTTCTGGTGTCCGTCCCGGCTACCACGAACGGCTCATCGACCTCACTGGAGTCCCTCGTGGATGCCGGTGCCACTGTCTGCATGCTGAGAGTTCTGGTCACCAAAATGATGTGGTCCGCTTCCTGCGCTAGTGCGCGGTAGTCCTTAGCAACCAACCGCGGCGAGTTGGCTAGGATCGCCCTTGCTGTAGCCGATAGGTTCCTGAGGAACAAGTGGGTGAACAGGAAAGATTCGTCATCTTTCCCCCTCAGCACCAACATGCTCTCCGTGAGCTCCACTGCTGATCTGTCCCCTAACTCTGAACGCGTTAGGAGTCTCTCTACCCTCTCACTGTCAGAAAGGGTATAGCACTGGAGAAGCATCCTCTTGAGCGCTTCATATTTTCCTTGGGCCGGCGGCTCCTGGAGCAGGCTCGCCACCTGTTGTGTGGCGTGCACATCCAGCGCAGCGACCACGTAGTAATACTTGGTATCGTCCGTTGTTATCCCGCGGAGTGCGAACTGGGCTTCTATGTGCAAGAACCACGTGGTTGGATTGTGAAGCCAGAAGTCTGGGAGCTCGACTGAGGCCACACACGCGGCGCTGGTGCTCTCCTTCCAGGCAGTCTCCGGGGAGGTGCTCGGCTCGCTTTCCATGGCACATCTTAGGGCCACCAATGTGGAGAAACGAGGCAGGCGAGGCAACGAGCTGGACGACACAGAAACTTTATTTTTTTCTCTAACATAACTTATAGCAAAAAAGGATCCCGGGTCTCTGTGCATTCCTCTTTTATATCTTTAAAATCATGCATGGAGACCTGGAACTTCTGACCATCATACATTATGTTTAGAACAAAGCCTGTGTGGCACATTAACATGACATACCGGGATGGCCACACTTTCTCAGTGCTGAGACTAAGCCACTGCTTTTTGCCATTAAAATAACCAACCTACAGCGATCGGCGCTCGTGACGGACACCCACGAGCTGAATTTCCACCTCCGTCAGAATCCCGTTGGAATGCCCCTTTAATCGGGTAGAACTGCTGCGCTCTGCCCGAAGCGATTGCCAAGCTAACGCTAGTTAGCTTAACGCTGGCCCCAGGGCGCCGACCAAACTCCGACACGAAGCGGCTCAGTCCCCGGTGAGGGCTCACCGGAGGAACCAACCGAACCAACCGAGGCGGCGGCTGGGAGCTCAGGCGCGACGTTGGTGAGAGACGGGGGCCACCTGGACCCAGCAGGACAGTGGCCTGAGTCGGAACCCAGTTGCGAGGCCCAGCTGAGGAACTACCAGACTGACGGCGCTCAGAGACGGGGCCTAGCGGAGGTGCCACCCAGCCAGACGGCGGCGAGCGGCGGTGTGCGGCGGTGTGCGGCATAACCGGCCAGGCAGACAGCGGCAGGCGGCGATGATCGGCGGCGGTGATCTGCGGAGCTGTGCAGCGTTACTTGGCGGAGGAGCTGTGCAGAAGCTCGGTGCGGCGGAGGAGCTTGCAGGAGCTCGGTGCGGCGAGTCCAGCAACGGCCGGGCTAGTTGAGGCCTAGCCGGATTCTCTGTTTATCTCTATCCACAGGTCAGTAAGATGCCACCAAAGAAAGAGGAAATGGAAGAAATCAAAAAATCTCTGAACTTTATGTCAGATGAATTGGCCAAATTGACTAGCCAGCAGGACAAAATAATAGGCCTAATAGAACAGGTACAAACCCTACATTTAATAATCCAAGAAAAAGACAAAAAAATTATGGACCTGGAGCAACACGGGCGTCTTTTGGAGCAACGCGTCGAGGATCTTGAACAAGGTTCTCGTATTGATGACCTAGTTATAAGTGGACTAGACATCAGATATCAGTCATACGCCCATGCTGCAACAGGACTGAATGGTGAAGATGCACCCATGAGTGAGTCATTGTCCTTAGAAAATCAAGTGCTTCAGTTCCTTAATAATAAACACATTAAGGTAGAAGCCAATGCAATCTCAGCCTGTTATGCTCTACTGAAGAAAGATAACAAAACAAAGAAATCAATTGTGATGCGCTTTGTGAACAGAAGGGTAAAGAATAACATACTGAGGCAGGCCAAAAAGCTAAAGGAAACTCAAGTTTACCTAAATGAACACCTGACAAAAAAAAACGCTGAATTAGCACGACAGGCACGGATGCTAAAAAAACAAAATAAGATACAAGCAACCTGGACAAGAAATTGTAGAATTTGGATTAAACTAAATGGATCACCTGAGCAAGCAAAGAGTATAATGATCAGAGATGCTACTGACTTAGATAAATACAGATGAACACTGATTAAGAAAATTATGAGCCAATGATAATCCATATTCATACACACGATAAGAATAGTTCTTTTGACACACCATGCCAAAGTACTATAAAAAAAATAAGCAAAATAAACAAAAACTTATGACCGACTCGAGTAGACATCAATTATCCCCAGTTGGAGGAATTCATTTGACACAGAATGAGGAAACTCAAACTCTGAAAATATACCATTATGCTGAACATAAACCACAAGAGATGGAGAATGATATTGATCCTGATAACCACTTTTTCAATAATATTCACAACCACTGTGAATATTACACTGAAAAACAATTCAAAAGTCAAGTGCAATTAGATGGTAAACTGTCAATAATACACTTCAATAGCAGAAGTCTTAACAAAAACTTTCCACAGATTCAGGACTATTTAAAACAGCTAGACAGAAAATTCACAGCTATTGCAGTCTCTGAAACCTGGCTTAATGAAGAACAGGCTCCCCTGATGGCAATAGAGGGATATCAGATGTTTTATATTAACAGATCTCAAAAAAAGGGTGGTGGTGTTGCACTATATATTGATGACCTGTACAGGTGTAAGCTTGTAAATGAAATGTCCTCAGCACTACCAGGGATTTTGGAATGTGTTACTGTTGAGATTGACCTAGACAAAACAAAAAATCTAATCATAAGCTGCATATATAGAACGCCGGGAACTTGCATTGAGACATTCAGAGATAAATTAGTCGAGCTGTACAATAATATTACTAGTAAGAAAATGGTAGCAATTTGTGGAGATTTCAATATTGATTTACTGAATCCACATCAACAAAATGTAATTACAGAGTTCATGAACTCTATGTACAGCATGAGTCTATATCCCACAATAACACATCCTAGTAGAATCACAGTTCACTCTGCTACACTTATTGACAACATGTTTGTCAATGTTTTCGATAAGAAAATAGAAAGTGGATTATTGATAAATGATATAAGTGACCACTTGCCAACCTTTGCACTTATCCATGGCCACACGGGGCCCAACGCAGAAATAATTTCAAAATCGTTCAGACACAAATCACCAAATGCAGTCAGTTCTCTTAAAGAGGACTTGCTGAAGCAAGACTGGACAGAAGTCTATGTATCAGATGTAAATGAAGCCTATGACACATTTATAAACATTGTAACCACTCTTTATGAAAAAAACTGCCCATTAGTAAAAAAAAAGCTTAAACACAAATTTGCTGATAAGCCATGGTTAACCAAAGGACTACAAAAGGCGTGTAAAAAGAAAAATTTATTATATAAAGCTTTCCTAAAGAAAAGAACAAAAGAAGCAGAGCAGCGGTATAAAACATACAAAAATAAGTTAACATATATAATAAGATGTAGTAAAAGAGACTATTACAGTAAAGAACTGGCGAAAAACAAAGACAATATTAAAAATACATGGACAATACTCAACAGTATCCTTGGAAATAAAAGCAGAAATACAAGCTACCCAACTAATATTCCAAAAAATAATAAAACGACTCAGAGTCTCAATATAGCTTCACCTGCAGATGAATTTAATAATTTTTTTGTTAACATTGGACCTAAACTGGCCCGAGAAATACCCACTACGGTGCCTACAGGTAATACAATATGTAATAACACTGCTGTAAAAGACTCCATCTTCATAAAGAACACAGACGAAAGAGAGGTCATTGAAATTGTTAAATCGTTCAAAAGTAAAACATCTACTGGCTGTGATGGTATTGACATGCTACTAGTCGAAACTGTTATCGAATGCACAGTAAAACCACTGACGTATATCTGTAACCTGTCTCTCCAATCAGGTATATTTCCCAATGCAATGAAAATAGCTAAAGTAATTCCGATATACAAGACGGGCGACAGAGGGGAACTCTCAAACTATAGACCAATTTCACTATTACCGCAATTTTCCAAGATACTTGAAAAAATATTCTATGAGAGAATTGACAACTTCATACTGAAGAATGATTTATTATGTGAGCAGCAATATGGGTTCAGACACAAGAGGACAACTGCATATGCCCTAATGGAATTTACAGAAAAAATATCAACAGCCATTGAAAATAAAGAGTATTCAGTTGGAGTATTCCTAGATCTTAAAAAAGCATTTGATACAGTAGATCATAATTTATTATTAAAGAAACTACAAAATTATGGTATTAGAGGGGTAGCACTATCCTGGTTAAGTAGTTACTTAAAGAATAGATATCAGTATGTATGTGTTAGCAACAAAAACTCAGAGTTGCTGAAGGTCACCTGTGGAGTCCCACAGGGTTCAGTTTTGGGACCATTATTATTCAATATGTATATAAACGATATATGTAAAGTTTCAGAAAAAATGGACTTAATATTGTTTGCCAATGACACTAATCTGCTATGCAGTGGAAACAATTTGGAACAACTTCTGGATACACTCGGAAAGGAATTAGGAAAGCTTAAACTGTGGTTTGATTCAAACAAATTAACGCTTGTGGCGATGTTATAATAAGACACGGCGTCTGGAGTTTTAATGGAAGTTTATTCATCAAATCATCTGAAGTTTATTGATCAAATCATCGCCATCACGGAGCTCACCCCAGCTGCTGTATAAGCATGCTGGGGATCGCTCTCAGGCTCTCATGAGCTGTAGTCAGAAGTAGAAAAAGAGAGTGAACATATGAATTCAGCCACTTAAATACCCAGCAACGGACAATACATCAAAGGCATTTTATCATCAAAGGAAATGCATTCAGACATGTGACATTTGTACCACAATGCGAGCAGGAAGCATGAATGTTTGCATTTGCGTCATACATATCCACAGGATGCTGGTGCCTGAACTAAGCACAGGAAGGCTGCCTATTGATCTCAACACACACATCTCACTGTCCTGTTAATTGCTCTAGTCGAGCGCTGTGTTTGTCCGTGGCTACTGTGGGGGGGTACCCCATACGCTCAATTTAAGTAAGACAAAATTTATAGTCTTTAACAACCATCACAACAACCCAGTACCCAAACTCAATGTAAATGGTGTAGAGATTGAAAGGGTATCTGAAACTAAATTCCTTGGAGTAATAATTGATAACAAACTGTGTTGGAAGTCACATATTAATTATATTAAAGGTAAAGTATCCAAATCAATTGCAATATTACACAGAGTGAAATATTTGCTGAATCAACCCACACTATACACCTTGTATCATTCATTAATACTCCCATACATGACATATTGTAATGAATTATGGGGAAATACATATAAAACAAACATATATCCACTCTTTATGCTTCAAAAGAGAGCTATTAGAATAATAAACAAAGCAACTTACAGGGAACCAACAAACCCACTTTTTCTCAAACAAAAAACTCTCAAATTGAAAGATCTGGTTGACTTTAAAACTGCAATAATAATGTTCAAAGTGAAGAATTTATCACTGCCCGCAAATATCCAAAAGTTGTTCCAAACAAGGGAGAAACAATATCACTTCAGAGGAACATGTATATTTCAAAAGCCTACAGTGAGAACAACCACCAAGCAACACTGTATTTCAGTGCAAGGAGTCAGATTATGGAACGATTTTGGACCTGAATTAAAATCATGTACAACGCTTGGACAATTTAAACAAAAACTAAAGGAAGAAATACTAACTAACTAACTAACTAACCTGCACTTATATAGCGCTTTTCTAGTCACAAAGACCACTCAAAGCGCTTTCATTAATACTAACCCTCTATTCTAAGGGCCTATAGGAAACAAATATCTAGGGACAATTTAGAACAGCCAATTAACCTAACATGCATGTTTTTGGCATGTGGGAGGAAACCGGAGAAATCCCGGAGTAAACCCACGCAACACGGGGAGAACATGCAAACTCCACACAGATCACTGTTGGTCGGGGGCTGGGATCGAACCCACGATCCCACAATCCCCACAATCCCCCGGCCAAGGGTAAACTGTGCTGCCGCAGTGCTAACCACTGCGCCACCGTGCAGCCCTACTCCAAACATATTTACAAGACGACATGTAAACTCACATAAGGATTGACATATCCAGCCTGTATTGTGTTGTAGCTTAGTTTTTTTTGTTTTTTGTTTTTTGTTTTTTGTTTTTTTTTTTCTTTTTTTCTCTGTGACATTTTGTCTTAGATTTGTTTTGAATAGTAACCACTTAACTTAGCTTAGTTTTCTTTTTTTTTCTCTCAGTCACATTTTGTCTTAGCTTTGTTTTAAATTGTAATCGCTCTTGTCTTGTTTTCTCTTTTTTCTCTTTTGAATTCTTGGATGGAATATGGGTGGGCAATATAAGCTGCGGCTTCAGCCATCACCCATTTTGGATAACTCACGTGGAATTGTATAGAAGAAGGAGTCTTTGTCTAATTTGACCTTGTTGTTATATTATACAGTTTCTTTTAACCTGTACTGTACTATCCGAAATAAATTCATTCATTCAAATAAATTCATTCATTCATTCATTCATTCATTCATAACGCCAGCGCCGCTCTCACACCTTTCTTCTCCCTGTGGCTCCGGAATTTAATCCTCCCCCCAGGGGGCGCATAGTCCTTACTGTCCCGTCTGATACCCCCCGGTGACACCTCCTCTTTCGGTCCATTGTTTCCTGGGTGGAGAAGTCCAACACCATGCCCCCACAATAAAGCCATTTCTAAAGCTTTGGGACTCCAGCAAACCACAGTGAGAGCCATTATCCACAAATAGCGAAAACATGAAACAGTGGTGACCCTTCCCAGGAATGGCCGGCCAACCAAAATTACCCCAAGATCGCAGCAACAACTCATCCAAGAGGTCACAAAAGACCCCACAACAACATCCAAAGACAAGCCTCCCTTGCCTCAGTTAAAGTCAGTGTTCATGACTCCACCATAAGAAAGAGACTGAACAAAAATGGCCTGCATGGCAGAGTTCCAGGACAAAAACCACTGCTGAGCAAAAATAACATAAAGGCTTGTCTCAGTTTTGCCAGAAAACATCTTGATGATTTCCAAGACTTTTGGGAAAATACTCTGTGGACTGACAAGACAAAAGTTGAACTTTTTGGAAAGTGTGTGTCCCATTGCATTCGGCGTAAAAGTAACACAGAATTTCAGAAAAGGAACATCATACCAACAGTAAAAATATGGTGGTGGCAGTGTGATGGTCTGTTTTGCTGCTTCAGGACCTGGAAGACTTGCTGTGGTAAATGGAACCATGAATTCTGCTGTCTTCCAAAAAATCCTGAAGGAGAATGTCCAGCCATCTGTTTGTGACCTCAAGCTGAAGCGCACTTGGGTTCTGCAGCAGGACAATGATCCAAAACACACCAGCTGGTCCACTTCTGAATTGCTTAAGAAAAACAAAATGAAGACTTTGGAGTGGCCTAGTCAAAGTCCTGACCTGAATGTGATTGAGATGCTGTGGCATGACCTTAAAAAGGCAGTTCATGCTTGAAAACCCTCCAATGTGGCTGAATTACAACATTTCTGCAACGATGAGTGGGCCAAAATTCCTCCACGGCGCTGTAAGAGACTCATTGCCAGTTATTGCAAATGCCTGATTCCAGTTGTTGCTGCTAAGGATGGCCCAACCAGTTATTACGTTTGGGGCAATCACTTTTTCACACAGGGCCATGTAGGTTTGGATTTTTTTCCCCCTTAATAATAAACACCTTCATTTAAAAACTGCATTTTGTGTTTACTTGTGTTATCTTTGTCTTATATTTAAATTTGTTTGATGATCTGAAACATTTAAGTGTGACAATCATACAAAAAAATTAGGAATCAGGAAGGGGGCAAACACTTTTTCACACCCTGTACATACTTAGAAGTTACATGTTTTTTGATGAAGTGGTATTTGTTTTATTCAGCTGTTTTTATGCTTTGCCATCCATCCATCCATGTTCTACTGCTTGGATGCATGTCCACATCACAGAGAAGGCAGTCTAAGCAAAGAAGCTGACTTTTCTCACCCCAGCCACCTCCTCCAGCTCCACAGGGATAGCAAAGCATTTCCATGCCAGCCAGGAGACAAAATCTCTGTTTCTACAAGGGAGGGCTGAAAAGTTAGTGGTCAAACTTGACCATATGTGGTTTATTTTTCAACATGGTCTCCCCTTTGGTCCACACACTTCTTCCATCTGTGTTGTAGCACTTGGATCCCTGCGGTTGAAGAATAAAGCGCATTTGGTCAAATTTGACCACTATGAACTTTTCAGCCCCCCCTTCCCCTCTGTACTACCAGGAACTAATTGAGGGGGCCAGTAACTTCTTAAGGGTTGTTCCTGTATTTGGCCCTCTCACCTGTTGTATTTCCATTTGATATGGGGTTTGGAACCATGTGGATTTCTTTGTGATGTAATAGTCTGACAGTTTTGGCTTGATGCAATGCAGCAAAATAAAATAGAATAAAATAGAATCAGCTTTATTGTCATTGTACAGTTGTACAGTATAACAAAATTGTGGGTGCTCCACCAGGGTACTGCGCAATTAAGTATGAGAGAAGGATTAGATAAAACATGGCTACAGAACACACAATTAAACACAGAACTGAAATAAAAATAGCTCAGGATTATGGAAATATACACAGGTTTGGTAGTGGCTTCACAGATGGAACAATGTACATAAAAGTGTGGGGTGCAGATCACACAGTTGAACACACAATTGAATAAAATGGCCCAAGGATTATGGAAAATATACACAGGTACGGTAGTGGTTTCACGGATGGGTCAATATACATGAAAGTGGGGAGTGCAAAGACAGGTGTGTTATTGTGATAATTACAAAGGTCCTCAGTTTTGTGCATGTGAACGTTCGGAGGGAGGGGGGTGGGGCCTCTGAGTGTCTGCAGTCCAGTTGGCCCAGAGGAAGAAACTGTTTGTTAGTCTGGAGGTGTGGGACCTGATTGATCTGAACCGTCGTCCAAAGGGAAGCAGGTCAAACAGGTGATGGGCGGGATGTGAGGGGTCAAATACAGTATGTTGAAATCATACTGAAATGATTATGCACAAAATAAATACAGAGTGGAGTGTATGAGATAAACTTGCCACCATTATTGTCTGATAATTGCGGAGGGGAACTTGTTGAGATTTGTAAAAAAAAATTAAATAAATACCCTGCTTGACTAAAGAGAGAAGAGAGTCGAGAGTTTTGCTTATTCCTCTACGCATCAGATGACCGCTCTGACAAACTCTGCTTTAACAGAACTGATCGATTAAACATAAACAGCACGAGTAGTACCAACAGTGATTCCACATCCAACTGGCCGATGTGTGGACTCAATCTCTGGCTTCAAATAGCTCATGCCTCAGCCCTGAGAGTTGCCTCTCCGCTGTATTCCTGCTACCCTGATGCATTTGTGGCTGCATATGATATACATACATACTGTATCTCACTGTTCCTTTCCAAAATTATGGCGGTATTAACTTTTACATTTTTAGACATTAGGGTATAATATCCACGTGAACACACGAAGAGAAGCCAGTGGGGACTTGGTCTCCCACTGGCTGGGCTGTGTGCATGTATCCCTGTGAAGGATAGAGTGGTATGGTCGGTATTATGCACCATACCGCTCCGCCTGTAATGCTCAATGCCCTCCACATATGCTTAAACCAACGGCAATGGCAACATTATAATTTTTTAAGCATTAAATTTTTACTTTTTCTTTAGTTTCCTTGCTGACATAATCGTCTGACAGTTTCAGCCCCAACACGGCATAGCAAAGTAAAGTATGTTTAAAATACAGTGAAATCAACCGGAAATAATTATATACAATTAATTTGGTTGTTCCACTCCACAGTCATGGTGGTATAACCAGCTTCAATGGAGAACAGCTAGCTGCCACCAGCCTTGCCTCTCCACTGTGTTCGTGTTACCACGATGCATGAGTTTCCAGCATATGATATACATTTAATGTGGCCATCCAGCTCCACAATCATGGCAGTATTAACTTTTAAATTTTTAGATATTAGAGCTGCACAAGCACCAAGTGCTGGGACTCGTGGTCTGCTGTTGACTGGCTCTATGGGTTCACATCCCAGGAAAGAACAGTTGCAGCAGCCGGTGTTATGCGCCGTACCGTTTCACCTGTAATGCTCGTGCCCTCCACATATGTCGAATAGTCGTTTAGACCCTCTGCAATCACAGCAGCATTATTTTATAATTTTTTAAGCATTGTATTGTCACTACTAGTTTTTTCTGGTCAAATTTTCCATTATTCATTTCCGTGTTTTTTGTTCACGAAGCTAGCCCAAGTAGCAAAGCATGCTGACTGAGTTTTATCCAGTCAGCAGTGAGTCAGTCCCAAACCCCACTCAGTAGTTTTCAGGGTTGCTCTGAAGTACCTACTCTTGACCAAGGCTATCTCTTGGCCACTAAAGGTTCCTGAAGCCCCTTCCTTACGTGGAGGTACCTGGTAGTGGAAACTCACAAGAGGGGAAGTTCCTGCAAATTAGTTCCAAATTCCTGGTGAATGGAAATGGGGCTATACTCTTGTTAGTCCTGCCCCAGGGCCTCCTCCCAGCGGGATGTGCACAAAACATCTCACATTGGAGGTGTCCAGGAGGCATCCCGATTAGCTGTCCTGATAGCCAGTTTAGTAAGCTGTGGACTGGATCACTAAGGTCTCCTCCTTTGATTGCCTCCCAGTTCACATAGCAGCAGGCCCCATGATCCCTTCTGCAGGTAGTAAGCCCAGTGAAAGGCAGACTCACATGGTTCAGGCTGAGTGTGTGGGGATCCAATGAGCAGAAACAGGCCACCAGGTGCTTGCTGTCAAGCCGCTCCTCCAGACCTGGCTCCAGGGTGGGGCCCCTGGCAACCCCACACCAAGCAGGGTGTGCTGAATTCCCACAGGGGTTAGTATTGATTAAGAAAATAGACAGGCACTACCTGGGATGACTTAGTTGTAAGAGGGGTATTTAAATGTTCTTACTATTTGTTGCTAACGTTATTGTTTTTTCTAACTGCAACAGACATTGTATGGAGACGTATGTGTAAATGATCAGAAGCACAGTAAGTTTAAGTTGAAAGTTAATGAACAAGTTAAACTAATTATTGAGACATGTTAGAGCACTTTACCGCTCGTTTCTACTGATTTACACTTAAGTGTTCAAGTAAATAGCTCCATAATTAGTTACCTCGTCACTTCTGACTGTGTTGCCGTGCTAACACTAATGCTAACCATAATAACATTTTGTTGATAGCATTGTTGCTATTCCTACCACTGATAGAAGTGAGACGTGTTAGGTCTTGTTGGTATTTATTGTTGATTATCCCTCTGTCTGATTTGTTTCAGAACCATACATACATACATACAAACGTGCATGTAAACCTCCATATTTCAAGCTTTACCAGTCAACACAGTTCATTAAACTGGTGAAGCTAAAGCTAAGCTCTGCATCTGTGTGTCCTCTCTGACTGGAGTTCCACTGCCGATGAGGAGCTGGCACTTACAGTCTAATGATAAAATTAATATTGGTCCTTTCGAGCCGGATGATCACTCGCCGCTGTGGCCGCATGGAAGAGCAGAGTAGAACAGCATCCTCCAAGAGCGTTTTGACAGAACAGCGACGGAAAAGGAATATTCCCACTCACCTGTTGGATTACCAAGTGTCTCTACCCCCTATGTTGTTACCATCTATTGTTGCTCCTGAACCACGAGAGGTACAGAATCAGCTTCAGAGTGCCAACACAACAGTGCTGCAGTCATCAGGTATGCATGCCAAGTCTGCTACACATAGTGACCAGCCACAGCTTGTGTTTGGGCCCCCGTCTGAGTTATGCCAGCAACAGCTACATGGTGCATCAGGTAATGAGGACTACTTAAACCTGCCAGATAACTGTGCCTGTCAACCCAGTGATGCTTTAAAGCTTATACCCAGCCTGAGTAGTGGTGAAGAATCAGAAGATGGTGTCCATTCAACAAGGAGTTCCATAGTGAGTGGGTCAGCAGTATATTCACCCTTTGCACCATTTCATGAGCCTTCTACTGCCACGTCACCACATATAGAAACCGTAAAGAGTGCTTCTCAGCCCCATGTAACATATCCCATCAGCCACATGGGACCTTCCCAACCTACTGCACATCATAGTGCAACAGCAAAGAGGAACAGCAAGAGGAAGACAGGCATTACCTCCTACTGTCTCATCGACCTTCGTGGCAGGTGCAACTGCTATACAACAGCCTGTTTTGCCCATAGCTCTCTCCACTTCAATGCAATCATTATCTCTCTAGGCACCTGCATCTCTTAGTTATGTAACACCTCAACCATCCACCTTTGTGCCTCCTCAAGCCACCTATTCAGCTCCCTCCAGTGCCCCAGCGTACCCAGAGAAGCAGCATAATATAGTATTGATGCCTCACACAACCTCCCTGCTTCCTATACCTGGATCATCATTCATATACACACCAGCCACAGCTGTTCAATCACTACATCATCAGGCTCCTACCGGTATGACACCAGTTTCACCCCCCCAAAGCAATATTACCATTATACCAGGAATGCAGCCTCTCTCTCCAGGTGTAATTCAACCCACATACCAACTGCAACCACAACCTCCACTACTGGCAACATATCCAGGATATGTGGGTACCACAGCAGTTGGACAACGCATCTACCCACCCAGTTATGGTGCACCACTTAATCCAAACTATCAACCTTCACTGGTATATACATATCACCTATCACAAATTCCACCTAGCCAACACATGCCCCCAGCAGCTCCAGCTCCAACCCCATGGTTGCATCAGCCTGCCTCAATGGGCTTCAAAATACCTCAGTCTACACTTGGGATGGCACCAGCTGTTACACCAGGTCTATAGTTACCTCTCCCACTTCCCACACAACCAGTCCCAGTTCCTAAACTCCCTAACGTTGAGCATAACAGTGAGAGGGAATTTGCAGATTTGAAGATGGCTCTGGATCACCTATTACAACCACATCCTGAACTCTCAGAGCACTACAAATACTGTGTGCTTATGAAGCAGCTTGTATTGGATGAAGCTCGGCTCATAGCCCAGTCATGTAGGAATTACCCACAGCCATACATCATGGCAATGCAGGCCCTACAGAGGCAATATGGGCAGCCACATCAGCTTGTACAAAGTGAGATACCTGCAATCCTAAATTCACTTGATGTGAAGCCAGAAGATTACAAAGCCTTTCAAAGCTTCGCTCTCAATGTAGATCTATTGGTGGGAATGTTAACTACACTTGAGGGTCCACCGGTAGACAGAACTTATGTCTACCGGACATGTGGACAGATTACTCAGTAAGTTACCCCAGTACTAAAGAGACAATTCCGTGGAGCATCTTCAAGCACATGGCCGATTCCAGACTAATAGCCTCAACCCATACAACCTGAGAGACCTTGCTGAGTGGCTTAAAGTCAAGGCAGAAGCACAGAGGTTATCATCAAAGATGGTATGTCACCAGGCAGAAAAGATGTCAGCTCCCAAGAAAGAGAGAACCTCCATGCCCAAGGTAAAAACTCAGTCAATGGTTTATTATGGCAGTGGCAGATCAAAGGATGATTGCAATCCACAAGAAGGCAGGCAGTCAAGTGACAGAAAGAAGAAGTTCAAAGGCCATTGTTTATTCTGCAAAGGTGGTGACCATTATCTATCCCAGTGTCACAAAATTGCAAAATATACACCAGAACATATAGAGAAATGGATCTCAGATGGGAAACGTTGCAGGAGGTGTGGGCGCACCAGCCATATCACAGAGGAATGTACACTGAAGAAACCCTGTAGTGAATGCCCATAAGTACACCTTAAAGTTCTCCATGTCATTGCTAAACCAAGGTCTGGAGTTTATCTTAGAACTCCTAGCACAAAAACCACAATCCCTCCAGCCAAATGGAGTGGCAAAGTCTACTTAAAGGTTGTGCCAGTCATTCTGAGTCATGGAGCCAAGTCACTACACACACATGCAATTCTGGATGACGGAGCAGAAAGAACCATCATCCTTCCTGCTGCTGTCTCTCACCTTGGTCTCAAAGGAAAAGCTGAGTCTATGGCACTGCAGACTGTTCGTCAGAACATCACCCATCTCAATGGCTCATCTGTTGACTTCTATGTTTCCCCCTCCACGCAGCCTGGAGACAAGCATCTCATTAAAGGAGCATTTACTGCCCAGTGTATGGCTCTGGCTGAACACTCTTATCCGGTGAACATCTTGCAGAAACGTTATCGCCATCTTCGGGGAGTACCAAACCAACCCTTTAAGGATGTGCACCCTCTTCTCCTGATTGGTTCAGATAACACCTGCCTAATAACTGCCAAGGAGCCAGTCCGAATGAGTCCAGCTGGAGGACTCGGTGCTATCCAAACCGAGCTAGGTTGGGCTCTGCAAGGTCCAGATGTCTACACACAAGACGACACACAGACACAAGCATGTTACTTTACAACAACACTGAGACCTGGAAACGATGACATCTATCAACAAGTGGAACGGCTCTGGCAAGTTGACAAACTTCCTTTTCACAGTGAGAAGCTGGCAGTACATTCCTGTGAATATGAGGAAGCCATATGAGGAAGCCATTGCAATTCTAGAGTCACGTACTGTGAGAGTCAAGGTTTGAGAGACATCACGTTATGCCACGCCACTGCCCCGACTCAGAAAAGCTCCACCACTACAAGCCACTGTGGATGCCATAATGCCGACCCTCCAAAGCACAGAACAACAGCTGCTCAAAGACCCTGTCAAAGCCCAGGTGTATGAAGCTGAGATAAAGAAACTGATTGACACTGGATGTGTTGTAAAACTTCGTTCTGAGCAGGTGTATGAGTCCAGAGAATCATGGTTCATACCACACCACCTCGTCGAGCATAATGGAAAACATAGATTTGTTTTCAACTGCTTCTTTAACCACCAGGGTCTCTCCCTCAATGACCAGCTCTTACCAGGCCCTGTACTTGGTCCAATACTCATCGGGGTCTTGCTATGCTTCAGACAGTAGCCAGTCGCAGTCAGTGGTGATATTCGATTCATGTTTCACCAGGTCTGTCTCTTTCCAGAAGACCAACCCCTGCTGAGATTCATCTGGCAAAATTTACAGAAAGACCGGGAGCCCGACATCTACCAAAGGCAGGTCCTGCCCTTTGGGACCACTAGCTGCCCCTGTTGTGCCATTTTTGCCCTACAGATCCATGTAAAAAAACTCAGGGTAGGAAAATACTGACATCTGGCAGTCACTGATGCACGCCTTTTATGTCAACAACTGCCTCCAGAGTATCCCAACAACAGAAGCTGCAAGGTCTTGGTGGACAAACTGCACCAAGTTCTAGCTGATGGAGGAGTCAAGATCCGGCAATGGGCTAGTAACAAGCCAGCAGCTATCGCTCATCTGCCATGTGAAGCCAGAGCACAGAGCACAGAGCTATGGCTCATGGAGAAACTAACTGACCAACAAGAGCCAGCATTGGGCATGATGTGGCGCTGGGATGCCAATGAACTGCAGTACTGGATGAGATCATTGGCGAGTCAGCTTCCTACATTTAGTAACATCTACCATGTGTTAGCATCACAGTATGATCCTTTGGGGCTCATAATTCCATTCACAACAAGAGCAAAGATTATTGTGCGGAACCTGTGTATAAAGAAAAGAGGCTGGGATGATCCTAACCTCCCTCCTGACCTTCTTAAGGCCTGGGGTAACTGGGAGGATGAACTGCCTCAATTGGCCAACATCTCAATCCCAAGATCTTATTCACCACCGGAGTTGGGCATAGAGGATAAAGAAAACACTCTACATGTATTCTGTGATGTGTCTGAGCAGGCATATGGCTCAGTCACCTGTCTGACAATGCAAGCTGGAGATAAGATCTATGTCTCCTTCATGATGGCATGATCAAGGGTGTCGCCAAAGCATCAGCTGTCCATACCACAGTTGGAACTTTGCACTGCATTGACTGGAGCCCAGCTATCAGGCTTCATTCAACGTGAGTTAACCCTGCACATCACCAAGACAATCCTGTGGTCTGACTCCACAACAGTCCTTAACTGGATAACGAGTGAATCATGCCGATTCAAAGTCTTTGTTGGAACTAGAGTGTCTGAAATCCAGGAACTCACACAAGATCATGAGTGGAGGTATGTTGACTCTGCCAACAACCCAGCAGACAACATCACCTGGGGGAAGTCTGTCAACGAACTAGCTGGACCCATCCATTGGTTAAAGGGACCTCCGTTTCTGTACAAACCACCTGATCAACGGCCTTTAACTCCAAACTCAAACTCAATAGAAGGTACAGAGGAGCTGAGAAAGACAACCTTTTGCGGACTCACACAGCACCCAGTAATGACTCCAACCCTAGACACCACACAGTGCCTAACCTGGACGGAACTGCTTATTAAAACCACATAACAATCACTAAATGGGGCGGCGGTCACCGACTCAACTCCATTGCAATCAGCCAGTCTTTGTGATGCTGAACTTCTTCTCTTAAGGGCCTGCCAAAGAGAAAGTTTCCCAGAGGAAGTGAAAGCTCTTGAAGTTGGTAATCAGATCTCGCCAAGTAGCAGACTCAGCTCTCTATCCCCAGTATGGGACCAAGACCTAGGTCTCATTCGTGTTGGAGGACGCCTCCGGAGCCTGACTGATGCTGCCCCCATCGACATTCACCCAATCATTCTAGATCTGCACCATGCAACAACAAACCTTCTCATTTATGACACAGATGAACGGCTTCTTCATCCTGGTCCGGACAGTGTCTTTGCTGAGCTCAGATGCCAGTACTGGATATTATGAGGAAGGCAGGCCATCAAACATAATCAGCCGACTTGTACGGGATGTAGGCGCTGGAAGGGACAGCCTACTGTGCCCATCATGATTGATCTCCCTTCCGCTCAGCTTAGACTGTTCCAGCCACCATTTTACTCCACTGGTGTAGACATGCTTTGGGCCATACACCATGAAGATCGGACGCCGACTGGAGAAAAGGTGGGGGGTAATATTTAAGTGTCTGACAACACGTGGCATTCATTTGGACCTCCTCGATAGTCTAGATCCAGATGCCTTTCTCCTTGCTCTGCAGAGGTTCATCGCTCGTCATGGAACCCCTGCAGAAATTCTTTCAGATCAGAGTACTAATTTCCGTGGAGCTGAATGTGAACTCAAGGAGCATGGGAATCTCCTGTTCCCATGCTCCGCACTTTGGCGGAGCATGGGAACAGGAGATTCGTTCTGTCAAGACAGCTCTACAGGTGGTCATGGGGGTCCAGGCGGTCACAAAAGAGGTTCTTTTTACTTTGCTATGTGAAGTGGAAGGGGTCCTTAATGCAAAGCCACTTGGGCATGTGTCTTCAGACATCGCTGACCCTGATCCTGTGACACCAAGCATGCTTCTGATGGGGCAATGAAACGCCTCCCTTCCCCAAGTAACCTACACTCCTGACACTCTCACCAGAAGAAGGTGGCAACATAGCCAAATGATGGCAGATCACTTCTGTGCACAGTTTATCAGGAATTACTTACCTACACTGCAGGTGCGCAGGAAGTGGTTCCAGTCCACAGGTAACCTGGATCAGGATGCAGTTGTAATGATTATTGACCTACAATTACCATGTGCTCATTAGCCCATCAGCAAGAAAGTGAAGCTACATCCCAGTGCTGATGGATGGGTCCGATCAGCAGAAATTAAAGTGAAGGGCAAAACATATGTGCGACCCGTAGCCAGACTTGTTCAATTGCCTGCCATACCTGAAGATGACGACCTGAAGGTTTCTCCTACAGATGATGGGAATTCAGAGGACTAGCCAAACAACGAGCTGTTATGGGGCAGCTGTGCTGAATTCCCACAGGGGGGTAGTGTTGATTAAGAAAATAGACAGGCACTAGCTGGGACGACTTAGCTGTAAGAGGGGTCCTTAAATGTTCTTACTATTTGTTGCTAACGTTATTAACTGTTTTTTCTAACTGCAACGGACGTTGTATGGATACGTATGCATAAATGATCAGAAGTAAGTTTAAGTTGAAAGTTAATGAACAAGGTAAACTAATTATTGAGACATGTTAGAGCACTTTATCGCTTGTTTCTACTGATTTACACTTAAGTGTTCAAGTAAATAGCTCCATAATTAGTTACCTCGTCATTTCTGACTGTGTTGCCATGCTAACGCTAACACTAACCATAATAACATTTTTTTGATAGCATTGTTGCTATTCCTAACATTGATAGCAGTGAGACGTATTAAGTGTTATCAGTATTTATTGTTGATTATCTCTCTGTCTGATTTGTTTCAGAACCATACATACATACATACAAATGTGCATGTAAACCTCCATACTTCAAACTGTACCAGTCAACACAGTTCATTAAACCGGTGAAGCTAAAGCTAAGCTCTGCATCTGTGTGTCCTCTCTGACCGGAGTTCCACTGCCGATGAGGAGCCAGTACTTACAGTCCCCTGATAAGATTAATAAAGGGTGTTCTGGTTCTTTGTTTTTACAGTTTCTATATGAGTCTATTGGACAGCTCTTGGTCACCCTACCAGTGGCAAATTGCCCCGGCAACATGACTCCAAAAACTGCTTCAAAAAATGCAAATTTATTTCCCATTGTTATGCATAGGTGCCTACAGAACCCATGCACAACAATGGCAAATTATTTGCAATTTTTTGGACCAGTTAAGAAGTGAAATATAGATTATCTCCTACAGAAACCTAAACGTACCAGGACACCCTAATTGAAAAATACTGCATTAGGACACCATTATAAGGTGCCAGTACACTGGAAGGCTTACTTTTTATAATTAAATATATAAATTATTTAATATTAATGTCATTATTGTCATTAATATTATGTCATTAATAAAATATATTAATGCTTCTTTAAATAATAAGCTTATTTCATTATAATTCATATGTACAATATATTAATATATTTATAATTTTTTTGTTACCAACCCAATCGAGGGGAAATCCTTCTGTATTTTAAACCTAAATGTTGGCAGTTATATGTTATTGTTGGGGTGTCAAACAAGAGTTGCTTCAAAGAACTGGGCTGGTTTGACCATTACATTAATACCGAGGGGTCTCCAGGGGCGCATGTATATGGACTATCATGGGGAGAGGGGAAGGCCAGGGGACAGGCCTGTGTGAACAGCTGTACCCTGTTTTAGATCCTCATACTCAGTTACCCTTACTCTTTGAAGAAGTCTTCTCTTACACACTTTCACACATGTAGCACACATTAGTGGAAGGGCCTCAAACATGACTGCACAATGAAAACTTCAAATGCCTTAACTTTGATTTTTCAGTTTAAAAAAAAATACCCCCTTTTTGGTGGTTTTTAAAATTGCCCTTGAAAAAGGACAGCATCTGCTGAAGCAACCATTTTTTAATTCGTAAAGCAGACAAAATGTTCACTTTCAAGAACCACAAACAATCCCCTACGGCTTTGTCAACATTCTGAGGCTCTCCCAGAACACATATTGTTGCGCATGTATCATTTATCAAAACATGCTCTACAAATCTAAAAAGAAGTCTGAAGACACGTTACTGTCATTGTCAATGAGAAGAGGTGCAAGGCAACAAGCAATGACTTGATGTGCACACAGTTTGTTGATGTTCATCCAGACTCCTTCTGCATCACAGGACAGATCCGCAGGGTGCCCCGATGCCTTCAGACTGTAATACACTCCAATATGAAGCTGAAAGCAGTGATGTCACAGGGTTTCAAAAGCCTTAAAGTCCACATAAAGAGGTAGGATGGGAATGGATGATGGGTAAAACTCTCTTGCACAAAATCCACGTTTGCACCATGTTTTTTACTTTGTTAACCACACTTTACCTTTTATGCTTATTTTTTTTAACTCACTTGTAACTTTAGGCATTTAATAAACAGTTTAGGGAGCACTTGCTGGCCTGGTGGTTGAAGACACACCATGAGCATGTAGCTCTGCAGTGATCTCCATTGATTCCCAGTTGAAGCAATTTCTTGTGTAAAAACATAATTTAGAAACATCTCAGAAACAGTGCAGTACTTAGGGGCCTATGCACACAACAATGTTTTTATTAAAACTGGGGGAAAAAAAGATCTGTATGCATGCATCAATGTCACGGAAACAATGCTGCATGCACACGGATCCAATGAAGGTGTGAAAACGGCTGTTATAACTATGCCGTGTCAGTAGATGGTTGTGCGACTTTTTTTACAGCATCACTACCGCACACCATGCACCTGCGTATAAATGACTTCCTGTCAGCCACGCATGATCTAATTGGAAAAAGAAGCAACGGTGAAATAACTCTAGCATTTGCTGGAAGTGTATTACAATTATCAGAACCATCCGCAATATAACCATAATTCCGTTGTTGGATACTGTTGTTGTTTCTTCTTTTCCTCATGCGCATTCAAGTAAAACCATAGCACGCATGCCTGAACTGTGATATTGATGTCACCGTTACTGTTTTACTCCGTGCACAAGGAGGTGGAACAAATGTGCCAACACAACCACTCCATTCTGGATACTGGTTTCAAACCTTTACGCTTTCACACCTCCAAAATCCTGGCATCGTATGAGGAGACAGACAATGTTGTGTGCGCGGCTCCTTAAACAAAAGGACATATATTTCTTCAGTGTTGATTACAGTTTTAATTGTCTGCATTTTGTTCAGTGTTTTTCATTAATATTTATGTATAACAGGTCTTACTGTCTATCAGAAAAATAGTTTAGTGCATTTCGGGGCGGCTGTGGTGCAGGTGTAGTGTGGTTGACTTCTGACCAGAGGGTCAGTAGATTCCCGCTCTCTCTGCAGTCTGCATGTCAAATTGTCCTTGAGCAAGACACTGAACCCCAAGTTGCTCCTGGTGGGTCAGGCTAGCACCTTGCATGGCAGATCTGCTGCCATCAGAGCGTGAATGTGTGTGTGAATGGGTAGATAGCAGGATCTGTAAAGCACTTTGGTCATTCAGAGATGAGAAAAAAAAGTGCTATATAAGTAATTCTGGACACATTTATTCAATTCAATTCAATTCAATTCAACTTTATTTATATAGTGCCATTTCACAACAACAGTAATCTCATAGCACTTTCAACTGTGGGGGAAATCCCCACAACTGCAGAAAGACCCCAGCAATCAGGCAATCCCCTGTGAGCAAGCACTTGGCGACGGTGGAGAGGAAAAATTCCCTTTTAATGGGAAGAAACCTCCAGCAGAACCAGGCTCAGGGAGAGGCAGTCATCTGCTGCGATTGGCTGGGGAGTGAGGGGATAGAGAAGAAGAAGAAAAGAACAGCCATGTAGAGACCAAACAGCACGACGGGGACTCAATCTATGGGAGAGAACAAACAGATGTTAATGATCAAAAATATTTCATTGAGAGTGAAGAAAGGAGTGAAGCCCAGTGCATTGTTGGAGATCCCCCGGCTGACTAAACCTATTAGCAGCATAACTAAGGGAGAGTTCAGGGGCACATGATCCTTCCCTAATTATAGGCTATATCAAAAAGGAAAGTTTTAACCCTATTCTTAAAAACAGAGATCGAGTCTGACTCCCCAATCCAGATTGGCAACTGGTTCCACAGGAGAGGAGCTTGATAACTGAAGGCTCTGCCTCCCATTGTACCTTTGGAGATTCTTAGTATTACAAGTAATCCTGCATTTTGTGAGCATAGTGCTCTGTTAGGATAATAGGGTAGTATCATATCTTTTAAATAAAAAGGGCCCCGATTATTTAGAGCTTTGTAAGTGAGAAGAAGGATTTTAAACCTAATTCTAAACTCTATGGGAAGTCAATGAAGGGAGGCCAGAACAGGAGAGATATGATCTCTCTTTCTAGTACCTGTTAAAACTCTTGCTGCAGCATTTTCGATCAGCTGAAGACTTTTTAAAGATGTTTTAGGACAACCTGATAGTAAAGAGTTACAATAATCTAATCTAGAGCTAGCAAAAGCGTGGATTAGTTTCTCAGCATCACTCTAGGACAAGATGCTCCTAATCTTGGCAATATTACACAAATGATAGAAGGCAGTCTTAGAAACAAGTTGAATATGTGAATTAAAAAACAGATCTTGATCAAAAATAACTCCAAGGTGTCATGATCAGGTGAGCGCGCACTCCCCCTCCCGTCCTGTGAGAGTTTCCCTGGCTCTGCAGGTAATCACTACACCTGCGTGAGTGGACGCATCTGCTGTCTCTTCACCGACAGCGCTGAAAAGGATCAGTTTGTGAATGCTCCAGCGCTGGCTCGTTGGATATACTGCCTAAACTGACAAGTAAGTAAGTTGTAGCTCTCTTTTGAGGAACCTTTTGCTAATTCCTGTTCTCCTCCTCTTCTCCAGGTTGCTGCCATCTTAGCGGTGCATCTCCTGGGCTCGTTGTGCGCTCACCTGCTCCATCATTCCCGTCATCACTCCAGGCTGCTTCACTCCACCCGGTCAGACACCTCACCCAGTTCCACGCATTCCCTACTCCCTGCCAGCTCCATCCCGCTGGTTAACCTGTTCCTGCTGGGTTCCTCTGCCGGGTTCTCTGCTCACCTCCCGTAAGTGGCTTTTTTGGAACTCCATTCCTGTCTCCCTCCTCTCACTAATCAGCTCTCGTCTCTCCATTACAGGCTGGGTTTTCCTCTGGTGAGTGGCGTCTTTTTCTAACTTTGTGTTCTTTTGAGTAATAAAATTGTGTTTAAAAGTGACTTCTCTGTGTCATGTGTGTTCGTTGGTGTAAGATCCCTGCACGTGAGCTGATCATTCTCTCATCATGACACAAGGTTCCTCACAGAACTATTAAGAGAAAGAGTAACCGCATCCAAACCTAAGAGTTTGATTTGGAAAGGTATTTCTAAGGTTTTTTGGACCAACTAGAATGACTTCAGTCTTATCTGAATTTAATAGCAGGAAATTACAAGTCATCCAAGCTTTGATTTCCTTAAGACAGGCTTCTAACTTGGCTAATTGATTACTATCATCTGGCTTCACTGACAGGTATAATTGTGTGTCATCTGTATAACAATGAAAATGTATACAGTGCTTTCTAATAATGTTGCCTAGCAGAAGTATAAATAAACTATAAAGAACAGGGCCTAGCACAGATCTCTGTGGAACTCCGTGACTGAGCTTTGAGTTGGAAGAAAACTTATTATTGACATGAACAAACTGGAATCTATCAGATAAATAAGCTCTAAACCAATGCAACGAAGTTCCATTAAGTCCAACATGGTGTTCTAATCTATCAAGTAGAATATTATGATCGATAGTATCAAAAGCTGCACTAAGGTCTAAAAGGACAAGTACAGAAACAAGTCCGTTATCAGATGCGGTAAGGAGGTCATTAGTGACCTTCACTAAGGCTGTTTCAGTACTATGATGGCTTCTAAACCCAGAAAGAAATTCTTCAAATAAACCATTTCCCTGCAAGTGGTCAAATAATTGCATAGCAACAACTCTTTCTAAGATTTTTGAAATGAAAGGGAGATTAGAGATTAGTCTATAGTTAGCTAAAACTCCTGGATCCAGCATTGGCTTTTTCAGTAAGGGTTTAATTACAGCAGTTTTAAACGCCTGCGGTACATGGCC
The DNA here is from genome assembly GCA_020510985.1 of Pholidichthys leucotaenia. Taxonomy (NCBI): domain Eukaryota; kingdom Metazoa; phylum Chordata; class Actinopteri; order Cichliformes; family Pholidichthyidae; genus Pholidichthys; species Pholidichthys leucotaenia. The sequence continues at coordinate 89,998,903 of CM035840.1, read as the reverse complement.
TAATGTTAATGAAGAATTGATTATTTGAAGAATAGAGCTACCAATAAATGGGAAGACCTCTTTAAATAACCTGGTAGGAATAGGGTCTAAAAGACAAGTTGAAGGCTTGGATGAGGAAATTATTTTGTCTAACTCTAAAAGGTCAATTGGAGCAAACTCATCCAAACAGATATCAGTTGAAGGAGTTGTAGTAGTAAATGCATTTAACGGTGGGAAGAATCTGACTAATTTTATCTCTGATAGATGAAATTTTATTATTGAAAACGTTCATAAAGTCCTGACTAGTAAGCCCTAAGGTAATGTTAGGATTGACAAAGTCCTGACTTTTTGTCAGCCTGGCTACAGTGCTGAAAAGAAACCTGGGATTATTTTTGTTCTCTTCTATTAATGCGGAATAATAACTTGTTCTAGCTTTCCTAAGAGATTTTTTATTAATTAGAAGATGATTTCTCCAAGCTAGATTTCATCTAATTTCATGGAGCACCATTTTCTTTCTAATTGACGAGTCTTCTGTTTTAAACTACGAGTTCCTGTGTTGAACCAAGGAGTTAGAAATCTCTGATTAGACTTTTTCTTTTTTAAGGGGGCCACCATGTCTAGAGTCTGATGCAGAGAAGCTGTCACACTATCTACCATGCTATCAATTACAGAAGGAGCAAGCTCTCCATAGCTTATCTCTGTTGTGTTGACACATGGCACAGAGGAAACAATCTGCATAATTTTGATAACAGCATCATCTGAGAGGCATCTACTGTAGTAATGTTTTTCTTTAGGAGCCAAATAGAAATAGTCAAATCAAAGGTTAACAGACAATGGTCTGACAGTACAGGGTTATGAGGAGGCACTGCCAGATTTTCTATTTCTATGCCATATGTCAGAACAAGGTCCAACGTGTGGTGGAGATAATGGGTAGAATTTCCTACTTTCTAAGAAAACCCCATCAAGTCTAATATTGAATTAAATGTCATATTAAGACAATCACTATCTACATCTACAGACGTGGACAAAATTGTTGGTACCCCTCTGTTAATGAAAGAAAAACCCACAATGGTCACAGAAATAACTTGAATCTGACAAAAGTGGTAATAAATAAAAATTCTATGAAAATTAACCAATGAAAATCAGACAATGCTTTTGAATTGTGTTTCAACAGAATTATTTTAAAAAACAAACTCATGAAACAGGCCTGGACAAAAATGATGGTACCCTTAACTTAATATTTTGTTGCACAACCTTTTGAGGCAATCACTGCAATCAAACGATTTCTGTAACTGTCAATGAGACTTCTGCACCCCTCAGCAGGTATTTTGGCCCACTCCTCATGAGCAAACTGCTCCAGTTGTCTCAGGTTTGAAGGGTGCCTTCTCCAGACGGCATGTTTCAGCTCCTTCCATAGATGTTTAGATCAGGGCTCATAGAAGGCCACTTTAGAATAGTCCAATGTTTTGCTCTTAGCCATTCTTGGGTGATTTTAGCTGTGTATTTTGGGTCATTATCCTGTTGCAAGACCCATGACCTGCGACTGAGACCAAGCTGTCTGACACTGGGCAGCACATTTCTCTCTAGAATACCTTGATAGTCTTGAGATTTCATTGTACCCTGCACAGATTCAAGACACCCTGTGCCAGATGCAGCAAAGCAGCCCCAGAACATAACAGAACCTCCTTCATGTTTCACAGTAGGGACAGTGTTCTTTTCTTGGTATGCTTCATTTTTGCGTCTGTGAACATAGAGCTGATGTGCCTTGCCAGAAAGTTCCAGTTTTGTCTCGTCTGTCCATAGGACAATCTCCCAGAAGCTTTGTGGCTTGTCAACATGAAGTTTGGCAAATTCCAGTCTGGCTTTTTATGATTTGTTTTCAAAGGTGGTGTCCTCCTTGGTCGTCTCCCATGAAGTCCACTTTGGCTCAAACAACAACAGATGGTGCGATCTGACACTGATGTTCCTTGACCTTGGAGTTCACCATGAATGTGTTTAGAGGTTGTTCTGGGCTCTTTTATTACCATTCGTATTATCCGTCTCTTCCATTTTTCATCAAGTTTCCTCCTGCGGCCACGTCCAGGGAGGTTGGCTACAGTACCGTGGATCTTAAATTTCTGAATAATATGTGCAACTGTAGTTACAGGAACATCAAGCTGCTTGAAGATGGTCTTACAACCTTTACCTTTAACATGCTTGTCTATAATTTTCTTTCTAATCTCCTGAGACAACTCTCTCCTTTGCTTCCTCTGGTCCATGTTTAGCATGGTACACACCATGTCAACAAACAGCACAGTGGCTACTTGTCACCCTTTAAATAGGCCGACTGACTGATAACAAGTTTGTAGACACCTGTGATGTTAATTAGAGGACACATCTTGGTTGAGCATGTCCCTATGGTCACATTATTTTCAATCTTTTCTAGGGGTACCATTATTTTTGTCCAGGCCTGTTTCATGAGTTTGTTTTTTAAAATAATTCTGTTGAACCACAATTCAAAAGCACTGTCTGATTTTCATTGGTTAATTTTCATAGAATTTTTATTTATTACCACTTTTGTCAGATTCAAGTTATTTCTGTGACCATTGTGGGTTTTTCTTTCATTAACAGAGGGGTACCAACAATTTTGTCCACGTCTGTATACGTATATTAAAGTCCCCTACTATAATTATTCATTCTGATTTCAGCACTAAATCTGCTATGAATTCGTCAAATTCGGATAAAAACTGAGTAGGCTGAGGGAGGATGATAAACTATGGCAAATAAAATTGGGTTTAACCTAAAATTGCTAAAATGCCCAATACTGAGGACCAAGCCCTCAAAGGAATTATAACATGTTTTTTGCTTTACATTAACTAGTAATTTGGAATGGTAAATTGATGCTACTCCTCCATGACCAGAACTTCTGGGATTTTGACAGTTTAAATAACCAGAGCGAGTCAATTCATTTAAACCAACATAATCCTCTTGCCCTAACCAAGTCTCTGTAAGGGATATTAAATCAGTCTGATGATCAATTAACAGATCATGGACTAGCAGAGACTTGGAAGTTAGAGACCTAATATTTAATAAACCACATTTAATTTTTAAATTATGAGGAGGAGCAGAGGCCAAGTCATTAAAGTTAAAGGCTTCATTTTTAATTCGAGTTTTACCAACTTTTTGTTTAATCACTTTGGGATGCTTATACATTATATTTTTTTATTTACTTTGGAGTAAGCAGACAATGATTCTCTGATGGGGAAGACAGGGGCTAAGTTGAGGGGTAGCGGATGAAGAGGAGCTGCAGAGAGGCGTGTAAGACTGCGACTCTGCTTCCTGGTCCCAACTCTGAGTAGTCAAGGTTTTGGAAATTTGGATAAAAATGATGCCAGATTGTTAGATAAAAGAGACGCACCATCCAAAGTGGGATGGACGCCGTCTCGTCTAATAAGACCAGGTTTTCCCCAAAATGAGTTCCAATTGTCTATGTAGCCCACATCGTTTGCAGGACACCACACAGACAGCCAGCGGTTGAAGGATGACATGCGGCTAAACATGTCATCACTGGTCAGAATGGGGAGGGGCCCAGAGAATACTACAGAGGCAGACATTGTTTTGGCAAAGCTACACACCGATTCCACACTAAGTTTTGTGACTTCTGATTGCCGGAATCGGATGTCATTAATTCCAGCATGGATAACAATTGTGGAGTATTTGCAGTTACCTTTAGCCAGCATTTTCAAATTTGACTCGATGTCGCCTGCTCTGGCCCCAGGAATGCATTTGACTATGGCCACTGGAGTCTCTAGGTTCATGTTTCTGACTATAGAGTCGCCAGTGATGAGAGTTTTTTCCTCAGCGGGTGTGTCGCTGAACGGGGAAAAGCGATTAGAAACATGAACAGGTTGGTGGTGAACCAGGGGCTTGCGACTATGCTTTCTTCTCACCGTCACCCACCCATTCTCTCCTGGCTGCTCAGGAGAGGTGGAAGCCAGGGGACGGCTAGCAGGCCCTATGCTAGGGAGCTCTGCTGCAGCTAAGGGGAGTCCGTCATTATTAACTAGCGCTGACGGTGTTTCAGTGCAGCAGAGCTGGGATTCCAAATCGCACAACCTCGCCTCAAGTGCCTGAAAAAGACAACATTTATTACTTTTATCATTAACACTAAAAGAGGCAGAGGTGTAGCTAAACATATGACACAAAGAGCACACCAGAGGAGAAGGGGAAGGAGCGCTAGTAGCCATAGCTAGTGGCTAACCCGAAGCTAACACAAACACCGATGATGTCATGATTAGCTGACAGCTCACGTGCATGATGTGAGCACAAGACGAAACCACACAAGGGGGGACTGTTCAATAATTTATTAAATGTAGAAAACAGCACTACGTTAGAGGAACAGCCACTCGCCAGAAGATTCACCTGCAGAGAGACAAGAGAGAGCTGTCAGCGGAGAAGCAGAGAAAGGGAAATGGGCGAGCCAAATTGCCACTTACTCAGGACTCCAAGGGAGGACCGGCAGGACTCCAGCGAGGAATAGATGAACCAGTAGGGAAGGGGGAATGAGCTTGGAGTGCCTGACCCGGGTGAAGACCTGTTGCTGGTGAGGTGATGAGGTGGCAGGAGACACACCCGCACGATGGCAACAACCTGAAACACACAAGAGAGAGCAGTTTAGACGATGTGTCTAAAGCTAGCAAAAAACAACCTGCTTGCCTGAATTAAGGGCAGTATACCCAGACGAGCCAGCGTTGTCTGAGGACATCAGCACCAACCCCCACATCACTGTGACTACAGACCAGCTTAAGAAGCAGCTGGAGAGACTCCGTCAACAGAAGGCTGTGGGCCCTGATGGCATCTCTGCCAGGATCCTGAGGACCTGTACCAACCAGCTAGCTCCAGTACTGAAACACCTGTACAACCTGAGCCTGAGTCTGGTGAGAGGACCGGTGCTGTGGAAGACATCATGCCTGGTTCCTGTCCCCATGAAGTCATCTCCATTTGACCTGAATGACCATTGACCAATTGCTCTCACATCACATGGTACGGGTACCACACAAGATGTTTTCCACAACTGTTGTACCCTCCCCAGCTTCAGGCTCAGGTTGAAGATGTGCTCCACAATCCCACACAGTTGGTCTGCGCAGGACTTGAGGAGCTTTGCGCTGATGCCATCCGGTCCCGAGGCCTTCCTCGCCTTGATCTTCCTCAGCTCCGTCCTCACCTGGGTCTTAGTGAGGGTCAGGTTGGGGGGCTGTGTGCTGGGTGTGGGGGGGTGTTGGTGGAGGGGGGTGTGGACAGCAGGTCTCGATGACTGTAGAGGCAGCAGTGGTTGTTGTGCAGGCGGAGGGGAGGGCGGTTGGTCAAACCTATTAAAAAACAGGTTCAGATTGTTCACCCACTCCCTGCCCCCCGTGGCCTGGGAGGAGGTATTCTGGAGCCCAGAGATGGTTTTGAGGTTTCTCCAGACCCCGCCAATGTCGCTCCGCTGCAACTTGTCCTCCATCTTCTTCCTGAAGCTGTCCTTGCCTTCTCTTATCTTCCTCCTTAGCTCCCTCTGTACGGACTTCAGCATCTCCCTGTTCCCCGACCTGAAGATGCTCTTCTTCTCTCTCAGAAGTGTTTTTGCCTCAGGGTTGATCCAGGGTTTGTTGTTCGAGCAACACCGAATGATCTTGGTGGGTACGGTGTTGTCCACACAGAAGCTGATGTAGTCCGTGATGGTGTGAGTACGGCCGCCGATGGCCTCACGATGTGGATCGCAGAGCTGCTCCCAGGCAGTGACTTCAAAACAGTCCTTTAGCGCATCCATTGCCTCCTCAGACCATATCTTCACCATGCGCATAGCCGGAAGTTGTCTGTGTACTAGGGTTTTGTACACCGGCTGAGATGAACCAAGTTGTGAGCCGATTTCCCAAGTGGGGGGAATGGTGATGAGGTGTACGCCTCCTTAGTATTTGCGTAGAATAAGTCCAGTGTTTTATTGTCTCTAGTGTGGCGTGTGACATACTGGGTGAATGAGGGCAGAATGGGGGACAGTGAAATATGGTTGAAATCACCGGAGATGAGGAGAGAATCTGGGTGTTGTGTCAGCAGCCTGCCAGTTACTGAGTGAATGGCATCACGCGCTGTCCCAGCGTTCGCCGTCGGATTTGCATAAATAACAATGCAGATCACGTGTGAGTATTCCCTCGGGAGATAGGTAGGCTGCATGCTAGCAGCTAGCAACTCAATGTCTTTACTGCAGTGTTGCTCTTTAACAGTGATATGTCCCGGTTTACACCAGTTGTTATTGACATACATTAACACTCCTCCGCCCCTTGCCTTCCCATTGTCTGGTGTCCGGTCTGCCCGTATTGCGTGGAAACCCTCCAGTTCGATGTTAGCATCTGTTGCTAGTTCTGTTAGCCACGTCTCAGTAAACAACATCATGCTAATCTCTCTGAAGACGCTTTCATAACGGGAGATAGCCGCTAACTCGTCAGTCTTATTGAGTCGCGATTGGACATTCCCCATAATCACAGATGGGAGGACGGGTCTGTACCTTATATTCCTTGCCCGCCGTCTTACTCCAGCTAAACATCCACGCCGTTTTCGCCTTATTTCTCCCGGTATGGTGAGTCTCAGTGTTAGCATCGTGGGCCGGTTAAGTGCTAACAGCTGGTCTCTATTGTACTGCCTGCTATAAGCAGTGGCTCGTCTGCTGGCTCAGGAGATATTTGGGCAATCTACGTGTCTGTGATGGATAAGGTGTCGCCAGATCAGAAAGTTTAGCAAGAGAAGCCAGATAGTAAATAAGAAATATGAAGAAATTGAGCTGCTGTTGCAAAAAGGCAGCCGAGTCGTGTGGCGCCGGAAGTCCTACGCGCCAACGTCACCAAAAAAGCTCTGTCTGATGTTATGTGTCCACTGGTCAGGATTTTTCGGAAAGGATTTGGATAGCGGAACCTGTGAGGTGTGGCAATGGGGCGTGTAGCATAGTTTTTGGATAGGTGGAGTCGAGCAATGCGGGAGGAAATACTGGAATACTCATTATTAACCATGAGCAGATTGATAAATCTGTTTTTAATAGTGCTGGTATATTTGCGCTACAAAAGGTGACTTTGTCATCATCGCTGCCGGTTTTGGGTTCACCCAATCCTACAGACCCGCACAATGCGTGTTGAATTTGACCACCTGGTTCGTGAGCTTCACCTGGATGAGCCCATGTTCCCCTGCTCTCCACGTCTCGTTCCTTTGTATGTTGTTTCTATATGACAGCAAGGACTGGTCATATAGTATCAGGTTGCCTGAAATAGAGGTTATTAATTTTTCCTTCATGTCTTCAGAGCAACAGGTAATGGACAGATCTGCCCCCCCCCCCCCAAGTCTACTCCTCCAGCTGGCATGTTTCTAACATCATTTTGTGTGAGAAATAGTAGGTTCAGTTAATGAATCTGTCATTATTTGACATCACAAACCGCTGGTTTAAAAGTTCAGGATGAGAGTGCTGCCTCCGGTTCATGACCGTACAGAAAATAGCACGACCGATCGTCCCAAGTATGCAAATGAGCTGTAGGGGACCCATGGGAGATTCTGCACACCACAGTCTGGTTTTCACCGGTCAGTACCCAAATGCTTTCCGCTGCCTTGTCAATACACAATGAATGGGAAGTGAAAAACGACGGAACCAGTGGACACATACCCTAAACTCTGTCATGCGGTGATCCTCGCGGATCACCATAAGACGCCAAGAGTCACCGGAGAGTTTTGCAGTGATGTTTATTTACAGGACAAGACAATACGTGACACAAGACTATGAGCCGCTAAGGGCAAAAACACACACTACGAAGTACAGGGGCTCGTAGGGCTAACCCCAGCCACTACGAGCTAAACTATGATATAAAAAGAATAAAACGAACCTGACATGAAGGTCTGACGATTGTTCGACGACCAAGCTTGACCATGACTTGACAAGGGTTTGGCGAATGTTCAACGATACTCCCGCAACTAGACTACCGTCAGCGCCCGCCTAATAAAGCCGACCGCTAACGAGCAGTGATGACAAACAGCTGACCGTCTTTGACAGCCGGAAGCCCCACCGAGCGCCTTCACAATAAGAGCCCGGTGAAGCCAGAATATAACCCACAGCTGTCAAAGCCAGCAGCGAGCTATACGTGGCCCAAGCGCAGACAAGACCGGCGCTTGGATCGTAACAAACTCGCCTTTTTTCAGGGGCGGGGCTTATCTGCAATTTTACAGCAAAAAAGAAGACATGACACATTTGAGTGATTTCACTCTTGACATGTCTTATAAGTTATTAAAAACATGTTACAGACATGTTAACAAGAAAAAAAAAGATTTTTGCAGAGTGTCACTTTAAATTATGCTGATATCCTTTAAAACAACCATGTTTCTAGTTTTTCACTGCTTCACCATATCTTGGCAAACATTGCACATATTACATTATTTTACTATCAATAGAGAGACTTGCATAAAATTGTATAATTTCCATAGTGATTGTAGTGCAGGGAGATGCATGTTAAGAATGAACCTTTGCAGGGGATTGAGTTTGATTCAGAATAACTTTGTTAATATTCACATAGATTCTATAGTTAACTCACTTGTAGCAGTGACCCAGTCAAGACACTATCGTAGGGTCATTGGATCATCGGTATGCCACTTACGCTGTACCAAATTTAAAGCATCTAATATATCTGCATGCTCCTGATGCTCTGAGACGCTGTTTCACGTGAATCAGTTCCAGTGGCAAAGATAGCCGAGCATGCAGCCTGAATGACTTTCGAGCCAGCCGGGTTTTCCTTTGGAGTTAATTGAAAATTGCATGATTCAAATGCACCGGTACCCTGGAAAACAGTTTTCTTTTCCTTGTCTGACATGTGATTGAGTTACAAAGGAAAATGCATTTGCAACAGGTGCCCTTAACACAGTGCAGGCATGAGGGCCTCCGTGTCCACCCTCAGTAACCTCCCTCTGTCCCAAAGCCCTAAGCCTGCCAGGGAAACCTGATTCCAGTTCAGACACTGGCACACTGTGCTGCTGCAGTCAGAGCTCAGAGTCTCCACTGATGCAAGCCAGAGAGCCTCAGAGGTGTGTTCCTTTTGAAAATGTAAATTAATTTTGTAGAACATCCTTCAAGTTTGACATTTTATACTGTGCAATATATAAGTATTTTTTTTTTCAATTCAGGATTTATATATAATAAAGACTCCCTCTGCATGAAACAACAACAGTTAAATAACTGAATCTAAATCATGACACTAATAAAAGTTTATATAGGATTTAGGTATTTTTCACTCCAGGAAAATGCATCAAATGATTCTTTTTTTTTTTTTTGCCAATGGAGTTTACTCAAACTTTTTCCCTTTTGAATCATGTTATTACTTGGGAAGTAGCTTTGCCTTGTTATTGTAATTCTTTGCCATGATATCACCATGATAAAGTTAATGAACATTAACTTAATGTTATCTATTTATGACATACATAATATGCCGTCTGTTTGTCATCTGCCAAAATCAGCAGTCAGTAGCTTGTAACAACCAGAAAAGAAACAGGAGTTCCAAGTTATTTACCGTCTGCCTTGACAAGACAAGAAACTTGAGATAAGGTGGAGACAGCCAAGTACAGATTCCTGTGAGCAACAATTCACCTGCTGTGTCTTAAACCAGTTTGAAGACCAGTGTGAAGAAGTGTGAACGGTTAGAATGGTCATTTTTGCTTCCTAAGGACTGAAGTTGTAAAATTATTAGATTGTTATCTGATAGTGCACACATTTTGCCACAAGTTGCAAAGTTGCTGTATGTTCTTCAGTGTTTAGTTCCAGTTATTCCTAATTTATTATTTTTCTTTTCCATTTTCTATTTTTATTTTACAGTGGTGTTAATCTGTCTTTATTACTCACCTCATACACACGGAATATTTTAACCTTTATGCACTTTTAAGTAGAAGACCTATTTAAATATTTTATTTTTTCAAACATCTGACAGTTTGTAAAGTACAGAAACACACAAAATTCTCAAGGGGGTTGAATAATTGTGAGTTCACCTACATAATTTATTTTGAACCATCATGTTGTGATGATACCATTAGGCTGCATGTCCACCAAACGCGTTTTTTGTGGCCCGACCGCCCTGAACCTCTTTGCTTGTGCACTGCGCTCTAGGGGGAAAAAAAAGTCTGCACCCAGTATCCTAGCAACAGCTTGTCACTCACAGTTCAGCACTTCCGCTTTTCCCATAGTCAGACTTTCTACAGATTTTTTAATAGCAGTCTCCAAATACCAATGGACAGGAAACATATTCTGGCATTGGCAGCAGCTCTGGATGCAAAATATGATGACACGGAAAAGAAAACTGGAGTCTGGGTGTAGACATCAACTGGACTTGTACAGGAGAAGTGGACACCGAACTTGTACAGGAGTTGCAGCTGTTTCAAGGAGTATTTTAGATTGACTAGGAGTCAGTTTGAATTGGTTTTGGAGAAGATCATCCCGTCAGTTTCTCAGATGCAGACTAATTACAGAGAGCCCATCTGAGGTGAGTAGTCTATGGTCAAAATTTCATTTATTTTTACATCTATTTTCGTAACTCTCACGCAGAGATATGCTCAACACACGGCTTCCTAAACTCATAAATGACTGTTGGTAAACCATCACATTTCACATTGGAGGTATTTCCATTTTATTTGCAGTTATCAACTACAAATTCACACCGTATCCATATTATCTACTGCAACAAACTTATAAGAAATATGACCATGATAAAGGCACAAACACTCACCTGGCACACCGACAGATGCGGACATGTTCCTCCAAGCGTTTGCTTTCAAATTTTGATCATTATATCCTTTTAGTATCAGATCAAAGAGTACCAGGTTGTTTGATGCAGCAAAGTTTAGCCCTTCCCCCCTCACCTCCCGTTCTCGTAGTCCTGCACCGGCATTCTATGTCCCGCCCTTCCTTAATTCTGACTGGCTGCTTAGAAAGGTCTGACATTGACGAGCGCAGTTGTAGTCTGAAAAGTTGAACTTTTTTTCAGCCCTGACTGCTGCGACAAAAAACAGTCACAGCCAAGAGCGTTTCAGCACCTAGGGCGCTCAGCGCTGTGAACACTGGACTACATAGAGAATGAATAGAAAATGGTCGCCCACGGTGGGAAAAAATGCATTTGGTGGACACGCCCCCTAAAGGTGCTGTATGAACCTTTGGGAAACTCAGATTTTAGTGACACCTTGTGGTCACAAAATTACCTGCACTCCTATTGACTCCATTCATACACATGAATTCTCACCTACTTTTGCAGGTAATCAAACCTGCAGCCTTTAAAAATGGAGTGAATTAGGTCGTATTTTTTTTACAAGTAGCTTTAACTGCTGTGTCTTCCCCAGGAGAAAATTATAAGATAAGATAAGATAAGCCTTTATTAGTCAGATAAGATAAGCCTTTATTAGTCCCACAATGGGGAAATTCCAGGATTGCAACAGCACAGGGATAGCAACACTCAGAGCAACAATTTAGAAGATAAGAAAATAAGAGCAGTGAATATACAGTACATGTGTACACATAAATATATATACACAATGCGATTATGACACGAAACACACAAAAAAGTGCTTCTGGCTGAGGTCTGGAAATAAGTGTGAATGGTAACACACTTCCAATAAGCAGGCAAAGTATTTTTTAATATGCAATGTGGAAATAACAAATAGATGTTATTCATTTAGAGGAATTAAAATTTAATTTTTATAGTTAACTTTCTTGCATACATTTGTTGCATTAAGGAAAACCCTTAAAATAAAGAAACCTTATAATGTGTATATATGAAATAAATAAGTTATGTTGATGAAACTCTTACAGTGACATCAGTCACGACTTAATAAAACCGTATAAAACAGTATAATTCTATGGTATACTACTTCACACCCATGTCAGTCCTCATGTAAACACCACACAGCAAATCATGCATTAGAAACAAAATAAAAATAAAAATGAATCTGACTTTTTAAAAGCAGTTCCAACACCTTTACAGTTAAGTAAACTACTTTAGTGATGCATAAAAGTTTAAATGAATAGGTCATACATTTGGAAGACTGGCAGTCATTCCTTCTGTTTAATTAACACCCAAATTTATAATGTACTTTTATTAATGTAAAGAGTGGGAAATAAGTATTATTCCTGTTTTGTGTACACCACTCTTCATAATGCCCTTACAGCTCCTTGAATAAATTATGCATCCTATAACAATTTCCCGCTGATACCCAACTTTTGTATTTGTCCTTCCAGAACAAGAAAACAAGACTTTTTAGTTACTCAATTTAAAAAAAAAAAAAAAAAAAGAAAAGAAAAATTTTACCTTTTTTTCTCTCTTTTGCACAAAATAAAAACGCATACTGAATGCGGCGGATATAAACAAGTTTTCGGTAAGTTTGACTTAAAAACACAGATGGGTGTTTCGCCTTTAAGAGTTAAGAAACTTGAAACCTTGTTTGCGCAACAATCAGTGCAGCTCACAGCCGCCAAAGTGTCTAGACTAGCACATGATGGTAGTCAGCCAATGGCTCCACCGCTCTCCTCGGGGGCCCTGTGTATCTGTGTGTGCGTGTGTGTGTGTGCGCGCGCGCGCGTTTGAGGGAAAGAAGGGGGAGAGAAGGAAAAGAGCGAGAAACTGAGAAAGAAAGGGACCTGGACTGCAGTTTGGTTTGGATCTGAGCAGGGAAGCAGGAGCGCCCTTCGGTCCTGGATTGATCCTTTTTACTGCGCTTATTTCGGCTCGCATGTTTGGATTTTTAATATATATACCGAGTGATCTGACATCTGGGATCCCGACTTCTGGTGCACTTTCTTTGGGATTAAATCACTCCAGAGAGCCGCGCACCCAAGGTGCCGGGGTAGAAAGTAGAAGTCGGGGTGTTAAAAGTCGGAAACTGTGCTGGTTTAAAGACTGCCGCCTCTGGATTATGTTACTGAGTATGTTACCTTATAGTCTGTTCTACTTTTTTAATTCACCTGTAACAAACATGTTATAAGCAGCGCGATTTTAACAAGCCGCAGTTTAATTCACGGCATAATCGGAATGCTGCAGCTTATTTATTGCCCGGTTTAGCTGTTGTAAATGCAACTAAGTGGCCTCCTCTTTCTCTAATGTTGCGCTTTGGCCACCAATGCTCCTCAGTTGTCTGTGCACACGTTGCACGGCAATTCAGTGTCATTGATGTTTTGCAACGGCCGGAGAAGTATCTGTAACATTACGATAATCGTACAGGAATAATAATAATAATAATAATAATAATAATAATAAAAAAAAACCTTATAGATTTTTAAGTTGTCGTATGTTCAGGACGAAACGCTCAGGTCTTGTGCGGCGACTCTGGAGAAGCCGTTTGAGCCCAGATAAAGAAGGGGAAGATGGAATTGGCAGAAGCAGTGAGGGCTGTAGGGACGATCTGTGCGGCAACAACCCGGAGAAGATTCCCAAAACGGAGTTCAGACCGATGACCCATAGCGGGTCTCTGTGTGCGTGTCCCGTGGAGACCAGCGGCTCCAGGGTCGCGTCGGACCAAGATGGGGGTGCGGTGTGCGTCCCGGAGCAGGGGAGCCCCCGCTCCGTGCAGGACAGCGACTGCAGGACAGTGACATGCTGCTTGTTTAAAGACCGGGACCACGCCGAGCTTCGGGGTCTAGGCACGGCTCAGGATAACCGGGATCCGAGGGCTTGCCACTTGGCGCTACGGAGCCTTGGATCGGTGGACGGCGGGTCTCCGGAGGCGCAGGAGGCGATGCCACGCACGGTGCTGGAGCAGGAACTGAAAACGGCCACATACTCCCTGCTGAAAAGGCTAAAGGAGAGGGCGCTGGATACCTTGCTGGAGGCGGTGGAATCCAGAGGAGGAATGCCGAGCGACTGTGTTATGGTTTCCCGGACAGATCTGAGGCTGGGCGGCCATGTGGCATCGCCACAGCTGCTCGTGTGTAAACTGTACCGCTGGTCTGACCTCCAGCACACGGCCCAGCTCAAACCGCTCTGTGAGTGTAAGAGCTTCGGGGCCCTGGACAGTCCATCAGTATGCTGCAACCCCTATCACTACAGCCGACTCTGTGGGCCAGGTGAGACCGCCTCTGTGCAGATCGACACGCCACCACATTAACAGGCATCAGGGTTGTGGTTCCGCAGCTTTTATCCTCCCTTGAACCTCAGTGCCTATTTTTCAGTTTCCATTTTGCACATACAGTACTTGCCTCTGTGTGTTCATCTGTGATGCAAACGCACAGACACAAACCTGCACTGCACAGTTCAGTAAACGGGCAGCATATATTCACTTCATTTGGAGAGCAAATGAAGACAGAAACACCTTTATTGCCTTTAAACAGCAGGACCTTTGACTTTGCTCATGAATCTTTTTTCCAGCTTGTTCTACACTATGCTGTTTGGCTTACTTTCACAGACAGAGGTAGAGGAAGGCTGGAGGATTTGATTAAACAGTTAATGATTACCACAGTCTGCAAGGTGAACAATAATTCATTTCTGTGCAGAGGGAATGCACTGAAGTCTATTTTGTTACTTTGATGAAACACTGAATAAGCTTATCAGGGGCTTATAAAATCTGAAAACCTGTATAAGTATCCATTGCTCTAGCATGCACATTTCATTTTCACTATACTATATGCTGCCAGGAAAGTAGATATAGGGAGTTTTTTTGCTGCACAAGAACTCACTCCCATTGGCTGATCAAATGTTGCTTTTATCACTTAAAAAGCCAAACAATTCCCTAATTGTCTGTTTTGAGTCATCATCAACATGGTATTATTATGTATGGTATTATAATTATTTAGTCACTTGGCAGTTTTGACAGTCAAAATTGATGTTTGGGTACCAGTTGATCTTTATCCCCACACTCAGTGAACCGTCCACGGAAGACCTCCGTGACCTGTATTAAACCGATTTTTAAAAAACTGGCAGAGGGCAGGCTTGTAATTTGAAAAACCTTAAACGCTGGGTCACTCAACCCCGCTGACCCGATGACAACGCCTGGTATCATGTGTAAAGATGCAAGCGTCAGTATTTCTGTCTCCTCTCTGGCACAGGAGGTGGATTTTCCATAACATCCATGTTTACTAGGGCCAGCTGGCTGCAAGAAGCACTTCAAAGTCTGAAGTCCAACAATATCAGAATTCATACGGAGCAAATGGGGAAAACTGATGTGGATTTGGCACTCTTGTCCTGGCGCACTGCTTGAACTGATCAGAACTGATTACTTATAGCTCAGAGTTTTGCTGATAGTTTGTTATTTACTAGTTGGAATTGCATGTGTTTTGATAGAAATCATGTGAAATTTGTTCCATCTAATGAAGTGGAAGTGATGCTGTGCTGTGTGAGCTCTACTCCCACTGAAACTACCAAGATGAATTGCAAGGAGAGAGAGAGAGAGAGAGAGAGACATAGTCCAAATTGGGACTAAGGCTTGTAGTAGACATAGCTCACATGCGTTCATGCGTGGCCCAACAGAGATGGTATTTCTTTCACACTATTCACAAAGGGGGGGGGGGGGGCTTTGAATCAAGACCTTAATCACAGCTTTGACAGTGTTTGTAAGTGGTAATGTAGGACTTTTTGAAAGTATACACGAGTAGATTGTATTTGAAGCAGTTAAACAGTTTGTAAAACACAAAAAACAGGAATGAAGAAAACATCTTTAACTACAGTTGAAAATGAAGTAGCGCTCAAAGTTTTGTTTATGAGTTTTCAAATAGTAAAACTGTTTCAGGCAAAGCTTGGACAAAAAAGTTTCCCCTTTTATTTGCCAGCCATTATGCTTTTCGAATGAGATCAGTTTCAAGTTGCGCTTTAAAAGCCCTTTTGTCCTGAGGAGGTCCCCTCATGCTATTTAGGTGAAGGAGTGGTGATAATATACAGTTTGCATACTACTGGCGCCAGACTGACTAGCTGTGTATCTGAGTGACTGAGTTCAGATCCTGGCAATTACTGCCGCCACTCTTAAAGGACCCACTGCTATTATGCTTTCCTCCTTCCCATTTTCCCTGTAGGCGAGGTCACAGTGTGCTCACAAACTTTTCTTTCCTTTGTGCTCTCCTTCTTATGCAAGTTATTGCACTTTTCTTCACTTTTTATGAGCTTAAGTCATCTTCTTCGAGCAAGAATACATTAGAAGGTATATTTATTCAACTAACTAAAGGTCGGGGTTAGTCTGTGGCCATAGTAACAACTGTTTAGGTTAAATGATATGTGCATAAATAACAGAAATGCGTGGAGCAAATGTTTTCTCTGGGCTTTATTAGCTTTTTAACAAGCTTGTGAACAAAATGATTTGATTTTAGGGTGCAGACACAAAGCTGTGAGCGTTAAGGCATTGTCAGCTGTCTCTTCTGAAATGGAACTGTTGAGTTCTTCTGGGTTTAATAACACCTTCACACACAATATATAATGTAATAATAGGAAAAGACTGATTTACTAGAGCATGACTCAGAATATACAATAATACAGTATCTTCTGGTCATTTCTACAATTTTTTTGAGGATTACACCTTGTACATATATCCTTTGTCCTTTAATTCCAAGTATTATTCCCTAAATGTCATAGATCTTGCAGAACATGGGGCATCTTAATCAGCGTGTGTTTACCGATGATTCATTTATGCTAAGGAACCAATATCTCTTGCAATGTCTCCGTTTTCCATCTCTGTATTCCCATTATAAGGTTATTGACATTGATGTATTGTGTTACAGAGTCACCCCCACCCCCTTATTCGAGGCTTTCTCCTAATGAAGAGCACAAGCCACTGGGTAAGTGACAAACATGCACTCGAACACTGTAGCACCTGAGGCATGGGGTCATGATCCCAAGGGCATAACTTTGTTTCAAACATCGGGGGGTTGAGGTCTCTGCCCATGTAAGGATTTTTAAAAATCTTTTTATTGTAAGACTGTCAGCACATCAGCACAGGGAGTTGTCTCCAATGTCCTCGTTTTCAAAGGAAAATGATTTTTTAAGCAAAAAATGAAAGTATATATCCTAGTGTTGAGGAAGATCACAAAATCATTAACTTTGCTAAGAGGAAAATTTACCTCTTTATTTTGGCATTCCCATATAAGTAACAGCTGTAAAAATTATTTCCCTAATTTACCAAATCTATATTCAGCCTTGTAGTAGTATATGCCACTATGAAGCAGCAAGCTTAATACCTATTATGTCCATCCATCTTCTTCCGCTTAATCCTTTTCGGGTCGCGGGGGTGCTGGAGCCTATCCCAGTATCTTTGGGCGAGAGGCAGGGTACAGCCTGGACAGATCGCCAGTCCATCGCAGGACCAACACAGAGAGACAGACAACCATTCACTCTCACAGTCATACCTAAGGACAATTTAGAATCCCCAGTTTTTGATGACAATTAACCTAATTGTGTTAAGTATTATGTGTTAAGTATTTATGCACTGGCAGAAATCAAGTTTTGACTATTGTTACCGCTGGCTTTGATACTGCTACCCCAACAGACAGCAGCAAAGAAGATGGCGCTAGCAACAACAGCCTGGTAGAAGATCTCTAGCATCTTGTTGCACACGTTGAAGGATCTCAGCTTCCTCAGAAAGTAGAGTCTGCTCATCCCCTTCTTGTTTGCAGCATCGGTGTTAGATTTCCAGTCCAGTCTGTTGCTGATCACGACACCTAGGTATTTGCAGTCCTCCACTACCTCCACATCCTCTACCCTAATCTGCAACGGCTGTGAAGGTGTCCTCTTCTTCCTGAAGTCAATCACCATCTCTCTGGTTTTACTGACGTTCAGCCTCAGGTGATTCTGCTTGGTCCACTCCAAAAATCTGTCTACCAGTGCCCTGTACTCCGCTCCTCTCCCCCTCTTATACACCCAACAACAGCCGAGTCATCAGAGAATTTCTGCAGGTGGCATGACCCGGTGTTGTACTGAAAGTCAGTGGTGTATAAGGTGAAGAGAAAAGGAGAAAGCACAGTCCCCTGTGGAGCTCCCGTATCACTAACCACCACATCAGACAAGACATTGCCCAGCCGGACAAACTGTGGCCTGCCTGTCAGGTAGTCATTAATCCAGAAGATCACAGAGCTGTCGACCCCCATTACCCACAGCTTCTCACCCAATAGCAGTGGCTGGATGGTGTTAAGTGCAATGCAGAATTCTAAGAAGGTGATTCTCACAGTGTTTCCTCCGCCATTCAGGTGCAGATGAGCTCGTTGTAGCAGGAAAAAAAATTAGGGGCACAAGTTATCAATTAATTCACTAATTGATAATTGATTCACCTTATTGATTGATTAACAATTAATTGATAAGCAGCATTTTTCCTGAGAATCTGAATTACCCTCAGTATAATACGGTCTATCTTTAACATAAAAAGTTGCTGTTTTTTTCATATACTGAATAAAACATGAGCATCATATTCCTCAATGATTTATTGTACCATTTGCATTTTTTTTACTACAGACAATGGCATTTTTTGTAGTTTAACAAATTTTGCACTGCATAGTATGTACTATGTGCTGGTACATGTCAATAAATTACAAATGTCATGATTCTTAAATTTATTTTAAAAACTATTATCAATATCATAAAATTTATCTTTTTTAGTTATATTAAAAAAAACTTTCATGTTCTAATTTATTGAGATGCAATGGTAGACTGTTTTAACAGGGGAATAAATTGTGAGCTGCTTCATCTGTTGCATGTTAAATATTGTCACAGCACCCTGGCAATCCAGACAAACCCAGTACGATCTGGGCTCCCTGTATTGTCTGCTACCTCAGTGGGAACTTAAGTCTGGTCTGCTGGCAGCGGGGATAGGTTTTCACGCTCATGTAGTCTTATTCCTTGCTGCAGTCCGTTTGTCCGCCCTGTTGATCTGAAGTAGGCAGCGGGTGGACATTGGAACAAGCCATTTGAACTTGTCGTGATTCTCCAAACCTGGAAGGGTGAATTTCTTTCACCCTGCACAGTTCTTTGTGCTCTGGGGGCTTAGTGTCTTCTTCTGCTTTTTCAGTTGAAATGTGGCAGTGGGTGACTGTGTGCACCCCCGCCTGGATAGCGACACCACTACATTTCACAGAATAAGCTCCCATTGAAAAGGATTGCTGAGTTATCAATTAATTGACAACTAATTTAATTTAGTTGACTAAATTCTCATTGACAATTAATCGAAAGTCAATTAATCATTAACATCCCTAGTTCAAATGGTTTAAAAGAGGTACTTCATGGACAGTTTTGGAGAATGTAATTCATGCTAGATTTTCCAATGCCAAAACTTGGAAAGATGTAAAATTCTTTATCCCTTCTTCCCTCTTAATAGCATCTTTACAGTGCAATCAGTATTAACCAAGGTTAATCTAGCTGATGAATGAGGCTTAATCACCATTATTCTTAACTCATGTTATTTTGTTATTAATCAGCTGTGGTGATTAACACATTTATTCTGACAGGACTAATGTTTTTTCATTAATGATGTCACCACTGGCCACCGTGTGGCTATTTCTGACCAAGCAGATGAACTAAGGACACTACTTTGATTTAGTCAGCTAGACTATGACGAGGGTAACAGTTATCCTGCCTGCAGAGGCATTATGAACACAGCACACCACACCTTAAGTGTGTTGTTTCATTCATGAAATAATAGTAAATCTGTGAGTAGATGTGGGACTAAATCATCCTGGTCCTAAAAACTGACTCTGGATTCATTATCTAGATATTTAATTTTTTACAGTGACATTCAGTTTTCAAATTTAGGATTCAGGTACCCCCCCCCCCCAAAAAAAAAAAGATAAATAACAAATTTACCTTTACCAAATTTACCAGAAAAAAACATGCAAATTTAGGAGAAAATAGTATATACAGTATGTATATATATATTTTATATTTATATATATATATATTTATATATTTTTATATATATATATTTATATATTTATATTTATTTATATTTTATATATATATATATTTCTAAACTGGCTTTTGGTATGTGGAATGTCACCTCTCTGATGGGGAAGGAGCCTGAGCTGGTGTACGAGGTTGAGAGATACCGGCTAGATATAGTCGGCCTCACTTCAACACACCGCTCCGGTTCCGGAACCAGTCTCCTGGAGAGGGGCTGGAGCTTGGCCTTTTCTGGAGTTGCCCCGGGCGAGAGACGACGAGCAGGGGTGGGTATTCTTGTATCCCCCCACCTTGCTGCCTCTATATTGGAGTTTTCCCTGGTGGACGAAAGGGTTGCTTCCCTGCGCCTTCGGGTTGGGAAACGGGTCCTGACCATCATTTGTGCCTATGCACCAAATGATGTTTCAGAGTACCCACCCTTTTTGGAGTCTGTGACTGGGGTGCTGGAGGGTGCTCCTCTTGGAGACTCCATTGTCCTACTGGGGGACTTCAATGCGCACATGGGCAATGACAGTGAAACCTGGAGGGGGGGTGATTGGGAGGAACGGCCTGCCCGATCTGGACCCGAGTGGTGTTCAGTTATTGGACTTCTGTGCTAACCACAGTTTGTCCATAACGAACACCATGTTCAAGCATAAGGGTGTCCATATGTGCACCTGGCACCAGGACACCCTAGGTCGCAGGTCGATGATCGATTTTGTTATCGTGTCATCAGACCTGCGACCGTATGTCTTGGACACCTGGGTAAAGAGAGGTGCAGAGCTGTCAACTGATCACCACCTGGTGGTGAGTTGGATCCGATGGCAGGGGAGGAAGCCATTCAGACCTGGTAGACCCAAACGTATAGTGAGGGTATGCTGGGAACGTCTGGCTGAGGCCCCTGTCCGGGAGGTCTTCAACTCCCACTTCCGGAAGAACTTCAACCACATTCCGAGGGAGTCTGGAGACATGGAGTCTGAATGGGCCATGTTCTCCACCTCTGTTGTTGAAGCGGCAGCCCAGAGCTGCGGCCGCAAGGTGGTTGGTGCATCACGTGGTGGCAACCCCTGAACCAAGTGGTGGACGCCAGTGGTGAGGGGGGCCATTAAGCTGAAGAAGGAGTCCTATCAAGCTTGGTTGGCTTGTGGGACTCCCGAAGCAGCTGAGGTGTACCGGCAGGCGAAGCAGAGTGCAGCTCAGGTGGTTGCTGAAGCATAAACCCGGGTATGGGAGAAGTTTGGTGAGGCCATGGAACAAGACTTTCGGTCGGCCTCAAAGAGATTCTGGCAAACTGTCCGGCAGCTCAGGAGTGGAAAGCAGCTCCCTGTCCACACTGTGTATGGTGCGGATGGGACACTGTTGACTTCGACTGGGGATATCGTCAGGCGGTGGAAGGAATACTTTGAGGATCTCCTCAATCCCACTGATACGCCTTTCACAGAGGAAGCAGGGTTTGGGGACGAGGGGGATGACTCGCCTATCACAGGGGCTGAGGTCGCCAAGGTGGTTAAAAATCTCCTTGGTGGCCGGGCCCCGGGGGTGGACGAGATTTGCCCTGAGTACCTCAAGGCCCTGAATGTTGTAGGGCTGTCATGGCTGACACGCCTCTGCAACATTGCGTGGAGGTTGGGGGAAGTGCCTTTGGCATGGCAAACTGGGGTGGTGGTTCCTCTCTTCAAAAAAGGGGACTGGAGGGTGTGCTCCAACTTTAGAGGGATCACACTCCTCAGCCTCCCTGGGAAGGTCTATGCCAAGGAACTGGAGAGGAGAGTCCGGCCGTTGGTTGAACCTCGGATTCAGGATGAGCAATGTGGTTTTTGTCCTGGCCGTGGCACATTGGACCAGCTCTTTACCCTCTCGAGAATTCTTGAGGGTTCGTGGGAGTTTGCCCAACCAGTTTACATGTGTTTTGTGGACTTGGAGAAGGCATTTGACCGCGTCCCTTGTGGTTTTTTGTGGGGGGTGCTTCGGGAGTATGGGGTATCGGGCTTGTTGTTACAAGCTATTCGGTCTCTGTACGACCATTGTGAGAGTTTGGTTTGTATTGCCAACACTCGGTCGGAGTCATTCCCAGTGAAGAGTTGGACTCCGCCAGGGCTGCCCTTTGTCACCGATCCTGTTCATAATTTTTATGGACAGGATTTCTAGGCGCAGCCAGGGAACAGAGGGTGTCATGCTTGGTGACCACAGGATCTCATCTCTGTTGTTTGCAGATGATGATGTCCTGTTGGCTTCATCCAGCAATGACCTACAGCTCTTGCTGGGACGGTATGCCGCTGAGTGTGAAGCGGCTGGGATGAGAATCAGCACCTCCAAGTCCGAGTCCATGGTCTTCAGCCGGAAAAAGGTGGATTGTCCTCTCTGGGTTGGGGACAGGCTCCTGCCCCAAGTGGAGAAGTTTAAGTATCTTGGGGTCTTGTTCATGAGTGAGGGGAAAATGGAGCGAGAGATCGACAGACGGATTGGAGCAGCATCTGCAGTGATGCGGACGTTGTACCGGTCTGTTGTGGTGAAGAGGGAGCTTAGTTCTAAGGCAAAGCTGTCGATTTACAAGTCAATCTACGTTCCTATTCTCACCTATGGTCACGAGCTTTGGGTAATGACCGAAAGAACAAGATCGCGGATACAAGCGGCTGAAATGAGCTTTCTCCGTAGGATTGCTGGACTCACCCTCAGAGATAGGGTGAGGAGCTCTGTCATCCGGGAGAGGCTCAGAGTAGAACCGCTGCTCCTCCACATTGAAAGGAGTCAGTTGAGGTGGTATGGGCATCTGATTAGGATGCCTCCTGGACGCCTCCCACTTGGGGTGTTTCAGGCACGTCCCACTGGGAGGAGACCCCGGGGCAGACCCAGGACTCGGTGGAGAGACTATGTCTCCCAGCTGGTCTGGGAACGCCTTGGTATCCTCTCTGAAGAGCTGGAGCAGGTGGCTGGGGAGAGGGAAGTCTGGGCTTCTCTGCTTGAACTGCTGCCTCCGTGACCCGGACCTCCGGAAAAGCGGTAGAAGATGGATAGATGGATGGATATATATATATATATATATATATACAGTGTATATATACAGTATATATATATATATATACAGTATATATATATATATATATATATATATATATATATATATATATATATATATATATATATATATATATATATATATTCGTTTAGATACTCTTGTGCAATTGTGGTATTTTAACAAAGGATAGAAGATCTGAAAATGATCTGCAGGGAAAATAATTAATTTGTTTCAACGTGCATATTTAAGAATGGTCATGAATTGCCCTTTGGGGCAGAAAGGTGAGACTCACACGCTGAATTGTGAGTTTGTGAGGTTTATTGAAAATAAAACATAAAGTCCAACACAGTGCTGTAACACAGAATTTAAACAAATGAGCGAACTTACTGATAACGCGCACCAGAGCGAGGCAGGTCTCTGGTGGAGACGAGGAGAAACTCATTCAAGACAGCGGCAACAGGAAATGAAAATAACTACCCTTAAATAGGGTCAAAAGCAATTTACATAATCAAAGACAGGTGTGGGTCACACGAGTGGGCAGAAGGAAACAACGATTCATAATTAGGACCAGCTGGGAGCGGTAAGAGGGGAGCATAACCGAAGTTGACAGCTGACAGGGCAACACCCACACAGAGCACCACGCCACTGACAGCTGTCAACCAGCAAAAGAATAAAAGTAAAGATATAAAGAATAAAATATCAACCAAAGCAGACTAAGATATAAATACAGGTTAATACAAAATAAAAATGTAACAAAACTAAAACATAAGCAGGACAACAGCAAACAGTACAAGAACACAGAAATCCAAAAAGCACAAAATACAACAAATATATAAATATAAAGAAAAAGCCATGAGACTGAGCAAAGCGGAAACCTCCTGTGCTCAGCTCATGATAGAGCCCCCCTCTCAAGGGGTGGACACCAGACACCCCAGGATAACATCAAAAGAAAAAGATTCCCCCCCCCCCCAGTTGGAGCACAACAATAACCCACCCCAGGTGGGTGGTGGGAGGAACAGGCTAGGAGGGAACAAAACAAAAAAAAAAAACCCACTCAGGACCCACACAAGGCAAGACCCCAGCTGCCTAGGCCCCCTGGACCAAAGAGCTGGACAGTTCAGGTGGGCAGCCAAAGTCCCAGGCCCAGCAGATGGCATTATGGAAAGAGTAGGGTGGCCTACCAGAGAACGTGGGCCACCTGACCCTGCGGCACAGTCTGTCGGGCGGTCTGCCAGAGTATTTTAGCCACCTGAACGGAAAGGGTGGTCCAAGAGGCAGCTGCCCAATGGGAAGAACCAATGGTGGGCAAGATGGAGAAGTTGGGGAATCCGAGCCGACGTCAGGGTGAGGAGAGGGAACCACAACGGCCTTGGGCAGAGGAGTGGGAACCATGACGATGTCTGGCAGAGGAGGGGGAACCATGATGACGTCTGCCAGAGGAGGGGGACCACAATGGCGTCTGGCAGATGAGGGGAACCACAACCGTGTCTGGCAGATAAGGGGGAACAACAACGGCGTCTAGCAGAGGAAGGGGGACCACGACGGCATCAGGCAGAAGAGGGGGAACCACGAAGCCCACGGACTGGCCCGTAAAACCCTCGGTGGTCCCGGACTGGGACATTGCAGCGCCTGTGGTGGCTCCGGGCTGGAGCAGAGCTGCACTCGCAGTGGCTCTGGGCCGGAGCGGAGCTGCACCTGCGACGGATCCAGGCTGGAGTGGAGCTGCACCCGCGGTGGCTCCGGACTGGAGCGGAGCTGCACCCCCGGTGGTGCCGGATTGGAGTGGAGCTACACCCGCGGTGGTCCCGGACTGGGACTTTGCAGCACCCATGGTGGACCCGGACTGGGCCATAGCTGCACTCATGGTGGCCCCCAGGCTGGAGCATAATGTCCACGGCAGGCTCACACTGGAGATCAGCACCCAAGTTGGTTTCAGGCTGGGGTGCAGCACCCATGTCAGTCCTTGACCAAGACACAGCACCCACGGAGATCCGGTCTGAAGAGGAGCTGCACATGGAGGTCCCGGGCTGGGACGGAGCACCTGCGACGACCTCAGCCAACAGAGAAGCAGCGCCCTCAGAGGTCCCGGGCTGGGATAGAGCACCCACGATGACCTCATCCGGAGGGGAAGCAGCACCCACGGAGGTCCTGGGCTGGGACAGAGCACCCACGACAACCTCAGCGGGAGGAGCTGGACCTATGGGGATCTCGGGTGGCGAGCTGGAACCCACGGAGACTTCTGGCAGAGCTGGACGATACTCGGTGACCCTGGGGAAAAGCTCAGGCAAGAGAGGCAAAAAAATAGGGTCAGGGTCACCGGTGGCAGTGGAGCCCGGCGAAGTGAGCTCAGGTGCAGCTGACGGCTGCACTTGGCTCTCCCCACCAATAGCCAGGCAAGATCTCTCCAAAATAGAGACAACAAAGACAAAGGAGAGCACTTGCCTGATCTCAAGCTCCACCGTCGTCCAGGACTCCGTCGATCCAGGCGATGGTTCTTCGGGCCCAGCCCTCCTGAGGCTCAACTCTGGCTCTGCTGCGGTGGCCCCTGCAGCAGGCTTGGTGGTCAATTTAGTCCTGGGACCCCCCAGCGAGGTGACCCACACAGGTGGCTCGCCCTGTGTCGTGACAGGATGTCGACTTCCTGCTGGCACTGAATCCTGCTCAGCTGAAGCCCGAGGATGCTCTTTCATTCGCGCAGGCGTCGGCTCAGTCTCAGCACTCACCCTCTGTCCAGAGCATGGCTGCAGGGCTGGAACCAGGTCCTCCAGGGCCGCAGGTTCTCCAACGTCCGGCAGCTCAATCCTGGGGCCGGCGGACACTCAGGGGGCAGAGGAGGAGACACCGAGAGAGCAGGTAAAAAGTTTATAGCTGCAGCAGGCGGTGAGGACTCAGAGGACTGAATTGACTGAGCCTCACCACCAGGAATCAGGCAAGGTATTTCATGTGTCAGTGATAGAGAATGAAAAAACACGTGCCTGTTTTCCCGGGGCGGGATGTTCTCTGCTGCAGTTGGGTGGAAAACAGCCCTCTCTGTGACTTCAGTGGATGTGGGCTCCTCAGTGGAACGTGGAGGGTGACGAGCAGAGCCGGGGAGGAAACGACCGGCTTCTCAACAGTGGGAGGAATCGCCGAGGAGGAGGAAGAGGCAGTAGCAACGGGAGGAGAATCTGACGGGATAGCCAAAGAGGAAAAGCCAGAAAAAGGAACTGCTGTGGGAATTTTCAACCTTGGCGACGGGGAAACTGCTGCCTGAGAGGCGGGGGTATTCCTCCGATGATGGCGTCGTGGAGCTGGAGCAGGAATGGATGAATTGGCTGTGGGGCAGGGCACCTGCCGTGGAGCGCACTTCTGCATCGTCCTCGGGCTTGCTGGAGGCGGCCCCCATCTCAGCTCGGGGAAGGATTGTTGGAGGATTGAGAGTGTAGCCAACAAGTCCATGAATTGGGCATGCTTCCACAATCCTGGATGCGCCTCGACAATGGCTGTCGCCGCATCCATCTTTTCCCAGATTTTCTTTGGGCTGTGGGAGGCGAGGGCTTCATTCACAAATCTCTGGATAAATTCGGCTGCCCATTCCTCCTCCACACTCGGGGGTCCCGCTGCCGATCTCCCTTTGACTGTCCGAGGTCGGCGTGCTAGGGACATGATTAATTCCACAGAATACAGGCGAATGAAAACAAAAAAAACCCCAAAATCCACAAACTCACAGCAGCTGGGTCTCTTACTGGCCGCTGTATTCTGTCATGAATTGCCCTTCGGGGCAGAAAGTCCCACATGCTGAACTGTGAGTTTGTGAGGTTTATTGAAAATAACAACACAAAAAGTCCAACACAGTGAGTGCTCTAACACAGAATTTAAACAAATGAGCGAACTTAAGCCTGCTTCATGCTCCATTTCCCTTTAGTCCGTTGTGGTCCGCGGACGCTTTGGACGAGCCCGGCACGCACGTGGCACTGCTCATGCTCACTTTTTTCATCTACCCAGGCCAAGCGGTTGACGCATGCGCACAACCATCATTTGTAGTTTCACTCCCGCCCGATAGGTAGTGCCAAGGTGCTGATGCGGCACGATTTTCACCAACGAAGAAACGGCAGACTTCTTCACAAAGTTCCTCTTCAAATATACAGTAGAGTCCATTTCTGCTGTTGGACTTCCCGGTTTTCACCCCTTTTTCACAAAGATGCTGCTGCCGCTGTGAATGAAAGTATGTGTAGAAGAGCTTGGAAGAACGAGGCGGTGTGATATATGAATGAATGAATGAATGAATTTATTTTGGATAATACAGTACAGGTTAAAAGAAACTGTATAATATAACAACAAGGTCAAATTAGACAAAGACTCCTTCTACTAAACAATTCCACGTGAGTTATCCGAAATGGGTGATGGCTGAAGCCGCAGCTTATATTGCCCACCCATATTCCATCCAAGAATTCAAAGAAAAAATAGTAAACAAGACAAGAGTGATTACAATTTAGAACAAAGCTAAGACAAAGTGTGACTGAGAGAAAAAAAAAAAAAAAGAAAACTAAGCTAAGCTAAGTTAAGCGGTTACTATTCAAGACAAATCTAAGACAGAATGTCACAGAGAGAAAAAAAAAAAAACTAAGCTACAACACAACACAGGCTGGATATGTCAATCCTTATGTGAGTTTACATGTCGTCTTGTAAATATGTTTGGAGTATTTCTTCCTTTAGTTTTTGTTTAAATTGTCCAAGCGTTGTACATGATTTTAATTCAGGTCCATAATCGTTCCATAATCTGACTCCTTGCACTGAAATACAGTGTTGCTTGGTGGTTGTTCTCACTGTAGGCTTTTGAAATATACATGTTCCTCTGAAGTGATATCATTTCTCCCTTGTTTGGAACAACTTTTGGATATTTGCGGGCAGTGATAAATTCTTCACTTTGAACATTATTATTGCGGTTTTAAAGTCAACCAGATCTTTCAACTTGAGAGTTTTTTGTTTAAGAAAAAGTGGGTTTGTTGGTTCCCTGTAAGCTGCTTTGTTTATTATTCTAATAGCTCTCTTTTGAAGCATAAAGAGTGGATATATGTTTGTTTTGTATGTATTTCCCCATACTTCATTACAATATGTCATGTATGGGAGTATTAATGAATGATACAAGGTGTATAGTGTGGGTTGATTCAGCAAATATTTCACTCTGTGTAATATTGCAATTGATTTGGAAACTTTACCTTTAATATAATTAATATGTGACTTCCAACACAGTTTGTATATAAACCAAAGTTTATTATCAGCTCCTCTAACAAGTCTCATCTAAGTGCAGAAGCAGAAGCAAGAAAAGAGACCGAATACCTCCGGCTCTGTGAACTTATACTTGCACATAACAAAAGACATGCATATCAAAGGCTGACATCCCTCATTATCTTAATCCCCCCATTGTCTTGGTACTCCTCCTTTATGGCCCTGGGGGGTGAGGGCAGCTCCTTCGGTCTCCACCGCAGTGTCTGGGAACGTCTTTGTTCTTCACTGGCGGTTGAGAGTCTTTGTCCTTACTGAGGTGTGAAGTCGCCTTACATATGTAATCACCAAACATTCCCACATGCTTCAACATATGTAGGTTATGGAATATATGATTAATATAGCCCACAGCCCCCCCCCCCCAAACGACTAAGAAAAGGACAATAGAAAAATTCACAGTTTAAGATAATTACTATGACATACTAACTGCTATACCTCTTGCCACAGAAGAAACTTTCCAGCAGCCATGCTCCTAAGAGAGTTCAGTGGTAATCATAACAGCACAGTAAAATCACAAGTCAGTCCTAAACTGTTACAGCACAATTAGTGAACAACTGTTGAGTAGTTTGCGTCAGTCCCTATGCTGTCTGGGTTTTAATCTTCTCCCGAATCTGCTGTGGGTCCGCTTGGGCGTCCTGCTGGGACCTTCCTGTAAGGAATCTGCAGCTTGGGGAGGAGAGTGATTATTTGTTCCCTGCAGGGGGGCTGAGTCTTTTCTCTTGGGGGGTCTACCCCGCCGAGGTGCTCTCGCCAACTGTGCAGGCTCGTCTCTCAACAAGAAGGCAGGTTTAAGTCTGTCAATGCTGACTGTTTCTTTTCTATCCCCAAAATCAAGCACAAAGTGTTTATCACCAGGTTCCAGCACTCTGAATGGCCCATCGTATGCTGGGCGGAAAGTTGGTTTTAAAGCTTCATGCCTAACAAAAACGAATTCAGCGTTTTTTAGAGCTTGGGGGGCAAAAACCCGTGGAAAAGAGTGATGTGCCGGTCCGGGGAGAGAGTCCAGTCCGTTGCTGCCTAAAAACCTCGGGGCTGGAAGATGCTTTGGCTCTGGGTTCTCTGGTAAAAATTCACCCGGGAGCCTGAGAGGTTGTGCAAAAACTAATTCTGCTGGAGAGGCATCTAGATACTCTTTAGGCGCAGCACGCAACCCCAATAAAACCCAGGGAAGTTTATTTACCCAATTTGTATCCGTTAGTGAGGCTCTGAGAGCGGCCTTTAAAGATCTGTGAAAACGCTCGCATAACCCATTAGCTGGAGGGTGATAAGCGGTGGTGTGGTGAATTGTCGCCCCTAAGCTGCTGGCCATGGCTGACCAAAGCTCTGAGACAAATTGAGGCCCCCTATCGGACGTGATGTCCGATGGGACGCCGAAACGTGCCACCCAGTTTGTCAAAAAAACGCGAGCAACTTCCTCCGCTGTAGTTGACGCCAGAGGGACTGCCTCTGGCCAGCGCGTGGTGCGGTCTATCATTGTTAATAGGTGTGTGAAACCTTGGGAGGAAGGTAGTGGCCCCACGAGGTCGACATGAACGTGGTCGAACCTTCTAGCAGGGATTGGAAAAGGCTCCAAAGGGGCTTTTGTGTGTTTGTGTATTTTAGCGTGCTGACAAGAAATGCAAGTTTTTGCCCATTCTTTTACGTTTTTGCGCAGGCCCGGCCACACAAACTTTTCGGCGACTATTTTAACCGAGGCGCGCATACCTGGATGCGCGAGGGAGTGAATTGAGTCGAAAATACGGCGGCACCATGTGGCTGGGACTAACGGGCGAGGTCGGCCGTTTGAAATATCGCATATTAGGGGGGGCACGCCGTCGCGTAAACCCCTTTCCTCCAGCCTTAACCCTGTTGGTCCAGACAGGAGTGCGCGCACGTCCGCGTCACTGCTTTGTTCCTCTGCCATGGCTGCATAATCTATCCCTGCATGGATTGGTGCTGCGTATGTGTCCGCGTTAGTGAAGAGTTCTGCGGCTGAGGTAGTATAATCTGTCTCCTCGCGCTCTGGCGATGTCACAGCGCGGGAGAGCAGTCTGCTACCACGTTAAGTTTGCTTGCCACATGTCGAATGTCTGTGGTGAACTCTGAAATCGCAGCCAGCTGTCTTTGTTGCCTGCCTGACCATGGTTCTGAGATTTTAGCCATGGCAAAGGTGAGCGGTTTGTGGTCTACAAAAGCCGTGAAACTCCGCCCTTCTAACCAGAACTGGAAGTGGCGGATGGATAAATGAAGCGCTAGCAGCTCCCTGTCAAAAGTGCTGTATTTACGCTCAGTTTGGTTTAGCGATTTGCTGGAGAATGCCAAAGGTTGCCAGATCCCGCTGACATGTTGTTCTACAACTGCCCCTATAGCTAGGTCCGAAGCGTCTGTGGTTAGTGCAATGCGGGCCGAGGGGTCGGGGTGAACCAACAATGTGGCATTAGCTAGAGCGCTCTTTACTTCCGCGAAGGCGCGTTCGCGCTCCGGGGTCCATTCGACCGCGTTGGAAGCTTTTTGTTTTCTGAGCGCGTCATATAGGGGCTGCATGAGCTGAGCTGCGTGGGGGAGGAAACGGTTGTAAAAATTAACCATTCCTAAAAATTCTTGCAGCGATTTGACCGTTTGTGGCCGTGGGAAACTTTTTATCGCGTGGACTTTGTCTGGAAGTGGGACTGCCCCCTTCGGAGAAACTCTGTGTCCTAAAAAATCAATTTGTGACATGCCGAATTTGCATTTGGCTGGATTGATTATTAACCCGTGCTCTTCTAGCCTCTGAAAAACCATAGTGAGGTGCTGCTCGTGTTCTTCCTCAGACGAGCTGGCTACCAGCATATCGTCGAGGTAGACGAAAACAAAAGGAAGGTCGCGTAATACTGCGTCCATCATCCGCTGAAAAGTTTGGGCGCCACCTTTGAGGCCGAAAGGCATCCGCAAAAATTCAAAAAGGCCGAAAGGGGCTATTACAGCTGTTTTAGGAATGTCCTCTGCTCAAACTGGGACTTGATGATAAGCGCGGACCAGGTCTATTTTTGAAAAAATGCGCGCACCCGCCAGATGCAGTGAAAAATCCTGAATGTGAGGAATTGGGTAGCGGTCATGCGCTGTCGCATTGTTTAATCTGCGGTAATCGCCGCACGGTCTCCAAGAACCGTCGGATTTCGGAACCATGTGAAGTGGCGAGGCCCAGGGGCTTTTCGAACGTTTAATAATGCCTAATTTTTCAAGGGTAGTAAACTCGTCCCGAGCTATGGCGAGCTTGGCCGCGTCTAAGCGCCGAGCTTTGGCAAATACGGGTGGTCCCGTTGTCGGAATAAAATGTTCAACCCCGTGTTTAGCCACTGTGGCTGAGAATTTGGGAACTGTGAGTGCTGGAAATTGGGTGAGGAGCTGATCAAACTTACCTCCTGCTGTGGTGACGCTAGCCTGCACGGGTGGTGGAGAAACTCGGGCTGAGCAGGGAATAGAAGCAAAGGACAGTGCATTAACCAAGCGTTTGTTCGCTAGATTGACTAATAACCCATGTGCACACAAAAAGTCTGCGCCTAACAAGTTAAAACTCACCGCCGCTACAACAAATGTCCATCTGTAGTTGCGGCCATGGATGTGGAGGTGCAGGCTTTTTTCGCCAAAAGTGTCAATGTTGGAGCCGTTGGCTGCCACGGCTCCGTTGCCCCAGGTGCCCATGGCTCGATCTGCTTGGGAGGGCATGACAAAACTTAGTTGAGCTCCTGTGTCAATAAGGAACTGCTTGCCAGTGTGTCCGTCCGTCACGTATAACAGCTTGCTTTTCTCGCCGAGAACCGCTGCCGTTAACAGCTCTCGGCTTTGGCGTTTAAATTTGCAGGGGGGAACACATTTGTGAGCCTTCTCGGCGAAGCGGTGGTGGTAATAACAAACATCGCTCCGTCTGTTACGTTTTGGCCGTGTCGCTGTCACCGTGGGCTGGATCTGCTCCATGGGTTGAGGCTCGCCGTGGCTCTGGGCATCAGCGTTGAGGTCTGCGGATGCTGCTGTGGGTGTCTGCTCCCTGCAGGCGTTGACGAGTCGTTGAGCTTCGTTGGCCAGCACGCGGAAGTCTTGCTGGGTGTTGCATCGCATGTTGGCGAGCGTCCCTCTCATGTGTGGCGGCAGCGTGCTGAGGAATACGAATTGGAAAAGGAAGTTGTCATTGTCCTCCTCTTTAAGCTGCAGCAAGTCCTCCATGAGGGCTTTAGGTCTGCATCCTCTGTGGCCGCAGACCGCCAGGATCCTCTCGGCTCTCTCTTCGGCTGAGGGGACGTAATTTGCCACGATGGTTGCTTTCAGTATTTCATATTTGTCTTGGGCCGGCGGCCGCCGGATTATGCTCCGCACACACCTCGAAGTGGCGGCGTCGAGTTTGGCGACGATGTGATAGAACTTCGTATCATCGGCCGTGATGCCCGCCAGTGTACACTGGGCTTCAGCTTGTTGAAACCACGAGGCGGGGTCTTCCTGCCAGAAGTCCGGCAGCTTGACAGCGACGGCATTTGTGTAGACCATCACTGCTGTGTCCGCAGGGTGAGAATGCCTTGCCTTGGCTCTCTCAGCGGCGCTGGTGCTCGGTTGAGCCCTCTCTATCACTTCTGCCGGGGGGGGAACGTCGTCCATCTGTTCCCCTGTCTGCGTGGGCGCCGGCGTCTGCCTTGGTCGCCACAGATGAGTCGATCGCGGGGGAACGCCTCTGGTCCATACTCGCGTCAGGGTCACCAGTGTAGAAGAGCTTGGAAGAACGAGGCGGTGTGATATATAAACCAAAGTTTATTATCAGCTCCTCTAACAAGTCTCATCTAAGTGCAGAAGCAGAAGCAAGAAAAGAGACCGAATACCTCCGGCTCTGTGAACTTATACTTGCACATAACAAAAGACATGCATATCAAAGGCTGACATCCCTCATTATCTTAATCCCCCCATTGTCTTGGTACTCCTCCTCATGGCCCTGGGGGGTGAGGGCAGCTCCTCCGGTCTCCACCGCAGTGTCTGGGAACGTCTTTGTTCTTCACTGGCGGTTGAGAGTCTTTGTCCTTTCTGAGGTGTGAAGTCGCCTTACATATGTAATCACCAAACATTCCCACATGCTTCAACATGTGTAGGTTATGGAATATATGATTAATATAGCCCACAGTATGTATGTATGATTCATGTATTTTTTTATTCTCGTTTTCTGCCTCCTTGTTATTTTCTTTTTCTACTGATGTATGCTGTGTCGAAATCGCCACTTCGTGAATGGGACGTTCAGTCTTGCGCAGGTGCTTTTCATCACGTTCAGGCAGGTGGTGCAGTCACAAAATTTGGGCTGCACGGGGTCGTCCGCGGTTGAGCACTGCGGACACTAGCGGAGTGGAGACAATATAGATTTCGTCACACGAGGTTTCCACACGTTCGCGGACAGCAGAGGTGTAGCATGAAGCAGGCTTTACTGATAACGCGCACCAGAGCGAGGCAGGGCTCTGGTGGAGACGAGGAGAAACTCAATCAAGACAGTGGCAACAGGAAAAGAAAATAACTGCCCTTAAATAGGGTCAAAAACAATTTACATAATCAAAGACAGGTGTGGGTCACATGAGCGGGCAGAAGGAAACAACGATTCATAATTAGGACCAGCTGGGAGCAGTGAGAGACGAGCGTAACCGAAGCTGACAGCTGACAGGGCAACGCCCACACGGAGCACCACTCCACTGGCAGCTGTCAACCAGCAAAAGAACAACAGTAAAGATATAAAGAATAAAATATCAACCAAAGCAGACTAAGTAAGATATAAATACAAATTAATACAAAACCCAAGTGTAACAAAACTAAAACGTAAGCAGGAAAATAGCAAACAGTACAAGAATACAGAAACTCAAAAAGCACAAAATACAACAAATATATAAATATAGAGAAAAAGCCATGAGACTGAGCAAGGCAGAAACCTCCTGTGCTCAGCTCATGACAAGAATAGCCTTCAGAGTGACTTAGTCTATAATTGAAAGTGGTAAGACATGCCTTTTAATTGAATTTTATAATTATCAAAATCATGACATTTTAAAAATACAGAACAGTTTAAGGTTAACTCGAATTTTGTGGAGATGACAAGCAATATTTAAGCGCATTTATATTTCAGGACCAGTGGTAGGAGTAGATTTTGTTTGTACTTGATAAAAATTTGGAGCTGCAATTGACGAACAAACCCATTCTGATCACATTTCAAGAACAATTAATACAATGTAAAGACCAAATTTGCATGAGAAAAGCAAATAATTTCTCAGATCGGCTAAATCCCACCAGGCAGCACATTTATTCTGTGGTGTACTCCATAGCTTTAAACTACATTAGCAAACTAGCAACCAGCTAACTTCAGACAACAATTCACCAGCTAAATCAATGATATGATATTTATCTCTTTTTGGACAGAAGAGTTTGTCCTTTAATTTGACAACCAACTATTTAAAATGGTTTGTTGCCCTTGTGGAGCTCTTTTCATTGTGTCTCACTTGTGAGCTGAATGCATTATAGACGTAGACGAGCGTCCTCACCTGCCGCCCCTACAAATGACTCCAAGTATTCACCAGAGAAGGTGCATGGACCGGTTGGGCAATGTCAAGTCTGCAGGGAAGGGGGGGGTACATTGTCTGATCATTAGAAATGATGATCTTTTTGTTGCTTGCAAATGAAAAAACGACAACTTCTTCATACTCACTTGTAGATATTTTTTATTAATTATAATTATATGATTATTGGGGGGTTATATTGGGTGGATTTGGGTTACAACTCCTCCCCCCATAAATTACACTTGTGAATGATCCTCAGTTATAGATCTTTATCTGGATTCTCCTATTAATGCTTGCTTTTCTATGTTGTGACCGTTAACCGATCAAAGGTACTCAGAGCCTGTAACTTACAAACATGGCCAGCGTTTTATGTTTGTCTGTTTCCTCTGTTTTAACAACAAAAAAATGCAGCAATATGGAGAATTTTGATGGCTGAAGTTAAGTGCCATGACTGGCATTTTACATTGAAGCTTCCAGATGAGACCATGCCAGCTTTTGGCAAAATGACAGAGTTATTAATGAATTTCCAGTCCCTTTCTATTATGGCAGTTATAATGACTTTTATTCCAGAGCAACAAAATTGCAGTTAATCTTTTAATGACTGTGAACATGCTGAACACCTGCATAGGCATGTGTTCACCAGCAAACAGGGTTGGTACAGGAGCTGTCTCATTAGCCAAGATAGTTTTTAAAATTCTATCAAACAAGCTATGTTGGTGGGGAGTTGTTTGTTTAGTTACAAGTCATGTCGAGTTCCAGATTGCATGTTTGGCAAAGTTAAAAACGTGTTTTGCAGAAATAAACCTTCCTGGTTGTCAAGGACAAAATTAATTTCTAGTAAAGGAAATCACATCTGAAAACAGTATCTGATGAAAAACTTTGCTTTACTGTTAGGCTTTCAGGAAGATGTGATGAAGCTGCTAACAGAAGTACAGCTGATGGAAAGAATGCATGTATCTGAAATAAGTAAAAGCTAAGTTGAATATAATGTATTTACACCCTGAGTTCTGGGTTTTTGATTTGATTGAAGTATTCATGGAATTTGTTTGGATCCATGGAGCACTAGTACATCTGCACTGATGCAAAGGAAGAATATAACAAACCAATAATCAGCTGTGGAGATTTGCTCTGTTTTGTCTTATGTGCGATTTCCTGCTACAGATACTAGGTTTTAATTGAATAACAGCTCAGTTTTGCATATTTGGAGCCTGATTATTGTTGGACTTTGTTGCAAAATAGCCATCCCGTACTTGTGTCTAAAGGTATCTTGCTGGGCTGTGACAGTTTGCGACTAGTTGGAGATAAAAAAAAAAAAACAAAAAAAAAACTTGCAACAAATACAGTATGTGAATTAGTGACAATTTTCACTTGGAATTACACTGAATTGGCCCATTTGCATATGTTGCACAAATGTCACACAAACTTCACCGGGAGTTTGCCTCCATGTCACGCACGTGTTGCACAACATGCATGCATCAACATTTTGCATTTTTGACTGTCTTACGACAGTCGCACAAATCCCGTGCAACACTCGCGCAACAGTTATCCATGACAATTGTGAAATCTAGACCACAGTATCTCCCCATTCCAGCAGTGATTTTATCATCAGAGAAGAAATGCAGAGACTGCAGGATGAGGAGGCTGCATCTGAGTCCTCTGCATCAGACACAGCAGGTCCTGGGACTAGCTACGGCTACTCTGTAGGGGCCTGTAGGGCAGGGAGCCCCCCTTCCCCCCCATACCTAGCCTTGCCTTTTGTGCCCTTGGGTGGCATGGTGGCACTGTCGATTGCAGTTGTGTCAGCGTGTGCTAGAAAGTGTCCTGGCCCTTTGCGGCTGTCTCGCGCGTGGAATGTCTTGTTCTTTATGTCTCTAATCAGAAACAAGTTAGTTTCATAGGTCACCAACCCCTCACAAGGTTGTCTAACTTTTCTCACACTTTCTGACTCATGGAAGCTACATCGAGATGGGTTTGAGACACCCAGGACAACTCTGCGACTATTTGGAGAGAAAATTTGTCGCAAAAAATTTTTGAACATGTTGAAAATTCCTGTGACTAGAGAGCGAAGATGTGCGACTCATAAAAGGAAACTGTGAACCTTAAGTCAAGCAAAGCTGAACTTAAGACTTTTCTCAGGCCACCTGAGTCCTGAATTAAAACACCATGGACAATTTGTAATGGGTTTTAAAGAAAGCAGCTGCAAAACCAAATCCACATATTCATGATAGCGTTGTTCCGACTCTGATGCCAGTATTGAAAATGTCTCCAGTACAGGATTTTCATGTTCTCCACATGTCAGCGTGGGGGTCCCCTATGGGTACTCCAGCTTCCTCCTTATGTTTTAATACATATGTGTTAGGTCACCTGGCATTTTAACCAGGGATTCTAACTTGCCCAGAAGTATGAATGTGAGAGTAAATGCTGTCTGTCTCTCTATGTTGGCCCTGTGATGGACTGGCAAATTTGGGATATGCCCCAGCCCTCCTACAGCTCAAAAGGATTAGGTGGTTTAGAAAGTGAATTAATATATTTCAATGAGTTGTCTTGAATTGGCCAGTACACATGTTCAGATATCAGAATCAGTATTGGAAATGGAAAAAATGGAATATGAACATCTTTAATTAGTGATTTGGAAGCTTGTAGTTAGGCTAAATATTACCTTCTTTAATGTTTTCTGTTTAGGACTCTTGACAGCGTGCATTTTATGTTATCGTAAAACTCTGACATTTCTAGAAAGTCTTATAAGGTGATAATATCAAACCGTATTGGTCGAAACTGTTCTGTCTGTACTGTGAGATGTTGGGATGAAGTAATCTGGCTGCTGCTTGGGGATGCTAGACTAAGTACAGCTGAAGTCTCTGGCTTCATTTGACAGGCTGTAATAGGATACAGTATAAGCTTGTCTACTATAAAATAAATCTAACAAAGTATTTTTTTTATGTTGAAAGGAAAAGGGAGCATGAAGAAGACTTTTGGGCTGATGATCAGTTTGAATGTGGAATAAAATCCTTTGTTAATGTTGGTAGATAAGTAGTTCTTCTGCTTTATGCCCTACAGATCTGTCTGATTCCACATTGTCTTACACTGAAACTGAGGCAGCCAGCTCACCAAACATCACACCTGGGGAATTTTCAGGTAGGTGTGTTCTTTTTAACTTAATGCTGTCAGTCTTTAAATATAAAGTACAAATTTTTTGGTAGCAATTATAGTATTGAATGATTTCTCAATACAGTAGTTATCATGCACTAGGAGCTAGCGTGTGTTTCCCTTTGTTGGTACAATAGAATTACTGGATGGTCTTAAGTAGGGCTAGGCGATGTGACCTGATGTGAATCAACATCACAGTTAATTGAACAATTTACTTTGGTTTTTACAGTAAACCAGCTTCTGCCCATTGCTGCACTTTGTGTGAAGAGACTCCTTAAATACATTACATGTCAGCTTGTACCAGATTGCTGCTCTGTTATTCACTGTCACAAAACACTGTTATTTCTTTCTGAATTTATTGATTTATTTATGTCCACACATGTAAGGGGACAATGTGTAAGCATGCACACAGTGGCAAAAGTACCAAGACATGGGGAAAAGAATTAACATGGGTAAATTGTCATCGGTTCGGGGGTCTGAATGTCGTTTTCAATTATTTTTTGAATAATCGCCCAGCTTTAGTTTTAGGTATATTTCTTGAATATAGGTGTGAGCAACAATTTTACATTTTTTTTAAGTATCGGAGCATCTAGTACAATCCCTTTTGTATTCTATGGTGCTGTCTTGAAGATGAAATGGTGCAAATGGGTTTGATGTTTTGCTTTTTCCCCTAAACTGCTAAATTTATAGTCTAAGCAGTTAAGACAACCAATTATTTTTTTCCTCTAAGAGATACATGTCCTCTGTGCTGTGTCTGTGGTGTGTCTATCATGCATGTAGTTGTAAGTTTGGTGTGAAGTTTGGACATTTGCATATTTAATAGTATGGTTTTGAATCGAGATAAGGACAGCTTTAACTATTTATTTATTATGGTATTTTCACAGGAAGAAATTACCTTAATTAAAATAATTTGTAAAAAAGAAATGAGAAGGATCATGAGATCATGAGAAGGATCATTTGTTGATCATTTGTATTGACAGCAGTTTTGTTTTAACACTGTGCTGTATTCTTTGTCATTATGGACCATTACAAACAGTCCAGGCTTTTAAGATAAAGGTTTCATTGTGAGCGGTTCAGAGGTTCAGCGGGGCGTGTGTGCTGGCTTCAGAGCTGGCCTCCCCTCCTCTGTTTTTCTTTCAGAAATATTTGAGTGGGATCAAACTGTAATAAGATCCAAGCTCGCTCAGAAACTCACACAAGCGCGCAGTCGTCCACATGCATGTGCACAGACATACAGATGAACTACCCTCTAGCTAGCCTGTCTGTAAGTAGGCTGCAGGGGGGGGTTCATGAGAAACGGAGTTGCTCCTGTGAATGGGGCCACACCAAAGGAGGCGAGTAAAAACTGCCCTGTCTGCCAGTTTGAAATGAAACACTCCTTTCTCGTAGCATATAGAGAGCATGCCTCCCCCTTCATGCTAGAGCTTCGGGCAGCATGCACAGTGTCATTTGGACGTGGAGTCGGAGCCCTCATTTAAGGGGGGGGGGGGTGCAGGGTACAGCATTTCCTGTTAAGGGGCCTGCCATTGCTCAGAGACCTAGGCACTGAGAAGTTGACATGGCTACCTGGCAGTGAGGTATTCAGTCAGTAATGGCCCCCTCCTCCCCAGCACACAGACTGTCACCACCTCAGCATGGCCTGGCGACACTCCCTGAGTCAACAAACGAGGGGCTTGTCAGAGCGCGCACCGCAATTCCACAGAGACTGTGGTGAGGGAGGATCTAGACATGCTAGGCTTCGGTTTCTTCCAACTGTATTGCTATTTGCACTGGCTGGGTCACATCATTCTACATTACTTGTGACAAACTTTGAAAATAGGACTGGTAAAGAAATTGACCAATGCTCTGTGGTATGATTTTTCTTTCATTTGCATATAGCCGGTTTGATTCTGATGGTTCATTTGACTGTCAGTTGTTTCCATTCTGAATAAAACAAAGCATCAGCTCATTGTTTTTGATCTAGTTATAGTTCAAAACATATACTATCGTGCCTTAAAGCCTTGTAAATCAAATTCTCCTAAACCCATCTGCCTTAACATGCACGTTGTCAAGTTTAACACGCAGCTAACCTGTGGGTGACTTTCCCCGTGAATTCCCTCGCAGTTTAAATGGAGAGAGTGTCAGTGTGTAATCAGAGTTGTATGGGATCTAGGTTCCACCTTTAATCCAGGAACAAGTAAACCTTGAAAAAGCAAGTCAGACAGGGAGTTTGCAGCCCGGGGCAACAGAAATATCTGCTGAGCATTCCTCATATGCATCACACAATGGCAGAGAAACATATCAGAATGGATTGCTGTGGCAGATAAGCTGGCTTTTCTATGTCTCGTGGACTTTAAATTGGAGCTTTTGTTTTAAAATGTGTGGTACATCACAAATAGTCTTATTTAAGTTATAGCTACATTTAAGCTTGCCCATGTGCACATTTTTTCCACTTATGTCTTGTGAACTATTCATACCTGATAAATTTGGATCACTGTCACAGATTTCTTTGAACGTAACTGTGTCACGCAATGCTACCCTCACCATGCACTCTGTGAGTCAGTTTACTTGAGAAGTGGGAGAGACTTTCAGTGTGCATTAGCTGGCGCTGCCCTCCAGGTCTGCTGCTGCATGTTTCCTCGCTGCCCAGGCCCTGCGGTGTGGACATCAGTGTAAAGCCCTTTGAAGCAGTTCTCATTGCTTCCTGAATGACTGTCTGAGGGGGTGTTTCTACACATCGACTTTATTATGTCAGCCACATTGTCTCTGGCTTTGGGGGCTCTTTATGTTTGTCATTACTTAATTATGATGCTGTTCTGGCCAGCTGTTCCTCCGGACTTGAGGAGGAAGGTCAAGATGTTTTCATGCTGTTACTAAAGGATTTCTGACGCTGAAAACATGTTTTGCTGTAGTGTTATTGCCAGTTAGCATATTAACTGTTTTTTCTGTCCTGTAAAGAAGCAATGTTGAACCTCCAGCCAACTCAGACTATTATAAAATCATGGCTCCTGGTGATACATTTACCATTTTACCATTTAGAGGTGTTGTTTTCAATCAAACCAGTGGAATTTGTCATCTGTGTATACACTGTTGTTGGTGTGAGTTCATGGGCTTCCTCATATCCCTTCCTGTGTGAGTATGAAAGTTGAACAAAATATTGAATGACAGAAAGGTTCTAAATATGAACTATGTAGAGTACTTACAGTAGGAAAGACAGAATCAGCGGATAGTCAGGGTTTCCACACTGTTATTGTGCATTTCTCATTTCCGTCTGCCAGCCCGTCTGTCTCTGGTGGAGAGACCAGTGCCGTCTCTCTAGATGTCTTGTCTGCAGACAGTCATTGTGTCAGGTCCACTCTGATATTGACTAA
Source organism: Pholidichthys leucotaenia (assembly GCA_020510985.1). Lineage (NCBI taxonomy): Eukaryota > Metazoa > Chordata > Actinopteri > Cichliformes > Pholidichthyidae > Pholidichthys > Pholidichthys leucotaenia. Next base: position 89,957,763 of record CM035840.1, on the reverse strand, counting down.
TTCTTCCAGGCAGAACAAGGCAGTTGGTAGACAGATGGGAAGCGCTTTACGTGAATCCAGCAAGGGATTGCTCAGGGGCCTGACAGTGTACAATACATAGCTTTCAAGACCCTGAATCGGTGCTTTTTAATGGTTTTGTTTAATTAACCCTCTAACTCTCCACATTAAATGGACGGGTCGCGTGCCGTCAGTGGCACAGCGCAGCAACTGCACCGGTCAAATTATTGACATCCCCCGGCTATACTGAGAAATTTCTGTACTGATCTGTATTGATCTGACAGTTCAGAAGGTGACAGACGTGCCGGATGAATCATGGCTGACATGGAATACAGCAAAGAAGAAGAAATCCTCATTATTCTTCTCCCTTTTTCCACTTTGAGCTGACAGCACCAGTGTGGACGCCGCCATGTTCGGTCATGGCCACCGCGATTGTGACTGAAACTGCATGATACGGGAAAAATAGCCACGTGATACAAACAAAATTCACGTGGGATAATCATAAGAGTTTGTACATGTGGTACACAGTGTAAATGACTGACCAAATGCGAAACATTGACCACGATGGCCGAAAAACTGAGCTACCAGTACCAAGATGGCGGTGCCCACGATCGTCATGCATTCTCACAGGAAAAATGCACCAAACAGGAAAAATAGCCACGTAATACAAACAAAATTCACGTGGGATAATCATAAGAGTTTGTACTTGTGTGGTAGAGAGTGTAAATGACCGAGCAAACGCAAAACATCGACCACGATGGACGAAAACGGACCAGTCATGTGGGCGAACGAGCCTCGCCCTCTCGGCAACAGGTAAGAGAGAAATATGTTTTTTTCACATTTTATTGATTTTCTGGTTCATATACTTTGAAGATTAGATAAAAACATACCCTTCTAGACAAAATGGTGTCAAAAAAAAACAACGGACCATTCTTTGTGTAAATGTGTCCAAAGTCCAATTTTGACTGAGTTATGTAATTTATATAGCTGCCACGACATTATGCAAATTAGATGCGTAAATTTATTCCTCTATGAAACTTTGGATCATATTCTACATCTTTCTAATTGACAGTAAGCCATTATCTCTTGTAACTTTCAAGTTATAGCCTTGGAAATCTGAACTATTTTATTGACAAATTTTTTTTTACCACTCTTGACCACTAGGGGCCTTGACCACCCTTTAACCGTTCCTGTCACCGTACGGCGCCTGGGGCAGTTAAAAGGTTAAACAGTGTACTTTTTTCTTCCCGAGATGCATACTTTAATACATAGTTTCACAAATGCTAAGTATACTTAGCAAGTTGCACACTCAGTACTAACTGCAGCTTGTGTCATGCAGGGGTGAGCACTAGACACCAAACCGGTCCTTCTGTCTGTGTCAGAGATGATGGAAATGCGTGGAATAATTAGGCCACCTAATGAAGACATGTGATGCTTCTCTTCATTAAAGGAGATTAGAGTGGACATCTTCTAGTTAATCCAGCCCAGTCTCTCCTAAAAAAACATACAATTGCACAATTTTTCATTGTGAGAAAAGGTGCGTAGACACGAAAAAAACATTTTTCATATGCAGTGATTATGTGGCATTCACACCTTTAAGAAACGTGTCTGCCGGCACCGTAACATTTGTCTGCCACTGACATAACGTTCGGCTCAGGAGACGCACACACACAGGCTCAGAGTAGTTCAAACTGTTTATTAACAACAGGGATGTTTGGGTGCGTGTCTGCGGAATGTTAATGTGTTGGTGGTGGCGTCTGCTTCGGACCCAGAGGCAGGAGACCGTTCAGCCGGCAACCCTATGGGAGAAATCAGACACAGGGTGATGAGCACACACCAACACAGGAGGAGAATAGGCGAGGGAGAGAAGCTTACTTGTTTGGGCAGATGACTGGCGCTTCAAGGATGGAAGCCCGGGAGACAGCCACCTGCAGGGCTCGGTGCAGCAGCGAGGAGAGACGAGGGACGGGATTGTCCGCCGCCGAGGAATCCACCTGTGCACAGGGGAGCAGACTGGAGAGATGAGGTAAGTGAACTTCTTACCGGAGATGAGGATGCTGAAGAGAATGTGGTAGAAGTCCATACAAAGGGAATGAAGTCTACGGCTTCAGGCCGACGCTCAGGGCGAGGCGGCTTTTATCCTTCGCCGCTGACGAGTAGCAGGTGCGTGAGCAGGTGGCGCCGCTGATGAATGGCGCGGCGTGACAGTACTCCCCCCACTAGCAGCGCCTCCTGGCGATGGCTTATCCGGGTGCGCTCGGTGGAAGTCCGCGATGAGCGATGGGTCCAACACAAACGACGGGGGCACCCACTGTCGATGCTCGGGCCCATAGCCCTCCCAGTCCACCAAGTATTGCAACCCACGACCCCGGCGCCGGGAGTCCAGGATGGAGGAGGCGGACCAGGCCGGATGGCCACCAATCATCCGGGGCGCGGGTTGCGCTGCAGGAGGAGGGCAAAGGGGGTCAGTAACCGCCAGTTTCACCTTCGACACGTGGAAAGTAGGATGAATGCGGAGGGAGGGGGGAATAGCCACGCGCACAGCCACCGGGTTGATGATCCGGGTGATGGGGTAGGGACCCATGAAGCGCTGTGCCAGCTTTCTCCTCTCGCCTTTTAGAGTGACGTCCTGGGTGGAAATGTAAACAAGCTGCCCAACTCTGTACGCCGGGGCAGGTCTCCTACGCCGGTCCGCCACAGTCCTGTTGCGCTCCGCTGTGCGCAATAGCGCATGGCGCGCGGCAGCCCAGGTGGAGCGGAACTGCCTGAGATGGGCCCTAACTGACGGGACAGTTACCTCACTCTCCTGCTCCGGAAACAGCGGGGGGTCGTAACCCAGGGACGCTTTGAAGGGGGACATCCCTGTAGCAGAAGAGCGAGCGGTGTTGTGGGCATATTCAACCCAGGCAAGATGGTTGCTCCAGGACGCGGGTTTGGATCTGGACACACAGCGGAGCGCAGCCTCCAGCTCCTGGTTGGTCCTCTCACACTGCCCGTTGGATTGGGGGTGATGGCCAGAGGAGAGGCTCACCTTGGCTCCGATGGCGTTGCAGAAAGACCTCCAAACCTCAGATGAAAACTGGGGGCCCCGGTCCGAGACCACGTCCACCGGAATCCCATGCAGCCTGACCACGTGTTGGACGAGGAGGTCCGCCGTCTCCAGGGCAGTAGGGAGGCCTCGCAGGGGGACGAAGTGCACGGCCTTGGAGAAGCGGTCCACGATGGTCAGGATGGTGTCATAGGAGTTGGAGATGGGGAGTCCGGTGACGAAATCCAGAGCGATGTGCGACCAGGGCCTGCCAGGGACGGGCAGGGGCTGGAGCAGACCCGCTGGAGGGGCATTTCCCGACTTGCAGGTGGCACAGATTGGGCAAGCCCGGGCGTAGCGGGCTGCATCCCTCCGCAGGCCTGGCCACCAAAAGGACCGTTGGAGGAGATCTATCATCCGGGAGGTGCCAGGGTGACAGGTGAGCTTGGAGGTGTGGAGCCAGTGGATGACCTCTCCTCGGACCGCGGATGGCACGAACAGCCTCCCCTCCGGTCCGCCGCCAGGGTCAGGTTCCACCTCCTGTGCCTTCCGGATCTTGCTCTCAATGTCCCACGAGATGGCTCCCACGACGCACGACCTGGGCAGGATGGAGTGGGGCGCCTCCTCCGACTCCACGGGGGCAAACTGCCTGGAGAGGGCGTCAGGCAGGACGTTCTTAGAGCCAGGCCTGAAGGTGATGGAAAATTGGAACCTGGCGAAGAACAGGGACCAGCGCGCCTGGCGGGCGTTCAGGCGCTTGGCAGACCGTAAGTATTCCAGGTTCTTGTGGTCCGTGAGGACCACAAACGGCAGGCTTGCCCCCTCCAGCCAGTGGCGCCACTCCTGCAGGGCGAGCTTGATGGCTAAGAGCTCTCTGTCCCCCACATCGTAGTTCCTCTCCGCCGGGGACAAGCGCCGGGAGAAGAAGGCGCACGGTCGCTTGGCGCCATCGTCCGGTGACCGCTGGGACAGCACTGCTCCCACTCCCATGTCCGAGGCGTCTACCTCTACAATGCACTGCAGCGCGGGGTCGACCTGGCGAAGGACCCGGGAGGAGGAGAATTCCGCCTTCAGCGCCTCAAAGGCGGCAGCGACCTCTTCGGTCCACCGGAACGGGACCTTCGGGGACGTGAGGCGGGTCAGTGGTCCCACGATGGCACTGAAGTTGGGGACAAAGCGGCGGTAGAAATTGGCGAAGCCAACAAATTGCTGCACCTGTTTCCGAGATGCAGGTGTGGGCCATTCCACCACCGCCTTTACCTTCTCTGGGTCGGGGAGCACCTTATCGTGGGCGATGATGAACCCCAGGAAGGATGTACTCCTGGCGTAAAATTCACACTTTTCCGCCTTAACGTACAGACGATTCTCCAGCAGCCTTTGGAGGACCCGCCTCACGTGGACCTGGTGCTCATCCCTGGACTTGGAGAAGATGAGAATATCGTCCAGGTAGACGAACACGAAAAGGCCAATGAAGTCCCGGAGGACGTCATTAATGAGGCGCTGGAAGACTGCAGGAGCGTTGGTCAACCCGAACGGCATCACCAGATATTCAAAGTGGCCGTTCGGGGTACGGAAGGCCGTTTTCCACTCATCTCCCTCCCGGATCCGGACGAGGTGGTAAGCGCTGCGTAGGTCCAGCTTGGTGAACCAGGTCGCCCCCTGGAGGGAGTGGAAAGCAGTGTCCATGAGAGGCAGGGTGTAACGGTCCCTCTCCGTGATATTGTTGAGGGCCCGGTAGTCGATACAAGGGCGGAGGGACCCATCCTTTTTCCCCACGAAGAAGAACCCTGCCCCCACGGGTGACGATGATGGGCGGATAATCCCAGCACTTAATGACTCCTTCAGGTAGGCGTTCATCGTCTCCTTCTCCGGCGCAGACAGGCTGTAAAGGCGACCAGAAGGTAAGGGAGCCCCCTGGCGGAGGTTGATGGCGCAGTCATAGGGCCGATGAGGGGGAAGAGACATAGCTTTCGCTTTGCTGAACACCATACCCAGGTCGTGAAATTCTGGGGGCACCAGAGACAGGTCCGGGGGTGCAGCGTCCGTAGCAGGGGGAGGAGCGGACGGAGAGCAGGCAGCGGACTGAAGGCAGGTGCCCATACAGAACGTACTCCATGCCGAGATCCCAGCTGATCTCCAATCCAGGACCGGATTGTGAAGGCGGAGCCAGGGATACCCCAGGATGACGGGCGACACAGAGTTGGGAAGGACGTAAAAGGTCATTTCCTCCCGGTGGTTTCCCGAGATGATGACCGGTAGGGGAACAGTTTGATGTGTCACTCTCCCGAGGGTGGCACGGGAGAGGTGGATCAGGGAGATGGGAGTGTTGAGTGCCTGGCAGCGGATGCCCAATCGGGTTGCCAGGCTTTGTGAAATGAAGCTGCCTTCTGCGCCCGAATCCACCAGTGCGTGGGTGAGGTGCCCAGTAGAGTTATGGCAGAAACGGATGGGCAGCTTCAATTGAGTAAGTGATCCTAACCGATTGACATCCGCGAGGCTTCCAACAGTGACTCGCGGACCCCACCGACTGGCTTTCCGTGGACAACGCTCCACGGTGTGTTGGTCGCCTCCGCAATACATGCAGAGGCCCAACTCACGGCGGCGTTGTTTCTCCACAGGGGAAAGTTTAGTCCAGGCCGTCACCATCGGCTCCGACTCCTCGGGGCGCGATACTGGCGGCGCCGCCAGGGGGCGAGCTTGGAACAGGTGCGGCGAGGCTCCACGAGGGCGAGAAGAAGAAGACCTCCGCCCCGAGGAGCGCTCGCGCAGCCTGTTATCCAAACTTATCGCTAAGGATATCAGCTCCGCTAGCGTCCCAGGGATATCCCGACCAGCCAGTTCATCCCTCAGATCACTATTGAGGCTGCGGAGGAACAGGCCACAGAGGGAGCGTTCCTCCCAGCCCAATTCCTCCGCCGCTACCCGGAAGTCGACCGAGTGGTCCGCCGCCGACCGGCTTCCCTGCTGGAGAGCGAGAAGCCGATCGACCTGGACCGTTTCGGTTTGTGAGTGGTCAAAGACCTCCAGAAAGCGCCTCACGAATTGGTCATAGGTGAGGGTGGCATAACTGGGCCTCGCCATTACGGCGTAGGTCCAAGTTGACGCACGCCCCTCCAGAAGATTCCCTATATAACCAATTCGGCTGTGATCCGAGGGAAAATCTCCGGGCACACGGTGGAACACGGACTCACACTGCATCATAAACCCCCGCGCTCCGCCGAGCTTACCGCTAAAGCGGGCGGGGGTCGGAATCGGCGTGAGCCGAACCGGTGCCACTGGAGCCGGCTGGACGGCCGCTGGAACAGCAGGAGCCGCGCCACCCTGGTGAGTCGGGCGGAACGGCTGTTGGGGGTCCAAGCGGTTCAATCGGTTAGTTAGTTCTAATAATTGATTAAGAACCACCTGTTGCTGATAAACAATCTGATCCACCCGAGCCTCGAGGATGGTAAACCGGTGTGCGAGCCCGCCGTCCGCCGAGCCGCTCTGCTGAAGCCGTACTAACATAACGTTCGGCTCAGGAGACGCACACACACAGGCTCAGAGTAGTTCAAACTGTTTATTAACAACAGGGATGTTTGGGTGCGTGTCTGCGGAATGTTAATGTGTTGGTGGTGGCGTCTGCTTCGGACCCAGAGGCAGGAGACCGTTCAGCCGGCAACCCTATGGGAGAAATCAGACACAGGGTGATGAGCACACACCAACACAGGAGGAGAATAGGCGAGGGAGAGAAGCTTACTTGTTTGGGCAGATGACTGGCGCTTCAAGGATGGAAGCCCGGGAGACAGCCACCTGCAGGGCTCGGTGCAGCAGCGAGGAGAGACGAGGGACGGGATTGTCCGCCGCCGAGGAATCCACCTGTGCACAGGGGAGCAGACTGGAGAGATGAGGTAAGTGAACTTCTTACCGGAGATGAGGATGCTGAAGAGAATGTGGTAGAAGTCCATACAAAGGGAATGAAGTCTACGGCTTCAGGCCGACGCTCAGGGCGAGGCGGCTTTTATCCTTCGCCGCTGACGAGTAGCAGGTGCGTGAGCAGGTGGCGCCGCTGATGAATGGCGCGGCGTGACAGCCACTTTCTCTTTCTTTCTCTTTAACCATTAGAGGTGACATCTAACCAAAACATTCTCCTAACCTTAACCATTAGAGGAAGTGACTCCTAAACCAGGGATGTCCAATCATGTGCCATGGAGGGCCAAGATCCTGCAGGTTTTCTCTTCTACCCAGTCTCTTCAGCCAATGTTTTCACTTATCAGCAATCAGTGGGAAGAAATTCAGTGAAATCTGCTGTTGAAGACACTGGTTGGAGGTAAAGCCTGCAGGGTCTTGGTCCTCCATGGCACATGATGGGACACCATTGGCCTAAACCTAACCTTTTCCTAACCGTAACCATTAGTGGACTGAAAATCTCAAAAAACTAAAAAAAAAATGTCACTTAAGCTGGATTTATGCACCCGCATCACATCGATGCTATTATCAACGTTCGCCGTAGATGCAGTGGTCGGCAATTTTTTCTTGTGTGCTGGGTGAAACGTGTTGTTCCATTACCAAAACAGGTTTCAGCCGATGTGTAGAGTGATTTGTGTTCGTTGTGTGTTTTTGTTTATGAAATAGCGATGGACAAGAGCAAATTGTGATGGAGTTGGAGCTAAAAATGTTAAGAAATAGCAACTTTTAATACAATCGTTGCACAGAGAAAAAGAGAAATCGGCAATCTGTGTAATTACTGGAGTTATGACAAGCCACAAAATGCTCTGGATGTGCTTACTAGCTCGAGATTCTTTTTGCCTCCATGAACAGGCAGAGCAGAGCAGCGGCGAGAACCAGGAAATGTGAAGGAGGAGACAAAGCGGACCAATCACAGTTCTTATGGCCTGCATCGCCGACGTGCACCTCTCCTTCTCTGGAGAGGTGCATGTCGGGCGATGCAATAGAAACACACGTCGCTGCTGTGTCGACGCCGTCGCAGCTGCGTCGTGACGACGCGGGTGCATAACTTGCGCTTTACAGCTCAGCATGAGACAAAAACTCACAACTTGTTGGTTGAAACAGCAAGTAAGTAGCCATCCACTATCCCCCACTCACCAACCGTATGAGTGTTGGAGGCCTGACTAAAACAGGTGGTTTTTTTGCTCATGCGCAGTGAGTATGGTATGGTTTTTTCGAGCATGCATTTGCGCATGCGCAGTGATTGAATGCATTATTACTCCATATGTACTCTGTTTGTAATATGTATCCAGGTATGTTTTTTGTTTGTTTGTTTGACGTACAAATGCACGTTTTTTTGAGGGAGTGGAAAATGTTCATTTGGTACGATTTTTAGTGAGATCGGGTTGAGTTAATCTGGCTTTTTAAAGGCATGTGATTCCTCTTCTGCTTTGATCTAATTAAATATAATTTAAATGACTCAAATAGCATATTTAGTTTATACATCTATAATGACTTGAGATGGATTGCTTTTCCGAAAATGTCTGAAATGTCACTAAGTGTTCTTAATATTTGATCATGACTTCATTTTAATGCTCTGGCTACAGTATTATTTTCCATCCTCAATGGCATGATGCCAGTATATCGTTATTATACATATTTTAGAAATCTCTGCATGTCTGTCCTTGTCCTATCTTAACGACTTTCATTTGATTCACATCAAGCTTGGCAGGCATAATGCTGAGGACCCAAATAAGTACAGTGTTAGGTTTGAAATTATTACGTTTATGGAACATCTGTAAATTGCAGCTTGATGGTGCAGTGGTTAGCACTGTGGCAGCACAGCAAGAAGGTCATGGGTTCGATTCCACCCCTGACCATCAGTGACCCTTCTGTGTGGAGTTTGCATGTTCTCCCCATGTCTGCGTGGGTTTACCCCAGGTACTCTGTTTTCCTTCCACAGGCCAAAAATATGCAAGTTAGGTTAATTGGAGACGCTAAAGTGCCCCTAGGTGTGTGTGTGTGTGTGTGTGTGTGTGTGTGTGTGTGTGTGTGTGTGTGTGTGTGAATGTTGAAGGGATTGGCGCTGCATCTTGGCTGCCTCATCCATCCAGGTGAACGCCCTGTAATTTACCTCTGGGATTAATAAAGTATACTAAAACTAAACTAGAAACTAAAAAAACTAAATTGTAGTCCCAAAAAACATTTTAGCGAATCCAAGTAACATATTGCACCTGTATCCTTTCTGTATACCTCTATAATGCTGAATGTTGAGCACAGACAGTATCTGATTTCTGCGCAATAGCTTGTTGTAGCAGCAGTTCCCTGACACCACAAAGCTCAGACAGAGGAATTGTCAGATGGATCATGCATCAGCATGCCAGCAATGTTCCCCTTCCACTTTGAGGCATGAGCCCCTTCCTCCATCCAACAGACCCCAGAGCGATGCAGCCCACGCTCATATCCCCCTGCAGCCTGGCACATGGCCTCAGGTTTCCACCGCAGCCCAGAGCCTTCCCAGCGCCTGGCCGCTCACACTCCCTCAGGAGCCTGAATGCTTCAGGATACGGGATGTGGAAATAATGTGACTCGAGTGCTTCCACCCTGCCTCCTGAAATCAGGTTTTGCGGATTGTTTATTTGAGGGGAAGGAGGCCTCAGACAAACATCCTGTTTTAAAAAGCTGCCTGGGTTTTGTAGCAGCGAAGGGTGGTGAATTGCCCCTTTGACAGTGGGGAGAGATTGAGGAATGTTGAAGAGAAGGCCAGTATCCCTGGGGATGTAAGGGGGCTCTCCTCACCCGTTTGTCATGTCCAGTTTGCAGAGTCCGTTTTAGGCTGGGGGCAGAGGGCTGTAGCTATACATCCTGAAGGCTTCTTGTGCTCTATTCTCTCAGTAGTTGTGTAGAGTCAGTACCAACAGCTCTCGTCTCAAGTATCCGTTCCTGTCTTGGGAAGCTGGTTTCCGTTTCCCCTTACATAACACACATACACAAAAAGAGCCATCGATAACAGCGATAAGCGCATTTTTCATTTTCCCTTTCTCAGCATTGTTAGACTGTGGTTTGACAAAAATCTACATTCTACTTTTTCTAGCTTGAGTTCTGGAGGATCCTCAGTAGAGTCCTCCAGAGTTTTCAGAACCTGCTGGTTCATAAGTTCCAGCTGGTTTCTTTTTTAACTGTTTGTGGTAGGATATTGCACGTTTGCAGCATTGTATAGGGGTTGTTGTCTTTCTTTTGCACACAACAAGGTTTTTTTGGGAAGCTTTTTAAATTGCAGATATCCCAAGATGAGATCCTCCACAAGACTTAGGATGAGGCTAAAACATTTGAAGTTAGCACCATTTCATTACACATATGCAGATGAGTCTAGCCATCCCTGTGTTGACCATTTTTTATTATTATTCGTCATCTCATATGCTTTGAGAGCTGATTGTCAGTCCAAGTTGCCAAAACAAGTCCTTGATGTAGTGTTGTCATGTTTTCTCTACACGCAGAGTGAAATCCATGTTAATCTAAAGCAGTCCTTGGAGATGACTGAAACCTCTTACATGTCAACAGAAACTGGCCTGCTGCGTTTAGTATTTAACTGTCTCAGCTTGGCAAGCCGGTGTGGTGCCAGAGCTGCTGGGTGTTTGATTAACTTGTGAACGACTCGCATATAGAGATAAAATTACCGCCTCATACATAACTGTGAGTCTCGCCTCACACTGCCGTGCTTGTCATTTGATTTACACTGTGGACTGTGTTTCATTTTAGGCCTTACCACACAGAATGAAAGTACAGTTAGTAGAAATAGCAGGAGGTGTGCTCAGGTGTGCTGTAATTTTTTTGCCCCATATTCTGCCTTAGCAAACAGAGTGAGTGAGCTAATCTTGACTCGTGCTCAAGGAGGGCTGTTGTTGCCATCTTCACTCCCTTCACACTCCAGCACAGCACCACCGCTTACCAATAGCGCCATTCATTCGACTCAGGGCAAAGGGTTAGAGCAACAAATAAAGAGCGCGCAATGCCATTAAAAATGTATGGAATGTCCAACTGTTAGTTTAGTATTTTAGCATGCCTCCTCTCAAAGCCAAGTGGGGGAACAATACTCCATTTGAGCTGCCTTCTGTAAATGTGCTGGTCTTGCATCTCTTGGCAAAGAGAATTGAAGGGGGTGCCCGTTGTGGATGCTGTTTTTATTTTCTAACTACTTGACCCACAATTATAAATCAAGACATGCTAGTGAAAATAGTTTTAAGATTTTCTTCTTTCCAGTCTTGAGGATGACAGTTGTGCCTTAACCTGTACCTTGTCGGGAATAGCCTGTGCATTCTTTGAACCTCCAGAATGCTGATTATAGATGAGCCTTTTACACACGGCGGCACAAGACAGCTCTTTGTTAATCACCCTGAGGCCTGTTTTATTTTCTCTGTATATTTAGATTGAGAAACAGCGCTTTTATGTTCCTGTCACGCTCTCTTCTGTCTTATCTTGAGTGTGATCTACTGGAGCGCTGTCTCCACTCCATTTCTATGTCCTAATACTGGGCCAAGTATGATAGACATGATTTAGAGCCTCTGATCTTGTTCCTGAAGTAGTTTAAATTTGGCTACAAAGTGTGTAGTAAAATGTGACTTGACAAAGCAGGTTGTACAGGTTGTTTGTGCAAGTAATAGTCATTACACAATGTAAACATCCCCATGTGAAAACTCTTAATTGATTGTGTTCCCTGAAGAAAACTGTATTTACTTTACCATGCATGTGTTGTGATTATCTTTTAATTGTGTGCGTTTCTGGAGTTTGTGTGCAGTCAGGCTGTTGCAGTTGAGGGTATGGTTTAGATCAGAGGTCTGGCTGTATCTTATCCCTCTTCCCCTCTCTGTTGTAGCATCAACTCCCTTTGGCTCTAATCTATAAATTCACTTTTCACCTTAAAGAAATTGAAAAAAAAAAAAGTCTGGTCAAGAATTGTTTCCTAAGAACCACAGTTGGAAAACACATTCCATGGTAAAAGGTACGATAAGGATCCCATTTTGTGCCAGGAACTGATTTAGTTTGCCACCATAAATAACTGAAACTTCCTCCCAACAAGGCAGTTTTATGCTTTAACAACCGTTTAACAACCGTTTGAGACATCCCAGATCCCTTGAGTGTATTCCACGATCACTAGGATTTATCCACAGCTCAACATTACCCCCTGGTGGACGACTCTGGAATATATTCACTTTTGCCTCTACAAGCTGAACTGAGGTTAATGAATGAAATGACTTCCTTTTTTACAGAAGCTCTCAATTCTCAGATTATTTTCTTTTTCAGGAAACTCTGGAAAATCAAGCGGGACTCTGACATACCATTCTGGTTTGAAATGTTTCATTAATCATTTATTTTAAATGTGTTGCATGTTTGAAATGCTTAAATGAACCTTATTCTAATACATGTCAATTACAGAGGGACAAGTTTATAAAAATGCATGCTCACTGAAAGTTAGTCATGAATCACTGAAGTTTGCTTAGACTTTATACATAAGTATGTAATTTGAATTTCACAGTTAATATGTGTGCCTTCTAAAACTTACTCAAGTCATCTGACTGGCTCAGCCAATCACCAGCCAGTCTCTGTTGGACAGTATCCCCTTTCATTCTATTGGTCAGTTACAGACAAAGGACTGTTTTCTTATTGGACCAGAGTTCATTCAAACCTCCTGCGATGGGAGACAATTGGTTTCCTTTCATGTCAATCAAGTTTTTCCCCGGGAAACATACTCAGTTTTAAGGGAGAAACACCCTAGTTGAGAGAGAGAGAGAGAGAGAGAGAGAGAGAGAGAGAGAGAGAGAGTTGTTCTGTTTGAAAGTTTGTCTGTGTTGCCTTAAATCCTCTTTCCTTTAAACATCTGAGAAAATTACTTTTTCTTTTTTTTTTTTTTTAGCTCAAACTTCTCTTTTATATGGAGTGAAACTCCGTGTTCACATACATTTTTCTATTTTATTCTGCTAAAATTTTTCTATTGATTATCTTTAAAACCACGTGTTTTAACCTTTTGAGTATGACTGTCGTCGAACTGCGACATAACCACTAGTGGTCAAGAGTGGTAATGATTTTTTTCAATAAAATATTGAAAGAGCGATTTCCAAGGCTATAACTTTAAAGTGGTAAGAGGTAATGGCTTACTGTCAATTAGAAAGACATAGAATATGATCCAAAGTTTCAGATAGGAGTGAATTTACACATCTAATTTGCATACAAATAAACAAACAAAGACATTCGTCACTTACCTCTGGCAAAGCGGCGTCCTTTTAGCGGCATTCTAGTGGTTATTTTGTCCTCTCACAGTCATTTTAGCTCTCTGTCCTACATCCAGAAACTGTTATTGATTATTCCACCGTAATTGTGCTTTTATTCCGCCTCAATGTATCTTATATTGATGACATACAACCGGCGATTGTGCTCCAGTCACAGGCACATCCGGGTACTGGCAGGTGAATTCAATGAGCCTCACGCTCCCTGTGTTATAAGAACATGTAAACATCTACCTTCATAAGCTAAATAATTTCTTTTTAGAATCATAGTTGGGAAATTTGGGGCCAAATCCTCCAAATTTCCTCGTCCGTGAGCGATCGCGAATGTCCACAGTGATCGGTGCCTCCATTTTGTGATGTAATCTCAAAAACAAGGAAGGAGAAGGAGGACTTCTTACTCTTTGGTGTGCTACGTGTCATCAGTGAGTCCTCCAACACATGCCTGCCACCTTGTGAACTGCCATGATCAGTACAAATCGTCGGTAAAGGTGAACAGTGTTGAGGAAAGTAAAATCAGCTGACAGGCGCAGTGCCGCGCTCTGCCACTAGGGGCATGCGAAATCTCACACTCAAAGGGTTAAAGTTGACTGATCGTTTTTCTCACACTGGAAGCTGTTTTCACCAACCACCACGACACCTGCAGAACTTGGATTTTGTGGCTTGAATTTTTTTATTAATCTTGTCTCTCTAATTCTGTGACCTTGATCAGACTGTGAACTATATCCAATTTATTTGGACCCAAGGAAGCCGCTGAAAAATTCTCGTGTTGTCCACATGGCTTATTATGCGGTTAGCAGTCTCATTATCGCCACCGGATCTCAGCTTCTGACTGCTTGTCCCTGGGAAGAAATATCTGCTGGCAGATATTCTCTGGTATAATCTTCAAATAAAGCTTCAGCTGCTGGATCCAGCTAGAAGCCAACAAAAACCAAAGGGTCACGTCAGCAAGATTCCTTTGTTTCATCTGCTGAATAATGCAATGTCCATTGCCTTAAATATGCTATAATTTATCTCAGGTTTAAAACTAGTTCATAACTCTGATCGGAGGTATAGAATTAAAGAGAAATAATATTCCTCTTTTCATTAAATTCCATTTTTACTCTTAGAGTAACTCAGAATTTATTTTCCATATAATTAGCTTTTATAATTTTCTTCATTTGCGCCCAATTTTCTTCATATTTTTTACCAAATTTATTGTGTAAGTTTTTTTAGCTGACTTAGGACAATTTTGATGTGCTGAATCCAAAAATCACATTGGTTTTGCTCAGTCAGGTCAACGTTTTGAACTATGGCCACATGTTTTTTACATTTTTGTTACATGTACCGGTATTTTCGCTTTATATGATGCAAAATTCTTTTTTATTTCTTGAAATTCTCTGAATTTTGAACGATGATGACGCAACATTCAATTTACACGTACTTACCTTTATCAATGTTTACTATTCGATTTACAGTTCAACTGTACAACTGCTTACAACTTTGCATAAAAACCTGACCTAATCAAGAGAAACGGATGTCATTTTCGGATTCAGCGGTGCAAAATTGTCTTAAATCAGTTGAAAAAACACAGACAACTTACAAAAAAAATTATTTTTGTTATGTTGTGTAATCAGTTACAAGTTGAATGCGATGCTTGATACGTGATCATTTCACTTTACCAACAAATCCTTTGAATGTAACGTCATTTAATCTGAGTCTGATCACTAAAACTGTAAACGGTATATGGAAGTTTCTGTTGATTTCTTTTCCTGTGTTTGTTTCTAAAGTCACCCAGTAGAATTCATGAATATTTGAGACTGATTGATTGAAGGTATAGAGATTAGTTATTAATAAATTGTCCAAGCTTTTGGATTGGTGCCCCAAAAACGAGTTTTTCCGGTGTGTGCGTGGACTCGGAAGTAAACCTCCGTTTCCACATACATCACTAGGTATAAATTAGATAATCTTTGTACCTTATACTGTGACTGCCAACACATAATTTACTTAATGAAATTCTGTCATTCCCTTCAGCATCAAGATTTCTTGCAGATGTTGACAGGGAAAGACTTTGATAATTATTGGAAATGTCCACTCCTGCATTTTTAATGAACGTCTTGCTCGTCGCAAACATGCTGACCTATCTGAGATGTTGGGGGTGGGGGGTTGTTGTCTTTGTTTAGGGAGCTGGTGTCTGGATGCCAGCGGTGTAGCAGTGTTGGTTACACCCAAGCAAGTGTTGTGATTGAAACGGAAACTCTGGTGCCACATTATCCTGACAGAACACATTCTTCTCACAGGCTCTGATCCACTTGGTTAATCAATAGAAAAACAGCAAGTCTGTCCGTCATAGCTGCTCTACCTCCCAGCCTCGTGGAAACAGAATACCTATATTTTGCTTTAGATCTGTCAGATTAGTGTTTTTTCTTATTGTTACATCTGCCAGTGAGGTTTTATTTTTGCCAGCATTGGTTTGTCTGTTTGTTAGCAGGATTACTTATAAAGATGTTGATTTTTGGAATGGTGGGGTGTGGTGCAGGCAACCGTCCATTAGATTCTGTTATTAATCTGGGGCGAGTTAACTACGATGGAGGTTAGCCTTGAACCAACATAGCCCCATGCAAATAAACCAACATCTAAAGTCAAGAGTGTTCGGATCAACATTAGACTATGAGGTCAAAACCACAGTGGTTTTAACCAGTTGAATCTCAGAATACTTTGGTTATATCCGAAAGCAGTCGTCACGGGTAGCGTATTTGAAGAAACACTGATTTTCTACGTGTAATACATACTGTGTGCCAAATCAAAAACGTGTAAAAATTGCTTGTATTTATTATAAGAATGTCTGGCAAAGTTCCATGATATGATGGTAAAGGTAGTAACTAGGGCTGCATTCACACCAGGATAGTCCGGGGATCTCGGTTCGATTGGGTGGGGAATGCCGAGAATTTTCACACCTTCATTTGGTTTGGTTTGCATTCACACTGCACTTTACTAAAGCGGACCAAACTGCCTGGACATTGTCATGCAGATAACAACAACTGCTCGTTTTGGGGCACTGTAGCTGAAACCACTACTGACCAGGAAGAAAAAATCTCAGCGAAGAAGAAAAATATGGCTCATTGATTGTCCAGGACCAAAAATGGAAATCCGTGCCCTTCAGCCAGGTTGTTTTTCCACCACAAACAAATGTCCACAAGACATTTTTTTTTTTAACTTTTCTCCTCGGCTTTCTCCAGTAAAAGGATTTCTTGGATTCACGCGGTTGTCTTTGTTGTTATTTTCTACCCAAAATGCACTATGGTAAATGTCACTTCCTCTTCTGAGACTACATGTTGCTATGGCTACACAAACACTGAGGGGGCACTTCCACCCTTCGGCTCGCTGGATAGTCTGTTTGCATTCACACTGCAAATGAAGCGCACCAGGGTTCACTTACAAGTGAACCTTAGTTCACCGCTTGAAACCCCTGGTTTTCAAGCAGACCAGAGTCTGCTTGTTTGGTGCGCACCAGGGTTCGATTGCGCATTCAGACTGCACCAGACACATCGTATTCTCCACGGAAGCGGACCGTGTGGGTTCAAGTCTCAGTGTTTTACTTTTGTTTTTTTACTCACCTAGAGAAGAAAAAGTACTGTTACTCTAATTTCAACCCTATTGGAGCATCATTTTAATTATCATTTTAATTAAAATAATCCTAAATGGTTGTATCAGCTTACAAGGGTTTAATCTGTTGTCTTTCTAACAGTTACTGTATATGCACGTGTGTATTTGAGCAAAGATTTTAATATAAATACTGAAATTACAAAAATCATAGGTGGGTAAGTAGGTTTCAAAAGTTGTTTAAATTACTATGTAAAGTCTTATGAGAAAATTAATGAATATTCAGTATTAATGAGACTATTTTTAATATAACAGTCAAATATTTTAAACAGTTTTTTTAGTAACGGTTGCTCAAAATGTATCACGCAACCACTAACATACATTATGAAAGTGTATCTTTGATGAGTTGGGCAAATCCAATTATTTGATAGTTTTGTAGAGGAATAAACAAGACGAGACGCGAGCGTTGCAGACACAGACTTTATTCCTCTGACAGCAAAGTAAGAATCAACTCGCGGTGCCAAAGCCAACCTTTTATACATCTTACACATTCCTTTCTTTGGCACCGAGAATACACTTCATTACCATAGTGTACATTACATCTCAATATATTCACACTTGCAGTCCAAAGTGTGAAGGCACATCTTAACATCTCTTTCCCCCCCCAGCACTTTGGCGCCTAAGTCTGCCTCTCATTCTTTCAACTCCCCCCCCCCCAGGGTGCCACAGCACCTGCATTCGTCTCTCTCGCCTGAGACACATGCATTACCATGTCTCACTCCTTCCTTCCATTCCCAAAGTCACTGGGTGCAAGTAAGACCTCCCGTCATTCCCCCCCCCCCCCCCCGCCGAACACCCAGAAGGGGCCTTAACCGTCACGTGCCTTAGGCTTGATCAATCACCCGTACCGGCTGTAACGTGGAGCCGCCGGGCTGACCGAAGGACCTTTCTACTGCGGTGGATAGGGACGAGACTCGGTCTCTGGTGCACAATTCTCTGTAGGGGGAAAAGGTGGGGAGGGGAAAGTTTTGGTCTCCTGCCAACAGTTCTCTGAAGGGGGAAAACAAACTTGTGGTCCCCCCACGGGCAGGCGACCACACTGGGGAACCCTGGGCCAGCACCACCTGCTCATCTGCCAAAACATAAGTTGGCTTCAGCCTGTCTATGCAGATGGTTTCCTGACGCCCCCCCCCCAAAAAAAAGTATAACACAAAATTTTTCGCCCCGTTTCCAAAACTCTGAAATGGCAGTCGTAAGGCGGATGCAGTGGGGTTCGGTGGGCGTTGTGCCTAACGAAAACAAACTTGCCGTTCTCAAAACGCTTCGGAACAAATGTGCGGGGAAAACAGTGGTGTACCGGCCCCGGAACGCTGCTAGCCCTTGCCCCAGGAAAAAATGCTCGCGGACGAGTCGGTACTGGGTGCGGGACTTTACGGCAAAAATTTACCTGGGATCCGCAACAGTTGACAAAAAACAAGCTCCACCCGGGAAGCTGCCAAATCTTCTTTGGGTGCGGAATGCAACCCCAGTAGGACCCAAGGCAAGCAGTCAACCCAATTTGCGTCCTTCAACGAGGGTTTGAGCACTGCTTTAAGCAACCTGTGGAACCTCTTGCACAAACCGTTAGCCTGCGGGTTGTACGCGGTGGTTCGGTGGATTCTGACCCCCAAGCTCTTGGCCATCGCGGACCAGAGTTCTGAAACAAACTGTAGACCCCTGTCAGAAGTGATGTCCCACGGGGACCCAAACCGTGCAACCCAGGATGACAAAAATGCACGGGCCACATCGGCGGATGTGGTGGAAGCCAGTGGAACCGCCTCTGGCCAACGCATGGTGCAGTCCACTATTGTTAAAAGGTGCGTGAACCCCTGCGATGATGGAAGGGGGCCCACCAAATCCACCTGTACGTGGTCGAACCTCCTGCTTGGGATCCAGAAAGGTTCGAGGGGGAGGAAACTGAACCATGTTTACCAGTTACATGTTGAATGTTGGTAGTGATTTTCAAAATTGCGGCCAGGTGCCGTTGCTGCCTGGCCAACCACGGTTCCGAGACTTTGGCCATTTTGTAGGTTTGGGGCTTGTGGTCGACAAACGCAGTAAATTCGTGACCCTCGAGCCAGAACTGAAAATGACACGTGGCCAGGTGGAGAGCCAACAGCTCCCTGTCAAAAGCGCTATACTTACGCTCGTTGTCGCGCAAAGTACACTACCGTTCAAAAGTTTGGGGTCACCCAGACAATTATTTTGTGTTTTCCATGAAAAGTCACACTTATTTACCACCATGAGTTGTAAAATGAATAGAAAATATAGTCAAGACATTGACAAGGTTAGAAATAATGATTTGTATTTGAAATAATAATTTTTTCCTTCAAACTTTGCTTTCGTCAAAGAATCCTCCATTTGCAGCAATTACAGCATTGCAGACCTAACATGATTGCACAAGGGTTTTCTAATCATCCATTAGCCTTCTGATGCAATGAGCAAACACATTGTACCATTAGAACACTGGAGTGATAGTTGCTGGAAATGGGCCTCTATACACCTATCTAGATATTGCACCAAAAGCCAGACTTTTGCAGCTAGAATAGTCATTTACCACATTAGCAATGTATAGAGTGTATTTCTGATTAGTTTAAAGTTATCTTCATTGAAAAAAAGTGCTTTTCTTTCAAAAATAAGGAAATTTCTAAGTGACCCCAAACTTTTGAACGGTAGTGTACGTCTGAAAAAGGCGAGTGGTTGCCAAGAACCGGAGACGTACTGTTCTACCACGGCTCCTACCGTGACATCAGATGCGTCTGTCGTAAGCGCTAACCATGCCAATGTGGACGGGTCGGCCAGCAAAGCCACGTTAGCGAGCGCTGCCTTGGCGCCTGTGAATGCCTGGGCTCAATCGGGGATCCAGTCAACGCTATCAGCAGGTTTCTTTTTCTTGAGCATGCTGTATAGCGGCTGCAGCAGCTGTGCTGCCCGGGGAAGGAAACGGTTGTAAAAATTGACCATCCCCAACAATTCCTGCAGCGCCCTCACTGTCTGCAGATGCAGGAACTCTGGCACCGCTCGTACCTTGTCTGGCAGCAGAACCACGCCCTCCAGCAAGATGGAGTGGCCCAAGAAATCGATCACCGGCAGCCCGATCTGACACTTCGTTGGATTAACTATCAACTCGTGTGCTTCCAGCCGCCGGAAAACTTGCATCAGATGGGCGAGGTGATCCTCCTCTGACACGCTAGCCACCAGAATGTCATCTAAGTAGACGAAAACGAATGGTAAGTCACGGAGCACCGTGTCCATCATCCTCTGAAAAGTTTGGGCTGCGCCTTTTAACCCAAACGGCATGTGTAAAAACTCAAAAA
This sequence comes from Pholidichthys leucotaenia, assembly GCA_020510985.1. Lineage (NCBI taxonomy): Eukaryota > Metazoa > Chordata > Actinopteri > Cichliformes > Pholidichthyidae > Pholidichthys > Pholidichthys leucotaenia. The sequence continues at coordinate 89,937,598 of CM035840.1, read as the reverse complement.
GGCCGAAAGGAGTTATCACCACCATTTTTGGGACGTCCTCAGCGCAAACCAGGACCTGGTGGTAGTCGTGGACCAGATTCACTTTAGAAAAAATGTGCATCCCTGCTAGGTGCACGGAAAAATCTTGAATGTGTGGAATGGGGTAACAGTCATGTTCAGTGACATTGTTCAGGCGACGGAAATCACCACACGGTCACCACAAACCATCAGCCTTAGGTACCATGTGCAGCAGGGACGCCCAAGGGCTATTGGAGCGCATAACGATCCCTAACTGTTCCAAGTTAGCAAATTCCTCACGCACGATGGCTAGCTTAGCTGTGTCCAAGCGGCGTGGACATGCAAAAACCAGCAGGCCCTTCGTCGTGATGAAATGCTCAACTCCATGCATGGTAACGATAGTGGAAAAGGTGGGCACCATAAGCCCGGGAAACTCGGAAAGCAAATGCTGATACTTGTCCCCCGAGGCTAAAAAATTTGCATGTGCTGGGGGCCCAACTCCCCAAGCCATACAAGGTAGTGAAGCAAAAGACACAGCATCCACTAAACGTCTGTTAGCAACATCGACAAGGAGACCATAAGCAGACAGAAAATCAGCACCTAAGATAGGAACCAAATATGCAGCTACCACAAAGTCCCACTTATAGTTGCGTCCATGCAAACATACAGTCACTGACCTTTCCCCGAAAGTCCTGATGGGGGAGCCATCTGCCAGCCTATTGGCACTGACTGACAAAATGAGGCTTTTCTGGGATCCAGAGTCCACCAAAAGCCGTCTGCTGGAACGCGTGTCCTCAATGAAAAGCAGCTTCTCCCTGTTGCCAGCGGTCATAGCTGCTACTGACCGCCGGCTTGCACGTTGTGCATCGGCGTCAAAATGCTGGCGATAGAAGCATGTCGTCCCATTACTGCGTCTCCAAGTGGCCGTTCTGGCTACCACCCTCAGCTTCTCGACCTCTGCTGGCTCCGCCGATGATTCGGGTCTCACAGCCTGGACGCCAAAGCTCCTGTTTGCCAGGATGATGTGGTCTGCTTCTTCAGCCAGGGAGTGGTAGTCCCTGGCCGCCAGCAGTGGGGAGTTGGCCAGGATTGCCCCCACCGAAGCCGGTAGTTTCTTCAGGAAGAGGTGGGCAAAGAAGAAAGATTCGCCATCCATGCCCATGAACGCCAGCATACTTTCCATCAATTCCACAGCCGATCTGTCTCCTAGCTCCGAGTGGGAGAGGAGCTTTTCTGCTCTCTCTCTGTCTGAGAGGGTGTAACGTCGTAACAGCAGCTGTTTGAGCGTGTTGTACTTTACGTGGGCTGGAGGGGCTCAGAGCAGACTCAGGCACGCGGGTCCAGCGAAACCACCATGTAATGGTATTTAGTCTCGTCCGCCGAGACTCTGCGGATAGCGAACTGCGCTTCCGCATGGATGAACCAGGCTGCCAGGTCATGAAGCCAAAAGTCGGGAGGTTTTTACCGCTACGGCGCATGTGGCCGGGGGTCCCAGACGAAATCCTATAGTGGACGTTCCCGCAGAGCTGCTCGGTCCGTCTTCCATTTTCACGTCAAGTCACAGTGTAGAGGAATGAACAAGACGAGACACGAGTGTTGCAGACACAGACTTTATTCCTCTGACAGCAAAGTAAGAATCAACTCATCGTGCCAAAGACAACCTTTTGTACATCTTACATATTCCTTTCTTTGGCACCGAGAATGCACTTCATTACCATAGCATACATTACATCTCAATACAAGTGTGAAGGCACATCTTAGCATCTGTTTTCTCCCCCAGCGCTCTGGCGTCTAAGTCTGCCTCTCATTCTTTCAAACCCCGCCCCCCCCCCCCAGGGTGCCACAGCACCTGTATTCGTCTCTCTCGCCAGAGGCACATGCATTAACCATGTCTCACTCCTTCCCCTCGTTCCCAACATCACTGGGTGCGAGTAAGACCTCCCGTCGTGCCACCACAGTTTATTATTTTTTTAAATATATTAAAAATGAAGATTTTTTTTAATTGTTGATTTGTCCTCACATTGTAGAATCACCCACGTAACGCTCACTACTAATTATATCATCACCTGGCAGCTGTGTCTTCTGTCATTATTTACTGTCTTCTTCAGTTACTTTGTTTCTACTCCAGCTCCTGAGCTGTCGTAGCAATGACACAACTTTAATACAGTGTTTGCGAATGTTTGCTGGAACTATAGTTTTGGGAAATACTTGTGTTGTTCAGTGATGCATTGGACTATGTAAGTAGCACTATTGTACTTTGATCGGTGTATTTGAGAAACACTTGAGTCGCAACTGCATGGTTCATACCACGGAAGTTGCTACCTTAGTAGCAATGATCCTTCTGGGAAACACACCCCTGCATGACCAAAAGGTCAAGATTCAAAAGAAGTGAATGTGCGGCCCTTGTTGGATGTTGGAATGGTCACCAGCAGAGGCGTCTGTCTGCTATCAGCTAGCATGCTAACAGGCCAAACTCAAATGGTTTACAATTGTTTTCTTCACTCCATTAACAGCTAATGTAAGAAATAGAAACAGTCTGAATATTTGAGAATCATTTCGTCACAGGTGTAGGTATTCAAAATGATTAAATACACCACTATATAATGTGGTTCATTATCCACAACGGTCTGTGTCTGTGTGAATGATGAAACGTTTGCTGATATTTTAAGAGATAGTCTGAATAGCTATACATATGGAGGGAGTAAAGAATAAAGGAGATTCAACATTGAAATGAGAGCAACACAAACTGTAAAAAATATTGCCGTGAAGAAAAATGAAAATATGAAGAAAATGAACTTGGCTAAGGTTTGCGCTCTCTGGGTCCTTGTAGGTATTGCTAATTTGAAATGTAGGCCAGGTAAAGTCAGGACCAACTCACACTGTCCTATGTGTGTGATACTAATAGATATTTGTGTCCCAAAATCCATAATGTTTGACTAGTGGGACCACTTCATACTGTTCTTCAGAGTGGAACATACCCAGGTCAGCATGATTTGGGAGAGGTAGTCCTAGGAATGGAATGAATGCAAATGCTCACACCCTGCTTGCGTTGCGTGTTTGTGCAACTTGTACAGCCTATGCCATATCATCAGTCCTACCGTTCCTCTCGACAATCATTTCACAGTTGCAACAAGTTGGTCCGATGCAGAGCTCTAGTGCAGATATGAAAATACAGAGCCAACGCGATAAAACCCTAAGGACATGGAGGTATTTGTTAAAATGTTTGACCAAGTTTAGGCAGCAGAGAGAAGAGCAGGGATGTCAACACAGTATGGACTCACTATACAGGGTGATTGGATGCCAGCAGGAGACGTGAAGGGAGACAATCACTGTTGGCATGGTATGGACAAATCTTAACCACACTGTAAAACCTAACAGTACTTCATAATAAAAGAAGTAAGTCAATATACTGTATCTTAATCCTTTAAAAAAAAAAAACTGGAGTCACTCATTTCTACAAATTAAAGCGTACCTGTGGTGGTCGTGAAGACGCATTTGACTTGAAAACATTATGAAAAAGTATTTCGTATTTTGGTAAATAATTTTTGCCAGCCATATACCACCAGACATATATTCAAATTGGACCTTGGCCATGGGCAGCCAATGAAAACTGTGGGTGCAGCCATGACACATGCGGATGTGACGTCACTCCGTTGATACTCAACAGTCAATGCTCCGCCTGTATGAGAGACTAGGGTGCTGTTGTGAGTGTTTTTATTCTATTATGGCTGAATTGTCGGACTCTGAGGAAGAATTTGTCCAACATGGCTACAGGTTTGAGCCAGAAAGGTCTTCTGAGGGTTAAAGTGACGAAGTGGTCCTCACACACAACGCAATTTCGTCTGAAATTATTCGTCTGTGCCCTGTTTCCGTTCCGATCTTCTGACAAGGTGAGCTGGGTTTGAGTACACAAAAAAAAGCGTTTCTTTGTTTTTTTCGCTTATTATTCAGACATCCAAAGGCTTTACATTCCGCCATGTTGCGATATCCATATCGCATTGTATGTTTTTGTTTTTACAAGAGCAACGAGTGTCTGCTGCTCTGTATATAGTTGTAGAATCATCTTCCGTGTTGCGGCAGTTACGAGATCAGATGAGACAAGCAGCTGAATTTAAGCATTTATTTATTTATTTTCTACTCGTTTTAGTTCTGCATTTAATATGAATCCTGAGTTTGAAATAAACGTTTGAATTTGAATATCCCCGAAGCCGCTGCACATCCGGGTACTCAGATCGCAGTTTTAGAATTATCGGCATTTACGAGCTCAGATCAGAAAAGACGGCTCGCAGAATTTAAACATTTATTTATTTATTTTCTACTCGTTTTAGTTCTGCATTTAATATGAATCATGAGTTTGAAATAAACGTTTGAATTTGAATATCCCCGAAGCCGCAGCACATCCGGGTACTCAGATCGCAGTTTTAGAATTATCGGCATTTACGAGCTCAGATCAGAAAAGACGGCTCGCAGAATTTAAACATTTATTTATTTATTTTCTACTCGTTTTAGTTCTGCATTTAATATGAATCCTGAGTTTGAAATAAACGTTTGAATTTGAATATCCCCGAAGCCGCTCCACATCCGGGTACTCGAGGCTCAGCCAATACTGATCCAGATCGCGGTGTCAACGAAATTACATTACAGGAAGCGTCCTGGAAGTCCCTGTAGCCGCTAGTATGGCTGTACCCATGTTTTGCTGACATAGCTGAACCAGCAGATCAGCAATGAATTTATATCAAATTGCTCTGAACGTGAATTTCAACTTAAACTTGAACTAGAACGTGAGACAGGGGCTCAATATAATATCTTTTTTTTCACTACCACCACAGGTACGCTTTAAAGCAGACGGACAGACGAAAATTCAATATCGCTAATTCTTATCTCAAATTGTTGTCTGAGACGAGCTAAGTCGAACCGCACATGTTTTGGTGTCAACGTATGTCGCATAAGGTGACAATGCGCTCTTGAAGTACGCTGTTGTGGAGAGCTGTCTGGCCCAGCCAAGCGATCAGCGGCTAAGATGGCCACTGACTGTGTGACGTCACCACCGGCAAACACACGCACACGGTCGGCGGCCAGTGCTGTGTTTTGCTTCATGCAACACTTGATGTTTACGTCTAAAAATCGGCAATTAAGGATATTTCTCGGAATACTTGTGGATTACAAATAGATTATTTATGAAGATTAGGATTTCAGGAATCAAATTAATATGGTTTGGCGTTGTGTTGTCTACGGGTGCGATGGTATACCTGCTGTGTTTTGCTTCATGCAACACTTAAACTTTAAAATCGGCGATTACGGATATTTCTCGGAACTACCAAATATTTTCATGATCATAAGAACGGTTAGGGAGGAAAAAACATGCTGAAGAAAGACAGTTTAACTCACCGGTTACTTATATTGGAAGTCCATCCTCCTGTGTTTTTAAGAAGCAAAGTTCTCAATTACAGAGACATACAGTGTTCCCTATTGCTTCAGCTTCTGTATTAAAGCAGACTCCAGTGAAATAGTACCCAGGTTTGTCACTCTTTCTTGTCCACATATATTTTGCAGGTGTCACGGCTCGCCGCTCTCAGGCATCTGCCTCAGCTGCGTGCACACCTGCACCTCGTTAGCGCCCTACATGTGCAGTAGACATTTCGTTGACAGCGATTTCGAGAATAAGATGCAATTTGCAAAAAGATTGGTGATAAAGAAAACGGCTATTCCAACTATATATCCCTCGATTCCCCAGTCTGACTCTGAGACAAGTGTCAGTGACAGTGGCATGAAAAGCCAGGGTGATCTACCGATGCGATCAGCTGTCAGAAAACGAGAAGTAAACAGGGTAAATTTGGTATTTTTAATATTCACTGCAAATGTTTACTAAACATTTTAAATGAATTCCAAGCTATGGATGATTTTCAAAATCAAACATGTAAAAGTAGAAGAAATTACCAATTACCAATGACAGTCCAGCTTTCAATTTTTAGGGAAGCAACATATTTGCTAAGAAAAACAAATATAAGCCTAAGATTGTAAGAGAAATGTGCTTTTAAAAATGGAACCCCAATTTTCTACCATAAAATGGTGCCCATTATAACTGTGAAATGTTATTTATTGGAATATAATAATTGCTATATCTGGAAACTAGTTATTTTCTTAATCTGTAGTGATACTCCATTGATTTTTGTATTTCTTTGTATATTTCTGCTGTGTTTTCAAACATTCATACAAAGGTGGTATAGTATGTAATATTTCTTTTCAAATTGAGAAGAATTTAGTGTGTTCAAATTATTCAAATGTATATGACATGCGACTTTGATGATTGCTGAACTATGAGAATTATAACATTGACATGAACATTAATAAACTCAATATATGATTTTACAAAACTTTATTTACATATCATTGTTCACAAATCTAATCTTGGTAGGCAAAATCCCTTGTAGTGATCAGATGGGAATGTTTCTCTGATGAGGCTCACTGCACAGGCAGGCAACATAACCCTCACTTCTTTCCCACAAATAAGGCTGAATACCCCCTCAGCACCACCCAAAACTACTTCATCATCCGATTCTTCATTTTCAATGTCATCATTTATATTGAGGTCGTCAAACTCGAGAAAATAATCGCTGTCCGAATCACTTTGCTCTCGTTCTGCCATTTTCTATTGCTGTTGTGACGTCACCAATGCCCGCACCTATCGAGAGATGGCGGTACTGCAGCCTCACTAAGTGAAGGCTGAGCTATGAGCAAATAAGGTCATTTATGGAAGCTGGTGACACATATTAAATCGCGGGAATAGACAGAATAGAATATTTTCATACAATCTGTTGATTGGTTCAATAAAAAAATGTCACTGTCCGTCTGCTTTAAACATTATTCAAAAATACACTTTTGTAGTGGTAACTTAGTTCCTGTGAGTGTACTTGCATTTTGGGGAAATTTTAAATATTGGTGATATAATTCCAGTTTGTGGCATTTACTTGTTTCATTTGAGTTAGCTTCATTATTGTTTTTTTTATTCAGGGTTTGAAATCATCAGGCTGGGCTCCAATACATCAATAATCCAGATAGTTTTTTGATCCTTTAAATTGAAATTACGAGTTGCAGTCTTGTAATCCTTGTTTAGTCAACGCACAGAATTAGCCATTTTGATGGCATAATTAAAGTAAAATTTTCATTTTTTAATTATGGGTGGGCATAACATTTGCCAATCTGTAAATTTGAATATTATTACCTCCGCCAAGGGAGGACTGGAGGTAATGTTTTCAGTGGCGTTGGTTGGTTTGTCTCTTACCAACATAACTCAAAAAATTATGAACGGATTTTGATGAAATTTTCAGGAAATGTGTGTAATGGCATGGGGAACAGATGATTAGATTTTGGTGGTGATTTGGATCACGATGCGGATGCAAGAATTTTTTAAATATTATTTAAATATTAATATTATATACTTAAATATTTATTTTATATATTAATCTGGCCCTTTTCATGTACTGCCCCTTTAAGATGTGTCCACTCAGTTACGTGTGTGGTCACGCCATAGGGCCATGCGCCTCGGCAGCCAGAAAAAGTATTAGGGGGCCTGTCCACCAAACTCACTTTTTCTGCTGTGGGCGACTATTTTTCATTCATTCTCTATGTAGTCCAGCATTTACAGCACTGAGTGCTCTCGGTGCTGTAACACTTTGTGCGGTGGCTACTTTTTATGGCGGTGCTTAGGGCTGAAAAAAGTTCAACTTGTTAGACATCTGCACTCATCAATGTCAGACTAAGCAGCCAGTCAGAATTAAGGAAGGGTGGGACATAGGACGCCAGTACAGGAAGACGACAACAATGGGTGATGGACAGTGGAGAAGCTGAACTTTAAAAAAAAAAAAATAATTATTAACAATAATATACAACAGAAATGGTAAAGTTGAGCAATTGAATACATACAAAATACCAGACAGCAAAGAGAGACAGGTGACAAAAAGGCAAAAATGCAGCATAAATTGAAATAAAAATAAATTACTAGAAAAAATAAATAAAATAAAAATAAATAAATAAACAAACAAATAAAAATAAAATAACATTACTAGGGGTTTTCAAGCAGTTTGGAGAGGCTGAACTTCGCTGCATCAAACAACCCAGTACTCTTTGATCTGACACTAAAAGGATATCATGATCAAAATTTGAAAGCAAACGCTTGGAAGAACATGTCCGCATCTGTCGACGTGCCAGGTGAGTGTTTGTGCCTTTGTCATGGTCATATTTCTTACAAGTTTGTTGCGGTAGATAATATGGATACTATGTGAATTTGTAGTTGATAACTGCAAAAAAATGGTATGATACTGCACTGTTGTGTAATATTGCTTAATAATTATGAACCTTGTCAGTAAACTGTAATGGAGAAGAGAGGAGGAAAAAAAAAAAAGAAAACCGACCTGAAAGATCTTTCCTGAAAATCTAAATGAAAGGCGCTATATAAATGCAATCCATTATTATTATTATTATTATTATTATTAACAGAGAAATGTCAGCAAAAACAATATGACTACATTATATGACTACATTATAATAATAATAACAAGAGTGTCATAATTGTATTGACCATACATTGGGGCTGGGCAATTCCACCTTAAATCAACATAATGGGTTATTGAATCTTTCAGGTCGGTTTTCTTTTTTTTTCCCTCCTCTTTTCTCCACTACAGTTTACTGACAAGGTTCATAATTATTAAGCAATATTACACAGCAATGCAGTATCATGCACACTGAACACATGATTAGATTTTGGTGATGATCCGCCAAGGCTCTTATGTTCTCATAGAGTGTTAGCAACAATACTCCAAAACTACTGGATGGATTTGGATGAAATTTTCACTAGAGGTGGCCCTTGGCCCAAAGATGAACTCATTAGATATTGGAGGTGATCCATGAGTGCATATCTCCGCCAAGGCCCTATCTCGCAATGTACAGATGGATGGCGATTTGGACGGACAAAGGGACGGAGGGGAGGACAAAGGGAGCGAGGGACGGAGCCTTGGCAGAGGTATGCACTCTCTGAGTACCCTCTAGTTATTTATAATTTCAGAAATTATCACTATAATCATCAGATTAAGACAGGTACTTTTAAACCTCTCAAAATTAATGCAGCTACGGGGCTGATGCTAAATGTTGGAAAATAAGCATTATCTCCTTAGACTGTCAGTTTACTGTGTGTTACTGTTGTACATACTGTATGTCAAAGCTTTTGTTGCTGGAATATGTGAGTTTTAGATAATTCTTGTATTTGGCACCAGAGTGGAACTATGGCAGTGATACAAACTGCTATAGCAGTACCCCCCCGAGTACCACAGTGGCAGTTGATGCTCTGACACTGAGACTACATTTGTAGCTTGGGGGGCCCTGAGTCACCGGGGACCATAGCATTTTTATACACTGCCCTATGGAGGAAACAGCTATGCCAAATGTGTTGTGTTGTTATGTAAGTTGTCATAACTACAATGTGGTGACAAACCTTACACTGTAAAAAATAACTAGGGTTTTTCTACATTAAAAAAGTTTGGGCTGCCTTAAAATTTTAAGTTGACTGAACTTGAATTTATGTGTTAATATGATTTATGTGTCTTTACTACTTATCTTCTCAAGTTCAGTCAACTTAAAATTTTAAGGCAGCCCGAACACTAACTTTTTTAAGTTGAGACAACTTTTTTTGACAGTGTAATAGAAATAATACAGTAAGTAAAACTTGAATGGTAGTTTAGTGTGAAGAAGATACATTTAAATTAACTCTTTTTATATAACTCAGTTTGCTCAGCTGAAAAAAATTAGATGTGCTTGAATGGTTTGAGTTAACAAACTTAAATGATTCAAGGGAGTCGGTTTCGTCAAACACTTTGAGCTGAACTAGCTCATCAGATTTTACAGTGTAGTGAGAGTTTCCTCTCTCACTTTTAGTTGCTGGCTTTCCTACTCTGAAGGAAAATGCATATTAAATAAATAATTCTTTAAAGTTTGTGTAAAAGTTTCAGCACATGCAGAATTTTTCTGACTTGACGTTCATCAGTTAAATGAGTGTCTTGAAGGATGAGGAATAAAATAAAACCTTCTTGCTGCACCCCAACCCCCCACAGTCCTAACCAGAGTAGGAAGTTCGGAGGCACAGCGAGGGGAGGGGTTCAGGAATGTGCAGGGTCTCCTCCACTCAAAACTCCAGCCTACTTGGCTCGAGCTTTCCTCACACACTAGCAAACAAACACATTCACACTTGCGTGTGCACAAGCAGCACACAAAAAGATAGGTTGTATGAGAAGGTGAAAGAGCACAGCCACCCAGCAGGATGTTTGCTGAGTGTTTTGCTTTCGATGCTCACTTGGACTCCACCGGCCTTTAAAGGCTGCCTGCAGATATGACATATTCACAAACATCCCCCGCGGTTTTCACAGAGCATTTACATGCCCTGAAAGACTCTCGCAGGCCTCTCTTGGATCACCACCGTCGCTTATGCTCTGTCTTTGACACATTGCAGAGCTTTGAGGAAACTTGGAGGAAATGAGCAGCACATTTTCTTCCTGCTAAAAAAAAAATAATACTAATAAAGCCTTCTCTCTCAAACCAGCAGGCTCTCTTATGCGCCCAGACGGCTCCTCCATATTAGCCTCCTTGGCTTCTTACACCCACTGTTGTCTATTGATTTAATTTATGGATTCAGTTAGTTATCTGCTATCAAGGGTACAGCGCTTTTCCTCCCTCACGGGGTCACAGAGGGAAAGTGAGGAGGAAGCAGATGACAATGTAAAGCATTTCCATTGTGGCCAGAAAGCCTTGGTGACTGGATTCAGTTTCTTGGGCTCCCACAGTGCCCCCCCCCCCCCCCCCCGCCATATATCTTGGTCGCTGTATCTGTTGCTCTCGCCTGCAGCAAAGGGCAAACCTCAAAGAGAAAAATCCATATACAAGTAAGAGCAGCCCCAGTTAGTGTGTCTGCCTGATAAAGCTGACTTTGATGGCAGTGATAGTCCAGACGCCAGCCTAAATGTGGCCTGCTCAGGGTGTATGATCTGCGGCAGCCATTGTCCACAGGATTAAAGCCATGCCATACTCCAAACTGAAGGGAAGAGGGCTTTTGCTTCAGCCCCGCTTTGTTATTTAAGTGTGAAAAATGATAAACTATCGAAGCATTTGAAGATTAAGTTAACAAAACAAAGAACTAGTTCTAAATTTTTACACTCACAGTTAAATGCTGTTCAATCTAGGGTCCCCTTAAGCCTTATTCATGCTGCATTTTCCCTCCAGTCCACTTTGGTCCGTGTGCACTTTGGATGAGCCCGGCACGCACATGGTGCTGTTTATGCTCACTTTTTTCATCTACCCAGGCCAAGCGATTGACGCATGCGCACAACCATCATTTGTACTTTCACTCCCGCCCGATAGGTAGCGCCAATGCACTGACCTGCCAGGATTTTCACCAATGAAGAAACGCTGCTTGCTTTCTGCTGTTTGACTTCCTGTTTTCACTTCTTTTCCACAAAGATGCTGCTGCTGCTGAAGTATTTATGTATGATTCATGTGTGTTTATTCTCGTCTTCCGCTTCTTTGTTGTCTTCTTCATCTACTTAGTCTTGGTATGCTGTGCCGATATTGCCACCTCGTGAATGGGACGTTCAGCCTTGCGCATGCACTTTTCAACGCGTTCAGTTCGTGGGCAGGCGGCGCAGTCACAAAATTTGGGCTGCACGCAGCCGTCCGCGGTCAAGCACTGCGGACACTAGCAGAGTGGAGACGATAACGTAAATTTCGTCACACAAGGTTTCTGGTTACAAATACGCGGACAGCAGAGGTGCAGCATGAATCCAGCTTTACATGACAACAGCATAAAACTAGAGGCTTATGTTGTTTTTTGTCATTCATTTACATGGCAGCAGCATTCGGGGGCCTGAAACTTATCATTTAAAAAATGGCTCCACAGCGTCTTCCTCTTCTTCTTTTGGCTGCTTCCATTAGAGGTTGCTCCAGCAGACCATCTGCTGCCATCTCACCCGATCTCTTGCATCCTCTTCTCTCACACCAACCCTCTCCATATCCTCCTTCACTGCATCCATGCCCCCTCTCCTCCTCTTCTGTGATTTTTGACCAATAGTAGCCCAATTTCCACTGGCACCCTGTCAGTTAATAACAACGGTGGTGGTCACTGGTATCCTGGGCCTCGACCAATCCACCATGGAAGTCTCATTCATGATGATCCACATGTTTGAGGCGGCAAAGATTTTATGCCGGATGCCCTTCCTGACACAACCCTCCCCATTTATCTGAACTTTTGGGACCAGCACTAGGAGTACACTGGTTTGTGCTCACCCCCGTAGTTGGACTTAAAAAATGGCTCCACAATGTAATCTTTTTGAAATGCCACCATCGGGAGGTCATGGGTTCAAGTCCTGGCCGGGTCATACCAAAGACCGTATAAAAATGGTACTTCCTGTCTTCTAGCTTGGTGCTCAGCAAAAATAGAATGGAGGAAGGAAAGTTGGTTACCTAACCACAGGGGGTGCACAACCCAGTGTACTCCCTGTGCTGGTTCCAAGCCCGGATAAATAGGCAGAGTTGCGTCAGGAAGGGCATCCGGTGTAAAAATCCTTGGCAAATCGACATGTGAATCATCGTGATATAAGGCAATATAAGCTATGGTGACCCCGAAAGGGGGCAGCCAAAAGACAAAAAAAAAAATGTTTTCTGATGTCTGAAATGTATGAAAATAAAGCACAGATGATTTCAGAGCATTTATTCCTTGGACTGGCACCCGCTGTCATTTAGATCTCTGTGATCTTGTATGAGGCAGGGGTCACCAACTGGCACCACACATGCGCGCGCGCGCGCACACACACACACACACACACACACACACACACACACACCAAGGCCAACCCGGGACAGGCACACTTCATTTCAGGTCTGTATCCACGAAATGAAGTGCTGTTGTGAAATTAAGTGTATTTACTGGGGCTGTGGGGCACTTCTTCCTCTATTCTACCGCGAGTAGTCTGTCCTGGGATGCAGAGGTGAGGTCGCTGGTTATGGAGGCCCTTTTCATAGCCTCCGATATCACGTAAAAACTCCATGTGTTACTGAACATGAAAAGTTCCCCCTTCCCCTTGCCTGTAATCATGGAGTTACAGCTCCATCCATGCTATAACAGAGATTACTGTTGAGATTTTAAAAAAAAAAATGTTGAAGGAATTCTGTAGTAGGGAATTATACTTTGTGTCCATTTTCTTTGGGGGGTTTTTTTTGTCTTAGAGTTTGAAACAGTTTTTCTGCACTGAAAATATTGTATAGAGGTGGACTTTTTGTGAAATTTTGTTTTTAGATATTAATCTTTTCATGAGGTGCATAAAGATTCCCACACCTAGTTCGGACCTCAGCTGGGGAGGAGGACCGACTTATTGGACCTCTTGCAGTTTTATGCTGCATTCAGACCAGGATAGTCCTGGGGTCTCACTTTGACTGGGCAGGGAATGCAGAGAATTTTCACACCTTCGTTTGGTTTGGTTTGCATTCACACTGTAGCAGGCCAAACTGCTTGGACAATGTCACGCAGTTACAATAACTGCATGTTTGGGGCGCTGTAGCCGAGACCACCACTGACCAGGAAGAAAAAATCTCGGCAAAGAAGAAAAATCAGGCTCGTCGATTGGCCAGGACCGAAAATGGAAATCCGTTCCCTTCATCTGGGTTGTTTGTCCGCCACAAACGGGATATTTTTTAACTTTTCTCCTCAGCTTTCACCGGTAAAGGGATTTCTCGGATTCATGTGGTTGTCGTTATTGTTATTTTCTACATGTTGCTATGGTTACACAAACACCGAGGGGCACTTCCACCCTCTGGTCTGCTGGATACTCCATTTGGATTCACACTGCAAGCTGAGTGCACCAGACTTTGTTTGCAAGAGAACCAAGACCCCCGTTTTCAGGGGGACCAGACTTCGCTTGTTTGGTGCGCACCAGAGTTTCAATGCACATTCAATCAAATGAACCAAACTATCTGTGGAAGCCACTGCTTCGTTCTTTGGTCTGGACCAAACAGTGGCCGTCTGAATGTGCCCTAAGTTGGTGACCCCTGGTATAAGGTATTAGATCCATATTAGGAGTGTTTCAATTTCCAGGGATGTTTTCGCAGTCTGTGCTTTTTGTGTTCTTGTTGTTGTCTTCCTCCTAATATTACATTATATATCCTGATCTGGGAGAAACAATGAGAGAGAAGGGGGAGAGGAACCACCATTTTATCCACCAGATAGCAACAAACAGATATGGATAGAGAAAACCTCCAAACAGACTCCATGCCTGAAACCTCAGCGTAAAAAAGCTCACTGTTCGCTGATACATGTGTTAGTAGGCCTATGTCCACTCCAGGTAGGAAGCGCTACTATGTTATTTTGTGAATACAATTTGATTTAGTATACATGTAAACAAATGAAATTACCCTCATGAAAAAAGAATTATCGTCTCAATAGCGCAGCCACACAACACCAGCTGCTGTCTTTCAGCACCACACCTCCGGACTGCATCATTTAGAGGTAGAAAAATTATAAGGATGTAGACTTTTATTATAATACCAAACACAAACATAAAGTTATAAAAGTTGAAAATAATAATATCAATCCAATAAATCTCAACAGAATCAAAAGAAACAGTAGCTCTCCCAATGAGCGCTCGCGCACCGTCTCCAGATGAAGGTAGGGCTCCCTATATTTACATGCTGAGTTATAAAAAATATAGTGTAGCCCATCTGTAGCCTAAGTGTGTGTGGTCTATCTTTGCGTTTTGCAGTGTGGAGCTCATGTGAGCAGGGATGAGGTGGGGAACTTTTGCCCCAGCTGTTGTGCACCATAGGTTTTGTCCTGTGTTGTTGCAGTAAATACTCAAATCAATCCAGGTGGAGTTATATTTGTGTTTTTTGTTCATATATTTTGTTATTCAGTATATGTTCTGTATAGCTTCTACAGTTGTCTGTCTTCCACAGTGGTCAGGAGAAAATAAATGCTGGGGAGCAGGGTTTGACATTAACACCCACCACTGGCGGGTGAATTTCACCGGTGGCGGGTAAGGCAGCCACTCTCACTAGCCCCTTTGGCGGGTTGTGGTTTTCTCAAGCAGCATCTAAATATGAGTAATAAACCTATCGCAGTGTGAGACTATAAAACTAAAACTCACATGAGCACTATCTGCACACACACAGTGTCTTCTCATTGGTCCAACTATCGTGGTCTGGCTCAACTTCCAGCGTGGTACACAGGACAGCTCCAGGGCAGGCTGGAGTACAGGAGAAACCGCGGACGCTGTGCTCCGCAGGTCGGTTCATTTTGTGGCCAGAAACGGCGACAACTGACAGCAGGCCAGCCAGCAGAACACACCTGTCCCCGCTGTCAGCGATCAGATCACCAGGGGAATTTCACCAGATTCTCTGTTGTCCCCCGGTAAGTAGTTAATAAACACCCACATCAGCTCCTACCTCTGTGGTTAAATATGATTATTTTTAGAGCAAGACGCTCCCGTTTACTGTCCAGTATGACAGAGAGGAAAAAAGTGACTAAACTTTGATATGTTGCTGTTTAAAGAGCAAATGAAGATTCTTCTGAGGTGAACTTTCGTTTATCTTTAATTATCTATGATACCTGTGATATGCAGCTTTTTCATGGATGTTAAACCTCTAATTATATATTTTTAATATGCTGATCCAGGGGTGTCCAACATGTGGCCCATGAGCCAAAAACAGCCAACCAGGGGTCCAAGTTTTTCTCTAAATTTACAGCTTTCTTTCTAGTAAATTTCTAACTTTTTCTATTACTTAGAATTGTTCATGTAAATTTGAGACATTTTTCTCCTTAAGATGAGACTTTTTTCCTCATCAGTTTTCTTTTTCTTCTTTTTTCTGGTGGAAACAGGTAGTGTCAATTTAGATTAAATCCATCAGCAACTACTAATGATGTTGTGCAGCCCTGAACGGGTGTCCCAATTCATAGGGGTCATTTTCAACCTCTATCAAGGGCCAAGGGGTAGGAGTAGGCAAAGGGGAAGGGGTAGGGATACAAATAAGAATTGTGACGGACCTGTACTTCACTCTCATATTGCAAATATTTTTCTACTCTTTTACAGCATTTACTGCTGTTAATAAATAATTAAACAGTGTTTCTCTTGCTATTTTTATTTATGTATAAGGGTCATTGACATTTAAAATGGTTGTAAATTTAGTTCAAGTAAATTTTAGCATGCGATACTCAAGTTTGATCATATTAAACATAATTTTCCAACCACAAAATTGTGGCTAGTGGCTAGTAACCTTGGAACATCATTAGCCACAGTGGCTGGTGAGCAAAAAAGTTAATGTCAGGCCCTGCTGGGGAGGGTTTGCGCTCCAGATTGGATCCAAGATTCACCTGACAATCGCCTGGTATTTTACCAGGAGTTGGTAAAGGTTTCAAATGTTCTCAGTGGCAAAAGCTTTGCAAATAGTTGCCAATCATTGTAAACGCTGTTGCTAACATTTGTTAATTTTCGCCAGCTGCTTTCAGAAACACTTTTGCATCAGTGTTGCAAATGGTTGTTAAAGGTCACTAAACGTTGTTAATTGTTGCAAATGACGGAGGTAAACGCTGATGTTTGTGAAGATTCCTCAGAAAAGTTGGCAAATCCAGAAATTGTCACATTCGTCTACATTCGCCACTCTGTGAGATACTATCCTCATGTTTTCAGCTGAAAAGAGAACAAGATCAAAAACAACAAGGGCTGCAAATGCTAGATTTTCTGCATCATTTCTGATGACAAGGAAAGATGCACATGTGACCATGTGGCAACCTGTTTCTAATCAAATCGCTGTGAAGGAAGGTATTTATGTGCAGACACGGGTTCTACTGTAGTGCTGCTGTAAAAATCACACTGCCACCTACTGGCTTGGCACACATAACGTTTTCTACAGCTTTTTCAGATCTGTGTGAATGAGGATTGTTTCAGTAACAGTGTCGTATGAGTGCAAATTCTTTTTTTTATGCAAAAGAGCAACTTTTACATTTTCAAGAAAACTGTTGTGTAAACACATCCTAAGTGTAAAGTACTTAATTTGTAGAGGAATCTAATCCTTGTCGTTGAATCACTGAGAATGAATGAAACTGCTGGTCTTCCCCATAAAAGTGCAGCATAAAGAAACAAGCAGCAGCTTTTTTTTTTTTTTTTTTTTTTTTTTTTGCAATGTTTCAGAGCAGTGGACGCATCTCCACTTGTCAAGCTACATCAGGAGAGATGAAGTGTATAGGGGTTGGCCCATGAGCTTGGTGAGGAGATGTTAGTATGGAGGGGAAGCTGTTGTTTGTCTGACTGTCCCTGACACTCGGCCTCCCATTCATCTCACTCCAAGGCTGTGAAGCTGTGTTTACCCTGGGGCGCAGCTCTTTTCTGCTGCTCCCTCTGCCCTTTTTCCCTCCTCTCCATTCTCTTTTCATGCCATATTTAAAAGCATTACTGGATGATCATCAAGGATTGCCGCTGAAACTTTCGAGCCCTCATTTTTGTGTACCTAACAGTTATTACCAAGACTCACCCTGAAGTGCAAGGAATTGAACACAAGATATGTTTTTTTTTTCCTAATTGTAAACCTGTGGATAGACATGAGTAAATTGTGTTAAAGAAAGATGTATTTACAGACTAATGGAATGACATGTTTGTTTTTTCCTTAAATATCACAATTTGTATTTGCTGTTTGCTTGAGTCAACTATTTTATCTTAAATTGTGGAATTAAATTTGGACAAAATTGCAATTTCATGCCAAATTATTCTTTAATTTACAATCCTTTAGACAGCTTTAGTTACTTGGGCTTTAAGGGCCACATTTCATTATTATGATTTATACTTTTTGTTTAACCTTCTTCTTGTGTTAATTTTCTGTTACTTTGTGTTAAGGGGTTGGTTTTGACCCATGTCTCAAATCAGCCATAAAATACCCTCAAAACAAAGATTTATCATCCAGTTTGTTGCTTACCTCTTGGTTACCTTGTTAGGCTTCCTTATCCATGACAAGATTGGTTTTAATATTTTTGGTGTGCACCCCTGGGCCTTTCTTTTTACAGCATACCTCTCGTTTTCAATCTAAAAAAAATGGTAAAATGAATCTCAAGGGAATTATGTAAATAAAAAAAAGTTGTTATGTTACCTTTCTATTACTGAAACGTATGAGAACACGTCTAAAATAATTTTTTTTTTTATTTTAATATTATTAACTATAGTAACATTTGGGGTGTTAGGGTCAGTTTTGACACATATATGTCTACTTAGCAAAGAAGGCAAAAAAAAAGTTTTTTTTTCTCCAAAAATAGAACTTTAATATAATAGTCATCAGGAAGTGACAAAAAGCCCATAATTATCCTGGACTATAATAAGAACTAGAGGGCACTCAGAGAGTGCATACCTCCGCCAATGCTGTTGTTCACCCAAACTCTGCTCTGCCACTGCATATCAGCCTCAGGCAAAAATCTTGGTGGAGGTAAAAATCCATCCAGTGTGGAGTGTGTGAAATCAGAGGCGGAATCATTTCAGACGATTTATTACACACTCTATCTTTCAAGCACAGAACAGACTGAACTCTCAAGCAGAAACTCTCCCCTTAAGTTTCATGGCATTTACATCACACACAACATGACATTTGCATCACACTGCATTCAACATCCTTCATCCCTGACTCCTTCCTGCTATCTCACCAGGAACCTCCTGCTCTTTGTTGTCCCAAGCTTATCACTGTCTGCTGTCTGAGATGCTAGATAATCTGGCTCACACAAGGTGCTAAACTCCCCCCCCCCCCCCAGCATCTTAGATAGGACAAGAGAATAACAGTCCACATGCTGTGATAGAACAATTGAACATCAGTCCACATGCTGCTTGGGCTTCTGTCTCCTCCCATATCTGCTGTAACTGGGGTTTACCACCTCCGTGGCGCTGCTGTGCCGGTGGGGGGGTGCTGGGATTGTGTCTGACTGCGGGTGGGCTGTTGCTAGGAAGGGGGGGGGGGGCACTTTGGTCTGTCCGTGTGGCTGTTCTGGAGAATCGTCTCCCTGGGGAGCTCTCCGTGGGGGTCTTCCACGCCGAGGGGCCTTAGCCAACAGCACTTGCTCGTCTGCCACAACGAAAGCGGGTTTGAGTCTGTCTATGCCAATTTTTTCCCTCCTACCCCCCAAGTCTAGCAAAAAATGCTTATCCCCTGTTTCCAACACTCTGAACGGTCCATCATAGGGTGGGCGCAATGGAGGGCGGTGGGCGTCGTGTCTGACGAAAACGAACTCCGCGCTCTTCAAAGTTTTAGGCACGAAAACACGTGGAAAACTGTGGTGAGCAGGGCCCGGCAGCGTGCCTGTGTTTGCGCTACGCTGCAAAAGCTGAGACGGGGAGCTGCCCAGCTCGGGATTATCTGGTAGAAATTCCCCGGGCAGCCGTAGTTAGTTAGTTAATTCCCTTCACACCAAGTTGATGCATTGGGCGGCGCCTATCTCCATTTCTCTGACCCTAGGCCACACAGCTACTGTAAGTAGTGAAAGCTACAGTGGGGGGTCGGTCCTCTGGTAGCTCTGTGTGTAACTTTACTTTCCCCGTTCCATTATGCGGAGCACCACGATGGAAGGCAGAAAGCACCATTTTTATATGGTCTTTGGTATGACCCGGCCGGGATTTGAACCCCTGCCTCCCGGGTGTGGGGCGGATGCTCAACCAACTGAGCCACCACTCCGGTGTGCAGTGCGGCGTTTGCCAGGGCCGCTTTAACTTCCGAGAACGCCCGCTCTCGCTCCGGGGTCCATTCGACCCTATCCGCGGGTTTCTGTTTCTTGAGCGCGCCGTACAATGGTTGCATGAGCTGCGCCGCGTGGGGAAGGAAACGGTTATAAAAGTTCACCATCCCCAAAAATTCCTGCAGCGCCCTGACCGTGTGAGGCTGGGGAAAATCTGCCACGGTGCGCACTTTGTCGGGCAGCGGGGTTGCTCCTTCCGGAGAGACGCGGTGCCCCAAAAAATCAATCCCCGTCACGCCGAACTGGCATTTCGCCAGGTTGATTATTAACCCGTGCTCCTCCAACCTCCGGAAAACCGTCGTGAGGTGGGTTTCGTGTTCGTCTTCAGACGCACTGGCTACCAGAATATCGTCCAGGTAGACAAACACAAACGGGAGATCGCGCAGCACTGCATCCATCACGCGCTGGAACGTCTGTGCCGCTCCTTTTAACCCGAATGGCATGCGCAGGAACTCGAATAGACCGAACGGAGTTATTACCGCTATTTTGGGTACGTCCTCAGCGCGCACTGGGACTTGGTGGTAACCGCGGACCAGGTCTATTTTGGAAAAAATGCGCGCTCCGGCGAGGTGAACGGAAAAATCCTGTATGTGGGGAATTGGGTAGCGGTCGTGCACTGTGGCGTTGTTCAACCTGCGGAAATCCCCGCACGGTCGCCACAATCCCTCAGCCTTAGGGACCATGTGTAGCGGGGAAGCCCATGGGCTGTTCGAGCGCCTGATGATGCCCAACCTCTCCAGGTTGGCGAACTCCTCGCGCGCTATGGCCAGTTTAGCTGCGTCCAAGCACCGAGGTCTTGCAAAAACGGGCGGCCCGGTGGTGGTGATAAAGTGCTCCACCCCGTGTTTAGCGATGGCCGCGGAAAATGTCGGGACCGTGAGTGCTGGGAACTGAGTGAGCAGTGCGTGGAACTTACCGCCTGTAGCTGTGACGTTGGCTTGTGCTGTTGGCTGGGTCACTCGCGCTATACAGGGGAGAGAGTCAAAGGACAGTGCATTAACCAGGCGCCTGTTAGCAACATCAATCAGTAAACCATGTGCACACAGAAAATCAGCCCCCAGTATATGGTAATTCAGTGCTGCTACGACAAAAGTCCACTCATATGTACGGCCGTGTAGAGATAGGAGCAGAGTCCTCTCACCAAAGGTCTTAATATCCGAGCCGTTTGCTGCCAACATCCCGGGGCCGCTAGATCCTGCCAGCTGGTCAGTGTAGGTCGGCCGGATGAAGCTCTTCTGGGCTCCGGTATCCACGAGGAAATGCCTCCCAGACCGTGCATCCGTTAGGTAGAGCAGCTTATTCTCTTCACCGAAGGTTGCAGCTGCTACTGACCCCCGGCCTTGGCGTTTTCCCGAGCGCTTGAATTAGCATGGTGGCGCACATCTGCGTGCGTTCTCTCCGAAGCGGCGGTGGTAAAAACAGAGCGTGTCTCTCTGGCGCTCCTTGGCCCCTGCTGCCGCTACCGTCGGTGGCTCCTCGCCTCCTTTGGTCGTCTCGCTGGGCTCCGCCGCTGCCGCGTTGACTGTGATCATCCTGGTGCTGATGATGATCCGGTCTGCCTCCTGGGCTAGTGCACGGTAGTCGCGCGCGGCCAGCCACGGCGAATTGGCCAGAACCGCTCTCGCTACTGCCGGAAGGTTCCGGAGGAAGAGGTGGGCAAACAGAAAGTGCCCGTCGTCCGTGCCCATTAATGCCAGCATCTTCTCCATCAGGTCTACCGCTGAACCATCTCCTAACTTGGTCCGCGTCAGGAGCCTCTCCGCTCTCTCACATTCCGAGAGCGTGTAGCACTGGATGAGCGCAGCTTTGAGCGCTTCATATTTGCCGCTGGCTGGTGGCTGATCGAGCAGGCTCGCTACCTGCTGAGCTGTGCGGGCGTCGAGCGCTGTGACCACATGGTAGAATCTGGAATCATCTACCGTTACTCCCCGGAGGGCGAACTGGGCCTCGGTGAGGTGGAACCAAGAGCGCGGGTTGTGCTGCCAGAAATCTGGTAGCTTGACTGAAACCGCACACGCGTGGCTGTAGGTTCCAGTCTGGGCTGTCTGTGGGATGGCTGCTGTCTCGCTGTAGCTTCCTGACCGGGCCGGCTCTGGGGATCTTGCCTCGTGTTCCATAATACATCTTGGGTCACCAGTGTGGAGTGTGTGAAATCAGAGGCGGAATCATTTCAGACGATTTATTACACACTCTATCTTTCAAGCACAGAACAGACTGAACTCTCAAGCAGAAACTCTCCCCTTAAGTTTCATGGCATTTACATCACACACAACATGACATTTGCATCACACTGCATTCAACATCCTTCATCCCTGACTCCTTCCTGCTATCTCACCAGGAACCTCCTGCTCTTTGTTGTCCCAAGCTTATCACTGTCTGCTGTCTGAGATGCTAGATAATCTGGCTCACACAAGGTGCTAAACTAGTAGTTTTTGTGTAATCCTGCTAAACCATTGCTAGGACATTGAGCCTTGGTGGAGGTATGCATTCATAGATCACCTCCAAAATGTAATGGGTTTGTGTGTAGCCCAAGAGCCACCTGTGTTGAAAATTTCATCAAATTCTGTCCAGTAGTTTTGAAGTAATGTTATTAACACATTGTGAAAAGATAGAGCCTTGGTAGGGGTATGCACTCTCCAATCATCAGAAAAATGTAATGGGTTCCTCTCTAGCCCAAGGACCACCTCTTGTGAAAATTTCATCGAAATCCAGCCAGTAGATTTTGTGTAATCCTGCTGCACCCTTGGTGGAGGTATGTACTCTTAGATCACCACCAAAATCTAATCATCTGCTCCCCGTGCCATTACCAGTGGTGGACTCAGATATTCAGTTCAATTCAATTCAACTTTATTTATATAGTGCCATTTCACAACAACAGTCATCTCATAGCACTTTCAACTTTAGGGGAAACCCCCACAATTGCAGAAAGACCTCAGCAATCAGGCGATCCTCTATGAGCAAGCACTTGGCGACGGTGGAGAGGAAAAACTCCCTTTTAACAGGAAGAAACCTCCAGCAGAACCAGGCTCAGGGAGGGGCAGTCATCTGCTGCAACTGGCTGGGGGGTGAGGGGAAAGAGAAGATGAAAAGAACAGACATGTAGAGAGCAAACAGCGCGATGGGGATTCAATCTATGGGAGAGAACAAACAGATGTTAATGACCATCAAAAAAAAAAAAAAAATTTAATTGAGAGTGAAGAAAGGAGTAAAGCCCAGTGCAATTATTGGAGGTCCCCCGGCTGTCTAAACCTAGTAGCGGCATAACTAAGGGAGGGTTCAGAAACACATTATCCCTCCCTAATTGTTGGCTATATCAAAAAGGAAGGTTTTAACCCTATTCTTAAAAACAGAGATCGAGTCTGACTCCCGAATCCAGATTGGCAGCTGGTTCCACAAGAGAGGAGCTTGATAACTGAAGGCTTTGCCTCCCATTGTACTTTTGGAGATTCTAGGTATTACAAGTAATCCTGCATTTTGGGAGCGTCGTGCTCTGTTAGGATAATAGGGTAATATCAGATCTTTTAAATAAAAAGGGGCCTGATTGTTTAGAGCTTTAAAAGTGAGAAGAAGGATTTTAAACTTAATTCTAAACTCTATGGGAAGCCAATGAAGGGAATATGTGCCATATGGGTGGCCGCCCAGGGCACCATTCTTTTGAGGGCGCCATGAGAATCAGAAGAATAAAAATAATAATAAAAGATTCATAATTATGTGTGCTGAGTATGTATTTGTGGCAAACGGGTGCCCTCTACAGACAGGATGCCGGCACCCTCTGGCTGCAGCTGGCAGACTCCAGTATGGCCGACATTCAAAGTGGAGCAAAGGAGGAAAAAGATGTTAAAAGTAATGTTTTTTTCTTTAATTATACAGTGATTTGAATTTTAAAACACTGATCCCTAAAGCGGCAACATTTGGTTATCACAGCTTATGTTATGTAACATAATTTTTCTCCAGTGTGTTGTAGTTTGCTTCAGTTTACTGGCCACATGAATTAATTAGGGCTGTGCAAAGACCATTTGAGAGGCAGGGGTGCAAATTAATTAAAAAAAGGGCACATGGAATGAGATTCGTTAAAAACATGTCAACTTTATATGTTACTTAGTTGGTATCTGTTTTATTTTACTAACTATACATTCATGGACAGGGGCATCGGACTGGGGGTGGGGAGGGTACTCTTTACCCACGGCCCACTGCAGGGACGGGTCCTCAAAAAGCCTGGAATGAAAACGTTTTTCTGTTGTGCATTCTTTTAATTTCTAATTAATTAATATCACGGTAAAATTCACCCTTGCTGAATGAAGTGTTTGTGAGTTTTGCATTAACAGTAATGATGGATGTTCTCTGAGGCCCCTACCACCCCTTTATAAAAGGTGCAAAATAGTTAAGTCCCCACACCTGCACCGGTTAATTCAACTGCAGGACCAGTCACACAGTAACCTGCAGCACGTCTGCTTCTTCAGGTCAGTTAGTGCATCATTACCCTAAACCTCGCCTTTTATATTTATTTAGTGCTTTGTGATACACGCAGTAGGTGATTTGTTATTTTTTAAAAAGGGGGTTGTGGGTGATATTAATAAAGTTAGCACTTGGTAGAACTACAAAGGTATAAATGTAGCTTCAGGACAAATTTACAAGAATAAAGAAACAAAAATATGATAATTTACAACTTAAAAAGGTCACATATTTACTATAAGCAAGTCCCAAATTTATGAGAAAAACATTTGATTTTCGTGAGAAAAAAACAGAGCTTCCAAATGGCAACCCCCCCCCCCCACACACACACACACATTTCTAAGAAAAAAAATCAGAAATTTACAACAGTGAAGTTACAAATCTACAAGAAAAGAATTGTTTTGCTGAAATATTTTAATCTAGCATACAGTATATACGTACGTGTATATATCTTCTTTTTTTTTTCTTTTTCTCTCATAAATGTCGAATTTTCTCACCCATTACTGAGGTTTTTATTGTAAACATTTTTCTTGGAAAGTTAATTTTTTTAAAAGCACATTTTAAATTTTTTCCTGATAAATTTATTACTATTTTTTCTATAAATTAACCGTGTTTCACGATAAACATGTTACCTTTCCTATAAAGTTTTTCTATAAAATTTGCAACTTTATCGTTGAATTTTCATTATTTTTCTTGTCCATTTGCTACTATCCTCTAGACTAAGTTTCCCATTATAAACTATCCTTAAAGTCTTTATGGGGATGGAGGGGGGCAGAGCAGAGCCCTTTGGGCGAAAGCTGAAGGGGGATTACGTTATGGGTCAGTCCATCCGTCTGTCCCACTTTTGTGAAATGAACTCCCACAGTTTTGGCCCGATTGTTTTCAAACTTGGTACCATGGTTTGATATATACTGAGGGTGCGTGTATTGCAATTTGGTTCTGATCGGATGATTTTTGCGGGGACTGTAGCCCCTGACCTATGACCTCCTATTTCACCTCACTTTATAGACCATAACTGTCTTGTGAAATCAACTCCTCCTGCAGTTTTGTTCCAGTTGTTTTGAAACTTGGTACCATGGCTAATATACTCTAATGATGTGCATATTGCAATTTGAGCTCAAAGGTCAGAGGTCAGATTTTGCCCTCAATCTTCTAAACACAATAACTACTGAAAGAAATGATGTAGGCTTTTCAAATCGATACAGTAGTTGTACCTAATACACAGCTTGGACAACTTACACCCTGACCTAACTATGGGTTTGGGGTCAAGGGGACAAAGGTCAAAGTTAACATTGCAGTTGCACTGTGGTAAATGCTACATTTACTATTACTATAAAATGAGTAAATCTAGGGCCACCAAACCTGGCATACAAGTTCACCTTGGGATCCTGACCTCTGACTATGGGTTTGGGGTCAAAAGGTCAAGGTTAGCATTCCTTATGCCTTCAGTGTTTCCTCTGGATTAAAGATCTTGGTGCGGTGGCAACATATTTTCCGTGGGGGGGGGGGGGGGGCGGGCAAAAACACATGGCACTATTGTAACCGGAGTGTGTCATGACCCCCCGTGCGATTTTACGCAGTGCACGGAGAGGGGAGAAATGACGAGGATTTACGTGCAGGGTTACACCACAACACATTTACTAACGTAATGACAGACAGTTCCCAAAATGGTGAAGACGTACAAAAATATAAAGAAACACTTACTGTTGGTGTTCGGGGGCCGACATCGCCGAGCGAACGCATGAAGAGGAACGAATTACCCATGATTGCGTCCCAGAGCCGACATTGCTCAGGGGACGCATGAGAATCATGGCTAACATGGAGTGGGAAACACATTGTGGCACACAGCAGCACACAGGCTACATACAGACAATTCAATGACCCAGCAATGCGTGACTGGAAAAGGCTGCTTAAGTACACGCATTGCTGGTGATGGTGTGATTGGGAGCACCTGGGTGAGAGCGAGGAGATGGCAACCAGGAGTGGGAACAGCTGGCGGTAATGAGTGAGGGGGCGTGGTCAGACCGGCAGGCTGTCAGCCAGCGCTCACACGAGAGTGAGCCAAAGAGAGCTGCCTCACAGCTGCCGGCCAGAGAGCAGTGGTTAGTGATAGGGAGGCAGCACTGAAATACATAATAAACACATACACAGGGGCACATAAACCCACAGGAAGGTCAAAGCCGAGTCGGGGAGACCAAGCCGACTTGGTTCCTGGCAGGAATGTGCTAATTTTATACTATTTATTTCTTCTTTTTTTTTTAATTTTACACAGTAACTTTGCGTATGGAACTTACCATTTGAAGTGTTGTACAACCAAGGCTTGAATGTTGGAATATTGGGCCAGTTGGGGTCCCACCCAGATGTCCCGTGTTTACATTTTTTACTGGTGTCATCTTTCTCTCCTCTCTCTGCTTTCATCTCTCCTGGACTCTCTGCCTGAATACTTTCTTCTCCTTGGCTTATCTTGTCTGTCTCATCTTTCCCTCTCTGAGCTCTGTCTAATTCAGGTTCTCTCTCTGTCTATGGTGGTATACAAACAGGTTAGAAAATGCCAAGTATCACATTTTGTCCTGCAGGATTTTTTTGTCATGATTTACATAAATGACAAAAATATGTGTATATTTTTGTATTGTTTCTTTTTCCATTGCGAAAGAGTCGGAAAGAGAAGGGAAAAAACATTCATAATAGAATAGACTTTATTGTCATTGTACAGTTGTACAGTACAACATAGTAATATACTTATGCATACTTAAATTATACGATCAGAGGTGGGTATAGTAGCCAGAAATTCTACTCATTGTAAAAGCAGTACTATGAAATTAATAATTAAAAGTAGACAACCAAAAGATTTCTGGTTGAGTTAAGGGTACAAAGCGTACCCACTTAAAAACTTGAATAATGATTTCAGTCTTGAAGGTTTGAGGTTTTTCTCCAAAATTTAGAACAATTTTCTTATAGTTTTCTACTTTTCTCTGTAAATTTATCTAAATTTGCAACCATTTTCCTTAATTGTAATTTCTTCTTGTAAAATTATGACTTTTTTGTATATTTGAGACTTTATTATAAACTTGTGGATTATTTTATAGCTGATTTTTGTCTATTTTTTAATAAAATTACCGGGGTTTTTTTTATATAAATTTGAATCACATTGTGGTTATTTTTTTTTTCTTTTTCCTTATACAATTTACACTTTTGACCATAATTTTGAAGAGCCAGAACAGAGCAATAAATTATCTCTGATTTCAAAGAAAAAAAATTATTGAAATTATATTAAATGAAGTAAATTAACTTAAATTACCAAAGATGCAGTTATTTCTGTGATAATATTTCTATATATTTATAGTTTTTAGGACTCTCCTCACAAACTAGAAAGCAGGTCAACCCACCCTTATTTTGAAATCCAAATGTTGGCACATTCCGTTTGTTTGAAGGATGTTGACGGATTAAAGTCATTCACTTTGTGAATTTTAGTCATCTTAACTTGCCAGGTACATAATAATGAACATAAATTAGTTAATACTGTAGTGGCTGGTGAAGTCAATCCTCAGCGATTCATCAGTCACTCTTGCCTTTCCTTGCATGTGAAGCCTAACCACATCTGTTTGCTAAGCGACTCTTCATTGTTCCCATTACCAGTGGGTTAAAACCATGATAAATGCCTCCACTGCTTACATACCTCTTCTGTTTTTTTCTGTTTAAAGTACTTTAATAAGCTCATGCTTCTCTTGGACAGTGACACTAGAGAGACACTTTACCTGGCGACTGACGGTCATGCGGGCAGCATGCTTCTGAACTTCGACACATGGATGACTGTCATGTGCATTGTTCGTGTGCGCGCTTGCAGAGCATCATTCCTTAATTTATTTTTCTAAAATTTATATTTTCTTAGTGTGGCTGCATGGTTTCAGGGGTGGCGGCCTGGCACGCAGAAATGTTACCAGTGGAAACCCTGGCCTTATTACTGTACGAGTAAAGCTAGGTCGACCAAAACTTGGCACACAGTTTCACCCTGTGACCCTGAAGTGTGACTGTGGTTTTGGGATCGCAGAGTCAGTATCAAAATGCCTTATAAAGTATAGCTCAACAACAAAGAAAGCTAGGGTCACCAAACCTGGTACACAGGTTCACTCTGAGACCATAACCTCTGACTACAGGTTTGAGGTCAAAAGATCAAAGGTCAAGGTTGGCATTCTATGATTTCTTACTATAGAACATGTAAAGCTCTCTAGGGTCGCCATACTTGCTACATGGGTTCACCTTGGGATCCTGATCTACAACTATGGGATGTATACTTTGTTGTATATTCGTGGATGATGGGCTTATCATAATTTTGTTCTGACACAGTAACTATATTGAAAAGTTGAACACTACTCTCAGTCAATAAGTATTGGAATCTTCAAAGAAAATGGAGGCAGGGGATACTGCACTCACCTCAGAGTGCTCTTGTTAAGTAATGTTGCTAACAGACAGACAAACCAACACCGGCAAAAATATAGCCTCCTTGGCGGAGGTCATAATAAAGGAGGTGTAGACAACCTGGACAAGCTGACTGCAACCTGCACTTGTCAGCAAATGACCACAAGACCAGGAGCTCATTCCAGTGAAGCTGAAAGGAGCTAATGCGACAATGTGTCGTTCGTCTATCCACATTTCACGGGAATCACTACTCCTCCTAAGCATTTGCCCCGTCGCTCACCAAACTCACTGACAGTGATCCTCAGGGGGTGTGCATCCAAATTGTACTTAAGGTAGAGATCTGTTGAGGGATCTGGGCACTTATGTGATTCCAGAAAAATCGCTACTCCTCCTAGGCAATTACCCCAGTGGTCACCAAACTCAGCTGTAATGATCCTCAGCATCCAGGTTGTGCTCAAGGTCAGTGCAACGTCAGGTGATCTGGGCATTTACATCATTTCAGAAAAATTGCTACCCCTTCTAGGAAATTGCCTGGATGCTTGCCAAACTCAATCACCATGATCCTCAGGTGGGTCTGCATTCAGGTTGAGTTCAAGGTCAAAGGTCAGGAAACCTGGGTATTTATGGTAAATGGTATTCACTTATATAGTGCTTTTTCTCATCTTTAGATGACCTAAGCACTTTACAGATCCTGCTATCCACCCATTCACACACTGATGGCGGCGGAGCTGCCATACACAGGCACTGGCCTGATCCACCAGGAGCAGCTGGGGGTTCAGTGTCTTGTTCAAGGACACTTCGACATGCAGACTACAGACAGAGCGGGAATCGAACCCCTGACCCTCCAATCAGTAGTCGGCCACACTACACCTGTGCCACAGTTGCCCCCATTTAGGCGATCTTCATGAAAATTGCTACTGTTTCGAGGCAGTTGCCCAGTGGTCACCAAACTCACTCACAGGGTGAGTCTGCTCTCCAGGTTGTGCTAAATGTCAAGGTCAAAGGTCAGGAAATCTGGGCACTTACAGGATTTTAGAAAAAGCACTACTCCTCTTAGAAAATTACCTCGATTCTTATGAAACTCACTCACAATGATCCTCAGGTAGGTCTGCAGCCAGGTTGAGTTAAAGGTCAAGCTCATTGTCAAAGGTCAGGAGATCTGGGCATCTATGATTTCATGAAAAACTTTACTCCTCATAGACCAGAGGACCCACATCCACCTAGGGTGAAGCTCAATAAAGAAAAAAAAAACCTCAGTATGTTTCTTGAGGCACGAGGAAGTTCCCTTGTCAAGCCACTCATTGAGCAAAAGGAACAGGCGCCTCGAGAGCCAGGCACTGCACCTTTTGTCAGACAGCTGCAGAGCTCACCTAGCACTCCATCCACACTATCAGCAACACAAAGAGCATCAGAAGCAGCATTCTCCTCAGTCAGCCCTACCTCAACATCAACCAGCTCAGGCACAACCACAAGTCCACTGAGGCCACCTGATTCTAAGAGAAAGAGGCTTGTCTGTCTGGATGGCCTTTCCAGTCTTCGGTAGCAGAATATGAGTGGCTATGACTGGCCCCTAACTTTTCTCTGACAGTGCTGGTGAGCTCACAGTGTAAGACTTCAGTTTTAGCACTAATTGTTTTATGATCTTATATTATAACTGGGTTGAAACCAACCGTAACAACGCAAAGGTCATAATTTTCACTAGAGCATTTTATAATTCAGTGACAGTGATTTATTTATTTATTTTTTTTTTTGCTTTACTTTGTTTAGGGATTCATGACAAAGTCAAAAAGCTTGCTACAATAAACAAAATTTAAATGGGACTTTTATGCATTTAAAACCCAAAAATGGGTCGGTGGCAACCCTAACACAAGTGAAAGATTAAACTGGAAAGTCCATTTTTATTGATAGTTTTGTATCTTTAAATTTCAGTTTGGGTACTCTGGCACTTTTTTCCCCTTCTTCACTTTTTGTGTCCCAACTCTGTCTTACAGGAAGAACAATATTGTGTTATTTTTCTTCGACCACTTGTAATGGACATGTTTACTGTTTTACGTCTACATTCCACCAAACTGATACAGTCTGTGGCTGTTGATTGAGCTTATATCCTGCTTTTGATTCAGATAAATAGAAAAAAAATCAACATTTTCTTATAGTTTCCATGGAGCCCATTTCTTGTTATGGAACTAAAACTGTAAAATCTGGCTGTCAGAGTAGTGTGTGTTCACTACATCTGTTTGCGGTACAGGTGTATTTGAATATGATGTACGTGCAGATACAGGGACCCTTGGCTACTTTTTTTTTTTCCACAATATCTTTATTGAACCTTTTTTTTTTTTAACAAACATGATACAAACAATCAAACACTAACACTAAAGTACTACAAAAAAAAAAAATACCCTAAAAACACCAACAACCACCAACAAAATCAAGTCTTCAACAATGCTCCTCTGTTTAGTCTAGACAATCCAATACATTAGTATACATATTATGTTCACCAGTTTGGAATTTACAAGGTCCACACACATCATTCACCTTCTTCTTCAAGAGTTATGTTTAAATTTTTTACATAATCAATAAAAGGTCTCCATATATTCTCAAACACAATTTCCTTTGATTTCAGTATATATGTTATTCTTTCTAATGGAAGGTTTGTTAACATCTGTCTTAACCACTGAGTCACATCTGGTCTATGAGTCTTTTTCCATAATAGTGCAATACATTTTTTGGCATTAAGCAAACTGAGGTCTATGAATGTTCTTTCACTTTTATTGAAATTATGCTTTTCTGGGTACAGACCCAACAAAAACAGTTTAGGATTCAATATGATTTGTTTTGAGATTATTTTTTCAATTGTTACCCTCACCTCCTCCCAAAACATTCTTATTAATCTACATTCCCATAAACAATGAACCCTTGGCTACTTTTAATTTACTAAAATGTTTGTGTGGGTTATTTTTGGAATGGTCTTTTTTTTTTTTTTTTTTTTTACTCTTTTCATGATGCTTTAAGGAAAGTCAAACAGACTCCGACCTTATCGTGTCACTCCAACACTACTAACTGTGTTGTTCAGCATATTGTGTATTTCCTGTTGGCCATGGAAATATTTATAGACAAAATACCTGGCGCTGATTAATGCAGCTCCGCTTTTTTGATGTGGGCTGGTTTATGTAACTCCTTAGACTCAATTAACTCCTTCACATGCTTAGATCGTTGCCTCTGGCTGTGGGAACAGGAAGTGTGGCGTCCATACTCTGGCGGTGTCCACTGACTCAGAGACTGACACTAAGAGTACAGGCTTTTGAGAATAAAATAACAATAATAACATGCACTACTCTTCTAATGGGTAAACGGAGCTGTTAAAAGGTGGCAGGGTTAAATGGATGCAGCGCACCAGTAATTGCTCCCAGCCATCGTGTCTCCACCCTGAACAGACCCTCTGAAAGCCCCACATGGAGTCTGAGTGAGTTGGGTA
This sequence comes from Pholidichthys leucotaenia, assembly GCA_020510985.1. NCBI lineage: Eukaryota > Metazoa > Chordata > Actinopteri > Cichliformes > Pholidichthyidae > Pholidichthys > Pholidichthys leucotaenia. The sequence goes on along the minus strand of CM035840.1, from coordinate 89,905,472 downwards.
ACCAACCATTCAGAAGGCAGAGAGACACACGCCCATCCTTCAAAGACTCATGTGCTACTTGGTCTATAGTGTGTATCTGTGTAGATTTCTGAATTGCATTCTGATTACACATATATATAGTATATTGCTGCTAAAATATCATTGTACTTCATGTAGATAAATGTAAACAAAATATCACAACTTGGCTCACAATTGTTGCCTGTCTGCACAATTTCTTGCCTAAAACTGTATATATTTAGAAGGACTGGCTGTCCCCCCCCCCCCCCCAAATACAAGAAACGTGCAAAAAAGCACATGTATGTAGATACTAAACACAACAAAGCGACAGGGAAAAAGCCTGGCTCTAACACTGCTCATTGTCTTACATCAGACCTAACATTAAATACATTTTTAACCTTTGTCCCGCTCGTTACTCTTCTTGGTTTTACTGGTTATCTTTGCTCTACTGTAAGCAATGTGTAAAAAAAAAAACAAAAAAAAACTAGAACTACTGGTTGAATTGTTTCTGCTTTGTTCTTTCTCTGCAGAAGGGGGGGAATAGTTTTGTCTCTTGGACTGATGTGCACAGTTTCAAAGTGAGTTTACCTTGATGCCTGGGCTCCATTTGATTTGAGACAATGGAGGGTCATAAACGAGTCGGGGCCACGTTCTTTGTGTGGCCCAGCCGTGCCGCAGTAAAAGCTGAGCTGAGAGCGGAGGAGCTGGAGTGTGGAATTCACTAATGGCACATGCATGTTGGGGCCCCTGAAGAGAGGGGGTCATTTCAGCCATCGGAGTGTGTGCGCGCAAACACACAGCGAGTCTGTCTGCAGTTCCCCCACCTCCACACCTCTTTGCTCGCTCACTCTTTTCTTTCCCCTCCATAACACAGAGACCCTTCAGCCAGCAGGCGTTTTGTCTGTGCAAGTCTGATCAGCGTTTTTGCTAATCTCTGTATAAACTTTACTAGTGTGGGTCACTTAGTAGAAAGGTTTAGTTGGGTGGGAGGTGAACAAGGCATTTTGTTACTGTGTGGAGCTGTGACGCTCCACCTTAAAGGCGTTTGTTAATGGGGCGGGCGGTCATTAAGCTCTGAGCGCAGAGAGACTGAAAGGAATGGGGCCACAGGCCCGGGCTTTAAATCCTCTGTGCCAATAGACTCTCTGAAGCAAAATAATGGCATCACTCTGTGTGTGAGTTAATGGGAGCTGATAGCATGAAGGCTGGGGGGTCAACGGGTCACGGGCTTGTGCTAAGTTGTCAGGGAGCTGAATGCCGTCCCTGGGCCCACAGCAGGGGGAAGAGCTGGATGGAGGGGGAGGGGGGACCCCCTGCCGTCTCCCATCACCCCCACTCTCGTGGAATGTGAGGAAGACGGGGAAAGAGGAATATGCATGAGTAAAGGAAGGAGGAGGCTGACGTGAGATCAGAGATGCACCTTTTCTTCTTCTTCTTCCTTTGTGTTTCACGCACTGGCCTCAGTTCTCAAATCATGGACTTTATGCGCAATATAATGTAGGACAGCTATGAGCTGGCTGGGCTGAAGCAGCTTCTGCGAGTATTCAGCAATGTGCGCGCGTGTGCGTGCGTGTGTGCGTCGGTGTGTCTCTTCTGTTCGGTGAAGATGGAAGTCTACCTAGGGAGCAGTAATTCACTTTGGAGTGCTGAGTGCTGTCACTGAAAAGAGTTCCCAGACTGCAGCCATGAAAACTGAATTAAGAAGCTGATTTAGTGGACAGACGTGTGTGGAGGATGTGCCAGCTTTGTTTCAGTTTTTTTTTTTTAAAAAGTTACTAAACTCTGTATTGACATAAGCTTTGTTTTCCAAAAGTTGTAACTGTTTTTTTTTTTTAATCCAAACACTATAGTGCATAAGGTTGGGAAAATCTGTGAGTACTTAATTTTAATAAAAGGGACTGGTAGAAATCTGTGTGCTGGGCGCTCAGTGTTCAGTCATCACAGCACCCCCACGAGGCAGAGTGAGGATGTACAGCTAGTCTGACCTGTACACCCTCCACCCCCAGGTTATGTATAGTTATGTGTGTGGTATTTATACAAGGCTTAGATTTCAATACACTGCTTCTTTCACTATTTATAGAGTGGCCATCTGCTGTGGACAATAAAAAGAGATAGCTAATCCCTTAAAACTCAAGCCTTCCTCTTTACTAGCCTTGTTTACTTTTGTTTATGTTTTGTTTAATGGCTGCTTTTCTGTCTCTTGCAGATGCCAGTATGTCACCTGATTCCCCTAAGCAGAGCCACTGGTGTAACGTGGCTTACTGGGAGCACCGCACACGTGTGGGTCGCCTCTACACAGTGTACGAGCACTCCGTCAGCATCTTCTATGATCTACCTCAGGGCACAGGCTTCTGCCTGGGCCAGCTCAACCTGGAACACCGCAGCAGCACCGTTCAGCGCACACGAGGCAAAATCGGCTACGGTATCCTCCTCAGCAAAGAGCCCGATGGGGTCTGGGCATATAACCGCAGCGAGCACCCCATATTTGTCAACTCTCCCACTTTGGATGTGCCTAACAGCAGAACTCTGGTGGTGCGCAAGGTGATGCCTGGCTATTCCATCAAGGTGTTTGACTATGAGCGTTCGTGCCTCCTGAGGCACACCACAGAAGCTGACCTCTTGGACGGACCCTATGACCCCAACAGTGTGCGCATCAGCTTTGCTAAAGGCTGGGGTCCCTGCTACTCAAGACAGTTCATCACCTCCTGCCCGTGCTGGCTGGAGATTCTCCTCAACAACCATAGATAACACAGACAGACCTAAAAAGTATCCCAAATATCATCTACCTAGATTTAATATAAAGTTTTATATATTATATGAAATATATATTATACTTGTAAATACTGAGTCATTTTTACAATGTAATTATTTATGTACGGTGCAATGTGTATATGGACAAAAGGAAAACAAATGGAAAATGCACTTTTGGCATATATATATATATATATATATATATATATATATATATATATATATATATATATATATATATATATATATAATTTTCAGTACCAACTTGAGAAATTATACAACAAAATTAGGATGAGCCTGGATTTGGTGTATAGTTTTTATATACTATTGATATCCAGACAAAAAGCTAACCCCATTCACACATTGATAATAAAGGATTCGTATAAGGATTTTTTTCTTCTTTGTTTGGTCTGTATCATTACATCTTTTCATCACATTCATTATTTTGCTGTAATTTTACATATGTTTAAGGAAGCATTTCTCTGGTCTGTAGTGCTTAACCTATTGTAGATTGTTCTGCCTTATGCTAAAAATCATCCACTACTCGGTGGTCATAATTTGTTTTTAATTACCTTTTCAGAATCATGACCTAGCTTAAGCCTGGTTGACACTAGTGCTGGGCAGTATACCGGTCATGGTATACCTCCATACTGCAGCAGTGTGAGTGCTAAAATTGCTAAAGTGTGAGTGCTAACGAGTGCTAAAATTAACACCTGGAGAAAAAGAGCATTGTGAGTTATATTGTGAGGTACGTATAATTGGAAAAGTCACATGAAATTTCCCAGATTCACTTCTCCTTGAGAGACAGTTTCAGTGGGAGTACGCCGCTTCTCTGACCTGCTGCAGTCCTTCACGTTACAGCCAGAGCTCCCCGATTCCCACATGTACCATATAGTCAATCTCACTGTTCCTCTTAATGACAGAATTATACTTTCATCATATGGAGGAATGTATTTCCATAGATGCACTCAGTGAGAGCGAGCCCTTAACAAATAAATGCATAATCTTGAGTTATTACATATATTAAGCTACATATAATATTAAGCTATTACAATAATATTAAAGCTATTATAATAATATTAAGCTATTCATCATCATCATAGTAGTCTGTCAGGGGCGACAATGACTGTTTCATTTAGGTCTGATCAGATTCCTCCAGCTTACAATAGCGATAACTTTCTCTTTGGATTTAAGGTTTTTTAAGAATAATCTTGAAATATTTGGTTTTGAAATGAAAGTCCATTTTCCCCAATGTCATTTATTACGTTGCAGTTTGCACAATTAAAATTGTTGACCTTCATTCAATTTTAGTCATACTGACTCACTGACCCCGGTCACATGGTCATAATAAACTGATTACTGGGAATAAACCGGTAATGGCAATAATCAGTTTTGTCATGTTTACTTTCACTGTAATAAATGGATTATAGGAGGGTAGAAGACTTGAGTTAATGATCCCAGTTACATGGCCTTTATTGGATTATTCTGTTTACATGGCCATTTGAATAAATAAATAACTCCAGAAATCCAGCCATAACTGGTTTATTCATGTACATGTAAATATGGTCACTGATAAGTTGTGTCAGCTTGTGGAGCAATGCAAATGAAAGCCATCAGGTACTATAAATTATGAAATGTCTGTATATATCCTTTTCCTACTAAAAGGCCCTGTCATGCCAAAACCATTTTATATTTATACATTTTATATCTTGAAACCACGACAATTGAAAATAAAATACCCATCCATCCATCTTCTACTGCTTATCCGTAGGTCTGGGCCAGGAGGGGCAGCAGTCTAAACAGAGACAGTACCATGTACCAAAATCACTCCTGCGGGTGGTGAGCCTACTGGAGGACAGACCCATGCGGTTCACTTGGGCTGAGCCTGGCCGGGTCCTATGGGCAGAAACCCAGTCGCTGGGTGCTTGCCCACAAGCCCCGGTAACCCGAAAATGGGCTGGGTACACCAAATAACGTGTAACTTCTTCATAGTGATCAACTGGACGGGCCTTAGCCTGGCGTTTCACCCAGGACCAGGACCAACTGCCCCTGACAACATAGCTCCTGGGATATCATTCATGCTACATTTCCGCTCTGGTCCGCTGTGGAGCGTGTCTTCTTTGGACAAGGCCGACATGCACGCGGTTGTGTATATACTTCATTTTTGTCGTCTACCAGGCCAAGCCGTTGACCATGAGCACAACTGTCATTTGTAGTTTCACCCCAGTCCTATGGGTAGCGCAAATGCACTAACACGCCAGTTTGTTCACCAGCTATACAAAAGGGAAGAAATGCGAGATCGACGCACATTTTTGTAGCAACAACAATGGCATCATTTTGAGGAAGAGGAGGACTGACCCCCCACACTGTAGCTTTCACTACTTACATTAGCTGTGTGGCCTAGGGTAAGTGAAACAGAGATAGGCACCACCCTGTACACCACATGGTGTCCCACATACTCTGGAAGGGATTAATTTAACAGATCTAATCCTGCCGGTCCAGGGATCAAACCCGTGACCCTCTGCTCACCAGTCCACATCCCTAACCACTGCCTACTGCCCAATAACATTTTGGTGATGATCCGAGAATGCATACCTCCACCAAGCCTCTTATCTTCTCACAGTGTGTTAGCAAGTATCCTCCAAAACTACTGGATAGACTTTGCTGCAATTTTCACCAGAACTAGCTCGTAGCCTACACATGAACCCATTACATTTTGGAGGTGATTCATAACGGACGGAAGGAGCTTTGGCGGAGGTACACGCTCTCTGAATGCTTTTCTAGTTAGATCTGTAACTACAGTAGTTGTAGCAGTCTTTACCCAACCCCAAAGTTGGAGGGAAATCCCTACCTGTTCCTCACCTGGTTGCAAATGGCTTCAAAGACTATCTAATCGGCTGTATGACTAGACTCTGATCAGATCTCTAGCATGTTAAATATCTGGATGAAGGAAAAGCCACATAATGAAGAGTTGGAGCAAGAAAGAAAGAGGAGCTGTGCTTTACAGCTGGAGAGCATAAAACTATAAGAAGTTTAATAGAAGCTTTTATTTTTTTAAATTTTTTTTAAAAGCTTTTATTTTCAGCTCATCACAGGGCAAACACCTCCGACAAGGAGGTAATGTTTTCATATTAGTTTGTCAGTTTTTTGTTTGTTTGTTTTTGAGCAGGATTATGCAAAAACTACTGGATGGATTTTGATGAATTACAGCCTAATGTCTCATAGTCATAAGTCAGGAGTGTGAACTGGCCAACCACTTTCAAGTCATGCAATGTGAACCAGGCTTACAATGCTTGTTAATGATTTCACCCAGGAACAGTATTCTTTCTGGTAAACTTCACTTGTGTGATATAATACTGCAGAAGTTAGTGTCACTGTGAGACACACACACACACACGTATTAATGCCTGTGTTTGTGTCTGAATATTCCTCACATATCTCTCCAACCGTTCGTTAGACTGACCTAAAATTTGGTACACGTTTTCATGAGGTTACAAGGGTGTGCATCCACATCTATGGAGCTGTTCAGACAAAATATGCAATTATTGTTAAACATTTTCCCTTCTACTGTTCTTAGCCATTGCTCTGTTTCCTCCAGTGCTCACCTCTGTGTGAATGACGTTACACCCACCTAAAATGACATGTCCTAACTTCTAGAAGTAGTGACTGTCCTATGTTGAAGCACAAACACCAACTACACAGAAGTTTCTGCTCTACAGTTCTTTCGTTTGCATATGCAAATTATGCAAAATGACTCCATCATGCAATCTTGTGACTTTTCAGAGAGCCAAGAGTGATTTTACAGGAGGTTTTTTTCTAACTGCTGGGTGCTTGGTGGATAGTGATTATTTCAAGAGTCAGCTCTAGCCACAAATGTTTGCAACAAATGCTTCAGAAGATCTTGGAACATTGTGCACTACATATACACCCCTTTGTGTCCCACTTTCAAAGACAGCCTACATTTGGGCATGTATAGACTTATAGGACTATTGGTTTTCTACAGGAATACTTGCGGTCTATGGGCATTGCACGAAGCAGTAATGCTAGCTACAGTAACTGCATGTTTCTTTTGGATTGTGGGTGCTGAATGTAAATAAAAATGTCTCCATTTGCTTACAAGCAACGTTTTTTGATCATCCGAGTCATGGTTACTGAAAAAGGGAAATCGTGACTTGAGTTTAAATTCTTCTTTATTATTTAGACTACTGAGCCTCACAAGACAAGTACCATTTACTGTAAGTCCTGTATATTAAAGGGAGGCAGACATTTCTATTACTCTAGATGAATAAATAGCACCACGATGCAGAGTTAAATATTAATTGGGGCTTAAGTGCCATTTAAGTAAGCATGTTATATTTATATGCTAAGGCACCCGTATCCCCAATAGATTATGACATACTACCATTAGTGTTGTAGTCAAGACCTGGTCAAGACCAGAGTCTCCCATTACCAAGACCAAGCCAAGACCTACACACACAGTGGTCTTCATCTCGACTTGGTCTTGGGAGACTCTGGTCTCAGTCTGGTCTTGACTACAACACTAACTACCATACAGTGCTAAGAAAGTGTATATATGTAATGTGTGACATTTGCCTTAAAGAAACCCAACTTTTCTGCAGAAATTGTTGATAGTTGTCTTTTTTTAAGGAAAAGCACTGAGGTTGTAAGGGTTCCAGGGCTGCACACTTTTTCCTGTTTCTCCCTCTCCACTCATTGGGTTCCTCCCTGCAGCCACACGCTCCACCTGTAGGCAATCAGGGAGGCCCTTTAAAAGAGACTCACTCCTGCTGCTCTGCCTGGGCACATCGTGTCATGCTACACTGAGCCAAGCTCAAGCCTACAATCATGTGTGCAGCCTGGAGTTCTTTGCCTCCATGCCTTGTAAATAGTTCTGGACACTTTTCACCTGTTGTTTGTGCTTTTGCCAGAATTTCCAACCCGTGCGGCAGACTGGATATCACTGGTGGATAAATTCACTGTACCCCAAGTAAGTCAACTAACCATTGTTATTTGTGCACTGTTCCTCACTCCCTCTTCTCCACAGTTCAGGCCTGGCAACCCTGGCTCATCTCCTCACTGCTCCTTCACCGGTCCTGCAGTTGGTGCGTTCTGGAGGATCCACTACAAGTTTAAAATCATGACCAATCATTTTCCTGCCAACTACTTACCTTTGTCTCTGCTCTTCCCACACAGGGCTACCGGATTCTCCATGATCCTCCAGCTGCTGAACATTAATAAAATAATTGCTTTCACAACATTACTGGTTTCAACCTTGTCTGCTTTTGGGTGCTTTAATATTAACCATGTGGCCAGCAGTGGGACCCAGTGGATACATTGGGATCAATAATGTCTCAAAACGGGGTTGCTGAGCAATGATTACATCAGGCAGACTACCAAAATCAGGTACTCCTCGGTCAACTCTCCAAGATGACCAACTGCATCAATCAGCTCACGTTAGCTGTACAGGGTCTGGTCACCACTCCTTCACCATCTTTGGCCTCCCCAGTTATGGCATGGAAGTCCTGTTCCACCCTGGTCTCCACACCTGCCCACTATGGTGATAAGCTGGGGGGGTGCTACAGTGTCAGTTGTTTTTTCAGTGCATGCCAAACGACTTCCCCACTAACCACAGTCAGATAAGTTTTCTTACCGGTCTGCTTCAGTGGCGCGTGCTCCTGTGGGTACAGGCTATTATCCAGGAGCCTGATTATCCTGCTTACACCTTCCAGCGATTCTTGGAGGAGTTTTCCCATATCTTTGACCATCCAGATAGGGAGGGGAACGCTTTTAATCACCTGCTGAACCAGTGCCAGGGGCTTAAAATGGAGTTCCAAAGGGATCTGTGCTAGGCCCTACTCTTTTTAGTTTATATATGCTTCCGTTAGGCAACATCATTAGAAAGCACTGTATACATTTTCATTGTTATGCAGATGACACACAGTTATACTTGTCAATAAAGCCAGATGATAGTAATCAATAAGTCAAGCCTGTCTTAAGGAAATCAAAGCTTGGATGACTTGTAATTTTCTGCTATTAAACTCAGATAAGACTGAAGTCATTCTTGTTGGTCCAACAAACCTTAGAAATACCTTTCCAAATCAAACTCTTAGTTTGGATGCGGTTACTCTTTCTCTGAATAGTTCTGTGAGGAACCTTGGAGTTATTTTTGATCAAGATCTGTTTTTCAATTCACATATTAAATTTGTTTCTAAGACTGCCTTCCATCATTTGCGTAATATTGCCAAGATTAGGAGCATCTTGTCTCTGAATGATGCTGAGAAACTGATCCACGCTTTTGTTAGCTCTAGATTAGATTATTGTAACTCGTTTTTATCAGGTTGTCCTAAAATACCTTTAAAAAGTCTTCAGTTGATCCAAAATGCTGCCGCATGAGTTTTAACTGGTTCTAGAAAGAGAGATCATATCTCTCCGGTTCTGGCCTCCCTTCAGTGGCTTCCCATAGAGTTTAGAATTAAGTTTAAAATCCTTCTTCTCACTTTCAAAGGTCTAAACAATCAGGCCCCTTTTTATTTAAAAGATCTGATACTACCCTATTATCCTAACAGAGCACTATGCTCCCAAAATGTTGGATTACTTATAATACCTAGAATCTCCAAAAGTACAATGGGAGGCACAGCCTTAGGCTATCAAGCTCCTTTCCTGTGGAACCAGTTACCAATCTGGATTTGGGAGTCAGACTCGATCTCTGTTTTTAAGAAAGAATAGCCTACAATTAGGGAGGAATCATGTGTCTCTAAACCCTCCCTTAATTCTGCTGCTAATAGATTTAGACTGCCGGGGGACCTCCAATAATGTACTTGGCTTCACTCCTTTAATGTTTCCTCTCTATATGTCTGTTCTTTTCATCTTCTCTATCCCCTCACCCCCCAGCCAGTCGCAGCTGATGACTGCCCCTCCCTGAGCCTGGTTCTGCTAGAGGTTTCTTCCTGTCAAAACGAAGTTTTTCCTCTCCACCGTCACCAAGTGCTTGCTCACAGGGGATCGCCTGATTGCTGGGGTCTTTCTGCAGTTGTGGGGGTTTCCCCTACATTTGAAACTGCTATGAGATGACTATTGTTGTGAAATGGCGCTATCTAAATAAAGCTGAACTGAATTGAATTGAATTGAATTAAAACTGCGGCGGAGCATGCCATCGACTTCCGGGTTCTTGATGTAGAGGCAGAGTGGGATGACACCGCATTATGCTCCATGTTTATCCACAATTTAAACTCTAATTTATGCAGTGAGCTGGCCCACCTCTGGGATGAACCCAAGTCATTCAATGCCCTGGTCTCCTTGGTGATAAAACTGGATAACCGACTCCGCGAGCGCTCTAGAGAGTGCCCATTACTCACCTGGCTCTCCTTTGCTCTGTGCTCCTCTCTTTGCGCTTCCTACCATGGCCGCCCCTCCCGACACACCCGAGCCCATGGTAGTAGGTCGGTCTAAAGTCTCCCCTGCTGAATGGCAGTGGCACCAGGAGGATGGGTTGTGTTACTGCTGTGGCGAGGCAGAGTATATAGCTTCTCAGTGTCCCACTAAAGCAAAAGGCACAGCTTGTCAGTTGCAGTAGGGGAACTGGCGGGTGGGGCATCTAAATGCTTATGTACTTGCTTCACGTTACCAGTACACCTGTTGCTCAACACCACTGAGCACATCGATGCAGCATTAATTGATTCTGGAGCAGAACAAAACTTTATATCTGAGAGTTTGGCAACCTGTCTAAAGATTCCATGTTCTAATTTACCACAGCCCCTTTGCCAAGTCACCAAGCAAGCTGCTCCTCTAGCCATGTTAGCTTCTGGTAATCACTATCAACACCTGTGTTTTTTAGTCCTCCCACCCTCCACATCACCCATTGTCTTAGGGTATCCCTGGTTAAAGCACCACAATCCTACACTAGATTGGCAGAAGGGGGCAACTGGCTCATGGTGCTCTTTTTGTTTGTCAGCCTGCCTGCAATCAGCTGCTTGTTCTCCCTCCATTACGGTTTTACCTACAGCCCCTGAAGCCCCTGATTTATCCAAGGTATCCTCTGTTTATCATGACCTGGCAGCAGTGTTTAGTAAAACTAAAGCCCTATCTCTTCTCCCCCACCGCCCCTATGACTGTGCTATCAAACTCGAGCAGGGGGCGCAGTTACCCACCAGCCACCTTTAAAACTTATCTGCTCCTGAAAGAGAGGCCATGGATAAATATATTAAGGAGTCACTAAACGCTGGTATCATCCAATCCTCTTCATCTGCCCTGGGGGCAGGGTCTTTCTTTCTTGGCAAAAAGGATGGTTCACTACACCCCAGCATTGATTTCAGGGAGCTCAACAGCATCACAGTCAAGGATAAATATGCCCTTCCCTTCCACTCATAAATTTGGCATTCGATCAGCTTCAAGGGTCAACCATTTATACTAAACTAGACCTCAGGATCGCCTATCATCTGGTTAGAATCTGCAAGGGGGACGAGTGTAAGACAAGGTTCCATACCCCTAGCGGCCATTATGAGTACCTCGTTGTGCCCTTTGGCCTTACCAACACCCCAGCTGTCTTCCAACGGCTCATTAATAACGTCCTGCGAGACTTCCTGAGCTCGTTCATTTTTGTGTATTTGGATGACATTCTCATCTTTTCTCGCTCTCTGGCAGAACATCAGGTCCACATTCGAATGGTACTCCAGCGCCTCCTAAAGAACCAGCTCTATATCAAGGCTGAGATGTAGGGCGGTGCAGTGGCGCAGTGGTTAGTACTGTGGCAGCACAGCAACTCACCCTTGGCCATGGGATCCCTGGTTCGATCCCAGCCCCTGACCAACAGTGATCTGTGTGGAGTTTGCATGTTCTCCCCATGTCTGCGTGGGTTTACTCCGGGAGTTCTCCGGTTTCCTCCCACAGGCCAAAAACATGCAAGTTAGGTTAACTGGAGACTCTAAAGTGGCCCTAGGTGTGAATGTGTGTGTGAATGGTAAAGGGATAGTGCCGTACCGTGGCTGCTTCATCCATCCAAGTTGATGCCCTCAATTTCCCCTCTGGGGATCAATAAAGTATACAAAATCAAAATCAAATATGAGTTTCACACCACCACTACCACCTTTCTGGGGTTTATTATTTCCAGAGGTCAGAATGAACCCAACCCCCAAAAAATCAAGGCTGTCACTGATTGGCCCACTCCCTGCTTCAGGAAACACCTCCACCAGTTCTTAGGGTTTGCTAATTTCTATCAAAATCAAATATGAGTTTATTTGGTCTGGACAGACCACAAGAATTTGAAATACATTCGAACAGCCAAACAACTCAATTCTCACCAAGCCAGATGAGCGCTATTCTTTGGCTGTTTTCAATTCTCATTGACCTACAGACCTGGTACAAAAAAGACTAAACCTGATGCTTTCTTCAGTTTGTGGCTGATTTGGTGTCCCTTGTGGAGAAAAACATCATCCCCACATCCACTATGGTTGGGACACTCACCTGGTACATCGAGCAAAGAGTGAGAGAGGCTCAGGTCACCGACCCGGATCTGGGAGGGGGGCCCCCGAGCTGATTGTTTGTGCCTGCAGCAGTGAAGGGTGAGGTTGTCCATTGGCTTCACTCGGTCAAGTTCTCCTGTCACCTGGGAGTAGCCAGTACTTTTTCCTCCCTCTGGTGCATATTTTGATGGCCGACCATTGTACGGGACTTACAGGTATACATTAAGGCTTGCCCCCAGTGCTCTACAGGCAAGTCCCTACTCCCCACCCCCCCCAGCAGGTCTTCTCCGACCTCTCCCCATCCCAAGAAGCCCCTGGTCACACATTGCCCTCAACTTTGTCACCGGATTGCCACCCTCTCATGGTCACACTGTCATCCTGACTATTGTGGACAGGTTCTCCAAGGCTGCACACTTTGTTCCTGTACATAAGCTACCACCTGCCTAGGAGACAGCCCATCAGCTTACCAATTACATCATCAGGCTGCATAGCATTCCGGCAAACATAGCGAGCATTCTGTAAATCTATTGGGACCATAGTCAGCCTCTCCTCTGGCTATCACCTGGAGACCAACAGGCAGTGCGAGGAGGCCAATCAGGAGCTGGAGGCTTTCCTATGGTGCATCACAGCATCTGAGCCCACATCTTGGAGCACCGACCTGCCTTGGGTGGAGTATGCTCATAATTACGCCACCTACTCTGCTACAGGGTTTTCCCCATTCAAAGCCTCGCTTGGCTACCCCCCCCCCCCTTCCATCACGGAGGAAGAGATCTCGGTACCCAGCATTGCTGATCACATGGCGAGGTGTCGCCACTACTGGAAGGATACCAAGGCGGAGCTTTTTCGCGCTGCTGAGGAGAATGCCAAGTGGGCCAATCGCAGGAAGACTACTGCTCCCGTCTCCAAGGTGGATCAAAAGGTATGGCTGTACACAAATAATTTTCCCCTGAAGACTGAGTGTAAGAAGTAGAATCCCCACTTTGTGGGACCTTTTACTGTTAACACCATTGTAAATCCATCCTCTGTTTGCCTCAGCCTTTCCCCTTTTCTTCATGTCCACCCTACCTTCCACGTTTCCCAGGCCAAGCCGGTGTTGTCCAGCTCTCTCTGCCCTCAATCCAAGCCCTGTCTTCTGCCGCCGCAGAAGCTGATCGATGGGGGACTGGTGTACGCTGTTACCTGCATCATGGACACTCGCCGCTGGAGTCGCAGCATCCAATTCTTAGTTGAGTGGAAGGGGTATGGACCAGAGGAGAGATCATGGATCCCCAGATCATTCATCATGGACAATTCACTCATCAGAACCTTCTACCCACAACACCTGGACAAGCCCAGTGGAACACCAGGAGGTGTCCTTGAGAGGAAGGTACTGTAAAGGTTCCAGGGCTGCACACTTTTCCCTGTCTCTCCCTCTTCACTAATTGGGTTCCTCCCTACAGCTACACGCTCCACCTGTAGGCAATCAGGGAGGCCCTTTAAAAGAGATTCACTCCTGCTGCTCTGCCTGGGCACATCATATCATGCTACGCCAAGCCAAGCTCAAGCGTACAGGCGTGTGTGCAGCCTGGAGTTCTTTGCTTCCATGCCTTTTAAATAGTTCTGAACACTTTTCACCTGTTGTCTATGCTTTCGCCAGGATTTCCAACCCACGCAGCGGACCGGATATCACTGGAGGATAAATTCACTGTACCCCAAGTAAGTCAACTAACCATCGTTATCGTCACTCCCTCTTCTCCACAGTTCAGGTCTGGCCAGCCTGGCTCATCTCCTCACCACCCCTTCACCGGTCCTGCAGTTAGTACGTTCTAGAGGATCCACTGCCCGAGCTGCTGCGCTCCCATCTCCAGCCCATGTAAGACAAACAAGATTAAAATCATGACCAATCATTTTCCTGCCAACTACTTACCTTTGTCTCTGCTCTTCCCATACAGGGCTGCCAGATTCTCCATGCTCCTCCAGCTGCTGAACATTAATAAAATACTTGTTTTCACGACATTTTTGGTTCCAACCTTGTCTGCTTTTGGGTGCTTTAATATCAACCATGTCAGAGGTACAGTATCTGGATTAGTTGTGAACATGAATGAGTTATTCCTGCTCTGTGGTTAACTAATGAAATTTGTATTTTTGCAGCTACTACAGTAACAAGTACTTTAGGAGACATTAAGAGAACCAAGTGAACCAGATGTCCTTGAGGTCCTAAGGAGCCCTGGTAATGGGGACTGGGAGGAGACAGTGTTAAAGAGGACTGCGTAGGAGGAAATGATGAACTACTCTGTCCCTGCAGTTAGGCTCTCCTTTAAAAGGTGTCTCATTTTCTGCACATCATTACTGGGCCCAGGGTTTCAGATCTCCATCAGCAACTGAAGTATCTCACAATGGACGTTGTTATAACTGACCAGGGATGCAGCACCCTGAAACCACCACAGTGATACTGGAATGTATGTTGAGAAACCAAGGAGTTTTACAAGCCTGCTGGAATCTTAAAAACTGCAGCCAAGCTGGATGTGGTTTAGCTGGCTTCCTTCATAATTGCTGGTATTGGGTTGTCAGGTTGGCGGTGATAGTGGGTGGGGGGGGGGGGTGCAGGGGACCCTGCCAACATTCAGCAATAGAGGCATTCAGTGGCACTGATTCTGGGTTAATGAGCACTGAAATATGCAGTCAGAAGGCTATGTATGTGTTATTTTTATTTTTGCGTGGGTTCTTTTTAGACATCAGGAACATTGGATGATCTTTTTGAAGTTTGTGAGCAACATTCAAGAGAGAGGTGCAGCGAGAAGGGATTCTTTTTTTTTTTTTTTCATCACAGGTTGTCATTTTTTGAAACTGAAAATACTTATTTCCGAACGTGAGTGCCGCGTCTCTGTTATTCGCCTCCTCCATAAAGGCTCAGACAGCCTCCTCCAGGCCTGCTGTCTGTCTGGAGCCAAGACTGTGTAGAGTTCAAACAACGGAGAGGAGTGGCTCCAGTCCGCCGCTGTCTCTGCCTCCGCTCTCTTCCCTACAACTGGGGGCCATTATCCTGCTCCTTTGTGTCTCTGTTATGGGAAAAGGGCCCACATCACCACTGGAGAGGAACTGGCAGACAATTATATGGGGTGGCGAGGAGCTAAGACACATAGTGAGCAGATTACACAAGCCGCCACAGAGAGTATGAGAGGGGGCCTAATTAGACAGGGCTGGGGAGAGGCCAAGCGACAATGCACATCTACTGTGGCTGCATGGCTGGGAAGGCGCCTGCTCCGCTCTGCTCCTAAGCTGGAATAGTTGTGGCAGGAGGACTGTAACTCTGGGCAAGATGGAGGAAAGAAGGGAAAAGATGTGTAAGCAACTTTGCGTGCACCATGGGCTCAGGAATGGTATTGATTAGCAGGCCGCAGCCCTCCGTCGTTTTCTGGAGAGGTCTGAAATGTTGCTCATGGGCCCTCCAAAAAAAAAGAAGCCGCCATTTTGTTCCACTGTTTATGATACGCACTGAGCTGTAGTTACATCGCTGCAGTCATCATAAATTGGATGTTAGGAAGGAGATAACTTAGTGCTTACTTTAACCAACAGCACAAACGTGCAGCATTCTGCATATGATGTGAGTTCTGCATCTGGTATCGGTGCAGTTTTTTTTCTTCCAGTGTGAGTTTTATGCACAAATGACCGCTTTTTAAAGCTCTGAATTTTGAAACCCTGTTATTATGGCTTCTGTCCTGCCAAAGCCTCAGCACATTCCACGGACTGTACATTTTTGTCTGCAATCCGAAGATCTGCCTCTCCGTGTTCACATTTGGAAACAAAGAAGGCTCTGATAATTATTGTAAAGTCACCAAATCCATACTCTGTTTTCATCTCACCTGCAAAAACCCGGTTAAACAGCAGAACAAATGTGGCAACTACCTAAGTACTAAAATGTCATGTCATTTGAGCCACGCAGATGTGGAAGTAGCACAGCTTGTTACCAGCGATGACCCTGCTCTGCACATCTGGCCCAGTAAAAACTCTCAGAGGTAATGGCACCTTTTGAAACAAAAGAGAGATTACACATAGAACCTAAAACACTTCCTGCTCGGTCTCTCCCGAACAGTGGCCCATGGAATCCTCCTCACCTTGGCTAAGGGTGTTAATTACGGCTCCTCACAGCTGCTGTGCTTGCCACTTCCTGGGCGTGCTGACACATGCAAAGTGCGCAGGGGATCCACGCTCTCAGAGGGGGATTATAGGCTAGCACGCAGAGCAAGATGGGAAAGGGAGGCATTCTTTAGGGTGTTTTTCCACCTTTATGGACTGAATATGCCTGTGCTTCGGTGTAGCTTACCTGTCCTTCACAGATGTGCATTGTCTCTCCTTGGCTAGTGACTTTTAACACCGGGCGTGCTGCTGAATCTTGCTTTCAAATGACAATTTCTGTTTGCATTACAAGATGTGGTACCACCACAGAGCTGCAGGCCTCTAACTGAGCTTGGAATAGACCATTGAGTAAGCATTTAGGTAGTTTTCAGAAGCCAAAAGCAGCCTAGTCCCGATGCAATTCTGCAGATCCCACCCTCCCTCCAGTAATTACAGGGTGCGCAGGGGCCTCTCTGACGTATGAACAGAATTTATTTTAGTGAGTTTCCACAGAGGTTAAAAGAATGCCACAGTGTGAGCACATACGTGCACACACACACACACACACACACACACACACACACACACACACACACACACACACACACACCTCACTCAGTCCTGACCTCATTTATTAAACGCCTGTTGTTGCCTCTCCACTTCAAATCAAAAGATAATTCAGGTATATTAAAGCTGTTTGTTTGGTTGCTTTTTTCCTTGGGGGGGGGGGGTAATGCAAAAATGTAAACGACCATGCTTAATGTCTAAGCTGCTGATAATCACTTCAGGGGGTTATGGATTCAGCTTGCCATTTGCTTTCATCTTGTATTTAAAAATACTTTTAAAATGCTCAGTTAAAAAGAGTGATGTCAAACAATATTCCTGCTGGAACATACTTAACCTGAACAAATAATGGAGCGACTGTCTGCTTGAGAAGTTTCACCGATGAGAAGAAAAAAAACGTGTTTGCTGTCTTCTTTCTGACATAATCTTTGAAATCTCTATAATTTAGGCAATACCAGCCTTTAATAGAGTTGCTTTACGGGCTATAATCAAATCCCTGCAGACCCCTCTGCCTAAATTGTGAGGCAATAAGACATGAATGCAGTGTGCTCCGGTCGTGCTGCTGAGATAGATGTTTTCTTTATGGCTGCATGGTTGTGGTTGTGCCAGCCTGTGGGTTTATAGAAATGTGACTCTGAAAGATTTTTACACTTTTTACACTAAGCAAAGCAAAATACAATGCTTAGAGAAGCAATCCAATAGATCAGTGTGTCATACATTGATCTCACCAAGGGTTCATCCACTTTTTTCCACAGGTTCAGTTTGTCCCTTTAAAATCCTGACTGGGTTTTTCTTTCTTTTCTTTTTTTTCTTTTACCTTTTTTTTCCAAGAGGCTGTAAAAAAGAAGATCTAGGAACACGGCCCCCTTTTTTCTACAGGCCTCCTAATATGTTCCATATTGTGAGTTTAAATGGGGTGGACTCAGGAAATGCAGTCACACTGCTTTACCTTCCAAGCTTCCAGTCTGAGGTTTGGCCAGCAGTGCCGGTGGTTGTGTGGATCGGGGAAGATTGGGTGGCTGGAGCTGCCGAAGCGGTTAGGCCCAGCCATGTGGGCTTTCTTTCTCTTTTCCTCTGGAGCCGGGATGTCCACGTCGATGATCCTGTTGTGTTCTGCAGAAGAGCTGCACATTTAGGACTCCCCCTCACATTCAGATTACCTGTTCCAGTTTTGTCAAACCCACATAATTCAAACTTGTCATGCAGAGCTGCTTAAACTGACATTCAGTGGAGAGTCATAAGAAGAAAGGACTTCACAGCATATGTGTAGCGATGTTACAGCTAGGGGGCGCTTGAAAACAAAACAAAGAGTTGCCATTGAAATGTGGATGTATTTGGTGACTGGTGTCACCCACTGCTCAGTGCAGTCAAATTTTAAATCCTTGACGTTATTTTTATGGCAGCTGTCTTTGTTTTTGGAGCGTTGGGTGCAAAGTGACTGGTTAAGATTGGATGAAAATGTACATCCACAGAAACATACACTTCCATGTTAATACTAATATCTTCTATTTATTTATTTATTACATTTTCCTCTTGAAAAAATTCTAGGCGTATGGAAAGTCATATAGTCCCATCCAGTATGTGTTTGGACTGTGGGCGGAAACCAGAATACCCGCAGTAAATCCACACAAACATGCAAGTTTCGCAGAGTAGGGCCCCACCTGGGCTCAGATCTGGGTTTGAGTCCAGTGCCTCCTGCTGTGAGAAACAGTACCAGCCACTGATTGACCACGCTCATGCTGCCATTTCTACACTTAAAATGTGACTGATCACAAGTGACTCATGGTCTATACCAGAAAGAAGGCTGAAGTACTTGTCACATAATTGAGGAGGGAAAAAAAGTCCAAAATGCACCGTCACCAAAAACTTAACTGCGTATTCGGGTTAAGTGAATCAAATTAAGTGAAGACTAGTAGACAGCAACCTGTATCAGTGCCTTTAGATATGTATACAGACCTGGACAAAATTGTTGGTAACCCTCTGTTAAGGAAAGAAAAACCCACAATGGTCACAGAAATACCTTGAATCTGACAAAAGTGCTAATAAATAAAAATTCTATGAAAATCAGACAATGCTTTTGAATTGTGGTTCAAAAGAATTATTTTAAAAAACAAACTCATGAAACAGGCCTGGACAAAAATGATGGTACTCCTAGAAAAGATTGAAAATAATGTGACCATAGGGACGTGTTCAACTAAGATGTGTCCTCTAATTAACATCACAGGTGTCTACAAACTTGTAATCAGTCAGTCGGCCTATTTAAAGGGTGACAAGTAGTCACTGTGCTGTTTGGTGACATGGTGTGTACCACACTAAACATGGACCAGAGGAAGCAAAGGAGTCTCAGGAGATTAGAAAGAAAATTATAGACAAGCATGTTAAAGGTAAAGGCTATAAGACCATCTCCAAGCAGCTTGATGTTCCTGTGACTACAGTTGCACATATTATTCAGAAATTTAAGATCCACGGGACTGTAGCCAACCTCCCTGGACGTGGCCGCAGGAGGAAACAGAAAATACGAATGGTAACAAAAGACCCCAGAACAACCTCTAAACACATTCATGGTGAACTCCATGGTCAAGGTACATCAATGTCAGATCGCACCATCCGTCGTTGTTTGAGCCAAAGTGGACTTCATGGGAGACGACCAAGGAGGACATCACTGTTGAAAACAAATCATAAAAAAGCCAGACTGGAATTTGCCAGACTGCATGTTGACAAGCCACAAAGCTTCTGGGTAGAATGTCCTATGGACAGACGAGACAAAACTGCAACTTTTTGGCAAGGCACATCAGCTCTATGTTCACATACGCAAAAATGAAGCATACCAAGAAAAGAACACTGTCCCTACTGTAAAACATGGAGGAGGTTCTGTTATGTTCTGGGGCTGCTTTGCTGCATCTGGTACAGGGTGTCTTGAATCTGTGCAGGGTACAATGAAATCTCAAGACTATCAAGGTATTCTACAGAGAAATGTGCTGCCCAGTGTCAGACAGCTTGGTGTCAGTCGCAGGTCATGGGTCTTGCAACAGGGTAATGACCCAAAACACACAGCTAAAAACACCCAAGAATGGCTAAGAGCAAAACATTGGACTATTCTAAAGTGACCTTCTATGAGCCCTGATCTAAAGCCTATTGAACATCTGTGGAAGGAGCTGAAACATGCCGTCTGGAGAAGGCACCCTTCAAACCTGAGACAACTGGAGCAGTTTGCTCATGAGGAGTGGGCCAAAATACCTGCTGAGAGGTGCAGAAGTCTCATTGACAGTTACAGAAATGGTTTGATTGCAGTGATTGCCTCAAAAAGTTGTGCAACAAAATATTAAGTTAAGGGTACCATCATTTTTGTCCAGGCCTGTTTCATGAGTTTGTTTTTTAAAATAATTCTGTTGAACCACAATTCAAAAGCATTGTCTGATTTTCATAGAATTTTTATTTATTAGCACTTTTGTCAGATTCAAGTTATTTCTGTGACCATTGTGGGTTTTCCTTTCATTAACAGAGGGGTACCAACAATTTTGCCCACGTCTGTATCTCTCAGTGTGATAGATGGAGTTCACTTATATAGCACTTTTTCTAATCTCTGGATGACCAAAGTGCTTTACAGATCCTGCTATCCACCCATTCACACACTGATGGCAACGGAGTTGCTATGCACAGGAGCTGGCCTGACCCACCAGGAGCAACTGGGGGTTCAGTGTCTTGCTCAAGGACACCTTGACATCCAGACTGCAGAGAGGGCGGGAATCGAACCCCTGATCCTCCGATCAGTAGTTGGCCGCACTACACCTGCGCCACAGCTGCAGGTGTAAATGCAAGGGGTGTCAGTTTTAGAAGCACTAAATAAGGAGCTAAGGGAAATGGTTGCATTGGAGTGTATAACTACTCTCATGAGGAGGGCAAGGCAGTGATGGTTTGACAAGTTGGAGAGAAAGAGTGAGGTGAATGTTCTGCTGGGCGGGAAAACACTAAACTGAATGTAAACACAAGAACGAAACTGAAAGTATAAACCAGACTGAAACATGATGGAAGGCGATGGGTTTATCTCTTGGCAGAGAAACAGAGGAATGAGGGAGGCTATATACAAAGACTAATGAGGGGAAATGAGAAACAGCTGATGAGGATTAAAGAACAAAATGTAAATAGCCTAATATAGACATTATTTAACAAAAAAAAGGTCATCTTTCCAACAACCTGAAAAGATAACTTTTAATCTTTCACTTTTAAATCATATCCAGACGTTGTTTTGATGGCTTGGGACATTGTCTTCTCAACAATTTTTCAACCAGTTTTTGTTGGCTGGGATTTAGTTTAACTAACAAAAACTCTTTTTGCTGAAGGCTTTCAAAGCAACATATGTATGAATATATGTAGGATCCATCCATCTATCCATCTTCTTCCGCTTAATCCTTTTCGGGTCGCGGGGGGGCTGGAGCCTATCCCAGCATCTTTGGGCGAGAGGCAGGGTACACCCTGGACAGATCGCCAGTCCATCGCAGGGCCAACACAGAGAGACAGACAACCATTCACTCTCACATTCATACCTAAGGACAATTTAGAATCCCCAGTTTTGATGCCAATTAACCTAACTTGCATGTTTTTGGCATGTAGATCTCAACTTAAAATAATGTTTTTAAAATTATTTTGTTAGTTACATCAATTTTTGACCAAGTGAATGTCATGTCCCCCCATAGCTTCAGTGGGCCCACATTGTCTGCAACAACTCTGTTCTTAGAAGCAGTGAAAGGACTACAACTCAAGTCCCAACAGCCAATCACAGAACACAACTTGAGCCATCGACAATTAAGCACCATGTGATTGGCTGTTTTAACTAAAGTCATAATAACAATAGTTGTAGTCTTTTCAGTGTTCCTACCCATAAGAAGAAAATTACATAGTGCTGCTTTAGCAGCTTCAAGTTCATGAAGTTTACATTTTTAACTCCCTTTTGGAACTTACTTAATTTGGCTAGTATTGAAATTTTTCAGACTGAAGTTGATCTTTTTGGAGAAACAGCTTGGAAAACACTTCATAGGATTTCTTTAAAAGGTGTGACTAGCACATCTATAACACATTAGTTAACATTTTGTATCTGAATTAAGCAAATGAAAGTTTGAAAAATGTCTACGTAAAATCACTGTAAAATGCCATTGTTTCACAAGGTTTGGACCTAAATGAAGGACACAACATACAGAGACAGTGACTGAGGCAAGAGAGTAATATTTTATTCACTAATAATCAGGAACTGTCACCCACTGAGCAGGAAGTATAAACTCCTGTGGAGACAGTGAGGAGTTGGGTGTGTATCTTGGCAATGGATGGTGGATGGCAATGGATATGATATGGATAATAAGGAGGAGGCTTACATGCAACAGGAGAGACCCGCAGATTGATTTGGGCTGCTGATAACATACAGGATCTTCAATCCATCAGCCGTGGGCCACAGAGGATCCTAAGAGTAAAAACGGTTTAAGGGTTTTAATAATGTTCATGGTCCTGACTTGGGGTTAGATCATTGGCTTGAGGTCCAGACAGCAAAGGGGTCTGCAGAGGGAGAGGCTAGGGAATCCAGTTCCAGATAGATAAGAAGTGGTAGCCAGATGTTCTGAGGCACAAGGGGCTAATAGGTTAATCTTACTTGGGACACCTGTAGAGAAGCAGAGAATCCAGCAAAGGAAGTTCACAGCAGAGAGCATTAGGAGTAGCAGGTTCTGGAGCTCAAGGGTTAGTGAGTTAAATGCTGCACAAAGTTCTTATTTGAGGAGTACAGGCTGGGTGAGTATGCTGAGGAAACTTGGTGGCAGGGTGGCAGGCACAGGGGTAACCTGGAGATCACGAAGAGAGTTTTGAGGAGCAGGAGTCAGAACCAGAGAGGCCGAAGAAGCTTACTGAGCTGGAGTCACGGGGTGAAGGCTCATCAACATGACGGCCCCACATTGGTCCAACAACTGAGAGAGTCTTAAGAAGACTCGGGACCTCTACAATCTGCTGAGTGCCTGGAGATTCACCAGCTGTGCCTGATTACCTGACAAGAGGGGTACAAACAAAGAGTGGAATGTGCCAAGATATTTCAGCACTCACCCCGAGCCATGACATAAAGTCACCCACCAGGTCAGTCACTAACCCTGTTGGGTGAGACCACACACTGAAAACAACACACTTTGGCATATGCATTTAACCAGTTCCAAAACATAAACTATTCCCTCAATTGTTTGACTCTCCAAGTCCTCTGCTGGACAGTGTGAGGCCAACTTTGAAAGCGCATCTCTGAGAAGCGTGAAGATGAGTGAGGAGGCTCAAGTTCCAGCCCAGAGGTTAGGTTTCGCATTCCTGGGGCACACACCACCGCCTGTCTCCACGCTGACATACCTGCTGAGTGTATGAGTGCTAGTGAGGGGCCAAGAATGTGTGTGTGTGTGTGTGTGTGTGTGTGTGTGTGCGTGCGTGCGTGCGCGCGTGCACGCATGTGTGTGAGTGAGTGAAGTCCTGAACACGTGTATATGATACTGTTTGGATTTTCTTTTATATATAAAAATGAGTATATTACATTACTCTATTCATCACCTTTATACAGACATGCTTTTTCAAACATTTGATATACATACGGGGAAGACACACAGATGAATGGAGGAGTTGGCTCACCAAATGAAACCAAGCCCTCATTATTCATACATCTCATTCACAATCAGAGCTCAGAGGGTGGGAGTCCAGAAGAGCAACAACAAAAAAAAAAAAATGGTGGTGCACTGAGGAATCTAGAGGAGAGCAACCACAGCAGCTTTTAACTGCTCAAGGTGCCTCAGGACTGCTGTACTGCAACATTTTTATTTTTTTTTTGTCGACATCAAACCCACACAAAACAAAACCAACTTGTCTTTGTAATTGTTCAGTCATTTTGTTGTGTTTTCCATTGAAGGAGGGATGTGAACACCAGCCCACCCACAAGCAATGGTTTTCATTATTTTAACAATAGTGTTTATTTCACTGTGTTTGAACTGAGCCTGGATGAGTAACATGAGGGGGAAGCAAATCACTGAAGAGATTTAATCATTGCGCATGTTTTTACTAAGCCAGTTCAGGACAAACTTGAGTCTCATAGATTATTCATATATTTATTTGATTTTTCTTAATTTAACCTTTATTTATAAAGGGAAGGTCCATTGAGAGGGAACCTCACTTTTTTTCTGCATCCTCAGATTTTTTTAAGCTTAAGAAATGCCTTTTTTTACATAATGGTATAAAAAATACATTGAAAATCACCTTGCTGTATTAAAGGGGTCATTGACTGCACTTTTTCCACATTTTAATAGCTCACACATGTCTTAATGGAATGTTTGTCATATTTTGTTCACATTTTCTGTAATTTTTTAAATTATTGAGGTAAATTTGTTTTTTTTTAATTTTATTTTTCCTGGCTTTCTTTAAATGCTCTGATTTAAAGCCTGTCACTTTAAGAACCATCCTTCACTGTTTGAACTCCGCCCTCCCTCTTACGTCAGTTAGCCATTATAGCTGACTAGCTTCTAGCCTTCCAGCTCAGTTGAGCAGTGCTCTGGTTTACTGATC
Organism: Pholidichthys leucotaenia; assembly: GCA_020510985.1. Classification (NCBI taxonomy): domain Eukaryota; kingdom Metazoa; phylum Chordata; class Actinopteri; order Cichliformes; family Pholidichthyidae; genus Pholidichthys; species Pholidichthys leucotaenia. The sequence continues at coordinate 89,881,041 of CM035840.1, read as the reverse complement.
CACAGTCAATGGTGAATCTCGCGTCAGTCCGGTCTATCTCCCAAGAATTTTGCCATGATTCCACAACAACTCGCTAGGACCGGGCACTGGGCGATCGCTGTAACCCGAGGTGAGCTACCGAGCCAAGGGATCTCAAAGGGCAGTGTGGCTCTGTGGGACTCCACTCTGCTCTTGCGGCCAGCTGAAAGCTGGAGCAACTACGCTGCCCGCAAGTGCAGAGCGGATCCACGGAGGACGGTGAGGTTACTGGCCGTGAGAGCCAGCAGCATCTGGTCCCGGGACATCTTGATTACAGGGAGCCAGAGGCTATGTTGTGATTCCGCAGCTGATTCCCTGTACCGGCTTGTGGCTCGCACGGCCAGCAAAAGGTTAAAGGCAGCCTATTAGCCCCTGAGCTATTAGCCCACGAGGTAACACTAGCACCAGGACACTGGCTGTAAGCGGGGCTTACATCGGGGAAAATAAGTATTGAGCACACTGTGGAGAAAGCCCCTCACACTATGCCCCTCACACTATGGAAGAAGAACTATTCTCCTGACCTGTGTTGGGTCAGCTCTTTGAATGGGGAGCCATATCCTACACAGATCCTCATTCTTGATGATTTTCCACACAGCCAACACCGGCCCCTGCTTGTACACATTGGCCTACAACTTCCAGTCATATACAGCCCAAGGAAGATGCGCTGGAACTTCCGCAAAGCCAACTGGAAGAAATTCAGTGAAACTCTGGACCGGAGCATTGTTACCATCCCACTCCACACCATCACTGTAGATGAAGCATACAACCGCTTCTGCAGCGCAATCTTCAAGGCTGCCCATACTGCAATCCCACGAGGCTACCGACCCCTCTATGTCCCATGTTTGGACGGAGAAAGTGCTGCCCTCCTACAATCCTATCAAACATCAGGGGACCCAGAGATAGCAGACCATCTCATTGAATCGCTAAATACAGCCCGGCGAAAGAAATGGGAGGAGACAGTTGCTGACCGGAGCTTTACCCACTCTAGCAGGAAATGTTGGAGCCTCATCCGTCGCCTAGGAGCTGCACAGAAGCCCCCTAGCCAAAGCCGAGCATCCGTCACACCCAACCAAGTTGCATCCCACCTACTGACTATCGCCAAAGCACCCCAAGACAAAGACACCAGAAGAGCAGTTACAACTGAGCTAAAAAAACACCAAAAAATGCCTGTAGAGGAAACGAACCCTGAACCCTTCGAGGCTGCTGAACTGGAGAAAGTCCTACAGGGCCTGAAATGTGGAAAGGCAGCAGGATACGATAACATCTTCCCAGAATTCATGAAGAATCTTGGCCCCCGAGCCCTAACCTGGTTGACACAATTCTACACAAGGATCACACAAACGAACTCGATCCCAAAGAAATGGCGGACAGCAAAGGTCATTGCCATCCCAAAACCTGGCAAAGACCACAAATTACCAGCAAGCTACCGCCCAATCTCCCTACTCAGCGTTCCTTACAAAATCATGGAGCGCCTAATACTGCAACGCATTTCCCCAGAAATAGAGGATATTCTAAGTGTGGATCAAGCAGGTTTCCGCAAGGACCGCAGTACAGGAGAACAAGTACTGGCCCTAACCACCTTCATTGAAAATGGCTTCGAGAGCAGACTGAAGACAGGGGCTGTGTTTCTCGATCTTACAGCCGCCTATGATACGGTCTGGCACAAAGGCCTCCTCCTGAAACTTATAAAGGCGATCCCTGCTTGGGCAACAGCAATTATAAAAACCCTGCTGACCAACCGAAGGTTCAGAGTCCACCTCAGTCAGAACACAAGTGCATGGAGAATGCAGAAAAACGGACTCCCACAAGGCTCAGTTCTAGCTCCAACTCTGTTCAACCTCTACATAAACGACCTGCCTACTACAAAATCCCGCAAATTCATCTATGCAGACGACATCTGTTTGGCATTCCAAGCACCAGACTTTGAACCACTGGAACGGGTGCTCACGGAAGATCTTGCTAAACTGGACCAGTTCTGCAAAATCTGGCGCCTAAAACCAAGCCCAGCAAAAACCGTCTCCAGTGTATTTCATCTCCACAATGCAAAAGCTGCCAGAGAACTAAACATCCACCTGAGCGGACTCAAGCTTAAGCATGCCCCAAATCCAACTTATCTTGGAGTGACCCTTGATAGGACCTTATCCTTCAAGGAACATCTAAAGGGGACGGCTGCTAAGGTGAAAGTACGAAACAACCTGCTCTGCAAGCTCGCTGGTGCAAAATGGGGGGCGGCAGCCTCCACCCTGCGCACCTCAGCACTGGCCCTTTCATACTCTGTAGCAGAATATTGTGCCCCTGTCTGGTCCAGGTCATCTTACACACACCATGTAGACACCCAGCTCAACTCAACCATGAGAACTATAACTGGAACAATCCGCTCAACACCACTCCCCTGGCTCTCTGTACTGTCAAACATAGCCCCTCCACACATCCGGCGAGCAGCATTAACTCAAAGGATGCTCCAAAAAGTTAAAGATTTTCCTCACTTACCAATCCATGCAGATATCTACACCCCACCCACTGCTCGACTTTCATCCAGACGGCCGATTTGGAAAAACCCTCCCCCAGCTGACTTTACCATCCAGACAGCTTGGCAAGAGGAATGGGAAACCAAGGAGGTCCCAAACAAACAGCTGGTGATAAACCCCAACCAACAGGTCCCGGGCACCAACCTCCCAAGGAGACAGTGGTCTACACTCAATCGCTTCAGGACTGGACATGGCCCCTGCTTGGCCAGCCTTCACAGATGGGGCAGTAGCCCTAGCCCACTGTGCGCATGTGGAGAGGAGCAAACTATGGAACACATCATAGAGGCTTGCCCGCTCCAAAGACTGGAAGGAGGATTACACACCCTCCATACAGCAAACCAGGAGGCAACTGCTTGGCTTAAGGACTTTGCATTCGCTAAATAAATAACTATGCCCCCACATAGTCAACGTTTTTCTCATTAAACATATTAGTTCTGATGGAGCCATTGACCTGAGATTTTCACCAGATATCAGTAGCAACCCAAGTAATCCATACATACAAAGAAATCAAGGCAACTGTGTTCACAAAACAAATTATATTTAATAAAGTTGAATGACACAGGGAATAAGTATTGAACACGCTTGGTGAAATTCATTAAATATTTAGTAAAAAAAAAAAAAAAAGACTTTGTTGGTAATAACAGCTTCCAGACACCTCCTGTGTGGAGAAACTAGGCACAGGCATTGCTCAGGAGTGATTTTAGCCCATTCTTCCACACAAACTGTCTTCAAATCTTAAAGTTTCTGTGGGTATCTTCTATGAACTCTGATCTTCAGTTCTTTTCATAGATTTTCAATTGGGTTCAGGTCAGGTGACCGACTGGGCCATTCTAGCAGCTTTATTTTCCTTCTCTGGAGCAAACTGAGAGTTTCCTTGGCTGTGTGTTTTGTGATCATTGTCTTGCTGAAATGTCTACCCTCATTTTATCTTCAGGATCTTGGTAGATGGCAACAGGTTCTTATCAAGGATGTCTCTATACATTTGTCCATTCATCTATCCTTCAATTACTGTATATGAAGTCTGCCTGTACCATGTGCTGAAAAACACCCCCACACCATGATATTCCCACCTCCAAACTTCACTGTTAGTACAGACGTGGACAAAATTGTTGGTACCCCTCTGTTAATGAAAGAAAAACCCACAATGGTCACAGAAATAACATGAATCTGACAAAAGTGCTAATAAATAAAAATTCTATGAAAATTAGCCAATGAAAATCAGACAATGCTTTTGAATTGTGGTTCAACAGAATTATTTTAAAAAACAAACTCATGAAACAGGCCTGGACAAAAATGATGGTACCCTTAACTTAATATTTTGTTGCACAACCTTTTGAGGCAATCACAACAATTTCTGTAACTGTCAATGAGACTTCTGCACCTCTCAGCAGGTATTTTGGCCCACTCCTCATGAGCAAACTGCTCCAGTTGTCTCAGGTTTGAAGGGTGCCTTCTCCAGACGGCATGTTTCAGCTCCTTCCACAGATGTTCAATAGGCTTTAGATCAGGGCTCATAGAAGGTCACTTTAGAATAGTCCAATGTTTCGCTCTTAGCCATTCTTGGGTGTTTTTAGCTTTTTCGTTTAGCCTTTTCAGCCCGGGGCCTCCAAGGGTGCTGCTTCCCAGCTAACTGAGGTTGTCACAGATGCTCTGTCCCAGCCCGGGACCTCCGCAGGTGCAGCTCTTCCTCTGTTTGAGGTCCTCGCAGGTGCTCTGTTCCAGCCTGGGGCCTTCAAGGGTGCTGCTTCCCCATCAGTTGAGGTTGTCACGGGTGCTCCATCCCAGCCCGGAGCCTCAGTGGGTGCAGCTCTTCTTCAGTCTGGGTCCACCGTAGGTGCAGCTTTGGCCCAGTCTTGGTCCACCGTGGGTGCAGCGCTGGCCCAGTCTGGGTCCACCATGGGTGCAGCTTCGTTCCAGCCCGGAGCCTCCATGGGTGCAGCCTTGCTCCAGCCCAGAGCCTCCGCGGGTGCCGCTTTGCTCCAGCCTGGAGCCGCCGCGGGTGCTTCTTTGCTCCAGCCCAGAGCCACCGCGGGTGCTGTGATTTCCCAGTTCGGGACCACCGAGGATGCTACAGGCCAGTCCGAAGGCGTCATGGTCCCCTCTCTTCTGCCAGATACCGTCGTGGTCCCCTCACCTCTGCCAGACACCGTTGTGGCCCCGTCACCTCTGCCAGACGCAGTCGTGGTCCCCTCTCCTCTGCCCGAGGCCATTGTGGTTCCCTCTCCTCTGCCTGAGGCAGTCGTGGTTTCCTCAGTTCCACCGTCCTCTTCCTTGTTGATCCTCCCTGTGGGGCAGCCACCTCCTGGACCACCCCTTCTGTTTAGGTGGCTAAAAAACTCTGGCTGACCGCCTGACTGGCTGCGCCGCTGGGTTGGGTGGCCCACATTCTCTGCCAGGCCACCCGACTCTTACCACCACGCCATCTGTCAGGTCTGGGACTTTAGCCGGTCCAGGGAGCCTAGGTGCCCGGTTCTGCGTGGGTGTGGGTCCTAAGCGAGTTTTTTTTATTTATTTTTTTTTTTGGTTCCCTCCTAGTCTGGGTTTTGCTGGGGTGTGAGTTATGTAAGTTTTTCTTATTTTTTTGGTTTGTTTCAGTCCCTCCGTACCTGGGTCCCCCTCCTCCCACCCAGGGTGGGGTTGTTTTCTTGTTTATGATGGAGAGGGTTTTTTGTGTGGGTGCTTCCTTTTCCTTCGATGTTGCCCGGGGTGTCTGGTATCTACCCCTTGGTGGGGTGGGGGTGGGGGTGGGGGGCTCTGTCACGATCTGAGCACGGGGGAATCCCGCTGTGCTCTGTCTTTTCGCCTTTTTTCTATATTTGTATGGCGTTGTGTTTTTGAATTCTTATTCCTGTTTTTTTTTTTTTATCTTTGGTTAATTTTCACATATTTTGTATGGTTTCTTAGTATGATTTATTTTCCTGTTTACGTTCTTTGTAGTTTTGTTTTTTACATATTTGGATTTACTTGTCTTTATTTGCCATTGTATTATATTCATATCCTGCTTGCTGTGTTGTGGGTGGTCAGCTGTCAGTCCCGTCTTCTCCCTCTCACTACTCCCAGCTGATTTCTGTTGTAATCATTGTCACCTCTTGCCTGCTCATGGTATCCACACCTGCCATCATTTTTGTTCATTTGTTCCTAGCTCTATTTAAGGACTGTTATTTTCTTCCTCGTTGCCGGAGTCTTATCTACTCACCTCCCCCAGAACTCTTGCCCTGTTCTGGCGTGCTCTGTGTCGTCTTCTTATTCTACCATTTGTAAGTTTGCTTTGTGATTAGTTTGGATTTTGTTGGTGCACTGTTTGAACTTTGTGTTTTTGTTTTCAATAAATACCACAAACTGCAGTTCAGCACCTGGGTCTCTCTTCTCTGCCGTTCGGGCAATTCATGACACTAACAGCCATCCCTGTTACCACCTGGTTTGGCAGTGTGTCTCGTGTTACTGCGGCCCATCTCTCAGTGGTTTCGTCCTGATATTGCGGCGGATTGCATGCACCAGTGTTATGCCGAGAACTCCCCTGCCAATCCGGGGGAGTTCTTGGTATAACACCGACCAGTAGCCCTGGTCCAGGTCCATAAAAGTGCCCGGTGTGCCGGAGCGGGCAATCCGCCACGGAATCACAGTGAAACCACTTAGAGATGGGCTGGAGTCAAAAAATGTTTTTGGGAGTTTCTCTGACAGAAAAACGGGATAAAGGCATTGTGCTTTTTTTCAGATCGTTGACTGTCTGGAAAATTTGGGGCTAATTATGTGACCAGTTAACACTTTTGAGATAGTTAAAATCTACAGACACACCATTTTTCAGTCAATGACCCCTTTAAGGTTTGATGAACTATGACATTGTTTTGGATGTTAAAAGCAATACTGATGATGATGATGATGATGATGATGATGATGATGATGATGATGATGATGATGATGATGATGATGATGGTGCTGCTTCAAATTAAAGTCAGGCTTGGCAACCCAAGTAACGTCTAACTTGTAAAGTCTAACTTTACATTTAATACCTCTTTGCCAATGCAGCTACAGTGGGTGAGGTGGCCACTGACCAGGAATTATTGGATCATCTGCTCAATCAGGAACACAATACCTCCTGGCAGTGATTTATCATTTTTTCATACCATTGATAAAAAGATTTTTTTTCAAAAGATACCGACTCAGCTCAGACGACATGTGTGTAGTCCCCGAGCTCTGTGCTTTGTGGGGTCCTCTGAGAACATAAGCGCTCCCTTAGGGCTTCCCAACAAGCCGGTGTTAATATCGTGTCTCATTCCTCGAGGGCTGTGCAACATGATCCCCATCTGACATTCCTGGGCTTTTGTTTGTCTCCATTTCTACGGCACTCCAGCCCCAACTTCACTCGTCCCGTGCCATCCCATATGAGGCTGTTTAACATCTTAATCTGCTGCTGTCTTTCATCTGGCTCCTGTTAAAGCCTTAACAGAAAGATTGTGAATGCTAACTTCTGTCAGCGCCTCTCAGTAAGAGAAAGGGGGAGAGGTGGAATGAAGGAGAGAAACCAACAGGAGCAAGCCAGGGAAGATTCAGAAAAGTAGAGCAAAGTGTAGAACATGTTTGGTCAGCAGTGGATAAATATCAGTATTACAATTCTTGCATTCTTAGATAAATGTAATGCAAAAGTACAAAAAGTATAAAAGGTAAAAAGTACTCCAAAAGTATTTCAGCTGAGCTAATTTAAATTACATCAGGTTGATTAGGCCAATTCTCATGCTTGGTGTGTTGTTTAAGATTTCAAATCTGTCATGAATCTGGGTTTGGTTGTTTCAAACCCAGTTCTGACTTACTGTTAGTTTTTTCCCTGTTTTCCATTAGGCGCGTCAGGGAGCTGTTTGGGTCTTTCACTCCCTGACAGCTTGGGCACGCCTCCTTCTCTTGTCAGCGCCATCAGCTGTTTCACATTACAGGGGTTCACACACATACACACACTCACTCCATTCATTCCCATTCACACGCTCAGACACTCACTCATGACATCAGGGTTTAATTATGTTCAGCCCACGCTTTCTCACACCGGCAATCTCTTCCCTCTTTAGCATTGTGATTACTTATACGCTGCGTTTGTGGGAAGAGATTGTTGGGGCATTCATCCTAATACATGCAGCATGTGTGTATGCGCGTCCATCACGATTGTGTATTCAGCCGGACATTTACAGACGGTAAATCCCTGGGTGTTAACGGCTGACCCTGCCTCTCTCCTTCATCCGCCAGACTGCACGGATAGCCCCGGATCGCTCCAATTCTGTAAGTTATGTTTGCCTTTCTTCCTGTGTTGACAGCTGCTCTACGGCACTAGGCACTCCCGTCGCTGGGCAATAGAGCATCCGGGAGGCGCCCTGTATGTCTGGTGGCTTAATCTTATCATTACAACTTCCTGTATTTGTGTGGTCGAAGCTGGACTTGTTATTTTTGTGGTTTACATTAATAAATGGCACGTTCTAGTCTCGCTTTTAGGTTTTTCATTCCTTCCCTTGTGCGCCGCGTAATGGCGCACAGGGAATTATGACACATATCATCAAACTATGGTTGTGAATTCTTTCTCCTAAAAACTCCTAAAAACTGGAGTAAGTGCAGTAAAAAAACAAAAACAAGATGTGCACTACAGTGATCCCTCGCTACTTCGCGCTTCACCTTTCGCGCCCTCAGTGCATTGCGGATTTTTCAAAAATATTCATCAAAAATTCAAAGTTGAGAAAAAATGGGCGGGCGCAAGCAGAAGGCAGGGAGACTACATTAGAACATCAGGTATCAACACGGAGAGCCCGCACAACTCAAAATCCACCTCTCTGTTCGCTGTTCTCGTGTTGGCTCGGCTCGAGAATCTCGCAAGCTGATTGGCTGAGACTTTTTTTTTTCCAAAACTTTATTGAGAACAAAGTGAAAGTACAGAATTATGACATAGAAAGCACCCATACCCAGCGAAGGAAGACCGCATTCATTGTTCTTTATCGCTCGTGTTGCTTAGTCTCGTCGTGTGGAACTTTTCGCTGTTCTCTTGTGCCTTTTTGTGCGAAATAGTCTTCCCGTCGAGCCACTACGCCACCTCCTGCAGCTTCTCCAGCTGCCCTCGACGATGCTGCGCCTCTAGCACCTGACGATGAGGCGTCACCTGAGGAGCAGTAAAGCTCTCATTAACCTGTGAAGTAAATCATCTTCATCTTGAGTTACGTATCTTGTTATAAGAATAAAAGAGTTCTAAAAACATATTTATGTACACTTTATTTACATCTACGTATGTATGTACACTTACACACACACACACACACACGTATCATATGAGAGAGAGAGTGAGAGAATGAACATACGTATTATTTATGGGTGACGTCATTAGGGGTGACGCTACTTCGCGGTTTTTCACTTTTCGCGGTCGGTTCTGGAACCCATTAACCGCGATAAGTGAGGGATCACTGTATTTCAATCTGAAAAGCAACAATGAGTTATCCCCGAAATCCTACCAGGTCACAGTAGTTATTTACGACACAAGAAATACACTGTCATAAACCCTCCCGAGCGCTTTTATGCAGCACACGGAGAGGGGAGGAATAATAAGGATTTACGTGCAAGGGGTACACCAACACACATTTATTAACATAAAAAACGACAGTTCAAAAGGGTGAGGACTTACAAAAACACACAGATGACTTGCAGTTGGCGTTCGGGGGCCGGCATCGCCCAGCAAACGCATGAGGAGAGACGGATTAGCCCCAATGGCGTCCCGGAGCCGATATCGCTCAGGGGACGCCAGAGAACCACAGCAAACGAAGAGGGGCTAGCCCGTCATGGCACACAGGTGAGTAGAACTGGCTACAGACAACACAGCAGACAATGCATTCAGTTAGTCAAAGACCCAGCAGTGCATGACTGGCAAAAGGTTGCTTAAGTACACGCACTGCTGGTAATGATGAGATTGTGGGCACCTGGGCGAGAGTGGAGAGATGGCACAGGGAGTGGGAATGGCTGGTGATAATGAGTGAGGGGGGCGTGGTCGGACCGGCCGCCTGTCAGCCAGTGCTTACAGGAGAGTCAGGGAAAGAGAGATGGCTCACAGCTGCCGGCCAGAGAGCAGAGACTATGGCAAGGAAGCACACTGAAATACATAGTAAACATACATAAACAGCAGCACCTAAACCCACAGGGAGGTCAAGACCGAGCTGGGGAAACCAAGCCGGCTCGGCTCCTGACACACACTCCTACAGTCCGCTGTCATGCATACAAATATCTCAACATTTTGATCACCTTTGTTTACACAGTCACTTTGGTGGGAATGACCAAACTTCATTTTAACACATGGATTAAAGGTTTTGGAAACTAAGTTACAGCTTTTTGCAAGTTAACTATAAGGTTTCTCTGCATGTATAAACTGTTTTATCAAATGGACCAAAATGTTTTATCAAATTGACCAAAAGGGGAGAAAAAATTGTTTCTGCTGAATACAGAAATGAAAGATGTTAATTACTAAAGGTTAATTGGCTCCGTGCACCAAGTATTAACTAAGGTTGTCGTGGTAACGGGTGCAGTCTTCTTTAGAATAGGCTTCTGTTAATTTAAAACAGCAGCTTGTGTTGACAAATCTTTGACACACACATCAGTGTTTTACTTCTGTTCATATCATGAGAAATTTTGAAAAGGTAGTTTCTGTTTTAACTTTCTCTGGTGAAGGCAAAATTAGCTAATACCATGGGGCTGCATATGTTGTCTATCTGTCTGTCCGTCTGTCCACAGTTTACGAGAATTGCTACTATTCCCAGGCAATTGCCCGGATGGTCACCAGACTCACGTACAGTGATGTTCAGGTAGGTCTGCATCCAGGCTGTGCTCAAGGTTGTGGTTAAAGGTCAAGAGATCCGGACAGTTATGTGACCTCATTAAAGTTGCTGATCTTCCAGAGAATTACCCCAATGCTAACCAGAATCACACAGAATAACCCATGGGTGGGTTTATATCCAGTTTGTGGTCAAGGTCAAGGTCAAAAATAAGTTATGAATGAGTTCAACCTTGAATAGATCTTAGCTATATACATGTAAACAGGGAGAAAAGTGAACGTTCTTGGTAAGGTTGGAGAAAAAAAACTGATGCAGTTTAATATCACAATACATTATGGTGGCGATAATGTATCGATTCAGAGACACCAGTATCGTGACACTTTATTGAAAATTATTAGCAAATGTTGCAATTACAAACTTACCTATGTACTGTAGGTACCAGAGTAATAAAAACCAGTTAACTTTTCAGTCCGCTAGATGGTGATAAATGCTAACTGTCTGGTTAGGTCAGCAGATCAAAGGAGAGACTCCTGAGATCTAGCAGGGAACAAGCCAAAGCCTGGGCTGGGAAATCACAATATGATATTGCAAAACTCAGTGCATTGCAAGATTGTGATGATAATATCGCATAGTGACCCAAGTATCATGATAATATTGTATCATGGGGCAAATGGTGATTCCCACTCCTAGTTCTTAGTGATCTCAGGATGTTTATCAGGCCAGAATTCCATCAGTAAAAGTCTGTTTGTTTGGGGTTTTTTTTTTAGCATGGGCTCAGTTATTGCAGTTCTGGCCTACCTTTTACATTTTGAGTGCAGGTGTGATTTTATATGGTTTGATTAAAAAATGTTGAGTGAATACTGTTGGAGTGGGTTCATCTATAAAGATATTTTCAGCTTCATTTACTCTGTCATAGATTAGTTCAAATCAAACACATCCTTCCCATTATTTTAACCCCTTAGCATTCCAGCCAATATCCAGCCAATGTGAAATGTTCCACAGATGGAACACCGGGAGTTAAATGGGGAGGCAATGAGGATTTAAATTGGAAGTTTAAGAAATGGTAGCTACAATTGCACTCAACAAAGTTGCAGACTCACACCTTAATGCCCTATCCTTGTAGGAACGTCATATAGTTGGGAAAATCCCAGGTTGTTTCAGCTTCAGTTCTGCTGGGATGACACAACCTATTTTCAGACCTTACCAATCTTCAAGGTCAAATGCAAGGTCAACGTTATTAGACATTCAAAACGCGTCCCAAACCCCATTCTAGCTTGTGTTACAATTTGTTGGTTCTATCTGTCATAATACAAGTCACTATAAGCCAAAACTGATTTTGATTTAGACCTTTTATGACCCTGTGGCCTTAACCTTTGGATCGCAAAAGCATGGCCAAATGTGGTACTCCCATGGTCAATCTGCGTGCCAAGCTTGGTCACCCTAGCATCATTTACTCTTGAGTTGGAGCATGATCTGCACACTCAGGCAGTTGCCCTACCCACGCCTCGACTCTGTCTGCATGGGTAATCATTTGAAGCCATTATCATTTTTTACAACAGATTTTATGATGTGATAATTTCCTAATTGATTCTGGCAACATTTATACAAGAAATATTCCTATATCCCAATTTTACCATAGTCCAACTGATCTATTACATTTTCTATGCACACTTTCTTTTAAAAGAAAATGCAGCATTTTAATCCAAATGTAACACACTGCCAATCTGATCTTTTTGTACATGCATTCTATATGTGACTGTTTTTCCTCCCTCTTCCATCCCATAGATCCCCTGATTGTGTGGCACGAGTTATTTTTTGATAACTTCTGTCTATGCCATCATCTCTCTGGCTCCTACCTGTTAAGGCAAAGAAAGCTATAGCTACAATTACCTTGCTATTCATGCTGCTCTTGTCAGCTTGTTGCTGCACACTATGCCGTAATTCTCCCAGATTCTTTGTCAGATTTATGTGACCGCCCATCCCCTCCCCTGTGGCAGCAGGTATGAGTGGCGGCAGCCTGTCAGAGCTACGGGTCTGATGATGTTCTTTCAGCTATTAACACAGCAAGCAATTGCTATTAGGAATGAGCCCCAAGCTACAGAAGCCAGGTCAACTTCAGTTCCTTGCACATCAGACAGCCCGGGATTGTTGTTAGGAGGATAACAATGGTTACCATAAAGCAGCACACAGATCACTGCATTCTCTGTGCCGTCATTGAGCTCATCTCTTCAATGGCATTCCTCTAATTGCTTGAGTCTCTTTTCTTTGGCCTGTATGAACAAAATGAAGCAATCCCCGGGAATTAATATAAATGCAGTAATAACTGCCCTCAGGCTTGCTCAAAATCATGATAATAGCAGGCGCCTTGCAAGCAGAAAGCAAAAGAAAATCCTCATTACACTTGCTCCTGCATTCTTCCTGAAAGGCTGACATGCCACAACTTGTCACTTCTGCTTCCAAAACAGATTTATCTATATCGCACTCTCATTCCTGAATGGGCTGTGATGCTGGTGCACCTTGAAAGGGATATAATGAAGCTCATATATATATTTTTTCAATTATATCTTTAGTGGCTCATGGTGCTGTGGTGTGGAAATTACTACAGGTTTTTCTCCGGGAATCCAAGTTTGGCTTCAGAGATCCCATGCCAAGCGTTTAGTCCCTGGTCAACCCGGTCTCAGTAAAAAAAAAAACGTGTCTAATAAACGTTTTCCACCCCTCTAAAATTGTACATTTGCATGTTAAATCAAAAAATAACGTGCCTCGGCACGTATGTACAAGCCGAGTCCCCGAGTCCACGCCTTCACTGTCATGAATGCCCCTTCGGGGCAGTGAGACAGACCCATACACTGAACTATAGCTGTGACATTTATTAACCAAAAGAACAAAAATCCCCAAAATAGTGCAGACAATATAAAAATGCAAACAAGGGTAAAATACAAGGAGGGCACTCCAGAGCTGAAATGCTCTGGAGGAGATGAGGAGAAAACACTTACAGTTGGATGAAGTGAGATCAGATCAATACAGGTGCAACGAAACAGTGAATAGACAGAGCTTAAATAATAGACAAACAAATGAGCGACAGGTGCGGGGCCTCTGAGCTGACAGGTGATTTGATTGCCTAACTGCTCAGAGCTGGGGATGACAGGAGATCAGACTGAGCAGCTAGAGGAGGCATCTGGAGAAGGGAGGGCACAAGTGTAAACAAACCCAAAATACAGACGGAAATCAGAACAAAATCAAACTAACAGACATACAAAACTAGAAATAAAGTGAGAGTCTGAGCTCAGTGGAAACACGCTCAGACACATAACATCACTCACTGCGCATGAGCAAAACACTCCTAAACAGTCTTCACTGTGCATGTGCAGAACACCTCTTTTACTTTGGTTTCCCAACAGTCATTCAGTTGGTGGGAGAGGGATGGCGGATGACATAAAAACACACGAGTTCGAGTCCCACTCTCATCTATGAGTAACTTTTTTGTTCGTTTTTTTTTTTCCTTAGTTTGTTTTTCACTCCACTTATGAAAGGTTCCTGTGAGGTTAGGGTTAGGCATTAAGGTGTGGGTTAGTTGCTAGATGGTGAAAGACAATTAAAGTGACACGACAGGATGTGACAAAATGACAGGAACACAAACTGGCAAACATAAAGCTGCCATTAGACACCTTTCTTAAAGCTGTAAACACCACGTATCCACTGCACATGAAAAATCTTTTCAACGTTTCTGTGTATGATTTCTCTGAGTGACAAAACGTGCAATTTGACGGGGGTTTTTTTTTGGTGATACTGGGCTGCCCTGGTATAGGTTTTAGCTAAGGTCAATGTAAATTTGGTCCACAGCTTTGGTTTATTTTTGCAGGCATGTGCATGTTTTTGGGCACATCTGCATGCATGTACTGTATCTCAGGTCTCTGGCACGGCCTCAGTCAGTGAGGTACAGTATCAGGGGATTTCTTCCCTTTAGCGATGGCTCCATTCCAACATAAGAGGCCTGTTCACATCTTAAGAGCCCCCCATCCCCACCCCACTGTATCAATGTGATCACTGTGTAATAGGCAGGTGGTTGTTACAGCAGGACTTAGAAGAAACACGCTGGTGAGGGCTGATCAGACCAACTACATGAGGAGTCAAAGAGCTGTTTTATTTTGTTTTGACTGGACAAATATTTGTGAGTCCATTATGGGGTTACACCTACAGACATGGGCTTGGGAGACAGTAGGAGTTTGTTTTCATCCTTTTCATCTCTCCCTCACTGCTAACCCTCCTGCTTGCCCCCCCGCCCCCCCAGCAGCGTTTTTAATATCAAAGTGTGCAGTCTGACAGGGGCACGTCTCAGACAAGGGCTCTTTTGTTGGGGCTACCTCCAACCGGCCAGAAACGACAAGAACTTGTCAACCCTTGTTCAGTTAGAAAAGAAGATGAAGAGAGAGGGATAGAACCGGCTCTTCTGCAGTATATAAAAGACATTATTTAGGTGTCTGGCAGTGGGGATGAAACTGAATAACTTAATTTCAGCTTATTAAGGAACAAGCATATTGTAGATATGAAAACACTATTCATTTTTCAGATTCCCTGTATATTTAATATCATCACATGTAATAAGGCAACAAGGTTTCTGTGTGTGGGAGAATGGGGTGACTGTTGTCGTTGCCAGAGAAAAGAAACAAAATCACAACCCAGGCAGACACAATACGCTGAGTTTTCATGTTACCTCCACATTAGAGCTGTCTCAATATTGTCTGTTCCCTTCAAGGATATTGTGTCAAAGAATTAATGAAAGTTAATTTTGCAATATCAGTGCAAAATCTGAAGAGAGAAATAATAGTGTAATACAATAAGTCAACTTAATCTTCCTGCTTGTTTATTGGATGCTCGTCTGACTGACAATTTGAACTCAAAATGCAGCAAATAAAGACACTGAAAGTTGGTCTTGAAATATCACTACAGTAAATCATACTGTAAGAGATTATTTATATTTTGATCTTGTGTGATTTAATCATACTATGGGGGGTGGGGGGGGATGAAAAGTTGATAGGCTGAAAAGTTCATAGTGGTCAGATTTGACCAAATGTGGTTTATTTTTCAACCACAGGGATCCAAGCGCTGCAACACCAATGGAAGAGGTGTGTGGACCAAAGGGGAGACTTTGTTGAAAAATAAACCACATTTGGTCAAATTTGACCACTATGAACTTTTCAGCTCCCCCTCGTATGTCTTGAACTTTGTGTACTCACTTCTCTGTGTCCTATTTTGCAAGACAAACTGTGACGGTAGGACAAAGTCTACTCAGTAACAGTGTGATATGACGTGATGGGACAGGGTATACAAACTTGTGCATCTAACAGGGAAAGAGAGATTCCTCATCACATTTACCTGTGCTGTGTGTGACTGAATCTCTTGCTGCAAGATAATAAAACAAAGACAACAGTGGTTGTGAATCTCTTTATTTGGAAGCACTTCATCCTGAGATTGTGGCTCATCTTCCACCACAATACTAAAGAACATTATTACACATAATTAATAGAGTAATAACTAGTATACAATGTTCAGGACACGTGTATCGACAGTCTAAAGCATATCATGTAGTGCTGGAAAATAAATGGAAGCACGGTGAATCAGTGGGTAACACTACTGCCTCACAACATGAAGGTCTGGGTTTGAACTCACGTTTGCTCCCAGCTCGACTCCATCATGTCCATCTGTGTAGAGTCTGCATGTTCTTCCCAAGTTGCATACGTTTTCTCTGAGTGTTCCGGTTTCCTCTCACAATTCAAGAAGGCTTGTTTGTGGGGACACCTTGCATCTCAGCAGCCTCTAAATTTCTTTCTACTGTACATGCTTTGCTGTATAGAGTGAATGACAATAAAGTTGGCGTCTTTCCAAATAAACATCAATACAATTTCTAAAATACATACCTTAATCAGAGTGCAGTGATATATATTGTTTTATTGCACTATATGTCTTTTACAAGCATTCCATAGTGGTGACCTATAGTGGCAGAGCATCCGCCCCACAGCCGGGCGGTTGTGGGTTCAAATTAGGGCTACAACGATTACTGGAATAATTCGAGTAACTTGATTACAAAAAATTCTCCATTCAAAATCTATGATTCGAGGCTTCATTTAACAGAGCACTTCCAGTCTATACGACCTTCTTCCGGTCATGCTTCCAGTGCGAAATCATGGATTCAGCAGAGCAGGGAGAAAAGCGACAGAAAAAATTACATAAGTTAGTGAAAACGACAACAAGTTTCTCAAGTCTGGGATCAATTCAAGCTCATATTAAAGGAAAATATTGTGCAGTGTGTACAATGTAAAGCTGAGCTAGCAAACAGCAGTAGCACAATGTTCATGATACAGCATCATGTCAGAAAACATCCAATTACATCATGCACAAGCAGCAGACCCGAGACAAGATGTGTGATTGAGATTTTAAATTAAGATGAATAGAATGTAGTTAGCTATGCTAATTATGCTTATATGGCCAAAGAACATATACCAGCTGCTGCTAATAGCAAGGGGGCAGTGCGGTGGCAGAGTGGTTAGTACTGCGGCAGCACAGCAACTCACCCTTGGCCGAGGGATCCTGGGTTCGATCCCAGCCCCCGACCAACAGTGATCTGTGTGGAGTTTGCATGTTCTCCCCGTGTCTACGTGGGTTTACTCCAGGATTTCTCCGGTTTCCTCCCACATGCCAAAAACATGCAAGTTAGGTTAATTGGCATCAACTGGGGATTGTAAATTGTCCTTAGGTATGACTGTGAGAGTGAATGGTTGTCTGTTTCTCTGTGTTGGCCCTGTGATGGACTGGCGATCTGTCCAGGGTGTACCCTGCCTCTCGCCCAATGATGCTGGGATAGGCACCAACCCCCCCCCTCCCCCGTGACACGAAAAGGATTAAGCGGAAGAAGATGGATGGATGGATGGATGCTAATAGCAAGCCAATGATTTTTTTTTCTATGTTCTAACACTAAAGAACTGAACATTATGGTGTAACGTAACGTGAGAAAGCCTTTGTCATTTTAAATCCATACAATGAAATTTAAAATGCTGCTCTTCTACGTGGTACAAATGGGAAAAAAGTAGAAGCGATTGTGATAAAAAAAAAATAAATCATTGTGTTGCATAAAGTACAGCAGGATCATGTTATCAGTCCTAGTCAAAAACTAAATTTGAATCTTAGTGGTACACAGCTATTTTAAGTTAAAAATGGGAGCTGGAGGCTTCTATTAAAGAACATTTTTTAAAAACATATTGTGGAGAAAGGAAGCAGGCGAGGCAACGAGCTGCACGACACAGAAACTTTATTCATTCTTCAACATACAATATAGTAAAAGAGCTCCCGGGTCTCTGTGCATTCCTCTTTTATATCTTTAATACCATGCATTGAGACCCAGAACTTCCGACCATCATACAATGTGTTTAGAACAAAACCTGTATAGCACATTAACATGACATAAAGCTGGCGCCGCTCTCACACCCTTCTTCTTCCAGCAGCTCCGGTATTTACTCCTCTCCCCGGGGGTGCATAGTCCACACTGTCCCGTCTGATACCCCCCGGTGACACCTGATGCCCCCTTCCCCAGTTGCCTTCTTCTCTGGGTGGAGAAGTCCCACACCATGCCCCCACACAGCACCCCTCCCCCCACAAACACCCAGAAAGGGCAGTAACCCCCCCATCCTTTGGGCTTGAGCCGGCATCTATAGCGGCTGTAACGGTCGCCGATCCAATCGAACCGCCCTGCTGGCGGGGTGTACAGGAGGGCATGTCAGCCTGTGGAGGGAAAAAGGGAGGGGGAGAAAACACATCAGCTTCATGAGCGCAGGTCCCTGCCCATGGATCGCCAACTTGTGGAGCCACCAACAATGGGCGTTGGCGCCGGGGACCTTGGGCCAACACCACCTGCTTGTCTGCCAACACAAAAGCGGGCTTCAGCATGTCAGTGCAGATGGTCTCCCTACGTCCCCCCAAGTCTAACACAAAATGCTTCGCCCCAGGTTCCAACACCCTGAACGGTCCGTCGTACGGTGGGCACAGTGGGGTCCGGTGCGCATCATGCCTGACAAAAAAAAAAAATTGGCGTTCTGCAAGCTTTTTAAGACAAAGGTGTGGGGAGAACAATGGTGGGCTGGACCCGGTCAGTTAAAAGTCTCTGTACTGTGCAGAAATTGCATGGGCAGATCAGTCTCGGGTGCAGGGTTTTCTGGTAAAAACTCTTTGGGGATCCACAGCAGCTTAGAAAAAACGAGTTCTGCCGGGGAGGCTGCCAAATCCTCCTTAGGTGTGGAGCGCAACCCTAAAGGAACCCAGGGCAGGCGGTCAACCCAGCTTGCATCTGTGAGTGAAGTTCTGAGCGCTGCTTTAAGCAACCTATGAAAACGCTTGCATAGCCCGTTAGCCTGGGGGTTGTACATGGTAGTGCGGTGAATTTTGACCCCCGGGCTCTGGGCCATTGCGGACCAGCATTCCAAAACGAATTGTGGACCCCTGTCGAAAGTGATGTCTGATGGAGATCCGAAACGCGTGACCCAAGCCGACAAAAAAGCACAAGTCACTTCTGCGGATGTGATACACAATTGTTAAAAGGTGCCTAAAATCTTGTGACGGTGGGTCCCACCAAATCCACATGGACGTGGTTGAACCTCCTGGCCGGGATTTGGAATGGCTCAAGGGGAGCTCTGGTGTGATTGTGCACTTTGGCCTGCTGGCACGCGAGGCAAGCAGCAGCTCACTCTTTCACATCCTTGCGCAAGTGCAGCCAGACGAATTTTGCTCCCACTAGCTTCACTGAAGCACACACTCCTGGATGCAAAAGGGAGTGGACTGACTCAAAAACAAGACAGCGCCAAGAGCTCGGAACCACCGGGCGCGGGCAGCCAGTGGAGACTTCGCAGAGCAAGGGAGGGCACCCTTCTTGCACCATCCTGCTCTCCAGCCTTAACCCAGTAGGTGCAGACTGCAGCATGCAAATGTCCATGTCCCCAGCCTGCTCCATGGCCATCGTGGGGAAATCTATTCCCATGTAGACCGGGGAGACTAATGCGCGCGACAGACAATCGGCCACGACGTTGAGCTTACCAGCGATGTGTTGAATGTTGGTAGTAAACTCTGAAATCACTGCCAAATGTCGTTGCTGCTGGGCCGACCACAGCTCCGAGACCTTGGACATCGCGTACATCAGCGGCTTATGGTCCACGAACGCGGTGAACTCGTGCCCCTCTAACCAAAACTGGAAATGGCGCCTCGCCAGGTGGAGAGCCAGCAATTCTCTATCGAACATGCTGTATTTGTGTTCGCAAAGTTTGGATGAAAAATGTGAGTGGCTGCCACAAACCTGAGACGTACTGCTCCACCACTGCCCCTATGGCAACATCAGATGCGTCTGTAGTGAGCGCTATCTGTGCAGACAGATCCGGGTGGACTAACAATGCAGCATCCGCAAGTGCTGTTTTGCCGTGAGTAAAAGCCTGGACTCGCTTGGGAGTCCAGTCGATGGCTTCCGCAGGCTTCTTTTTTTTAAGTGCAGCATACAATGGCTGCATCAGCTGGGCTGCCCGGGAAAGGAAACGGTTATAAAAATTAACCATTCCCAAAAACTCCTGTAGTGCCCTCACAGTCTGCGGATGCGGAAAGTCTGGCACGGCCCGCACCTTATCCGATAGCGGAATTGCCCCCTCCAACAAAATGCGATGGCCTAAAAAAAATCAATCACAGGCACACCGAACTGGCACTTCGCCAGGTTCACTATAAGCCCATGCGCTTCCAACTTCTGGAAAACCGTCTTGAGATGGACGATGTGCTCCTCTTCGGACATGCTAGCTACCAGAATGTCATCTAAAAAGACAAAAACGAAGGACAAATCGCAAAGCACTTGCCGTTAGTAAAAGCCTGGACTCGCTCGGAAATCCAGTCGATGGCTTCCGCGGGCTTCTTTTTTTAAGCGTGGCATACAATGGCTGCATCAGCTGGGCTGCGCGGGAAAGGAAACGGTTATAAAAATTAACCATTCCCAAAAACTCCTGTGGTGCCCTCATGGTCTGCGGATGTGGAAAGTCACAGCGTGCACCTTATCCGGTAAAGGAATCACGCCCTCTGGCGAAATGCGGTGGCCCAAAAAATCAATCTCTGGCACACCAAACTGGCACTTCGCCGGGTTAACTATCAGCCCGTGCGCCTCCAACCTCTGGAAAACTGTCCTGAGATGGGCGATGTGCTCCTCCTCGGACACGCTAGCCTTCAGCGCCTCGTGTTTCCCCCAGGCCGGTGGCTCCTGGACCAAGCTCGTCACCTGTTGTGTGGTGTGCGCGTCCTGTGCAGTGACCATGTAGTAGTATTTTGTGTCATCCATTGTTATCCCGTGAAGTGCAAACTGGGCTTCTATGTACAGAAACCACGCTGTCGGGTCATGAAGCCAGAAGTCCGGGAGTTTGACTGAAACAGCACACGTGGCGCTGGTGCTCTCCCTCCAGGTAGTCTCCGGGGCGGTGCTCGTCTCACTCTCCATGGCATGTCTTGGGGTCACCAGTGTGGAGAAAGGAATAGGCGAGGTAACAAGCGATCTCAGGTCTCTGTGCTTTCCCCTTTTATATCTTTAATTCCATGCATTGAGACCCGGAACTTCCGACCATCATACATTGTTGTTTAACAAAGAAATGTGTGGCACATTAACATGACATACACTAGCACCGCTCTCACACCTTTCTTCTCCCCGCGGCTCCGGTAATTCTTCCTCTCCCCGGGAGGTACATAGACCTAACTGTCCCACCCGATATCCCCTGGTGACACCTCCTCCATAGGTTCATTGTTTCCTCCTTCCCCCTGCCCTCTCTGGGTTGAGAAACCCCCCAACACTATGCTCCCACACAACCTCCTCCCCCAAACACCCAGAAGGGGCACCAACTCCCCGTTCTTTGGGCTTGAGCTGGCGTCCATAGCGGCTGTAGCAGGGGGTCACCAGTCCAGTCTAACCGCCCTGCTGGCGAGGTGTGCAGGAGGGCACATCAGTCTGTGGAGGGGAGAAGTGAAGGAGGGGGGACACATTATCTTCGCAAGCACAGGTCCCTGCCGAGGGATCACCAACCTGCAGGGCCACCAACGGTAGTCGTCTACGCCAGGGAGCTTGGGCCAACACCACCTGCTCGTCTGCCAACACAAAAGTGGGCTTCAGCCTGTTGATGCAGATGGTCTCCCTATGTCCCCCCAAGTCTAACACAAAATGCTTCGCCCCAGGTTCCAGCACTCTGAGCAGTCCATCGTACGGTAGGTGCAGCAGGGTCCGGTGCGCATTGTGCCTGACGAAAACAAAACCGGCATTCTGCAAGCTTTCTGGGACGAAGGTGCGGGGAAAGCAATGGTGGGCCAGGCCCGGTACATTAAAAGCCCCCGGGCCATGCAAAAATTCCGTGGGCGGATCAGCCTCGGGTGTGGGATTTTTCAGTAAAAACTCTCCAGGGATCCATAGTGGCTGAGAAAAAACAAGTTCTGCTGGGGAGGCTGCTAAATCCTCCTTAGGTGCGGAGCGCAACCCTAAAAGAACCCAGGGCAGGCGGTCGACCCAATTTGAGTCCATGAGTGAAGCTCTGACTGCTGCTTTAAGCGACCTATGAAAACGTTCGCATAACCCGTTAGCCTGGGGGTTGTAGGCGACCGTGAGTGCTGGGAACTGTGCAAGCAAATGTTGGTACTTACCCCCTGGAGCTATAACGTTAGCCAGTGTTGTCCTGTGAGGTAAAAGAGAAAGCGTCCACTAATCTTCTGTTAGCAAAATCGATCTAACAACCCATAAGCACATAAAAATCTGTGCCTAAAATGGGGCCAGAACATGCCGCTATCATAAAGTCCCACTGAAAGTTGTGTCCGTGTAAGCATATCGTCAGCGTCTGCTCGCCATATATCATGATGGTGGATCCGTTGGAGGCTGTGAGCTCAGGACCGCTGCATCCTACCACCCTGTCTGCGTTGACCGGGTGGATGAGGCTATTCTGGGAGCCAGAGTCCACCAAAAACCGTCTCCCCGAACGTGTGTCTGTGACATAAAGCAGTCTGTTCCTGTCGCCATCGGTTGCAGCTGCCACTGAATTCCGAACGTGCCATCTTCCCAACTTCTTGAATTGGCATGGCAACAGGCAGTGTTGGGCATTTGAGCCGAAACGGTGATGATGAAAACAGATTGCCCCGTTTCTTCGTCTTCTGGTGTCCATCCCAGCTACCATGAGTGGCTCCTCGACCTCACTGGAGTCCCTCATGGATGCCGGTGCCACTGTCTGCACGCTAAGAGTTCTGGTCTCCAAAATGATGTGGTCCGCTTCTTGCACCAGGGAACGGTAGTCCTTAGCAACCAGCTGCGGCGAGTTGGCCAGGATCGCCCTCGCTGTAGCCAGTAGGTTCCTGAGAAACAAGTGGGCAATTGGGAAAGATTCATCGTCCTTCCCCCTCAGTGCCAACATGCTCTCCATGAGCTCCACTGCTGATCTGTCCCCTAACTCCGAATGCGTTAGGAGACTCTCTGCCCTCTCACTGTCAGAACGGGTATAGCACTGGAGAAGCATCCTCTTGAGTGCTTCATATTTTCCTTGGGCCGGCGGATCCTGGAGCAGGCTTGCCACCTGTTGTGTGGCACACGCATCCAGCGCAGCAACCACGTAGTAATACTTGGTATTGTCTGTTGTTACCCCACAGAGTGCAAACTGGGCTTCTATGTGCAAGAACCATGCGGTCAGGTTGTGAAGCCAGAAGTCTGGGAGCTGGACTGAGACCACGCATGGGGAGCTGGTATTCTCCCTCCAGGCAGTCTCCGGGGCGATGCTCGGCTTGCTTTCCATGGCACGTCTTAGGGTCACCAATGTGGAGAGAGGAGGCAGGTGAGGCAATGAGTTGGACAACTCAGAAACTTTATTCCATCTCCAACATACAGTACAGTAAAAGAGCTCCCGGGTCTCTGTGCATTCTTCTTTTATATCTTTAATACCATGCATTGAGACCTGGAACTTCCAACCATCATACATTGTGTTTAGAACAAAGCCTGTGTGGCACATTAACATGACATAACATCGGCGCCGCTCTCACACCCTTCTTCTTCCAGCGGCTCCGGCATTTACTCCTCTCCCCGGGGGTGCATAGTCCTTACTGTCTCGTTTGATACCCCCCAGTGACACCTCCTCTTTCAGTCCATTGTTCCCCCTTCCCCAATTGCCTTCTTCTCTGGGTGGAGAAGTCCCTCACTATGCCCCCACAATGTATTTGAATATTATGGGTACATGAAACACAAAAAGAACTCCTTTCCCACTGCCATCAGACTCCTGAACAGATCACAACTCCCAACACTCCATAACACTCCGTAGGAACTCACACCGGCTACTAAATTTGCACACTGTTCACCTGTACAGTAGATATAGTCTCACCCGTCTGATGTCCATATCATCTCTACTGCTAATTATCATGCACAGTCTACTGGTACTACCGTTACAGAAATAATTTGTATTTTGTAATTACCTCCGCCAGGCCGAAAAGGCCAGGAGGAGGTTATGTTTTTGCCAGGGTTTGTGTGTTTGTCTGTTTGTCTGTTTGTCTGTCTGTTTGTCTGTTGGTTAGCAAGATAACTCAAAAAGTCTTGGACGGATTTGCATGAAACTTTCAGGCGTTGTTGGAAATGGTACAAGGAAGAACTGATTAAATTTTGGGGGTGATCCGGTTCACCGTCTGGATACAGGAATTTTTTTAAAGCATTTTTCAACACTGTGACATAGGGCCATTTTCAACATGTGCGCAGGCGCAATGGAGGCCGCTGGGCGTCGTGTCTGAACAACACAAACTCCGCCTTCGTCAACGTTTTAGCCACAAAAGCATGCGGAAAACACTGCTGGCCTCGGATCCCCAGCGTGCCTGTGCCAGCCATAGGCGCTGCGCACATTGCGCTGGTCGTCGTGTCTGACCAACACAAACTCCGCGTTCTTCAACGTTTTAGGCACAAAAGCACGCGGAAAACTCTGCTGGCCTGGGCCCGCCAGCGTGACTGTTTTTGCGCCACGCTGCAAAACCTGACACGGCCACCTGTCCGCCGCCCGATTATTTGCCACAAATTCCCCGCCCAGCTATAGGCGCTGCGTAAAAACGACCTCTCTGCCGGAGAAGATTCTAAATTCTGTTTTGCCGCGGAGCGCAACCCCAATATAATATAAAACCCACGGCAACCTGTCTAACCAATCTGCATCCGTCAGTGGAGGAGATGGACACACCAACACTTCAGTTTATTACCTCCGCCAAGGAGGCAATGCTTTTACAACCGTAAAACGGGGCTATAAGGGACGGCGGGGTAATATGGGACACTTTTCTAAATGTAATTCTGCTTTTTTAATTTTGCTTCCGCCTAGATTTGATGAAGGATTCATGGATATTTGACAATAACAACACAACTCAGCGTCCTGCTCAAAATAAAAAAAGCAGAATTACATTTAAAACATTTCCCAGAAAAGTGTCCCTTATTAACCCGCCGTCCCTTATAGCCCCATTTTACACTACTGAACCACTAATCCTATCACTATCACATTGATTGTCATTCATTAATTGTCTGTTTATTGCACTGTCCATGTCAAATAAACAAATAATCATTGTGAATCCAATTGCTACTCATATCTTTTCATGCTCAGGGAATCTGAAAACGTACACACAAACACTGTATGGGGGGAACTGTGCCGCTTGGTGGAGGTCTGCGCTCTCCGAGTGCTTTTCTAGTTATACACTGCTCATTGCATAATGCTCATTTGCACACTGTACGTAAGTCTATGCCATCTCAGGTTCACATCAGGTTGCACAATGCACATTTGCACACTGTACATAGGTTTATGCCATCTCAGGTTCACATAATCTCTGGTATCAATATACCACTATCACTTTAGTCACCCAGTGAATTTTCAGTGTCATTCCTGTGCTGCCTGTGTGTGTATTATTAGCACCCATTAGTATTAGGATTGAGTTGCTGTGTTAGTGTGTCATGACCTATTAGAATTGTTGTTTCTGTACCTTTTACCTTCCCAGTAAATTGAGAGGGTTGCTTCACGAAGGGCATCCATGTAAAATCCTTACCAAATCAAATATACAGATCTATGATCCCCTGTGGTTACCTCTAATATATAGTATAGGGAGCAGTTGAAAGAAGACTATACATCTCTATAGGCAAATTAAAATGGTTGCACAAAGTTCATTGTATGTGAGTCATAATACAATAAAGTCATAAAGGTTTAACCTGAGAGTTACATCTGTACTCTTGTAAATTATTTTCCTCTTCTTCCTGCCTGCAGTCCAGACCTGTCTCCCATTAAAATGTATAGCAAATTAGGAAGTGAAAAGTATGACAACAGAGACCCCGGACTGGTGAGCAACTGAAGTTGTACATTAAGCAAGAATGGGAAAGGATTCCACCTGGATGTGCCAGAATTTTCTTCAGTTAAATGAAGACAAAACCGAAATAATAGTTTTTGGAGCCAAAGAAGAAGGACTCAGAGTTAGTACTCAGCTTTAATCAATGATGCTAAAAACCAACAGCCAAGCCAGAAATCTGACTGAGGTTCTGGACTCAGACCTGAATTTTAACAGCCATATTAAGACAGTAGTGAAATCAGCCTATTATAATTTAAAGAACATAGCGAGGATTAGAGGTCTGATGTCTCAGCAGGATCTAGAAAAACTTGTCCATGCATTTATCTTCAGTAAACTGGACTACTGGAATGCTGTCCTCACAGGTCTCCCTAAAAAGTCCATCAGACAGCTGGAGTTGGTCCAGAACGCTGCAGCTTGAGTTCACACTAAGACCAAGAAAGTAGATCCTATAACTCCAGTTTTCAAATCTTTACACTGGCTTCCTGTCTGTCAAAGAATAGATTTCAAAATACTGCTGTTGGTTTATAAAGCTCTGAATGGTTTAGGGCCAAAATACATTTCAGATCTGCTAGTCCATTACGAACCACCCAGACCCCTCAGATCATCAGGGTCAGGCCTACTATCTGTGCCCAGAGTTAGAATCAAACATGGTGAGGCAGCATTTAATTTTTATGACCCTCACATATGGAACAAACTCCCAGAAGGCATCAGGGCTGCTGAAACTCTCAGCTGCTTTAAATCCTGATTAAAAACGTTCCTATTTGCTGCAGCCTTTCAGTAGAACAATGTTTATTTCTTATAAGGCACTGTAAATTTTTATTTCTGTCATATTCTATTTTAGCCTGCTTTTGTTTCTCTTTAATTTACTTTTGAGTTTGCTTTTAAATTCTTATGTATTCCTTTTGCAACTTGCTGTAATGCTTTAATGTTTTTATGTACAGTGAATCCAGAAAGTATTCAGTGCTTCACCTTTTCCATGTTTTGTTATGTTACAGCCTTATTCCAAAATGCATTAAACTCATTTTTCCTCAAAATTCTACACACAATATCCCATAATGACAATGTGATTTTTTTTTTTGAGATTTTTGCAAATTTATTAAAAATAAAAAACTAAGAAATCACATGTGCATAAGCATTCACAGCCTTTGCTCAGTACTTTGTTGAAGCACCTTTGGTAGCAATTACAGCCTCAAGTCTTTTTGAATATGATGCCACTAGTTTGGCACACCTATCTCTGGGCAGATTCGCCCATTCCTCTTTGCAGCACCTCTCAAGCTCCATCAGGTTGGATGGGAAGCATAGGTGCACAGCCATTTTCAGATCTCTCCAGAGATGTTCAGTTGGATTCAAGTCTGGGCTCTGGCTGGGCCACTCAAGGACATTCACAGAGTTGTCCTGAAGCCACTCATTTGATATCTTGGCTATGTGCTTAGGGTCTTTGTCCTGCTGAAAGATGAACCGTTTCCCCAGTCTAAGGTCAACAGCGCTCTGGAGCAGGTTTTCATCCAAGATGTCTCTGTACATTGCTGCATTCATTTTTCCCTCTATCCTGACTAGTCTCCCAGTTCCTGCCACTGAAAAACATCCCTACAGCATGATGCTGCCATCACCATGCTTCAGTGTAGGGATAGTATTGGCCTGGTAATGAGCAGTGCCTGGTTTCTTCCAAACATGATGCCTGGCGTTCATGTCAAAGAGTTCAGTCTTTGTCTCATCAGACCAGAAAATTTTGTTTCTCATGGTCTGAGAGTCCTTCATGTGCCTTTTGGCAAACTCCAGGTGGGCTGCCATGTGCCTTTTACTAAGGAGTGGCTTCCATCTGGCCACTCTACCATACAGGCCTGATTGGTGGACTGCTGCAGAGATGGTTGTCCTTCTGGAAGGTTCTCCTCTCTCCCCAGAGGAACACTGGAGCTCTGACAGAGTGACCATTGGGTTCTTGATCACCTCTCTGACTAAGGCACTTCTCCCTGATCGCTCAGTTTAGAGGGCCGGCCAGCGCTAGGAAGAGTCCTGGTGGTTCCAAACTTCTTCCATTTATGGATGATGGAGGCCACTGTGCTCACTGGGACCTTCAAAGCAGCAGAAATTTTTCTGTACCCTTCCCCAGATTTATGCCTTGAGACAATCCTGTCTAGGAGGTCTACAGACAATTCCTTTGACTTCATGCTTGGTTTGTGCTCTGACATGCACTGTCAACTGTGGGACCTTATATAGACAGGTGTGTGCCTTTCCCAGTCATGTCCAATCAACTGAATTTAGGTGGACTCCAATTAAGCTGTAGAAACATCTCAAGGATGATCAGTGGAAACAGGATGCACCTGAGCTCACTTCTGAGCTTCATGGCAAAGGTTGTGAATATTTATGTACATGTGATTTCTTAGTTTTTTATTTTTAATAAATTTGCAAAAATCTAAAAAAAAACAAACAACTTTTTTCATGTTGTCATTATGGGGTATTGTGTGTAGAATTTTGAGGGAAAAAAATGAATTTAATCCATTTTGGAATAAGGATGTAACATAAAATGTGGAAAAAGTGAAGCGCTGTGAATACATTCCGGATGCGCTGTAAAGCACTTTGAATTGTCTTGTACACAAAATGTGCTATACAGATTAACTTGCCTTGCCTAAAAAGCTTCAGCAATTAGTGTCCTCAGTTCCTAAGTGCTTACTGAGTGTTGTTAAAAGAAAAGGTGACGTAACATAATGACAAACAAGCCCCGTCCCAGATTTTTTGGGATGTGTTGCAGGCATCAAATTCAAAATGAGTGAATATTGGAAATAAAAAAAAGTTTATCAGTTTGAACATAAAATATCTTGTCTTTGTACTGTATTCAGTTGAATATACTGTAGACTGAAAAGGGTTCACAAATCACTGTATTCTGTTTTTATTTGCACTTTACACAACTTCCAACTTCATTGGAATTTTTGGTTTGTACAACAGTAAACCCTGTACTTTTAATAAAACACAAAATAACCTGTGACCATAGGATAATAAAATATATTTTATGTATAATCAGGCCTTAAAACGAAGCTCTGATATTGAAAAGAATAGCAACACAGCACCAGTCCCTGGTGGGCAGTTTTATATTTGTGTTGGGAATTGTTGTGCTTTCCTCTACACTACTGTAATGTGCTGGGATTTACAGGACTGAATTTCTCTGCACACTCTGGGGCACTGTTTATGATCTAAGTGGTTTTGTTTTTCTCTTCTTACTGGATATATTTTACCATGACAGTTGTGTTTTATTAGTGTTCTGCTGGTTCTAAATCTTCTGTTTAATTTGCAGTATAGTTGTGAAGTCTTGCACACAGTCAGTTTGGGTGTTATATGAGTTTCCCATTGGAATTGCTGTAAAGCTTTTAAATAACTCTACTCCTTCCCCATTTTTTCAGACATTCAGATGCTTTTTGGCCCAATAAAATAACACTAGTACTGTAGTATGTCAAAAATGGCAAAATCATCTCACACCCAAGAGCAAAGCAAAAAGGAGAGAATGGAAAGGGGAAAGAAAGATACAGCAGTACTGTGACAAATGAGTATTTGCGATTATATTATACTGTTGTAGCAGCTTACTTTAGGATTAAAGTTGTCTAATGTAGTAGAGTGCACTGACCATAGTTACATCACCTCCATCCTATATTCATTAGGCTGTGGGGGGCAAGGTGTTAGGCTTCTTCACCCAGAGAGCTATGGACTATGAGAAGAGAGGTCGCTGGGGGGGTCCAGACAGAACAGCATGGTTGGGCACCCACCCGGGGAGAAGAGGAGACGCTGGACCGCCGGGAGAGGAGTGAAGTGCGGCACCAGCGTAATGTTATGTTAATGCACCGCACAGGCTTTGTTATGTAATAGTTATAATGTCAAAGCCCCGGGCCACTATGCAAATGATTAAAGGTATATAAGTAAGATGCATTGTGGCCTGGGAGCTCTTATGTGGTCCTGACTTGTTAGAGAGAAAATAAAGTCTGTGTTGATCCAGCTTGTTGCCTCGCCTTGATCATTCTTTCTACACTGGTGACCCTGACGTGCCATGGAAGGCGAAACGAGCACCCTGTAGACATCCTGGAGAGGAAGCACCAGCGCTGCATGCGCTGTTTCAGTCATGCTCCCAGATTTTTGGCTGCACGACCCCGACAGCATGGTTTTTACACACGGAGGCCCAGTTCGCTCTCCGTGGGGTAACAGCAGACGAGACGAAGTACTACTACGTGGTTGCTGTGCTGGACACGTGCACCACACAACGAGTAGCAAGCCTGCTCCAAGAGCCGCCGGTTCAAGGAAAATACGAGGCGCTCAAAAAGATGCTTATCCAGCGCTACACACTTTCGGACTGTGAAAGAGCGGAAAGGCTCCTAACACGTTCTGAGTTAGGGGACAGATCAGCCGTGGAATTGGTGAAGAGCATGTTGGCATTGATGGGCAGAGATGGCGAGCCGTTCCTGTTTGCCCACCTGTTTCTCAGGAACCTCCCGGCTGCAGCGAGGGTGATCCTAGCAAACTTGCCACTGCTTGCGGTGAGGAACTTCCACACACTAGCGCAGGAAGCAGATCGCATCATCCTAGCAACCAGAACCTTCACCGTGAACGCAGCGGCACTGGAGCCCAGAGGGCTGCCAGCGAGATCAAGGAGCCACTGGTGGTGGCTGAAACAGACGCCAGGAGATGCAGGAAGGAAACAATCTGCCACTATCATCGCTGTTTCAGATTGGACGCATGGCGATGCTTGCCACCGTGCCAATTCAAGCAGTCAGGAAATGCCAAGGCCAGCAGTCAGTAGCAGCTGTGACCGCTGGCAACAGAGACAAGCTGCTATACGTCACAGACACATGTTCGGGGAGACGGTTTCTAGTGGACTCCGGCTCCCGAACAGCCTCATCCTGCGGTTCAGCTCAGACAGGGTGGCAGGAGGTAGCGGCTCCAAGCTGGCGGCCGCCAATGGATCAGACATAAAGACATTTGGTGAACGGACACTGACTATATGTTTGCATCTGCGCAACTTCCAGTGGACTTTCATTATAGCTGCATGTGCCACCCCCATTTTGGGTGCAGATTTCCTATGTGCTCATGGTTTATTAGTTGATGTTGCTAATAGACGACTGGTGGATGCTGTTTCTTTTGATTCTCTGCCCTGTACATCTCGAGGAGCCGGGTCAGCAACACTAGCCAACGTTACAGCTCCAGGGGGTAAGTTCCAACAGTTACTCGCCCAGTTCCCAGCACTCATGGTTCCAACGTTTTCAGCGGCTAGAACCAAACACGGGGTCGAGCATTTTATCACTACCAAGGGACCGCCTGTATTCACACAACCTTGGCACCTGGATGCAGCTAAACTGGCCAGCGCATGCGAGAAGTTCGCACTTGTGCCTTCAAGATTGAATTTTTTTTTTAAATCGCTTGTTGGCAGTGATTGCTGCAAAAGGTGGTGCTGTGGCTCATATATTTTTGCCTACATATGTATAAGCACAAGGAGAAGCTTAGGACTGCATGTGTTGATTGACCTCACGTCTCGGATGGGACAATACGTCTGGACCGCCTGGGGATAATGACAGGAGGACGGAGGTGCCGGGATAAGACTGTGAAAGGGCTTCCTGACCTCCTGGAGCCAGACGGAAGACTAAGGGACTCGGGGGGAGAATTATTGTCAAATGGGGGTTTGACAGCAATGTGTGATTCTGCCTTTGATGTGCCATGTATACAGTGGGGTAAAAAAGTATTTAGTCAGCCACCAATTGAGCGAGTTCTCCCACTTAAAAGATGAGAGAGGTCTCCAATTTTCATCATAGGTATACCTCAACTATGAGAGACAAAATAAGAAAAAAAAATCCAGAAAATCACATTGAAGGATTTTTAATGAATTAATTGGTAAATTCCTGTGTAAAATAAGTATTTGGTCAATAACAAAAGTTCATCTCAATACTTTGTTATATACCCTTTGCTGGCAATGACAGAGGTCAAACGTTTTCTGTAAGTTTTCACAAGGTTTTCACACACTGTTGCTGGTATTTTGGCCCATTCCTCCATGCAGATCTCCTCTAGAGCAATGATGTTTTGGGGCTGTTGCTGGGCAACACAGACTTTCAACTCCCTCCAAAGACTTTCTATGAGGTTGAGATCTGGAGACTGGCTAGGCCACTCCAGGACCTTGAAATGCTTCTTACGAAGCCACTCCTTCGTTGCCCGGGCGGTGTGTTTAGGATCATTGTCATGCTAAAAGACCCAGCCACGTTTCATCTTCAATGCCCTTGCTGGTGGAAAGAGGTTTTCACTCAAAATCTCACGATACATGGCCCCATTCATTCTTTCCTTTACACGGATCAGTCATCCTGGTCCCTTTGCAGAAAAACAGCCCCAAAGTATGATGTTTCCACCCCCATGCTTCACAGTAGGTATGGTGTTCTTTCTCCTCCAAACACGACAAGTTGAGTTTTTACCAAAAAGTTCTATTTTGGTTTCATCTGACCATATGACATTCTCCCAATCCTCTTCTGGATCATCCAAATGCTCTCTAGCAAACTTCAGACGGGGCTGGACATGTACTGGCTTAAGCAGGGGGACACGTCTGGCACTGCAGGATTTGAGTCCCTGGCGGCATAGTGTGTTTCTGATGTAGCCTTTGTTACTTTGGTCCCAGCTCTCTGCAGGTCATTCACTAGGTCCCCCCATGTGGTTCTGGGATTTTTGCTCACTGTTCTCGTGATCATTTTGACCCCATGGGGTGAGATCTTGCGTGGAGCCCCAGATCGAGGGAGATTATCAGTGGTCTTGTATGTCTTCCATTTTCTAATAATTGCTCCCACAGTTGATTTCTTCACACCAAGTTGCTTACCTATTGCAGATTCAGTCTTCCCAGCCTGGTGCAGGTCTACAATTTTGTTTCTGGTGTCCTTTGACAGCTCTTTGGTCTTGGCCATAGTGGAGTTTGGAGTCTGACTGTTTGAGGTTGTGGACAGGTGTCTTTTATACTGATAACGAGTTTAAACAGGTGCCATTAATACAGGTAACAATTGGAGGACAGAGGAGCCTCTTAAAGAAGAAGTTACAGGTCTGTGAGAGCCAGAAATCTTGCTTGTTTGTAGGTGACCAAATACTTATTTTACTGAGGAATTTACCAATTAATTCATTAAAAATCCTTCAATGTGATTTTCTGGATTTTTTTTTTCTCATTTTGTCTCTCATAGTTGAAGTATACCTATGATGAAAATTGGAGACCTCTCTCATCTTTTAAGTGGGAGAACTTGCACAATTGGTGGCTGACTAAATACTTTTTTGCCCCACTGTAAATGTGGGGGTTTTGATGCAGCTCAGTCTCTTCTGTTCTTGAGAGAAAAGCTGGGGATGTGATTTCTGCAATAAACCTGAATTGAGAAATAATTCAGTCTCTTTATTTCACGCTCCCCACATTGGTGACCAGAACGTAAGAATGCCTAGAGACGATTCCCCCGAACCAGGCTCGTCGGAGTCTGCCAGAGCGAGCGCCGTCTCCATCAAGCTACCAGAATTCTGGCAGGACAACCCGGACTCGTGGTTCCTCCAGGCCGAGGCACAGTTCGCACTCGGGGGAATAACGGCGGATGACACTAAATTCTACCACGTCATCGCAAAGCTCGACAACCGCACAGCTCGATGCGTGCGGAGCCTGGTACAGCAGCCGCCCACTGACGACAAATACGGCGAGCTGAAGGCTGCCCTCATCCAGTATTTCACGCCCTCAGCCGAGGAGAGGGCTAGGAGACTCCTGGCTCTGCACGACCGGGGAGGACGCAGGCCAGTCGACCTGATGGAAGACATGCTGCAGCTGAGGGACACAGACAATGACGATTTTCTATTTAAACACATCTTCCTGAGAAACCTCCCGATGCAGATGAGGGGGACCCTGTCCAGCATGCGTTGTGTGACCCAGCGGGACTTCCGTGCGCTGGCCCGAGAGGCGCAGCGGCTCCTCGACTCCTGCGGTGAGCAGACGGCCACCGCGGCAGCGGCAGACCTCGGCGCAGCGACCGGGAGCAGCGGAGAGCCTGACGCAGCGGAACCAATCCCACCAACGATGGCAGCGGCGCGGTCCCGACGCAGCAGGGGAGATGGCCTCTGCTTTTACCATCGGCGTTTCGCAGAGAAGGCGCACAGGTGTGTGCCGCCGTGCAACTTCAAGAGCTCGGGAAACGCCAGGACTGGGAGTCGTTAGCAGCTTCGGCTCTCGGCGTACGAAATAAGCTGCTTTACATCACGGATGCGAGCTCCGGGCGGCATTTCCTCGTGGACACCGGAGCCCAAGTGAGTTTCATCACCCCGACCTATGCCGACCGACTGGCAGGCCCCCGCGGTGACGGGGCAACGGCAGCGAACGGCTCGAGCATCAAGACCTTCGGAGAAAGGACCCTGCTCCTGTCCTTACACGGCCGCACTTATGAATGGTCTTTTATCATAGCGGCGGTGAGTTTCAACATGTTAGGTGCTGATTTTTTGTGCTCACATGGTTTGTTAGTTGATCTTGCCAATAGGCGGCTGGTAAATGCACTCTCTTTTTATTCAATCCCTTGTGCAGCTCGAGTGTCCCCGCCACCAGTGCAGACCAACGTTGCCACAGCAGGCAGTAAGTTCCACACACTCCTCACCCGGTTTCAAGCACTCACAGTTCCCACATTTTCGGCAACAGTTGTGAAACACGGGGTGGGGCACTTTATCACCACAGCTGGCCCACCCGTCTTTGCGAAAGCTCGGCGCTTGGATGCAGCTAAGCTCTCCATAGCGCGCGAGGAGTTCGCCAACCTTGAAAGGCTGGGCATTATTTGCCGTTCGAAGAGCCCATGGGCCTCACCACTGCATATGGTCCCTAAAGCTGACGGCTCGTGGAGACCTTGTGGTGATTACCGCAGGTTGAACAACGCCACAGCGCATGACCGCTACCCGATCCCACACATCCAGGATTTTTCGGTGCATCTAGCGGGGGCGCGCATTTTTTCTAAGATAGACCTAGTCCGCGGCTATCATCAGGTCCCAGTCCGAGCCGAGGACATTCCCAAAACAGCGGTAATAACCCCGTTCGGACTTTTTGAGTTTTTACGCATGCCTTTTGGCCTCAAAGGCACTGCGCAAACCTTCCAACGCATGATGGATGCCATGTCACACGATCTCCCTTTTGTGTTCGTCTACCTCGACGACATTTTAGTCGCCAGCACTTCCGAGGAGGAACACGAAAAACACCTCACGGCAGTTTTTCGGAGGTTGGGAGAGCACGGGTTAATAATTAATCCAGTCAAGTGCCAGTTCGGTGTGGCACAGATCGATTTTTTGGGGCACCACGTTTCCCCAGAAGGGGCAGTTCCGCTACCGGACAAGGTGCATGCAGTGGCAGAGTTTCCCCGGCCACAAACGGTCAAATCATTACAGGAGTTTTTAGGAATGGTAAATTTTTATAACCGTTTCCTACCCCACGCAGCGCAGCTCATGCAACCATTATATGCCGCGCTTAAAAAGCAAAAACCCTCCAATACGATCGAGTGGTCCCTAGAGTGGGAGCGCGCATTCGCGGAGGTTAAAAAAGCCCTTGCTGACGCTGCACTGCTAGCTCACCCAGACCCAACGGCCCACATAGCGCTCACCACTGACGCATCAGATTTGGCCATAGGGGCGGTTGTGGAACAGCAGGTTGCCGGGGTTTGGCAGCCGCTGGCATTTTTCAGCAGATCCTTGCACGAAGCCGAGCGGAAATACAGCACGTTTGACAGGGAGCTGTTAGCGCTCCACTTAGCCATTCGCCATTTCCAGTTCTGGCTGGAAGGTCGGCGTTTCACCACGTTTGTCGACCACAAGCCGCTCACTTTTGCGATGGCCAAAATTTCAGAACCTTGATCGGGCCGGCAGCAGAGGCAGCTGGCCGCAATTTCGGAATGCACTACTGATATTCAGCATGTAGCGGGTAAACTCAACGTAGTGGCAGACTGCCTCTTTTGCGCGGTAACAGCACCAGTCCGCGCGGAGGTAGATTATACTACTGCAGCCGCAGGGCAAAATAGCAGCGCGGAAGCGCACGCGGCCCCAGTTCACGTGGGGATAGATTATACAGCCATGGCAGCAGAGCAGGGTAGAGATGCGGACGTGTGCGCGCTCCATTCTGGACCAACAGGGTTAAGGCTGGAGAGCAGGAGTTTGCAAACCGGTATGCCCCCCCTAATCTGCGATGTATCTACTGGGCGGCCGCGCCCGGTGGTACCGGCCACGTGGCGCCACCGCGTTTTTGACTCGGTTTATTCCCTGGTGCACCCGGGGGTGCGCGCTTCTGTGAAAATGGTAGCGGAGAAGTTCGTTTGGCCGAGCCTGCGCAAGCACGTGAAAGAGTGGGCAAGAACCTGCATGGCTTGCCAACGGGCCAAAATTCACAAACACACAAAAGCCCCCTTAGAACCTTTCCACATTCCGGCCAAGAGATTCGATCATGTGCATGTCGACCTCGTGGGCCCCCTACCGTCGTCGCAGGGGTTCACACATCTTTTGACAATGGTGGACCGAACCACACGCTGGCCGGAAGTGGTCCCACTAACATCGACCACGGCTGCAGAGGTGGCTCGTGCATTTTTGACGGCCTGGGTAGCGCGTTTCGGGGTCCCGTCGGATATTACATCCGACAGGGGACCTCAATTTGTGTCTGAGCTTTGGTCAGCGATGGCCAGCAGCTTAGGGGCGACAATTCACCGCACTACCGCTTATCACCCCCAGGCCAACAGTTTATGTGAGCGTTTTCACAGGTCTTTGAAGGCAGCCCTCAGAACGTCACTTACGGATGCAGATTGGGTAAACAAACTACCATGGGTTTTATTGGGGTTGCGTGCTGCGCCCAAGGAGGACTTAAATGCCTCCCCAGCGGAGTTGGTTTTTGCACAACCTCTCAGGCTGCCCGGTGAGTTCCTACCAGAGCATCCGGCACCGGGGCGCCCCCCGGCGCTGGGACCACTGATCGGCACGGGAGCAGACATGCTCCCGGGCCCCGTTCATCACACTTTTCTGCGTGTTTTTGTTCCCAAAGCGTTAAAAAATGCCGAGTTTGTTTTTGTCAGGCACGAAGCTCACCGACCAAATCTCCGCCCGCCATACGACGGTTCATTTAGAGTGCTGGAAACAGGTGACAAACATTTTGTGCTGGATTTGAGGGACAGAAGAGAAACAGTTAGTATTGACAGACTAAAGCCTGCTTTTGTGATGAACGACGAGTTTGTACGGGTGGCAAGGGCACCTCGACGTGGCAGACCCCCCCAGGGAGCACGCCCTGGAGCCCCCGCAGGGATCAAATAACCATCCTCTTCCTCAATTAGCAGATTCTCTGCAGGACGGCGCCGCAGGGATGGCGAAGCCTGCTTACAGCAAATTTGGAAGACGTTTGAAGCCCAGACGGCATATGGACTGATGTGTGATTTTATCATGTTGTGTAGACTATGCTGTATTGTCCATTCTTCGACGTTTGGGGGGGGGGGGTATGTGGCTCGTATATTTTTGCCTACATATGTATAAGCACAAGGAGAAGCTTAGGACTGCATGTGTTGATTGACCTCACGTCTCGGATGGGACAATACATCTGGACCGCCTGGGGATAATGACAGGAGGACGGAGGTGCCGGGATAAGACTGTGAAAGGGCTTCCTGACCTCCTGGAGCCAGACGGAAGACTAAGGGACTCGGGGGGAGAATTATTGTCAAATGGGGGTTTGACAGCAATGCGTGATTCTGCCTTTGATGTGCCATGTATAAATGTGGGGGTTTTGATGCAGCTCAGTCTCTTCTGTTCTTGAGAGAAAAGCTGGGGATGTGATTTCTGCAATAAACCTGAATTGAGAAATAATTCAGTCTCTTTATTTCACGCTCCACACAGTGCCACAAAATATTAAAGATGCACTCCTGTGGCTATAAAGCCATATAAAAACAAATCTACATTGTCTAAAATGGTATGTTAGGCCCTTTTTTTCTACAAAAAAAAAACTTTCGTTGTCTTACAATTTCATGTCAAATTCTGCCCCCCCCCCTTCAAATGCCAGAATCGGCGATGACTAGGCCAACCCACATCCCCCAAGGCTAATAGCAGCTAGCACTACATTATCAGAAGAAATCCTGTGATAAAAAGACTTACAAGTTGAAGAATATGCCCAGTAGTATACACGGTGGTCCAGGATAATGACTGAAAGTGCATTGGTGCTTAAAGATTCAAAGATTTTTATTTGTCAATACTTCTATGTGTACAGGACATACAGGAGAATTGAAATGCCATTTCTCTCTCTCTTAGTGGTGTGTGCAATATATAAGAAAAGAAGGAATAAGGATGAAAAACAACAACAGCAGTCTATGTACAGTAATGCTACCCATAGTGCAAATAAAGGTAAAAGATAAAAACCCAGCAATCCCGTAGTGCAATTAAAGACAAACGATAAAACCCAGC
Source organism: Pholidichthys leucotaenia (assembly GCA_020510985.1). Lineage (NCBI taxonomy): Eukaryota > Metazoa > Chordata > Actinopteri > Cichliformes > Pholidichthyidae > Pholidichthys > Pholidichthys leucotaenia. Next base: position 89,842,910 of record CM035840.1, on the reverse strand, counting down.
AATCCTGTAGTGCAAATAAAGATAAATGATAAAACCCATCAATCCTATATACAGAAAAAGTGGAGCAGTTTAATGGTTTAATTAACAGCAGTTTAATGGGAAAACCCATCTTTATTTGGCTCAAGTTTTCAAAGCAGTTTGTTAAAAAAATGCTAACTAGCCTGGAGAATGACTTCAGTATAGACCAGAGAGTCCTGATTGGCTCAACACTACCCACATGCCAGCACCATGAATAGTTACATCACCAAAAAGTTCCGTCTCAACTCGCCTTTTTGCAGGGAGTGGAGCTTAAGTGAAACTTTACAGCAAAAAACAGAGATATCAGACATTTGAGTGATTTTGGTCTTGATATGTCTTGTAAGCCATAAAAAACATGTTAAAGGCATGTTAACATGAAAAAAAATCTTGATTTTTGGTGATGTCACTTTAAATTCGAAGATAGTGTCTTTTTTGCCCATGCCATTTACATTGTTTTCAATATTCAACTGAGTCAATAATCAAAGCAAAGTCTGATTTGTGTTAAATATGATGTAAACAATAAGGGATCCCATTAAACTTTAATCAGTTTCAAGTTATTTTAGAGGTAGTTGTAGGGGTTTTGTGTTTGTTTTTGTGGAAGGGTACCAACAAATTTGAGCACGTCTGTATATAGAGTAGTAAACACTGATTATCAGTATGGATAGAATTAACTCAAAACAGTAAATTAATGTTCTCTTCAGTGGGAAAATCCAACTATATGCCCTCAGCTCTAGTTTCAAACCACAGTTCTTTTATCCCCATTGCTGCTGCTTTGATGTTCTAGGTGACAGCAATCATCAGGCTGATTTAAGACCTAATATTCCGTTTGTTCCCACAGTTGTAAAGGGCAAGGAGAAGTCACAGCTCAGGGGGTGATCATTTGATCTAGAGGTTTAACGATCTATGTTGCATTTGTGCATTTTTAAAATGCACTCTGGAGAGCTGACAGATGTTATTGCTTTTATCTTTTCCTACCAGAACCATTTAATTAGATCTCTGTGATTAACATGTTCATGTTAGCAACATGGCATCTGTGACAGTAAAGATGTGCTGAATAACAGTGTTGTTCACACTTGAAACAACCCGTCAAACATGCCAGTATTTGCACTAATGCAAGACATTTTAAACACGCAAAACACAAACTTTGTTTGACCTTTATCCAAGAAGAATGTATGTATGAGCTGTGCTTTAGGCTATTGGTATGAAAATGCACATTTGCAGTGAGATGTAATCTACACAAAGGGAGAAGAAGAATGGAGACACTGTGGCTGGTAGCCAGCTCAGACAGCAGATATGCAGGGTTGTTTGGGTCATGTTCTGTGGATAAAGTGAAGAGTCGGCTACCGGACACACACACTTGAGAGATCTGGTCAACAGATGACAGCTCCCTGTTCCAAGTGTCAATAAACTGTGAACCACTGCAGATTTAACTGATCTTATTCTTCTATTAAGACAAAGCAAAGAGATGCCTCATACCTTTGACAGGTTTTGACTGTCATATCTTCTTCAGAAAACGTCATCTAATGTCTGTGACGTGTCACAACAGCTGTTGTATCCTTTTATCCTATCCTTGCTTTGTCTTAATAGAAGAACAACATCAGTTTTATCATTAAGAAGACAAAATGAACCCATTTGAGATACACTGCAGATTTAGACAATGAAAACATTAGGAAACGGGAGTACTTGATTAGTGAGGAAACATAGCACTAAGATGATATAACTTTAATGATATAACTACAAAATGATGTCTGCGTGTGATTTTGCAAGTGCACTGTGTCATAATGATAGAATAGTCAGCTCACGTGCAGGTGCCACACCAGAGAAAACACACAATACAAAGAAGATAAGTTTAAACAATTTTAGTAATCCAAAAGTCAGCAAGGTTAGAAAATACGTCACTCACCAGAGGAAGACTCAGCCTGTGGAGATGAGATGAGAACTGATAAATAGGAGGAGAGAGCTCGGGAAAAGTGGAAAATAAATTGCCACTTACGGGAGTAGAGTAGAGAGCCTGACAGAGAACCCCAGTAGGAATAGACGAACCAGCGGGATGAGGCTGTCAGGTAGTAGGGTAAGAGAGGAGCTGGGGATGATGTCTGACCGGGTGGAGACAGGTAGCTGAGGCGGAGATGAGGATGATGGGGCAGGTGAGCGCACAACAATCCCCAGAGACATACCACACGGATGGCAGCAACCTAAAAGGAGAGAGAAAAGGAGAGGAATTCATTTTCACTTCCTTGGTTTAAGTGTAAGAGGCACTTGCTTGTTGCAGGCAGTATACCCAGCGAGCTACCGCTGAAGCATTCACATGATGGGCCTTATATGCACTGGCAGGGCAGAGGCAGCAGGTGCGTCCACTCACACAGGTGCAGTGATTACCTGTGGAGTCGGGGAATCTCTAACAGGTAGGAGGGGGCGTGCGCTCACCTGAACATGACAGTGCCACCTCCTCAAGGGGTGTCTCTTGGTGGTCCACTGGGCTTGTTGGGATGGGCTTTGTGAAAGGCCTGGACCATCCCTTTGTCATGGAAATGGGACCTGGGGATCCATGACCTTTCTTTAGAGCTGTAGCCCTTCCAGTGGACTAGGTATTGGAGACCCCGGTCCCGACCGCGAATGTCCAGAATTCTCTGGACGGTGTAGGTGGTTTGGCCATCGAGGATCCGGGGAGAAGGAGGCGTCTTTGTGGGGACAGAGAGGACTGGCGGAGAGGGGTTTGATCCGTGAGACATGGAACATTGGGTGGATGCGAAGAATCTGTGGGAGCTGCAGGCGGACCGTGACGTCGTTGACTATTTTGGAGATGGTGAATGGGCCCAAGACGCGAGGTGATAATTTCTTAGACTCAGTCTTCAGGGGCATCTGGTCCGCCGATAGCCAAAGGCACTGCCCGACAACACATTTGGGAGCTGGGGTCCACTTGTGGTCTGCATACTGGCAGTTTCGCTCCGTAGAGTGGAGGAGGGCGGCTTGGGTGGCTCTCCAGAGCCGATGGCAGTGGCGGGCTTGAGCCCCCATGGATGGCACTGTGACTTCCCTCTCTGCCATAGGCAATGGGGGTGGGGAGAAGGTACCCCATGGAGGCCTTAAAGGGAGTAAGTCCAGTGGCAGCAGAGACTGCCAAGTTGTGGGCATATTCCACCCAGGTCAGAGTGGTGCTCCATGCAGAGGGATTTTCGGATACCACGCATCTGAGGGCGGCCTCCAGGGACTGGTTGGTACATTCAGCCTGCTTGTTACTCTGTGGGTGGTAACCAGAAGTGAGACCCACCGTAGTTCCCAGTGATCGACAGAAGGATTTCCATACGTGTAACGTAAATTGTGGACCCCGGTCAGACACAATGTCCAGAGGAATTCCATGTAGAAGAATGACATGAGCAGTTAGAAGGTCAGCAGTTTCAGAGATGGAGGGTAACTTGGGGAGGGGTACCAGATGAATCGCCTTGGAGAAACGGTCAACAATGTTGAGTATGACGGTTTTACCTTGAGAAGGGGGAAGTCCTGTGACAAAATCCAATGCAACGTGGGACCAAGGTCGACTCAGAATAGGTAAGGGGTGAAGCAGGCCAGTAGAAGGTGAAGAGTCAGATTTATTGCAAGCGCAGATCTGGCATGCTTTCACAAAGTCCTGGACATCCATCGGCAGGGTGGGCCACCAGAACACCTGTTGAATAAGGTTTATAGTCAGGGAAACTCCAGGGTGACAGGCAAAGTGGCTGGAGTGGCCCCACTGGATGACGTTGCTGTGGAGGGCAGCCGGAACAAACAGGCAATCCCTTGGCCCCCCCCCCCCCCCCCCCCCCCCCCCCCCGCTGGTTTGGGCTCCATGGACTGGGCCTGCCGGACCCTCTGCTCAATCTCCCAGGTAAGGGCTCCAAGGACGCATGAAGGCGGCACAATTGGTTGGGAGAGGGAAGAGGGGTCTGGAGAGTTTGGGCTAAATTGGCGGGAGAGAATGTCCAGTTTGACATTCTGGGAGCCAGGCCTGTAGGTGATGGTAAAATTAAACCGAAGAAAAAATAAGGCCCAGCAGGCCTGCCTGGCATTAAGTCTGCGGGCTGACCGTAGATACTCTAGATTTTTGTGGTTGGTGCACACTACAATGGGATTGACCGCTCCCTCCAGCCAGTGTCTCCACTCCTCCAGGGCCAACTTAATGGCCAGCAGCTCTCTGTCTCCTACGTCATAATTCCTCTTGGCTGGGGTGAGCTGCCAAGCGAAACACGCGCATGGGTGGAGCTTCTGGTCGGAGCTTCTGGTCGGAGGCCGAGTGCTGTGCGAGGACAGCACCCACCCCCAAATCAGAAGCATCCACCTCCAGGGTGAACTGGAGCTGAGGGTCGACCTGGGCCAAGATGGGGATATTAGAGAACAGACCTCTTAATTTGGAAAAGTCATGTTCGGCTGCCTCGGACCAATGAAAAGGCACCTTAACAGAGGTCAGCTGTGTGAAAGGCTGTGCTACCCCACTGTAGTTCCTGATGAACCTGCGATAGAAATTCACAAATCCCAAAGAAGCGCTGAAGCTCCTTGCAGGAATGGGGCGTAGACCAATCCAGCACAGCCTTCACCTTGGCGGGATTGGCTCTCAGCTCCCCTTCGTCCACAATAAACCCCAGGAAGGAAGTGGAGGGGGTGGAAAACTCGCACTTCTCAGCCTTTACAAAAAGCTGATTTTCCAGGAGTCATTGTAGCACAGCCCTGACATGAGCTGTGTGTTCCCCTGGCATTGCGGGAAAAAAATCAAAATGTCGTCCAAGTAGACAAAAACAAATTGATTTACCATATCATGGAGGACGTCATTAATGAGGCGTTGGAAGACAGTGGGGACGTTGATGAGCCAAAAGGGCATCACTAAATATTCGAATTGCCCCAGGTGTGTTTTAAAGGCCGTCGTCCATTCGTCCCCTTCGCGAATACAGACCAGATGGTACGCGTAGCGCAGGTCAAGTTTGGAAAGCACCCGTGCACACTAAAGGAGCTCAGATGCAGAATTAATTGGGGCAGTGGATATTTATCTTTGACGGTTATGGCGTTGAGTTCCTGGTAATCAATACACAGGCGTAGAGATCCATTCTTCTTACCGACAAAGAAAAACCCCGCCCCAAGAGGAACCGAGGATGGCCAAATGAGGCCGGCGTTCAAAGAGTCCTTAATATACAGTACTTCTCCATCGCCTCCCTCTCCGGCCCGGAGAAACTATAGAGCCAGCTGGACGGCAGCCGTGCACCCAGGAGGAGGTCTATGACACAGTCGTAAGAGTGATGAGGAGGTAATGAGAGCGCTGTCGACTTGCTAAAGACCTCCCCAAGGTCATGATAGACCTTGGGTACGAGGCTGAGGTCCGACGGCTCCACCGGAGGGGAGTAGATGTGTAAGAACGGGGAACACACCACTTTCAGCTTCTTCCCTCCAGACGGAGGTTTGCTGTCCCAAAAAGTAAAACCCAGCGCTACAAAAACAGCTTTGTTCCTGCTGCTGTTAAAGAGTTGAACAAGATGTAACAATATATTGCACATAATTTAGTTACCTGTTTATTAATTTTATTTTATATTTGCTTATTTTTGTAGGTTTTTTATTTGGGTTCTAAATCTTTTATTGGGTTTTAGACTTTTGAGTTTTTAACTTCTTTGACTAGTCTTTAACTTTTTAATATGACCCTTCTCTCTTATCTCCTTGTTTTTTCTCTTATCTCTTTGTCCTATGTCCTGATTGGTGGAGCCTTGAGTACTTTTATCATGTTTATAGTCAGCTTCATGTGTGCCTGTGTTTGTGTTCATGCTGAATGTAATTGTGGTTTGTAAATATGGATGTCACCTGACTGCAAAACAAATCTATCTACGAGTACAAATAAAGTAACCTGAACCTGAACCTGAACACTCGGCCAAACTAAGGCAAGACGCCAAACAAAAGGGGCTCCAGGAAGAAATTGAGTTTTGGGCAAATTAATATTGGGGTTGTGCTTCTGGAGCCAAGGGTACCCCAGAACCATCGGGATGGATGAACTTGGGAGAGTAAGGAACGATAAGACCTCCCAGTGGTTCCCGGAAAGAAGGACGGATATCAGCGCCGTGGATTCGGTAACGGAAGCCACATTGCCACCAGATAGGGTTGTGACTTTCACAGGAGTGGATAATTTGGTGACGGAAATGCCCATCTCCCGTACTAGTCGTGAAGACACAAAATTTTGTTCCGCCCCTGAATCTATTAAGGCCATAACCCTCCTCTCGACCCCCGACAGCTGGATTAGGGCCAAAATAGAGAAGTTACCGGGGGGATGAACAAGAGTCCCATCCGTCAGACCCCCCATGACTACTGACGGGCTGCGTCTTTTGTCTTCAGGTGGCAGTTGTATATTTTGTGCTCTAAGGAGCCACAGTACATGCACGCACCGGCTCTCCTCTGTTGCTGATGCTCTTCCGGAGCCAGATGGGTCCATCTGAGAACCATTGCTTTGAAGGAGGAGTTAGTTCCACTTGTGTCAGTAACCGGAGGAAGCACACGTGCAATGGACGGGTGAGAGGAGGATTTGCGCTCCTTCGCGTGCTCGCAATATCGGTTGTCCAAACTGACGGCCTGATCGATAAGACCGTCCAGAGAGGACGGAACGGTATGAACTGCCAGGTCATCACGGAGGTTGGGATTTAAACCCTGGAGAAAGACGCTGCGTAAGGCAACATCATTTCAGCCAGAGTCCGTCGCGATGACCCGAAACGCCACAGAGAAATTGGTGCCTGACTGATTTCCCTGGCGGAGAGACATAGGCGGTTCATGATATTGTCCTCACTCTCTGTTCGGTCAAACGCAGGGGCGAATTCACTTACAAATCTATCAAATGTATAGTTAGGACCCTCTGGACTGTCGAGGATGGACTGAGCCCAACTAAGGGTTTGGTCTCACAGCAAGAGGGTCATGAAGTGAATTTTGGATGTGCCATCCAGATACTCTCCACCCACCTGGCCCAAATAAAGCTGAACATGACAAAGAAATCCCTTTCATTTCCCCACCTCCCCTGCGTACAGGGCTGGTGAGGGAACGGAGGTTGTTCGGCAGACGGTGGAAGAAACAGGGGCCGCAGGTGGAGAAGAAGGACCCGGATGAGACATATGAGCCAAATGGTCATGAACATGCTCAGCTACTGTGTAATTGTTTGCAGCTGCTGAGTGAGCGCGGCCACCTGCCTCTCTGTGGTGTTGAGGCGGTGCAAAGCGGAGTGTTCCGCTGATGCAGCCCCCACTGAGCTCACGTTCTGGCTGGCTCGTTCTGTCATAATGATAGAATAGTCAGCTCACGTGCAGGTGCCACACCAGAGAAAACACACGACACAGAGAAGATAAGTTTAAACAATTTATTAATCCAAAAGTCAGCGGGGTTAGGAGAAAATACGTCACTTACCAGAGAAAGACTCAGACTGTGGAGAGGAGACAAGAACTGGTAAATAGGAGGAAAGAGATTGGGGAAAAGTGGAAAACAAATTGCCACTTACGGGAGTAGAGAACCTGGCAGAGAACCCCAGTAGAAATCGAAGAACCAGCGGGATGAGGCTGGCAGGTGGTAGGGTAGAAGAGGAGCTGGGGATGATGTCTGACCGGGTGGAGACAGGTAGCTGAGGCAGAGATGAGGATGATGGGGCAGGTGAGCGCACAACAATCCCCAGAGACATACCGCACGGATGGCAGCAACCTAAAAGGAGAGAGAAAAGGAGAGGAATTCATTTTCGCTTCCTTGGTTTAAGTGTTAGAGGCACTTGCTTGTTGCAGGCAATATACCCAATGAGCCAGCGCTGAAGCATTCACATGATGGTCCTTATATGGGCTGGCAAGGCAGAGGCAGCAAGTGCATCCACTCACGCAGGTGCAGTGATTACCTGCAGAGTTGGGGAATCTCTAACAGGAAGGAGGGGGCGTTCGCTCACCTGAGCATGACACACTGTATATCTTCTGAGGAAAATAATGAAGATATTGTAAATGTAGATTTTTTTAAAGCCGTTCTCTTTGTTTCTTCACTAGGCATTAACTAAATACATTGATCACTGCTGGGTTGTATTTTGATTCAAATGTGTTCACCTCTATAGACTGTTTTTCCTGACACAATGTACATGCAATGTGTTCCAACTGTCATGAGCTGAGGTGGACTTCCAGCCCAGTTTCATGGCATGGTGGCTTCCTTGTCTTAAGTTTATTTTTGTATTCTCTATTTGCCGTCAGGCACCTCCTTGGGAGCCTTGAGGTCTTCTTGGCTCCCTGACAGCTGCAGCCACGCCCCCCTCTTCTGCCAGTTATACCAGCTGTGTGTCATTATCATTTGTTTTCTTTCCTTTGTTCATTAACACACCTGTTTCCACCTACACACCGGCAATCTCTCTCCTCATTAGATTTGGCATTATTTAAGCCCTGTGTCTGCTGGAGAGGATTGCCGGATTATTGTCCTTCACTGTGATTGTCCTCTACAGTGTTTGTACTGTGTGTTGTTCAGTTGATTCCTATGTATGTATGACTACATGCCCTGCCTGTTTTCTCGGTACCGCATCGCTCTACATATCATTAGTGTTCCCCGTTTGTTTGCTCTGCACTGTGGACTGTACACGGACTGTCTCGGACTGCTCTAGCCTCTGTGAGTACAACTTGTTTCGCCCTTGCCATCCAGTCCCGTCTGGAGGTTCTTCTCCCTGTGTTATACTCACTCATGCGCTGTAGAGCGTCCTGAGGATTATCCTTGTTCTTCTCGTGCAACCCGTTTATTGTTTGTCTGTACTGTCTCATCACAATAAAATACACACAATTATCTCCTGCACATGGGTTTTTATTCCCTATCCTCCGTGTGCTGCAAAAAAGCACATGGGGATTCACAACACCAACTGTTTCATTTTGCTCAGTTCAAGGCCTGCATTCACGTCCGTTTCAGCTGGCTCTTAGTAGCAAACTTGCCACCAATCCTAAATTGACTCAAGGACAGAGAGTATCTATGCTGTGTACTCCCATGCCTCTGTATCAGACTTTTGGATTGCCATGCTGAGTCTTGCTTCCTGTACACTCTGATCTCTTTGCAAAAATAAACAAAGAAAATACAATGCTTTGGTGTGGATCTCTGCATATTTCATCTCTCCACAAATACGCAAATTAAGTTATTTCCTCTAAAATATTCCATCTGTTAGGGATTTATATCAATATGACAGCAATAAGTATATATCAATATGTATCAATATATATCAATATATATCAATATCAATATGCAGCAATCGGGCTGCACGGTGGCGCAGTGGTTTAGCACTGTGGCAGCACAGTTTTACCCTCGGCCGGGGGACCGCGGGGATCATGAGATCGTGAGTTCGATCCCAGCCCCCGACCAACAGTGAGCTGTGTGGAGTTTGCATGTTCTCCCCGTGTTGCGCGGGTTTACTCCGGGATTTCTCCGGTTTCCTCCCGCACACCAAAAACATGTAGGTTTAGGGCGCTCGCGCACGCAGCGACCAGCAGCCGGTGGCTTGTCACCAGACTGCAAACCAAGTCTACCTACGGGTACAAATAAGTAACAAAAAAAAAAAAAAAAAAAAAAAATACATTTCGTCTAATGTGTCACCTATAAAACATGAATGTACTGGTACTCACAAAGGTGATAGCCATCAATTTGTGAAGCCGGTTTTGAAGCATCCATTTAATCTGTATAGCCAATTGTTTGAGCCAAAAAGGATCAACTTAGAGGAGAAAATAGATGGATGAGTTATCAGAAAATGCTCACAAGCTTTATTTATGGTGCATCTGCAGCGGCATGAAATAAGGCTGCGTTGGCGTAGGTTTTAAGGAGAGTTTATTAAATCATACCGCCGTCACGAGCTCCGCTCCCGGCGCCATGCATGCGCGCCGGGAGCGAGCCCAAGCGGCTCTCAGCAAACAGGCAGATGCGTGCAGTCAGATGAGCAGTGAGTGAATGAGAGAGGGTTTGAGTTACAGAGTTGCAGCATATATACCCAACTACAACAATGCATCAAAGAGCATTCCCCAACAGTTGGTATGATTAAAGAGATAACAGAACAGGCATGAGACATTTGCATTTGAGAGACATATTGATCTCGGTCCCTAGGTCACAGTAAGGACAGGACGCATGAACACAATGCATGAAAGGCAACAATAACATCACAGAAGTGAGCCAGAAGAAGCGGGGCTGCCTGTAGACATTAATACACATTTCACTGTTCTGTTAATTGCTCTAGCCGAGCGCTGTGTCTGCCCAGTCTGTTTGAGGGGGTTACACCAAACCGCCACACGCTACCCCCAGAGGGCACGGCAGGGGGCCGGGACCTCGATAATCCATCTATGGGAGCGAGCTGTGGAAGAAGCTTGCTGCAGGCGGAGGGGGAGGGAGGAGGGGGATAGTATGTGCCGACCAGGACGGTGAAATCGTCCGAGCCGCGCAAAAATTGCTTGCTGCTCCGCGACATCGAGGGGCTGTCCCGTTGCGCGTGCGGAGGTCCGCAAGAAGAAAAATTAGTCTCTGACTCCTCTCGTGGCCATGAAGAAAAGCAGGAGCGGCTGTAAGAAAAAAATAAAAGCAGGGGGACTGGCGTGTTGACTTTAGGGCAGGCGTAACCCTAAAGCCTCGGGAACCGCAGACGGCTGAATTCCCCTTGTGTGCCGTGGCTAAGACCATAAAATCCAGTGAGCAAGCTGCGGGCCTCAGGTGTACGAGCAAGCCTGAAGGGCCAGTGTGCAGCAGAAGGAAGGCGGTCAGAAAAGCCGTATTTGTCCCGTGCGTGGTACGCCGTCCTCGTAACTCCCCGGTGCGTGCGCCGGGGCTCGTGCGTGGGTGGGCCAGCTGGAGAGGCGAGTCAGAGTGCAGAATCTTGGTGGAGATCAGCGCAGACGGCGCCGATAAATCATCTATGATGAGCTGTGGCTGCAGATTAGTCATGGTGCGTTGAAGCATTGAGGGGAGATAGACGATCTTTGTTCCTCAGGCTTGGGTAGATGAGTAGGATCGCTGAGAGGGAGGAGTAGCGGTGAGAGGGAGAAAACGTTCTGTGTCCCTCGGCCGGTCCAGGGTGGACGTCCCGATCTCAGGCGAGGGTCGCGCCATGACGTTTTCTGCAGTTTTCCCGGTCATGGGTGATGTCCGGAGAACAGCTCGCCTGTGTTGGCTCCGCGTCGAGGTCTCCCTGAAGCAGAAGGGAGGGCAGATCGTTTGTGTCAGGCTGCTGTGTTCGCTGGCAGCGTGTTTTTTTCAGCGTCGAGTCGCCAGCGTGGTCGTCCAGACCAGAAGGTTGCATCGCACAAAGCGTGTGCGTCTGCGGGGTCACCAGTGCAGCGGCATGAAATAAGGCTGCGTTGGCGTAGGTTTTAAGGAGAGTTTATTAAATCATACCGCCGTCACGAGCTCCGCTCCCGGCGCGGCTCTCAGCAAACAGGCAGATGCGTGCAGTCAGTTGAGCAGTGAGTGAATGAGAGAGGGTTTGAGTTACAGAGTTGCAGCATATATACCCAACTACAACAATACATCAAAGAGCATTCCCCAACAGCTGGTATGATTAAAGAGATAACAGAACAGGCATGAGACATTTGCATTTGAGAGACATATTGATCTCGGTCCCTAGGTCACAGTAAGGACAGGACGCATGAACACAATGCATGAAAGGCAACATTAACATCACAGAAGTGAGCCAGAAGAAGCGGGGCTGCCTGTAGACATTAATACACATTTCACTGTTCTGTTAATTGCTCTAGCCGAGCGCTGTGTCTGTCCAGTCTGTTTGAGGGGGTTACACCAAACCGCCACACATCTATTGTCATGAATGGCCCTCCGGGGCTTAGAGGAGACTCACGTGCTGAACTGTGAATTAGTGACAGTTTATTACAAACATAAAGTACAAAGTGCACAACAAAACTATAAGGCTACAGGGAGACTGACACAGTAACATAGAGAAGAAATGGAGGATGTCAAACTTACGTCTGGTTAGTTGAAGACCACAGTGAGGAATACACAGAGCAGCGGGTCTTAAATAAGGCATAATGCAAATGATAACAGGTGTAGATATCAGAGCGGGCAGGAGGAAACAATGATTACAGACTTGGGTCAGCTGGGAGCAATGAGAGGGGAGAAGAACGGACTGACAGCTGACAGGGAAACTGCCCACAATGGAGCAAAACCCGGATATGCCGCTGACAGCTGTCACCCCAGAGAGAGAGCACAACAGTACAATACAAAGAATAAAATGTTGACAACTAAGGACTGAGAAATACAAACAAATACCAGATATAAGAGAAACGAAACTATGATAACATAAACAAAGAGATGAGGAAAATAAAAAACAATACGAGATATGCAGAAACCAAAGAACACAAAATACAACAAATATACAAGTATAGAAAAAAGGCAAAGAGACAGAGCATGGCAGGATCCCCCCGTGCTCAGATCGTGACAGAGCCCCTTCCTCAAGGGGTGGACACCAGACACCCTGGGCAACATCAAAAGAAAAGGACCCACCCATACAAAGAACCCACCCCACCAAAAACAAGAAAACAACCGCACCCCGGGTGGGAAGAGGGGGACCCAGGCCCGGAGGGACCGAAACAAACCAGAGAAAATAAGAAAAACTGTCATAACTCACACCTCAGTAAAACCCAGACTAGGAGGAAACAAAAAAACACGCTCAGGACCCACACCTACGCAGAACCAATGCACTTAGGCCCCTTGGACCAAAGAGCTAGACAGTTCAGGAGGTCGGCTAAAGTCCCAGACCTGGCAGATGGCATGATGGAATGAATCAGGTGGCCTGCCGGAGAACATGGGCCACCCACCCCAGTGGCACAGTCTGTCAGGTGGTCGGCCCGAGTTCTTTAGCCACCTAAACAGAAGGGGTGGCCCAGGAGGCGGCTGCCCCATGGAGAAGCCAAACAAGGAAGGGGACAGAGGAGTTGGGGAAACCACGACGATGTCAGGTGGAGGAGTGGGAACCCCGACAGTCTCGGACGGAGGAGAGGGAACCACGACGGCCTCGGCCAGAGGAGAGGGAACCCTGATGGCATCAGGAAGTGGAGAGGGGACCACGACAGCATCTGGCAGAGGAGAGAGGACCACAATGATGTCTGGCAGAGGAGAGGGGACCACAACGGTGTCAGGCAGGGGGGAACCCTGACGGTCTCGGGCAGAGGAGAGGGAGCCCCAACTGCATCAGGCAGAGGAGAGGGAGCCACAACAGCATCAAGCAGAGGAAAGGGGACCATGATGGTGTCAGGCAGAGGAAGGGAACCCCGACACTTTCGGCCCGCCCTGCAGCACCCATGGTGGTCCTGGACTGGGACATTGCAGCCCCCACGGTGGCTCCAAGCTGGAGCAAAGCTGCACCTTTGGTGGCTCCGGGCTGGATCAAGGTTGCACCCGTGGTGGCTCCGTACTGGAGCAAAGAAGCACCCGCGGTGGCTCCGCACTGGAGCAAAGCAGCACCAGCGGTGGCTCCGGACTGCAGCAAGGCAGCATCTGTGGAGACTCGGGGCTGGAGCAGAGCAGCACCCGTGGAGGCTCTGGGCTGGTGCAATGTTGCACCCTTGGTGGACCCGGACTGGGCCAAAGCTGCACCCTCAGTGGACCCGGACTGGGTCAGAGCTGCACCCATGGTGGACCCAGCCTGGGCCAAAGTTGCACCTTTGGTGGACCCAGACTGGGTCAGAGCTGCACCCCCCGGTGGCCCCCGGGCTGGAGCGTAATGCCCATGGCAGACCCAAGCTGGAGCGCAGCACCCACGTTGAATTAAAGTTCGGGTGTAGCACCCACGATGGCCCCCGACTGGAGCACCCATGGAGACCTGGACTGAGGAGGACCTGCACCCACGGAGGTCCCCGGCTGGGACGGAGAACCCCCGATGACCTCAACTAGCTGGGAAGCAGCACCCTAGGAGGCCCTGGGCTGGAATGGTGCACCCGCGAAGATCTCGTCCGGAAGGGGATCAGCACCCATGGACGCTCCTGGCTGGGATGGAGCACCCATGACGACCTTGGCTGAAGGGGGAGCAGCACCCACGGAGGCTCTGGGCTGGGACAGAGCACCTGCGACGACCTCAGTAGGAGGAGCTGAACCCACGAAGACCTCAGGTGGCAAGCCCAAACCCACGGAGACCTCAGGCGAAGTTGGATGAATCTTGGTGACCCTGGGGAAAGGTTCAGATAAAAGGGACAGAGACACAGGGTCAGGGTCACTGGCGGCAGTGGAGCCTGGCGAGGTGAGCTCCTGGTGCAGCTGATGGCTGCACTTGGCTCTCGCCAGCATGAGCCAGACAAGACCTCTCCAACATGGAAACAATGAAAACAAAGGAGAGCATTTGCCTGAGTTCAAGCTCCACCGCCGTCCAGGACTCCATCAATCCAGGCAGCGACATCTCGGGCCCGGCCCTCTGGTGGTCCAACTCCGGCTCTGCTGTGGTGGCCCCTGCAGCAGACATGGTGGTAGATGCAGTCCCAGACCCCCCCAGCAAAGTGACCCATGCAGGTGGCTCGCCCAGCGTGGTGGCAGGAGATCGGCTCACCGGTGGCGCTGGATCTCGCATAGCTGAAGCCAGGGGACACTCTATCGTCTGCACAAGCCTCAGGTTGGAGACAGCGCTTTCCCTCTGTCCAGACCATGGCTGTGGGGCTGGAACCTGGTCCTCCAGGCCCACAGGCTCCTCCATCGTCCGGCGGCTCAATCCAAGGACCGGCGGACATCCAGGGGACATAGGAGGAAACACAGAGGTAGCCAGTGAGGAATTAATATTTGTAGCAGGCAGTGAGGGCTCAGGGGACTGCAGTGGCCGAGCCTCACCACCAGGAATCAGGCAAGGTAATTCATCTTTAGGGAAAAGAGACTGAAAAAGCACTTGTCTGTACTCCCGGGGCACGATGGTTTCTGCTGCAGCCGGCCTTGAGTCTGTCCTCTCCGTGACCGCAGTGGCGATGAATCCCTCAGCGGAACATGGAGGAGCCACCCCTGCAGACACGATGACAGGCGGAGCTGAGGAGGAGATGACTAGACCCTCAGCAGCGGGATGAAACGCTGAGGAAAAGAGAGAAGCAGTAGCAACGGAGGAGGAGGAAGCTGACGGGACAGCTGGAGAGAAATACCAAGAAGAGGGAACTGCTGCAGGAATTTTCTGCCTCGGCGAAAGAGAAGCTGCTGACAGGGAGGTGGAGGAGTTTCCCAGCGGCCTGTTGCTGGACAGCGACATCTTGGAGGTAGCGGAATGAGAGCTGGAGGTGAAGCTGGAGGTGGGTGAGGAGACGGTGGTACCGAGACCCAGGGACGCCTCCCCGTAGGTGCAGACCTCTGCTTCTTTGTGGAGTTCCTCTCCCTGCCACTGTTCTCCCATCACAGGGCCGCCACCAGCGTAATCCTCTCAACCCCCTCAGCATGCTCCTTGAGCTGAGGGCACCGGCGAGCAGCTGTCTCTGCGAGACCCAGATACCACAATGCGTCTTTAGGGGTAGGAGCTTCATGAGTGTTGGAGATTAGATCGTTCAATTCCATAAGCATCCTGCAAACCTCCTACCCCTGGCTCATCGGGTATCCATGTCCGCCCATCAAGCTAGGGTAATTGGAGAACATGCTGACAGCTTTGGTGGAGAAACGGAAAGGTAGGAGAAGTAAAAACACAAACCCACAGTAGCTGGGTCACAAACTGGCTGTGGTCTTCTGTCATGAACGCCTCTCCGGGGCAGAGAGGAGACCCACACGCTGAACTGTGAGTGAGTGATGGTTTATTACAAACATAAAGTACAAAGTGCACAACAAAACTATAAGGCTACAGGGAGACTGACATAGTAACATAGAGAAGAAAAGGAGGACGTCAAAGTTATGTCCGGTTAGTGAAGACTGCAGCGAGGAATACACGGAGCAGCAGGTCTCAAATAAGGCATAACGCAAATGATAACAGGTGTGGATATCGGAGCGGGCAGGAGGAAACAATGACTACAGACTCGGGTCAGCTGGGAGCAATGAGAGGGGAGAAGACGGGACTGACAGCTGGCAGGGACAGCACCCACAACGGAGCAAAAACCCGGAAATGCACTGACAGCTGTCACCCCAGAGAGAGAGCACAACAATACAATACAAAGAATAAAATGTTGACAACTAAGGACTGAGAAATACATATAAACTAATACCAGATAAAAGAGTAACGAAACTATGATAACATAAACAAAGGATGAGGAAAATAAAAAAATGAGATATGCAGAAACCATAGAACACAAAATACAACAAATATACAAATATAGAAAAAAGACAAAGAGACAGAGCACGGCGGGATCCCCTCTTGCTCAGATCGTGAAATCTATAAACTGTATAGATGCATCACAAACACACAGATATCTGCTAATAAGTGGTAAGTAACAAACACAAGAGTTTACTGGAGTAAAGACTTCTGGAAAAAATGTAATAAATGACACAAAATTATCTGATTATTGCATTAAAATGTGCTTTCTCATTGATAATTAAAACTTTAACAGAGTCAAAGACCTTAGCAGCCAAATGCTGCTCTTTGCTCTACATTTTATTCAAAAAGACTTTCAAGATGGCCAACACAGAGCGAGCATGCAGCGTTTCGGGTCCTGCATGTAAGCTCAAAAAAACAGCTAAAAATACAGCAAAACCTCTACATCTTTTACAATCCCACCTGTTAACTGCTGCCTTACTCCTGTACTTAATTCTATATACAGTACGACATCGGCTTTCAACAACAAAATGCAGAGAACAAATCCACCCCACAGGTAAAGGAGGCCAGTATTTCTTGTACACGAGTTACCTGAACAAAGCACGTGGCAGATCACCAACTTACCACGGGCAATCCTGCACAGTCAATGGCTTCGTGAGATTATTTCACTTCAGCATTATCTTGCTCCTGGCTGGTGACGTGGAAATAAACCCAAGACCGGTGGCCACGGACCTGTGTGCGGGACAAACGCCACCAATGCTAAGAAGACTAGTGTGGCTAACGCCTCCATCATCAGCGGAGACAACGAGACCACAACTGTTTATGGGACCAGCATGGACACGAGCACTATTGCCTGTGGAATTAATGCCACTTCCAATACCACTGGAATTAATGCCCACACCACTACCTGGTGTGGGCCACCAGGGCTAAGGTGGCCCACACCCACTCCAACCAGCACCGATGTGGCCCTGCAGCCCACTAACATTGCCATGGCATGGCAGCTTGATGGCGTTGTGACGGACCAACAGCAAAACCAAGCCAGGGTGGACTGGTGATCGACCCTCGTCCCCATAGCACAATAACGAGCTCACCTCACCACGCCACAACAGAGAACCCACATCACCAGACGGCCAGACATCACGACTCCACAGCCAGCCCTCAGCACTACAATCCAACAGCCGGTCCCTGCTGCAGCAGCCCAGCGATCGGACTCCACCACAATGGCAATACAACAACTGGTCATCAGTGAGTGTAAAACTCGTCAGAGAAATCCAGTGTTAAAAAAAAAACATAGATTGCTCAAACTTTTTCAAACCCTGAACGAGGCAAAACTAATTTGGGACCCTCAAAGAAAAAAAAAGATCTGTTTGGGGGGCACTTAAATGTACGAAGTATGATCTCCAAACAAGAACAACTAGAACTGTTGTGTGGGGATTTGGCCTTTGAGGCTTGCTGTAGCCGGTGCCAGGCGAACAGTGTGGTGATGTCAGGCGGGCTACGGTCAGTGTGTATAAGTGATACTTCTATCAATAAAGTTCAGTTTGTTGCTCGGCACAGCATGGCTCACGTCTCGCTCTTTTAGTACATAACATTTGGCAACTGAGGATTAAACCATGGGGCCATGCGCAAGACCACCTCCTCCATTCTTGGAGTCTCCGAGTGTACCAGCCACACCATGGCACCGCTGATTGGAGGCATTTGAATCCTATATCGTCGCGGCTGGCCTGGGTGGTGTCGATGAAGAGAGACAGAAGAGCATGCTAATCCATTGCCTCGGCAAGGAAGTGTAGGCAGGGGGATGGAGAAAGCATGGGGTCATTTATCCTGCGCCTACGAGAACTGTTTGGCAGGTGGCGCGAGCAGAAACCTGACTGGCTCAGCACAGGATGAAAATACAGCTTGTGATCAGTTAGTATTGGGTCTGAGGGCTGGTGCTGTTCAACAGGAGTTGCAACGGCTGGTGAGACGTGAGCCACAAATGACTTTCTCTGAGGCCTGTAACAAAGCTCGAGCATTGGAAGGAGAACATCTGGGCCAAGAGAAAATATGGGCATCAAGGATAAATGCACCTGCACAGATTACACACAGGCCAGAAACCGATGATTGGAGAGAGAAGTTTAAGGCAGAAATATGTCATGAAGTGCAGTAACAAATTTTCATGCTTAACCGTACTGTGGTGGAGGAGATAAAACAGCTACTACCTGGCATGGTGCCAACAGTAGTCCACCAGGGGGGCATTCCTCTAGAGGGAAATTTACTTCTACCTCCCACCGTAGGCCAGCTTGCCAGTGATGAACGAGGGCATCCTATTTGCAGAGCTGCAATAAGCCAGGCCACATACAGAGGTTTTGCCCTATCGAAAACAGGTAGAGGTTTCTAAACTAGTTGTCCCACCCTCCACTGGGCAGGTGACTGAGGAAACTGAAACTGGGACTTGAAGGAGAAAATGGTTGGTATCACTGACCCAGGAGTAGAAGTGAAGGTGGTTGGCTAAAATGATCTGGTGTTTTAGACACAGGGTCTCAAGTGACATTGTTTTCTGAATCTTTCTTCCAGAAGTGGTTAAACCATGTCCCTTTAGCAGATGCGGACAGCTCATCCAAACCTTCAACTTGTCTTTTAGACCCTATTCCTACCAGGTTATTTAAAGAAGTCTTCCCACTTATTGTAGCTTTATTCTTCATATAATCAATTCTTCATTAACTTTAGGCCATGTACCGCAGGCTTTTAAAACGGCTGTAATTAAACCCTTACTCAAAAAAGCCAACGGCTAGATCCAGGAGCTTTAGCTAACTATAGACCAATCTCTAATTCTCCCTTTCATTTCAAAAATCTTAGAAAGAGTTGTTGCCTATGCAATTATTGACCACCTGCAGGAAATGGTTTATTTGAGGAGTTTCAATCTGGGTTTAGAATCCATCATAGCACTGAAACAGCCTTAGCGAAGGTCACTAACGACCTCCTCATTGCATCTGATAATGGACTAGTTTCTGTACTTGTCCTTTTTAGATCTTAGTGCAGCTTTTGATACTATTGATCATAATATTCTACTTGATAGATTAGAACACTATGTTGGACTTAATGGAACTTCGTTGCAGTGGTTTAGATCTTATTTATCTGAATAGGTTCCAGTTTTGTTCATGTAAATGATGAGTTTTCTCTCAGCTCAAAGCTAGTCATGGAGTTCCACAGGGATCTGTGCTTGGCCCTACTCTTTTTAGTTTATCATATGCTTCCATTAGGCAACATTATTAGAAAGCACTGTATACATTTTCACTGTTATGCAGATGACACCACAATTATACCTGTCAATGAAGCCAGATGATACTAATCAATTAGCCAAGTTAGAAGCCTGTCTTAAGGAAATCAAAGTTTGGATGCACTTGTAATTTCCTGCTATTAAATTCAGAATAAGACTGAAGTCATTCCTTGTTGGTCCAAAAACCTTTGAAAATTCCTTTCCAAATCAAACTTTCAGTTTGGATGCAGTATACTCTTTCTCCTTAATAGCTCTGTGAGGAACCTTGGAGTTATTTTTGATCAGGATTTGTCCTTCAATTCACATATTAAATTTGTTTCTAAGACTGCCTTCTATCATTTGCGTAATATAGCCAAGATTAGGAGCATCTTGTCTCAGAGTGATGCTGAGAAGCTGATCCACGCTTTTGTTAGCTCGAGATTAGATTATTGTAATTCTTTATTATCAGGTTGTCCTAAAACATCTTTAAAAAGTCTTCAGCTGATCCAAAATGCTGCAGCAAGAGTTTTTAACAGGTACTAGAAAGAGAGATCATATCTCTCGGTTCTGGCCTCCCTTCATTGGCTTCCCATAGAGTTTAGAATTAAGTTTAAAATCCTTCTTCTTACTTACAAAGCTCTAAACAATCAGGCTCCTTTTTATTTAAAAGATCTGATACTACCGTATCATCCTAACAGAGCACTACGCTCCCAAAATGCAGGTTTACTTGTAATACCTAGAATCTCCAAAGTACAATGGGAGGCAGAGCCTTCAGTTATCAAGCTCCTCTCCTGTGGAATCAGCTGCCAATCTGGATTCGGGAGTCAGACTCGATCTCTGTTTTTAAGAATAGGGCTAAAACCTACCTTTTTGATATAGCCTACAATTAGGGAGGGATCATGTGTTTTCTGAACCCTCCCTTAGTTATGCTTGCTAATAGGTTTAGTCAGCCGGGGGACCTCCAGTAATGCACTGGGCCTCACTCCTTTTCCTCACTCTCTATGAAATATTTTTTTTTGCTGGTCATTAACATTTGTTTGTTCTCTCCCATAGATTGAGTCCCCATCGTGCTGTTTGCTCTCTACATGTCTGTTCTTTTCTTCTTCTCTATCCCTCACCCCCCAGCCAGTCGCAGCAGATGACTGCCCCTCCCTGAGCCTGGTTCTGCTGGAGGTTTCTTCCTGTTAAAGGGAGTTTTTCCTCTCCACCGTCGCCAAGTGCTTGCTCACAGGGGATCGCCTGATTGCTGGGTCTTTCTGCAACTGTGGGGGTCCTCCCTACAGTTGATAGTGCTATGAGATGACTGTTGTTGTGAAATGGCGCTATATAAATAAAGTTGAATTGAATTGAATTGAATTGAAGCTGCTGGCTCTTAAAGCAGCAAATGGCTTGAATATTCCCTATGTGGGATATATGCTGCTTGACTTTAAGGTTGCAGGAGTCAAGGTACCGGGCAAAGGGGCTGTTATTGTGAAGGATGCCTGTTTAGGCTCTGATAAGGGGATTTTGGGATGAATGTTATATCTTAGCTGTTGGAAGTCATTGTTTTAGGGACCCTACCCTTTTGTTTCTGCTTTTAAAGTTACAGTGTCTTCGCCCGCCTTAGGACAATGGGGAAAGAGCTTTTTGCTGTTTGCAGCCGGGTGGCCCAGGAGGAATAGGTGGATGGGAGAATAGGTGTGGCACGATTGTCCAAACAATTTCCTGTGGACATTCCAGCCTGCAGTGAGATGATGGTTTGGGCTCCTGTGTTGGGGGACCGCCACCTCCCAAGTGGACCTGTCCTGGTGGAAGGGGTGTCTGACATGTCGCATGGAGTGGCAAGTTGCCCAGGCTGTGACTAACCTGGAAAGGGGTAAAGTACTGATTAAAATATGTAATGTTAACCCTTGCCCCATTGGTCTGCCACAGCGGCAGGCTCTTGCCTCTGTATATTCTTTGTCTCTCAACCAGATATATGGTGACAAGCAATTGGCGCTGCATGTTGTTGACCAAGATACGGTGGAAGTGGATATCCAGACTGTTCAGGTGCCTAAAGCCAGTGAACCTGTTTCATGGACTTTTGAGGGGGATAATCTTAGTCTAGAATAGCAAAGGGAGCTGAAACAACTTGTAAGCAAATGGAGTTTTGTTTTTGCCAAAGATGATGAGGACTTTGGCCATACTAATGCAGTGCTGCACCAGATACCAACCAGAACTGCACCTCCAAGTAGAGAAAGGCATCGGCCTGTCCCCCCTTCTCTTTACCCAGAGCTGCAAAGTCTGCTGCAAAGTATGTTGGATCAAGGAGCGGTGACAGAGAGCGCTAGTCCATGGGCTGCACCAATTGTGCTTGTGAGGAAGAAGGATGGGTCCCTACGTTTCTGTGTGGATTACAGAAAATTAAACTCTGTGACCCACAGTTTAAGCCTGCATATATGATAGCACAGAATTTGCACGGGTGAGGACAAATTCTATTCTCTGAGTGCACTGTGCTGATTTGATTTGACCTTGTTTGGTGCCCCGTGTTTACATTCCTCCTGATTGAGATAAGCGGAAGGACCGGCTCTTACCCAAACAATCGACAATCAGTTGTTGTCGTATCAGCAGATTTGGACCCTCAAGGCCAGTGCCCATGTGCCTTCTGCAAGCAAGAGAGATAGACTCTGGACTTGTTTATAAGTCACATGATTATAACATCTATCCACTGCCAGGAGGCGCCCTCTGCTGCTCACTAACAACTGTCACATCTACACTACACAATGCACCCAACTCACTTATACTGACTGAAGATATGCACTCACTGCTCTCTTTGTGTCATTGTGTGGATTCTATTGTTTGCTAATTGTGCATTGAGAGTTTTTTTCTTGTAATCATAATATCGGTCATATATGAACTTTATTCTGATAAACAATGCTTTTTTCTCTCTCCTACTGTGTCCATCCTCCCCCTCTGCCTACTGTTCCCCTCCTGCTGACAGGCGTCTTCACGGCTCGCCGCGTCATTGAGAATGTCATTTATGACGTTTTCAGTGTCAAGTCAAATTCCTCGTATATTTACCTGTTATTTACTTGTAAATGTGCTTGGCAATAAACTTATTCTGATTCTGATTCTGATTCATAAAGACTCATTTCCCTTACCACGGATTGAGGAGTCCTTAACCTGCCTTAAACGAGCGTATTGGTATTCCACCCTTGACCTTGTCAGTGGTTACTGGCAGGTGGAAGTGGACCCAAAGGACAAGGAGAAGACTGCTTTTATAACTCCTACAGGACTGTATGAGTTCCAGCGGATACCATTTGGTCTCTGTAATGCCCCAGCCACTTTTCAGAGGCTGATGCATCGGTGCCTGGGCGGTATGGTGAATGATTTTATTCTAATTTATCTTGATGATGTTATTGTTTTTTCGCCTGATTTCCATTCCCATGTCACCCATTTAGAACAGGTTTTTGAGCGGCTGGCAAAACATGGACTGAAGTTGCAGCCTCAGAAGTGCCATCTTTTTCAGCGTGAGGTGAGATATCTGGGGCACATTATCAGCAAGAATGGTGTGGCTACTGATTCCGAGAAGACCAGAGTGGTCCAGCAGTGAAAGCCACCTAGTACAGTTAAAGAGGTTAGATCTTTCTTAGGCTTTGTAGGATACTACAGACGTTTTGTTCCAGGGTTTTCCAAGATTGCAGCACCTCTACATGCTACCCTGGCTGGTAAGGTAGCTTCAAGCCGGAAAAATCAGGCCATAGTTTGGTCTCCGGAATGTCAGGCTGCCTTTGAAAGACTTAAATCAGCGCTGTTGAGTGCTCCAGTGTTGGATTATGCTGATTTTTCCAAACCCTTCAATCTCTATACAGATGCAAGTTTGGAGGGGCTAGGAGCAGTGCTTGCCCAGTTTCAGGATGGGTGTGAGAAAGTTATTGCCTATGCCAGTCGCAGTCTTCATCCCACAGAGAGGAATGATCAAAATTATAGCTCCTTTAAATTGGAATTGTTGGCACTGAAGTGGGCAGTAACAGAAAAGTTTAAGGATTATTTGTGGGGTGTGCCACTTACAGTTTTTACAGACAATAACCCCCTTGTCCACCTGGACACAGCACAGCTTGGGGCAATGGAGCAAAGGTGGGTGGCCCAGCTATCTAATTATCAGTTCACCATTAAATATCAACCTGGTGTGGCAAATGGGAATGCAGATATCTTGTCCAGGCTTCCACAGGATGAATCTCAAGCTGAGACTGGTACGAATTATATGATTGCTACCCTGGAGGATACTGAAGATTGGCTTGCTCGTCAAAGGGCAGATCCGACAATGCAGCAGGTTAGTGCCTGGCTTCAACAGGGTATTTGGCCATCTAAAGAGAGTAAGCAGGAAGCCCTACCGCTGGCCCGACGTCTGTTGAGGGATTGGAAAAGATTACAGTTGAGTCGAGGCCTTCTCCAGAGGAAGGTGGAGAATTTGCAAACAGGTCAGGTGTTGTACCAAATTGTGGTCCCTTTAGCGAATGCTAGGCCATTGTGGGAACGTTTTCATGCCTCTTGTGGTCACATTGGAGCAAACAGAGTTGAGGCTGCTTTGAGAAGGTGGTTTTTTTGGCCTTGGATGAGTGAGGATGTACGCAAGTAGGCTACAGAATGCGTTACTTGTTGTGAGAATAAGGCCAGGCCAGAGGTAAGGGCACCCCTTCAGCCAATCACCTCATCTTATCCTCTTGAGACTGTGGCTATTGACTTCCTGTCCCTAGGAAACCCTCAAAGCACATATCCAAATGTTTTGGTTATGACTGATTTGTTTTCGAGGTATGGATGGGCAGTGCCAACTAAGGACCAGACCACTGTTACAACAGCTCATGTACTGTGGCGGAACCTCATCCAAATATGGGGCTGTCCTGAGACGATTTTGTCAGATAGAGGGGCTGCCTTTGAGTCTGCAGTATTACAACAACTTTTTGTTTTATATGGCTGCAAAAAGGTGCGTACTACCCCTTATCACCCCCAGGGGAATGGGGCATGTGAACGATTTAATCAGACTTTGCTGTCCCTGTTGTGTTCGTTGACTGAAGAGGAGAAGACCAGATGGACAGAAAATTTACCTACTTTGCTTTTTGCCTATAATAACACAATCCATAGCAGCACAGGTTTGACTCCTCATTTTGTTCTGACAGGATGGCATGCAAGGTTACCAGTAGAGACTGCCACGGGAGTCTGCCCCCAGCCTGAGCAGTATACCATGGAGGAGTGGGTTCGTTACCACCACAGAATTTTGAATGGAGCCTATAAACGAGTCTTGGCCCAAATGCAGCAGCAACAACACAAAGATAAGCGGAGGTATGGTTGTCGTGCCAAGGATATTCCGTTGGTGCGAGGAGAGAGGGTATTACTTAGAAATTTCTGACGCCGTGACCAGAATAAGCTCGCTCCCCGATGGCAACCATCTCCTTTTGTAGTAGTTTCTCAGTTGAGTCCACACACACCAGTGTATAAGATCCAACCAGAGGGTCGGAGTGGGCCGGAAATGACAATCCATCAGAACAATCTCAGATCATGTCCCATCAGACCCAGTGACTCGCAGAATGATGTGCTATTTCCACCAGCTGAACCTGAAAGCATTGGGGCATGCCTATTTTTGCCTGTTTCTTTGCCTCTTGCAGGGCCAAGTTTAGTTCCAAGCCCAGCTGTGGAAGCAGAGCGGTTACAAGACGTGGTGCAGGGGTCTGATCAGTCTGCTTCGGTGCCATCACAGGAACAGGTACCTCTGAGATGTTCCCAGCGTAGTAATCTGGGTGAAAAAAACGGCTAGATATGGTGACTGAAATTAATAGTCAGGGATGACTATCCAAAAGGCGGGGGTGAGAAATGTCGGGGTGGGGGGGCAGTTCAGGGTTGAGTATGTGTTTTGTTTTTTGGTCTGTTGCAGCTCTGGGGCTGTTTAGTGTGAATTTTATTATTAACACATTGTATGTTGGATTTGTGGTGTTTCTTTGTATGTTTTGATGTTTGAGTTTATTTTTGTTGTGTTTTGGGTTGATTATTGTTTGCATCTGAGCTGACTGATTTAATCAGCAGGAGCCAATCAGTGAGCTCCTGCTGTAAACTCTTGCCCGGTAGGTCCTATTAAACTAAAGGATGGTGCATGACTATGGCAGGAGAAGGATATGAGGACAGAAGGACATGCGGACAGCAGGACAAGAGGATAGAGGACCTGAGGATACGCGGAGGTAAATTAAGGAGGAGCATGGAGGAAACAAGAGCAGGAACAGAGAAGCAGAGAAAGGACGGAAGGAGAACCAGGTGCTGGGATTGGCAGCCGCAGCTTGGAACCTAAGACGCCGTGAGGGTCCAGACGAAGGAGACGCGGTTGTGTTGGAGGAAAGGCTTGTGCACAGCTAAGTGAAAGAAATGTACTTATTGTCTGTGCGTATGTGAATGACTATTAGCTCCCGGTGTGTTTGCGGGAGGTTGAGTTTGTGCTGCGTTGTGTGCTGCAGGTCTTCCCAGACAACGGATCCATAGGAGACTGCCCCTCTTCCCTCCTCCTGCCTGCTTCCCCTCCCCGGGTCCAGGATTCCCCATCGTTGATGTGTAAAAGGGCTTTTGGATGAGCCCGGACAAACAGCACATTCTTCTGGGCAAGGGAGGACGACCGGGTTTGATCCTGCTTTGACAGGCAGTGGATACGTCTCCGCTCCACTGTAGGACTGTTACGTATGGCTCTTGCGAGCCATAAATAAGAGCCAAGGGCTGACCGGTGAGTTTGCGTTGTTTATTAACAATAAGGAAAGGAACAAAAGAAAGAGCCTCGTGGGGCAAAACACAAACAATGCAAAGGTACATTTACAAATGATGATGATGATGATGAGAGGGGAACTGGAGCCGGACCTAGGGGTTCCAGCCTTACCCACACCGGAGAAGAGCGTGGATAATATGCGCGAGGTCACAGCACTGAATAATCAGGACTGCTCCCTTTTATAGTGGTTGACAGCGCCTCAGCTGATGAGAGGTAATTGGCCTCCAGCCGTCCCATAGAGCTTGACAGCTGGAGGCCCGCTGAGACGCTGTCAAAGTAAGAGCTGGGCTGAGGAGGAATATGGTCTGAGCGCCGGTAAAAACGTGAAAAAACGTAAAAACGCATGTGACAAGGACACGCTGAAGTTTTTGTTTCCTATTTAGCGTAAGGAGTAATTTCTACCTTCATGTTAGAAATTATTTCTTTACTTTTTTCCCCTCTTTCTTTCCCTTTGAATGAATTTCTGGGTATTTTTAACATTTAATGTGGTGTTATTTTCTTAAACTGTGCACATTGTTAACTTATGGTTCTTATTAGTGATTGTTGTAGTTTATAGTTATTTTAAGAATTGTCTATTAAAGTGTATGATTGATTTTCTGCTTTTTGAGTGTTTGTGTTGTTGTGGCCTGGGAATCGTATATTTTAAATTACGTGTCCACAGTAATTTCCACTTTCAAACTGTGACAGAAGGACAACGTGTGTTTCGCGCACTTGGTAGCACGGGCTCTTTGGACAAGTGTTTGGACAGGATGGACAAATTTTTTGTTGACAAGTGTAACATCACGGCACAGAGATACAGATTCTTCAACCGCTGTCAGCAAGCGGGTGAGTCCACTCATCACTACCTTGTGGAGCTCCGTAACCTAGCAAGCATGTGTGCCTTCAGACCTTTGGAAGAGAAGCTAATTCGTGACCAACTAGCATATAGCACGAGCAAGGAGTGGCTAAAGGAGAAGCTACTGTTAGCAAAGGACGATTTCGCACTAATTCAAGTAATGCAAATGACTAGCCAAATCAAGTCTGCTACCCAGTTAGGGATGCAAGTACTGGCTAATGAACACCTACCCATCCAGGCTCCCTCTCCACGTCAGGCAGATAGCACCTCAGCTAGCTACTTGGGGCGGACCCCCAAAAGGCAACGGACCGTGGCACGGTCAGGAGTGGGAACCCAGGGACTGTGTGGTGGCTGTGGCTCTCCTCATCACCGGGTGGGCTCGTCCGTCTGCCCCGCTAAAGGGAAAAAGTGATACAACTGCAGTCGAGCTAATCACCTGGCTAAGGTTTGCACCACCATCAATGAGCCGATGAATTCGGGACTTGTGGGTGTAGCTTTGATGTGTGTAGCAGGTGCCAAGAATTGGCCACTAAAACGGTACATGGTACAGCTCGACAGTGTCAGCATGTCGCTCATGGTGGTTTCGGGCCCTGCAAAATCCATACTTAGCATGTCCATGGTAAGAAAACTTTTTCCGAAGAAACCTATTGTAGCCGGTGCCATGAAAATGTTTGGCTATGGGCATGCGAAGATTGGCATGGTGGGCACGGTCAGTTTCTCTGTGGTGTGTGGGCCAAAGACTATTCCCACATTCACCTTTCAGGTTTTGCGCCATGGGGCTGATTTGTTGGGTACTGACTTATTGGGAGAGCTAGGATTCCCCATCATGGACCCAGCGGGCTCCACGGTGCTAACTATGTCTCCCAGGTGGCATATTCGCTGGCCAGCGCTGTTTGCAGGCCTGGGCTGTGTGACAGCTTTCAACCACCGTCCACCCATCAACTCGAGTGTAACGCCCAAAATCCAACCTCTGCAGTGGCTACCCCCCACCCTGCAGGACGACTTCACGGCGGAGCTGAACAAACTACTGAGTGCTGGCATTATCAAGAGAGTGGACGGATCACCATGTATCTTGAATATTGTAGTAGCCAAAAAAGAAGACGGGTGGCATCTGACCATGCATCGACCTCAGAATGGTTAACAAAGCTATCATCCCGGACAAATATCCCCTGCACCTGACGGAGGAACCCACCGCAATGTTCAGCAGCTCCAAAGTGTTTTCAAAACTGGACCTCCGTCAAGGTTATCTACAAATGCCCCTCCACCCAGCCAGCCGCAACCTGACAGCGTTCGTGACCTACATGGGCATTTTCAGATATACTCGCAATGCCTTTAGGCCTGAGTTCAGCACCAAGCTGTTTTCAAAAAAATCCTGTCTACGATTCTCTCTGGCTTCAAGGGTGTGGAGGTGTATCTGGATGACATCGTGGTCCCCGGCACGTCATGGGTGGTACACGATGAACGTTTGGAACGAGTGATGGAGGTGCTGTTAGAACACGGGGTTACACTGAACGGGGAAAAGTACATCTTCACAGCTTAATCCATCCAGTTTGTGGGATTTCGACTGTCAGCTGAGGGCCTGAGACCCCTGCACTCAAACGTGGAGGCAGTCCTGTGACTTCCAGACCCCACAACGGAAGCGCAAATCTCCTCATTCCTGGGCATGGCAAACTTCTACAGACATTTCATTCCCCATTATTCAGAGATTACTGAACCTCTTCAAGCCCTCCTGAAGCAAAGCGCTCTGTGGCAATGGACCCCGGCCTTCTCAGTGAGCCACTGAGCAGGCCGGGATCAACTCACCTCAACTCACCTCCCCACCAGTTTTAGCCCATTTTGACCCCGAGTGCCCTACTTTTGTGACTTGTGAGGCGTCTAAGTAGTTTGGCAGTGGGGGCGGTCATGTCTCAACCTCAAAATGGTACAGAGCACCCAGTGGCATCTGCTTCGAGGTCCCTCACATCGGCTGAACAGAAGTACGCTGTGGGTGAGAGAGAAGTGCTTGCATGTGTTTGGGCATGTGAACAGTGGCACATCTACCCCTATGGATGCCATTTCACCCTACCCATGGATCATAGGGCGCTGACGACCCTGCTGGAGATGACTGGCTCAGGACACAGACCCCTGTGGATCCACAGGTGGGCGGAATGGCCACGGGCCTACAACTTCACTACTCAGCTCTCCCCAGGCAGAGAAAACATGCTGGTGGACCTCCTGTCCCATGCCACAGTCAACACTGTGCAGCCTGACAACAGTGATCCCTTGGAGGCGAACCTGATCAACACACTTCACGAACCCCGCCGGAACATGGTGTCCCTCCAGGAACTCCAGGTGGAGCCGGAACGGGACCCGACTTTGTTGCAGCTGTGCTCTTTCATCAGGGGGGCTTGGCCCACAAAAATGCAAAGGGACCTGGCTCCTTTTCACAGGTTCAGGAACAAACTGAGTTGCTGGAATAACGTGTGTGTGACTAGGGGACACTGCACGTTGATTGCGGTGTCGCTGAGACCTCCCGTTTTGGCTATGCTCCATGAGGGCCATCTGGGGGTGGTTAGGGTGAAACAATGTTGCAGGGATTCAGTTTGGTGGCCTGGTATTGATAAAGACATTGAGACTATGGTTAAGAACTGTGTGCCATGTTTGGAGAGTGGGAAAACTGGAGTCCCACCTCCTCCACCCTTGTGATCGCTACAATACTCAGAGGGCCCCTGGAAGCACATCTGATTGGACATCTGTGGCGAACTACACACAGCCCCCGTGAACAGCCGTTTCCTGCTGGTGGCTTACGATCTTTTCAAAATGGCCAGAGGTGTTGCCCACTGGTTTGGTCACGACAGACGTGGTCACCGGTTTCCTCTCATCGCTGTTCGCTAGGTGGGGGGTTCCAGACGCCATTACAACAGACTATGGTCCACAGTTCATCTCTGAGGGGTTTGAGGAGTTTTTTGGGGAAAGGGGCGTGGAGCACATTAGAACCGTGTTTTATCATCTGCAGGCTAATGGAGGTGTAGAACATTTCAACAACATGCTGAAAAATGACCTGCAGGCTCATCTGGTGGACTGCTTCACGTTCTCTGATGTCCTTCAGAATATGCTTCTCCATTACAGGACAACGGCCCACGCCACAACGGGGTGTCCTCCGGCAAAGCTCAGGCTGGGACACAAACTACAACTGCCCCTGGATCGGCTGCGGTCCCCTGCGACCCCTTCTCCGGTGGACACAAAACCAGCGTAAGATCGGGTCCTTGTTCAACAGTGGAGAATGAAACAACGTTTCGACAAGAAACATAGAGCGAGGGCTCATGAACTTGATGTGTCGGACTGGGTCAGGATCTAGCACCCCAACCGTACGCACAAGCTGCATCCGTTCTGGACGGGACCACTGCAGATCGTGAAGCAGCTGGACCCGGACATGTTCCGGCTCTCGCACGGGTCACAGTGGCATTGCAGCCACCTCAGGGAATCGTCGCCGGCCCAGGATCTGGGAGATGCTGTGGACGAGATGGACATGGGTTGGGACTTGACTGATGGGACTCTGGGGGGTGCCTGGGTTTGGCCGACGGAGCCTGGAGCAGGTCCTCCGCCTGTGAGGCGCTCGGCTAGAACCTGTCAGAAACCTAAGCACCTGGAGGACTTTGTGATTGGACTGAATTTAGCTAGTACGTGTTGGCCTTGGGTGGCAGAATAATCCACCTCAACACGAGGGCATACTGGCAGTCTACCTGGATGCCCAATTAGTTCATTGTTCTTTGCATGTTTTTTTAAGGGTGTTTACTTGCTAAATTTGGCGGGGGCGGGGGTTGATTTGGTTGATATGGTTCTATGCTTTGTGAAGGGGAGGAATGTTGTGTCGAGATTTGGCCTTTGAGGCTTGCCGTAGCCG
This sequence comes from Pholidichthys leucotaenia, assembly GCA_020510985.1. NCBI lineage: Eukaryota > Metazoa > Chordata > Actinopteri > Cichliformes > Pholidichthyidae > Pholidichthys > Pholidichthys leucotaenia. The sequence goes on along the minus strand of CM035840.1, from coordinate 89,812,008 downwards.
GCGCCAGGAGCACAGCATGATGACATCATGCAGGCTATGGCCAGTGTGTATAAGTGATACAGTACTTCTATCAATAAAGTTCAGTTCATTGCTCGGCACAGCATGGCTCACATCTCACTCTTTTAGTACATAACAAGAACATCTGCTGATAAACTAATATTGATTTTATGAGTCTGTCTGGAACCTGGTTATCATCTTTGTCACCTGAAACTGTTGTTACCATGCCTGGCTATAATAATATATAGGGAAGACAGGGAGCAAGAAAGAGGTGGAGGAGTTTTACTATATATTAAAAACACCTTAAAATGTAATCAAATTGAATGGTCAAAAGATATAAGTCTAGAATCTATAGGAGTTAACATTAAGTTGTCAGTCAATATTGTCATGACCCAAACATGTGGTCCATGCCTTTGCACAGTTCTGTTATCATTAGTTTGTTGAGTTATCCTCAGTTCTTAGTTCAGTTATGTTTTCTCCCTGTTTTGGTTTATTTATGATTATTGTTTGCATTGTTTGCCCTCTGTCTTCTCCAGCGTCCTTTGTCTGCACAGCCATTGTTCACTGCTTCCAAAGCAGTTACAGTGGTGTGAAAAAGTGATTGCCCCTTTTCTGATTTCCCTTTTTTTTGTGTTTGTCACACTTAAATGTTTCAGATCATCAAACAAATTTAAATATTAGACAAAGATAACACAAGCAAACACAAAATGCAGTTTTTAAATGAAGGTGTTTATTATTAAGGGAAAAAAAATCCAAACTTACATGGCCCTGTGTGAAAAAGTGATTGCCCCCTAAACCTAATAACTGGTTGGGCCACCTTTAGCAGCAACAACTGCAATCAAGCATTTGCGATAACTGGCAATGAGTCTTTTATAGCACTGTGGAGGAATTTTGGCACACTCATCTTTGCAGAATTGCTGTAATTCAGCCACATTGGAGGGTTTTCCAGCATGAACCGCCTTTTTAAGGTCATGCCACAGCATCTTAATCGGATTCATGTCAGGACTTTGACTCGGTCACTCCAAAGTCTTCATTTTGTTTTTCTTAAGCCATTCAGAGGTGGACTTGCTGGTGTGTTTTGGATCATTGTCCTGCTGCAGAACCCAAGTGTGCTTCAGCTTGAGGTCACGAACAGATGGCTGGACATTCTCCTTTAGGATTTTTTGGTAGACAGCAGAATTCATGGTTCCATTTACAACAGCAAGTCTTCAAGGTCCTGAAGCAGCAAAACAGCCCCAGACCACCACACTACTACCACCATATTTTACTGTTGGTATGATGTTCCTTTTCTGAAATGCTGTGTTATGTTTATGCCAGATGTAATGAGACACACACCTTCCAAACAGTTCAACTTTTGTCTCGTCAGTCTGTCACAAATACTTTGAACATCCATTTAAATTAGGGCTGTGCGATATGGCAAAAATTTCATATCACGATATGTCATCTTATATCACGATAACGATATATATCACGATATACATTTTCTGTAAATTCTACAGTTGAGATAATCACATATTAAGGACCATATTTTTTTTTTTTAGTTTTTTTTACAGTACATGTATCCTTTTCCCTCATAATTTTGCAGTGTGGTTATAAAATAGTTTTTAATGTGCATTTGAGACTTGATTCTCATAAATTTAAGGTTTTTCTTCTAAATCATAAATGCATAAAAAGTAAACCTCAATAAGTTAAATATTTCCTGAGCCAGAGAAGAATAGCAAAAAAAAATAAATAAATAAATAAAAAATGTCTGATAATGAGAAAATAACCCATCGCTGCCATCTGCAAATATAAATTAGCTGTTAGTTTAAATCAGTAAAAATTTAAGTTAGAGCTACATCCTGAAGATGTCATTCTGGCCTGATTTAATCTGTTTGCTTCTTAGCAAAAATATTTCAGATTGGTCATGATCTGAAAATCAAAGACACAAAAGTTAATGTAATAAAACACATGTGATGACTAACTTTATTCATCATCACTACTTGACTAATTAAAATGATTAGAAATCAAATAAATTACATTAAGAGCCAATTTGCTCCTCCAACCCATTTTATTCTTATTTTGCATGCATGTGCCACCATCATGCAGTTGTGCAGCTTTAATACATTTTTTTCAGACAAAACTAAGAAGCTCAGCAGTAATTTAAACCAAAGAAACAATGGTCTGCTACAATTTCCAGTTAGCACAACTGACCATCGTCATTTAGCATTTTATAATTAGACATGGTGTTAATGTTACTTACCTCCTATTAAAATGAGGTTAGCGAACTGACGTAGCACAGTGGAAACAGTCCCACACCCCTGGCAAACAGGAGTAGCAGCTATCTGAACCGGTAGTTTGGAGTTAGTATTAGCAACCACAGGACTGAAGCCTAGCCACCCACCTGTCGTGCACTGCGGGGGAGAGATGGGGTGCTGACAAGTAATGGTTAGGAGCTTTACTGAATAAATGGGAGTACGTGCATTTTAAATCACAGTATCACCGAGAGAGTATTCTATGAAACAATAAGACATTTTTATATCGTCATCCAATACATATGTCATATCGCACAGCCCTAATTTAAATAGTAGTGCTACCTGACTGTATGCAATGTACAGTTTCCTATACAGTAACTTAATGCAATGAACAAATTCAATAAGAACTGAATGCAATTGATGCATAAGATAAGTAGCATTAATTTTAAACCTGCACAAATATATACTTAAGTATCTAAATTCTTTGGAGACTTAAAAAAACAAATTAAAGTAATAAAACAAAATAAAGTGCTGTTACAAGTTTTCGTGATTTTTTTTTTCCCCCTTTCAGAATTTGCTGGGAGTTTGTTAAAGTGATGCAGTGTGCATTGTTCAGCAGGAGGACTTACACTTTTTCTACTTCTTTTAACTCTGATTATGTGGTCATGGTCCTTTGCCTGGTGAAGCTTCTCCAGTAAAAGGTAAATGCAATAATTTAAAGCAAACAAGCAAACAAAAATAAACTTCCATCCAGTGTTAGTTTAGTCAACTAAAACTATATGTATTTTTTCATCCATTAAAGCTAGAAATTAAACTAAAATTTGACACCTAATTTGAGTCCAGATTTATTGTGATGATTTTATTTTTATAGTTTTATTTTAGTGTTGTGGGCACCCAGCACACGTGTGGGCACCCAGCACAAAGCAGACTGATAATATTCACGTTCAGCAGGGATTGCATATGGACAGAGAGCCCGTTGGGGGACAACCAGTTAATCACGCGATTGATATGTATTGACTGATATCAATATGTAAATGTGCCATGAATTCTCTCTTGTCCTATTGTTATACATCCCAGGAGTAAGGAGAGGAGTCTGGCGCCAGTTAATCACGCGATTGATATGTATTGTCTGATATGTATATCCATATGTAAATGTGTCATGCGTTCTCTCTTGTCTGTATAAAAGAGCTGACTTTACATGCCTCACGGCAACTCACAACAGCACACACAGCACACAGCGCTGCAGTGTGTCTCATGATGATGGAGGAATAAAACTCTTAAACCTTCAGCTCGCCGTGTCTCGCCTGAACTTATTTTTTACCTCCACACTGGTGACCCTGGACGAAGAATGGAACACCAGGCGATCACCCCGGAGATGACCCGGACGGGAAGCCTCTGCACGCGTCATGGTGCGACCCTCGCCTCATCTTTTACCAGCACCATGATCAACACAAGCGAACGAAGGAAGCAGCCTGAACGGGGACAATCATCAACGCCGACTGCGGTGATTTCCATCAAGCTCCCTGACCCTGACTCACCTCTCGACAACGGACCTTCCGTGCACAGAAGCCACGCGCGCACATCGCGGGGTTACAAGGACAGCGCAACTGCCAGCTATGTAGTCACTGCGCCAGGCGCGCGCCACGCACCGGGGACAGATCAGCTCCACAGACTGATACAGCGTCCTCTGCCGCTGCACATGCCCGAGTTACACAGCCGATCGCCACCCTCGGAACCTTCAGGGCTGCTCGCGCACCTGGAGCGGACATGCAGCAAGCACACAGGATTTTGTATGAGTTTTCCAGCCACGGCGCACAAGGGGAATTTAGCCGATTGCTTTCCCCAGTGACTTTAGGGCTGTTTCCTGCACCTAAAGCCAAACTGCCGAGTCCTTGACACAGCTTCAGTTTATCACAGCCACTACGCATTCTCGGGGAATTTGGCCACTCGCCTTCCCCACATCCTCGCTGGACCAAAACACGAGAGAAGTCAGAGATATAATTTTTTCACAGCCGCTGTGGACCTCCACCACGTTTAACAGGAAAGGTTCCTCACCATCGCGGATCCACACGCAATTTTTGCGCGGCCCAGACACCTTTGACGTCCCGGGCCGGCACTCGCTTACTCCCACCCCCTCAATCTCCTCCTGCACAGAGCTTTTCCCGCACCTCACTCCCAAAGCCGGCCGATTGCCATCTGGTTCCATTACGCACACCTGCACACCGGCCCGTGTGCCCACGATCCACGGCCGTTCAACGTGTTGGAACTCGGAGCAGAGCACACTGCCCTTTCCACCTCTCCCCCGTCCCCCTCACGGACTGACATGCCCTCCGACAGTTCTCCCGGAGCTGGAGCCAGACGTTGGTGGGGGCGGGTGGTGGTCACAACCCCTTCTGACCATTCTGGGGGGAGCAGTGTGGGCACCCAGCACACGTTTGGGCACCCAGCACAATGCAGACTGATAATATTCACGCTCAGCAGGGATTGCATATGGACAGAGAGCCCGTTGAGGGACAACCAGTTAATCACCCGATTGATATGTACTGACTGATATGTACAGTGGGGTAAAAAAGTATTTAGTCAGCCACCAATTGTGCAAGTTCTCCCACTTAAAAGATGAGAGAGGTCTCCAATTTTCATCATAGGTATACCTCAACTATGAGAGACAAAATAAGAAAAAAAATCCAGAAAATCACATTGAAAGATTTTTAATGAATTAATTGGTAAATTCCTCGGTAAAATAGGTATTTGGTCAATAACAAAAGTTCATCTCAATACTTTGTTATATACCCTTTGTTGGCGATGACAGAGGTCAAACGTTTTCTGTAAGTTTTCACAAGGTTTTCACACACTGTTGCTGGTATTTTGGCCCATTCCTCCATGCAGATCTCCTCTAGAGCAGTGATGTTTTGGGGCTGTCGCTGGGCAACACGGACTTTCAACTCCCTCCAAAGATTTTCTATGGGGTTGAGATCTGGAGACTGGCTAGGCCACTCCAGGACCTTGAAATGCTTCTTACGAAGCCACTCCTTCATTGCCCGGGCAGTGTGTTTGGGATCACTGTCATGCCGAAAGACCCAGCCATGTTTCATCTTCAATGCCCTTGCCAGTGGAAGGAGGTTTTTACTCAAAATCTCACAATACATGGCCCCATTCATTCTTTCCTTTACACGGATCAGTCGTCCTGGTCCCTTTGCAGAAAAACAGCCCCAAAGTATGATGTTTCCACCCCCATGCTTCACAGTAGGTATGGTGTTCTTTCTCCTCCAAACACGACAAGTTGAGTTTTTACCAAAAAGTTTTATTTTGGTTTCATCTGACCATATGACATTCTCCCAATCCTCTTCTGGATCATCCAAATGCTCTCTAGCAAACTTCAGACGGGCCTGGACATGTACTGGCTTAAGCAGGGGTCACGTATGGCACTGCAGGATTTGAGTCCCTGGCGGCGTAGTGTGTTTCTGATGTAGCCTTTGTTACTTTGGTCCCAGCTCTCTGCAGGTCATTCACTAGGTCCCCCCATGTGGTTCTGGGATTTTTGCTCACCGTTCTCATGATCATTTTGACCCCACGGGGTGAGATCTTGCGTGGAGCCCCAGATTGAGGGAGATTATCAGTGGTCTTGTATGTCTTCCATTTTCTAATAATTGCTCCCACAGTTGATTTCTTCACACCAAGCTGCTTACCTATTGCAGATTCAGTCTTCCCAGCCTGGTGCAGGTCTACAATTTTGTTTCTGGTGTCCTTTGACAGCTTTTTGGTCTTGGCCATAGTGGAGTTTGGAGTCTGACTGTCTGAGGTTGTGGACAGGTGTCTTTTATACTGATAACGAGTTCAAACAGGTGCCATTAATACAGGTAACGAGTGGAGGACAGAGGAGCCTCTTAAAGAAGAAGTTACAGGTCTGTGAGAGCCAGAAATCTTGCTTGTTTGTAGGTGACCAAATACTTATTTTACTGAGGAATTTACCAATTAATTCATTAAAAATCCTTCAATGTGATTTTCTGGATTTTTTTTTTCTCATTTTGTCTCTCATAGTTGAGGTATACCTATGATGAAAATTGGAGACCTCTCTCATCTTTTAAGTGGGAAAACTTGCACAATTGGTGGCTGACTAAATACTTTTTTGCCCCACTGTATATCAATATGTAAATGTGCCATGCATTCTCTCTTGTCCTATTGTTATACATCCCAGGAGTAAGGAGAGGAGTCTGGCGCCAGTTAATCACGCGACTGATATATTTTGTCTGATATGTACAGTATACCAATATGTAAATGTGCCATGCATTCTCTCTTGTCTGTATAAAAGAGCTGACTTTACATGCCTCACGGCAATTCACAACAGCACACACACAGCACACAACGCTGCAGTGTGTCTCATGATGATGGAGGAATAAAACTCTTAAACCTTCAGCTCGCTGTGTCTCGCCTGAACTTATTTTGTTCCTCCACAGTGTGTTCATTATCAATCATTTTTGTCTACTTTTAGTCAATAACAAGATGTGGTTTTTATTCAGTGAAAAGAACACTGCTTCCATTGCTGTCGAAAAAATGATAGAAACATAAAAACCTCTACTGCAGCTGTCAGGATTGCTAGGCAGCGGGGTAGCATGTGGTCACGCAAACAAACATCATCCAAAGACTAGACCATCCATCCATCCATCCATCCATCCATCCATCCATCTTCTACCGCTTAATCCTTTTCGGGTCGCGGGGGGGCTGGAGCCTATCTCAGTATCTTTGGGCGAGAGGCAGGGTACACCTGGACAGATCGCCAGTCCATCGCAGGGCCAACACAGAGAGACAGACAACCATTCACTCTCACATTCATACCTAAGGACAATTTAGAATCCTCAGTTAATGCCAATTAACCTCATCTGCATGTCTTTGGCATGCGGGAGGAAACCGGAGTACCCGGAGTAAACCCACACAGACACGGGGAGAACATGCAAACTCCACACAGAAGGGTCACCGATAGTCTGGGGGTGGGATCGAACCCACGATGGTCAAGGGTGGAATCGATCCCATGACCTTCTTGCTGTGCTGCCACTGTGCTAACCACTGCGCCACCGTGTTGCCAAGACTAGACCATAAACATTTTTTAGCGACTTTGGACTAAACTCTCTCATTTTTAGATTCTTTTACATTCGTCCTTCAAAACATATGGCCACCATCGGCCCGTCTACAAAGCTACAACACCTGAATTTGTGTATGATCAGCCCAGTGCTGGCTCAGCCATATTTGCACAGTCAGGTATGGCCAGCCATTTTGTGGCGTGACATAACATGGGGGCATAGCTTGCTGAGGGAGCGTAACCAGTTGAAGGGGTGTTGATGGAGTCTGTGAGCTGCAGATGAACCTGTCTCGAATTTCTTGCTGCTCCAGTTTTTCTTTATTCTGACTGTTTGATTCAACTTCTAACTTAGTGAACTACTCTGCATGGCTCTCCTGTGTCAGCAGCGTCAATGTGTAATTGCGTATCACGAAGCGGCAATAGGTGTCATGTGACGGGACCTGGGCACCACCGCAAAAAATAAATAAAATAATTATAATAATAATAATCATAATAATAATAAATCGATTTGTGGAGAAAGGAAGCAGGCAAGGCAACAAGCGGGATGAACCATAAACTTTATTCTTTCTCCAACATACAATACAGCAGAAGAACTCCCGGGTCTCTGTGCATTCCTTTTATAGCTTTAATACCATGCATTGAGACTCGGAACGTCTGACCATAATACATTGTTATTTAGAACAGAAGACCTGTGTGGCACATTAACATCATAACATCAGCACCGCTCTCACATCCTTTTCTCTTCCAGCGGCTCCAGCGGTTCCTCCTCTCCCCAGGGGGTGCATAATCCATACTGTCCCATTTGAGACCCCCCGGTGGAACTTCCTCCTCCCGTCCATTGTTCCCCTTTATCCCAGCTGCCTTCTCTGGGTGGAGAATCCCCACACCATGCCCCCACACAGCCCCCCCCCCCCCTAGCGAACATCCAGAAAGGGCACTAACCCCCCTTCCTTTGGGCTTCAGCCGACACCCATAGTAGCTGTAGCGGGGGTTGCCGATCCAGTTGAACCGCCCTGCTGGCGGAGTGTACAAGAGGGCACGTCAGTCTGTGGAGGAAAAGGGGGGGGGACACATTAGCTTCGCGAGCGCAGGTCCCTGCTGAGGGATCACCAACTGTGGAGCCACCAACGGTGAGCGTCCGCGCCGGGGAGCTTGGGCCAACACCACCTGCTCATCTGCCAACACAAAAGTGGGCTTCAGCCTGTTGATGCAGATGGTTTCTCTATGCCCCCTCCCCCCAAGACTAACACAAAATGCTTTGCCCCAGGTTCCAACACCCTGAACGGTCCATCGTACAGTGGGCACAGCGGGGTCCGGTGCGCATTGTGCCTGACAAAAACAAAACTGCAGTTCTGCAAGCTTTTTGGGATAAAGGTGCGGGGAAAACAATGGTGGGCCATGCCCGATACGTTAAAAGCCTCCATACTGTGAAAAAATTGCGTGGGTGGATCAGCCTCGGGAGAAGGGTTTTCCCGTCAAAACTCTCCAGGGATCCACAGCGGCTGAGAAAAACGAGTTCTGCCAGGGAGGCTGCCAAATCCTCCTTAGGCGTGGAGCACAACCCAAAAAGAACCCAGGGCAGACAGTCGATCCAATATGTGTCCGTGAACGAAGCTCTGAGCACTGCTTTAAGCGACCTATGAAAACGCTCGCATAACTGATTAGCCTGGGGGTTGTACGTGGTAGAATGGTGAATTTTGACCCCCAGACTCTGGGCCATCGCGGACCAGAGTTCAGAAACGAATTGTGGACCCGTGTCAGAAGTGATGTCCAATGTTGATCTGAAATGTGCAACCCAAGCTGACAAAAAAGTGCGAGCCACTTCCACTGATGTGGTAGAAGCCAGCGGGACCACTTCAGGCCAACACGTGGTGCGGTCCACGACTGTCGAAAGGTGTGTGAAAACTTGCGACGGCGGGAGGGGTCCCATCAAATCCACATGGATGTGGTCAAACCTCCTAGCCGGGATTTGGAACGGCTCAAGGGGGGCTCTGGTGTGCTTGTGCACTTTGGCACGCTGGCACGTGACGCAAGGTGCAGCCCACTCTTTCACATCCTTGTGCAAACATGGCCAGACAAATTTTTCCCCCACTAGCTTCACCGAAGTGCACACGTCTGGGTGCGAAAGGGAGTAGACTGACTCAAAAATGCGGCGGCGCCAAGAGCTCAGAACCACCAGGCATGGATGGCCAGTGGAGACGTCGCAAAGCAAGGGAGGGCACCCTTCTTGCACCACCCTGATCTCCAGTCTTAACCCAGTAGGCGCCAACTGGAGCGTGCAAATGTCCACATTCCCGGCTTGCTCCGCGGCCATCACAGGGAAATCTATTCCCATGTAGACTGGGGAGTCTAAAGCGCAAGACAGGCAGTCAGCCACGACATTGAGCTTACCGGCAACGTGTTGAATGTCGGTAGTAAACTCCGATATTGCGGTCAAATGCCGTTGCTGCTGGGCCAACCACAGTTCCGAGAACTTAGACATTGCGTACGTCAGTGGCTTTTGGTCCACAAATGTGGTGAACTCGCACCCCTCTAGCCAAAACTGGAAATGGCGCATCACCAGGTGGAGAGCCAGCAATTCTCTGTCGAACGTGCTGTATTTGCATTCATTGTCGCGCAAAGTTCGACTAAAAAAATGCAAGCGGCTGCCACGAACCTGAGAAGTACTGCTCCACCACAGCCCCTACGGCAACCTCCGATTTGTCCATAGTTAGCACTATCTGTGCAGATGGATAAATTGTGCAGATCCAGGTGGGCTAGCAACGTGGCATCCGCAAGCATTGTTTTGGCGTTTCTGAAAGTTTGGACTCGCTCGGGAGTCCAGTTGATGGTTTCCGCAGGCTTCTTTTTTTTAGCGTGGCATACAATGGCTGCATCAGCTGGGCTGCCCGGAAAAGGAAACGGTTATAAAAATAAAACATTCCCAAAAACTCCTGTAGTGCCCTCATGATCCGCGGACGCAGAAAGTCCGACACAGCACGCACTTTATCCTGTAATGGAATTGCATCCTCTGACAAAATGCAGTGGCCCAAAAAATCAATCACTGGCACACTAAACTGGCACTTCACCAGGTTAACTATTAGCCTGTGTGCTTCCAGCCTCTGGAAAACCGTCTTAACATGGGCGATGTGCTCTTCCTCGAACACACGAGCTACCAGAATGTCATCTAAGCCGACGAAAACGAAGGACAAGTCGCGAAGTATTGCATCCATCAGCCTCTGGAAAGTCTGCGCCACGCCTTTTAATCTGAACAGCATGCGTGAAAACTCAAAAAGGCCGAAACGAGTTATTACCACTGTTTTCCGAACATCTTCCACACACACCGGGACCTGATGGTATCCGTGGACCAGATCCACTTAAGAAAAAACATGCGCCCCGGCCAGGTGCACGGAAAAATCCTGGATGTGCGAAATAGGATAGCGATCATGTTCCGTGGCGTTGTTCAAGCACCGGAAATTGCCGCACGGTCGCCATGACCCGTCAGCTTTAGGCACCATGTGTAGCAGGGATGCCCATGGGCTGTTGGAGCACCTGACGATGCCCAACTACTCTAAGATGGCAAACTCCTCAAGCACGCTGGCCAGTTTAGCTGCAGCCAGGCACCGAGGTCACGCAAACACTGGCAGGCCTTTTGCAGTTATGAAATGTTTGACCCCGTGTTACGTTATAGTAGCCGAAAAAGTTAGGACCGTGAGTGCTGGGAACTGTGCGAGTAACTGTTGGTACTTACCCACTGGAGCTATAACGTTAGTCAGTGTTGTCGACCCAACTCCCCAAGCTGTACAGGGTAGTGAGGCAAAAGAGACAGCATCCACTAATTGCCTATTAGCAACATCTACTAACAACCCATAAGCACATACAAAATCTGCACCTAAAATGGGGGCGAAACATGCAGCTACCACAAAATCCCACTGAAAGTTGCATCCATGTAAGCATATGGTCAGTGTCCGCTCGCCAGATATTCTGATGATGGATGCGTTGGCAACCGAAAGCTCAGGAACCGCTGCCTCCTGCCACCCTGTCCGCGTTGACCGGGAGGATGAGGCTCTTCTGGGAGCCGGAGTCCACCAAAAAGCGTCTCCCCGAACGTGTGTCCGTGACATAAAGCAGTTTGTTCCTGTCGCCAGCGGTTGCAGCTGCAACTAAGTGCTGAACATGGCGTCTTTCCGGCTTCTTGAATTGGCATAGCGACAGGCAGCGTTGGGCATTTGAGCCGAAATAGCGATGATAAAAACAGATTGCCCTGTTCCTTCGTCTCCTGGTGTCCAGCCTGGCTACCACCAATGGCTCCTTGACCTCGCTGGAGTCCCTCATGGATGCCGGTGCCACTGCCTGCATGCTTCTTGAATTGGCATAGCGACAAGCAGCGTTGGGCATTCGAGCCAAAACGGCGATGATAAAAACAGATTGCCCTGTTCCTTCATTTCCTGGTGTCCGTCCCAGCTACCACCAATGGCTCTTTGACCTCGCTGGAGTCCCTCATGGATTCTGGTGCCACTGCCTGCACACTGAGAGTTCTGGTCGCCAAAATGATGCGGTCCGCTTCCTGCGCCAGGGTGCAGTAGTCCATAACAACCAGCCACGGCAAGTTGGCCAGGATCGTCCTCGCTGTAGCTGGTAGGTTCCTGAGGAACAAGTGGGTGAGCAGGAAAGATTCATCGTCCTTCACCCTCAGCGCCAACATGCTCTCCATGAGCCCCACTGCTGATATATCACCTAACTCTGAATGCGTTAGGAGTCTCTCTGCCCCCTCACCAACAGAAAGGGTATAGCGCTGGAGAAGCATCCTCTTGAGCACTTCATATTTCCCCTGGGCCAGTGGCTCCTGGAGCAGGCTTGTCGCCTGTTGCGTGGCGCATGCATCCAGTGCAGCGACCATGTAGTAATACTTGGTATTGTCCATTGTTATCCCATGGAGTGCAAACTGGGCTTCTATGTGCAAAAACCACAGGGTCGGGTTGTGAAGCCAGAAGTCTGGGAGCTTGACTGAGCCAACGCACGTGGCGCTGGTGCTCTCCCTGCAGGTGATATCCGGGGCTGTGCTCGGCTCACTTTCCATGGCACATCTTGGGGTCACCAATGTGGAGAAAGAAAGCAGGCGAGGCAACGAGCTAGACGACACATAATCTTTCTCCAACATACAGTACAGCAAAAGAGCTCCCGGGTCTCTGTGCATTCCCCTTTTATAGCTTTAATACCATGCATTGAGACCCGGAATGTCTGACCATAATACATTGTTATTTAGAACAAAGACTTGTGTGGCACATTAACATCATAACGCCGGTGCCACTCTCACATCCTTTTGTCTTCCAGTAGCTCTGGCGGTTGCTCCTCTCCCCGGGGGGTGCATAGTCCGTACTGTCCTGTTTGAGACCCCCTGGTGGCACTTCCTCCTCCGGTCCATTGTTACCCCTTATCCCAGCTGCCTTCTCTGGGTGGAGAATCCCCACACCATGCCCCCACAGACTCCACACCCCTAATATATACGTTGTGGAGAAAGGAAGCAGCCAAGGCAATGAGCTGAACGACACATGAACTTTATTCCATCTCCAACATACAATCCAGTAAAAAGAGTTCCTGGGTCTCTGTGCATTCCTCTTTTATACCTTTAATTCCATGCATTGAGACCCAGAACTTCGAACCATAATTCACTGTTTGGAACAAAGACCTGTGTGGCATATTAACATAACATAATGCTGCCCATGCCGCTTACATCCTTCTCTCTTCCAGCGGCCCAGCGGCTCCGGCAGGTCCTCCTCTCCCCGGGGGGTGCATAGTCCAAACTGTCCCGTTTGAGACCCCCCAGTGGCACTTCCTCCTCCTGTCCATTGTTCCTCCTTATCCCAGCTGAATTCTCTGAATCCTCCACCCGTGCCACCACACAGCCCCACCCCCCCCAACACCCAGAAAGGGCACTAACCCCCCCATTCCTTTGGGCTTGAGCCGGTCCCCAAAACAGCTGTAGCGGGAGGTCGCCGATCCAGTCAGAGCACCCTGCTGGCGAGGTGTACAGAAGGGCACGTCAGTCTGTGGAGGGATAAAAGGGGGAGGGGGACATGTCAGTTTCGTGTCCACAGGTCCTTACCGAGGGAACACCAACTTGCGGAGCCACCTCTGCAGATGTGGTAGAAGCCAGCGGGACCACTTCAGGCCAGCACGTGGTGTGATCCACGATTGTTAAAATGTGCGTGAAAACTTGCGATGGAAGGAGGGATCCCCCCAAATCCACGTGGATGTGGTCAAACCTCCTAGCCGAGACTTGGAACGGCTCAAGGGGGGCTCTGGTGTGCTTGTGCACTTTGGCCGGCTGGCACATGACGCAAGGTGCAGCCCACTCTTTCACATCCTTGCACAAACGTGGCCAGAAGAATTTTTCCCCCACTAGCTTCACCGAAGCGCGCATTCCCGGATGCGAAAGAGCTCGGAACCACTGGGCGCAGGTGGCCGATGGAGACGTTGCAGAGCAAGGGAGGGCACCCTTCTTGCACCACCCTGCTCTCCAGCCTTAACCCAGTAGGTGCAGTCTAGAGCGCACAATTGTCTGTGTCCCCTGCTTGCTCCACAGCCATTGCAGGGAAATCTATTCCCATGTGGACCGGGGAGACTAACGCACGCGACAGACAACTGGCTACAACGTTGAGCTTACCTGCAATGTGTTGAATGTTGGTCGTAAACTCTGAAATCGTGGCCAAATGCTGTTGCTGCCAGGCCGACCACGGTTCCGAGACCTTGGATATCACATACGTCAGTGGCTTATGTCCACAAACGCGGTGAACTCGCGGCCTTCTAGCCAAAACTGGAAACAGTGTGTCGCCAGGTGTAGAGCCAACAGCTCTCTGCCGAACGTGCTGTATTTGCATTCGCTGTTGCGCAAAGTCCGACTGAAAAATGCAAGTGGCTGCCATGAATCTGAGACATACTGCTCTAGCACTGCTCCTATGGCAACATCAGATGCGTCCATAGTGAGCGCTATCCGTGCTGATGGGTCCAGATGTGCTAGCAAAGCAGCATCTGCAAGCGCTGTTTTGGCGTTTGTGAAAGCCTGGGTTCGCTAGGGAGTCCTGTCGACGTTTTCCACAGGCTTTTTTTTTTTAAAGCGCAGCATGGGCTGCACGGTGGTGCAGTGGTTAGCACTGCGGCAGCACAGTTTACCCTCGGCCGGGGGATCGCGGGGATCATGAGATCGTGGGTTCGATCCCTGCCCCCGGCCAACAGTGATCTGTGTGGAGTTTGCATGTTCTCCCCGTGTTGCGTGGGTTTACTCCGGGATTTCTCCGGTTTCCTCCCGCATGCCAAAAACATGCAGGTTAGGGATACGGGGCGCTTGTGTACGCAGCGACCGGCAGCTGGTGGCTTGTCACCAGACGGTAAAACAAATCTACCTACGGGTACAAAATAAGTACAAAAAAAAAAAAAAAAAGCATACAACGGCTGCATCAGCTGTGCTGCCCAGGAAAGGAAACAGTTATAAAAACTGACCATCCCCAAAAACTCCTGCAAGGCCCTCATGGTCTGTGGACGTGGAAAGTCTGGCATGGCCTGCACCTTATCCGATAGCGGAATCGCCCCCCTCCGGCAAAATGCGATGGCCTAAAAAATCAATCACAGGCACACCGAACTGGCACTTCACCGGGTTCACTATAAGCCCATGTGCTTCCAACTTCTGGAAAACCATCTTGAGATGGGTGATGTGCTCCTCTTCGGACACGCTAGCTACCAGAATGTCGTCTAAAAAGACAATAACGAAGAACAAATCGCAAAGCACTGTGTCCATCATCCTCTGGAAAGTCTGCGCCGTGCCTTTTAATCTGAACAGCATGCGTAAAAACTCAAACAGGCCAAAAGGAGTTATTACCACTGTTTTTGGAACATCTTCCGCGCGCACCGAGACCTGATGGT
The DNA here is from genome assembly GCA_020510985.1 of Pholidichthys leucotaenia. NCBI lineage: Eukaryota > Metazoa > Chordata > Actinopteri > Cichliformes > Pholidichthyidae > Pholidichthys > Pholidichthys leucotaenia. Next base: position 89,796,804 of record CM035840.1, on the reverse strand, counting down.
ATCCGCGGACCAGATCCACTTTCAAAAAAATATGCGCACTGGCCAGGTGCACGAAAAAATCCTGAATGTGCGAAATGGGATAACGATCGTGTTCTGTGAACTTATTCAAGCGCCAGAAATTGCCGCACGGTCTCCACGACCCGTCGGCTTTAGGCACCATGTGTAGCGGGGATGCCCACAGGCTGTTGGAGCGCCTGACGATGCCCATCTGCTCTAAGCTGGCAAACTCCTCTCCTGCACTGGCCAGTTTAGCTGCGTCCAAGCACCAAGGTCACGTGAACACCAGTGGGCCTTTTGTCGTTATGAAGTGTTCAGCCTGTGTTTCGTTGTCATAGCTGAAAAAGTCAGGACCATGAGTGCTGGGAACTGTGTGAGCAAATGTTTGTACTTAGCTCCTGGAGCTATAACGTTAGCCAGTGTTGTCGACCCAGCTCCCCGAGCTGTACTGGGCAGTGAGGTAAAAGAGACAGCGTCCATTAATAGCCTATTAGCAACATCTACTAACAACCCATAAGCACATAAAAAATCTGTGCCTAAAACGGGGGCAGAACATGCAGTTACCACAAAGGCCCACTGAAAGTTGTGTCCGTGGAAGCAAATTGTCAGTGTCCACTCGCCAAATGTCCTGATGGTGGATGCGCTGGTGACCGTGAGCTCGGGACCGCTGCCTCCTGCCACACTGTCTGTGTTGACCGGCAGGATGAGGCTCTTCTGGGAGCCGGAGTCCACCAAAAACCATCTCCCCGAATGTGTGTCTGCGACATAAAGCAGTCTGTTGCTGTCGCCATCGGTTGAAGCTGCCACTGAATTCCAAACGTGCCGTCTTCCTGGCTTCTTGAATTGGCATGGCGACAGGCAGCATTGGGCATTCGAGCTGAAACAGCGATGATCAAAACAGATCACCCTGTTCCTTTGTCTCCAGATGTCAGTCCTGGCTACTACCTACGGCTCCTCAACCTAGCTAGAGTCCCTCATGGATGCCGGTGACACTGTCTGCACGCTGAGAGCTCTGGTTGCCAAAATGATGCGGTCCGCTTCCTGCGCCAGGGCACGGTAGTCCTTAGCAACCAGCTGTGGCGAGTTAGCCAGGATTGCCCTCGCTGTAGTTGGTAGGTTCCTGAGGAACAAGTGGGTGAACAGGAAAGATTCATCGTCCTTCCCCCTCAGCACCAACATGCTCTCCATGAGCTCCACTGCTGATCTGTCACCTAACTCTGAACGCATTAGGAGTCTCTCTGCCCTCTCACTGTCAGAAAGGGTATAACGCTGGAGAAGCATCCTCTTCAGCGCTTCATACTTTGCTTGGGCTGGCGACTCCTGGAGCAGGCTCGTCACCTGTTGCGTGGCGCACACATCCAGCACAGCGACCACGTAATAATACTTGGTATCGTCTGTTGTTATCCCGCAAAGTGTGAACTGGGCTTCTATGTACAAGAACCATGTGGTCAGGTTGTGAAGCCAGAAGTCTGAGCGCTTGACTGGGACAGCGCATGCAGCACTGGTGCTCTCCCTCCAGGTAGTCTCTGGGGCGGTGCTCAGCTCACTTTCCATGGCACGTCTTAGGGTCACCAATGTGGAGAAAGGAAGCAGGCGAGGCAATGAGCTGAATGACACATGAACTTTATTCCATCTCCAACATACAGTACAGTAAAAAGAGCTCCCGGGTCTCTGTGCATTCCTCTTTTATACCTTTAATTCCATGCACTGAGACCCGGAAATTCTGACCATAATTCACTGTTTGGAGCAAAGACCTGTGTGGCACATTAACATAACATAACACCGGCCAAGCCACTCACACCGTTCTCTCTTCCAGTGGCTCCTCCTCTCCCGTGGGGGTGCATAGTCCATACTGCCTCGTTTGAGATCCCCCGGTGGCACTTCCTCCTCTGGTCCATTGTTCCCCCTTATCCCAGCTGCCTTCTCTGGGTGGAGAATCCCCACCCGTGCTGCCACAATGTATGTACTATATACATATATATATGTATGTATGTATGTGTGTGTGTGTGTGTGTGTGTGTGTGTGTGTGTGTGTGTGTGTATATATACAGTGGTACCTCTACTTATGAAATTAATTCGTTCCGGAAGTATTTCCGTAACATGAAAATTCCGTAAGTAGAGACGCGTTTTACATGTAAATGCCCTAATTCGTTCCAAGCCCCCCAAAATTCGGGCATAAATTTTTTATAAATCATAAAAACGCATCAAAACATGTAACAAATACATGTTACAATTAGATTACTGCACAATAAACATAAAATGAGAGTTGTAATTTAAAAAAACAAAGAATAAAGTATAAAGTAAAGAATAATAAAAATTATGTTCATTTACCTTTTAACTGCTATCGTCGTCGTCATCGTCACCTTTTGCCTTCTTTGGTTCATGTTCTCTCTCATCAGTGGTTTTTGCCTGACGTTTTGTGAAGAACCGATCCAAGGACGTTTGCTTTTGTCGGCCTAGCATAGCATAGCATTGGCTATGCTAGGCGATAGCCAATGGCAGAGCAGCTACAGGTATGTTTACGTTCGGTAAACTACGGGAGCTGCGAGGAGCGCGTACTTTTTTGCCTTTCGTACCCTGAAATTTCTTTCGTAACAAGAGGCAATATTTTCCCGTTGAGGCGTCTCGTAACCTGAAAATTCTGTATGTAGAGACGTTCGTAAGGAGAGGTACCACTGTATATATATATTATATATATATATATATATATATATATATATATATATATATTGTCTGTGGACAATTTTGTCCACAGTATATACACAGTATCTATCTGTCTGTCTGTGTATCAATCTGGGAAGCATGGTACAATAGTTAAAAGAACAATCTGGCCAATACCTATTTCTATCTCTGATCGATATGTAATGTATAAATAAACCAAAATTTTCCTAAACTTTCTATACTGAATTTAACAAGTCGAGTATCTTTTTTTAAAGTGTTGTATCAGCAACTTTATCTTATATAATGTAAAATATAAAATATTTACAGTACTTCGCGAAAGAATCATATATTTTAAAACAAGTCTCGTGTTGTCTCTAAAATCGGAGTTTGTACCTCCTAAACAGACCTGAAACAGCCACCCACAGCTGGCTAAATGTATTTCGCAACTAAGCCTGCAGTCGGACCAGGATAGTCCGGGGTCTCGGTTTGACTGGGTGGGCACTGCCGAGAATTTTCACACTTTCATTTGGTTTGGTTTGCATTCACACTGCAGAGGATCAAATTACCTGGACAACGTTATGCAGTTACAACAACTGCTCATTTGGGGTGCTGTAGCCGAAACCACCACTGACCAGGAAGAAAAAAATCTCGGCGAAGAAGAAAAATCAGGCTCATCGATTGGCCAGGACTGAAAATGGAAATCTGTTCCCTTTAGCCGGGTCCTTTGTCACCACAAACGAGACATTTTTTAACTTTTCTCCTTGGCGTTCACTGTTAAAAGGATTTCTCGAATTTGCACGGTTGTCTTGTTATTTTCTACCCAAAATGTACTACGGTAAATGCCACTTCTTCTTGTCAGACTTGTCAGACCTCTTGTGTTGCTATGGTTACACAAACGCCAAGGGGCACTTCTGCCTTTTGGTCCGCTGGATACTTCGTTTGGATTCACACTGAAAGCGGAGTGCATCAGACTTCATTTGCAAGAGAACTGAAACCCCAGAGTTCCAACGCGCATTCAGACTGCACCAAATGAACCAAATTATCCGCGGAAGCCACTGTTTGGTCCTTTGGTCTGGACCAAACAGTGGCCATCTGAATGCGCCCTAAATGACATGTCGGTATGTATAATATCAATTATTTCAGCTCAACCTGGTGGTTGTTGACACAGGATTAGCAACACACAAGTAAAAATGTATATTAATGCTATAATTAAAGTGTTATGGCATGCAAAGTATGCCAATGTTGGCACAGTGAGCAGGTCAAGCAGTGGCCGCTCATCTTGTGTTTTTGAGATGGAGAGTTAAGTCATGGACTGCAGCCCAGAGTGACTCTGCAATCACAGACACAGATGACACCAACAAGAAACTGACACTGTTGCTCAAGGTAGGGAAAAAAGTGAGTTGTGTTCAGATGAGTTTTGTATATAAGGATGGAAGGGTGCGTGCACACATGACTGTGTCTAATGCCTTCAGGCTTGTTTAGCTGACCTCAGTGAAAGCAAACCTCATGACAGAAGGTCTGGCATTGTCTGTGTGCCCGGGCTGCACTGGAGCCAGACGGTCTGCCGGCCGCCAGCTATGCTTGCTTATAACGGCTGAGAACATCCGATCCCCTTGGGGAGGAATGGGGTGGGGGGCGGGGGTGTCTATTGCACCACTTGCCACTTTACTCTCCGTCTTTATCTCTACTCTGAAGACAAGGAACAAGCATTAGCCAGTTCGTCAACTGGTATGTTTATTATGTATATCCATGAGTGTATGTGGGGGAGGGAAAGAAGAAGACAACTTGGAGGTAAGGTGAAAGAAAAGTTTGAAAACAAGGACATCGAAATGGAATTTTTTACCCATGTGAACACAGATGGAAGATCATTGCATAAGATCAGTCTTTATATTTTTAAATACAGTTAATTACAGAAAGTCTGTTTCTTTTAAGGAGTGCCACCTTTTATCCTGTCCAATTCGCTTCCATTAATTCATCTATCACAGAGAAGGCTGCAGCCTTGTTCTCTGACAGAAACAAATGGTCCCTAATCACTTCCAGATGCCACCAATGACAGAACACTTCCACTCCTCCTAAGGTGTGTTTGCTGTGCCCGTCCAGCTTTTTACAGACTCCCCATGTTGTCTGTGAGTAGTGTGGGTTATGAAAGAAATATGGAACATTTTTATGTTTGGGTATTGCATAACTTCTGGATGGAATTTTTTTCCCTCACGAGAGTCTCAAAATAGAAGGATTTCATTCTCCCTATGTAGTATAAGGTAGAAAGAAAACAACTTGGTGGGAAGGTGGACAAACGTTTCCTCTGCTGCTTGAACTTTCTGTTCTCAAGTCAGTGTGGGAACAAGCAGCAATCTCCATGACTACATGGAAAAAAGGAAAACCAAGGTAAAGATGAGGACAGGTCCTCACAGAACATAGGTTCATGTGATGGGAAATGAAAAGGAAAAACCTGAAATGAATGAAAGAGAAGAGCACATAAAACATAAAACCTAGTGTAATAATTAGAAGAAGCCATCTCTTTTGTCATTCAGTCCATACATGATGTACAATAGAATTAAATTACGTTTCTCCTATCTACAATGTTAATCACATGTAGAATTAGAGGGGCTGCTGCCCTGCAAAGCGTCGCCACAAACAACTTCTCCTTCCCCCATTCTATTATGCTGAGCACCAAGCTAGAAGGCGGGAAGTACCATTTTTATACGGTCTTTGGTATGACCCAGCCGGGACTTGAACCCCCAACCTCCCGGTTGTGGGGCAAATGCTCTAGCGACTAGGCCACCACTCTGATTACCACCACTTAATTACACATTAAGTTTAATGTTTCTTTGAAAGGGACATTACATACTGATGAACATTAATAAAAATGTAAGTATGCCAGATTTGGCAGTACTGCTAATTTGCATCTGTAGTTCCCCAGCGGGTCACAAAAACACACAAACAATCATACACGGGCAGAAGAACTCCAGTGAAACTGTACAAAGTGGATATGCTAAAGTGAAAGAGTTAAGGTGTTACAAAACAAAATATTCAAATGTCACACAAGTGAAGTACTGTGTATGCATACACACACATGCACCCAAGCACCTCACAGCAACAACAGACAGCAACAAACAAGAGGCAGGGCATATGTGTGTGACGCACGGGTGCATATGAAGAGTTTGTTTGCAAAAACCGATAAATGCCACTTCCAAGAAAATTTCCCTCTGTACAACAAACTGTTCACATTACCTACTTATAGAAGTTCAAATTGTTTTTTCTAAAAATCCACTATATCCGCTGTGATATACACTACGAAGTTCATGGGGGGTGGGGGAGGTGCATAGCCATTTAATATTTTATAAATTAAACAGGCAAATTTGAGAGTTTTATAATTTTCAAAAGACAGAAAATTGTATTTCTTGTAAATGTGACAATGTGATATGTGGGATCTTTCTTATCAAAGATTTTATGGCTTTTTTGTATAAAGATTCAATGGGTTTGATTATGGTTACACCAGTGAGTGTCCAGTTGGTAAAACAGTAATCAAAGTGTGAGAAGATCATTGCATGCAGAAACATTTTGGCCACATTAACTGTCAGCGATGGTCTAATTTGTATAAAGTTTCTTGAGTTTGATTATGTTTGAAAATTTTTTGATGTGAGAAAAGTTAGACAACCTTGCGGGGGTTGGTGACCTATGAAACTAAATTGTTTCTGATTAGAGACATAAAGAACAATTTGATGTGGGCGGCGCGGTGGCAGAGTGGTTAGCACTGCGGCAGCACTGCAACTCACCCTTGGCCGGGGGATCCTGGGTTCGATCCCAGCCCCTGACCAACAGTGATCTGTGTGGAGTTTGCATGTTCTCCCCGTGTCTGCGTGGGTTTACTCCGGGATTTCTCCGGTTTCCTCCCACATGCCAAAAACATGCAAGTTAGGTTAATTGGCATCAAACTGGGGATTCTAAATTGTCCTTAGGTATGACTGTGAGAGTGAATGGTTGTCTGTCTCTCTGTGTTGGCCCTGCGATGGACTGGCGATCTGTCCAGGGTGTACCCTGCCTCTCGCCCAAAGATGCTGGGACAGGCTCCAGCCCCCCCACGACCCGAAAAGGATTAAGCGGAAGAAGATGAATGAATGAATGAATGAAATTTTTTGATGTGTTTTTTTAAAAGTTAATGAGGAATCTAAAATTCTGCCGAGGTACTTAACTTCCTCGACGTATTGCAGCTCCTTCCCATTTAAGAAAATGCTTGAGTTTGTAATATTTGATGGTTGGTAAACATCGTGCAAACAGTTTTTTAATGTTTAGTAGGACACATAGTGAACAGTTGCTTCTGGGGGTGCCAAAGGTGAGGCGAAAGCTCAGAGGGGACAGAGCCTTTTCCATCACGGCACCCAGATCAGGCATTGGCTTGCTTGCTACCGGATAACCATGAAAACCGGTACTACCTGTCTCACGGGTCGGGCCGTCGGCGACTCAACCAGCATCCCTGCCCTTCCAAGGGCGTGGAGGGTGAAACAGGGCATCCTGGCAGAACTAAAAACAATATCTGTCACAGGTCTGTGGTGGACCACTCCCAGTTACACAGGGTGAGACTGGATATCCTGGCAGATAACCACATCTGTCACAAGGTCTGTGGTGGACTGTGCCAGTCGGTGCATTGTGACATGCACTACACAAAGAGCAGAGATAAACAAACCTATCATCTGGTCAGTCACTGCAACAGATACTGGAGTCAGTTTGTCTTGGCTTGTCCTTGCCACTGATATTACCTTTATCTGCCAAGAATGTGCTGCTAGTCTAGCAAAAGCTAGCAGTACTCAAATACTTTGCAAGCAGTTTCATGAAATGGTCAATCAGAAAGCAACTCATACCAGCTCGGACGCCGCCCGGGCTTACAAGGTCCACGCTGATCTGTTCACACTCCGACAGGCAGCGAAAAGTAAGCTAGGAGCAGGAAGACAAAAGAAGAGGAAAACAGCAACCTTGTGTGTAGCAGAATGGAATGTATGCACTCTGTTGGACAGAACAACATCACAGCGCCCAGAAAGACAGACCGCGCTTGTGGCCCTGGAAATGAACAGGTACAATGTAGACATAACTGCACTCAGTGAAACAAGATTGCCTGGATATGGCAGCTTGGAAGACCATGGGTACATCTTCTTTTGGAGTGGGAGATCAACTCAAGAAAGGAGAGAAGCAGGAGTGAGCTTTCCAGTTAGAAAAGAGATAGCAGCAATGCTTGATGAGGAACCGGTGCCAATCAACGACAGGATAATGACTATGAGACTCCCACTACAGCGGAAGATGTATGCCACACTCATCAGTGTATATGCCCCAACAATGACCAACACAGAGGAGGTGAAGGAAGAGTTCTACAGTGATTTACGTGAGACTATCAGGCGTGTACTGACTGATGACAGGCTGATACTCGTTGGAGATTTTAATGCCAGAGTTGGTTCAGACACCGAGAAATGGAAAGGAGTGCTAGGCAGTCATGGAGCAGGCAATTGCAATGTTAATGGAGAACTTCTACTTGTACTATGTTCAGAGTACAACCTTGTGATAACCAACACTCTATTTAAGCACAAGGACACATACAAGAAGACATGGATGCACCCAAGATCCAAGCACTGGCACTTATTAGACCACATCATAGTCAGGCAGAGAGACAGAAGTGATGTATTGGACACCAGAGCAATGAGAGGCACGGACTGTGTCACTGATCATGTTATGCTGAGATCTAGATTAAGGATTTGCAGATGAAAACAGTACTGCAGGATGGGTGCGAAGCCACCACGGAAGCTAAACACTAGTGCACTGAAAGGCCAAAAGAAGCAGGAAGAACTTACGCAGGAAATGGATGAAAACTTTTAAGACTGGGACAGCAACAACTCAGAGAATGACATAGAAGAGAAATGGGCAACACTGAAGGATATGGTGTATTAGACTGCGAGTGATGTACTAGGCTGCCCTGAGAGGAAACATCAAGATTGGTTTGATGAGCATGATGAACACCTGAAGAAACTACTTGAAGCGAGGAATACAGCTAGGCAGGAAAACCTGCAGTGTAACACAAGGTCGAAGAAGAAGAAATACTCAAAGGCTCAGAGTGAGCTACAAAAGTACACCAGAGAGATGAAGTTCAACTGGTGGGATGAAAAAGCAGAGAAACTTCAAACTGCAGCAGACAGGAAGGACATGAAAACATTCTTCACAGGTTTGAGAGAAATCTACGGCCCTAAACCAAGAGGACTGATCCAACTAAAGGCTATGGATGATGAAACGGTTTTGCAGGAGAAAGACAAGATCCTGGACAGACTTGCAGAGCACTTTGACCAACTACTAAACAACCCTGGAGATCTCACTGAAGAGGCTAAAGAAGCTCTAGTGCAGCGACCAGCTGTATCAAGTCTGGATGAATCACCAAATTTTGATGAACTAATGGCAGCTATCAGGACAACACAGGATGGTAAAGCTCCAGGAAGGGATGGAATTCCTGCAGAAGTATGGAAATTTGGTGGTGTTCAGCTGACCAACTGCCTGCACAAGCTCATCCAAGAGATATGGGATGCCCAGAAAGTACCTCAAGACTGGAAGGATGCAAGTATTGTGCCTTTGTTCAAGAAAGCTTAAACTGCTTACAACATACAAGGCCTTCACAAAAAAATTTGAAAATGTGGCTTATAAACACCTACAGCTGCCAACACTAAAATATAAGTCTGTTGTGATGTTTGATGTTGTGATCAAATGTATGGTTTGTTATGTGTATGTTATTTGTTACGTTAGTGCCCTCTTTTTTTTCTTTTTTTTTTATTAGATGCATTTTACTGCTTTTTTACATCTTGGCCAGGGGACTACAGATGAAAACTAGCCTTTTGGCTAATTCTGGCTTTTTTAACCATGTGTAATCATGTGTTTTATGAAATTGCATTGTCCCTTTTCAAATAAACTAAACTAAACTAAAGGTGACAGGAAGGATTGTGGAAATTACAGAGGTATATCACTACTAGCCACTGTTGGTAAGATTCTCTCATGTGTACTACTTAACAGACTCAGTGAACACATCTCGCAGAATGTACTACCGGAAACCTAGTGCGGCTTTAGAAGTGGAAGAAGCACAATGGACATGATTTTCTGCTTGAAACAGGTTCAAGAAAAGTGTATAGAACAGAACATGCCGCTTTATGTAGTCTTCATAGACTTCAGTAAAGCCTTCGATACTGTTTCGCAACAAGGACTTTGGCAGGTACTCAAGAAATATGGTTGTACAGAGAAGTTTGTCAGCCTGATCGAGGCACTCCATACAGGTATGCAAGCAAACGTGGCAATGAGTGGTTCAGTATCTAAAGACTTTTCAGTAAGCAACGGGGTGAAACAAGACAAGGGTGTGTGCTGGCACCTACACTCTTCTCGCTATATCTGGCAGCCATGCCTGAGGTGGCCTTCAAAGACACTTTAGAAGGAGTATATATTCAAACAAGGAAAGTAGCAGACTTGTTCAATGTGACACAGTTTAAAGCCAAGAGTAAGACATCGATAAAGATAGTAAGAAAAATGCTCTTTGCCGACGACAGTGCTCTAGTTGCACACAGCGTGGAAGATATGCAATCTTTAGTGGAGAAATTTGTAAGAGCAGCTAGCCAATTCAGCCTCAAAATCAACATCAAGAAGACAGAGTGCCTTTATCAACCACCAAAGTTCCAATTATCAACATCACTACCAGAAAAGATCAGCATTGGTACAGAGCCACTAGTGAAGTGCAAGACTTTCAAGTACCTAGGGAGTACTGTTTCAGAGAATGCTAGGCTGGAGGATGAACTATCTCTCAGAATGGGAAGAGCGAGCGCTGCGTTTGGAAACTTGAGGGAGAGACTGTGGAACAATCGACATGTGTCTATCCGTGTGAAATGCAAAGTGTACAGAGCGACAGTACTGGCTACTCTATTGTATGGTGCTGAAACTTGGACTGTCTACAGAGTGCAGGTGAAGAAACTCCACGCGTACATGATGAGACACCTTCGAGCCATAATGAACATCTCATGGAAAGACAAGATAACTGTAACCCAGCTGAGAAAATGACCTTTTTTTCCCCCTCAGATGTCAATTGTGTTAATACAATTGTGTGATTTTATTTTGAAAAACGATTATTTTGGGAAGAGGAAGTGTGATCCTTGTTATCCAACTTGTAAATTTCCGTTTCATGGTCACGTTGGGCGATTGTGGTCTTTTCGTTAGTTAAGAGCGATATTAGCCCCGCCTTCCGAGCAGAGGCAGCAGGCGCGCACTCGGGTTTCGGTCTTTTACGATCTGAGAGCGGATGAGAGAGGCTGTGGACGGTCTGGTTCACACTGATACCTCTTCTTGGTGAGTTTAATTTAGAAAGATGCTGTAAATGGATCTAAACATTGTCCAAATGCTAATTTAAAACCCTTATTATCCTAAGTTGATGGGAGCACGAACTTGAGAGACGTGGTGGATGTGTCCTTTGCTGTGTTCACGCTGATATCTCATCTTGGTGAGTGGAAACCAAGTGTGTGATAAAGAGAAGCATGCTAGTGTTATGCTAATGCTAATTGCGAGTGGATTTTTTCCTGTTTAAAAGCAATGGAAAAGGCTATTTTTGTGTCTGTATGGGTTTCCTAAATGTGATTTCAGTTCCCAACAGTATGCTGAAGTACTTTTAGTTCTTATGCACTATTTCTGTTGAATGTAATGTGTAGTTTGATGCTAAAAGCACATGGTGTTGGTCTCCTATGTAAATTCATAGGTTATGCTAAACCCAGTAGCTCAGACAGGGTTTTACCGATTTAAAAGGGAATATTGGAAGTAATGGGACAGTATATTCCCTGGTTATGTGATAGATTAATTGTATTTCATTTCATGATTTACAAAGACAAGGTTAAAAGGGATTAATCATAATTTCATGGTTAAATGATGTAGAGATAAAAAGAGAAATTCATTTAATTGGTTACATGAGAAAAAAAAGTATTTCATGTGCTACCAGAGAGATTGTGAGAAAAGAACACATGCATGTAAGATGTAAGATGTGAAATGTGAATTGTAAGATATTACTATATTACTGGATTGTAACAATAGTAATATGAGGGAAGAATTTAAACACTAAGCTATAGTGTTATATAAGAAGAGATCGGAAAATGAATTACTCTAGCTGTAAACAATAATACCATTATTGTTGTGTAGGCTAGGTTTTTTTGGTTGCCAATCAAGAACCTTCTGGATCCTGGATTCTCTCCAAATGGAGATGGCGAGCCTGACCCGAGACTGAACCGAGACTGAACCGAGATCTGACCAAGATCTCGATTGAAGGGCATCCTTCCTCTCTCCAGTGCACAACATTGAAGTGGTAACAACTCAAGCTGCCGCTTTAAAAGAGGAAAAGAAACCTGAGTCTGGAGATACAAGATATCTTGACTGGTCAAACGACTAAACCAAAAGGACAAACAAACACTGAGCTCTGTAGGACATTTTTGGGGTTTTATTTCATACCGGCCGTTGTTATATTTGTATAATTGTAAATTGTTTGTATATATTGTTCGCTTTATCCCTACAAATAACAACCATTATTGCTCATTTCTTGCCTCCAGCTATTTCATTCCACACTCATTTTAATTCCCTATTGTAACCCTTACGAACCTAGCAACTGGTCTACACTTAATTATTTCTCTTACCTAATTAACATAAGGCAAGGGTTACATAACCAACATAGAAGTGTTGAAACGAGCTGGTCTACCATCAATGGAGGACATGCTAATACAGATGAACCTGAGATGGCTCAGACATGTTGAGAGGATGGACCACCAGCGTCTCCCTCGGCAGTTACTCTACTCACAGTTATGCGAGGGCAAACGCAATCAGGGTAGACCATGGCTCAGATTTAAAGACACTGTAAAAAGAAACTTGGAGAAGTTGGACATAGACAGAAGTTCCTGGCAGCAGAAGGCTAAGAACAGAGCTGTGTGGAGGAATCTGATCAGACCTAAATGAAACAGTCATTGTCGCCCACGACAGACTGCTATGATGATGATGATGAGTAGGACACATGAATTATTAAGCCAGTCATGGATTTGGGTCATTACCGTTGTAAGGCGGCTTCTTGTGTGATTTTTGCAGGTGTGAATATTACTGTTATCTACATACATTTATTTGTATATGAAAGTTTCTGCATGCATTTGGCAAATCATTTATGTACTAGTGCACTGCCCGTAGAACACAAGTATTCCTGTCTAAAACAGGTATCCCAATTAGACTTTACAGGTCAAATGTAGGCTGTGTTTGAAAGTGGAATACAAAGAGGTGTAGCCTATATGTAGGCAATCACATGTTAGACTTCGATAAATATAATAGGGAGTAAATGGCACTAAGATTTATTTGATTGTGTGAATATTAATTACAGAATACCTAAATACTGAAAATGAATGGGACATCCAATATTAGCGAGTGTTTCAGACCCTTTGTTTATTTTTATTTATTTATTATTTTTTTTTGTTACTTATTTGTACCCGTAGGTAGACTTGGTTTGCAGTCTGGTGACAAGCCACCGGCTACTGGTCGCTGCGTGCGCGAGCGCCCTAAACCTACATGTTTTTGGTGTGCGGGAGGAAACCGGAGAAATCCCGGAGTAAACCCGCGCAACACGGGGAGAACATGCAAACTCCACACAGCTCACTGTTGGTCGGGGGCTGGGATCGAACCCACGATCTCATGATCCCCGCGGTCCCCCGGCCGAGGGTAAAACTGTGCTGCCACAGTGCTAAACCACTGCGCCACCGTGCAGCCCGTCAGATCACTTATTTGTGTGATCTTTTATTACTTATATTCAAGATAATAGTGTATCTTGCACTTTGGGGAATGGGAGTTGTTCAGTTACCATTATAATTTTTTTAGTTTAGTTTATATCACTTTTCAGTGATGGAGTTCAGTGTAATACTGAATTTCTGTGTATTGTCAATAAACTCATGCAATACTATAGCAGGACACGTTTACAAATATTTGAGACCCATTGGCTGCTGCTTTACCCGTGTGCCTGCGAAGAACTGCGGTCCACCGATTCAGCTATTGCCCCCCTCCAACCCCCTGCACGCCTCGTGTTCTTCATGCTGAATTATCCATTAGACCTACGCAATCACTGCAACTTTATGGTATAATTTTTTAAGCATTAAACCTTAAGTCTATCTTTTATTGCTATTTGCACTACGGGTAGCATTACTGTACATAGACTGCTGTTGTTTTTCCAGCCTTATTCCTTTTCTTTTTTATGTTGTGCACACCACTAAAGAGAGAGAGAAACACCATTTCAGTTTGCCTGTATGTCCTGTACGTATATCAGATGTTCTAATAGATATGCCACAATGTCAGAACACCGTGGATTCAATCAGCTGATCACTCAAACCACAGACCTCAACTGTTTTCCATGATAAATCAGTCAGGGCAAAAGCACACTCCATGCATCATCTTTTTTTTCTCTTTATTGAAAATAACTTTTTTTATTGCCATCAGTTAGCACACCTTTGAGCCAGGTCTTGTCTGGCCACTGCTTCTCCCGGCTTCTCCCGGTTGATTTGTCAGACCCAGTCCGCTGACGCTCCACCCAGTCTGATTCGCACACCTCATTCTCCACATATGGCGAATTATCCTTTAGACTTATGCAATCACTGCAGCTTTACGGTATAATTTTTTAAGCATTAAGTCTTCTGAATTATCTTTTTCTATCTTTCTAACTTTCATTTCCTTGTTTTGTCCATGGAATACTGTGGTGACTGACAGGTCATGATACTATGTGTTATCCAGTCAGCATGGTCGTGATGCTGTGTATTGTCCAATCAGCATGGCCGTGATACCGAGTATTATCCAATCAGCACTGAGTCAATCCGAAACCCCAGCCACACTTGAAGCCAGGCATGAAGATACACAGAGTGGTGACAGAGCAGTGGCTAAACTTTTATTGATAAAAATTACATATTTTGACTGAGCGACTCCATACTTGGGGATGCACACCCTCGTAACCTCAGGAAACCACATATAAAACCTTAGGTCAATCTGAGGAATGGTTCAAGAGATATGCGTTGAACACACAGACAGACAGACACACAGACACACACAGACACACAGAGACTTCGTGAATTTATAGATAGATGAGGAGAAATATATTGGTCGAAGTATGGAGCCTTGTGGGACTCCCATTTGACATTTCAGATAAGCGATTTGACACTGCTGACTATTACACATTGCTGTCTGTCTGTTAAATAGGACTTTATCCATTTGATAGCATGTTCTGAAAAATTAAACTGAGTAAGTTTGGTTAAAAGGTTGTTGATGTCAACAGTGCCAAAAGCCTTCTTTGGATCTAAAAACACAGCACCTACACAATTGCACTTATCTAAAAAAGATTTAGTTTTCTCTCTAAAAAAAAAAGCTTATTGTAGACTCTGTTGAATGGTGGCCACAGAACCCAAACTGTGTGTGATGCGGGGGGTTCCCATTATTCAGATGTTCACATAATAATGTAGCCACTCATTTTTCAATTATTTTGGAGATAACAGGTAAAATGCTGATTGGTCTGTAATTGTTTATATCAGTTTTAATCCCCATTTTGAAAATTGATCTAACCACTCCCACCTTCCAAGCAGTTGGGACGACAGGCTGTTTGATTGACAGGTTGATTAAAGCCAAGTGTTTGCAATGAGCCATGAACATACTTCCAACAGCTTTTAATGAAACAAATTGAAAAGAAATGTGGCAAGTCACATGAACAAATTTATCTCAAAATGTGCTTTTAAGAAATGTCCATCCTTTCATGGACATTCTTTCAGAAGACTTCAGCTGTCTCCAGGCAGGCCAATATCATTTGCTTTTACACATTATTACCTCGGCCAAGGAGGTTATATAATCGTTTGTTTTGATTTGTCTGTCTGTTTGTCCGTTCGTCCGTCTGTTTGTTTGTTTGTTTGTCTGTTCACACTCTGGTGCATCCAGGAGTGCGCGCGTCAGTCAAAACGGTGGGAGAGAAGTTTGTGTGGCCGAGCCTACACAAACAAGTAAAAGAGTGGGCTGCAGCCTGCGTAGTGTGCCAACGAGCCAAGGTACACAGGCACACGAAGGCTCCTTTGGAGCCGTTTCCGGTACCGGCTAAAAGGTTCGACCATGTGCACGTGGACTTCGTGGGCCCCCTCCCGCCATCACAGGGGTGCACGCACCTCCTGACAGTGGTGGACCGCACCACGCGCTGGCCAGAAGCAGTCCCGCTGGTGGCAACCACGTCCGCGGACGTAGCACACGCTTTTTTAACAGCATGGGTGGCGCGTTTTGGAGTCCCGTCGGACATTACGTCCGACAGGGGCCCTCCATTTGTTTCCGAACTCTGGTCCGCGATGGCCTGCAGCCTGGGTGTTACAATTCATCACACAACCGCGTACAACCCACAGGCCAATGGGTTATGCGAGCGTTTTCATAGATCACTGAAAGCAGCACTCAGGGCTTCACTGACGGATGCAAATTGGGTAGACAGGTTGCCGTGAGTTTTATTGAGGTTGCGCTCCACGCCAAAAGAGGATTTGGAGGCTTCCCCGGCAGAGCTCATTTTTGCGCAGCCCCTACGGCTGCCCGGGGAATTTCTACCAGATAATCCCGTGCCGGGCAGCTGCCCGTCTCAGCTTTTGCAGCGTAGCGCAAACACAGGCATGCTGCCAGGCCCTGCCCACCACAGTTTTCCGCGTGCCTTCGTGCCTAAAACTTTGAAGAACGCGCAGTTCATGTTTGTCAGACACGACGCCCACCGCCCCCCATTGCGCCCACCCTATGATGGACCGTTCAGAGTGTTGGAAACAGGGGATAAGCATTTTGTGCTAGACTTGGGGGGTAGATGGGAGAAAATTGGCATAGACAGACTCAAACCCGCCTTTGTAGTGACGGATGAGCAAGTGCTGTTGGCTGGGGCCCCTCGGCGTGGAAGACCCCCACGGAGAACTCCCCAGGGAAACGATTTACCAGAGCAGCCACACGGGCAGAACGAAGTTCCCCACCACCACCATGGCTCACCCGCAGTCAGACACGCTCCCAGCAGCCCCCCACTGGCACAGCAGCACCACGGAGGC
The DNA here is from genome assembly GCA_020510985.1 of Pholidichthys leucotaenia. NCBI lineage: Eukaryota > Metazoa > Chordata > Actinopteri > Cichliformes > Pholidichthyidae > Pholidichthys > Pholidichthys leucotaenia. The sequence goes on along the minus strand of CM035840.1, from coordinate 89,780,048 downwards.
GGTAAACCCCAGTTACAGCAGATATGGGAGGAGACTGAAGCCAAAAGCGAGTGTGGACTAATGTCTGTCTTAGATGCTGGGGGGGGGCGGTTTGGGACCTTGGGGAAGTCAGGTTATTTAGCACCTCAGACAGAGACAGGGAATAAGCATGGGAGAACAATGCCCAGGAAGGACAGAGGGGGCTGAATGCAGTGTAGTGTAAATATCATGCTGTGTGAGGTGAAGTGCCATGAAACTTGTTAAGTGTGACTTGTGATATAGAGAGGAGAGCTTGCTGTAACCATTCAGTCCATTCTGTGCTTGTGAGATGTGAGTGTGTAATAAATCGTCTGTCATGGATCTGCCTCTTCATTTACACACTCCACACTGTAAAAAAATGGTATGATACCACACTGTTGTATAATATTGCTTAATAATTATGAACCATGTCAGTAAACTGCAAGGAAGAAGAAAGGAGGAAAAAAGGACCTGAAAGATTCAATAAACCTTGATGGTGATTTAAGGTGGAATTGCCCAGCCCCATTGTATGGTCAATACAATTATGACAGTCTTGCTATTATTACTATTATTATAATGTAGTCATATAATGTAGTCATATTGTTTTTGCTGCGGTTTCTCTGTCTGTTTACAATAATAATAATAATAATAATAATAATCTACATAATTATTGTTAATCTATATAAATTATTATTAATCATCTATATAATTATTATTATTATTAATAATAATAATAATAATAATAATAATAATAATCTACATTAATCTCTATTAATCTCTTTCACATTAATCTACATTAATCTCTTAATAATCTACATATTATTCCATCTAGCTACATTGCTCCGCACTGTGTTTATATATTTACATATTTATTCCATCTAGCTGCAATGCTCCGTACTGTGTGTTTATATACTCATATATTTATCCCATCCAGCTACAATGCTCTACACTGTGTGTCTGTGTGTATATATACGTATATATTTATAGTAATATGTACATATGTATATTAGCTGCTCTTGCTTGCTTGCCTTTTTTTTTTTTTTTTTCTTGCCTTCTGATTGTTGCTCTGAGTGTTGCTATCCCTGTGCTGTTGCAATCCTGGAATTTCCCCGTTGTGGGACTAATAAAGGCTTATCTTATCTTATCTTAATAATAATAATAATAATAATAATAATAATAATAATAGGGTGGCGCAGTGGAACAGTGGTTAGCACTGCGGCAGCACAGCAACTCACCCTTGGCCGGGGGATCTTGGGTTTGATCCCAGCCCCCAACCAACAGTGATCTGTGTGGAGTTTGCATGTTCTCCCCGTGTCTGCGTGGGTTTACACCAGGATTTCTCCGGTTTCCTCCCACATGCCAAAAACATGCAAGTTAGGTTAATTGGCATCAAAACTGGGGATTCTAAATTGTGACTGTGAGAGTGAATGGTTGTCTGTCTCTCTGTGTTGGCCCTGCGATGGACTGGCGATCCTTCCAGGGTATACCCTGCCTCTCGCCCAAAAGATGCTGGGATAGGCTCCAGCACTCCCGCGACCCGAAAAGGATTAAGTGGAAGAAGATGAATGAATGAATGAATAATAATAATAATAATAATAATAATAATAATAATAATGGATTGCATTTATATAGCGCCTTTCATTAAAATTTTCAGGAAAGGTGTGTATTGGCACACTGAACAGATGATTAGATTTTGGTGTTGATCTCAAAATGCATACTTCCGCCAAGGCTCTTCTTACAGAGTGTTGGCAACAATACTCCAAAACTACTGGATGTATTTGGATGAAATTTTCTAGAGGTGGTTCTTGTGCTACAGACGAATCCATTACATTTTGATAATGATCTAAGAATGCATACCTCAGCCAAGGCTTTTATCTTTCATAGTGTGTTAGCAACAATACTCCAAAACTAATGGACAGACTTTGATGCAATTTTCACCAGAAGTAGCTCTAGGCCTACACACAAAATCATTACATTTTGGAGGTGATCCATCAGGGATGGAAGAAGCCTTGGTGGAGGTCTACGCTCTGACTGCTTTCTAGTTTTATTATGCCTTGGTGCAATGCAGCGTAGGCATAGGGTAATCTGTAGATCTGTCTGTGTGTATCTGTTTGTCTGTTACTAGCTTTTCAGCTTGCCTGGTCAAAATCAAGTGGTACTAAAGGCTTGTATCATTGTATCATCACATTTTCCTCACCTTTTAATCTGCCAGAATTTTGAGATAATGCTTTGTTTTTGAAATAAACAGGAAAAATAGCTCACTTTTACGGTCAATGGAGCTGGGAAAAAGTTATTTTAATAACTATGCCGGGCCAGTAGAGGTGGCAGTGTGACTTTTTTACAGTCCCACGTGTTAGATTGTCTCATATTAACAATGAGCAGCACAGATGTGATGGTGCAGGCATGGATGATGTCATCACGCCATGCCTATATTAGGGGACTGACGGCGGGAGACGGCTTCTTTGGCACTCCACCTCTACTCAACACCAGCCTGTACCTACTCCCAGTTAGCATCGCAGCTTCACACTGCTGACACATGACTGCGTACCAGCGTACAACACTAACCACATCATCAAGTTTGCAGATAACATGACGGTGGTGGGCTTCATCACCAACAATAAGGAGGCCAACTACAGAAATGAGGTGAGCCAACTGGTCCAGTGGCGTAAAGACAATAACCTCTTCCTGAACGTGGGAAAAACCAAGTAGATTGTGGTCGACTTCAGGAGAGGTTACACACAGCACCCCTCTCTGATCATCGATGATGCAGCTGTGGAGAGGGTGAGCAGCAACAAGTTCCTGGGGGTGTGGACGAGCAGGATCCAGCAGAGCAACACCAATCCAGAACGTGTCCTGCCGCCCGCATGAACGGCACGCCGCCACAACAGCAACCAGCATCCGGGTCAAGAGAGCAGCAGCGCAGAGTGCAGCCTAACAGATCACCACTCACAGTATTCGATTGGGTTTGGGTACTCCGGTCCAAACGCCCAGATGACCTGCAGATGCTCCAGTCACCGCCGATGATGATCACTGCACAGTTGGGGCCTGCCACCTTCCAGACTGCTGGTGGTTTGAGATGGCACGCCAGCCATCTGTGAAAGATAAGAGCGGCTGCCCCAGACCAAGCCGCAACACTGGAGCAGACCCAGCCAGTGTGGGACCCGGACTGGGACTTCACTGACGAGAGAGCACACCCAGGTCCGCCGCAGCCGGCGCCTCCAGGAGCGTGCCCACCGTGGGCTTGCCTGAGGCCCCTCAAGTTGAACACTCACAATGGCTCTGTTTTAACACGTTTAGCCAGAACACCGTTGACTACTGTGGCAGAATAACCCACTCAGCCATGCAGGGTCTACCGGCAGTCCACCCGGTGGCCCAGGTTCAGGTTTAACTTCTTGTGAGTTCATATGCCTGCCTTGACATTAATAATGTTTTGGGGCTTTCCCGGGGGGGGAGGTGAATGTTAGATATTCTCATATTAACAATGAGCAGCACGGACATGAGGGTGCAGGCATAGATGACGTCATCATGCCGTGCCTATATTAGGGGACTGACGACGGAAGACAGCCTCTTTGGCGCTCCGCCTCTACTCAACACCAGCCTGCAACTACTCCTAGCTAGCATAGCAGCTATATTACTGTAACACTGTTCAGCACAGTCGCTGCCTCTGCTGTCCCTCATTCTCAGACGTAACACCACAGGACCACTTCCTGTCAACAGTCGATCTTGTGCTGAACTTTTACACCACGTTCCAAATTATTATGCAAATAGGATTTTGGTGTCATAAACATTCAGTTTTTTGTTTTTCAATTGAACTCATGTATGGTATTGTGTTTCAGGGCTCTTTGAATCACTGATATCAATTTCAGGCACCTGTCATAATTAGTTTGGCAGGTGAGCCCAATTAAAGAAAAACTACTGAAGAAGGATATTCCACATTATTAAGCATGCCACAGGTTTCAAGCAATATAGGAAAGAAAAAGGATCTGTTTGCTGCCAAAAAGTGTCAAATAGTGCAATGTCTTGGACAAGGCATAAATATTTCACAAAAACTTCAGCGTGATCATCGTATTGTGAAGAAATTTGTGGCTGATTCAGAGCACAGATGGGTTTGTGCAGATAAAGGCATAATGAGGAAGGTTTCTGCCAAGCAAATTCATTGGATTAAGAAAGCAGCTGCTAAAATGCCATTTCAAAGCAGCAAACAGGTATTTGAAGCTGCTGGTGTCTCTGGAGTCCCTCGAACCTCAAGGTGTAGGATCCTCCAGAGGCTTGCAGTTGTACATAAACCCACTATTCGGCCACCCCTAACCAATGCTCACAAGCAGAAACGGCTGCAGTGGGCCCAGAAATACATGAAGACTTATTTTCAAACAGTCTTGTTTACTGATGAGTGCTGTGCAACCCTGGATGGTCCAGGTGGATGGAGTAGTGCAGGGGTTCCCAAATTTTTCAGCCTGCGACCCCCAAAATAACGGTGACAGAGACTGGCAACCCCCACTATCCCCGGAGGTGACTGATACATAAGAAAACGTGCGCACAGTTTGATATATCTGTGGATTCATGTAACTGCAAAGCATATTTCTCTTTCTTCACTCTGTCAGTCAGCTGACACTTCATGTCCTGGGCCATGTCCATGACGCACTGGGATATGGTCCTGTCAGACAGCGGCACTGCTTCCAGCTCCTGTGCCTGTTTATCCCCACACATTGTCCGACTCATAGCGATAGCAGCAGGTTTTATTAGGGTTTCTCTGATTGTATGTGGCGTTTTTGCCTGTGCAATTAAATATGCCACCTTTGAGCTTTGGTAGTGGTTGTTGATTGATTAGTTATGACTTTCTTGTGGCCTTGCAATTCTCTCTCCTTTTAGTGGGAAAAATCTGCTGGTTTAGCAGCAAGAGATGGGTGCTTAGTTATCAAGTTTCTGAGCATTTTTACGGGCTTTAAACTCTTATGTGCAAGCACCAGCACCTCGGTGCACACTACACATTGGGGATGTTGTACTTCACTGATAACAATGCATCAAATCAAATTAAATCAAATCAAATCAAACTTTATTGTCATATTGCTGTACATACAACTGTAGTGCAGGCAAGATGAAATTGCGTTTCTCTCGGCATCCATATAAATAGAAGCAGCATGATTTAAGACACACTCACACATAGCTTCACCCCCCACCCCCACCCCCCATCCATTCACACATCCCTGAGACATACTTGGGAAAAACCTAACTAACTATAATATACAAATAATATACAAAATGTCCGTAGGTGCAGTAGTGTGTATGAGAGATTCCAGGTCAACTGTTCAGCATCCTGACAGCTTGTGGAAGGAAGCTGTTGATCAGTCTGGTGGTTCTGCCTCTGATGCTCCGGAATCGTTTACCAGATGGAAGAAGTTCAAAGTGTTTATGCAGAGGGTGAGAACGATCCTTGACAATGTTCAGTGCCCTGCTCCTACAACGGTTCTGAAAAAGTTCTTGGACAGAGGGGAGGGAGACTCCAATTACCCTCTCAGCCCCCTTGACTATCCTCTGCAGGGCTTTTTTGTCTGACATACTGCAGCTGGAGTACCATGTAGCAATGCAGTACGTCAGAACACTCTCCACCACACCTCTGTAGAAGGTCCTGAGGATGCAGACGGGGAGAGAGGCCTGTTTGAGTTTCCTCAAGAAGTGCAGTCTCTGCTGAGCCCGTTTCCTGATCCCCAAGGAATTCTTGCTCCAGGTCAGGTCCTGCGAGATCTGCACTCCGAGGAACTTGATGTTCTCCACTCTCTCCACTAAACGGCTGCTGATGCTGAGGGGGACGTGCTCAGGCTGTGACCGCCGGAAGTCGATAATCATCTCCTTCGTTTTGTCCACGTTGAGCACCAGATTGTTCTCCCTGCACCAGCCCTCCAGGTCTCTCACTTCTTCCCTGTACATTGATTTCTCATCCCTCTGAATAAGTCCCACCACCGTGGTGTCGTCTGCAAACTTAATAATCTGGTTCCCCTCGTGTCCGGATACACAGTCATGTGTTAGAAGTGTAAACAACAGTGGACTGAGTACACAGCCTTGAGGGGATCCGGTGCTCAGCGTGACAGAGTTGGAGATGTTGTTTCCAACCCGGACAGACTGAGGTCTCTCAGTCAGGAAATCCAGGATCCAGAGACATGTGGCGGTGTTCAGACCAAGAAGGAGTAATTTCTCCATCAGTCTCTGGGGAATAATGGTGTTGAATGCTGAACTGAAATCAATGTACAGGAGTCTGGCGTAGGTGTCTTTCTGGTCCAGGTGGGTGATGACAGAGTGTAGGGTGGTGACTATAGCATCCTCCGTGGAGCAGTTTGAACGATATGCAAACTGGAGCGGGTCGTGTGATGCAGGGAGGCAGGCTGTAATGTGTGGTTTGACAAGCCGTTCAAAACACTTCATCACAATTGGTGTCAGTGCAACAGGACGATAGTCATTCAAACAGGACACAACTGGTTTCTTTGCCACCGGTACAATGATAGAGGTCTTGAAGCATCTGGGAATGATGGCCTGACTCAGGGAGATGTTATAAATGTCAGTCAGGACATCCGCCAACTCGCTCGCGCAGTCTCGGAGCACACGTCCCGGGATGTTGTCCGGACCTGCAGCTTTGCGTGGGTTGACTCTGGTTAGGGTCCTCCGTGTGTCCGCTGTGTTGATGGTAAAAGCTGGTCCGACCGATGGTGGGGGTGGGCCAGCCCTCCCTCTGATTGTCGAGTATGATGCTTCAAAACGTGCAAAGAAGTCGTTAAGTCTGTCTGGAAGCGAAGCATCGTCACCATCGACCCCCTGCCTAGACTTATAGCCCGTCAATGTCCGAACTCCCTGCCACATCTGCTTGGTGTTCCTAGTGTCACAGAGGTGTCCCTGGATTTTCTCCGCATAGGCGCGCTTTGCCGCCTTAATTCCCTTTGAGAGCGCAGACCTGGCTGAGCGGAGGGCGATCCTGTCCTTCGCTCTGAAGGCTGCATCCCTGGCTGTAAGCAGCGAGCGCACCTCTGCAGTCATCCAGGGCTTATGGTTACCCCGCATAGTGATGGTCTTCACTGTAGTGACATCCTCTGTGCACTTCGCGATGTAGCTGGTGACCGTTTCAGCATACTCCTCCACATCTGTCTTGTCTTCCTGGGAGGCTGCTACTTTGAAGACCTTCCAGTCTGTGTGCAGAAAACAGTCTTTCAGTGCAGAGGTTGCACTCTCTGGCCAAATTCTGATTTGTTTCACTGCTGGCCTGCTGCGCTTCAGTAAAGGTTTGTAGGCAGGCACCAGCATCACGGATATGTGATCAGAAAGGCCGAGGTGGGGGCAGGGTATCGCCTTATGTGCATCTGTGTTTGTGTACACTAAGTCCAACATATTCTCTCCTCTGGTCTTAAAGTCTACACATTGTTTAAACTTGGGGAGCACAGTCTTTAAGCTGGTGTGGTTAAAATCCCCCGCAACCACCACAAAACTGTCCGGGTGTGAAGTTTGGATTTCACTAATCGCATTGTGCAGTTCCCCGAGTGCCTTCTTAGCATTAGCGTTAGCGTTAGCACTCGGCGCTATGTAAACACCAGCTACAAACACGTTGCTGAATTCCCTCGGCAAATAATATGGCTGACAATTTACAATAAGGAACTCCGCCAACGGAGAGCAGTGTTTAAGATAAGATAAGATAAGATAAGCCTTTATTAGTCCCACAACGGGGAAATTCCAGGATTGCAACAGCACAGGGATAGCAACACTCAGAGCAACAATCAGAAGGCAAGAAAAAAAAACAAGCAAGCAAGAGCAGCTAATATACATATGTACATATTACTATAAAATATATATATACACACACAGAGACACAGTGCAGAGCATTGTAGCTGGATGGAATAAATATATGAATATGTAAACACACAGTGCGGAGCAATGTAGCTAGATGGAATAATATGTAGATATATAAACACACAGTGCGGAGCATTGTAGCTAGATGGAATAAATATATAGATATATAAACATAAACACACCCAGTGCGGAGCATTGTAGCTAGATGGAATAAATATGTAAATATATAAACACACACAGTGCAGAGCATTGTTGCTAGATGGGATGAAACAGCACAACCGTCTACTTAGTTATCCTACATGGTATGATTATGTGCCCATACATATTCTCACCCTCCATAGCGACCGGTATTTTCCTAGTTGTATGCCGGAGGGGACCATTGTGTAAGTCTATTGCATCTTTTGCATTCAAAAAACTATTAGTTTCTTACATCTTTTTGCTATCTCTGCGAGCAGCCCTGCTTAGGTTGTACAGTCTGACAGCCGTTGGTAGGAAGGACCTGCGAAACCTCTCGGTTGTGCACCTGGGATGATGTAGTCTGCTGCTAAATGAGCTCCTCAGTGCATTCAGTATGTCCTGCATAGGGTGGAACTCGGACTCCAGCAGAGATGACAGTTTAGCCACCGTCCTTCTCTCTCCTATCTCCTCCACCGGATCAAGGCGCTGCCCCAGGACAGAGCTAGCTTTCTTGATCAGTTTGTTCAGTCTCTTCCTATCGGCTGCAGTAATGCCACTGCCCCAGCAGACCACTCCAAAAGTGATGGCTGATGCCACCACCGTGCCATAGAATGTCTTCAGCAGCGCGCCTTGTACACCAAAAGACCTGAGTCTCCTCAGCAGGAACAGCCTGCGCTGTCCCTTCTTGTAGAGTGCATCAGTATTGTGTGACCAGTCTAGTTTATTGTTCAGATGAACACCCAGGTACTTATAGGCTGTCACCATCTCGATGTCTGTTCCCTGTATATTTACTGGAGCTGTGAGGGGTTGTCCTTGCCTGCGGCAGTCCACCACCAGCTCCTTAGTTTTTCTCGCGTTGATCTGGAGGCAGTTCCGATGGCACCAGTCCACGAAGTCCTGGATAAGCCCTCTGTACTCAGCTTCATCTCCATTGGAGATGAGGCCAACGATCGCAGAGTCATCAGAGAACTTCTGTAGATGGCAGAAGACATTAGACACTAACGTGGCATTGACGCACCAGTTCTTGTTAACATAGATGCATAGCCCACACCCCCGGCTCTTACCGGAGCTCGCCGTTTCCCTGTCGGCACGGAACATCACCATATCTTCCAGTTGAATGGCCTCATCAGGAATGTTGCCGTGGAGCCATGTTTCCGTGAACGCAAGCACACAGCAGTCTCTCCACTCTCTCCGGGTTTCTCTCAGCAGACGCAGCTCGTCCAGCTTGTTTTCGAGGGAGCGGACGTTAGAGAGAATGAGCGACGGTACCGCTGGTCTGGAGGGGTTAGCCTTTAGCCTAGCATGGATCCCGGCCCTTTTTCCACGCTTTTGCTTGCGTTCGCTCCGCTTACGCCTCCTCCTCTCTTGGGTAGCTTCCAGCGGGGACTCCGCCAGAATTCCATGCTGGCGTAGAATGTCCAAGTCACAACCAATCGCCGCAATTCTTGCAGCGTGCAGTACCTTGATGTTTAATAAGGTCTCACGGTTGTAAATGAACCGCATGAATCCATACTGAATATATTCCTCTCGATACTTGCGACACTTGAAGGAAGGCTGGTCCAACTGATTATGGAGCCTTGTACGGTGCTGTCCTCCTCCTCCTCCTCCTCCTCCTCCTCCTTCTCCCCCCGCGCCAGAAGTCGACGGGCTTTCTGACAGCATTTCTCCACTCTTCTCTGCTGCCATCTCCGTTGGCCTCTCTGCATTGTCTTCAGTCGGTATTAACCAACGTTTCATTTTTAAAAATACTATCCTAGGCTTAAAGCGTAGTGTTGATTTGAGCTGTTCAGACAAAATCCACTGGTGAACACTGACCTGTGTGTGACCTGTGACATTTACTGTGGTGCAGTTAAAGTGACATGTCACCAGCTTAATCACCTCAGGAGGATTCTGAAAATCATCTCGTGACCCCCACCTTCCAGCATCTCGGGTCCCCCCGGGGGGGTCGGGACCCCTACGTTGGGAACTTCTGGAGTAGTGGATGGTTGGTGGATGGCCACTATGTCCCAACAAGGCTGTAACATCAGCAAGGAGGTGGTGGAGTCATGTTTTGGGTCAGAATCACGGGAAGAGAGCTGGTAGGCCCCTTTAGGGTCTCTGAAGGTGTGAAAATGACGTCAGCAAAGTATATAGAGTTTCTGACTGACCACTTTCTTCCATGGTACAAAAAGAAGAACTGTGCCCTCCGTAGCAAAATTATCTTCATGCATGACAATGCACCATCTCATGCTGCAAAGAATACCTCTGTGTCATTGGCTGCTATGGGCATAAAAGGAGGGAAACTCATGGCGTGGCCCCCATCCTCTCCTGACCTTGACCCTATTGAGAACCTTTGAAGCATCCTCAAGCAAAAGATCTATGAGGGTGGTAGGCAGTTCACATCAAACCAGCAGCTGTGGGAGGCTATTCTGACATCTTGCAAAGAAATTCAAGCAGAAACTCGCCAAAAACTCACAAGTTCAAAGGATGCAAGAATTGTGAAGGTTACATCAAAGAAGGGGTCCTATGTTAACATGTAACTTGGCCTGTTAAGATGTTTTTGATTGAAATAGCTTTTGATTTCAGTAAATATGACCTCCTAATGCTGCAAATTCAACAAATGACCATTTTCAGTTCTTTGCAACAATAAAATGCTTTGAAACTCTGTTGTGCATAATAATTTGGAACAGTGCATTTTGAGTTTTTTTTATTTTTGCAAAAAATAGTTATCATTGGGAGGTTTGTTCAATAAAATTTGAATTATGCTCTAACTGTTGATGACTTGAAAATTATACTGACTGTCATTTGCATTGACTATTTAGGAAAATCAGAGACAAATATCATTTGCATAATAATTTGGAATGTGGTGTACGGTACCACACTTCCTCTCTTGGCACCCTATCATATCAAGTCAAAGTCAACTTTATTGTCAATTCTGCCATATGTACAGCACATACAGAGAATTGAGATTACGTTACTCTGAGACCCACAGTGCAACAAGGTAAACACTAAGTAAGAAATATGAATATAAAGTATCACTTCACTCTATAAATTTAAGAAATCTGTGTGTGTCTGTCTGTCACGATCATAGGACATCATAGGATGGCCTATGATGTCTGCCTGATGGCCACCAACGCTGCATGCCAGGCAAGGCACAGAGAAGCTGTAAACACATTCCACACCCATTCCACACCAATTCCATTCGAAGCAGTAAATCTGGAAATCTCACTTAGTAAGGCAGAAGGCACTCTATAAATTCAAGAAATCTGTCAGTGTGTCAGTCTGTCACCCGATTAAGAATAGGACACCCTACTTTAAACCACACCCATTCGAGGCAGTACCCATGAAGAATGGCAGTCTACACTACAAATGTGTAAAATGCCAAGCAAAGCGTTGATTTTCTCCAGGTGCTCCGGTTTCTGGGTTTCAACGGGCATGCACGGGTGTTCCTGAACAGGGTCGAAAGCCACTTTTTGCTCAGATCTATTTGCATGATCCTGTCCATGAACTGGAATTACAACGCACCTATCCCTCAACCAGTCGTCTGAACGAAGAAGAACAAGAAGACCCACCAGATGGAGGCAATAGAGTGAGGAGAACTGTTGCATGTACACAACACCCATTCGAAGCAGTACATGTCCTATGATATGTCCGATGATGCTTGCCTTGATGTCTTTATGATGTCATATAGACCATCACAAAAGAAGACATACTCATCACCCGATTAAGAATAGGACACAGTCCTTTAAACCACACCCATTCGAAGCTGTAAATCTGGAAAACTCACTCAGTAGGGCAGAAGACAAATCAATGATTATGTTCCTATGATGTCTGCCTGATGTCCTATGATGTTCCAATGATGTCGCTGATCATAGGACCGTCTACATGATGTCTATATGTCATCAGATAAACCGTCGTCTATATGACGTCAGATAAACCGTAAAGCTGATGTTCCTATGATCTCTGAAGGACGTCTATATGACGTCATACAGACTGCAGGACTCGCTAAAAGACATATATACAGTATAGACACAGGTAAGCAACATAACACAGAACAGTAACAAGCAGGAGAAGAAGTAATAAGCAGGGGCAAACAGAGACAACATGGCATGGTTACAGAAAACGGCATGCGCGGGGCTGCACAGATAATCACACACAGGGGACCAGAGGGGAGACAAGACCAAGGCAATAATAATAATGCTAATGATAATGACGATAATAATAGTAATAATGCTGATAAACTTAAACTAAGAGGAAGACAAATGAAGAAAGAAATATGCAAGACAGAATAAGAATAATAACAATAGCAATAATAGCAACCCATGATAATAATAATAAGGTGAAATACAAAAAATCCAAACTTAAAGTGAGGATGTGGGCTTGGACCCATGCCCTGGAGACAAAGAATATCACTCTATATATAATTCAAGAAATCTCTGTCATGATGTCACGATGTCATGATGTCACGATCATAGGACTCGCAAAAAGATAATCAAAAATCAAAGGCAGGCATTACTCATGATCAGAGCACTCACTATGACATTATCAAAGATCAAAGGCATGCATCACAGATCAAAGGCAGGCATCAACGGTTGAGTGGTGACGTCAAAGATCCAAGGCAGGTTTCACCATGGTTGCTGTTGCCATGGTAACAATAACTTTCTACGGGCATGCAGAAATGTTTGCTTACACTTGCTTTCTATGGGCATGCACGGGCATGCACAGGTATGCACTAGTAACATCTAACACCAAACATTAAATGTTAAACATCAAACATCAGTGCAAAGAAAACCAATCCACCAACCAGAAACTAACTAAAAATACTAAGGGTATGCAAAATAACTAAATACAATAAAAATTAAGACACCATGTAGTAACTTAAGACATATATCAGGGCACATAGTGGCATGTAGTTAAAATGGCATGTAGTGCAAGGAGAGCAGTCCATTGCTGCATAAAGTGACTGGTGCAGCCCTGAGATCAGAGTGTGTGTGTGTGTGTGTGTGTGTGTGTGTGTGTGTGTGTGTGTGTGTGTGTGTGTGTGTTGGAGTGAGCAGTTCCTGGATGACAGAGTTCACTTTTTGAAGCTCCTGAAATCAATGTGTGTGTGTGTGTGTGTGTGTGTGTGTGTGTGTGTGTGTGAGAGAGAGAGAGAGAGAGAGAGAGAGAGAGAGAGAGAGAGAGAGAGAGAGAGAGAGAGAGAGAGAGAGAGAGAGTGTGTGTGTGTGTGTGTGTGTATGAGTGAACAGTACCTGGGGATGGTAGAATTCAGTTGTTGTGTGTGTATGTGTGTGCGTGTGTGTGTGTTGGGGGGGGGTGTCAGAGTCCAGGATTCATGTTGGAGGGGGGGCAGCAGAAGGGGGAAAGGGGGGCAGAGCAGGGAGAGACTTGAGCTTCCTGACAGCCTGGTGGATGAAGGTGTCCTCGAATCTGCTGGCCCTGGCCCAGAGACTCCGCAGTCTCCTCCCTGATGGCAGTAGAATGAAGAAGCTGTGTGATAGGTGGGTGGGATCACCTGCAATGCAGAGGGATTGCAGGTGAGGCAGGTGCTGTAGATGGCCTCAAGGGAGGGGAGAGAGGCACCAATGATCTTCTCAGCTGTTTTCACTATGCGCTGGAAGGTCTTGTGGCAGGACGCGGTGCAGACGCCGTACCACACGGTGGTGCAGCTGGTCAGGATACTCTCAATGGTGCCTCTGTAGAAGGTACACATGATGGGGGCTGGGGCTTTGACTCTTCTCAGTTTGAGGAGGAAGTAGAGATGTTGCCGAGCTTTCTTGGCCAGTGATAGAGTGTTGGTCGTCCAGGAGAGGTCCTCTGTGATGTGCACACCCAGGAACTTGGTGCTGCTCACCCTCTCCACAGCAGCCCCATTGATGGTCAGGGGAGCATGCTGGGTGTGCGCTCTTCTGAAGTCCACAATAATCTCCGTCTTCTCCACTTTCAGAGAGAGATTGTTGTCTCTGCACCACATGGCCAGATGGTTCACCTCGCTCCTGTAGTTTGTCTCATCTCCATTGTTGATGAGACCCACCACAGTGGTGTTGTCCACAAACTTCATGAAGAGGTTGGAGCTGTGTGTCGGTGTACAGTCATGGGTCAGCAGAGTGAAGAGGAGGGGGCTCAGCACACATCCTTTGAGTGCCCCTGTGTTCAGAGTGACGGTGCTGGATGTGTTACTGTCAACCCGTACTGCCTGCAGTCTCTCCGTCAGGAAGTCCAACAGCCAGTTACACAGTGAAGTGCTGAGCCCCAGTTGGTCCAGTTTATGAATGAGCTGTTGGGGAATGATTGTGTTGAATGCTGAACTAAAGTCAATGAACAGCATTCTGACATAGGAGTCATTTGTGTCCAGATGTGTGAGGGCTGAGTGGAGGGCAGTAAAGATGACATCATCAGTCAAGTGATTGGACCGGTATGCAAACTGGAATGGGTCCAGGAAGGGGGCAGGGCAGACCTGATGTGCTGCACGACCACCCGCTCAAAGCACTTCATGATGATGAGAGGGAGTGCAACCAGACGGCAGTCATTGTAGCAGGAGGGAGATGACTTCTTGGGGACTGGAATGATGGTGGTGGTTTTGAAGCACATGGGGACAACAGCCTGTTTCAGTGAAATGTTGAAAATGTCTGTGAAGACACCTGTGAGTTCCTCTGCATAGGCTCTCAGTGCGTGACCGGGTATGTTGTCAGGATCTGGAGCTTTGCGTGCATTGATCCTGCCAAGGGATCTCCTCACGCTGTCCGGGGACAGTCTAATCACCTGGTGACCAGGAGGATGTGGTGACTGTGCAGGGGTAGTGTTGAGTGCCTCGAAGCGAGTGAAGAAGTCATTCAGCTCTTTCAGCAGAGAGGTGGAGCTGTCGCAGGTCTGAGGTGTGGGCTTGTAGTCCGTAATGGTCTGTATCGCCCGCCACAGACTCCGAGTGTCTTTTCTGTCATGGAAACGGTGGGCTATCCTCCTAGAGTACTGCCTCTTGGCCTCTCTAATGCCTCGGGACAGGTTGGCCCTAGGTGTCCTCAGGCCCACCTCGTCCCCAGCTCTGAAGGCAGCATTCCAAGTTTTCAGGAGCTTGTAGACCTCCCCTGTGAGCCATTGTTTCTGATTGGCCTGAACAGTGATGATCTTGGTGTCCGTGACATCCTCAATGCACTTTGTGATGTAGGCAGTAACAGTCTCTGTGTACTCTAGCAGATCTGTGGTATTGTGTTCCAGTCAGTGGTGGTGAAGCAGTCTTGAAGTGCATCTAAGGATTCTTCCAGCCACACACTTACCTGTTTCTGAACTGGTTTGGTGACTTTAACCAGTTGTCTGTATGCTGGAACTAGCATAACAGTGATGTGGTCAGAGGCACCGAGGTAGAGGAGGGGGAGGGCCTTTTATGCTCCTCTCTGTTTGGTGAAAACGTGGTCCACTGTGTTGTTTTCCCATGTAGGAAAGTTGATGTGTTGGTGTATTTCAGGAAACAGTCTTTGGGCCAGTGTGGTTGAAATCTCCAGCCAAAATGAGAAAAGCATCGGGGTGGGCTGTCTGCTGCTCACTGCTCACTGTTTACAGACCACAACAGCGTCACAGCACCAGGCATCATTGATGTAAACACAGAGCTCACCACCGTGAGTTTTACCTCCCTAGACGACAGCTCTGTCTGCTCGGTAGCATGTTAGCCGGTCTAGCTGGATGGCAGAGTCCGGGATGTTGTTGTTGAGCCATGTTTCCACAAACACAAAAACACAGCACTCTCTCACAGTCCTTGAGGCTGAGCGTTGTAAATGTCCAGCTTGTTGTCTAAAGAGCGTACGTTGGCCAGTACAATGGTGGGGATAGCTGGCTTGTGTAGGTTAGCCACTAGCCTAGCCCGGGTAGCTCTGCGCCTGCCCCTTTTCTGCTTTCTGTCACGCCACTTATGGCGCCTCCACGGCGGGCGAGATGCATGGGTGGGTGTACAGAGCAGTCTGCAATCCCGTTCCCGTAGCTCTTCAGCGTGTGCAGAGTCTAACTCTATGTACGTCATTCTACCGATGTTGAGGAGAAACTCATGGCTGTATGTGTGTAGACGTGACAAAGATGAACAAAAACACTGTGACTCACAAGATGAAAAATATGAAAACACTGTTCTATCAAAGCAGAGAGAAGCCGCAGCGTCTGCACGCACCACCATGTTGCTTTCTATAGATTCACAAAGTGTCATGGACCCTCCCATGCACTTTTCCAATGCGCACGGCGAGGGGTGAAATAATGAGGATTTACATGCAGGGTTCCACCAACACACATTTATTAACATAAAGAGTTACAAAAAGGTATGACAAAACACTTACACGAACGCATGAGATGAGGCGTGCATCCACGCTGGTGTCCCACAGCCGGAATCGCTATGAGGACGCAGTAGAACCACGGGCTGCGTGGAGTGGATACACGCCGTAGTGGAGCTGACAGTTCACTGATGCACGCACAAGCAGGCAGACGATCAGTTAGAGAAAGACCCAGCAGTGTGTGACTGGCAAAAGGCGCTTAAGTACACGCACTGCTGGTTATGGTGTATTGAGAAGCACCTGGGCGAGGACCAGGAAAGATGATTAAAGGGCTGGGAACAGCTGATGGTAATGAGAGCGAGAGGGGGCGTGGCCGGACCAGCAGACTGTCAGCAGCGCTCACAGAAAGTAGGTCACAGTGGCTGACTGACAGCTGCCTTTCAGACAGTGGCTATGGATACGGGAGGCATACTGAAATACATAATATACACATATGCTGCGGCACCTATACCTACAGAGAGGGCAGGACCGAGCCGGGGAAACCAAGCTGGCTCAGCTCCAGACAGAGCCCCCTCTCAAGGGGTGGATCCCCAGACACCCAAGGTAACATCCCAAGGACCCCCCCCCCCCAAACAGGAACAACAGGAACAAACAACACAAACCCGGGTGGGAGGTAGGGGGAACAGGAAAGGAGGGAACACAATACCCTGCCCAGGGCCCACAATTATCCCCCCTATGTCCAAAGGCAAGGAGGCTGGGTGGAGCAGGAGGTAGCCTACCCACCGGGATGCTCACTGGTGGTTGACTGGACCATAGGGAGGGGACCCCCACGGTGTCAGGCTGGGAGGGAAAGGGGATCACACTGGCGTCCGGCTGAAGAGTAACGGCCCCGGCTTGCTCAGGCTGACTGACAGCAGCCTCGACAATCCCGGCCTGGGACACAGCTGCACCCGCGGTGGACCCCAACCGGGTCAATGCTGCACCCGTGGCGGCTCCCGACTGGAACTCTGCGGCACCTGCGGCGACTCCCAGCTGGAGCTCTGCAGCACCAGTGGCGACTCCTGGCTGGAGCTCTGCAGCACCCGCGGTGGACTCCAGCTGAGCCAACGCTGCACCCTCGGTGGACCCAGACCGGGCCAATGCTGCACTCTCGGTGGGCCCTGATCAGGCTAGTGCTGCACCCTCGGTGGACCCCAACCAGGCCAATGCTGCACCCTTGGTGGACCCTGACTGGGCCAATGCTGTACCCTCGGTGGATCCCGCACTGGGGCAGGGTGCCCATGATGGGTCCAAGCAGGAGTGCAGCACCCACGTTGGGTTAACCTTGGGGCATAGCCCCCACAACGGGCCCAGCCCAGGACGCTGCACACACGTCAGGACAGCCTGCAGGGGGACCCACACAACGGCCTCAGGCAGCAGAGGACCTGGACCCACGATGTTGTCAGGCAGCAAGACCAGTCCTGTGGCGACCCTAGAAGAGGGCTCAGGGACAGAGGAGAGACACAGGTTAGGGTCGCCGGCAGCGGCGGAGCCCGGCGAAGGGAGTTCAGATGCGGCTCAGGGTTGCACCCGACTCTCCTCACCTAGAGCCAGACAAGCTCTCTCTAATACTGACATAAGAAATACGAGAAAGACAACTTGGCAGAGCTCGAGCTCCACCGCCATCCAAGACTCTGTCGATCCCAGCTATGTCATCTTGAGCCCGGCCTCCAGGAGGTCTGGCTCAGGCTCCCACTCTGCTGCGATGGCCCCCGCAGCTGGCATGATGTTGGTGGCAGTCCCAGTACCCTCAGGCGAAGGCTCCAACGCAGGTCCCAGATCCAGTGAGGAAGCTGAGGGTTGGCTACATGTGAGCTCAGGAGCAGAATCCTCCAGGGCCCCGGGCTTCTCCATCATCCGGCGGCAATGTTCTGGGGCCAGCGGACTCTCAGGAGAACAAGGAGGCACGGAGAGGAGAGAAATAAAGTCAGCATTGGCAGCTGGAGGAGAGGGCTCAGCAGACTGCTGGAACTGAGCCTCTCCCTCGGGAGACAGACAAGGTTCAAAGTACTTTGATCGAATAGAATGACAACACACTTGCCTGTCATCCCAGCGTTTGATGTTCGCAACTGCAGCTGACAGGCAGTCACCCCTCTCCGTGTCCATCGCGATTCTGGCCCCGTCCAACGATGACGGACGTGCCAGTTCCGACGCTGGTAACTCCTCCGGCATAACTGCAGGGGAACAGCTATGTGCTGGCTCCAGGGTGGAATCCTCTGGGGCCTCCAACTCCTCCAACGTCCTATGGCTCCGCTCCAACGGACCCTCAGGGATTGGTGGGGTAGACATGGAAAGGACAGGTAAAAGGTTTACTTCCACAGCTGGAGGAGAGAGCCCAGCGAACTGCTGGAACTGGGCCTCTCTTCCGGGAGACAGACAGTGTTTATCATTATTGCATTGAATGGAATGAAAAAAACACTTGCCTCCCGGTGCTCGATGTTGACAGCTGCAGAACAACGGCAGTCATCCTTCTCTGCATCTATGACAATTTTGGCTCCCCCTCTGAATGATGGAAGAGCCGGCTCAGGAGACGCGGAAGTGGGCGTAACCAGGGAAACCATTGACCTCTCGGCGACTGGAGAGATGGCGGCCGCTGAAGACAAGGAGGGCTTCTCCCGGTATGTCGACGTTGGATGACGCTGTCGCCTGTTAACTTGTGCAGACCGTGCTGGAGCGAGAGGAGGGTCGGGCGAATCGTCACGGAGGATGAAGGTCTGCTGATTACCGGGCCTCCGTCTCAATGGTGTGGGAAACGGAAAATCGGGGAAAGAGCGCTGGAGTGAGCAGACTGTGGCCAGCAGGTTGGCGAACTGTGGGTAGTCCCATAACCCGGGATGCGCTTCAGGGATCCCTACTGCTCTGTCCATGCATTCCAGTGTTTTCTTTGGTCCCTGGGTGGCGAGGGCTTCATCCACGAAGCTCTGGATAAACTTGGTGGCCCAACCCTCCACCACCATGGGAAACTCCGCTGCCGTTTCTCCTCTGCCTCGGCAAGACCGGGGCATGGTGCTTTCCAGAAACAGGTTAGTCCAAAAAACAGTTCAAAAAGGCAAAGAGTGATGTGTGGGTGTACCCGCTAATTCCTCTTTTGGGCTGGGTCTTTCTGTCATGGACCCTGTCATGGACCCTGTGCTTTTCCAGTGCGCACAGCGAGGGGTGAAATAATGAGGATTTACATGCAGGGTTCCACCAACACACATTTATTAACATAAAGACTTACAAAAAGGTACAACAAAACACTTAAGGTGGACGTTCGGAGGCCGGCATCGCCCCACGAACTCATGAGATGAGGCGTGTATCCACGCTGGCGTCCCACAGCTGGAGTCGCTATAAGGACGCAGTAGAACCATGGACTGCGTGGAGTGGATACACGTCGTAGTAGAGCTGACAGTTCACTGATGCACGCACAAGCAGACAGATAATCAGTTAGAAAAAGACCCAGCATGTCACGCCGCGCCATTCATCGGCGCCACCTGCTCACGCACCTGACAATCATCAGCGGCGAGGGATAAAGGCCGTCTCGCCCGGAGGCTCGGCCTGAAGCCGTCAGACTTCGTCCCTCACCGTTGTGAGCATACTTCTCTTCAGCATCACCTTTTTGGTAAGAAGATCGCTTACCTCTCTTCTTCAGTCTTCTCCCCTGTGCACAGGTGGATTCCCCAGCGGCGGACATCTCCACTCCACCGCCCAATCCTCGCTGCTGTACGGAGCTCTCCAGGTGGCTGTCTTCCGGACTTCGCCCCCTTGTTGTGCCAGCTGTCCTGACCCACCAAGTAAGTCCTTCTCTCGCCATAAATCCCTCCTGTGTTGGTGTATGCCCGTCACCCTCTCCCTGTGCTCTCTCCATAGGGTTGCTCGGCTGTACGGTCACCTGCCTCTGTGCCTGGAGCAGACACCATCACCAACACATTTACATCCCGCAGACACGCATTCATTCACTCCTGCTGTTAATAAACTCTTTGAACTACTCTAAGCCTGTGTGTTTGCGTCTCCTGAGCCGTGCATTATGTCAGTACGGCTTCAGCAGAGCGGCTCGGCGGACGGCGGGCTCGCACACCGGTTTACCACTCTCGAGGCTAGAGTGGATCAGATTGCTTATCAACAGCAGGTTATCCTAAATCAATTATTAAACTTAACTAACCGGTTGGGCCGCTTAGATCCTCAACAGCCGTTCCCCCCGGCTCGTCAGGGTGGCGCGGCTCCTGCCGTTCCAGCGGCCGTCCAGCCGGCTCCAGTGGCACCGGTTCGGCTCACACGATTCCGACCCCCGCCCGCTTTAGCGGTAAGCTCGGCGGAGCGCGGGGGTTCATTATGCAGTGTGAGTCCGTGTTCCACCGTGTGCCCGGAGATTTTCCCTCGGATCACAGTCGGATTGGTTACATAGGGAATCTTCTGGAGGGGCGTGCGTTAACTTGGACCTACGCCGTAATGGCGAGGCCCAGTTATGCCACCCTCACCTATGACCAGTTCGTGAGGCACTTTCTGGAGGTCTTTGACCATTCTCAAACCGAGACGGTCCAGGTCGATCGGCTTCTCGCTCTCCAGCAGGGAGGCCGGTCGGCAGCGGACTACTCGGTCGACTTCCGGGTAGCGGCGGAGGAATTGGGCTGGGAGGAATGCTCCCTCTGTGGCCTGTTCCTTCGCAGCCTCAATAATGATCTGAGGGATGAACTGGCTGGACGGGATATCCCTGGGACGCTAGCGGAGCTGACATCCTTAGCGATAAGTTTGGATAACAGGCTGCGCGAGCGCTCCTCGGGGCGGAAGTCTTCTTCTTCTCACCCTCGTGGAGTCTCGCCGCACCTGTTCCAAGCTCGCCCCCTGGCGGCGCCGCCAGCATCGTGCCCCGAGGAGTCGGAGCCGATGGTGACGGGCTGGACCAAGCTTTCCCCTGCGGAGAAACAACGCCGCCGTGAGTTGGGCCTCTGCATGTATTGTGGAGGTGACCAACACACTGTGGAGCGTTGCCCGCGGAAAGCCAGTCGGCGGGGTCCGCGAATCGCTGTAGGGAGCCTCGTGGATCCCAACCGGTTAGACACTCTCACTCAATTAAAGCTGCCCATCCGTTTTTGCCACAATCCCACTGGGCACCTCACCCACGCACTGGTGGATTCGGGCGCAGAGGGCAGCTTCATTTCACAAGGCCTGGCAACCCGATTGGGCATCCGCTGTCAGGCATTAAAACACCCCATCTCCCTGGTCCATCTCTCCCGTGCCTCCCTTGGGAGAGTTTCTCACCAAACCATGCCTGTCCCAGTCATCATCTCAGGGAACCACCGGGAGGAGATGGTATTTTACGTCCTGCCCAACTCTGTGTCACCCGTCATCCTGGGGTATCCCTGGCTACGCCTCCACAACCCTGTCCTGGACTGGAGGTCCGCTGGGGTATCGGCATGGAGTACCTTCTGTATGGGCACCTGCCTTCAGTCCGCTGCCTGCTCCCCGTCCGTGGCTCCCCCTGTGGCGGACACAGCACCTCCGGACCTGTCACTGGTGCCTCCAGAATTTCACGACCTGGGTATGGTATTTAGTAAATCGAAAGCTATGTCTCTTCCCCCGCATCGACCATATGACTGTGCCATCAATCTCCGCCAGGGGGCTCCCCTGCCATCTGGTCGGCTCTACAGCCTGTCGGCGCCGGAGAAGGAGACCATGAATACATACCTGAAGGAATCACTGAGCGCTGGGATTATTCGCCCATCGTCGTCACCCGTGGGGGCAGGGTTTTTCTTTGTCGGGAAAAAGGACGGATCCCTCCGCCCCTGCATAGACTACCGAGCGCTAAATGACATCACTGAGAGGGACCGTTACACCCTGCCCCTCATGGACACTGCCTTTCACTCCCTCCAGGGGGTGACCTGGTTTACCAAGCTGGATTTACGCAGCGCTTACCACCTCGTCCGGATCCGGGAGGGAGATGAATGGAAGACAGCCTTCCGTACCCCGAACGGCCACTTTGAGTATCTCGTCATGCCGTTCGGGCTGACCAACGCTCCTGCCGTCTTTCAGCGCCTCATTAATGACGTCCTCCGGGATTTCATCGGCCTTTTTGTGTTCGTCTACCTGGATGACATTCTTATCTTCTCCAGGTCCAGGGACGAGCACCAGGTCCATGTGAGGCGGGTCCTCCAAAGACTGCTGGAGAATCGTCTGTACGTGAAGGCTGAGAAATGCAAATTCTACGCTAGGACCACATCCTTCCTGGGATTCATCATCGCTCAAGACCAGGTGCTCCCAGACCCAGAGAAGGTGAAGGCGGTGGTGGAGTGGCCTACTCCCGCATCCCGGAAGCAAGTGCAACAGTTTGTTGGCTTTGCCAATTTTTACCGCCGCTTTGTCCCAAATTTCAGCTCGATCGTCGGACCGCTGACCCACCTCACGTCCCCGAAGGTCCCGTTCCGGTGGACTGAAGAGGTCGCTGCTGCCTTTAGGGCGCTGAAGGCGGAGTTCTCCTCCTCCCGGGTCCTTCGCCAGGTCGACCCCGCGCTGCAGTGCATTGTGGAGGTGGACGCATCGGACACGGGAGTGGGAGCAGTGTTATCCCAGCGGTCACCTGACGATGGCGCCAAACGGCCGTGCGCCTTCTTCTCCCAGCGCCTGTCCCCGGCGGAGAGAAACTACGATGTGGGGGACAGAGAGCTCCTGGCCATTAAACTCGCCTTACAGGAGTGGCGCCACTGGCTAGAGGGGGCGGACCTGCCGTTTGTGGTCCTGACGGACCACAAGAACTTAGAGTACTTACGATCTGCCAAGCGCCTGAATGCCCGCCAGGCGCGCTGGTCTTTGTTCTTCGCCAGGTTCCGCTTCTCAATCACCTTCAGGCCGGGCTCCAAAAACGGCCTGCCTGATGCCCTCTCTAGGCAGTTCACCCCCTTGGAGGCTGAGGAGACGCCCCACACTATCCTGCCCAGGTCGTGCGTCCTCGGAGCCATCTCTTGGGACATTGAAGACAAGATCCGGAAGGCGCAGGAGGTGGAACCTGATCCTGGCGGCGGACCGGAGGGAAGACTGTTCATCCCATCTGCGGTCCGGGGAGAGGTCATCCACTGGCTCCACACCTCCCGGCTCACCTGTCATCCCGGCACCTCTCGGATGATCAGCCTCCTCCAACGGTCCTTTTGGTGGCCAGGCCTGCGGAGGGATGCAGCCCGCTACGCCCGGGCTTGCCCAATCTGTGCCACCAGCAAGTCGGGAAATGCCCCCCCAGCGGGTCTGCTCCAGCCTCTGCCCGTCCCCGGCAGGCCCTGGTCGCACATCGCACTGGATTTCGTCACCGGACTCCCCGTTTCCAACTCCTTTGACACCGTCCTGACCATCGTGGACCGTTTCTCCAAGGCGGCGCACTTCATCCCCCTGCGAGGTCTCCCTACTGCCCTGGAGACGGCGGGCCTCCTCGTCCAACACGTGGTCAGGCTGCACGGGATTCCGGTGGACGTGGTCTCGGACCGGGGCCCCCAATTTTCATCCGAGGTTTGGAGATCTTTTTGTAACGCCATCGGAGCCAAGGTGAGCCTCTCCTCCGGCCATCACCCCCAGTCTAACGGGCAGTGTGAGAGGACCAATCAGGAGCTGGAGGCTGCGCTCCGCTGTGTTACTAGATCCAAGCCGACGTCCTGGAGCAACCATCTCGCCTGGGTGGAGTATGCCCACAACACCGCCCGCTCTTCTGCAACGGGGATGTCCCCCTTCAAGGCGTCCCTGGGTTACGACCCCCCGCTGTTTCCAGCGCAGGAGAACGACGTAACTGTCCCCTCTGTTAGGGCGCACCTTAGGCAGTTCCGCTCCACCTGGGCTGCCGCGCGTCATGCGCTTTTACGCACAGCGGAGTGCAACAGGACCGTGGCGGACCGGCACAGAAGACCTGCCCCGGCGTACAGAGTTGGGCAACTCGTGTATGTGTCTACCCAGGACGTCACATTAAAAGGCGAGAGGAGGAAGCTGGCACAGCGATTCATGGGTCCCTTTCCCATCACCCGGATCATCAACCCGGTGGCTGTGCGCGTGGCTATTCCCCCCTCCCTCCGCATCCATCCCACTTTCCATGTGTCGAAGGTGAAACTGACAGTCACTGACCCCCTTTGCCCTCCTCCTGCAGCGCAACCCGCGCCCCGGATGATTGGTGGTCATCCGGCCTGGTCCGTCTCCTCCATCCTGGACTCCCGGCGCCGAGGTCGTGGGTTGCAATACTTGGTGGACTGGGAGGGCTATGGGCCCGAGCATCGACAATGGGTGCCCCCGTTGTTTGTGTTGGACCCATCGCTCATCGCGGACTTCCACCGAGCGCACCCGGATAAGCCATCGCCAGGAGGCGCTGCTAGAGGGGGGAGTACTGTCACGCCGCGCCATTCATCAGCGGCGCCACCTGCTCACGCACCTGACAATCATCAGCGGCGAGGGATAAAGGCCATCTCGCCCGGAGGCTCGGCCTGAAGCCGTCAGACTTCGTCCCTCACCGTTGTGAGCATACTTCTCTTCAGCATCACCTTTTTGGTAAGAAGATCGCTTACCTCTCTTCTTCAGTCTTCTCCCCTGTGCACAGGTGGATTCCCCAGCGGCGGACATCTCCACTCCATCGCCCAATCCTCGCTGCTGTACGGAGCTCTCCAGGTGGCTGTCTTCCGGGCTTCGCCCCCTTGTTGTGCCAGCTGTCCTGACCCACCAAGTAAGTCCTTCTCTCGCCATAAATCCCTCCTGTGTTGGTGTATGCCCGTCACCCTCTCCCTGTGCTCTCTCCATAGGGTTGCTCGGCTGTACGGTCACCTGCCTCTGTGCCTGGAGCAGACACCATCACCAACACATTTACATCACGCAGACACGCACTCATTCACTCCTGCTGTTAATAAACTCTTTGAACTACTCTAAGCCTGTGTGTGTGCGTCTCTTGAGCCGTGCATTATGTCACAGCAGTGCGTGATTGGCAAAAGGTACTTAAATACACGCACTACTGGTTATGGTGTAATGAGGAGCACTTGGCCGAGGACCGGGAAAGATGATTAACAGGGCTAGGAACAGCTGATGGTAATGAGAGCGAGAGGGGGCGTGACCGGACCGGCAGACTGTCAGCAGCGCTCACAGAAAGTACACAGAAAGAACAGCTTTCACAGAAAGAACAGCTTTTTTATTGCATAAATAAACTGAGCGTCTTACCGAATATATTTGCGAAAAAACGCACAATAAAAAAAAATTAAAACTCACCGTTAAAGGACTCCGATGTCGAGACCTCCCGGTATATTTTTTCATTCCGGGCGGCTCCGTCTAACTCGTGCTGAATACGTTCGTCTGACAATGCAGTGAGCAGACACTGCACCTCCTTATTGGTCCATGGAACACCCTTATTACGTGAAGCCATTTTTGATAGAGAATAAATGAAAATAGCACAGCAATACACTGAAAAGAAACCGCCAACAGTGGTTGCGTGCTGAGTAAAGGCGGTCGTGAAGATTCTTTTTTTTTTTTTTTTTTAAAACTTTATTGAGAAGGTCGTGAAGATTTGGTAGATGAGGAGGAGGAGAGGGGCGGTTACAACCTGACCAATCAGCGCCGGTTACGACCTGACCAATCAGCGGCGACCAGTCTGTTAACGTCACAACACGGCACAGCTCAGCACTGCTGTACCCTGCCCTGGAGCGGGGCTGAGAATCGCGGCTGTTAAACCGTGTTGGGGCTTGTGGAAAAGCGTACAAAGCGTGCTGAGCCGTCCCGTGTCGCGCTAAAGCGTGCTAGTGGAAAAGGCCCTAAAATGACTACTTCAGTAATAGTTAAATAGGTTTATTCAAAGCCAAATTAAAAAGGTGGGTCTTGAGCCTGTTCTTAAAAACATCTATTGACTCTGCGGCCCTGAGGCTCTCTGGTATGCTGTTCCACAGATGAGGACCATAATAGTGAAAGGAAGCTTCACCAAAGGTCTTGGTCTTGACTTTGAGAACCATTAAAAGGCCAGTACCAGAGGACGTCAAGGTCCACAAGGATTCATAAGATAAAAGCAGTTCAGATAGATAAGAAGGCCTAAGACCATTGAGGCATTTAAAAACTACTAAGAGAACCCTAAAATCGATCCTAAAATCCATGGGGAGCCAATGCTGGGATTCTAAAACTGGTGTAATATGCACCCGCCCACTGGTCCTCGTCAACACTCGTGCTGCTGAATTTTGGAGCAGTTGGAGATGTGATATTCTTTTTTGAGGAAGACCAGACAGCAGGGCATTACAATAGTCTATATGACTAGTAATAAAAGCATGCATTAAGACCTCCGTGCTGGCAAGCGAGAGAAAAGGGTGGACTCTGGCTATATTCTTAAGATGGTAAATCCGATTTTTGTTACACTTTTAATCTGTGAAATAAAATTAAAGTCAGAGTCTAAAAGAATGCCCAGGTTCTTGACACAATGTGTAGGTTTTATGACCTAGCAGTTTTGGTAAAAGTTTCTCTCTCTTGTCTTCAGGACCAATGATTAAAACTTCTGTTTTGTCCTGGTTGAGCTGTAGGAAGTTCTCTGCCATCCATGACTTTATATCTAAAATACAGTTCAAAAGGGCATTAATTGGTTTTGTGTCATCAGTAGACGCGGCAATGTACAGCTGTGTATCATCAGCATAGCTATGAAAATTGATGCCATGTCTCCTGATAACATCCCCAAGTGGTAACATATAAAGATTAAGAAGTACTGGCCCTAAAATTGAACTTTGGGGTACCCCACACATGATTTCATGGATTGCCGAAGAACATGTATCCATACTTACAAAATAGATATCAATCAATCAATCAATCAACCTTTATTGTCATGATGCTATGCATACAACTGTAGTGCAAGCAAGATGAAATTGCATTTCTCTAGGCATCCGTATTGTAAAAAGAACATAATTTAAAAACACACTCACACCCCCGACCCCGACAGCCATTCACACATCCCTGAGACACATTTGGATATTACAGTAATGTTAACTTATTACAGTTGCAGTTAAAATGATAATAACTGCCTATGTATATATAAAACAGTTAAAATGGCTAAGTGAATCTAAGTAGCTAAGAGAAATAAATACTTAAAACTGACTAAAACTATAATATACATATAATATACATAATGTCCATAAAGTGCAGTAATATGTGTAAAGGATTCCGGATCAACTGTTCAGCATCCTAACAGCTTGTGGAAGGAAGCTGTTGATCAGCCTGGTGGTTCTGCCTCTGATGCTCCGGAATCGTTTGCCAGATGGCAGCAGTTCAAAGTGTTTGTTCAGAGGGTGAGAGGGTGAGTGAGTAGTAGTGGTAGTTAATGTACTTGAGTTTACGGTAGGAAGAATCTGACTGATTTCATCTCTAATAGATAAAATTTTAAGATTGAAAAAGTTCAGAAAGTCCTGACTAGAAAGCTCAGGGGGGATGCGAGGATTGACCGAGTCCTGGCTCTTTGTAAGCCTGGCTATAGTATTGAAGAGGAACCTGGGGTTATTCTTGTTCGCTTCTATTAATGCAGAATAATAGCTTGATCTAGATTTTCTAAGAGATTTTTTTATAGATTAAGAAATTATTTCTCCACGCTAAGTAGAATTCATCTGAATTAGTTGAACGCCATTTCCTTTCCAATTGATGAGTTTTCTGTTTTAAGCCACGAGTTTCTGAGTTAAACCAAGGGGTTAGAAATCTCTGGTTAGACTTTTTCTTTTTTAAAGGGGCTACCAAATCTAGAGTCCAATGCAGAGAGGCTGTAACACTATCAACCATGCTATCAATCACGAATGGAGCAGACACTCCATCTTTTATTTCTGTTGTTTCTGTTGTGTTGACCCATGGCATAGAGGAGACAGTTTGCAAAAACTTGGCAACAACGTCATCACAAAGACATCTGCTGTAGTAGTATTTTTCTTTAGGAAGCAAGTGATCAGAGATAATGAAATAAAAAATTAACAGACAATGGTCAGACAGTACAGGATTATGAGGAGACACTACCAGATTTTTGATATCTATACCATAAGTCAAAACAAGGTCCAATGTATGGTGGAAATGATGGGTAGAATTTTTTACTTTCTGGGAAAACCCCATTGAGTCTAAAATTGAATTGAATGCCTTATTAAGACAGTCACTCTCTACATCAACATGTATATTAAAGTCCCCTACAATAATTATTCTATCGGATTTCAGCACTAAATCAGCTAAAAATTTGGCAAATTCAGATAGAAACTCTGAATAGGCCGAGGGAGGACGATAAACTATGGCAAAGAGAACTGGGTTCAAGCCAAGATTGCCAACAAGCCCCATACTGAGGACCAAACCTTCAAAGGAATTAAAACATAATTTTTGCTTAACATTAACTAGTAATTTAGAATGGAAAATTGCTGCCACTCCACCACCATGACCAGAACCTCTGGGGTTATGACAGTTTAAATACCCAGATGGAGTTGATTCATTCAGACCAACTGTGGGGAACGTGAAATGAAGAAGCTGAGTGATTTTATAAACCAGATTTAATGTCGGCTTCCCATCCCCAACATGTCTCATCCCTAGGCAGAAGCAGAAAGAGGCTGATCGCAGTCAGACCCCCATACTTATGCATCACACAACAAAAGCCACATCATTATGCATTACACCACAAAAGCCGACTTCACACGTCCTTGTCATATCCTTCCGATGTCCTCCCATTCCTTCGCCTGACCCCCGGGGGTCAGGAAGTCTTTTCAGGTCTGCACCGCCGCTCCTCCATCTCCTCGTTGCTCTCTGCAGGCGGTGGAGACTCATTGTCCTCTTCTGAGACGTGAGGTCATTCCACACATGTAATTACAACACATCCCCCTGTGTCTATCATATGCAGAAATGGATACATGAACTACAGCACCCCCCAAACGTCTAAGAAAAGGACAATATACGTAGGTTCGCAGACTATGATGACATCACCGGCATAACTATACAAGTTGATCACGTTTAAAAACACAGTGATAACAATAACAGTACAGTCTATGCCCCCTGTCCGCCTTAAAACTGCTATGATAACCCCGACAGCATATCTTAAAACACGTTATCATGTTCACATCAGTCTGTGTGTCGTCTGGGTTTCAACAGTCTTCCGAATCTGCTGTACACCTGCTTCGGCGTCTCAGCGGCGCTGTCTTGTAAGGGATCTGCAGCTTGAGGAAAAAAGTGGTTATTTGATCCCTGCGGGGGGTTTGGGACGTGTCCCTTGGGAGGTCTACCACGTCGAGGTGCTCTCACCGCCCGTGCAGGTTCACCGCTCAACATGAAGGCAGGTTTGAGTTTGTCAGTGCTGACTGTCTCTTTTCTGTCCCCCAAATCCAGCACAAAATGCTTATCTCCAGGTTCCAGCACTCTAAATGGGCCATCATATGGTGGGCGGAGGGTTGGCTTTAAAGCGTTGTGCCTAACAAAAACGAACTCGGCATTTTTTAAAGCCTGGGGAACAAAAACCCGCGGAAAAGTGTGATGAACCGGGCCCGGGAGCATGTCCGTTCCCGTGCTGTTTAGTGGTCTCAGAGCTGAGAGGCGCCCCGGCTCTGGATGTTCTGGTAAGAATTCACCGGGGAGCCTGAGAGGTTGTGCAAACACTAACTCTGCTGGGGAGGCATCTAGATCCTCCTTGGGAGCAGAACGCAACCCCAATAAAACCCATGGTAGTTTGTTAACCCAATTTGCATCCGTTAGTGACGCTCTGAGGGCAGCCTTCAAAGACCTATGAAAACGCTCGCATAAACCGTTAGCCTGTGGGTGATACGCGGTAGTGCGATGGATTGTTGCCCCTAAGCTGCTGGCCATCGCAGACCAGAGCTCTGAGACAAACTGAGGACCCCTATCGGACGTGATGTCTGATGGCACCCCAAAACGCACCACCCAGGTCGTTAAAAAAACGCGAGCCACTTCTGCGGCCGTAATTGACGTCAGCGGGACGGCTTCTGGCCAACGTGTGGTTCGAGCCATCATTGTTAAAAGATGTGTGAACCCCTGCAACGACAGTAGGGGGCCCACGAGGTCGACGTGCACATGGTCAAACCTCCTGGCCGGAATTGGGAACGGTTCTAAAGGAGCTTTCGTGTGTTTGTGAATTTTGGCGCGCTGGCAAGACATGCATGTTCTTGCCCACTCCTTTACGTGCTTGCGCAGGCCCAGCCAAACAAACTTCTCCGCCACCATTTTCACCGAAGCGCGCACTCCCGGGTGCGCCAGGGAGTGAATCGAGTCAAAAACGCGGCGGCGCCACGCGGCCGGGACTACTGGGCGAGGTCGCCCGGTTGACACGTCGCAGATTAAGGGGGGCACACCGTCGCACAAACCCCTGCTCTCCAGCCTTAACCCTGTTGGTCCAGATGTGTGCGCGCGCACGTCCGCGTCACTGCCTTGTTCCGCTGCCATGGCTGCGTAATCTATCCCTACGTGGACTGGGGCCGCGTACGCTTCTGTGTTGGGCTTGCGCCCTGCGGCTGTGGTAGTATGATCTGTCTCCGCGTGCCCTGACGATGTCACGGCGCGAGAGAGGCAATCTGCCACCACGTTGAGTTTGCCCGCTACGTGCCAAATGTCTGTGGTAAATTCCGAAATGGCGGCCAGCTGCCTTTGCTGCCGGCTTGACCAAGGCTCTGAGATTTTAGACATCGCAAAAGTGAGCGGTTTATGGTCGGCAAAAGCCGTGAAACGCCGACCTTCCAGCCAAAACTGGAAATGGCGGATGGCTAAATGAAGCGCTAACAGCTCTCTGTCAAACGTGCTGTATTTGCGCTCGGTTTCGTTTAGGGATTTGCTAAAAAAAAGCTAGCGGTTGCCAAACCCCGTTAACGTGCTGCTCCACGACCGCCCCTATGGCCAAATCTGATGCGTCCGTGGTAAGCGCTATGCGGGCCGAGGGGTCGGGGTGGGCCAAAAGCGCGGTGTCAGCCAGGGCTCTTTTTACTTCCGCGAACGCGTGTTCCCGCTCCGGGGACCACACGACCGTGCTGGAGGACTTTTTCTTTCTAAGCGCGGCGTATAACGGCTGCATGAGCTGAGCTGCGTGGGGTAGGAAGCGGTTGTAAAAATTTACCATTCCCAAAAATTCTTGCAGTGATCTGACCGTTTGTGGTCGGGGAAAATTTGCCACTGCGCGCACTTTATCGGGCAATGGGACTGCCCCTTCTGGGGAAACGCGGTGTCCCAAAAAATCAATCTGTGCCACACCGAATCGGTACTTGGTTGGGTTAATTATTAACCCGTGTTCTTCCAGCCTCTGAAAAACTGTAGTGAGGTGATTTTCGTGTTCCTCCTCGGTCGCGCTGGCGACTAATATATCGTCGAGGTAGATAAACACGAAAGGAAGATCGCGTAACACAGCGTCCATCATACGCTGAAATGTTTGCGCTGCACCTTTCAGGCCAAAAGGCATGCGCAGAAACTCGAAAAGACCGAAAAGGAGTTATTACGGCCGTTTTAGGGACGTCCTCAGGTCGGACTGGGACTTGGTGGTAGCCGTGGACCAGGTCTATTTTAGAAAAAATACGCGCACCTGCCAGATGTAGTGAAAAATCTTGGATGTGTGGGATTGGGTAGCGGTCATGAGCTGTAGCATTGTTTAATCTGCGATAATCGCCGCAAGGTCTCCAGGAGCCATCAGCTTTCGGGACCATATGCAGTGGCGAAGCCCATGGGCTTTTCGAGCGCTGAATAATGCCCAGCTTTTCCAGGCTGGCGAACTCATCGCGTGCTATGGCGAGCTTGGTCGCGTCTAAGCGCCGAGCTTTAGCGAACACCGGGGGGCCCGTTGTGGGAATGAAGTGCTCCACCCCGTGTTTCGCTACTGTTGCCGAAAATTTGGGAACTGTGAGTGCTGGAAATTGGGTGAGGAGTTTGTCAAACTTACCTCCTGCTGTGGCGACGTTGGCCTGCACGGGTGGTGGGGACACTCGAGCTGAACAGGGGGTAGAAGAGAAAGACAGTGCATTGATTAACCGTCTGTTTGCAAGATCAACCAACAACCCATGGGAACATAAGAAATCAGCCCCTAACAAAAAACTTGAAACTGAGTTGAAACTCACCGCCGCTATGATAAAGGTCCACTCATAAGTGCGGCTGTGTAAGGAGAGAGACAAGGTCCTTTCACCATAAGTGCTGATGATTGAGCCGTTCGCTGCCATTGCCCCGTTGCCGCGGGGTCCAGCCTCCCGGTCAGCGTAGGATGGGGTGATGAAACTCCTTTGAGCTCCAGTGTCTATGAGGAATTGTCGCCCGGAGCCTTCATCAGTTATGTAGAGCAGCTTGTTGGCCTCGCCGAGAGCCGTAGCTGCTAACGGTTTCCCGGCTTTGGAGTTTCCCGAGCTCTTGAAACTGCAAGGTGGTACACACTTGTATGCCCTCTCAGCGAATCGTCGGTGGTAGTAGCAGAGGTCGTCTCGTCTGTTGCGTCGCGGCCGCGTCGGGGCAGGGTTTGTTCCATTGCCTCTGGCTCCCTGATGTCCTGGGCTTCTGCACCGAGGTCTGCCGCTGCTGCTGTGGCTGTCTGCTCACTGCAGGAGTTGAGGAGTCGCTGTGCTTCTCTGGCAAGCGCGCGGAAGTCCTGCTGGGTCTTACAACTCATGCTGGCTAGAGTCCCTCTCATGTGCGTCGGGAGAGTGCTGAGGAAGATGTGCTGAAAGAGGAAGTTGTCATTGTCTGTCTCTCTCAGCTGAAGCATGTCTTCCATCAGGGCCAACGGTCTGCGCCCACCGTGGCCATATATCGGCAGTAGTCTCTTGGCCCTTTCCTCGGCCGAGGGAACGAAGCTCTCGATGAGAGTAGCCTTCAGCTCCTCGTATTTGCCGCTGGCGGGCGGCTGCTGTATCACGCTCCGCGCGCATTGCACTGTGGCGGCGTCGAGCCTGGCGACGACGTGGTAGAACTTGGTTTCGTCCGTCATCACCCTTGCGAGCGCGAACTGTGCCTCAGCCTGCTTGAACCACGAGTTCGGGTCGTCCTGCCAGAATTCTGGGAGCTTAATGGCGACGGCGCTTGCTTGGGCCGCCTCCGACGAGTCTGCAATGGGAGAACGCCTTTCGTCCATTCTCACGTCTGGTCACCAATGTGGGGAACGTGAAATGAAGAAGCTGAGTGATTTTATAAACCAGATTTAATGTCGGCTTCCCATCCCCAACATGTCTCATCCCAAGGCAGAAGCAGAAAGAGGCTGATCGCAGTCAGACCCCCATACTTATGCATCACACAACAAAAGCCACATCATTATGCATTACACCACAAAAGCTGACTTCACATGTCCTTGTCATATCCTTCCGATGTCCTCCCATTCCTTCGCCTGACCCCCGGGGGTCAGGAAGTCTTTTCAGGTCTGCACCGCCACTCCTCCATCTCCTCGTTGCTCTCTGCAGGCGGTGGAGACTCATTGTCCTCTTCTGAGACGTGAGGTCATTCCACCCATGTAATTACAACACATCCCCCTGTGTCTATCATATGCGGAAATGGATACATGAACTACACAACATAATTATCTTGCCCGAGCCAGGTCTCTGTGAGGGATAGTAGATCAATCTGATGATCGATTAATAGATCATGAACCAGAAGAGACTTAGAAGTTAGAGACCTAATGTTTAATAGACCACATTTAATTTTTAAATTTTGGGGAGGAACAGAAGCCAATTTATTAATTTTAGGGATTTGAGGCTGGATTTGAATTTTACCAACATTTTGTTTAATCAATTTGGGATGTTTATGCATTCTATTTTTATTAACTTTTTTATTAACTTTGGAGGGAGCAGAAAAAGGTTCTCTAAGGGAGGAGACAGAGGCAAAGTTGAAAGGTGGTGGATGAGGAGGAGCTGCAGAAGTGCATGTGTTTTTCAAGTTGTGTTGTATTTGTCCTGGGTTACAATATTTAGGGCAATGGGAGACAGACACAGTCTCTGAAGGATTATAAATCAAAGGCTGATCCAAACGGTAAAGACCACCTGAATTGATGGGATCGATACAAGAAGTAGGAACAGAACCAAAAAAGGGCAGTTTGGCAAACCCAGAAGCTTCAGAGCGAGTAAACACACCAAGTCCCAGTCACTGTACCAAAAAACACCGAATGGAATGGAATAGATTGTCTCTTAAAACACATGCACCAAGTCTATTTGGGTGGATGCCATCAGGCCTCAAAAGTGATGGGCGGTTCCAAAATAAGTTAAAATTGTCAACAAAACCAATGTTAAAAATAAGACAAGTAAAACACAGCCAAGTATTAAGACTGAGAGTTCTGCTAAAATGATTGCAGCCTCGTCTGAGAGGTGCCAAAGGCCCAGAGATGAGCGCACATCTGCCACAGTTCATAAGAGTGGACAGAAGGCTCCTGAAGTCACTCTTTAAAATCTCCGACGTTTCATCTGGGATGTTATTGCATCCCACATGCACAACGACAGTTTGTATGTGGGGGAATTCATTTAGCAGGTCAGGGATAAGAGCCTGCGATGGACTGGCGATCTGTCCAGGGTGTACCCTGCCTCTCGCCCAAAGATGCTGGGATAGGCTCCAGCCCCCCCGCGACCCGAAAGGATTAAGCGGTAGAAGATGGATGGATGGATGGGATAAGAGCCTCAATGTCAGAGACTCTAGCCCCGGGAAGAAATCGAGTGATGCAGTACCTGCTTCTGACATTCCTCATGATCGAGTCACCAATTACCAGCGTCGTCTGGGGAGGTTTTGTCGGTGGATTCTGACGAGGAGAGTAATTTTGTAGAGGGTGATGTTGTTGTTGCAAAGGCGGGGTGATGCACTCTCTTCTGTCTGGAGCTGGTGTGTAATTTAACACATCCAGGGTGGTCTTTATCCGGGGTTTGCGGACATGAGCCTCCGCTGAAGGAGAGGAGGGAGGACGAGGGGCATCCACGGGCGGACGTCCAGCGTCCAGGTGGGGAAAATCCTCCAAGGAAAGGATATCAAATGTGTTTTCCAAGGACACGGGAAGAGAAGAGGCGCGGCCCTTTCTGGTTGATCGACGATGGTTGTTAGCTGGTTGAACCAAGGTCCAGGGCACGCATTGAGGATGAGAGGAACCAACTGAGGCTTTGGGTTTAGCCCCGAGATGAAGCCAGTGTTTATTGTTATGGTCATGGACGTCTGCAGAGGCTGGAGCAGGGGTGGAGGTGGATGGAGAAGCGCTGAGCTCACCCAAGTAAGTAGCCGTCTCTGCCAGCTGCGAGTCAGTAGCCGGAGCTGATGTTTGCCCGAGAATGATGGTGTCGAGGTGGTCTTCGGCCTCCCGAATCCTATAAAGGTTGGAGAGCCTCGTTTCCAACTCAGAGACCTTACGAGGAGAGATAAACAGCGGGCACATGTCAGAGAAGGAGCCATGGCGTTCCAGGCGCTGAGATGGATGGATAGCCCGCCAGCTAGCCAAAAACAGCTAAAATAGCTAAAAACAAGTTAGCTGAAAGTTAGCTAAAAACAGCTAAAAGGCTAAAAACAGGCTAGCAGGAAGCCTAGCCCGGTAAAAAGCAGCCCAGCCAGAGATCGGACCTACTCGCACGTCCGAACGGGCTTTTAGACAAGGCCAATACCGAACTAACAGCAAACAAAGACTAGTAACAACAAACAGAGATAAAAAATTAAAAATGAAATCAATAAAAAATTATTAAAAATATCTTCCTACCTGCCTCAGAGACTACAGATGGAAATTAGTGAGAACGCTGTAATCTGGTACAGAGGATCTTTGCCCTGTGCTTAATGTTTTTGTTTTTTTTCCTGTACATAGTCCCTGACAAATAAACCAATAAATTAACTAAACTAAACATAATGCCTGGTATTCACGCCAAAGAGTTCAATCTTTGTCTCATCAGACCAGAGAATTTGGGTGGGGTGGAGGTGGATGGGGAAGCGCTGAGCTCACCCAAGTAAGTAGCTGTCTCTGCCAGCTGCGAGTCGGTAGCCGGAGCCGATGTTCGCCCGAGAATGATGGTGTTGAAGTGGTCTTCGGCCTCCCGAATCCTATAAAGGTTGGAGAGCCTCGTTTCCAACTCAGAGACCTTACGAGGAGAGATAAACAGCGGGCACATGTTGGAGAAGGAGCCATGGCGTTCCAGGCGCTGAGATGGATGGATAGCCCGCCAGCTAGCCAAAAACAGCTAAAATAGCTAAAAACAAGTTAGCTGAAAGTTAGCTAAAAACAGCTAAAAGGCTAAAAACAGGCTAGCAGGAAGCCTAGCCCGGTAAAAAGCAGCCCAGCCGGGGATCGGACCTACTCACACGTCCGAACAGGCTTTTAGGCAAGGCCAATACCGAACTAACAGCAAACAAAGACTAGTAACAACAGAGATAAAAAATTAAAAATGAAATCAATAAAAAATTATTAAAAATATCTTCCTACCTCAGAGACTACAGATGGAAATTAGTGAGAACGCTGTTATCTGGTACAGAGGATCTTTGCCCTGTGCTTAATGTTTTTGTTTTTTTTCCTGTACATAGTCCCTGACAAATAAACCAATAAATTAACTAAACTAAACATGATGCCTGGTATTCACGCCAAAGAGTTCAATCTTTGTCTCATCAGACCAGAGAATCTTATTTCTCATGGTCTGAGAGTCCTTCAGGTGCCTTTTGACAAACTCCAGGCGGGCTGCCATGTGCCTCTTACTAAGAAGTAACTTCCGTCTGGCCACTCTACCATACAGGCCTGATTGGTGGATTGCTGCAGAGATGGTTGTCCTTCTGGAAGGTTCTCTCTCCACAGAGGAATGCTGGAGCACTGACAGAGTGACCATCGGGTTCTTAGTCACCTCCCTGACTAAGGCTCTTCTCCCCCCATTGCTCAGTTTAGATGGCCAACCAGCTCTAGGAAGAGTCCTGGTGGTTCTGAACTTCTTCCATTTATGGGTGATGGAGGCCACTGTGCTCATTGGGACCGTCAAAGCAGCAGAAATTTTTCTGTACCCTTCCCCAGATTTGTGTCTCGAGACAATCCTGTCTAGGAGGTCAACAGACAATTCCTTTGACTTCATGCTTGGTTTGTGCTCTGACATGCACTGTACACTGTAGGACCTTATATAGACAGGTGTGTGCCTTTTCAAATCATGTCCAATCAACTGAATTTACCACAGGTGGATTCCAATTAAGCTGTAGAAAAATCTCAAGGATGATCAGTGGAAACAGGATGCACCTGAGCTCAGCTTTGAGCTTCGTGGCAAAGGCTGTGAATACTTACGTACAGTGGATATAAAAAGTCTACACACCCTTGTTCAAATGCCAGGTTTTTGTGATGTAAAAAATTTAATTTAAAGTGACCTATAACCTGTACAACCCAATTGAGAAACAAACTGAAATCTTTTAAGGGGACAAATAAAAAACTTACAATAACCTGTTTGCATAAATATGCACACCCTTAAACTAATACTTTGTTGAAGCACCTTTGGCTTTTATAACAGCACTCAGTCTTTTTGGGTAGGAGTCTAGCAGCGTGGCGCATCTTGATGTGGCAATATTTGCCCACTCTTCTTTGCAAAAACACTCCAAATCTGTCAGATTGTGAGGGCATTTCCTCTGCCTAGCCTTCTTCAGATCACCCCACAGATGTTCGATCGGATTCAGGTCTGGACTCTGGCTGGGCCATTCCAAAACCTTAATCTTCGGGTGAAGCCATTCTTTTGTTGATTTGGATGTGTGCTTTGGGTTATTGCCGTGCTGAAAGATGAAGTTCCTCTTCATCTTCAGCTTTCTAACAGAAGCCTGAAGGTTTTGTGCCAACACTGACTGGTATTTGGAACTGTTCATAATTCCCTCTACCTTGACTAAGGCCCCAGTTCCAGCTGAAGAAAAACAGCCCCAAAGCATGATGCTGCCACCACCATGCTTCGCTGTAGGTATGGTGTTCTGTTGGTGATGAGCAGTGTTGTGTGTGTGCCAAATATACCTTTTGGAATTATGGCCAAAAAGTTCAACCTTGACACCTCTGTTTTGTTTCTGTCACAACCTCTGTTTTGCTCAGGTTCATTTCATTATGCATGCGTGAACAACACACTTCTGTATCCTGCCTTGTCTAGCCTGTATTTTGCCTGAGTCTTTTTGTTGCAGCTTCCGAGCTGTGCATTTATTTTCTGTTAAGCCCTCGAGCTGCGTCTGACAGGCCAGCTCTCAATAAATTCAGTGAAACACTTGTCCAACATTTGGGTCCAATCCCTACTTAACCGTGACAAGAACGGTCCAAGCAATTCAGAGAAAAGATCACTGAAAAGTACAAGACAGGAGATGGCTACAAGAAGATTTCCAACTCACTGGGCATCCCATAGAGTTCAGTTAAATCCATCATTAAGAAATGGAAGCAGTATGGCACTTGTCTAAATCTGCCTAGAGCTGGCCATCCTCACAATCTGAGTGATCGAGCAAGAGGAAGACTGGTGAGGGAGGCCACTAAGACACCTGCAACCACTCTAAAGAAGTTGAGAGCTTCAGTGGCTCAGATGGGAGAGACTGCACCTGCAACAACTGTTGCCCGGATTCTTCACCAGTCCAAGCTGTATGGAGAGTGGCAAAGAGAAAGCCACTGTTGAAAAAAATCTCACATGAAATCTCACCTGGAATTTGCCCAGAGGCATGTGGGAGACTCCAAGGTCAACTGGAAGAAGGTTCTTTGGTCTGATGAGACAAAAATTGAGCTTTTTGGCCATCAGACTAGACATTATGTTTGGCGATGACCAAACACTGCACATCACCTACAAACACACCATCTCCACCATGAAGCATGGTGTGGCAACATTGTGCTCTGGTGATGTTTCTCAGCAGCAGGCCCTAGAAGGCTAGTAAAGTTAGCGGGGAACATGAATGCAGAAAAATATCACCAAATCCTGGATGATACTCTGATTCAATCTGCAAGAGAACTATGACTTGGGAGATTTATTTTCCAGCAAGACAACAGCCCTAAACATACAGCAAAAGCACACAGAAATGGTTCAAAGGCAACAAGGTGAATGTTCTGGCGTGGCCAAGTCCAAGCTCAGATCTCCAATTTGCGGCTGGATTTGAAAAGAGCTGATCACCCCCGATCCCTGAGCAACCTGACAGAGCTTGAGCTGTTTTGCAAGGAAAAATGGAGAAAAATTGCAGTATCCAGATGTGCCAGCCTGATTGAGAAATATCCACACAGACTCAGTGCTGTGATTGCAGCCATAGCTGCAGCTACTAAATAGTGACCCAAAGGAGGTGAATACTTACAGTGGGGAAAATAAGTATTGAACACATCAACATTTTTCTCATTAAACTGCCATCAAGTGGAGGAGTTTAAGTATCTCGGGGTCTTATTCACGAGGAAAATGGAGTGAGAGATTGGCAGACGGATCGGAGCAGCCTCTGCAGTGATGTGGATGTTGTACCAGTCTGTTGTGGTGAAGAGGGAGCAAAGCTCTAAGGCAAAGCTTACCGGTCAATCTACGTTCCAGCGCTCACCTATGATCATGAGCTTTGGGTAATGACTGAAAGAATAAGATTGCTGATGCAAGCGGCTGAAATTAACTTTCTTCGCAGGATGGCTGGACTCACCCTTAGAGATAGGGTGAGGAGTTCAGTCATCCGGGAGAGGCTCAGAGTAGAAGCGCTGCTCTTCTACATTGAAAGGAGCCAGTTGAGGTGGTTTGGGCATCTGATCAGAATGCCTCCTGGATGCCTCCCAGTTGAGGTGTTTTGGGCATGTCCCACTGGGAGGATACCCCGGGGCAGACCCAGGACTCGCTGGAGAGACTACGTCTCCCAGTTGGTCTGGGAACGCCTTGGTATCCTCTCTGAAGAGCTGGAGCAGGTGGCTGGGGAGAGGGAAGGCTGGGCTTCTCTGATTAAACTGCTGCCTCCACGACCCGGAACTCCGGAAAAGCAGTAGATGGATGGATGGATTGATGGGTGGATGGATGGGTGGATGGATGGATGGATGGATGGATGGATGGAAGGAACTGCAATAAATATAATAAATGTAGTATAAAGTAGTTGGATGCTGAAGGTGTATAAAGGGACTGTGCAATGGCAGAAATGTGTGATTTTATGTGTGTACAGTGGTGTGAAAAAGTGTTTGCCCCCTTCCTGAGTTCTCATTTTTTTTATATGTTTGTCACACTTAAATGTTTCAGATCATCAAACAAATTTAAATATTAGACAAAGATAACACAAGTAAACACAAAATGCAGTTTTCAAATGAAGGTGTTTATTATTAAGGGTAAAAAAAAATCCAAACCTACATGGCCCTGTGTGAAAAAGTGATCCCCCCCAGTAAAGCATAAATTAACTTTGGTTTATCACATCTTTGGAAAGCTGAGTTCAATTTCTCTAGCCACACCCAGGCCTGATTGCTGCCAC
Source organism: Pholidichthys leucotaenia (assembly GCA_020510985.1). NCBI lineage: Eukaryota > Metazoa > Chordata > Actinopteri > Cichliformes > Pholidichthyidae > Pholidichthys > Pholidichthys leucotaenia. The sequence continues at coordinate 89,739,513 of CM035840.1, read as the reverse complement.
ACCTGTTCTCAATCAAGAAATCATTTAAATAGGACCTGCCTGACAAAGTGAAGTCAACCAAAAGATCCTCAAAAGCTAGACATCATGCTGCAATCCGAAGAAATTCAGAAACAAATGAGGAACATGCTCTCCAGCCACTAGCTAGCCACTAGCTATGGCTACTATCTCTCTTTCCTCTCCTCCTCTGGTGTGCTCTCTCTGTCAGATGTTTAGCTACACCTCTGCCTCTTTTAGTGATAATGGTAAATGTAATAAATGTTGTCTTTTTGAGGCGCTCGAGGCGAGGTTGTCTGATTTGGAATCCCGGCTCCGCTGCATTGAAACACCGTCTGCGCCAGTTAATCTCGACGGACGTCCCTTAGCTGCAGCAGAGCTAGCTAGCTTAGGCCCCCCTGTCAGCGGTTCCCCGGCTCTCCTCAGCAGCGAGGAGACTGGGTGGGTGACGGTGAGAAGGAAGCCTAGTCGCAAAGCCCCGGTACACCACCAACCTGTTCACGTTTCTAATCGTTTTTCCCCGCTCAGCGACACACCCGCTGAGGAAAAAACTCTGATCATTGGCGACTCTGTAGTCAGAAACGTGAACCTAGAGACTCCAGCGGCCATAGTCCAATGCATTCCTGGGGCCAGAGCAGGCGACGAGTCAAATCTGAAAATGCTGGCTAAAAGTAACTGTAAATATTCCACAATTGTTATTCACGCCGGCATTAATGACATCCGTCTCCGGCAGTCGGAAGTCACGAAACTTAATATAGAATCGGTGTGTGACTTTGCAAAAACGATGTCTGCCACTGTAGTATTCTCTGGGCCCATCCCCAATCTGACCAGTGATGACATATTTAGCCGCTCGTCATCCTTGAACCGCTGGCTGTCTGTGTGGTGTCCTAAAAATGACGGGGGCTACATTGACAATTGGAGCTGTTTTTGGGGAAAACCTGGTCTTATGAGATGAGACAGCATTCATCCCACTTTGGATGGTGCTTCTCATTTATCTAACAATCTGGCATCTTTTTTATCCAAATTTCCAAAACCCTGACTACTCAGAGTTGGGACCAGGAAGCAGAGTCGCAGTCTTACATGCCTCTCTGCAGCTCCTCTTCATCCGCCACCCCTCAACTAAGCCCCTGTCTTCCCCATCAGAGAATCGTTGTCTGCTCCCTTCAAAGTAAATAAAAATATAATGCATAAGCATCCCAAAGTGATAAAGCAAAATATTGGTAAAACTCAAATTAAACATAAAGCCTCTAAATTGAATGAATTGGCCTCTGTTCCTCCTCATAATTTAATAATTAAATGTGGTTTATTAAATATTAGGTCTCTAACTCCCAAGTCTCTGTTAGTCCATGATCTGTTAATTGATCATCAGATTGATATAATTTCCCTTACAGAGACTTGGTTAGGGCAAGAGGATTATGTTGGTTTAAATGAATCAACTCCCTCTGGTTATTTAAACTGTCAAAATCCCAGAAGTTCTGGTCGTGGAGGAGGAGTAGCAACAATTTACCATTCCAAATTACTAGTTAATGTAAAGCAAAAAACATGTTATAATTCCTTTGAGGGCCTGGTCCTCAGTAATGGGCACTTTAGCAATTTTAGGTTAAACCCAATTTTATTTTCCATAGTTTATTATCCCCCATCAACCTACTCAGAATTTTTATCCGAATTTGCTGATTTCTTAGCTGATTTAGTGCTGAAATCTGATAGAATAATTATAGTAGGGGACTTTAATATACATGTAGATGTAGATAGTGACTGCCTTAATGTGGCATTTAATTCAATATTAGACTCGATTGGGTTTTCTCAGAAAGTAGGAAATTCTACTCATTACCTCCACCATACATTGGACCTTGTTCTGACATATGGCATAGAAATAGAAAATCTTGTAGTGTCTCCTCATAACCCTGTACTGTCAGACCATTGTCTGTTAACCTTTGATTTTACTATTTCTGACTATTTGGCTCCTAAAGAAAAATATTATTACAGTAGATGCCTCTCAGATGATGCTGTTACCAAATTTATGCAGATTGTTTCCTCTATGCCATGTGTCAACACAATGGAAATAAGCTATAGACAGCTTGCTCCTTCTGTAACTGATAACATGGCGGATAGTGTTTCAGCTTCTCTGCATCAGACTCTAGACTTGGTGGCCCCCTTAAAAAAAGAAAAAGTCTAATCAGAGATTTCTAACTCCTTGGTTCAACACAGAAACTCGTAGCTTAAAACAGAAGACTCATCAATTAGAAAGAAAATGGCGCTCCACTAATTTAGATGAAATCTATTTAGCTTGGAGAAATCATCTTTTAATTTATAAAAAATCTCTTAGAAAAGCTAGAACGAGTTATTACTCTGCATTAATAGAAGAGAACAAGAATAATCCCAGGTTTTTTTTCAGTACTGTAGCCAGGTTGACAAAGAGTCAGGACTCTGTCAATCCTAGCATTCCCTTAGAGCTTACTAGTCAGGACTTTATGAACTTTTTCAATAATAAAATTTCATCCATATAAGGCCATATGGCAATATAAGCTGCGGCTTCAGCCATCACCCATATCGGATAACTCACGTGGAATTGTTTAGTAGAAGGAGTCTTTGCCTAATTTGACCTTGTTGTTATATTATACAGTTTCTTTTAACCTGTACTGTATTATCCGAAATAAATTCATTCATTCATTCATTCATTCATTCATTCATTCATCCATCAGAGATAAAATCAATCAGATTCTTCCCACAGTTAACTTAAATACTGTAACTACTACAACTCCTTCTATTGATGTCTGTCTTGATGAGTTTACTCCAATCGACCTTTGTGAGTTAGACAAAATAGCTTCCTCATCCAAACCTTCAACTTGTCTTTTAGACCCTATTCCTACCAGGTTATTTAAAGAAGTCTTCCCACTTATTGGTAGCTTTATTCTTCATATAATCAATTCTTCATTAACTTTAGGCCATGTACCGCAGGCTTTTAAAACGGCTGTAATTAAACCCTTACTCAAAAAGCCAACGCTAGATCCAGGAGCTTTAGCTAACTATAGACCAATCTCTAATCTCCCTTTCATTTCAAAAATCTTAGAAAGAGTTGTTGCTACGCAATTATTTGACCACCTGCAGGGAAATGGTTTACTTGAAGAGTTTCAGTCTGGGTTTAGAATCCATCATAGTACTGAAACAGCCTTAGCGAAGGTCACTAACGACCTCCTCATTGCATCTGATAATGGACTAGTTTCTGTACTTGTCCTTTTAGACCTTAGTGCAGCTTTTGATACTATCGATCATAATATTCTACTTGATAGATTAGAACACTATGTTGGACTTAATGGAACTTCGTTGCAGTGGTTTAGATCTTATTTATCTGATAGGTTCCAGTTTGTTCATGTAAATAATGAGTTTTCTTTCAACTCAAAGCTCAGTCATGGAGTTCCACAGGGATCTGTGCTAGGCCCGACTCTTTTTAGTTTATATATGCTTCCGTTAGGCAACATTATTAGAAAGCACTGTATACATTTTCATTGTTATGCTGATGACACACAATTATACCTGTCAATGAAGCCAGATGATAGTAATCAATTAGCCAAGTTAGAAGCCTGTCTTAAGGAAATCAAAGCTTGGATGACTTGTAATTTCCTGCTATTAATTCAGATAAGACTGAAGTCATTCTTGTTGGTCCAAAAAAACCTAAGAAATTCCTTTCCAAATCAAACTTTTAGTTTGGATGCGGTTACTCTTTCTCTTAATAGCTCTGTGAGGAACCTTGGAGTTATTTTTGATCAGGATTTGTCCTTCAATTCACATATTAAATTTGTTTCTAAGACTGCCTTCTATCATTTGCGTAATATTGCCAAGATTAGGAGCATCTTGTCTCAGAGTGATGCTGAGAAACTGATCCATGCTTTTGTTAGCTCGAGATTAGATTATTGTAATTCTTTATTATCAGGCTGTCCTAAAGCATCTTTAAAAAGTCTTCAGCTGATCCAAAATGCTGCAGCAAGAGTTTTAACAGGTACTAGAAAGAGAGATCATATCTCTCCGGTTCTGGCCTCCCTTCATTGGCTTCCCATAGAGTTTAGAATTAAGTTTAAAATCTTCTTACTTACAAAGCTCTAAACAATCAGGCTCCTTTTTATTTAAAAGATCTGATACTACCGTATTATCCTAACAGAGCACTACGCTCCCAAAATGCAGGATTACTTGTAATACCTAGAATCTCCAAAAGTACAATGGGAGGCAGAGCCTTCAGTTATCAAGCTCCTCTCCTGTGGAATCAGCTGCCAATCTGGATTTGGGAGTCAGACTCGATCTCTGTTTTTAAGAATAGGGCTAAAACCTACCTTTTTGATATAGCCTACAATTAGGGAGGGATCATGTGTTTCTGAACCCTCCCTTAGTTATGCTGCTAATAGGTTTAGTCAGCCGGGGGACCTCCAGTAATGCACTGGGCCTCACTCCTTTTCTCACTCTCAATGAAATATTTTTTTTGCTAGTCATTAACATTTGTTTGTTCTCTCCCATAGATTGAGTCCCCATCGTGCTGTTTGCTCTTTACATGTCTGTTCTTTTCTTCTTCTCTATCCCCTCACCCCCCAGCCAGTCGCAGCAGATGACTGCCCCTCCCTGAGCCTGGTTCTGCTGGAGGTTTCTTCCTGTTAAAAGGGAGTTTTTCCTGTCCACCGTTGCCAAGTGCTTGCTCACAGGGGATCGCCTGATTGCTGGGGTCTTTCTGCAACTGTGGGGGTTCCCCCTACAGTTGATAGTGCTATGAGATGACTGTTGTTGTGAAATGGCGCTATATAAATAAAGTTGAATTGAATTGAATTGAAATTGAATTGAACAAAGTAATTGAGAGCTATCAATCTGGAAAAGGTTATAAAGCCATTTCTAAAGCTTTGGGACTCCAGCAAACCACAGTGAGAGCCATCATCCACAAATGGTGAAAACATGGAACAGTGGTGAACCGTTCCAGGAGTGGCCAGCCAACTAAAATTACCCCAAGAGTGCAGTGACGACTCATCCAAGAGGTCACAAAAGACCCCACAACAACATGCAAAGAACTGCAGGACTCACTTGCCTCAGTTAAGGTCAGTGTTCATGACTCCACCATAAGAAAGAGACTGGGCAAAACTGGCCTGCATGGCAGAGTTCCAAGACAAAAACCAATGCTGAGCAAAAAGAGCATAAAGGCTCATCTCAGTTTTGCCAGAAAACATCTTGATGATCCCAAGACTTTTGGGAAAATACTCTGTGGACTGACAAGACAAAAGTTGAACTTTTTGGAAGGTGTGTGTCCCATTACATCTGGCGTAAAAGTAACACAGCATTTCAGAAAAGGAACATGATACCAACAGTAAAAAATGGTGGTGGTAGTGTGATGGTCTGGGGCTGTTTTGCTGCTTCAGGACCTGGAAGACTTGCTGTGGTAAATGGAACCATGAATTCTGCTGTCTACCAAAAAATTCTGAAGGAGAATGTCTGGCCATTTGTTCGTGACCTCAAGCTGAAGCGCACTTGGGTTCTGCAGCAGGACAATGATCCAAAACACCCCAGCAAGTCCACCTCTGAATGGCTTAAGAAAAACAAAATGAAGACTCTGGAGTGGCCTAATCAAAGTCCTGACCTGAATCCGATTGAGATGCTGTGGCCTGACCTTAAAAAGGCAGTTCATGCTGGAAAACCCTCCAAATGTGGCTGAATTCCAACAATTCTGCAAAGATGAGTGGGCCAAAATTCCTCCACAGTGCTGTAAAAGACTCATTGCCAGTTATTGCAAATGCTTGATTGCAGTTCTTGTTGCTATGGATGGCCCAACCAGTTATTAGGTTTAGGGGGCAATCACTTTTTCACACAGGGCCATATAGGTTTGGATTTTTTTTCTCTTAATACTTCATTTAAAAACTTCATTTTGTGTTTGCTTGTGTTATCTTTGTCTAACATTTAAATTTGTTTGATGATCTGAAACATTTAAGTGTGACAAACATACAAAAAATGAGAAATCAGGAAGGGGCAAGCACTTTTTCACACTTTTTCAAACTTCATAGTATGAAGCCCATTCCATTAGTTTTCCCAAGCGCAATTTTACCAGGTAGTTGCCAGAAGTTATTGAATGGCCCAGCCCCAGGAGTCAGAATTCTGACAATAAATGTGTTCCAGCACAACATTTTCACAAAGTTGGAAAACTAGAATTGATGCTTCCATGGAAGCCTCTATTATGCTCGTTCTGCTGGAAGTGCTAATAGGTATAACTTATTTGCGCTTCTACCTACTGTTGATGCTGGGTGCTATCATTTTGAATCACTTACTCTTCCTAAATTTGGGTATGGTGCAGGCTGTCTGATTTATACAGTCAGAAATCGAACATCAGAGGGTATGGTGTTTGAAAAGTTCCAGTGACTAACTGGGAAAATCCAGAAAAATCCTGGAATACACTGTGAATGGGCCTTTAATCATCTGTTATTTTAAAAAAAAACAAAAAAACAAAACAACAACTTGGTTTTAGCCAGGAAATAATTCTTCAGAACAATAATTTATTTTGTGACAGTGTCTTCAGAATAGATAGTATTAATCTGGTATGTTTTGTCATGGCGGGAGAAACCAGAGTCCCTCGGGGAAAACTGTGCAAGCACTGAGGAGAGCATGCAAACCCCAAACTGAAAGGTCTCAACCATCCAAAGCCAGCATCCTATTGCTGTGAGGCAACAATGCAGCCCAACTGTGCTGGCTGTTTGAAGATGACACAAAGGATTTGGACCAGAAGAGCAAACAACCCTGCCATTTTAAATCAAGAAGTCATACAGCATCTCTAGAAAAGCAAAATAACCACAACATACTTGAATGTTTCCTTTCATCCTCCCTCTGCCTTGGCCTGCTCTCTTTTAGCCTTCTAGTCCATCCTGCCACCACCCCTTTCTGTATCTCCTTTGCTTCCTTCTCACTCACACATTTAAAAAAAAAAGTCACTCCTCTCTCTGAATGAGCTGCCCTTAGATTACTGGGGTTTGTGGAGGTCTATCAGAAACATGTGTGGAGGTTTGGAGGCGGCTGATGGGAAGTCCTTCTTCAAGCTGCTCAACCTCATTTCTCCCAAAGAGCTCAAGTCAGCGGGGAAGAAAAACTCTCACTGAGTTCAAAGACAGAAACTTATTGGCTTTTTATAGGATATTATTTTCCACTGAATGGATCAACATAAAAAACCCAGCACCCTAAAGCACTCTCTGTAAAACAGACACTAGCTGGAATGCTGGAAGATTCAACTTTGTTCTTGGCACAACATTAGGTTTTTGCTTATGATTCTTTGAGCAATTTTGTTTGTTTGGCTGCAAATTATACACTCAGATACATAACATGGAGTTTGCATTTTCAAATGGGGGATGAATAAACTAAAATACAATGAATACATATTCTTTAAAAAGAAACTTAGGATGCTTTTATTGATTCCGAGGTCTGTTGATGGAACATGTCTCATCCTATCAATGGTGATATGTGATTCTGGTTTCAGCTCCTGGTCTTCACAAGTACTCAAAAATATGTTACACTGCCACCTTGTGACTTAAACTGTATTATCTTACGCAGCAAAATGGCATTAGTGTGTAGCCTGTATTTTTGAACTCTACTGTTTTAACAAAATAAAACATTTAAACAAACAAACACAACTTGAGTGTAGGATGTGTCCTCATGTGTCTGTATTATGTGCCAAATATTTTTGTGGAGTTTTGCCGGCACCCAGAGGACACTGACAAGATTATGTGACCTGTGGTACCTGACAAAAGCCCAGGGCGCAACATATTGGGGGCTCTACCAAGATGTGAACCTGTGAACACCCAATAAAAGACCCGTTACACCTTGCTTTGAAGGGAGCAACATATTGCTTCTGCAATAGTAGATCATAGGTGGTTTTAAATATTTCATATTGTGACGTAGCAGGGTTCACACAAAGAAAGAGGAGCAAGATGGTTGTGATGAACAGGCTTTATTTACACACCACCAACCCCCAACCTCCACTTAGTACGCAGAGCAGTGGAGGTCATTCCCACAGACCTCTGTTTACATTACGGTTACACACACATGATACATCTTGCCCTAATCCTGCTAAACACTGCTGGGTCATTATAATGCAGTTATAATGACACAGCAGTATAACCCAGAAATAACACATTTAACACACACAGTAACGTTTCAAACTGGCAAAGCATGCTGGGAAATCCCTGGCCCCCTTAAAATGGCCCCGACGTTACACTGCCCCCCCCCCCCTGGACTGGTTTCTGTCCCCAGAAAAATTAAAGTCCAATTTAAAAGTCCAATACAAACTCATCCAGGTGTCGGGGCGGTCTTCGGCGCCGGTGGCCAACACGTACAGGCCCCCTAGTGTCCATCCGGGTCTCGGTCGGGGTATCGGGCCGGGATGGAAGCTCCGGTCCGTCCACCAGCGGTGCAGATGGCCGATACGGGGCGAGACGGTCACGATGAAGGACCACAACCCGGTCCCTTTTTCTAAGCCTCACCCTGTACACCACATCTGACAGTCTCTCCAGGACCACGCATGGCCCCGACCACTGGCTCGCCAGCTTCGGTGATTGTCCTCTCTTCCTCTCAGGGCAGAAAACCCAGACTCGATCCCCCGGTGCAAAGTCCCTCCCCTGGCAGCGGGAGTCGTATGCCCGCTTCTGCCGACCCCCTGCCGCTGCCAGGGCCTCTCGAGCCAGCTCGTGCACCGTGTGGAGACGTTCTTTCAAACAAAAAAAATAATCCAATCCGGGTTTTCCTTCCACCTCCGGCTCGGGGGGGCAACCGAATACCAAATCCACCGGTGTGCGCAGCTCGCGTCCAAACATGAGCGCCGCAGGGGTGCACCGGGTAGATTCCTGAGCTGCCGTCCGGTACGCCCACAAAACAAAAGGCAGGTGCAGGTCCCAGTCTCGCTGTCGCTGGTCCACTAGGATAGCGAGCTGGGTGGTGAGGGTCCGGTTGAATCGTTCGACCAGGCAGTCGCTCTGTGGATGCAGTGGGGTGGTCCGGGTCTTCCGGATGCCCAGCCATTTGCAGACCTCTCCGAAGACCTCCGCCTCGAAGTTCCGACCCTGATCGCTGTGCAGCTCCTCCGGTGCGCCAAAACGACAGAACATTTCATCCACCAGCTTTGATGCCGTCGTAGTGGCGCTCTGATCCGGGACCGCGTACGCCTCTGGCCACTTAGTGAAATAATCCATCGCGACCAGCACGTAGCGGTTCCCCCGGTCCGTGGTCGGGAAAGGGCCCAGGATGTCCACTCCCACTCGCTCCATCGGTGCTCCCACCCGGTACTGCTGCAGGGGAGCGTGGGATCGCTGAGTTGGTCCCTTCTGAGCTGTGCATGTGTCGCAGCGATGAACGTGGAGCTCCACGTCCTGATGACAGCCAGCCCAGTAGAACCGGGCCCGAAGGCGCTGCAGCGTCTTTGTCACCCCGAAGTGGCCCGCTCCTACCGCCCCATGAACCAGCTGGAGTACTTTGGGCCGGAGTCGACGAGGAACCAGCAGCTGCCAAATGTGCCGCTGCCCAGCTGGAGTCTGCCACTGTCTATACACCACGCCCTCGTGACAGCGGAGGTTGGCCCACTGGGAGTGCAGGGCCTTAGTCTCTGGGTCCAGCGGTGACACAACCTCCCAGGCGGGCCGCTGTCCTGCGTCCAGCCACTGCCGAACCCGCGAAATGACCGGGTCTCTGTCCTGCTCGCTCTGCAGCTGCTGCGTGCCAAGAACCTCTGTGACGTCATCGCTGGGGAGAACTGCCTGATAATCTGAGGAGGAGCTGTGCGTCGCTGCGTGATTCCTGCCCGCAGCGGCTCGGAGAGCGGCAGCCCGTGGGGCGATTTGGTCCCGATCTTCAGCCCGTTGACAGTGACGACACTCCTCTGTCGCGCAGGGGCGCCGAGACAGCGCGTCAGCGTTGGCATGGAGGCGGCCTGCCCGATGCACAATCTGGAAATTATAATCCTGCAGTGCCTCCAGCCACCTCGCCAACTGTCCATCCGGTTCTTTGAAATTTAACAACCAGGTCAGGGAAGCGTGGTCCGTCCTGAGCTGGAACCTCCCCCCGTACACATACGGGCGGAAGTGACGCAGTCCTTGAATGACAGCCAGCAGCTCTCTGCGGGTCACACAGTAATTTCTCTCGGCTCTGCTGAGAGTGCGGCTGAAGAAAGCGACTGCCTGCTCTCCCTGCTCTCCCTCCTGGGATAGCACCGCCCCGATGCCCTGGTTGCTGGCGTCCGTGTCCACAATGAAAGGGCGGCTCGGGTCAGGATACCGCAGGACGGGGGCTCTGATGAGCGCTGCGCGAAGCTGGCAGAAAGCAGCAGCGCAGCTGTCACTCCACTGGAACAGGCGTCCTTTCTGCGTCAGCTGATGCAGCGGGCTGGCAATGGTGGCGAAGTCTTTCACAAACTTCCTATAATAGGAGGCCAATCCAAGAAAACTCCTCAGTTCTCCAACGTTCCGCGGCACCGGCCAGTCTCTCACTGTTGCCACTTTTTCCGGGTCAGTGGCGACCCCCGCTGCGCTGACGACGTGGCCCAAAAAGGTGGTCTCTCGCCGGAACAGGTGGCATTTCCTAGGGTGTAACCGTAGCCCCGCCTGCTGGATGGCTCCCAGCACCTCTCGGAGATTTGACAGGGTGCTGTCAAAATCAGCTGCATGCACCAGCAGGTCATCCAGGTAAACAACGCAGCGACTCCGCGGCACGTGAGCCAGCACTCGCTCCATCAAGCGTTCAAAGGTGGCCGGAGCGTTGCAGAGTCCAAACGGCATCACTTTAAACTGGTACAGTCCCTGCCCGATGGAGAAGGCTGTTTTTTGGCGGGCCTCGGGTGACAGCTCTACCTGCCAATAGCCGCTGCGTAGATCCAGCGAGCTGAACCAGCTGGAGCCGGCGATGTGGTCCAGTGCGTCATCGATGCGGGGCAGGGGGTAGGAATCTTTCCTGGTGGCATCGTTCAGGCGTCGGTAATCCACACAGAACCGCCACGACCCGTCCTTCTTCTTGACCAGCACCACAGGCGCTGCCCAGGGGCTGTTAGAGGGCTCAATAACATCTGCCTCCAGCATTTCTCGCACTTTTTGTTCCGCCGCTGCCCGCCTTGAAAAGGGCAGCCGGCGTGGGTGGAGTCGAATCGGCCTGGCCTCACCGGTGTCGATCTCGTGCTGCACCAACCCGGTCCGGCCGCATTCCTCATCCTTCGCAGCAAAAACACCCACGTAATAGTCCAATAGCTCCCGCAGCTGGCGTCTCTGTTCCGGGTCCAGCCCGCTGCAGCTCCGCTGAAATAATTCCTCCACTGCCTGCTGCGTCTCCGCTGACACGTTGACCCCTCCCCTTGCTGTCCCTGTGTGTGCTCGTGCTCCCTCTGTCCGCGCTGGTGACGTCATCGTGTCCAGTCCTCGCGGTGACCTGCCTGGTCCGGTCTGTCTTGGCGATCCCTCGATCGTGCGTGCCCCCGTGTCCCTTCTCTGGGTTCTGCTGTGGAGCGTGATGGTCCGGTTTCCCAGCTGGAGGGAAGGTCCGGTGGTGTCGATCTTGGCACGCCAGGCTGTGAGCAGGTCTAGTCCAATAATACAGGGGTCTTGGATGTCAGCCAGCCAGAACGGGTGTCTTATGTTCTGACCGGCCACCCCCACCACCAGCACTCTCCGCCCCTTCAGTCGGGCGCGCTCACCGGTAGCTGTGGTGACACAGCGCTCGGTGGGTTCCCACCCCCGCGGAGCCGTCTTGCTCGTGCCCGGCAGTACGCCCGGTCGAACCAAGGAGATTGTAGAGCCGGTGTCAATCAGGGCCCGGATCGACGTCTTCCCCAAGCTGCACTGTAGATAGATCCCTGGACAGTGTCCAACTCGGCCCACGCGCGGTGCCGGCTCCTCGGGGGAAACATCTGCTGGAGGTGGCCTGTCCCCGTTCACGCCACCTCGCTCTAGTTTAACGCCGGCGAGGGGCCGGTTTGTCGTGGGGCGGGTGCGAGGCAGTATCGCGCGATGTGTCCCATCTCTCCGCAGCGGAAGCACCCTTCCTCGCGCCGCCGAGGCCATCTTCTCCGTGGACGCGCCGCTGTGGTCTGCCGTAATTCCTCCTCCTCCCCCTCGCTCTCCATCGTAGCCTGGTAGGTTCTCCGGCTGTGCGTTGCTGCTTCAGCGGTGCGATTTATTAGCGGCTCTGCCCGCTCTGCTTCTGCCACTGCAGTCTTCCAGTCGCTCGCGGCGTGGAGCCGTACGCGGCTCTGGAGCTGGGCCGGGCGGAGACCTTGGATGAAGCTCCGGAGGGCGAGCTTCTCTACTGCCTCCGGCGCGAACTCTGGGTAGCTGCGCCGGGTTAACAGCCATATATCTGCAGCATAGGCTCCTAATTTTTCCTGGTGGTTCCGGCGGCGGCGGGTCAGCTGTTCTTGGGCGTGCTCAGCGTCCGCTATTCTCCCAAATCGTCTCTGGAGCGCCCCTTGTAGTGCTGGCCAGCTGTGGTGCTCCCCGGGCCGGAGATCAGAGAGCGTGCAGAGGGCTTTCCCTTCCAAGGCCAGCGCGACCTGTACGGCGGTTTCCTCTGGTGACCAGCCGTTCAGCGCCGCAGTCAGCTCGACCTGTGTCAGGTAGTCATCTAATGTGGCTTCGCCGTTGAAACGGGGAATCTTGGCCCGCTGCCGAACAGGTGGGGTGGTCGTTTCCTGATCGATCGCCACCCTTGATCGCCGTGGGGTCGCCAGCCCGTGCTGTCCTAAGAAGGGTGGAACGTTTGCTCTGTTCTGCCCGCTCTGTCTTGAAAAAGACAGGAGGCGGGGTGCGCTGGCCCCGTCAGGTCCGCCGCTCCGTTCGTCCCGGCTCCGGGCTCCCGGTGGTGATGCCTCGGTCTCATCATCCATCATCAGCTGAGCAATGGCCTGCTCCAGCTGCTGGATCTCCATTCTGATTGCTTCCATTTGCTCCATCCCACTTCTGACACCAGTGTGACGTAGCAGGGTTCACACAAAGAAAGAGGAGCAAGATGGTTGTGATGAACAGGCTTTATTTACACACCACCAACCCCCAACCTCCACTTAGTACGCAGAGCAGTGGAGGTCATTCCCACAGACCTCTGTTTACATTACGGTTACACACACATGATACATCTTGCCCTAATCCTGCTAAACACTGCTGGGTCATTATAATGCAGTTATAATGACACAGCAGTATAACCCAGAAATAACACATTTAACACACACAGTAACGTTTCAAACTGGCAAAGCATGCTGGGAAATCCCTGGCCCCCTTAAAATGGCCCCGACGTTACACTATACAATAACAGTTTGGGTAGAATTTTGACTGAATAACGGTGCTTTGTAAAGATTCAAGAGTAAAAAGTCTTTTAATTAATTTAAATCTTAAGGTGAATCTAAAAATATTGCATCATTATCAGTCTCTGAAGTATAAAAATTACCTTTGCAATCAAAAAAATGCAGGGTAAAAACTTCAACATTTATAACTGAAGAATAAAAAAGTTAAAGGGTCAATGACTGCACTTTTCCCAAATTTTAACAGCTCATTAATGAAATGTTTGTGACATATTTTGGTCAAATTTTCTTTAATTATTGCAGCATAATTGTGAATCATCTTTTGCAGCCTTTTTTTTCAGAACAGCTAGTTTCAGTGCATGTCTCTTTAAATCTCTAAGACCACATTCAACACCACCCTCCCTCTTACATCACTATTGCTAATCTTAGCTGGCTAGTTTCTAGCTTGGACTGAGCCTTAGCCAATTAACATGAATGAATGAATAAATGAATCTTTATTTCTGATAGATTAAAAGTAAAGATTAAAAGAAAGGAACAGAATGATATAACAAAAGGGAAAGAAAAAAAAACATCTTACAAGGTCAAATTAAACAATAACTCCTCTGATCATACAGTTCAATATAAGTTATCCGAAATGGGTGATGGCTGAAGCCGCAGCTTATATTGCCCACCCATATTCCATCCAAGAATTCAAAAGAAAAACAAGAGCGATTACAGTTCAGAAGAAAGCAAAGACAAAACATGACAAAAATCTAAGCAACAACACAACACAGACTGAATATGACAATCCTTATGTGATTTTACATGCCATCTTGTATATATGTTTGGAGTATTTCTTCCTTTAGTTTTTGTTTAAATTGTCCAAGTGTTGCACATGATTTTAATTCAGGTCCAGAAGCGTTCCATAATGTGACTCCTTGCACTGAAACACAGTGTTGCTTGGTGGTTGTTCTCACTGAAGGTTTTTGAAATATACATGTTCCTCTGAAATGATATTGTTTCTCCCTTATTTGGAACAACTTTTGGATATTTGCGGGCAGTGATAGATTCTTCACTTTAAACATTATTACTGCAGTTTTAAAGTCAACCAGATCTTTCAGCTTGAGAGCTTTTGATTTAAGAAAAAGTGGGTTTGTTGGTTCCCTGTAAGCAGCTTTGCTTATTATTCTAATAGCTCTCTTCTGAAGTATAAAAACTGGATATATGTTTGTTTTATATGTATTTCCCCATACTTCAGTACAATATGTCATGTAAGGGAGTATTAATGAATGATACAAAGTATATAGTGTGGGTTGATTCAGCAAATATTTCACTCTGTGTAGTATTGTAATTGATTTAGATATTTTACCTTTAATATAATTAATATGTGACTTCCAACACAGTTTATTATCAATTATTACTCCAAGAAATTTAGTTTTGGATACCCTTTCAATCTCTACACCATTTACACTGAGTTTAGATACATACATACATACAGACATAAATTTGTCTTAAAAAATGAATGAAATAATGCATCACTGGTTGACAGGAGTGTGGTTTTAGTGGTTGAGAGGACATGACTGGTCTCTGAAAAACAATAAGCATAGAAACATTCGTGAATGAGTGGCTAAACTCAGTGTTGCCAACTTTTCAGAAAAGCTTGGAGTGAGATTTAGAGGGAATTGTGCACAAAGGAAACGAGGGAGTAGGGATGGAGTGAGCATGCATGTGCACAATATAAATGAAGAATGAAGTATATGGTCAAGTGTTGTTAGATGAACATGGATTCCAGTGGGGGTGACTAAAATTTACAGAAAACAGCAATCAAATCCGGCCAGACCTAAGCAGAGGCAAGCTATACTGCAATTACAATGACTGACTCCGACCGCCAACCACCGACACAAGATACATTACTAACTATGGATTGGTGAACCAGGTGGAAACAGGGGTGTCTATTAGGGTGAAATCTAAAGAAAATAATAATATAAACCACATTTGGGTAGCAAGCTCCTTAGTAACACTATTAGCTCATCTTTGGATCCCTGCACATCTACATGACAGACAGCTAGACATTCTGAAGCAAACCTAAAAGTTAAATAGCTTCTTGGAGAGAAAAACGATATAAAGGCTGTTTTGATATTTTTCCACTAATCATGTGATAGATACATTTCAGAAGGGTAAAGCCTATGAAAAACCTACAAAAACACATTTTTTTTAGTCAATGACTCCTTTAATCAAAAAGAAAATCCTTTCCAGTATCTTCCTCTCTCTCTCTCTCTCTCTCTCTCTCTCTGTGTGTGTGTGTGTGTGTGTGTGTGTGTGTGTGTGTGTGTGTGTGTGTGTGTGTGTGTGTTGGGGGGTTACTATTGAAGTTGTGCATTATTTAAAGTTCAAAAGAATTTATTTTAGAATGGATCAAGATTCACTGTGTAAAGCAAACCATTTTGGCTCTTTTCCCTGTAGGCCATCCTCTAAAAACTGAAAAAGCATCTGGATGGGATTACTGCATTCACTGCCTGAGGTGTTTGGCTGAGGTGACCAAAATAAGGACATTTCAAATGACTTTCACCAGTAATAACAAAATGTCATACGGCAGCATATACTATGAAAGGAGATATGAAGGTGAATTGTACTTCTTTTTTTTAAACACCGAAGAAATTCCAGTTCTGTTAAGTACTTGAGAATATAAGTAATGGGAAGGACAGGTAGCTCTTCAGTTCTGATCTAGCTGATGTACTATAAATAGAAAATGTTTGTGCATTAAACAAAGTATTTGTATACTATCACGTCTGCTATTAACTATGTTTCAAACAGTGAGGATTCTATGTAACTAATAGCAAATTCCTCTATTGCTCTCCTGGTGTAAATTCAATGGCTACTGTAGCCGTTTGATAAAAGCGCATGACATTTTCTGCTAATTAAGAGGCAATCTCGGCAGAGGTATGTGGCCCAATGAAGAAAATGTCCTCTCAGTCTCATGCTACAGAGCTGAGCCTGAGCATGAGAACAGGGTAGAATAGGAGTGGAAAAATCCACAGCATTTAGGTAAAGCCATGTCATAAAGGCAGCACTAATGAGGCGGAGGTTTTAAGAGGGGGAGAGAAAGAGGGAGGAAATGGTTTACATATGGATTTGAAAGTGCACAGGCATCACCACTATGTTGTGTATTTAATGAAGCACAATAATCCTGGTGAACGTGTTACTCCCCCGCTGCTGTTGTACTGCTCCTCCTCTTCCCACATTCACTTGATGTTATCTAAACTTATGGTATTCACAGAACTAACATTAAATTGTCATGGAAACATTTTTGATGGGATGATAGTGTTACGCAGCAAGATGGCTGCATCTCACATGGCACCGGCTACTAGCACTAAAACTAAAAATTTGAAGTTTATTTTGCGTCTTCTTTAAATTCAAAAGATGCATGACTTGTTTAGAAGCTACTCATGCTGCAGACTACTGCTAAAGTATATGTGACTGATTATTTGCCTTATACCATATTAAACATCATAATTATGGAGAATAAATGTCATATTCTGGGCTTTATCCCATGATCAAGCCCACACTTTATATCCCTTTATTGTTTTTTCTGTGTGTATGTATGATTATCACTTGCATTTATTGCACCCTCTGTGTTCCCCTGAGTCCTCTGTCATTGTCTTCTCTGTCATCCCCTGTCTGGTTCTGAGGCATTGTGTGTACCTGTTTATCTACTGTTCAAGCTCCTCATGTTTTCCGTACCCATAGCCACTCCCCTCTCTGTATTACTCCTGTATTGTTGTCCTGTTTTACGTGCATCCCCTGTCTGTGTTTGTCTGCACAGCCCCGCCCATCCCACCTCACCTGCAGCCACCTCCCTGCTTTCCCTGATTGTTTCCCCCAACTGTCTCTCATGTGATTATCTGTCTCAGTATATATGTGAATGTTCAGTGTCTGTCTGGTATGGTGTCGTCATCTATTTTTCCCTGCTGGCATCCTGTATCCTGAGTTTCCCAGTGAGTTTATTTATCATTCGTGTCTTGAGTTGTTTTCCAGCCCATGTGCTCTATTTTGTTTATTTATTTGTGTTTATGAATAAATCATCATGATACACTGGAGTTCTGTCTGCTATGGGAGTCCCTCTTTCCTGCCTGCCGGAGGTGCCCATGACAGTACGATGCCATCAGACACAGACTCCACAGACACAAACATTACAACCCTTGGCCTGGCTGAAGAGGAGCTGGAGGAGTGCCGACAGGTTCTACTGACAGACTGAACAGTTATTGGATTACAAACCCTGGCTACTCCTGGATTATGCATCCCAACTGTGTGAGGACCGGCTGGCCATGAAGGGCTCAGCTGGGAAGCGAGCATCAGCTAAGCACCACTCGGCACAGTGGTCCAAACAACCTCCTTCCATCTCCACAGCTCCGCAGCCATATCACGGACAGAGGGAGAGCTCTCTGTGTACATGGAAGCCTGAGCCAACGGTGAGACGTCCCCTGGCTTCCTCAAACCCAGCTACCTCTCCTTGCCATTCGTCTGCTCCAGTCCCAGCTCTCAGTTCCCCAGCTCCAACACAAGCCTCTCGAGCCCCACAGCCACCAAACAAGGACTCTGCGGGTATGGACACGGCAGCTCGCAGTTATAACGCAGAGGAACGGTAGGGGTTGGAGCTGCTCAGGGACTGTGTGGACAAGGCTCTTTCCTCTTGTACACCGGAGGAGGCTCTGAAGTATCTGGAGATGGCAGAGGAGACACTCCAGGCAACTCCCAGCCTGCAGAGGAAAACAGAGCTAATTGGTTACATTGTGTCCATACTGAAACACCAACGTGTCCACCACAAGCAGGTAAGAGGCTGTGTTCCAACATCCACAAATGCACCAATGATGAAGCGTCCCCGGGTTTGGACATCCCCAGCTCCTTGCCGTTCTTTCGCCTCCACTCCAGCCCCACACAGTGTTCCAACCCCGGAGGGCTCTCCCACATTGATTTCCAAAGCACCAGCATCACCTGTCACCACGTCTGGAGTGCCAGCTCCCACATCATCTGCCCTGGTGCCCTCGCCCGCCACTGCATGCCAGGTCACTGCATCTGCCATCCATCCAGTGTCCCCAGAGGTGGAAGTCACCTCTTCAGCAGCAGAATCACCTGGGACCCCACCAACAGTGGAGCAGGAGTTAAGGCAAGTACCTCATTTAGAATCATTAACATCTGCACTTAACCCTCTGAGTGTGTATGTTGCTGGACTGTGACATAACCCCTAGTGGTCAAGAGTGGTAAATATTTTTTGTCAATAAAATAGTTCAGATTTCCAAGGCTATAACTTGAAAGATGCAAGAGATAATAGCTTACTGTCAATTAGAAACATGTAAAATATGATCCAAAGTTTCAAATAGGAATAAATTTATGCACCTAATTTGCATAATGTCATGGCACCTCTTTAAATTCCATAACTCAGTCAAAACTGGACTTTGGATGTATTTACACAAAGAATGGTTCAGTCTTTTGACACCGTTTTTTTTTTTTTTTTTTTTTTTTACAGAGGTACCTCATCATCTTATCTTCAAAGTATATTAACAAGAAATCAATACATTTAAAAAAACAACAAAATAAGTCACTTACTGTTGTACAGTCTGTTGACAAAGGGGGGCTGGCGTGGTCGCTGTGTTTTCACCCATTATGGTCCTTATTTTGCATTCTGTCAGTAATATAAAATCTCTACCACATCTACAAAGTCTTATGATTATCCCACATAAATTTCGCTTGTATCCTGCGGCTATTTTCGGCGTACAAAGCCAAAAAAGTGATGTGACAATTGCGGACATATTAGCTTTCTGGGCTAAATGCTAAAACAGGAAAAGGAAATGAGGAGTTCTTCTTCTTTGGTGTATTATGTGTCATCCACTGAGTCCTCCAACGGATGTCTGTCACCTTTTGAAACTGGCAAATCAGTACAATCAGTGCAAATCCCCAAGGCAGGCGATCATGTCAGAATGAGAAGACAGGTGCAGTGCCGCGCTCTGCCACTAGGGGCACGAAAATTCTCACACTCAAAGAGTTAAAGAGTCTTGCCTTACTTCCAACGGGGGGACCAGTCACAACTCGTCTTCGCCAGTCATCTGCCTCAGCTGCGCGCACACCTGCGCCTCATCAATCACCGGCTATTTAACCCACTCGGCCCAGAGCTTTGGTCTGGAGCCGTCTGTTCGCCAATGCTCTCTACTCCCTGCGTAGGATCGTCTCTTCCCAACCAGCGCCATTCTCCTCCCAGCAAGTAAGCTGTATCGTTTGCTCACCTATCCTTCAGTCTTTCCCCTGTGCACAGGTGGTTCCTCCGGGCGGCGGATTCCTTCCATCCACGCCTCATCCTCGTCCTCTTCTCCCTCTCATCACCAAGCGTGCAGCAGGGTGCTGTCCTCCAGGCAGGAGCTACACTTGCCAACGCCAGCCACCGCTACACCTGTAAGTAAGCAACACCTTGTATATTAACCCTGCATGGTGAAGGTCCACTCATATCCCTGTCTCTGTTCTGTCCATAGGGTTGCCTGGCTGCACAGCGTGCCATTCTGCCCCCGGCGCTCCCTGTTCACCTGCAGTCCATTCACATTCCGCACACATGCATCCATACACACCTTGTTGCTGAATAAAGCCTTTGAATCTCACCTGAGCCTGTGTGCGTGTTCCCTGGGCCCGTGATTATGTCAGTACGGCTCCAGCAGGGCAGCCCAGCGGACAGCGGGCTCGCATGCCGACTTTCCACCCTCGAGACTCGGGTGGATTTAATCGCTCATCAACAACAAGTCATCCTTAATCAGTTAACTAGCATCACTCACCATTTGGATCGCCTGGATCCCCAGCAGGTGTTTCCTCCGGCTCATCCTAGCGGGCCAGCTCCCGCCACTCCCTCAGCTAGCCAGCCTAGCTCGGGACCGCCAACCCGGCTCACACCCATCCCCACACCCACGCGCTTTTACGGGAAGCTCGGTGAAGCACGCGGGTTCCTTCTGCAGTGTGAGTCGGTATTCCAGCTCGTCCCCGGGGACTTTCCCTCTGACCACAGCCAGATTGGGTACATTGCTAATCTCCTGGAGGGGCGAGCGTTAGCCTGGACTTACGCCGCCATGGCGAAGCCCAGCTACGCGAACCTGTCCTATACCCAATTCGTGCAAGATTTCTTTGAAGTTTTTGACCACTCGGATCGCGATAGCGTGCTGGCCGACCAGCTGCTGAACCTTCGCCAGGGTAGCCGGTCAGCGGCCGATTACGCTGTCGACTTCCGGGTGGCGGCGAAGGAGGTTGGCTGGGGCGAGGCATCTCTCTGCAGCATCTTCCTCCGCAGTCTAAGCTCTAGTCTGCGGGATGAGTTGGCCAGCCGGGATCTGCTGGGACGGTTGTCTGATTTAATCTCCTTTACAATCAGTTTGGATAACAGGCTGAGAGAGCTGGCCGCCGAGCGGAAGTCCTACAGTCGCTCGCGCGGAGCCACTGCCCGCACCTCTCAGCCTCGCCCCCTGGCGTTACCCGCTCCGGAGTCTGCCTACGAATCTGAGGCAATGCTGGTTGGGCAAACCAAGCTCCCCCTAGCGGAGAAACAGCGCCGCAGGGAGCTGGGTCTCTGCATGTATTGCGGGGACGACCAGCACTCCGTGGAGCGTTGCCCGATCAAGCCAAAAGGGGAGGTCCACGAGTCACTGTAGGGGGCCTCGTGGATGCAACCCAGTCAAATCCCCTCTCAAAATGCCTACTGCCCATTAAGTTCTGTCACAACTCCATCGGGCACCTCACTCATGCACTGGTAGACTCGGGGGCAGAACAGAACTTTATTTCCAAGAGCCTGTCAACCTGCTTGGGCATCCCATGTCAAGCATTGCCAGCCCCCCTCAATCTCATCACCCTCTCCCGTACGCCTTTGGAAAGGGTTACCCATCGCACCAAGCCACTGCCTGTCATCATCTCTGGCAACCATAGAGAGGACCTCAGCCTATTCGTCTTGCCCACCTCGGCTTCCCCCGTCATTTTGGGCTACCCGTGGCTGCGCCTTCACAACCCCGTGCTTGATTGACAATCCGGCAGCATCCCCTCTTGGAGTTCGTTCTACATGGGAACCTGCCTCCAGTCTGCCACATGCGCCCCGTCTGCTCCTCCTCCTGCCCCGGACTTGTCCCCGCCGGACCTCACCCTGGTGCCTCCGGAGTTCCACGATCTGGGGCTCGTCTTTAGTAAGTCCAAATCGCTATCTCTTCTCCCCCACCGCCCGTATGACTGCACCATAAACCTCAGCCCAGGGGCGCCGTTACCATCTGGCCGCCTCTACAGCCTGTCTGCCCCGGAGCGGGAGGCCATGGACACATACATCAGAGAGTCGCTCAGCGCTGGCATCATTCGCCCCTCCTCGTCCCCTCTCGGAGCTGTTTTTTTTTTCGTCTCCAAGAAGGATGGATCCCTTCGGCCATGTATCGACTTCCAGGCCCTCAACGACATCACGGAGAAGGACAGATTCACCCTCCCCCTTATGGATTCGGCCTTCAACTCCCTTCAGGGGGCCACCTGGTTTACAAAGCTGGACCTCCGCAGCGCGTACCACCTCGTCCGGATCCGGGAGGGCGATGAGTGGAAGACGGCGTTCCGGACGCCCAGCAGCCATTTCGAATACTTGGTCATGCCATTTGGGCTCACCAATGCTCCCGCCGTCTTCCAGCAACTCATCAACAACGTCCTGCAGGACTTCCTGGGGGTCTTCGTGTTCGTATACCTGGACGACATCCTGATCTTCTCC
Source organism: Pholidichthys leucotaenia (assembly GCA_020510985.1). Taxonomy (NCBI): domain Eukaryota; kingdom Metazoa; phylum Chordata; class Actinopteri; order Cichliformes; family Pholidichthyidae; genus Pholidichthys; species Pholidichthys leucotaenia. The sequence goes on along the minus strand of CM035840.1, from coordinate 89,717,509 downwards.
AGGTCTCGGGAGGAGCATCAGGCCCATGTGAGGCGGGTGCTGCAGCGACTTCTTGAAAACAGACTGTACGTTAAGGCAGAAAAGTGTGAATTTTTCACCAAGAAGACCTCTTTCCTGGGTTTCATCATCTCCCATGATCAACTTCTCCCCGACCCCGCCAAGGTCAAAGCGGTGGTCGAGTGGCCCACACCCTCCTCCAGGAAACAGGTGCAGCGTTTCCTTGGGTTCGCTAATTTTTACCGCCGCTTTGTGCCTAAGTACAGTGCTATTGCCACCCCTCTGACCCGCCTCACCTCCCCCAAGGTGCCGTTCCAGTGGACCGAAGAGGCAGCGTCGGCCTTTGAGACCTTGAAGAAGGAGTTTTCTTCCTCCTGGGTCCTGACCCAAGTTGACCCCTCGCTGCAGTGCTTGGTCGAGGTGGACGCGTCCGACACGGGGGTGGGGGCAGTTTTGTCTCAGCGTTCTCCGGTGGATGGGGTGGTTCGCCCCTGTGCCTTCTTCTCCCGGCGCCTGTCGGCTGCTGAGTGAAATTACGACGTCGGTGACAGGGAGCTCCTGGCAGTGAAGCTCACGCTGCAGGAGTGGCGTCACTGGCTGGAGGGGGCAGCACAGCCTTTTGTAGTCTGGACGGATCACAAGAACCTGGAATACCTGAGGTTGGCCAAGCATCTGAACGCCCGCCTGGCACGCTGGTCTCTGTTCTTCAGCCGCTTCAGGTTCATGATCACCTACCGTCCAGGCTCCAAGAATGGTAAACCTGACGCGCTGTCCAGACAGTTCGCTCCTGAGACCCCGGAGGAGCAAGACCACACCATCTTACCCGCCTCATGTGTCGTGGGGGCAGTGTCCTGGTCCATCAGGGACAAGATCCGGAAAGCGCAGGAGACCGAACCTGACCCTGGCAACGGTCCGGCGGAAAAGCTCTTCGTGCCATCGTCGGTCCGGGGTGACGTCATCCACTGGGTTCACACGTCCAAACTCACCTGTCACCCTGGCGTCTCCCGGCTGGTGGACCTTCTTCAATGCTCCTTCTGGTGGCCCTGACTTCGGAAGGACGCTTCCAACTATGTCCGTGCCTGCCCCCAGTGCACAACGAATAAGACCTCGAACTCACCTCCAGCAGGGCTGCTCCATTCCCTGCTGGTTCCTGGCAGACCCTGGTCCCATGTAGCCCTGGACTTCGTCACTGGCCTCCCCGTTTCTAATACGTACGACACCATCCTGACCATTGTGGACAGATTCTCCAAGGCCGCCCACTTTGTGCCCCTCCACAGCCTTCCCACAGCACGAGAGATGGCTGATCTCCTAGTCCAGCATGTGGTCAGGCTACACAAGATCCCGACCGACATCGTAGCTGATCGGGGGCCCCAGTTTGTGTCCAAGGTCTGGCGGTGTTTTTGCAATGCCCTGGGGGCCACGGTGAGTCTCTCCTCCGGTCACCATCCTCAGTCCAATGGGCAGTGCGAGCACGCCAATCAGGAGCTGGAGGCTGCCCTGCGCTGCGTCACCTCCTCCAACCCCTCTTCCTGGAGCTCACACCTGGCTTGGGTAGAATACGCCCATAATTCTACGCTGTCATCGGCCATCGGGATGTCCCCTTTCCGGGCGTCATTGGGATACGACCCCCCAGTGTTACCCAAGCAGGAGGGCGAGGTGGCAGTTCCATCCATCCAGGCGCATCTCAGGCGCTGCCGGAGCCTGTGGACCAGGACGCGCGAAGCGCTTTTACGCACGGCGGCGCGCAACACCAGTACTGCCATTCGCCACAGGAGAGCCACTCCCGGTTACCAGGTGGGCCAGCGGGTCTGGCTTTCGGCCCGGGACATCAATCTTAAGGCTGAGAAGAAGAAGCTGGCGCCACGTTTCATTGGTCCCTTCACAATCTCCAAGGTAATTAAGGCGGTGGCTGTGCATTTGGCCCTCCCCCCTTCCCTCCGCGTCTGTCCCACATTCCACGTGTCCCAGGTTAAACCAGTGGTCTCTAACCCTCTCTGTCCTCCTCCTAGGGCGCCTCCCCCTCCCATGATGATCGATGGCGACCCGGCATGGAGGGTCACCTCCATCCTGGACTCCCGACGCTGAGGTCATGGGCCACAGTATCTGGTGGATTGGGAGGGGTATGGCCCGGAGTGGAGATCCTGGGTGCACCCTTCCTTTGTGCTGGATAAGCGTCTCACCATGGAGTTCCACCGGGCGCACCCGGATAAACCAGCATCGGGAGGCGCTGCTCAGGGGGGGAGTACTGTCACAACTCGTCTTTGCCAGTCATCTGCCTCAGCTGCACGCACACCTGCGCCTCATCAATCACCGGCTATTTAACCCGCTGGCCCAGAGACCTGCGACCGTATGTCTTGGACACCCGAGTAAAGAGAGGTGCAGAACTGTCAACTGATCACCACCTGGTGGTGAGTTGGATCCGATGGCAGGGGAGGAAGCCATTCAGACCTGGTAGACCCAAATGTATAGTGAGGGTGTGCTGGGAGCGTCTGGCTGAGGCCCCTGTCCGGGAGGTCTTCAACTCCCACCTCCAGAAGAACTTCAACCACATTACGAGGGAGTCTGGAGACATGGAGTCTGAATGGGCCATGTTCTCCACCTATGTTGTTGAAGCAGCGGCCCAGAGCTGCGGCCGCAAGGTGGTCGGTACATCTCGTGGTGGCAACCCCTGAACCAAGTGGTGGACACCAGTGGTGAGGGGGGCCATTAAGCTGAAGAAGGAGTCCTATCAAGCTTGGTTGGCTTGTGGGACTCCTGAAGCAGCTGAGGTGTACCGGCAGGCCAAGCGGAGTGCAGCTCGGGTGGTTGCTGAAGCAAAAACCTGGGTATGGGAGGAGTTCAGTGAGGCTATGGAACAAGACTTTCGGTCGGCCTCAAAGAGATTCTGGTAAACTGTCCGGCGGCTCAGGAGGGGAAAGCAGCTCCCCGTCCACACTGTGTATGGTGCGGATGGGACACTGTTGACTTCGACTGGGGATATCGTCGAGCGGTGGAAGGAATACTTCGAGGATCTCCTCAATCCCACTGATACGCCTTTCACAGGGTTTGGGGACGAGGGGGATGACTCGCCTATCACAGGGGCTGACGTCGCCAAGGTGGTTAAAAATCTCCTTGGTGGTCGGGTCCCGGGGGTGGATGAGATTCGCCCTGAGTACCTCAAGGCCCTGGATGTTATAGGGCTGTCATGGTTGACACACCTCTGCAACATTGCGTGGAGGTCGGGGGCAGTGCCTTTGGCATGGCAAACTGGGGTGGTGGTTCCTCTCTTCAAAAAAGGGGACCGGAGGGTGTGCTCCAACTTTAGAGGGATCACACTCCTCAGCCTCCCTGGGAAGGTCTATGCCAAGGTACTGGAGAGTAGAGTCCGGCCGTTGGTCGAACCTCGGATTCAGGAGGAGCAATGTGGTTTTCGTCCTGGCCGTGGCACATTGGACCAGCTCTTTACCCTCTCGAGAATTCTTGAGGGTTCGTGGGAGTTTGCCCAACCAGTTTACATGTGTTTTGTGGACTTGGAGAAGGCATTTGACTGCGTCCCTCGTGGATTTTTGTGGGGGGTGCTTCGGGAGTATGGGGTATCGGGCTTGTTGTTACGAGCTATTCGGTCTCTGTATGACCGTTGTGAGAGTTTGGTTCGTATTGCCAACACTCGGTCGGAGTCATTCACAGTGAGAGTTGGACTCCGCCAGGGCTGCCCTTTGTCACCAATCCTGTTTATAATTTTTATGGACAGGATTTCTAGGTGCAGCCAGGGAATGGAGGGTGTCATGCTTGGTGACCACAGGATTTCATCTCTGTTGTTTGCAGATGATGTTGTCCTGTTGGCTTCATCCAGCAATGACCTACAGCTCTTGCTGGGACGGTTTGCCACTGAGTGTGAAGCGGCTGGGATGAGAATCAGCACCTCCAAGTCCGAGTCCATGGTCCTCAGCCGGAAAAAGGTGGATTGTCCTCTCCGGGTTGGGGACAGGCTCCTACCCCAAGTGGAGGAGTTTAAGTATCTTGGGGTCTTGTTCACGAGTGAGGGGAAAATGGAGCGAGAGATTGACAGACGGATTGGAGCAGCATCTGCAGTGATGTGGACATTGTATCGGTCTGTTGTGGTGAAGAGGGAGCTTAGTTCTAAGGCAAAGCTGTCGATTTACCAGTCAATCTACGTTCCTACTCTCACCTATGGTCACAAGCTTTGGGTAATGACCGAAAGAATGAGATCATGGATACAAGCGGCTGAAATGAGCTTTCTACGTAGGATTGCTGGACTCACCCTCAGAGATAGGGTGAGGAGCTCAGTCATCCGGGAGAGGCTCAGAGTAGAACCGCTGCTCCTCCACATTGAAAGGAGTCAGTTGAGGTGGTATGGGCATCTGATTAGGATGCCTCCTGGACGCCTCCCACTTGAGGTGTTTCAGGCACGTCCCACTGGGAGGAGACCCCGGGGCAGACCCAGGACTCGGTAGAGAGACTATGTCTCCCAGCTGGTCTGGGAACACCTTGGTATCCCCTCTGAAGAGCTGGAGCAGATGGCTGGGGAGAGGGAAGTCTAGGCTTCTCTGCTTGAACTGCTGCCTCCGCGACCCGGACCTCCGGAAAAGCGGTAGAAGATGGATGGATGGATGGACGGCCCAGAGCTTCGGTCTGGAGCCGTCTGTTTGCCAACGCTCTCTACTCCCTGCGTAGGATCGTCTCTTCCCGACCAGCGCCATTCTCCTCCCAGCAAGTAAGCTGTATCGTTTGCTCATCTGTCCTTCAGTCTTTCCCCTGTGCATAGGTGGTTCCTCCGGGCGGCGGATTCCTTCCATCCATGCCTCGTCCTCTTCTCCCTCTCATCGCAGAGCGCGCAGCAGGGCGCTGTCCTCCAGGCAGGAGCTACACTTGCCAACGCCAGCCACCACTACACCTGCAAGTAAGCAACACCTTGTATATTAACCCTGCATGGTGAAGGTCCGCTCATATCCTTGTCTCTGTTCTGTCCATAGGGTTGCCTGGCTGCACGGCGTGCCATTTTTCCCCAGGCGCTCCCTGTTCACCTGCAGTCCATTCACATTCCGCACACACGCATCCATACACACGTTGTTGTTGAATAAAGCCTTTGAATCTCACCTGAGCCTTTGTGCGTGTTTCCTGTGCCCGTGATTATGTCAGGACCCAGTTACAGAATCCATCTGCTTCTGGTCTTCCTCCGCCGGCCTCCACTGTTGGTTCTGGTACTGATCAGTCCTCCATTTCCCCCTCCACGCCCAAGGTACCTGCACCAGGGATGGAGGTGCATGCCACAGCTCCAGCTGTCTCCAAGGTGCACACAATGGCTCCCGCTGTCCCTGAGGTGCACGCCACAGCCCCAGCTGTTCCCATGGTCCACAATCCTTTTCCTGCTCAGCCCGAAGTGCATGCTCTGGTTCCAACTACTCATCCTGAGGTTGTCACCCCGGAAGCAGGAGACCAGGAGTAAGGCAAGTACCTTTTTCATTTATTTACAACCACTATTTTTGAAAAGACTTGCCTTGCTCCTGTTGGGGGGATCCAAGCGCACATTCCACCAGCTGCTGAGTCCTTTCCACCAGTCTCTGCTACTTACGACTGTAGTGTCGCTTCACTGACTTCCTTTTTCCCTCTATCGTCCGAGGTGGCCATGTCGAGGATGGAGCTGCAGGAGAGCCACACTCCAGCCATCGTTTCAGAGGTCAGAGGACCTCCACCCATTGTTTCAGAGGTCAGGAGACCTCCAGCTGTTGTCCAAGAGGTCACGGGACCTCCATCCGTCATCCAAGAGGTCTGGGGACCTTCACCTGTCATCCAAGAGATCAGGGGCCCTCTGCCCATCATCCAAGAGGTCGAGCAATCTGCTCCACCCATTGTCCAAGAGATCGAGCAGTCCACTCCATCCATCGTCCAAGAGGTTGAGCCGTCCGCTCCACCCGTCATCCAAGAGGTTGAGCCATCCTCTCCACCCATTGTCCAAGAGGTCGAGCAGTCTGCTCCACCTTCGCTGTCTGGGGTCGCCGCTTCTCAGTTGCTGTTAGCCCTTGCACCAAAGGCCTCTCAGGTACTATCTTCTGAACTACAAATTCCTGTGTTGATATCTTCTGAACTAGAAACTCCTGTATTGATGTCTTCTGAACTATGAACTCCTGAGTTATTGTCCCCTGAGTGGAAAGCTCCTATGTTGGTGCCCGCAGAGCTAGAACCTCCTGTATTGGTATCTCCAAAGCTAAAAACTCTTATGTTGTTGTCCCCAGAGCAAAAAGCTCCTTTGTGGTCTCCAAAGCAAAGAGCCCCAATGTCATCTCCTGAGTTTAAAACCTCCATATTGTTTTCTTGTGAGCAAGAGGTACCTATGTCATCTCCTGAGTTTAAAACTTTTATGTGATCTCTAGAGAAAAAAGATTCCATGTTGTTTTCTCCAAAGCAAAAAGCTCCCATGTCATCTCCTGAGTATAAAGGGTTCTACATTGTCACCTCCTGAGTTTAAAAGTTTTATGATGTCACCTTAAAAGTTTTATGCTGTCACCTTCTGAGTTTAAAAGTTTTATCAGTTCCTCCAGGATTTCGCAGTGTGTTTTTATGATTGTTAAGGCCCAAAAAGTCTGAATTCGCGGGATCTTTTTTTTAAAAAGTTGCGATAAAAGTTGCGATGATTTTAGAGTGGTTTTTGTTCTAAAAGTTGTGGGAAGAATTACAAATTTTAAAGCAGATGCTTTTTTCCCCCAGTTTACTGTAGTGATATTCTATATAGCAATACAAGAAAAGCACAGGATTGTGAAAAACTTCCTATTAGAGTGATTTGTGAATTAAGTAGAAACTTCTGCTATACAGAAAAACTCTTTTGTGCAACAACAAATACAGATTTTAACACAATATCCATTACAACAGCTAAATTGCATTGAATGCATGTTAAAGAGTAGAGATTTGGAAATTATTAGCAGCACCTTCATTTGAGCCCCCAACCACTCAGTACTGAGTAGAGAGGAAAAAATAAATAATGTATTCTGTTAGTCTGTATTGTCTGTAGGAGTCTGTGTTTCTCTGAAAAAAAAAAAAAAAATTACAGAGAATATTCTCTCTCTTTCCGTGCCTAAGTCCTACCTGTATGTCTGCTGCACGTCGGTCTTGACACACATCTTTCATTTATGGCGGGACGGGAGGGGGAGGCGCGTTTGTCCATCCAGACCAGAGATGGACAACTTAAAAGCTCAGTGACCAGATGTAGTAATGATTTTACCTCTAAAGATGTGTAAAATGTTAACACTCACTGTAGTGTTAATAGTTTTACAGCATCTCTCCTCACGCGCACTCCCAAGACGGGGTGCTTTTGGGGCAGACAGACGTTTTTCAACACAAACCCAGCACTTCATACACGCGGTCAGGATGGAGACGTGGCAAGATGTCCACCAGCAGACTGGGGGAGACGGAGGAAGGGACAGTGTTGGAAACCTCGCGGGTGAGTGTTTTTTGTTAAATCACACATTCTGTTTGCTGATGTGTTCTGTTAGTACTCCTGTAAACACAGAAGTGAATGCAGTGCAGAGATGCATTTGGTTGGTTAGACTGACCGTTTGCGCACCAGTCAGAGGCAAATTTGATTGGTGAAATTGGTGGAAGTTGACGAGGATTGGCAAAAATTGTGGGAAAGTTGCGGTGATTGGACAAAGTTGCAAGGTCATGCAATAGTTGCGCTGATTGGCTGATTTAACGTGAATTGGTACGATCGCAACATTGCAAAATCCTGGAGGGACTGTTTTATGTTGTCACCTCCTGAGTTTAAATGTTCTGTGTTGCCACCTCCTGAGTTTCAAGATTTTATGTCCTCACCTCCTGAGTCTAAAGGTTCTACATTGTCACCTTCTGAGTTTTAAAGTTTTATGTTGTCACCTCCTGAGCTTAAAAGTTTTATGTTGCCACCTCCTGAGTTTAAAAGTTTTATGTTGCCACCTCCTGGGTTCAAAGGTTTTATGTTGTCATCTCCCGAGTTTAAAGCTTTTATGTTGTCACATCCTGAGTTTAAAGATTTTATGTTGTCATCTCCGGAGTTTAAAAAGTTTTCTTCTGAGCAAGAAACTCCAGTGTTGTTTTCTCCAGAGCCTAGAGCTCCTACATTGTTTTTCCCAGTGCAAAGAGCTCCTACATTATTTTCCCCAGAGCAAAGATCTCCTATATTATTTTCCCCAGAGCAAAAAGCTCCCGTATTGGTTTCCCCAGAAGAAAGAGCTCCTATATTATTTTCCCCAGAGCAAAGAGCTCCTGTATTGGTTTCTCCAGAGCAAAGAGCTCCTGCATTGTTTTCCAGAAAGCAAAGAGCTCTCATATTGGTTTCCACAGAGTGAAGAGCTCCTACACTGTTTTCTCCAGAACAAAGACCTCCCAGGTCATTTCCTGAGTTTAGTGCTGCTGTTATCATCCGCAAAGCAAAGGGCTCCTACTTTGTTTTCCCCAGAGCAAAAGGCTCTTACTTTGTTTTCTTCTGAGCAAGAGGCTCCTGAATTGTTTTCTCCAGGGCAGAGAGTTCTCATGTTGTCATTCCCTCCTGAGATTCAAGTTCCTGTGTCATCATTGTCACCTCCTGGGGTTAAGGGTTCCATGTTGACACCTCCTAAGGTTAAAGTGTCCATATTATCATTTCCTGAGTTTGAAGTCTCCGTGTTAGCACCCCCTAAGTTTAAAGTTTCCATGTTATCATCTCCCGAGTTAAAAGTTTCCATGTTGTCATCTCCTGAGTTTAAAGTTTCCATGTTGTCATCTCGAGGCAAGAGGCCCCTATGTTGTTTTCTCTTGAGCAAAAAAAATCCTGTTATCTTCTGTGCAAAAAGCTCCACTGTTGCCATCTGCTGAGCTCAAAGCCCCCATGCTGTTACCTTCAGAGCAAAAAGCTCCTATGTTATCTCCTGAATCTAAAGTTTCTATGTTGTCTTCTGTGCAAGATGTTTCTGTGTTATCTCCTGACTTTAAAACTATGATGTTATCTCTCGAGGTCAAGGGCTTTATGACGTTATTTTCAGAGCAGAAAGCTCCTATGTTTTCTCCCATCTGGTGACCCATGGACTTTGGTAGGCCATCCGACACACCATGCTCATCAGTCCGGTGGCCCTTGGACTTTGGTAGGCCACCTGACACACTGTGTTCATTCGTCTGGTGGCCCTTGGACTTTGGTAGGCCACCCGATGTGTCCTTCAGTCCGGTGGTCCAGGGACTTTGGCTGACCACCTAATGAACATTTTTTCCTTGTTTATGTTCTCATTTTGCTCCACCGTGCCAATGTCCCCTTCCTTCCACCTGATTGGGATGTTCTCTGTTTTGTTTGATGGGCTTCTTGAATCTGCCCTTGAGGGGGAGCCCTGTCGTATTCTGGGTTTGACCATGGGATCAAGCCCACATTTTATGTCCTTTTATTGCTTTTTCTGTGTGTATTATAATCATTTGCACTTATTGCCCTCTGTGTTCCCCTGAGTCCTCTGTCATTGTCTTCTGTGTCATCCCATCTGGTCTTGAGGTGTTGTGTGTACCTGTTCACCTATTGTTCCAGCTCCTCATGTTTTCCGTACCCATAGCCACTCCCCTCTCTGTATTACTCCTGTATTGTTGTCCTGTTTTACATGCATCCCCTGTCTGTGTTTGTCTGCACAGCCTCACCCATCCTGTGCTCCTCACCTGCAGCCACTTCCCTGCTTTCCCTGATTGTTTCCCCAGCTGTCTGTCATTTGTGATTATCTGTTTCAGTATATATATGTGAGTGTTCAGTTTCTATCTGGTGTGGCGTCGTCGTCTGTTTTTCCCTGCCGGCATCCTGTATCCTGAGTTTCCCAGTGAGTTTATTTATCATTCGTGTCTCAAGTTGTTTTCCAGCCCATGCGCTGTATTTTGTTTGTTTATTTGTGTTTATGACTAAATCATCATGTTACACTGGAGTTCTGTCTGCTATGGGAGTCCTTTTTTCCTGCCTGCAAGAGGTGCCCATGACAGTAGAGACCCATAGTTTTATTAAGGGATACCTGCAAGAAGGCAAGACACATGGATTTTAAAGGAACTATTTGTGATGAGATATCACCAAGGATTTAATAAACATTTAAACTGGAAAACTGGCTCCTCCAACAGTGTTACAGCTGGATATTCCCATTTCATAATTAACAATCCTGGAAAGGTTTGTTTTTAATTTTCGCAGATGTAGACTACTTCCTTGAACCAGAGTCACTCACAAACTTCTGTGGGACAAAACATGGCAAGACAAGCATAGAGACAAGCAAGCGAAAGCGACCAGAGACCATTTCTGCCTGACTTAGAGCTGGACCTATGGCCTAAAAATAAATTCCCTCATTTTTTCATGCCACATTCCATTTTGGATTTTAATTGTTATTTTGGCCAAGAATTATTTCAGTGTTTCCCCTACCATTATATATATATATATATATATATATATATATATATATATATATATATATATATATATATATATATATACTGTATATATATATATATATATACACAATGGACCCCCCACCCCCACCCCCAAGTGTCAAGTTAATTTTATTTAATGTTATTTTTCTGTAGAGCGCTAGATCACAACAGAAGTCATTTTAAGATGCATTCATTATTGAAAAAGTCTTTACCTTGTCCTTTTATTAAACAAACTAAATAGCCTTATGTTATTTATCTTATTTACACGACAGCAGCTCATTTCTGTCTCTTCTCCTCTCTGCGCTCTGTGTGCAGCAGGGCGGAACTCCGCTGCACATAAACACAGACACATGCGCTTGCACACACACAGACACACATGCGCACATACAGGTAAACACACTCGTCCCAAGGAGAGAGAGCGCATAGGAAAGCATGTTGTGTCAGCCAACTGAGAAGCAGAAAAAAATATCTGTTTTTTTTAAACGCACCCAGGATGATGAAGGTTGCAACACTAGCTCTCCTGCTAGTAGCAGCCAAAGTAGCTCTCCTGCTCCGGGTCCAAGTGTAGAAAAAAGCCCAAGTGCTGCATGCCCTGCCACCCAGAACATCTTGCAGCCTGCATGCAAATCTCAATAAATGGGCCAGATGTGTCAGACTTCCCATATCAAGAGGCTCTTGAAATGTTCTTCCAAAAGCCTAGAAAAATACACTGCAGTTACAAAAGTGCACACTTTGTAAATAACTGCCATATAAACAAATATTCAGATATTTTGTTCAGTGCTGTTCAAACATTCTGATGTTTTGTTCAATATTCTTTTACAGTTTTTATTTATACTGGCTGCTGTTATTAAAAGAAACTTGTTAATAAAAGAAACTGTTGTTATTAAGAGAAAGTTATGAACATGATTTCTTATAGAGTCTGTTATTGTTGACCTTCACGCTGCCCCATCCCCCCCAATCAAGGCTGCAAATCTAGGGGAAATACTATATTTAAAATATAGTCCCCCCCCCCCCCCCAAAAAAAAAAAAAAATTAACAAGATTCACTTTTAGGTGGTGGGCCGAGTGGCTCTATCTGCTTTAGTTTTTGAGATGATCGATCCCCATCTAGAGCAGGGGTGCCCATACTTTTTTGGCTTGTGAGCTACTTTTAAAATGACCAGGTCAAAATGATCTACCTACATTTAAAAAATGCCAAATATGGCAATATATGTTGGCGTACATTATATAACTGCATGAACCCTTATGGTACAATACAATTCAATACATTTACGATCATTACCTTACTCTGATGACTTGCACTGGATGGAGTCAGCCAGGGTTGCATAGTGCGGACAGTAGTTGCTGGTAGCTAGTCTTAAGCAGGCTTCCAAATGATCATCAGTCATGGTGGAACGGTATTTGGACTTAATAATCTTCATGTGGGAAAAGGCTGATTCGCACAAACAAGTAGAGCCAAATAATGCAGTCAAGGAGGTAGCACATTTCCTCATGTTTGGATACTTTTCCTCTGTGAGTAAGTTCCAAAACTGTCCATGAGCCCTGGACTTAAGCTCAATGTCAGCCTATAGTGTCAAAATCTCATCCTCCGCTGCAGACAAGTTCAGATGAAACAGTGTTGCAATTTTTGATGCAAGTGAATCAACCTCTGCATCTTCCATGAATGAAGAGCACAAAAATGTAGCAATTGCCTCAAGTAAAGCAAAGTCTTGAAACCGTTTGTCAAACTCTGACAAACAATTTCCCATCTGCTCGATGTAGCACGCACTGTCAAGTTGCACACGTGCCTTTTGTTGCTTCTCCAGTTCTGACATCAGGTTGGGGAGGTTCCCCAAATCATGATGCTTATGGCTGTGTTGTTAGACATGTATATGTTGGACACTGCATATGTGATTTAATCTCACGATGAAGGACGGTTTCGTTATTCAAGTCTCCCCACAATGCTGCAGTTTTGAGGATAATGTTGCACTTTTCGTTTGAAAGCATTAACTGAGGTGATAATGTTTACCATATGGCGGCACAGGGGGAGAGCATAATTGTGTAACATCTTAGACAAGAACAAAGAGCAGAGGTTCCCTGGTGAGATAACAGGGAGGTGTGAAGGATGAATGAAGTGAATGCAATGTGACCTTTTGTGTGTTAGAAGCTTCTAGAGGAATGCCATGTTATTTAAGAGAAGAGTCTCCGCTGAGATGTCATTCTGTCTATGCTTCTTGTGTGAGATGTGTAATAAATCGTCTGAGCCAAATCCGCCTCTTTATTTACACGCTCCACACTGGTGACCCAAGACGAATCATGGAACACGATGAAACAGCCCCGGAGCCAACCTCGATGGGAACCCCCAGCCACGCATGTGCTGTTACGATCAAGCTACAGGATTTTTGGCAGCACAACCCGCGCTCCTGGTTCCACCTAGTCGAGGCACAGTTCGCCCTCCGGGGGATATCGGCGGATGATACAAAGTTCCACTATGTGGTTGCAACGCTCGACGCCCGCACGGCTCAGCACGTAGAGAGCCTGCTCGATCAGCCACCAACCGACGACAAGTACGGCGCGCTGAAGGCTGCGCTCATCCAGCACTACACACTCTCGGATGGTGAGAGAGCAGAGAGACTCCTGACGCGGACCGGGTTGGGAGATGGGTCGGCCATAGACCTGAGGGAGAAGATGCTGAGGTTAAAGGGCACAGACGACGACCATTTTATTTTTACTCACCTCTTCCTCCGGAACCTTCCATCAGCGGCGAGAGCGACCCTGGCCAATTCGCCGTTGTTGGCCAAGCGGGACTATCATGCGCTAGCCCGGGAAGCAAACCGGATCATCATCACCACCAGGGAGTTCACGACCATTGCGGCAGCGACGGAGCTCGGCACAACGACCGGAGGAGGCGAGGAGCCATCGACGGCAGCAGCAGAGCCACCGACGGCAGCAGCAGCGGGGGCCAAGGAATGCGGGGGAGACACGCTTTGTTTCTACCACCGCCGCTTCGCAGAGAGGGCACGCAAATGTATACCACCGTGCCAATTCAAGCAACTCAGGAAACGCCAAGACTGGGGGTCGGTAGCAGCCGCGACCCTCGGGGAGGAGAACAAGCTGCTCTACTTGACGGACACACGCTCGGGGAGGCATTTCCTCGTGGACACCGGCGCCCAGAAGAGTTTCATCCGGCCGACCTACGCTGACCGGCTGGCAGGATCTAGCGGCCCCGAGATGGCGGCAGCAAATGGCTCGGAGATTAAGACCTTTGGTGAGAGGACTCTACTCTTGTCTCTACACGGCCGTACATTTGAGTGGACTTTTGTCATAGCAGCATTGAATTTCCATATACTGGGGGCTGATTATCTGGGTGCACATGGTTTGTTGGTAGATGTCGCTAACAGACGCCTAGTTAATGCACTGTCCTTTGACTCTCTCCCCTGTACAGCTCGAGTGACCCGGGCAACAGCACAAGCCAACGTCACAGCTACATGCGGTAAGTTCCACACACTGCTCACTCAGTTCCCAGCACTCACTGTCCCGACGTTTTCGGCAGCCATCGCTAAACACAGGGTGGAGCATTTTATCACCACCACTGGGCCGCCCGTTTTTGCAAGACCTCGGCGCTTGGATGCAGCTAAACTGGCCATAGCGCGCAAGGAGTTCGCCAACCTGGAGAGGTTGGGCATCATCAGGCGCTCAAACAGCCCATGGACTTCCCCGCTACACATGGTCCCTAAAGCTGAGGGTTCGTGGTGACCTTGCAGGGATTTCTGCAGGTTGAACAACGCCACAGCGCACGACCGCTACCCAATTCCTCACATTCAGGATTTTTCCGTTCACCTTGCAGGAGCGCGCGTTTTTTCTAAAATAGACCTGGTCCGCGGTTACCACCAAGTCCCAGTGCGCGCTGAGGACATACCCAAAACAGCGGTAATAACTCCGTTCGGTTTATTCGAGTTTTTGCGCATGCCATTTGGGCTTAAAGGGGCTGCACAGACGTTCCAACGCATGATGGATGCAGTGCTGCGTGATCCCCCTTTCGTGTTCGTCTACCTGGACGATATCTTAGTAGCCAGCGCGTCCGAAGACGAACACGAAACCCACCTCACAACGGTTTTCCGGAGGTTGGAAGAGCATGGGTTAATAATCAACCCAGCGAAATGTCAGTTCGGGGTGACGGGGATTGATTTTTTGGGGTACCGCGTCTCTCTCGAAGGAGCGGTCCTGCTGCCTGACAAAGTGCGCTCAGTGGCAGATTTTCCCCGGCCGCAAACAGTCAGGGCGCTACAAGAATTTTTGGGAATGGTGAACTTTTATAACTATTTCCTTCCCCGCGCAGCGCAGCTCATGCAACCACTGTACGCTGCGCTCAAAAAACAGAAACCCGCGGATAGGGTCGAATGGTCCCCAGAGCGAGAGCGGGCGTTCTCGGAAGTCAAAGCAGCCCTGGCAAACGCCGCATTGCTGGCACATCCAGACCCAACGGCCCGTATAGCGCTCACCACTGACGCTTCAGATGTAGCCATAGGGGCTGTCGTGGAGCAGCGCGTTGCCGGGGCTTGGCAGCCGCTCGCCTTTTTCAGCAGGACTTTGCGCGACAGTGAACGTAAATACAGCGCGTTCGACAGAGAGTTGCTGGCTCTCCACCTGGCCATTCGCCACTTCCAGTTCTGGCTGGAAGGGCGCAGTTTCACCGCGTTCGTTGACCACAAGCCGCTAACGTTCACGATGGCCAAGGTTTCAGAGCCGTGGTCGGGCCGGCAGCAGAGACAGCTGGCCGCGATCTCAGAGTTTACTACCGATATTCAGCATGTGTCGGGCAAACTGAATGTAGTGGCAGACTGCCTCTCGCGCGCCGTGGTGGCCCTGGTCTGCGTGGGGATAGATTACGCAGCCATGGCCGCAGAGCAGGTTAGTGATGTGGACGTGCACGCGCTCCAGTCTGGACCAACAGGGTTAAGGCTGGAGAGCAGGGTGCTGCAGGATGGCATGCCCCCCCTAATCTGCGATGTCTCCACGGGTCGCCCACGTCTCGTGGTTCTGACCGCGTGGCGCCGCCGCGCGTTTGAGTCGGTTCACTCTTTGGCGCACCCAGGAGTGCGCGCGTCGGTCAAAATGGTAGGAGAGAAATTTGTGTGGCCGAGCCTTCGCAAACAAGTGAAAGAGTGGGCGGCAGCCTGCGTGGCGTGCCAACGAGCCAAAGTACACAGACACACGAAGGCTCCCTTGGAGCCGTTTCGCATTCCGGCTAAGAGGTTCGACCATGTCCACGTGGACCTCGTGGGCCCCCTCCCGCCATCACAGGGGTACATGCACCTCCTGACAATGGTGGACCGCACCATGCGCTGGCCAGAAGCAGTTCCGCTGGCGGCAACCACAGTCAAGGAGGTGGCGTAGCGTTTTTAACAGCATGGGTGGCGCGTTTTGGAGTCCCGTCAGACATTACGTCCGACAGAGGCCCTCAATTTGTTTCCGAAATCTGGTCAACAATGGCCCGCAGCCTGGGTGTCACAATTCACCGCACAACCGCGTACAATCCACAGGCTAATGGGTTATGCAAGCGTTTTCATAGATCATTGAAAGCGGCTCTCAGGGCTTCACGGACGGATGCAAATTGGGTAGACAAGCTACCGTGGGTTTTATTGGGGTTACGTTCCGCGCCTAAAGAGGATCTGGAAGCTTCCCCGGCAGAACTCCTTTTTGCGCAACCACTCCGGCTGCCCGGGGAGTTTCTGCCAGATAATCCCGCGCCGGGCAGCTCCCCGTCTCAGCTGTTGCAGCGTAGCATAGACACAAGCACGCTGCCGGGCCCTGCCCACCACAGTTTTCCGCGCGTTTTTGTGCCTAAAACTTTGAAAAACGCGGAGTTCGTGTTTGTCAGACACGACACCCACCGCCCTCCATTGCGCCCACCCTATGATGGACCGTTCAGAGTGCTGGAAACAGGGGATAAGAATTTTTTGCTAGATTTGGGGAGTAGGAGGGAAAAGATTGGCATAGACAGACTCAAACCCGCTTTCGTGGTGGCGGACGAGCAAGTGCTGTTGGCGAGGGCCCCTCAGCGTGGAAGACCCCCACGGGAAGCTCCCCAGAGAAAAGATTCCCCAGAGCACCCACACGGACAGACAAAAAGTTTTCCCCCCCAAACATCAACCCCCCAGCATGACAGCACCGCGGAGGCGGTGAATCCTGGTTACAGCAGATACGGGAGAAGACTGAAGCCCAAGCAGCATGTGGATTGATGTTTAATGGTTCTATCACAGCATACGGACTGTTATTCTATTGTTCTATCCAAGATGCTCGGTGGGGTGGTATGGCGGCACATGAGGAGAGCATAATTGTGTAACATCTTAGACAAGAACAAAGAGCAGAGGTTCCCTGGTGAGATAACAGGGAGGTGTGAAGGATGAATGAAGTGAATGCAATGTGACCTTTTGTGTGTTAGAGCTTCTAGAGGAATGCCATGTTATTTAAGAGAAGAGTCTCCGCTGAGATGTCATTCTGTCTATGCTTCTTGTGTGAGATGTGTAATAAATCGTCTGAGCCAAATCCGCCTCTTTATTTATACACTCCACAACCACAGTTTTGTCCTTTCCTTGCAGCTCTAAATTAAGCTCATTCAACATGTTGGTTAGATCGGTTAAAAATGCTAAGTCTAGCAGCCACTGATCATCATAAGTTGCTTGTATTCTGCATGTTTACTGAGAGGAGAAACTCCTTTATATCCGGACACAGCTCTCTATCACTGCAGGAAATTCCCCCTACTAAGTCTTCTAACGTCACTGTGTAGCAAGAGCTCAGAGTAGTTGCAGTCAGCCTTCCCCAGATGTGCTCGGAACAGTAGTCTTTGAAGAGATCTCATTCAAATAGAGCAAGCGATTTTTGCAGCCACATCCATTATCTCTTTCATATTTAGCATTTTAGCACATAATGCTTGTTGGTGGATTATGCAGTGGTAATTAAGGAAGTCAGGGAAATCATCGTCCTCCCTGCACTTTGCAATAATTCCATTTGAGCGGCCCACCATTGCGGGTGCACCATCTGTGGTGATTGACACCAATTTACACACTGGAAACTGGGTTTTCTCAATAAAGTTTTTGAAAGAGTGAAAAATGTCCTCTCCTCGCGTGTGTTCTTTCATGGGCAGTATTGTTAACAGCTCCTCTTTTGCAGTCATATCGGTAAACACCATCCGAATAAAAATGCACACCTGAGCTGTGTCACTAATGTCTGTGGACTTGTCTAATTGCAGTGAGAAACACTCACATTCTGCAATGTCCTTCCAAAGCTGCTGTGTCAAATCCTAGGACATTACTTCACAGCGCCATGTAACTGTACTTCTTGATAGCTGAAGAGCTTTGATTGAAGATAATACAGTATCTCACAAAAGTGAGTACACCCCTCACATTTTTGTAAATATTTAATTATATTTTTTCATTGGACAACACTGAAGATATGACACTTTGATACAATGTAACGTAGTCAGTGTGCAGCTTGTATAACAGTGTAAATTTGCTGCCCATCAAAATAACTCAACACACAGCCATTAATGTCTAAACCACTGGCAACAAAAGTGAGTACAGTGATCCCTCGCTACTTCGCGCTTCACCTCTCGCGCCCTCAGTGCATTGCGGATTTTTCAAAAATATTCATCAAAAATTCAAAATTGAGAAATAATGGGCGGGCGCTAGCAGAAGGCAGGGAGACTACATTAGACCATCAGGTATCAACATGGAGAGCCGCACAACTCAAAAAATCCACCTCTCTGTTCGCTGTTCTCGTGTTGGCTCGGCTCGGAAATCTCGCAAGCTGATTGGCCGAGACGTTTCACCCCGCAAGCTGATTGGCCGAGACGTTTCACCCACCTCCTCTCCCTGCCGAGCACCCAGAAGACCGCATTCATTGCTCTTTATCGCTCGTGTTACGTAGTCTCGCAGCGTGGAACTTTTTGCTGTTCTCTTGTGCCATTTTGTGCGAAATAGTCTTCCCGTCGAGCCACTACGCCGCCTCCTGCAGCTTCTCCAGCTCTATCGGAAGCTGCCCTCGATGATCCTGCGCTTCTAGCACCTGACGATGAGGCGTCACCTGAGGAGCAGTAAAGCTCTCATTAACCTGTGAAGTAAATCATCTTCATCTTGAGTTACGTATCTTGTTATAAGAATAAAAGAGTTCTAAAAACATATTTATGTACACTTTATTTACATCTACGTATGTATGTACATGTACACACACACACACGTATCATATGAGAGAGAGAGAGTGAGAGAATGAACGTACGTATTATTTATGGATGACGTCATTAGGGGTGACGCTACTTCGCGGTTTTTCACTTTTCGCGGTCGGTTCTGGAACCCATTAACCGCGATAAGTGAGGGATCACTGTACACCCCTAGTGAAAATGTCCAAATTGTGCCCAATTAGCCATTTTCCCTCCCCGGTGTCATGTGACTCGTTAGTGTTACAAGGTCTCAGGGGTTAATGGGGAGCAGGTGTGTTATATTTGGTGTTATTGCTCTCACACTCTCTCATATTGGTCACTGGAAATTCAACATGGCACCTCATGGCAAAGAACTCTCTGAGGATCTGAAAAAAAGAATTGTTGCTCTACATAAAGATGGCCTAGGCTATAAAAAGATTGCCAACACCCTGAAACTGAGCTGCAGCACAGTGGCCAAGACCATACAGCGGTTTAACAGAACAGGTTCCACTCAGAACAGGCCTCGCCAGGGTCGACCAAAGAAGTTGAGTGCACGTGCTCAGCATCATATCTAGAGGTTGTCTTTTGAAAATGGACGTATGAGTGCTGCCAACATTGCTGCAGAGGTTGAAGGGGTGGGGGGTCAGCCTGTCAGTGCTCTGACCATATGCCGCACACTGCATCAAATTGGTCTGCATGACTGTAGTCCCAGAAGGAAGGAAGCCCCTTTTAAAAATGATGCATTTTAAAAATGATGCACAAGAAAGCCTGCAAACAGTTTGCTGAAGACAAGCAGACTAATGGCATGGATTACTGGAACCATATCCTGTGGTCTGATGAGACCAATCCATCCATCCAGCCATCCATCCATCCATCTTCTACCGCTTTTCCGGAGGTCCAGGTCACGGAGGCAGCAGTTCAAGCAGAGAAGCCCAGACTTCCCTCTCCCCAGCCACCTGCTCCAGCTCTTCAGAGAGGATACCAAGGCGTTCCCAGACCAACTGGGAGACATAGTCTCTCCAGCGAGTCCTGGGTCTGCCCCGGGGTCTCCTCCCAGTGGGACGTGCCCGAAACACCTCAAGTGTGAGGCATCCAGGATGCATCCTGATCAGATGCCCATACCACCTCAACTGACTCCTTTCAATGTGGAGGAGCAGCGGTTCTACTTTGAGGCTCTCCTGGATGACTGAGCTCCTCACCCTATCTCTAAGGGTGAGTCCAGCAATCCTACAGAGAAAGCTCATTTCAGCCGCTTGTATCCGCAATCTCGTTCTTTCAGTCATTACCCAAAGCTTGTGATCATAGGTGAGGGTAGGAACATAGATTGACTGGTAAATTGACAGCTTTGCCTTAGAGTTCAGCTCCCTCTTCACCACAACAGACCGGTACAACGTCCGCATCACTGCAGATGCTGCTCCGATCCGTCTGTCAATTTCTCACTCCATTCTTCCCTCACTTAAGACCCCAAGATACTTAAACTCCTCCACTTGGGGCAGGAGCTTGTCCCCAACCCGGAGAGGACAATCCACCTTTTTCCGGCTGAAGACCATGAATTTGGACTTGGAGGTGCTGATTCTCATCCCAGCTGCTTCACACTCAGTGGCAAACCATCCCAGCAAGAACTGTAGGTCATTGCTGGATGAAGTCAACAGGACAACATCATCTGCAAACAACAGAGATGAAATCCTGTGGTCACCAAGCATGACACCCTCCATTCCCTGGCTGCACCTAGAAATCCTGTCCATAAAAATTATGAACAGGATCGGTGAAAAGGGCAGCCCTGGCAGAGTCCAACTCTCACTGGGAATGAGTCCGACCGAGTGTTGGCAATACAAACCAAACTCTCACAACGGTCGTACAGAGACCGAATAGCTTGTAACAACAAGCCCGATACCCAATACTCCCGAAGCAACCCCAACCAAAAACCATGAGAGACGAGTTCGAATGCCTTCTCCAAGTCCACAAAACACATGTAAACTGGTTGGGCAAACTCCCACGAACCCTCGAGAATTCTTGAGAGGGTAAAGAGCTGGTCCAGTGTGTCACGGCCAGGACAAAAACCACATTGCTCCTCCTGAATCCGAGTTTTGACCAACGGCCGGACTCTCCTCTCCAGTACCTTGGCATAGACCTTCCCAAGGAGGCTGAGGAGTGTGATCCCTCTAAAGTTGGAGCACACCCTCTGGTCCCCTTTTTTGAAGAGAGGAACCACCACCCCAGTTTGCCATGCCAAAGGCACTTCCCCCGACCTCCACGCAATGTTGCAGAGGTGTGTCAACCATGACAGCCCTATAACATCCAGGGCCTTGAGGTACTCAGGGCGAATCTCATCCACCCCCGGGACCCGACCACCAAGGAGATTTTTAACCACCTTGGCGACCTCAGCCCCTGTGATAGGCGAGTCATCCCCCTAGTCCACAAGTCCTGCTTCCTCTATGGAAGGTGTATGAGTGGGATTGAGGAGATCCTTGAAGTATTCCTTCCACCGCCCAACGATATCCCCAGTCGAAGTCAACAGCGCCCCATCCGCGCCATACACAGTGTGGACAGGGAGCCGCTTCCCCCTCCTGAGCCGCCAGACAGTTTGCCAGAATCTCTTCGAGGCCGACCGAAAGTCTTGTTCCATGGCCTCACCGAACTCCTCCCATACCCAGGTTTTTGCTTCAGCAACCACCCGAGCTGCACTCCGCTTGGCCTGCCAGTACACCTCAGCTGCTTCAGGAGTCCCACAAGCCAACCAAGCCTGATAGGACTCCTTTTTCAGCTTAATGGCCCCCCTCACCACTGGTGTCCACCACTTGGTTCAGGGGTTGCCACCACGAGATGTACCGACCACCTTGCGGCTGCAGCTCTGGGCCGCTGCTTCAACAATAGAGGTGGAGAACATGGCCCATTCAGACTCCATGTCTCCAGACTCCCTCGAAATGTGGTTGAAGTTCTTCCGGAGGTGGGAGTTGAAGACCTCCCGGACAGGGGCCTCAGCCAGACATTTCCAGCACACCCTCACTATACGTTTGGGTCTACCAGGTCTGAATGGCATCCTCCCCTGCCATCGGATCCAACTCACCACCAGGTGGTGATCAGTTGACAGCTCTGCACCTCTCTTTACCCGAGTGTCCAAGACATACGGTCGCAGGTCTGATGACACGATAACAAAATCGATCATCGACCTGCGACCTAGGGTGTCCTGGTGCCAGGTGCACATATGGACACCCTTATCCTTTAACATGGTATTTGTTATGGATAAACTGTGGTTAGCACAGAAGTCCAATAACTGAACACCACTCGGGTTCAGATCGGGCAGGCTGTTCCTCCCAATCACCCCCCTCCAGGTTTCACTGTCGTTGCCCACGTGCACAATGAAGTCCCCCCTGTAGGACAATGGAGTCTCCAAGAGGAGCACCCTCCAGCACCCCAGTCAGAGACTCCAAAAAGGGTGGGTACTCTGAAACGTCATTTGGTGCATAGGCACAAATGATGGTCAGAACCCGTTTCCCAACCCGAAGGGGCAGGGAAGCAACCCTTTCATCCACCGGGGAAAATTCCGATATAGAGGCAGCAAGGTGGGGGGATACAAGAATACCCACCCCTGCTCGTCGCCTCTCGCCCGGGGCAACTCCAGAAAAGGCCAAGCTCCAGCCCCTCTCCAGGAGACTGGTTTTGGAACCGGAGCTGTGTGATGAGGTGAGGCCGACTATATCTAGCCGGTATCACTGCTAACGACTCTGCTTCTGTGTGGAGAGGACTGAGGCAAATCACCAACTATCGGCCTCAGGCTTCTAAGGGACAGGATGACAAAGCCCTTTATCAAAGACTGTCCCAACACTATGCCCGTTTTGACACCTCGTCAGCTGTGTCCAACTCCCCCCCTCCCCCCAGCGCCACTGCCTCCATGGTCCCCACTTCATCAAAGGCGCCCCCCCTCCTCCCCCCCTGCCCTTGCCATCAGTGAGCAGGACGTGCACAGACAGTTCTCCAGACTGAACCCGCGCAAGGCCCCCGGTCTGGACGGCGTGTCTCCCTCCACCCTGAGACACTGTGCGGAGGAGCTGACTCCTGTCTTCACAGACATTTTTAACACCTCCCTGAAGTCATGCCACGTGCCGGCCTGCCTCAAAACCTCTACCATCGTCCCTGTCCCCAAGAAGCCACGGATCACTGGACTTAACGACTACAGACCTGTAGCGCTCACCTCTGTAGTCATGAAGTCCTTTGAGCGCCTGGTCCTGCCCCACCTCAAGACCATCACCACTCCCCTCCTGGACCCGCTGCAGTTTGCCTACAGAGCCAACAGGTCTGTGGATGACGCAGTCAACCTGGCCCTCCACTCCATCCTACAGCACCTGGACTCCCCGGGAACCTACGTCAGGATCCTGTTTGTGGACTTCAGCTCTGCATTCAATACCATCCGCCCCGCTCTGCTCCAGGACAAGCTGTCCCTGCTCAACATGCCTGACTCCCTCTGTAGGTGGATCACCGACTTCCTGACGGACCGGAGGCAGCATGTGCGGCTGGGAAAGACTGTCTCAGACTCTGTTAGTATCAGCACCAGATCACCCCAGGGCTGTGTACTTTCCCCCCCGCTCTTCTCCCTGTACACCAACTCCTGCACCTCCAGCCACCAGTCTGTCAAGCTGATCAAGTTTGCGGATGACACCACCCTCATCGGGCTCATCTCCAACGGCGACGAGTCCGTCTACAGGAGAGAGGTGGCCCAGCTGGCGTCCTAGTGCAGCCACAACAACCTGCAGCTGAACGCTCTGAAGACAGTGGAGATGATCGTGGACTTCAGAAAAGTCACAGCCCCTCTGCCCCCCCTTACCCTCACAGACTCTCCCATCACCACTGCAGATTCCTTCCGCTTCCTGGGCACCACCATCACCCGGGACCTCAAGTGGGAGCCGACCATCAGCTCCTTCATCAAAAAGGCCCAGCAGAGGATGTTCTTCCTGCGGCAGCTGAGGAAGCTCAAGCTACCCTCCAAGATGTTGGTGCAGTTCTACACGGCCATCATCGAGTCCATCCTCACCACCTCCATCACCGTGTGGTACGCAGGAGCCACCGCCAGGGACAGACTAAGACTGCAGCGCGTTGTGCGCGCTGCTGAGAAGGTGATTGGCTGCAAGCTCCCATCCCTCCAGGACCTGTACATCTCCAGGACCCGGAGGCGTGCAGGTCGGATCATAGCCGACCCTTCACACCCTGGACACGCACTGTTTGCCCCCCTCCACTCAGGCAGAAGACTTCGGTCCATTCAGACTAAAACCTCCCGCTACATGAACAGCTTCTTCCCCTCTGCCATCAGACTGCTGAACACTAAGTGACTTATTAGACTCTCGTGCACTACGTACAGCAGCTAACCGGACTCATGACAATTATCACTGTTTTCTTTTTGCACTACCGACTGCACTATGTGGAACTCCACAATATCTGCTGCTTGTTAATATATTTAAAAATTGCATAGATTAGTATTACTTATTCATATTCTAGCTTTTATTGCATGCATAGTTTTTTATTTTTATCTTTAGTGCTATTCCATGTTTAATGTTGCAGCATTGCACCGAGACAAATTCATAGTTTGTGTACTACATGAACAATGGCAATAAATCTCATTCTGATTCTGATTCTGATTCTATCTCTCAACCTCGTACACCAGCTCAGACTCCTTCCCCACCAGAGAGGTGACATTCCACGTACCAAAAGCCAGTTTAGAAAGCTTGGGATCAGTCCGCCAAGGTCTCCGCCTTTGACTGCCACCTAATCCACATAGCACCGGACTCCCATGATCCCTCCTGCAGGTAGTGAGCCCACTGGAGGGCAGACCCATGTAACTCCTTCGGGCTGAGCCCGGCCAGGTCCCATGGGTGGAAACTCGGCCACCAGATGCTAGCCATCAAGCCCCTCCCCCAGACCTGGCTCCAGGGTGGGGCCCCGGTAACCCCATACCGGGCGGGGTACACTGAATCCTTGATCTAGAATTTATCATGAGAGTCTGTTGGATTGTTCTTAGTCTGGCCCTTCACCCAAGACCAGTTTGTTGAGACCAAGATAAACTTATTTGATTCAGATGGTGTCAAGCACGTGTGGCGGCAACCAGGTGAGGAGTACAAAGACAAGTGTGTCTTGCCTACAGTCAAGCATGGTGGTGGCAGTGTTATGGTTTGGGCCTGCATGAGTGCTACCAGCACTGGGGAGCTACAGTTCATTGAGGGAACAATGAATGCCAACATGTACTGTGACATACTGAAGCAGATCATGATCCCCTTCCTTCGGAAACTGGGCCGCAGGCCAGTATTCCAACATGATAATGACCCCAAACACACCTCCAAGATGACCACTGCCTTGCTAAAGAAACTGAGGGTAAAGGTAATGGACTGGTCAAGCATGTCTCCAGACCTAAACCCTATTGAGCATCTGTGGGGCATCCTCAAATGGAAGGTGGAGGAGTGCAAGGTCTCTAACATCCACCAGCTCTGTGATGTCGTCATGGAGGAGTGGAAGAGGATTCCAGTGGCAACCTGTGAAGCTCTAGTGAACTCCATGCCCAAGACAGTTAAAGCAGTGCTGGAAAATAATGGTGGCCACACAAAATATCGACACTTTGGGCACAATCTGGACATTTCACTTAGGGGTGTACTCACTTTTGTTGCCAGCGGTTTTGACATTAATGGCCGTGTGTTGAGTTATTTTGAGGGGACAGCAAATTTACACTGTTACAAGCTGTACACTGACTACTTTACATTGTATCAAAGTGTCATATCTTCAGTGTTGTCCCATGAAAAGATATAATAAAATATTTACAAAAATATGAGGGGTGTACTCACTTTTGTGAGATACTGTATTTCTGGTTTGTTTTTTCTAGCTAGTGTGTTTGACTGCGCATGCAGGGTGACCTATGACACACAGAGGACAGGACCTCTCCTGATTGGCTGCCCTGTACATCAATCAAATGGTAAATGCCAATAAGAGGACAGAGGGGAGGATAGGCGATAGAATTAAAAACTGTTTTTAAAAATGTTTTAATGTCACGCGATCTACTAGTTGATCGCAATCAACATATTGAGGACCCCGATCTAGAGAGTAGCTGAGTTTCACTGATAGGCTCACTCATATTTTTCAAAACCTGAATCTGTTTGTTGGAAGGTTAAGTATGTGCATATTTTTTATGAAAATTAAACTTTAGTTAGGAAACCTGATAAGGCAGCTCTGAGGCAATCACTAAGGACCTCTATATGCTTAAGCAGTCAAAACAGCGCTCCATGATCACTTGACTTGAGTTTGACCAATGAGTTGTGTCATTGTCGGAAGTAACTATAAAGAAAAGATGGGCTGACAAGGCTGCAATTTCATCAGCCAGGCAAGCACAATAACGTTATATCTATGTCCCTGTATTTTCTTTTCGTGTTACAGATCTCCATAGTTAATATTACAACCAAGTGCTGCTCCCTTGTCCCTTGTCTTGCGTAGCATATCACTAAATGAAGTAATTACACGTCCTTCGCGTTGTCCTGCTGATGTTGAAGAAGCCCTGCTGAATAAAACGGCATACGATAGCATCAGACCAGCACCAATAAATAATAGTTTAGTATCCACCTTATTCCTGGGGGTGCTGCTGTAGGAACGATTATGGGCGGAGCTTCCGGTTTCGGCTGCAGTAGTGTTAAATCAGTCAGTAAGAGTGGAGTAGTAGGGGCATTTAAAATAGCGTTTTTAAAAGATTTTCAAATTCATTTTAATGTGTAGTCCACATACGTGTTTTGCACTCAAGTGGCAGCTAATTTCAGTACTTGCAGTTTTTGTATTTCTGAATGTTTTTGTGTAGTTCTGGTACTTGCTGCTGTCGTGGTGTGAGGCTCCTCACAGATAAGCACAGCTAAATCTGTGGCTTCAGCAGCAATGAGTAGGTCATGCACTGAAAACTAAAGGATTGTTCGTGTGATCGGTGGTACAGGCACAGCAGCACCAGGTATGTTTTCACTTGTATGAATGTCACAGATCTGACAATTTGCCCAGAATTTAAAACAGCCAAGCACAGCATTGTGGTTTTTTGTGGCTCTGACTAGACTCTGCGTCTGCTCTGAGGTAAATTTGATTATGTCCAACATATTTTAACAAAATGCAGCCGACTTTATTGTGGTGGAGACAGTGATATTACCTCAGAGCTTTTATTTGTTTACAGCGTTAGCATATTAGCAGCGGCACTAACAAGTGGAGCTACTATCTGTCAGGCCATTTTTTAAGGTCATCTTCCTATCCCTAGATAGTCGTGGGAAGTGGTATGATTATATTACTGTTTTTGAGGCACAAAAGGCCGTGTTCCCACATTTCTGATGCCAAAGTCATTGTTTTTTAAAAAGGAAAAGTGTCCCGTTTCAGTGACAACCATACATTCTAAACTAGTACTGGAAGTTGCTACCATAATTCACGCAAGGCATCATGGGCCTAGGAATAAGGTGGATTGTAAATAGTAGTTTTAGTATTGTTTGTGAGAGTTTTTGAGTGTTTATTGTTTTTGTTACCTGTTTTGTCGTGTTTTCGGAGCAGCATCTTTTTTTCATATTGTTTGTCTTTTTTCGCTTTAGTTCTTGTTATAGATTTTTTTAAGTAATAATTTGTAAATAACTCAGCAAAAAATGTTGAGATCAACTAGAAAGAAGAAAGCCCCGTGGAAGAGGAGGAAATCTCAGAAGTATCCCAATCTCAACCACAGTGATAACTGGATATTTAATCCCATCTTTGTTACAATATTTTTTTTTTCAATATGTATTTATTACCTCCACCAAGGAGGTAATGTTTTTACCGGGGTTTGTCTGTCTGTCTGTCTGTTTGTCTGTTACCAACATAACTCAAAAAGTTATGAACGGATTTTGACGAAATTTTCAGGAAAGCTGTGTAATGGCACGGGGAACAGATGATTAGATTTTGGTGATGATCTGAGAGTGCATACCTCCACCAAGGGCTTTTTTGTATTTGTGTAGCAGGATTACACAAAAACTACTGGATGGATTTGGATGAAATTTTCACCAGAGGTGGTTCTTGGGCTAGAGAGGAACCCATTATATTTTGCTGATGATCTGAGAAGGCATACCACAGCCAAGGCTCTTATCTTCTCACAGTGTGTTAGCAACAACACTCCAAAACTGATGGACAGACTTTGATGCAATTTTCACCACAACTGGCTATAGGCCTACACACAAACCCATTACATTTTGGAGGTGATCCATGAGAAATGGAAGGAGCCTTGGCGGAGGTATGCGCTGTATGAGTGCTTTTCTAGTTTATATTAGTTCTATTTTTTTCAACATTTAGTGTATTTTTTTCTTATTAGCTTTGTTTCAAATTGCTTTGTCACCGTTATATTTATTACTTATTTGTATACTGTTGAACATTTGTTTTTGAAACGCAAGTTTCTTTTGGATAAATCTTATCTAATCTTATGCTATATATTTATGTTTTTAGAGATTCTTCAGATGAAGAGCCATCCAGCAGGACCAGCAGTGGAACAAGAACAGCTGGAGAGGAACTGATTCCTGGACTACCACAGAACTAAGAAAACGCCTAGACATGGACACATAAAACAGCCTGTAAACTGGACACTGTAAGTTCTGGGCAAACACAAATATTTGAGAACATGTATAAGGGATTCAGTTTAATTTTTGCTATCGCAAAACTTTTGTTCATCCATCCATCCATCCATCCATCTTCTACCGCTTAATCCTTTCGGGTCGCGGGGGGGCTGGAGCCTATCCCAGCATCTTTGGGCGAGAGGCAGGGTACACCCTGGACAGATCGCCAGTCCATCACAGGGCCAACACAGAGAGACAGACAACCATTCACTCTCACATCCATACCTAAGGACAATTTAGAATCCCCAGTTTTGATGCCAATTAACCTAACTTGCATGTTTTTGGCATGTGGGAGGAAACCGGAGTGCCCGGAGTAAACCCACGCAGACACGGGGAGAACATGCAAACTCCACACAGAAGGGTCACCGATGGTCTGGGGGTGGGATCGAACCCACGATGGTCAAGGGTGGAATCGATCCCATGACCTTCTTGCTGTGCTGCCACTGTGCTAACCACTGCGCCACCGTGCTGCCCCACTTTTGTTCATGTACATTTAAGATAAGATAAGATAAGATAAGCCTTTATTAGTCCCACAACGGGGAAATTCCAGGATTGCAACAGCACAGGGATAGCAACACTCAGAGCAACAATCAGAAGGCAAGAAAAAAAACAAGCAAGCAAGAGCAGCTAATAAACATATGTACGTATTACTATAAAATATATATATATACACACACACACAGACACACAGTGCAGAGCATTGTAGCTGGATGGAATAAATATATGAATATATGAACACACAGTGCAGAGCATTGTAGCTAGATGGAATAAATATGTAAATATATAAACACCCACAGTACGGAGCATTGCAGCTAGGTGGAATAAATATGCAAGTATATAAACACACACAGTGCGGAGCAATGTAGCTAGATGGAATAATATGTAGATATATAAATATATATATATATATATATATATATATATATATATATATATATATATATATATACACAAATATATATATATATATATATACATTTGAAATATTTATAAAGAGAAAACTGGTGAAATCTGTTTTTTTTTATTACACACTGTTTTAAAAGCATTTAAAACGTATAATATTGACACATACTTGCCAGATTTTGAAATGTACACTTCTCCTGAAAAACAGGGCAAAATATTTTACACAAAGGACATTTTATGACATATTTATTTAAAAAAAAGATAAAAAGCACCAGGCGAACTATTAAAATTATAGCACTAAAAGGCTTTAAAGCATTCCAGTGAGTTTCCAGCCAATGTGAAATGTTCCACAGGTGGAACACCGGAATTTTAAGAGGACAAAGATTAAATATTCAACATTTCAAACAGGAGTAGCTCATTTTTCTAAATTAGCTTTAACATTTTTATTGGTGATAAAATCACCAACAAACAAAGAACAAGTGAAGCACAACAAGAAAACTCACTGCAACATACCACACCCAAAAGTATATACAGAACACACAGTGTGTGTCTATGTGGCCTAGTCAGAAATGTTCTCACACTCCAAGCAATAACACACGTCTGTGCATGGAAGCTCGTTCTGTCTGCATGTGCATCTCCCTTTCACAGTGTTGTTTTTTTTACAGGAGCAGTATACAAGCTCCAGAATGCTGAGAGGTGCAGGGGGAGGAATCATCCAGTCGATCTCAAAGGAGTCTCCCTTAATCTTCCAACCATGGGCCATTGGTGGAGGTATGTCTGGCTGACTCTGCAGGCATCTTCTATAGATGGCTGCCTGGTAGTTTGTTTGCTGAATGTGTTTATATAGTGAATCTCTGTTTGGAAGACTTCTGTCTGCGCACTTGCCACTCTTAAACAGTTGGCATCTTGTATAATTCACATCCTTGCAGCCTTTGAGGTCATACAGAACACAAGTTAATTTTTCAGTGGCCTCATACTGTTCTGGGAGTAGTTGAAAAGCTTTTCCCAGAGTCTTTAATGAAACACAATGTTCTTTGTTGGACAGTAGTATTTTCATTGCTTAAGTTTCTCTCTTAGCCTCTTTCGATTATATTTTTGAGTTGTATACTTTTCCCTTCTGCATATGATGCATTGCCTTGGAAACAGATGTGGTGCTCTTCTTAGGTGGACTGGAACCTCTGTTTTTGTTGACCGGAGAACCCGGTTTGGTTGGGGATTTGTAGCAGAAGTACAGTATGTGGTTCTTCATCTAAAATATTGTAAAGGAGACAAAATTGGGTGGGATGCTTAATTTGGGACAACTATATATTTACTGCATAAGTGTTCATTCTAAAGATAACTACATTGTGTTCACATTGTCTATTCTGTTCTACAGGTAACTCCAGCTGCTCAGACATTCCTGACACACTCCTGGACCCGTCTGGATCTTTCTGTCTTGTCTGAAATTGACTATTGGGGCAGTGGCTAGCCCTTGCTTGGAGCCGGTCTAGAATGGAGAAGTAAGGGGCCTCCTTCTCTCCACTAGCCTGGGTGTACACCTTGGGCAAGTGTTGGCACACCTTCGGCCCTCCTTGGCCCGGGATATGGCCTAGGTTACTACACTTGGCGGTTCTGCTTGTCAACTCAGCATCAGTCCCGGCAATCCTTCTTGTGAGCATGCCACTTCTGGGCTTGCCTAGCCAGCATGTGAAGTCAGCCTTTGGCGGAAAGCTTCGAACTATCAGATGGTTCAGCAAGCTGGATGGTGATCGCTGCAACATGCTGTGGACTGCGAAGAGCGTGATGAGGCACAAGAAGTGACGTCATCCACTGCATCTGTCTCTTCCTCCAGCCGTCTTGATGATGCCTTGTTGCTGGATCCAGGAAGAATTTGGACGAGAGAGTGAGGTCGACGTGTCGCGCAAACTCCTCCTCACTTTAAACAATTTTTTCACGCAAGACACCTTTCAAATCGACTATTAATGTTTACACTCATTAATGTACAAGATCAGTTCAGATGGATTTCATCAGATTAAAAATTAATACTTACAATCACTTGCATGTATTGATTTTGTGTCCTTTCTTGTGCTCTTTCAATATTTCTTGTATTAGCATATTGCATGTAGCATTGTCTATGATAGCCTATGTTAACTGATGCATCTGAAGTGTGGGTATTATGCAAATTATTTTCTAGTGCTTTTTCAGCTGTTTTGCTTTCCTTTGTATCAAGATTTACCCACTCTATTGAACACTGCACAATTTTTTTCCAACTCCTGTCTGAAAATTGAATTATATTTTCTAAAGAGCTTGCAACATGCATACAGCACTCCATACCTGTCCCTGATATTCATGCTAGCTAATGAAAGCACGTGTCTGACTTGACATAACTGACATATTATAAATAAAGAAAGGACCATACCAAAGCAAGAAATTGAGCAGCAGACATAAGGGTGGGAAAAACTAGTTTATTTTAACATTCTGATCAGATCTAAATATAAGAAGTGATGCTGGTGTAATAGCATATTATGAATAAATATCAAATTTCCTAAGGATGCTGTGATATATTGTTCTTAATGGTATTATATATTTTGTACACAGAATAAATCTGAAAATGTATGTGATAATCTGTGAGGTCATGAATCAAGGCTTGTAAATGTATTATGCTCTATAATAATTATAATTTTATAATTATGTTTTTCAACAATCAATACATTTTTTTTTGGAAGCTAGTTAAATTCTTGAAAATTAATATTCATGTCAGACTCACTGCATTTTGACTTTTTTTTTTTTCTACCCTGGAGCCGTGGGGTGTGTGTGTGTGTGTCCTGATTAAGTCAAACATGTAGGGCGGTGCAGTAGCGCAGTCGTTAGCACTGTGGCAGCACAGCAACTCACCCTTGGCCGGGGGATCCTGGGTTTGATCCCAGCCCCCGACCAACAGTGATCTGTGTGGAGTTTGCATGTTCTCCCCGTGTCTGCGTGGGTTTACTCTGGGATTTCTCCGGTTTCCTCCCACATGCCAAAAACATGCAAGTTAGGTTAATTGGCATCAAACTGGGGATTCTAAATTGTCCTTAGGTATGACTGTGAGCGTGAATGGTTGTCTGTCTCTCTGTGTTGGCCCTGCGATGGACTGGCGATCTGTCCAGGGTGTATCCTGCCTCTCGCCCAGAGATGCTGGGATAGGCTCCAGCCCCCCCGCGACCCGAAAAGGATAAAGCGGAAGAAGATGAATGAATGAACGATTGGTGTATGCAGTCACCTACCCCAACCTGATTGGTTCGTCAGCTAAAGCTGTTCTGAGACATGCCGGAGAGGACCGACGATAAAAATGGTTTGGGGTTTTTTTTTGTTTTTTTTTAATGCCAGCAGACCGAGGCTGCCAACAAATTTTCTCAGATTTACCAAAAATAGAGAAGACTATATTTAAAAAATAGCGTACACTGCCGGTGTGGATCGATCAATGACACGAAAAATGCACTTGGCCCACCACCTATTTTGGGATAAAGTGTAAACCTGACTTTAACCAACCCAAACCTTTTTTTTATTAATAACACACGTCTTTGGATTGTGGGAGGAAACCAGAGCACCCAGAGTAAACCCACGCAGCACAGGGAGAACATGCAAACTCCACACAGAAAGGTTCCCACCCCCTGCCGCCCTGGAACCTTGTAGCTGTTAGGCAACAGTGCTAACCACTGTACCACCTGTTGTGCCCATATTTAGGCAATAACGACAGAGCGTGGCTGCTGTTAACGGAGCTTTATTAACAATAACTATATACAATACCCTTCGGACTTTCGGCGTTCTCCAGCAGGCCAGGGCGTCTACTAGGCAAAGAGGATGAACCCCTTCTGCCCGTGCCCTTTATATTCTGGGTGGCATCACTACCAGAAAGGCAGTTTGCCACCCCCATCTATTCCCCGGCCAACCCTGCCGCCATCTTACTACTACTGACAATTTCCATATGTCACATCCCCCCCTCAAAAAAAATTGCAAGCACACGGGTTGGCCCACCCAAATGTATAACCCGACTCACACTCTAATCACCAAAAATATGTACAAAATAAATAAACACCTATCCATTCACACAACTGAGGCTGGGGACACTGGGTAGACTACCAGTGCCCCCTACACGGCTAGGCGGATTATTCTGCCACCCTACCCTTATCAGCCCAGTAAAGTAAAAGAAGCTGTGTTTCTAAACGAAAATTAATCCCAGAACAGTCACAATATAAACAGTGAACAGAATAAACACAAACACATCTAACCCCCTATTGGCGGCCCCCAACCCCCTCCTCCCCGTGGAGCATCCTCCCCCTGGATTGCCACCTTGTGGTTCCCTCCCAGAGCATCTCCTCTTCTTGGCCTCTGGAGATGAACTGCACTGCCTCCTCTTCTCCACTACACGGCGCAGTTCGTTAAGGTGCCTCCATGTCTCCTCTGATAGGCCCAGAAAACCATCAGCCCGGGCAGCCACCACCTGGAGCCGCCCCTGGTCCTCGCATCATTCACGCGTCCCGCATGCCCCTCTCAGACGAGCTTCAACCCTTGGGCAGACTCTATCACCAACCTTCAGGGGAGGCCTGTCATGTTTCCTCAGGCCACCCCGGTGAAAGCGAGCCTCCTCCCTAGAACCAGTCGTTGTGCGGGTCCGGTTCGAAGACCTCTTGGAGGGTCGTCGCTGGGAGTGCTTTAACACTGCACTCTGTGGTCTCGTCATCAGTCCTCAGCGCAGGCGCCTCGATCTTACGGGTCACCCCGAGGGTCCCGTCGTGCCGTCCAGCTCCCACACCAAGGGCAGCTTGGACTCTGGCATCAGGTTCATCCCGGGATGACATTGCGTGGTGACGGACATGCTCTCCTCCAGTAAAGCCAGACCGATCAGGATCCCACACCTCCTCATCTTCCACACACAGAGCAGGTCAGTTCCACAGCCCGCAGCCCAACCACTCCTCTCCGGTGTCGTTGGTGATGTAAAAACCCAGTCCATAGAGCGTATTGCATACCATGATGTTATTGTCGACTGCGGTGACTAGAAAATATACGTCCGGCAGCATCGTAGACCTCTGCTTCACCTCCAACTCCATGAAGCCCACGACAGCCAACTTGTTCATTCCATAGCCGTAGCAGTGTGCCGTCTCTCTATGAATGTGGCGGTGGGGAAACAGACTCCTCACTGTTGTCAAATTCAACACGGAGGTCACCGCTCCAGTGTCCACCAACAGTGGGACCTCGACGCCATCCAGTGACAGCGCACCAAACCCGTCCATCCATCTCCAGGGAGACCATATGAGCTATCGTTGTAGTCTTTGGCGAAGGATCCGCTTCACGCTGTCGATCCCTCCGCCCAAAATTTTTGCAAGTCCTGGCAAAATTATTTAATAAGCCACACCTCCCAAAACGCTTGCCCTTCGTCAGACATTCCCTTAACTTATAGCAGCGTTTAGGGGACCCACAGCCATAACATCTGGGCATATCTGGGGTGAACCTAATCTTGACCACGGAGGCGTAATCGTCATCCCTGCTGTCCTCTTCCTCAGGGTCCAAATTCAGCACCTTTAAGCAAGGCTCATCCTGGGTTGGAGTGGCCCTCTCACTGAGGCTTCTCACTGTTGTCTAAGCTGCCTCAAATTGCTGAGCTATCTCAATAGCAGAGGCCAACGTCAGCTCACCTGGGTGGGTTAAAAGCCTTGACCGAGCTGCAGGACACCAAACATGCGCCACTAACTGGTCCCGGATCATTTCATCCTCCAGGTTCCCAAACTTACATTCTCTCGCCAGCTCACGGAGGTCCGCTATGAATCTTCTGATGGACTCTCCCGTCCGCTTGCGGCGCTGTCGAAACTGAATGCATCTGACGGTGACATTCTCTGGAGTGAGAAAATAGCACGCCATTAGCTCCATGACTTCATCGAAGCAATCGGCTCCTCCCAAGTTTTCCAAAATCCTCTGCGCCTCCATGCTCAAATTATGGACCAAAACTGTCCTTGCGCAAAGCTTCTTGAGTTCGCTGAGGTTCAAAGCCACCAGATAGTTGGTAAATGCGGCAAACCACCTAGGCCACGGCATGGGCAGCTCGCCTGGTGCTTCCGGAAATGGCCGAAAATTGGCAACTGACCTCTCCATAACCGCTTTTACCTCGTCGCCAAACGTGTCCATATTTAGGCAATAATGACAGAGCGTGGCTGCTGTTAACGGAGCTTTATTAACAATAACTATATACAATACCCTTCAGACTTTCGGCACTCTCCAGCAGGCCAGGGCGTTTACTAGGCAAAGAGGACAAACCCCTTCCACCCATGCCCTTTATACTCTGGATGGCGTCACTACCGGAAAGGCAGTTCGCCACCCCCATCTATTCTCCGGCCAACCCTGCCGCCATCTTACTACTACTGACTATTTCCATATGTCACACTACCATGTTGCTTTAGTTTGTCAATAACTCAAACCAAAGAAAAGTCATTTTCAGGATACAGTAAGAGAGATCAAAAAGTTCATAATTGCTTGCATGCTAATACTAATGAGAACACATTATAGCGACCAGAAATAGTGATGAGACCAATAAGAGCACTCTACTGCCTGCAGCTCTCTGAAATAAGCAAGTTTTAATGTTCAAGAGTAATGCTTAATTATCCATACATGGCCATTTAAAAGCATATTGCCACAGGGCTCCAGCTTCAGAACAGTCCCCAGCCTAATAGAAGATAGCATTATTGCATGCAGTCAGAATTATTCACTGCATTACCCACGATTCATAGCATGTATTAACACAAGCAATTTCATGCATATGGATACAGTGGGTCTTAGCAGGGGAGCTCCTGATTGCTCTGAAACTAATTTCACAATCATTAGTTTTGGTGGTGCTGAGAGTGACAGAGTGCATTTACCAGATTTTGGAAAATTACGAGTTTCACAAGATTTGGGGAGAAATTTGTAAAGATCAAAGTCTGAGCTCTGTGGTGCTGTGTCTTTTCAGGAAAGATGTCACAGTGGTAGCAGTGTTGTCAGTTTTCAGAGAAAATAAGGTCAAATAAAAACAGGAAATGATAACTATACCTTTCTAGTAACGTTGCCGATGATGCTCATCCATTAAAAGGACGATTTGAAAATGTGTCATCAAGCAAGAGTTCATATATAAATACAGAGCAAAGAGCTCTAGGTGCAGGTCACACAAAGAGCCATTTTGCCTGAAGGTAAAGTTAATGATTCATGGCCAAGTGCTGCATTCTTTCCATATGTAAAATGAGGACATAT
This sequence comes from Pholidichthys leucotaenia, assembly GCA_020510985.1. Classification (NCBI taxonomy): domain Eukaryota; kingdom Metazoa; phylum Chordata; class Actinopteri; order Cichliformes; family Pholidichthyidae; genus Pholidichthys; species Pholidichthys leucotaenia. Next base: position 89,681,189 of record CM035840.1, on the reverse strand, counting down.
TTTGCAAAGCCTCTGAATCAACCTAATGCTGTTATGGGCCATTGTTCACAATAAACATGTAAATTGTGTTTATGGAATAGCATATAAATCAGTGACTTGATGGCACAGATTTACAACTAAATTAAAATCAGTGTGCTGTAAGAAAGAAAGAAAGAAAGAAAGAAAGAAAAAGAAAAAAAAGATTTATAACAACAGACAGATTTTGACAGAAAAACTCATTAATGACTGTAAAGTCTGTTCAAGGGTTAAAGCAGCAGTGATGCAAATATTGTAGAAGATATAATGTTTTCAATAATGAATGTAATAGTGTTTATCTGTATTAACTATCTGTATTAACTCTGAGACTGGGCCATGGGCTTTCTTATTTAAGGATGCCCTCCAAGTCATACGATTATTTGTGTCATTTTAAAATATACTGATAAAAAAAGGCCAAGTTTAAAATAGAATGTAATTTACATTGCATTAGCAAAATTCACAATATTAACACAGCCTTCTTTTGCTCGAAATCTCTAAAAAAAATACGTCAAACTGTTGCAGCCAGTCTGTATATGGTTGCAGCAATAAAACATGGCCACTAGATGGGAGTATCTGTTTTCTCTGCAGTACGTTTTATGCCACAATATTAAGTTTTTGTTTCCATACTGAGAAAAAAAAACGCTATATGTTTAAGATCTGCACATACACTCAAAACCCACATTAATACTTACACCCTGTTAGTACCAAGATAGATCCCTATTGCCTTCTTAATTCGCCATGGCATAGATTAAACATGGTGCTGGAAACATTCCTCTGAGATACATCCATTTTCAACTGCTTATCCGGGGTCCGGGCCACGGGGGCAGCAGTCCAAGCAAAGCAGCTCAGACGGCCGCCCAGTTCACATAGTACCATGATCCCCACTCATCTCTGGCAGGTCATGAACCCATTGGAGAGCAGACCCAAGTGGCTCCTTTGAGCACATTCGGTCCTTGATGTAACATTTTTCACAGGAATCTACTGGACCGCTCTTGGTCTGGCCCTTCACCTAGGACCAATTTGTCTTGGGAGACCCAGCCAGGGCCAGGTTACCCCCAGCAACATAGCTTTTGGGATCATTAGGGCACAAAACTGGAATTTCCCCATTGTGGGACTAATAAAGGCTCGTCTTATCTCACAAACCCCTCCACTAGGATAAGGTGGTGATCCATGGAGGGGTTCCTCAGAGATATCGGTCCATATTGAAATGCCAGCATCACACACTTGCTGCAGATCTGTTAGCTGCACATCCATGATGCATGCTGTTTATACCAAATTCTCACCCCACCATCCGAGTGTTGCAGCTAAAATTAAGACCGACCAGGCAACATTTTTCCAATTTTCTATTGCCCAATTTTGCTGAGCTTGTGTGAACTATAGTCTCAGTTTCCTGTCCTTAGCTTACAGGAGTGATACCAGTTGAGGTCTTCTACTGATGTAACCCATCTCCTTTAAGGGTCAATGGCCCTCATTTATCAAATGTGCGTAAGACAGAAAAATGGTTGTACAATCATTTCGACATGCAGATCGGTATTTATCAATCTGAACGGGATTACGGTGTACTCAAATCCTACAACCGCTCTGTGGACATGTACGCAAATTTTCAAGTCGCTGTAGGCTCACAGTGCAGCAGAGAAACCTGGCTGTGTGGGAGAATTATTTGATAATATCAAGTTATGAGCAGTGCAACCTTTCAGGTGATATGTTTGCCTTGTGTTATATTTAGATCAGAGATTTGATGACTCTCCTGTGTGAGAACTGTGTTAAATTACTATTCTAAAAAGTATTTCTTCAAAAAGAAAAGTATTTCTTCAAAAAGTTTTCTGTTATATAGTACAGTATCTCATAATAGTTAATCCCTTACAAATTATCCGTAAATTAAACGTAACACAGCTTTATGCACAGAAGTGCCCAGCCAAGGTGATCCACTGTATCGTGAATTAAAAAAAAAAAAAAAAAAAACTGCCCCGGATTAGCAAGAGAAATTCGGAATAGCAGAGAAGATGTGGGGAAATTATTTGATTTTGCCCTGTGCATTTTTACACATTATTGAGAGGTGGCAGACAGCTGTGACTGAGCTGTAGTCAATGTGTACAGTGCACAAGACAGCTGCTCTGGAGAGGGGATGTCTTTCTGCACTTCTACATAGTAAGTAATAAATTCTCACGTTTGACAAGTATGTTTTAAAATGACAAAATGGACAACATTTAGTCAAACACTCATCTAAGTCAAATAACAGGCTACAGATATATATTATGATCGTCAGCTGCAGATCAGAGTCAAATCAACGGTGTTGCGCACCACCAGTCTCCCCCATAACGTTGTTCTTTTGCATTTAAAGGAAGTTTTGAGGTTAACAGACTATATTATATAATTATTTTTCACTTTTCTTATAATATAGTCAATTTCTACTTTGGAAAGGTTTCTCTTTTTGCCATCTTATGTTCCCATGTGTCGTAAATTCTAGGGGCAAGACATGGGCGTGGAATTCAAATGATGCTTGGCTCCATCCGTCAGATTTATCAATGAGTGAACGATCGTATGATGAGACTGACCAGATATGCACAGTTTCATAAATACCACATAGAACTTTTCGTACGATCATATTTACACCCAAATGTGTGCAGATTTCTACGCACTTTTGATAAATGAGGGCCAATATGTTGTACATTCAGAGATCCTTTTCTGCACACCTCAGCTGTAATGAGTGGCTATTTGAGTTACTGTTTCCTTTCTGTCAACTCGAGCAAAGCAGGCCATTCTCCTCTGATCTCTGGCTTCAACAAGGCAATTGAGCCCAGAGAACTGCTGCTCCCTGGATATTTTCTCTTTTTCAGACCATTCTTCTGTAAATCCCAGAGACGGTTGTGCGTGACAGTCCCAGAAGATAATTTGTGTTTAAAATACTCAGAACTGCTCATCTGGCACCTGTGTTCAAAGTCACTAAAACCCCCTTTCTTCCCCATTCTGATGCTCAGTTTGAACTTCAGCAACTTGTCTTGACCATGTCTACATGAATAAATGCATTAAGCTGGTGCCATGCATTGACTAAATAGATATTTGTATTAGCAACAGTTGAACGGGTGTGCCTAATAATTTAGTCACCAAGTGTGAATTTTAAACATGACAAAAACAAATCTAATTAATAATGAATGGTCAGTGAACACAGGATCGGCGTCACCAATCCTGTTCATAATATTTCTGGACAGGATTTCTAGGTGCAGCCAAGGAACAGAGGGTGTTGTAGTCGGTGGTCACAGGAGCTCATCTCTGCTGTTTGCAGATGATGCAGTCCTGTTGGCTTCATCGAGCAATGACCTACAGATCTTAGTGGGACGGTTTGCTACTGAGTGTGAAGCATGGGGATGACAATCAGCCCCTCCAAGTTGAGTCTATGGTGCTCAAGGGTGGATTGTCATCTCTGGGTTGGGGATGAGCTCCTGCCACAAGTGGAGTAGTTCAAGTATCTCGAGGGTCTTTTTCACAAGTGAGAGGAGAATGGAGTGGGAGAGCAGCATCTGCAGTGATGCAAGTGTTGTTTCAGTTGGTCGTGGTGAAGAGGGAGCTGAGTTCCAAAACAAAGCTGTTGATTTACCAGTCAATCCATGTTCCTACCCTCACGGTCATAAACTTTGGGTAATGACCGAAAGAATGAGATGACAGTTACAAGCGGCTGAAATGAGCTTTCTCCATAGGGTGGCTGGACTCACCCTTAAAGATAGGGTGAGGAGCTCCGTTATCCAGGAGAGGCTTAGAATAGAGCCAAAGCTCCTCCACATCGAAAGGAGCCAGTTGAGGGGATTTGGGCATCAGATGTGGATGCTTCCAGGATGCCTCCCTCTTGAGGTGTTTTTTGCACTGGGAGGAGACCCCTGGGCAGACTCAGGACACGCTGGAGAGACTATGTCCCACAGTTGGCCTGGGAACACCTTGGTATCCTCCCTGAAGACCTGGAGGAGATGGCTGGGGAGAGGGAAGCCTGGGCTTCTCTGCTTGGAGTGTTACCTCCATGGCCTGGCTCCCCAGATAAGCGGTAGATGATGGATGGATGGATGGCTGGATGGATGGATGGATGGATGGATGGTCAGTGAACACAGACATTAATCAGAGTACATTCTGCTTTGGAATGGGGTGCAAGTACAGTAAAACAAACTGGGGTTTAATAAAGACTAAAGACTAGGGGTTAATAATAATTGAAATAATGAAAATGTTAACTTTACTGTCCCTATGCTTTAGTTCATTTAGAAGAATATAAACAAAAATACATTTAGGGTTGTGAGAAAATCTTTCTGAATGTCATGATCTACAATATGCACTAAATGTTAACACATGACAGTAATAACAGTTATAGATGGCAATGCCACTGCTGCTGCTGACTTTCTTAATTTCTTTAAAAGTGTTTAATGATACATTTACAAAAGTGGAGACTGCCAGTGGTAACTTTAATCAAAATTCTTTGTATAGATAAATGCAAGTGTCATCCTGAGAAAAGGTGAATATGCAAGCTCATAAGTTTCTCTTGTTAATGACTTGGGACCATTATATAAAGGAGTGGCATTATATTGAAAATTATTATCAGATAATCATAAACCAGTTATGTGTGTATTACAAATAATATCTACAAGTTCAAATCATGAGTGGTCACACATGTAAGTGCACATGAAAACACTAAAATCAGTTGAATGACGAGAAAAATGGTGAGGATGTAGTAAAAGAGGAGAATGTCGCAGTCCATCTCTTCCATGGTATGAAGCCAGAGGAGGAGGATTAAAACGAGCTTTGGTTCAGACCAGACTGAGGGAGAATGGAGGGAAGTCACTCGTGTCCCAGATTTGGAGGTACCACTTTTTGAAGAGAGAATGATGGCTGAAAGCAACAGATGACAACTTGCAGTGTGAACAGAGATTAAAAGAGATGCAGAAATTGCAGGGGGGAACAGGACCCCACCCACACCGAGCTGTGCTGAACAGCCACATCCAATTCTACCACACTGCAATTAGCTGCTGAGGCAATTACAGGTCTATGGAGGGTAAATGTGACCTACTCTTTTTTTCAATCATACAAGTACGCAGGAAACTATCATCCATCACATATAATCTACATTCAGCAGAACTGCAAATTTATAGTCCTCTAACTCTTATTTGCCCATACAAACATGCATGAGACTAACCCATTCTCTTTCCATCCCTGTTTGAGTATCAATGTAACAGAAACGCAGCTGACTAGGCCCCTCCAAACACACCCTGCTTGTTTCCCCACATATGGGTGGTCCATCACAATGCCATTGTTATCCATCAGATTGTCTGCAGTCATTATATATTCAACCAGCCGTCATGCCTTTTGTCTAAAATCATTCTTTACTCTGTCCCCTGGACCTTCTCCTACCTGCTGCGGCCCATCTGCCCTACTCTCTGACTCCATGCAGCATATCTTGCTCTCTCTCTCACACACAAACATACACACAATACTCACTAGCTGTCCAGCTCAAGTCCCCTGGCATTAACAGGGGCAGTCCCTCAAAGTAAATTATCAAAGTACTCAAGAAATCAGCACTCATTAGTCTCTATTCTGACTGCAGTAATATTTTCAAACATGACTTTGACTTGTATGGTTTACTATATGCAGCCATCTACAGCACCTTCTGATTCAGATATACCTGCTTAGATGGCATAATGATAATGAGAGGGCACTCAGAGACTGCACACCTCTGCCAAGGCCCTATCTTGCAACATTAAAGAAAGTGAAAAGTGATCCTGAAATGGATAGGTTCATCCGTATCCCGAGGGCCACCTCTAGTGAAAATTTCATCAAAATCCATCCAGTAGTTTTTGTGTAATCCTCCTAACAGACAAACAAACAGACATAGAAATCAGCATGAAAACATTACTGTGGTGTACCAATATGGCGTATTGTGCACCCTGGGTGTAGTGGGAGTGACGGCCCGCCTTTCTGGTTCCACCATCACCAGAAGTATAAAGGGCAGATGCGGAAGAACTCTTTCTCTTTCGCCGTCGACCCTTGGCCTGTATGGAGAACCTGTTATCGTTGTTGTTTATTATAATAAAGTTACGTTCACTGCACCTCCAGCCTGGTTAATCAGCATACGAGTTATGGACATAACATTTGGCAATGAGGAAAAAGGTATGGAGCAAGCTGTTTCCATTTTTCGGACATTTTTGGAGGTTTTGGGCGAGCCGCCAGTCCCCTGGGCTAGGTGGTATGTGGCTTTCCAGAATTATCTGGTGGCCCTTAACCTCGGTGAGCTCGAGAAATTGCGTGCGAGGGCTATACTGGTCCATAATCTGGGCATGGAGGGTCAAAGAATCCTCAGCACATTAGGAGGAGCCGATAGTTTTGAAGATGTGGTGGAACTAATGGAGCGCTATTTTCGCATGCCGGAAAACATCATAGTCTGGAGAATCCAGTTTCGGCAGCGCCGCCAGTGGACAGGAGAGTCGGTGCAGCGCTACGTTGCAGACCTATGTCAGCTGGCGGGGGAGTGCCACTTTGGAGCCCTTAAGAAATGGTCAGTGATCAACTGGCAGAGCACACTCTTTGTTCTGAGGCACGATCGAGGCTCCTGACTTACTCGGGTGAACTGACATTAGCCACGGCTATTGAGATAGTGCAGCAGTTTGAAGCAGCGGAGAAGATATCAAAAGACCTCAGTGAGAGAAGCACGTTGGAGCAAAACAAACTACGTCTGAAGGTGCTGGCTGCGGACTAGGACAGCGAAGACAGCGTGACTGAAGAGGAATACGCTGTCGCTGTGAAAATTAGGTCCGCCCCGAGTACGCCAAGTTGTTATGGCTGCGGGGCTACCAGGCACCAGTACAAGGCAAGAGAGTGTCTGGCAAAGGGCAAACGGTGTGGCGAGTGCAGTCTTCTACACCATTTCGCCAGAGCCTGCAAAAATTTTGAGCGAGGGGACCAAAGACGAGAGGCGGATTTCCCCGCAGAGACTCCTACGGTTGTTCATACCGTCTCCTCGAGCACAGATGGGCAGATTTACTGTGACGTTTCACTGGACGGCATGCTGTTGTTGGTAGACACGGGATCAGCGATTTCCCTGTTGAACCGGCCCACTGTGAGGAGTCTGTTCCCACATTACCATGTGAGAGACCTGTCGACGCCATGCTTCGGCTATGGAGGAAGCAGGCTATCCATTGTGGGTTCGTTGGAATTGACGGCGAGGTACAAGTTGGCAATGATGTCTAACGTCCAGTTCGTGGTGACCACTGGTGGGTCAAACATCATGGGATGAGACATGTTCTACAGCCTGGGATTCACGATCACCTGCGGAGTCAAAGAGGAGTGGTCGGGCTGCAGTTTGTGGGACCGACCTGCACCGCACGTGGAGGACGATGCAGTTTGGGGCATTGACTGGCCTGGTATTATGGGAGGAGTGCAAGATCAGCAACGTGGAGCGCAATCTCGGGCAGGTTCCGATGCCAGTGTCCAAGTTGCCCTGGATGTGGGAACTGGACGGCATAGCAGAATGCCCAGGACGACTGATGGAGCCAAGACGCTAGCTCCCTCGCCTTCCGGAGTTTGTCCAAGTGATACCGTGAAGCGAGGAGCTGGAGGGGCTGTGCCAGCGTTTAGGGTGAAAGAGAGAGTGGGGCAGGACCAGCAGGCGCAATTCTACGATGTGCCAAACAACGACACCGGAGATCAAGGAGAACCCCGGATCAGGTCAGTGATGAAGTTCAACCCAGGGCGGGAGCCCAGTTACAACATAGTAGTCATCGGTAGCCCAGTCGAGCGCCTCTGCGCATCGGTGAAGAGGTTCGGCCCAAGGTAGAAGCTCGGGTGAGAGGCGTGCACAAAAAAAGAAAATGACGAGATGACAGGGGAGGCTGCGGGTGGTGGCTGCCGGAGAGGACAGCTACTTGAGACTGTCCGATGAATCGTGGAGACACTCTAACATGCTGCGGCAAGTGGATGAAAAGAGACGCCGACGTGGCTCGTCCCCAGAGAAGAAGAGACGAAGGCACTCTGGGAGGGATCCGCCTGACGGAAATCCTAGGGGTGGGTCTCCCACAGGGACTGTAAGGTGACTGTGTGTGTGTGTGTGGGGGGGTCGTTAGCATGGTGTGGTGATGTTGCTAGTATGCCAGTTTACCCTAAGTCACGTAGTTAATATGTACTGGTTGCATTTTGCCCGGTGTTGTTGTAAAAAAACAAACAAAACTAACACTGTCTGTATTATGTTTGATAAGTTGAAATGCCAAAGTTGTGGGGTGGGCATGTTAGGGTGGGGGCTGGCAACATGTTAAAGGTGTACATATTGACTGTTTGTGTTTGGTTATAAAAGTTCTGATTGTGTACATACAGTGGAGCAAAAAAGTATTTAGTCAGCCACCAATTGTGCAAGTTCTCCCACTTAAAAGATGAGAGAGGTCTCCAATTTTCATCATAGGTATACCTCAACTATGAGAGACAAAATGAGAAGAAAAAAAAATCCAGAAAATCACATTGAAGGATTTTTAATGAATTAATTGGTAAATTCCTTGGTAAAATAAGTATTTGGTCACCTACAAACAAGCAAGATTTCTGGCTCTCACAGACCTATAACTTCTTCTTTAAGAGGCTCCTCTGTCCTCCACTCCTTACCTATATTAATGGCACCTGTTTGAACTCGTTATCAGTATAAAAGACACCTGTCCACAACCTCAAACAGTCAGACTCCAAACTCCACTATGGCCAAGACCAAAGAGCTGTCAAAGGACACCAGAAACAAAATTGTAGACCTGCACCAGGCTGGGAAGACTGAATCTGCAATAGGTAAGCAGCTTGGTGTGAAGAAATCAACTGTGGGAGCAATTATTAGAAAATGGAAGACATGCAAGACCACTGATAATCTCCCTCGATCTGGGGCTCCATGCAAGATCTCACTCCGTGAGGTCAAAATGATCACAAGAACGGTGAGCAAAAATCCCAGAACCACACGGGGGGACCTAGTGAATGACCTGCAGAGAGCTGAAACCAAAGTAACAAAGGCTACATCAGTAACACACTACGCCGCCAGGGACTCAAATCCTGCAGTGCCAGACGTGTCCCCCTGCTTAAGCCAGTACATGTCCAGGCCAGTGTGTGAAGTTTGCTAGAGAGCATTTGGATGATCCAGAAGAGGATTGGGAGAATGTCATATGGTCAGATGAAACCAAAATAGAACTTTTTGGTAAAAACTCAACTTGTCGTGTTTGGAGGAGAAAGAACACCATACCTACTGTGAAGCATGGGGGTGAAAACATTATTCTTTGGGGCTGTTTTTCTGCAAAGGGACCAGGACAACTGATCCGTGTAAAGGAAAGAATGAATGGGGCCATGTATCGTGAGATTTTGAGTGAAAACCTCCTTCCATCAGCAAGGGCATTGAAGATGAAACGTGGCTGGGTCTTTCAGCATGACAATGATCCCAAACACACCGCCCGGGCAATGAAGGAGTGGCTTCGTAAGAAGCATTTCAAGGTCCTGGAGTGGCCTAGCCAGTCTCCAGATCTCAACCCCATAGAAAATCTTTGGAGGGAGTTGAAAGTCCGTGTTGCCCAGCGACAGCCCCAAAACATCACTGCTCTAGAGGAGATCTGCTTGGAGGAATGGGCCAAAATACCAGCAACAGTGTGTGAAAACCTTGTGAAGACTTACAGAAAACGTTTGACCTCCATCATTGCCAACAAAGGGTATATAACAAAGTATTGAGATGAACTTTTGTTATTGACCAAATACTTATTTTACCGAGGAATTTACCAATTAATTTATTAAAAATCCTTCAATGTGATTTTCTGGATTTTTTTTTTTTTTCTCATTTTGTCTCTCATAGTTGAGGTATACCTATGATGAAAATTGGAGACCTCTCTCATCTTTTAAGTGGGAGAACTTGCACAATTGGTGGCTGACTAAATACTTTTTTTCCCCACTGTATATGTTTAGGGGATTGTGCGATCTGTCCAGGGTGTACCCTGCCTCTCGCCCAAAGATGCTGGGATAGGCTCCAGCCCCCCCGCGACCCGAAAAGGATTAAGCAGAAGAAGATGGATGGATGGATGGATTGTTTTAGTCTTTTTTAGGAACACGGCTATTTTGTTTTATGGACTCTGGTATTTCAAAGACAGCAGAATAATCCGTCTAAGCCGTGTCGAGGTGGGTCGGCAGTCTACCTGGCCCACTCTAGTTTATGTTGTGTGAATGGATAGGCCTGTAAATATATATATTTTTTTGTACATAAGTGTTATTTTTATTAGCCATGTATCGGGTTTAATTTTGGGAGGGCCTAATTGGTGTGTTTGGCATTTTTTACGGGGGGAAGGGGGGGTACCAATATGGAGTACTGTGTACCCTGGGTGTAGTGGGGGTGACAGCCCACCTTTTCGGTTCCACTGTCACCAGGGGTATAAAGGGCAGACGCGGAAGAGCTCTTTCTCTTTCGCCATCAACCCTTGGCCTGTACGGAGCTCCTGTGATCGTTTTTGTTTATTATAATAAAGTTACGTTCACTGCACCTCCAGCCTGGTTATTCAGCATACGAGTTATGGACATAACAATTACCTCCTTGATGAAGGAAATAATCTGTCATGATTTAAATTATTGTAATTCGTAGTAAATGTTCTGAAAACAGGGGACACTCTCAATTACAGTTACCAGCTGAATGAAGGTGTCCTTTCAGCTGCCAAGATATATAAAAGGGATTCTGCTGTATATAGTCGTATGTATGTACGGGTGTGTGTGGTGGGGGGAGGGGGGGGCTTAAAAGTTCATAGTGGTCAAATTTGACCAAATGTGGTTTATTTTTCAGCAAAGTCTCCCCTTCGGTCCACACACCTCTTCCTTTGGTGTTGCAGTGCTTGGATCTCTGCAGTTGAAAAATAAACCACATTTGGTCAAATTTAACCACTATGAACCCCCCCCCCCCCATATGTATGCATGCATGTATGTGGCAGAAACCCCTGCTAACTCAGAGGCCACTTGACTGCAAGCTCTCATCTCTTGCACGGCAATGCCACAATACCTGAAGAGTGCACCTGAATGGTTTCACTGACCGCTTGACCATAAAAGAGGTCAAAGGTGACTTTTTTTAACTCCTGCATCGCCGGCGACACAAAGTTACACATCCCTCATTCCAATTATCGTAACTCCTCGACTGTTCAGGCTAGTGATGTAATTCCAACAGATTCTGAAAGCTGAAGTGATAAGAAACAACTCCACAATTGTTATTTTAGAAATCACAAAAATATACATGCTGTACTTGGGTGTAATTTTTACATGTTTTTTTAATATATACAGTATACAGTATATGCACAGTGTATATACACCCACACATGCATAACATAATTGTATATTAACATACTGGTAAAACCTCAAGACATTACTCATTCTGGGAAAGAGTAATTCAGTATTAATCTGTAACCTACATCACACGTACCACCTACCCAAACTCAAGCTGTTCTACGGTCATGAATGGATGTAAGCCTTTAAATACAAATTTCATTAGAGCTCCGTGTTCACCTAGCAACAATGAGTTTTCCTGGCAAGGATTGGAGAGCAAGCAGGTTGGTAAAACCTCAGAGCTACCTGTTGCTGTCATCGTCTAAAAAGAATAAGATCATATTTAAATATCAGATGTTTTTAGTTGGGTTTTGTGAGTTAAAAAATGGATTAAACTCAGCCTGCAAGGCTGCTAGCATCACGTTAATATTCTAATAATAATAATAATAAGCTATCATTACCGTCACTAATGGAGGTGCTGCTGTTTGGAAATCAGGTGTGGGTGCACTTCGTAGACTGTCAAACACATTGCAGTCTTTCATTTTATCCCATGCTGCCACATCAAGAGATGTTTCAACTCATGTTTATCATGGACCATGCTGCTAGTGTTTACATATGCTTCCGCCATTACCCCATAGTAGCGATGACATGATGGTGTTGCTTGGTAATAGCAGCATGTGACATCATGACACATGCCATTTTTTTAAAAAAACACGTTAGTCTTTAAACCCGCAGCATCGATAAGAGGAATTGATAACGTCAGTGATGTACGATTCCAGGAGCTCGAAAAATTTAGGAACCGGTTCTCAATTCCCAACCCTAGTTGTAAGTATTATACTAATGACAAATACTTGCCAGATTTTGAAATGTACACTTCTCCTGAAAAACAGGGCAAAATATTTTACACAAAGGACATTTTATGATGTATTTATTGACAAAAAAAAAGATAAAAAGCACAGGCAAATTCTAATTATAGTACTAAAACTGACCTTTACCAGTGGAGGTGTACACTGGGAGAGGGATCAAGCGCACCTGACACAGTCAGCAGAATTTAGGATCCAAGGGTCTCTCACCACAATACAGGCATTGTGAACTGACGGGAAGATGATGGTATAGGTGACTGCTGGGTGCTGAGACACCAGAACTATATTTACATTAACTTATATTCACATTTCTTTGCTTTAATCCACTCATATAACCCTCTAGAGGTGTATGCCGGGGGACAAATCAAACGTGCCCCAGATACAATCTCACGCACCTTGCTGCTCTTTTCCTGTGGCTCTCTCTCCACACTGGTGGTGGAGTGTCATCGGACGGGAACAGAGGTGTATGGTGCTGGTGGAATCGTGTGCACCCCAACCAGACAGCAACCAAGTTGACTAAAGCTTGATTTATGCCTCTCTGTGGGGTTTCACTGAACAACAAGCAAGACCAAACAAAACCCCAAAATGCCCAAATAATGAATTACATGACTTAATTCGTAATGCTACTGTTTTTAAACGCGGTCCGACACTGTGGAGTATTGCAAATTGATAATTTTCCAGTCAAAAACACAATAATCTGGAGATTTTGGCGTAAACATCCACTGTACCATGTCACCCCCTGGAGGTGCTATTCTGCAAGTACACCCCAAACCAAGGCCGAAAAACATGACAGGAGTCAGATTCCAAATAATTATTTACAGTATAATGGTAAATGAACAATTCCCATTCCCCAAAGTGCAAGATACAGCGTTATTATGAATATAAGTCCAAAAAGATTATATTTTTAATTTCTAACATAGTATTAGTGTACATGAACAGGACCTAACAGAACACAAAAACGCCCCCAAAAAAACTTAAATTAAAAGGAATACATTACAATGTGTTATGAACCCTCCCGTGCGCTTTTCTAATGCGCACGGCGAGGGGGGAAATAATGACGATTTACGCGCTGGGTTTCACCACACACATTTATTAAGTTCAGCACACTGATAAACAGTTAAGAGTGTCTACAAATCACTATGGCTCAGGAGTCCTCCAGGACGCTCAACAGTCAGAGGTGAGGATACCAGGGAAAGCACACACACAGATTATACTCACATGACTGGAGCCTGTCCGCGTAAGTCCAAACGCACCGAGTGACACTGTCCTTTAAACAAGACTCCTTATGATGCACGATGACCATTAATGAAGTACAATGACCCAGCAATGCATGAGTGGAAAAAGGCTCCTTAAGTACATGCATTGCTGGCTCCACAAATTGGCCACACCTGGGCAAGGAGCAGGGAGATGGCACATGAGAGTGGGAACAGTTGGCAGTAATAGAGAGGGGGCGTGGTCAGACCGGCAGACAGTTGGACAACGCTCACTCCAGCATGAGCCCAAGAGGCTGCCTCACCGCTGCCGGCCAGAAAGCAGTGGCTATGGGTATGGCAAAGCACATAGAAATACATACTAACATACATACAACGTGGCACGTACCCACAGAGAGGCCAGGACTGAGCCGGGGGGAACCAAACCGGCTCGGTTCCTGACAGAGCCCCCCCTTTAAGGGGTGGATTCCCAGACACCCAAGGTAACATCCCAGATCCCCCTCCCCCCTCCCCAACAGGAACAAACAACACAAACCCGGGTAGGAGGTAGGGGGAACAGGAAAGGTGGGAACACAACACTCCGCCCAGGAACAACAATTAACCCCCCCCCCCCAAGTCCACGGGCGTTGGGGCTCAGGAGACCGCCCAGAGTCCCAGGCCCAGCAGAAGGTCCGGTGAATGGAATCCGGCGGCCTGCCTTAAAACATGGGCCACCAGACCCAGGTAGTCAATCCTTCCGGCGGCCGGCCAGCATTGTTTAGCCACCAGGACCAAAGGGGTGAAGCAGGAGGCAGCCTGCCCACCGGAAGGCTCACTGGTGGGTGACCGGACCGCAGAGCGGGGACCTCCACGGCATCGGACAGGAAGGAAAAGGGGGCCACGGCGTCCTCAGGCAGATCCACAACACCCTCGATGGTCCCGGCTTGGGCCCCGACCGGGCCGGCTCCACTGCACCCGCGATGGGCCCTGACCGGGCCGGCTCCGTTGCACCCACGATGGGCCCAGACCGGGCCGGCTCCGTTGCACCTGCGGTGACCTCCAGCTGAGGCACCGTTGCACTCACAGTGACTTCCAGCTGAGGCTCTGTTGCACCTGTGGTGACCTCCGGCTGAGGCTCTGTTGCACCCGTGGTGACCTCCAGCTGAAGCTGGGCTGCATCCGTGGTGAACTCCCCAAAGTGGGAGGTCATGCTCCCCTTGACCCCTGGCGCTGCCCTCCGATCCTCGGAGGCCTCTGGTGGGATCAGCTGCTGTCCAGCAACCCTGTCAGGGGGCTCCAAACCTGGAGAGGGAGAAAGAGAGACTGGGTCAGGATCAATGGCAGAGCCCGGTGAGGTGGTCCCGGGGGCTATTGGAAGCTGCCCCAGGTCCTCCTCACCATGAGTCAGGCAGTGTGACATCGACATAGACACTATTGCCATAATGGAGCACACTTGCCTGAACTCGGGCTCCACCGCCATCCAAGACTCCGGCAATTTGGGGTGCGTAGATTCCATCTGTTCGTCCGGTGCTGTACCCCCATCGACCTCCTCTGGGACCGCTAGCTCTGCGTCGTCGTTCATAGGCAACCCCAGTAGTGGCAGCTCCTCTCCGGCAACCCTAGGGAGGAGCTCGACGGGGATAGGAGAGGAGGAAAGGTTAGGGTCGCCGGCAGCAGCAAAGCCTGGCGAGGGGAGCCCAGCCACACCTGACTCTCCTCCCCAAGAGCCAGACAAGATCTCTCAATCATTGGCAAATAAACTACAGGAGAGATTACTTGCCTGTGCTCAAGCTCTACCACCGTCCAGGACTCTGACGCTGCCGACGATGACGTTCCGGGTCCCGTCAGCTGGAGGTCTGATCCGGGGAATGACTCTGCTGTGGCAGCCCCCGCAGCAGGCGTGATGGTGGTTGCAGTCCTGGTGCTCCCGTGTGCTGTCCTCCACGCCCCCAGCTCCTCTGGCGTGGCGGCTGAGGGTGACTTCTCCTGGCATTGGACCTCCCCAGCGGCCTCCAGGACGTCTCCTCTTCTCTCCTGATGTTCCTCCAATTCTGCCGGGAACGGAGTGGATCATGGCTCAGGGCAAAGAGGCAGGGCTGTCGTCAGCGAGGCAGGCCGCTTCTTGCGGTGAGAGTTCCTCCTCCTCTTCACGGGCGACTCGGGAACCAGATAATCTGGGATGCAGAGCACCACGCTGGGCAGCGAGTCCGTCGTGCCGAGGAGTATCTCCCTGTCGCGGCGCTCCTCCCTCTCCCGATGCTCCTTCTCGACCCGGCTGCTGACCACGGCGAGCAGGTTCGACCACTCCTCATCTGGTGGCACACCCAGGGATGGAGCAGGCACCGGCCAAGAAGAAGCAGGGGACTCCACCAGCATGGCCGCCCAGGAACACCTCGGTGCTGGCTCCGGAGCGGGATCTTCCAAGACCACTGGCTCCTCTGCCATCCGCTGGCTCCAATCCTGGATTGACAGGCACTCGGGGGAAATGGGAGGAGACACGGAGAGGGGAAGAAAAGAATTATGATTTGCAGCTGGAGGAGAGGACCCAGTGGACTGCTGATGCTGGGTCTCTTCCTCGGGAGACAGACAAGGTTTGGTGTTATTGGATCATACAGAATGAAAAAACACTTGCCTGTCATCCCGGTGTTTGATGTTAACAGCTGCAGCAGGCAGGCTGTCATCCCTCTCTGTGTCTACAGTGATTCGGCCCTCTTCAATGGGTGGAGGAGGAGCTGTCTCCATGGCTACAGGGAAGGGCATTCCCGAGGCGGCCCAGGCAGGCCTCATGACAGCTGTTGGAGAGATGATGACTGTCGAAGATGAGGAGGGCCTCCCCCGGTGTCCGTTCGCGGGATGACACCGCATCTGGGTGGCCGATGCTGATGGCGAAGCGGGTGAAAAATTGGCTGCAGG
Organism: Pholidichthys leucotaenia; assembly: GCA_020510985.1. Classification (NCBI taxonomy): domain Eukaryota; kingdom Metazoa; phylum Chordata; class Actinopteri; order Cichliformes; family Pholidichthyidae; genus Pholidichthys; species Pholidichthys leucotaenia. The sequence goes on along the minus strand of CM035840.1, from coordinate 89,664,940 downwards.
CTGTGGAGTGCGTTCCTGCTCAGGCTCCGCGAGGAATGCCACTCTCCCCACACCAGGAAACATGCGTTGGAGCACGTGGACCAAAGCGATCAGGTCTGCATACTGAGGGTAATCCCAGAGACCAGGATGTGCTTCCAGGATTCCCTCCGCTGCTTCCAGGCTGCTCCACTTCGCTTTGGGTCCACGGGCTTTATGGGCCTCATCCATAAAGTCCTGGATAAAGGTTGCCGCCCATTCTTCCTCCACTGTGGGATGCCTCACCGCTGATTTCCTCCGGCCGGCGTGGGAGCGGCACACCGAAGGCATAGTGGGGCAAACCGGTGGGTGAAAAACAGTTCAAAAATAGAAAAAGAGCGATGTGTGGGTGTACCCACTAGATCCTCTTTCGCAGCTGGGTCATTCTGTCATGAACCCTCCCATGCGCTTTTCCAATGTGCACAGCGAGGTGGGCTGTGGGAAATAATGACGATTTACGTGCTGGGTTTCACCACACACACATTTATTAAGTTCAACACACTGATAAACAATTAAGATAAGATAAGATAAGATAAGCCTTTATTAGTCCCACAACGGGGAAATTCCAGGACTGCAACAGCACAGGGATAGCAACACTCAGAGCAACAATCAGAAGGCAAGAAAAAACAAGCAAGCAAGAGCAGCTAATATACATATGTACATATTACTATAAAATATATATATACACACACACACACACACAGACACACAGTGCAGAGCATTGTAGCTGGATGGAATAAATATATGAATATATGAACACACAGTGCAGAGCATTGTAGCTAGATGGAATAAATATGTAAATATATAAACACCCACAGTATGGAGCATTGCAGCTAGGTGGAATAAATATGCAAGTATATAAACACACACAGTGCGGAGCAATGTAGCTAGATGGAATAATATGTAGATATATAAAAACACAGTGCGGAGCATTGTAGCTAGATGGAATAAATATATAGATATATAAATATAAACACACCCAGTGCAGAGCATTGTAGCTAGATGGAATAAATATGTAAATATATAAACACACACAGTGCAGAGCATTGTTGCTAGGTGGGATGAAACAGCATAACCGTCTATTTAGTTATCCTACATGGTATGATTATGTGCCCATACATATTCTCACCCTCCATAGCGACCGGTATGTTCCTAGTTGTATGCCGGAGAGGACCATTGTGTAAGTCTATTGCATCTTTTGCATTCAAAAAAAAAAAAAAAAAAAAACTATTAGTTTGTTACGTCTTTTTGCTATCTCTGCGAGCAGCCCTGCTTAGGTTGTACAGTCTGACAGCCGTTGGTAGGAAGGACCTACGAAACCTCTCGGTTGTGCACCTGGGATGATGTAGTCTGCTGCTAAATGAGCTCCTCAGTGCATCCAGTATGTCCTGCATAGGGTGGAACTCGGACTCCAGCAGAGATGACAGTTTAGCCACCGTCCTTCTCTCTCCTATCTCCTCCATCGGATCAAGGCGCTGCCCCAGGACAGAGCTAGCTTTCTTAATCAGTTTGTTCAGTCTCTTCCTATCGGCTGCAGTAATGCCACTGCCCCAGCAGACCACTCCAAAAGTGATGGCTGATGCCACCACCGTGTCATAGAATGACTTCAGCAGCGCCCCTTGTACACCAAAAGACCTGAGTCTCCTCAGCAGGAACAGCCTGCGCTGTCCCTTCTTGTAGAGTGCGTCAGTATTGTGTGACCAGTCTAGTTTATTGTTCAGATGAATACCCAGGTACTTGTAGGATGTCACCATCTCGATGTCTGTTCCCTGTATATTTACTGGTGCTGTGAGGGGCTGCCCATGCCTGCGGCAGTCCACCACCAGCTCCTTAGTTTTCCTCGCGTTGATCTGGAGGCAGTTCCGATGGCACCAGTCCACAAAGTCCTGGATAAGCCCTCTGTACTCAGCTTCATCTCCGCTGGAGATGAGACCAACGATCGCAGAGTCATCAGAGAACTTCTGTAGATGGCAATGTGTTGTGTTGTGTGAGAAGTCCGCAGTATAAAGAGTGAACAAGAAGGGAGCCAGCACCGTTCCCTGGGGGGCCCCCGTGCTACTGATGATCGTGTCGGAAACACAGTCCCGGGTTCTCACAAACTGAGGCCGGTTCGTGAGGTAGTCCAGGATCCATGATGACAGGTGCTGGTCCACCCCTGCGCGCAGCAGCTTGTCCTTCAGGATCATCGGTTGGATGGTGTTGAAAGCACTGGAGAAGTCAAAGAACATGATCCTCACCATATTCCCGGGCTTCTCCAGGTGGGACAGAGAACGGTGAAGGAGGAAGATCACCGCATCCTCCACCCCAATGCCATGCTGGTAGGCGAACTGGAGTGGATCCATCGCTGGTTCCACCAGGGGGCGGAGATGAGCAAGGAGCAGTCTCTCCAATTACAGACAGACAATTACAGTGTCTGTCTCTGCTCCTTGCCCAGGGAGATGGCACACAAGAGTGGGAACAGCTGGCAGTAATAGAGAGGGGGCGTGGTCAGACCAGCAGACAGTTAGACAGCGCTCACTCCAGCATGAGCCCAAGAGGCTGCCTCGCCACTGCCGGCCAGAAAGCAGCGGCTATGGGTACGGCAAAGCACGCAGAAATACATACTAACATACATACAACGTGGCACGTACCCACAGAGAGGCCAGGACCGAGCCAGGGGGAACCAAGCCAGCTCGGTTCCTGACACAATGGGTCTCAAACATTTGTAAATGTGTCCTGTTGACTTGATGTCACTTGGTCCTATAATTTAATGTGCTATTTGGGTATTGTCTATAAGGTTAGTTACTACAAGAATGGCCATTTGTCATTAAATATTAAAACACAAATGATTTAATTGATTTTTGGGGGCTTTTGGTGTCCAATAAAAATGATTTCATTCATTTTTTGGAAGTTTTCTTGGTGTTTGGTATCCCGTTCTGTGCCATTTAGTCCCATTTGTTGTATAAGAAACCACTCTTCGTGGCGCTTATGCGCCATGTATTCACAGGAGCATATGCAAATAGAGAGCTTAAGTCACATCCCCTCTATTTCCGCATATGGGACCTTCAATCTGAAAAAATCAACTGAAATGAATGGCAAGAGTGAAATTACACAGGGTTACAAAAATAATTGTTTTGTTAGTTGTCTGTGTTTTTTCAACTGATTTAAGACAATTTTGCACCACTGAATCCAAAAATGACATCCATTTCTCTCGATCAGGTGCCAAGTAAAAACCTGTACTTACTTAGTACTGTGCATGTACTTACCTTTATATAAAGGTAAGTACAAGTAAATTGAATGTTAAGTCATCATTGTTCAAAATTCAGAGAATTTCAAGAAATAAAAAAGAATTTTGCATCATTTAAAGCGAAAATGCCCATACATGTAAACAAAAACATATAAAACAACATGTGGCCATAATCAAAAAGTTGACCTGATTGAGCAAAACCAATGTGATTTTTTGATTCAGCACATCAAAATTGTCCTAAATCAGCTAAAAAAAACTTAGACAATAAATTTGGTGTTGAACAGTGTTATCTTTTGAACCTCATTGAATTTTGCCACGAGTTACACATAGACAAAGCTGGGGACAAAGCTGGAGCGACTACGGTGCCCACGAGAGCAGCGCAGATCCACGGAAGACGGTGGGGGGTTGGGCGTGAGAGCCAGCAGCCTCCAGCCAGAAGCATCTGGTCCCAGGACATTTTGACTGCAGCAAGCCAAAGGCTTCATCGTGATTCAGCAGCAGATCATGATCTGTACCGGCTCACGGCTCGCACGGCCAGCTAAAGGCTAAAGGTAGCCTATTAGTCCCTGAGCTATTAGGCCACAAGCTAACAGTGTTACCACAACACTCGCTGTAAGGGTGGCTTATATTGTTATTTTCTTCAGATCTTAGTCACCCTAATAGCCATCCCTGTTATCACCTGGATCGGCAATGTGCGTCACGTCACTGCGGCCCATCTCTCAGGGGTTTTGTCATGATTCCGCAGTGGATTGCCCGTACAGGTGTTATGCCAAGAACTCCCCCGCCTGCCGAGAATTGCATCCGAGGGAGTTCTTGGCATAAGCCCGGCCAGTAGCCCTGGTCCTGGGCCATTGCAGCGACCGGTGTGCCAGTATGAGCGGTCCACCGTGGAATCACGACGAAACCACTCGGAGATGGGCTGGCATGAACCAGGTGGTAACATGGATGGCTATTAGGGTGACTAAGATTTGAAGAAAATAACAATATAAGCCATGCTTACAGTTAGCGTCCTGGTACCAATGTTAGCTAGTGGGGTAATAGCTCAGGGGCTAATAGGCTACCTTTAGCCTCCACTTCCATCTACATGACGGACAGCTAGGCGGGCCAATAATAGAGCAGTGGGTGGGTCTTTAAGACAGCAGTGGCTGGGCTTTTTCAAGACCTGGTGTGAGAAAAAGGCAGAGTATGGCTGTGTTGTGAGACATGTATATGTTGGACACTGCATATGTGATTTAACCTCACGATGAAGGAGAGCCAGCCCCCTGCGGTGCGGAGCCACAGAGCCTGGACCCCCTGCGGAGGACAGGGGACAGAAGACTTCCTGACCACTGAGGCTCGAGAGGAGAGAAGGGGGAGTTATGTAAATAAAAGGCTAATGAATGTGAATAAAGAGACTTTGATATAGATGTGTGATTTCCCCCGCGAGGGAAATGGTTTGATGTGAGAATGTTTAAATGAGAGAACTTTGGTGTGTTCAGTCTCTTTGTTCGCTGCTCAAGAATAAGAGCAGACAGTGGAATGATTTCTTGAATAAACTGGAATGGAAGACAATTCGGTTTCGTTATTCAAGTCTCCCCACATTGGTGACTGACGACGTTGAGAATGAACGAAGAAATTCTCAGGGTCCCGGACTCACAGCGCTCAGAGCTGGCGAGCGCAGTGGCCGTTAAGCTGCCTGATTTCTGGCAGGATAACCCACGGTCGTGGTTTCTGCAAGCAGAGTCGCAGTTCGCGCTCGCAGGAGTAACGGTGGATGACACTAAGTTCCACCATGTCATCGCTAAACTGGACAACAGCACAGCTCGGTGCGTGCAAAGCTTGGTGGAGCAGCCACCCGCGACCGACAGGTACGGCAAGCTGAAATCCACCCTCATCAAGTTTTTCACCCCCTCGGCTGAAGTGAGGGCGAGGAGGATCCTGTCTTTGCTAGACCAAGGTGGACACAGGCCGAGCGCCCTGATGGAGGAGATGATACAGCTGAGAGGTTTGGACAACAATGATTTCATTTTTCAGTTCATCTTCCTCTCCAACCTCCCGACGCATGCGAGAAGCACGCTGGCCGGCAAAAAGTGTCACACCCTGGAGGAGTTCCGGGAGCTGGCCCAGGAGGCAGATGGGATCCTGGACGCCTGCGGCGGGCAAGCAACCACAGCAGCGACCCGAGACAGCGGGGAGCCAGAGGCGGCAGAACCAGACTGGCCGACGACGGCGGCAACACGACCGCGACGAGGGGGAGCCAATAGCCCGGCGGCAGAAGCGCGGGCACGACACAGCGGAGGAGAAGATCTCTGCTTTTACCATCGGAGGTTCGCAGAGAAGGCACGCAGGTGTGTGCCGCCCTGCATCTTCAGGAGTTCGGGAAACGGCAAGACCGGGGGTCGCTAGCAGCTTCGACCCTCGGAGAACGCAACAAGCTGCTCTACATCACGGATACGCGCTCCGGACGAGTGTTCCTCATTGACACCGGAGCACAAGTGAGCTTCATCACCCCAACATACGCGGACCGGGTGGCTGGACCCCACGGTAACGGAGCTACAGCGGCAAATGGCTCGAACATCAACACCTACGGGAGAAGGACCTTGCCTTTATGCTTACATGGCCGCACATATGAATGGACTTTTGTAATAGCGGCGGTGAGTTTCAACATGTTGGGCGCGGATTTTTTGTGTTCACACAATCTGTTAGTTGATCTTGCTAATAGACGGCTGGTAAATGCACTCTCTTTTTACTCTCTCCCCTGTTCAGCTCGAGTGTCCCCGCCACCAGTACAGACCCACGTCGCTACAGCAGGTGGTAAGTTTCACACACTCCTCACCCAATTTCCAGCGCTCACTGTGCCCACTTTTTCAGCGACGGTCGCGAAGCACGGGGTGAAACACTTTATCCCCACTTCTGGTCCTCCCGTGTTTGCAAAAGCTCGGCGCTTGGATGCAGTTAAGCTCGCCATTGCGCGCGAGGAGTTCGCCAGCCTGGAGAGGCTGGGCATCGTTCGTAGGTCGAAGAGCCCGTGGGCTTCGCCGCTGCACATGGTACCGAAAGCCGATGGCTCCTGGAGACCGTGCGGGGATTACCGCAGGCTAAACAACGCTACGGCGCACGATCGTTATCCCATCCCGCACATTCAGGATTTTTCGGTGCACCTGGCGGGGGCGCGCATTTTTTCAAAGATTGATCTAGTTCGCGGCTATCACCAAGTCCCGGTCCAACCGGAGGACATTCCTAAAACAGCGGTAATAACCCCGTTCGGACTTTTCGAATTTTTACGCATGCCGTTTGGTCTCAAAGGGGCGGCGCAAACATTTCAGCGGATGATGGATGCCGTGTTACGCGATCTCCCTTTCGTGTTTGTGTACCTCGACGACATTTTGGTCGCGAGTACTTCAGAGGACGAACACGAAACGCACCTCACAGCAGTTTTTAGGAGGCTGGGAGAGCACGGCTTAATAGTTAACCCAGCCAAGTGCCAGTTCGGCGTCGAGCGGATCGATTTTTTGGGTCACCGCGTCTCCCCGGAGGGAGCGGTTCCGTTACCAGAGAAAGTACGCGCGGTAGCGGATTTTCCCCGTCCACAAACGGTCAAATCACTACAGGAATTCTTGGGGATGGTGAATTTTTATAACCGATTCCTGCCCCACGCAGCTCAAATCATGCAACCGTTATATGCCGCGCTCAAAAAACAAAAGCCGACCCAGGCGGTCGAATGGTCCCCGGAGCGGGAGCGCGCGTTCACAGAGGTTAAAAAAGCCTTGGCTGACGCTGCGCTCCTGGCCCACCCAGACCCTGCAGCACGTATCGCGCTGACGACAGACGCTTCAGATTTAGCCATAGGGGCCGTTAATGAGCAACAGGTAGCCGGAGTTTGGCAGCCTTTGGCTTTCTTTAGCAAATCTTTAAGCGCGGCTGAACGAAAATACAGCGCGTTTGACAGAGAACTGTTGGCGCTGCATTTGGCTATTCGTCATTTCCAGTTCTGGCTGGAAGGACGGTGCTTCACCGCTTATGTGGACCACAAGCCGCTCACATACGCCATGGCCAAAATTTCAGACCCGTGGTCCGGCAGGCAGCAGAGGCAGCTGGCCGCAATCTCGGAATTTACCACTGACATTAGGCACGTCGCGGGCAAATTCAATGTAGTAGCGGATTGTCTCTCACGCGCGTTCACGACCCCAACACGCGCAGAGGCAGAACGGGCCACCATGACCGCGCCGCAGGAGAGCGGCACGGTGGCGCGCGCAGCCCCGGTGCACGTGGGTATAGATTACGCAGCCATGGCAGCGGACCAGGGGGCGGACGCAGACGTGCGCGCGCTCCAGTCTGGACCAACAGGGTTGAGGCTGGAGAGCAAGTGTTTACAAACCGGTATGCCCCCCCTGATCTGCGACATGTCGACGGGGCGCCCGCGTCCGGTGGTTCCGGCCACGTGGCGCCGCCGTGTTTTTGACTCGGTCCACTCACTGGCGCACCCGGGGGTGCGCGCGTCGGTGAAACTAGTGGCGGAAAAGTTTGTTTGGCCGTGCCTGCGCAAGCACGTGAAGGAATGGGCAAAAACCTGCATTTCCTGTCAACGGGCCAAAATTCACAGGCACACAAGAGCCCCGTTAGAACCGTTCCGCATTCCGGCCAGAAGGTTCGACCATGTGCACGTCGACCTTGTGGGCCCCCTACCGGCATCACAGGGGTTCACGTATCTTTTGACAATGGTGGACCGCACCACACGTTGGCTGGAAGTGGTCCCACTTGCGACGACCACGGCCGCGGAGGTGGCTCGCGTTTTTTTAACGGCTTGGGTGGCGCGCTTCGGGGTTCCGTCGGACATTACGTCCGATAGAGGACCGCAATTCATCTCTGAGCTGTGGTCAGCGATGGCCAACGGCTTAGGAGCCAAAATTCGCCGCACTACGGCTTACCACCCTCAGGCTAATGGTTTATGCGAGCGTTTTCATAGGTCTTTGAAGGCAGCACTCAGAGCGTCGCTCACGGATGCAGATTGGGTAAATAAACTTCCATGGGTTTTATTAGGGTTGCGTTCTGCGCCTAAAGAGGACTTAGACGCCTCCCCAGCGGAGCTGGTATTCGCACAAACTCTGAGGCTGCCGGGCGAGTTTTTACCAGAGCACCCAGAGCCCCCACCGCTCTCTGCTCTGAGACCGTTAGTCGGCACGGGGGCAGACACGCTCCCGGGTCCGGTTCATCACGCTTTTCCACGAGTTTTCGTCCCCAAGGCTTTGAAAAATGCCGATTTCGTTTTTGTCAGGCGCGAAGCCCTTAAAGCAACGCTCAAACCACCTTACGAAGGGCCATTTCGAGTGCTGGAGGCAGGTGATAAGCAATTTGTGCTAGATTTTGGAGACAGAAAAGAGACAGTCAGTATCGACAGACTAAAACCTGCTTTTGTCATGAAGGACGTGTCTGTACCGGTCGCGGTGGCGCCTCGACGAGGCAGGCCCCGCAGAGGGCAATTAACCACTCTCTTCCTCAGTCAACAGACCCGAAGCAGAACAGCACCGCAGGCAAGGCGGGGCCAACGCACAGCAGATTCGGCAGACGGCTGAAGCCCAAGCGGCGCACAGACTGAATGTTGGTGTTGATTATTCAGTAGTGAGTAAGGTGCTATTAAATTTTGGGAATTAGTCTGTTCTTCATCGTTTGGGGGGGGTTATATGGCTGTGTTGTGAGACATGTATATGTTGGACACTGCATATGTGATTTAACCTCACGATGAAGGAGAGCCAGCCCCCTGCGGTGCGGAGCCACAGAGCCTGGACCCCCTGCGGAGGACAGGGGACAGAAGACTTCCTGACCACTGAGGCTCGAGAGGAGAGAAGGGGGAGTTATGTAAATAAAAGGCTAATGAATGTGAATAAAGAGACTTTGATATAGATGTGTGATTTCCCCTGCGAGGGAAATGGTTTGATGTGAGAATGTTTAAATGAGAGAACTTTGGTGTGTTCACTCTCTTTGTTCGCTGCTCAAGAATAAGAGCAGACAGTGGAATGATTTCTTGAATAAACTGGAATGGAAGACAATTTGGTTTCGTTATTCAAGTCTCCCCACACAGAGTGCTTTTTTTCAGCTCGTTGATTGTTTGGAAAATTTTTGGCTAATTACATGACCAGTTTGTTACAGTACGTATCGAATTACCTTCCAAATGATGAGGCCAGGTGCACAGTAGAACTCAGCTTTATTTAGGGTTTGCAACACAGTACACAGCCACCAGGCAGGGTATCGGCAAAAGAGGCTGGGTGAAGATGCCCGCTGGTATTTATAGGGGCGGTGCAGTGGCAGAAGAGGGAGTGGCCGCCACTACACTGCTATCTATAATAAAAGCCCACATCACATCCGCCCCCGCCCCCCCCCCGTAGAAAGTCCAAAACCACACATACAGTTGAGACCCTCCCAAATTTAGAACCCAACTCACACCCTAAGAAAACTAGAACTAAAGCAATTAAATGGCCTAACACATTCGCACATCAAACCTAAGCTACGGGGGATGGGGGGACTACCATCCCACCCCACACGGCAAGGTGGGTTATTCTGCCACCTGTAGTCATCTAAAAAGTCTATAAAACTCAGAACATTGCCATGTTTCCTAAGATAAATGCACAGAACAATAACAGCATATACTTTATATCAATTTTTTTTCAGGTAAAACATAGACCAGTGTCAACAACTAAAACCACAGAGAGAGAGAGACTCATAAAACTAGATATATACAGTATATACTACACACACAGAGTTTAGAACTCAGAACTCAGAACTCAGAAAAGGATTTATTGCCAAGTACATTAACAGTAAACAACTGATAACATACGAGGGATTTGACTTGACACTGAAAACGACATGCATTTCTGGTGACGCGGCAGCGTTGATAACGCGCCTGTCAGCAGACTAGGAACAGGAAGCATAGGGAAGAAAAGGATAAACACAATAGGAGAGCGCAAAAAAGCATTGATTGTCAGAATACCGGTCATAAATGATCAATATTATGATTACAAGAAAAAAAGCCCTCAATGCACAATTAGCAGACAATAGAATGTATACAAGGACACAAAGAGAGCAGTGAATGAATGATCTTCTCATCAGTTTATTGAGTCAGTGTGAGTGTAGTGTTGGATGAGGGTGTTTATATCAGTTAAGAACAACAAAGTCTCTTCAGCAGGAGATGTTGTGTCTAGCGGTCTGGCGCTTTGTCCTTGTGCCAGGCAGCTGGCTGTCCTTGAGAGTCAATGCAGCTCAAATGTTTTGAAAACAAAAACTGCAGATAATCTGGAGGACTTTGATTGTAAGGGCAGGTCAGATAAGTCGAATAGTACTGTTCCAGAGAAAAAAACTTTATATTCTCTTACAGATTCAGTACTTTAATCCTTCATTGCTGGACGTTGAATTCTTCATGGACGGCTCTCAGCGTGATCATGATGTAATCCATTTTCCTAAACAGTTCTCCATTAGCCGCTGTCAGAGTCCTGCCCAATTGTTCAATTTGATGGTTAAGCCTCACCTGGTCCGCATTTTGATAGGCTCCATCCATCTTCATCAATTTACGGTACACCAATTCAATTCAATTCAATTCAATTCAACTTTATTTATATAGCGCCATTTCACAACAACAGTCATCTCATAGCACTATCAACTGTAGGGGGGAACCCCCACAGTTGCAGAAAGACCCCAGCAATCACCAGAATAATCCCAGATCCAATCAGTAAGATTCCGATGACCATTGCTACGAAGATGTATAAATCTTCAACATCTTCGATAGAGAGATCACACAGGCACAAGAATTTCCAATTACTTGTGTCCTTCAAATAGCCCGCGGCCGCTGTTCCTGCGGGGCAAACTGCCTCCCCCGGGGCACTTTTCCTCATTGAAAAAATAGTGTCAATTGCGTTCAAAGCCCAGCTTATTAAATCCATAATTTCGTTCGATAATCAGCAGTAGAGACACGCAGACAGACGATAGCAAGCTGGGATCTAGTCAGTTAGGGGAGGAGAGAGATAAAGAGCCAGAGCTGGAGAGAAAGAAAAAAGCGTCTGCTCTCTTTGGAAGGCGGAAGTGAACTTAAGGAGGATAAACAGAGTTTATCCTCCAATACCATGTTATCATGCAACAAGAATCTGCAAACACCCTAACTACAGCCAGTATAATTTTTTTTTTTCAAACACATGCAAACATACAAACATTATAACGTTGAAGCTTTTTTTTTTTTTTTTTTTTACAAACTCACATTACTGTCCATTTGGCAGAAAGGGGTAGAACTGGCTTGTGGGGGGCCCCGGGCAGCCCCTAAGTAGACCCGCCCATGGAAGCGCCATGCCTCCAGGATCGCAGCTGACCTCATAGACGAGAGTGCCTCTTCTCTTCGCCATCAACCACCTCTCCACCCAGACTCGCCATTAGAAGCCTCCTCCCGAGCACACCGCAGCTCACTGGTATGTCTCCACGAGCCATCCAACAGTTGGAAGTAGGCCCCGCTTAGCCACGATGCGCAGCCACTCCTGGTGACCCTCTGACTGTCGTTTGGCCCACATCCGCCCTGGACGTCCCTCCCTACAAACCTGGGCCAGGTCCATAATTCTCAGAGGAGCTCTGCTTGGCCTGCAGTATTTCTGATCAGCACGCGGTCCCTCCGTGCCTGTCGGTCTGACCCCGACTCCTTGTAAAGCTGCTGCAGTGGTCACCATTGTAGCTCCAGATCCTCCAGCCCACTGTGGCCGAGCTCCGGCGGAAACTGAGGCTTGCTTGTTGGCCTCGGCGCCACGCTCAGCACCCTCTTTCACGGTACTCCGAGCACCGGCACTGAGACCCTCCTATGTCGAACCTGAGTGAGGCTGGTCCTACTTGACCGCCATGGTGCCTGGTAAATCTTCTCCCCACACCGCGTCATCCTCCACCACTGGAACTGGGCGGTTCCGCTGGCCGCAACCAGTCCATTCTTCCCCAGCATCATCTCTAATGGTGAACCCCGGTCCATAAAACAGGTCACAGCCTATGATGTTGTTGCCTCGGGCCATCACAATGAACGTGCAGTCAGCCATCACCACCGACTTGTACTGAGCCGTTAACTCCAGTGTTCCAACCATGCACAGTCTGCCACCTCCATAATCGTAGAGCGATGCTGGGTTATCTCTTATTTTGTAGTGGGGGAAAAATTTCCTCACCGTGGCCCAATTCAGTAACGATCCCTCCGTCCGGTGTCAATCAGCAGCGGTACCTCCTCACCATCCAGCATCACCTCGCAGAACTTGAACCCGTTGGTACTCGGGGACACTGCATGGGCAGTTGATGGGGCGGGTGAGGTTGTTTTTTTCTCTGTGGGCTCTCCAACTCGGACATACGACACACCCTAGCATAATGGTTCAAGCGACCACACTTGCTACAGTGCTTCCCTCTAGCCGGGCATTTCCTAGCCTTGTATTGATGCTTCGCGGACCCACAACCCATACACAAGGGTTTTCTCGGGACAGACCTCAGGTTGATAGTGTTGGTTTCCGAATTCTCGCCGGTCGCACTAACCTTGCTGTCAGGGTCCGCTACTAATGCTGCGACAGTAGGCCCCAGCTGCCGTTGTGATTGGTGCCACTTTAGCTCCGAAGCTAGCTTGTCTGTAGTTTCCACTTGGAGGGCTAGCTCAACACCCTTGGCTAACTCCAGGTCATTCGGCACCGAGAGCAGCCTAGCTGGTAAAGCATCGCTGGTTGTGTGTGCCGCCAGCTGGTCACGTACCATTCCCTCCTCTAATGGCCCGAAACAACACTTGCTGGCCAGCTGCCGCAGGTCGGTGACAAACTGGCAGACAAACTCACCCACTCACTGGTGTCGTTGTCAGAAACAAATCCTCCGGATGGTGACGTTGTCCGGGGTGTGGAAATGACGCGCTAGCAACTCGACCACATCCTCATACGAGTCGGTAGCTCCGAGTGTACGCAGAATACGCTGGCCCTCCAACCCCAAATTACGCACCAGAAGTGCACATGCCCTCAGTTTATCTAGCTTATCCAGGTTAAGCGCCGCGATGTAGACCTGAAAGGTGGCAAACCATCTCAGCCAAGGCACAGGTGGCCCACCCAGGAGCTCCAGAAAGGGCCAAAGCAGTGAAACACACACCTCCATTTTTTATTCTTGTTGCCAAAATGTTATGTATAGAATTACCTCCCAAATGACGAGGCCAGGTGCACAGTAGAACTCAGCTTTATTTAGGGTTGGAAACACAGTACACAGCCACCAGGCAGGGCATCGGCAAAAGAGGCTGGGTGAAGATGCCCACTGGCATTTATAGGGGCGGTGCAGTGGCGGAAGAGGGAGTGGCCACCACTACACCGCTCTCCATAATAAAACCCCACATCACACAGCCGACACATTTGAGACAGTTAAAACCTACAAACACACCATTTTTTTAGTCAATGACCCCTTTAAGATGGGAATGCCTGAAGTGAGTAAGCACAAATTAGCCACTTAACATCTCAGCAGATGTCCAAAATGTTCATTGGTGCAGCAAGCTTCTATATGATATCCTTGCTATTGCTCTTTCTGTATCAGAATGCTTAATGCATGCCAGATACATTGTGCCACTGGTGTATGTCTGTATGTATGTGGACAAAACTTGCTTATTACTCCTATTCTAGTACCACCACCCTTAAACACTACATGCCATACTCATCGGACACCAATGCTAGTCTGATATTTAAGAAGAAAGAGTAGAAGGCATGCCACATACTTGCTTAAAATAGACAGCAGTCATTGATGGTGATTATAAATAGAGCAAAGTAAGAGGGCAGGTCCTGTGTACAGATATTAATAACACAAACACACTGCTGTTTACTGGGGGCAGGAGCCAGGGGTGTACTTATCAATAACGCCATAAACCCCAAAATACACTGAATGCACAGTGACCTCCCAGGTCTATTTCTGGAAATATGCACATGAAGTGAAATTAAATCACTTTTATGAGAGGATCAAATGCATTACTCTCAAGGGCCTTCTACTTATGGCACAGTAAATGAAAAAGTTGGATCTCTTTTCAAGAGACATATGATTACATTTAAAAGTTTGATGTTGGAAGGTCTAAAGCAGAATAATTCCTTTGCCAAAGTGGCATTTCAAGATACACGAAAACTGGTTGACTTATTCTGGAATTTTGTCATGTCAGCTGGTGACTCAAAAGAATATGTTAATCAGCACATTGTAAAAGAATATTTTACATTCATTGCAGGAAGTGCATCGTGGCGAGAACTGACAGAGGTAGAGAAGTGAGCAGCGGACCGAGGCGCAGGAGGAGGGGCTGGCGGCGCGCTGCTCCTCTCCCACAGCGAGCACACTCCGCACGGAGCGAACCTGCGATGCCAACCGCTGCTCGTGCGCCCCGGGCGGCGGTTGTTTGTTTGGGTGTTTAGCCACCGAGCTAACTGGCTGACGTGGTCGTCATTATAATCGGGGCAACACAGTGTGCTGTCCGTGCAGTTCCCAATCGCGAGTAGCTGTTTTAGTTACACTTTAAAAATGTCTATATTACCGTTCACTCCTCCGATTGTGAAGAGGCTGCTGGGCTGGAAGAAAGGGGAGCAGAACGGCCAAGAGGAGAAATGGTGCGAAAAGGCTGTCAAAAGTCTAGTGAAGAAGTTGAAAAGGACGGGGCAGCTGGACGAACTGGAAAAGGCCATCACAACACAGAATACCAACACGAAATGCCTAACTATTCCCAGGTAAAGACAAAAGACAGACGGCAAGCTTCTGAATGGGTGCACTGAGTTAGCTAAGCGGGGAGCTAGTGCCGGTGACAGCTAACGTTAGCTAAGAGCTAACTAGCGAGCTTGCGCTCATCAAAGCAAGCAAGTTCTTTGTTATTATTGAAGCATGTGTACAGTTTGTTCAAGAAGCCATGTTTTTTCGTAATAAACGGTGAGAAGCTAAGGCCTTTTGTGCATTTTATTTTTTGTAATTTTTAGGCTCATATTACAATAGCTTGCTTTCATTGGTAAGCTAATGGTAGTTGACAGCACACTGTTGAATAAAACTATTTTTTTTAAAAGATAAAAGTCAAATGGACATTTATTAACCGACAGTCTATACAGCTGTTTACAAACGATTCCTATTGTATACACCTAGATATTTCTGTAATGTCACTTTCCTGCTGTAGTGGACTAATGTAAAAGTTGAGGTAGTGTTTCTCAAATGTATGAGCAATTTTTCACCCTTTGTCCACATTCACACGTGCGATAAACAGCGCATGAAGTGAATTGTTCTGACTCAGGATGTTTAGACTGGCATATGTGCATCATGGGAAAGTTATAATAAGTGCACGTTTTGGGATTCCCTATACTGGAGTGGATACCCATGTGTCAAAGAATTGGAGTTTGTGTAACATTTGTTTGCTGGTTTTATTTTTGTATGACATTAAAACCACAAACTAATGCAGTAAACACAAATAACCCTGTTATTACAATACAGTGTTCTTGGGGCTATATTACCTAGCAAGATCAAAAATCCACAATATTTTCTTCTTATCGGGCTTCATTTATTTACCTTGCCATCAACAACACAGGTTAAGTAGTCCTAGCTCAGGGTTTCATAAATAAGAAAACCATGTGTTCCAAAATGACTGTACAGACCTCTTGTGAGTAGCAAAAATCAGGAACGCACTGTGTTGCCGCATTGTCAGGCAGGCTACTGTACAACATGAATGTCACACAGAGCCCTACTGAAGAAAATCTGATATTTTTATGCCAACAAACCTTTCAGACAGATATACACTTTGGATATTAACAATGTTTGCTGTCAAAATCTCCAAACATCTCTCTCACTAGTACTACAGCAATAATATTGTAATATCCTCATCAAATCATGAAAAGTTGTGTAGGTTTTATTTCATTACAGACTGACACCCGACTCTTGAGTCTCAGCACACAGGGGATGAGAGGCAGCTGACCCATCTCTTTTACCCACAGCCGAACAAGCGTCTCTCCCCGCAATGCTGCACCACAGCTTCGGGGCAGGTGTTCTGGAGGACTCAGCTGGGGCGATGAGGTTATTCTGGATGGGCTGTGATGTCATGTGCCAAAGGTCTATTTCCATAAAAATTCAGATGTTGGTAGCATTTGACAGTCAAACATGGTACATTTTGAGGCAATTAATATAGAAGAACCTAATACTGTATTAGAAACAGTAAAAGGTTTAGCATCATCTATCTAGCTATAAATGCACAAAATCTCTGTCTGTTTGTGTGTCTGTCAGTGTGTGTGTTCCTCAGATATCTCTCAAACCGTTTGTCAGACTGACCTCAGATTTTATAAGTGCTTTGCTGAGGTTACAAGGGTGTGCATCCCTGAGTATGGAGTTGCTCAGTGAAAATATGTAATTTTTATCAGTAAAAGTTTAGCCATCACTTTCTTCATGCCCTGGCTTCTAGAAGTGTGGGCGGGGCTTCGGATTGACTCCTTGAATAATACGGCATCACGACCAGTCACCAGAGCGCTCCACAAACAAAACATGGAAGTGAAAAGCGACAAATTTGACCAGAAAAAGAGAATACTGATGATTTAATGCTTAAAAAAATTATACTATAATGTTGTCGTGATTGCGTAGCTCTAAAGGATGATGAGAACAAGGAAGGCTGCTCATATCTGTCTGCAAGACAGTCCCGCCCTTTATTGTGACAGAAAATTCTGATGAGAAAAAAATAGCACAACATTATGCAAGAAAACAAAAAGGTTTTTTTTAATTTTTTTTTTATTATTTTTTTTTAGTTCTCTCAAAAAAATGCATTTTTCAGACAGGACGTTTTGCATTTCAGCCATCGATATGTGGAGAACATGAGGTGCGCAGGGTGTGTGTGTGTGAGGGGGGGCAGCTGGACCAGCTTATCTCAGTCCTTCCCAGGGAGCCAAGCCCAGCCTGCCTGATTAACGGGACGGAGTCTCTGCTGCTGCTTCGCCCGTGCCACCGCTGTCCTTTGCAGCACCGTGGGTTCAACATGGCACTCCTCCCGGTGCACAGCTATCTAAAAATTAAAAGTTAATAATACCACCATGATTGTGGAGCGGAATGGCCAGATCAATTGCACATTATGTGTAGACACATAGGCACGCTTTGACTAAATGACGACCGTGACAAAAATCACCCAAATAACGAAATAAATCATTTTTTATTTACTGACAAATGGGCAACTCTGATGCAATAGTTTGTAACAGTACCAGTACCAATAGTACACAGTACCACAGTAATAATATACCACTGTAACACACAGGGTATAATACTACTGGGTAATAACAGGGTATATGGGGGACAGGGTAACACCCACTAACACCTGCGCTCGCCAGATTTTTGTGTGTAACCCTTACTAACTAACACCTACTCACTTTAGGTGTAGTACCCTTTTTGGTAGTGGTGTGTTATGGCAATGTATTTACCTTAACTTTACTACCTGAGGGGAAAAGGGATAATTGGGCCAGGTCAGACCAACTCTGGGTTCGTAGGAGCCTGGGAGGTGCAACAACAGATGACACATACACAGCCGTATAGAACTTGCAACTATGTATATTATTTACAATTATGTACACAAAAATAATTACATAGTGCGATAAAAGAAAAAAATAAAAACAAAATACTCCAAATTATAGTTACAATATTCACAGTTCTTGTTGTATCAGTTCCAGGTGACCAGTGGGGTCACCTCTAGCAGTTTCTAGGGTTCGGGCTTCGGCTCACCATCCAGATTTGGAGAATCCACGCTCTGGTCAAACCAGTCCAAAGGAAAAAAAAAAAGAAAGAACCTGACCTATAAAATAGGTCAGAACAACAACAAATAAGCTATTGCTCTAAGCTTATTACAAAATATTTCTAAATTGTACACAAACAATATTTTCAAACACTTTAAACCATGGATGTAATATTCACTATTAAATACACTCAATGGCAAGTGAAATGGATCCTTCTGCTAACCATTACAGCTCTGAACACAACCTCCTTCTGTGTAAATCCTAGCCAGATTTAGCATCGGAGGTTTAGCATGTTAAGCTAGCACAACAATTTATCACCATTTCCGCACTTTAAAACACATATAAATCACAGATAATAACTTTCACCATTAAGTACCAATTAATGGCAAGGGAACTGGGACCTTTGCTAACCGTTACAGCCTTGAAAAATAGCTTTTTCTGATGAAAAAACTAGCCGAATTTAGCATAGGTGGCTAGCGTTTTTAAGCTAGCGGTTAGCATCCACATACACAATGAATAAATAGCACTCACCATGCTAAGTGGCTCGTGCCTCAATGGGGTTCCCGCGCTCAACGGCGTCGGCAGCCTTCGGATCCCAATCTTAAAATTTAATAGACGGGGCATTAGAATTTGGCAATACTGCAATGTCTCATTTCTCATTTTGGTTTAGGCTTACCAATTTCAAGGGTTTTATCCAGGTAAAGGCTGCTACCAGCACGCTAGCGTCGCCATATCACCAAGGACAGTCTCTCTCTCTGGTCTGTGTCTTTCGGCGTCTGGCGTGACTGAGCCAAAAATGCAAGTCATCCCAGACCCAGGGAGAGAGCGCTTAACCATTTGGCTGGCGTGACCCAGCAACGGCGCAGCCATTGGTTACTCAAAATATCAACACACAATACTTAGGAACTTTATCAGAAGATTCTAGAAAATGTTCCTAACTATTTATGAATATATATTTATTTAAATATTCATATTCAAATTATGTATTCTCATTGTGAAATGGGTGTTTTTCTTTTTAAAAGCGGTATCAATATTTATAATTTAATTCACGTTAAACTGTCTACTCCCATTGTGAAATGAATGTCCCCCCTTCTTCTTAAAGCGGTATCGACATTCATAATTCCATCCACGTTTTTAACACTGGGTTACACTATCCCCCCTTAGAATCATGCAAGTCCCTTTGCATGGGCTTAGTCAAATAGTAATGGCGGGAGAACTAGTGTTCATGGGAATAATCCTAAGATCTGACTCTGTTAAGGCTCTGGTAAAAGCCAGGTTTGAATAATCTTAGGATCTGTCTCTGTTAATGCTTTGGTAAAAGCCAGGTTTAATCCTTGAAACAGGGACTGGGCAACAGTTAGGAGAGGGTTTCCCAACTGACTATACTGTAGTCTTTCTGGCTGGGAGGTTGTCCTTTCGGAGCGTCTCACAGTCTGTGGGACTTCTTTTTCCGGTTCTTTTTCTTCCACAGGTTCATCACAGGTACTTTTATCAGGTAAGCTGGTTTCACTTTCAGTTCCATTCTCATTGTTTGATGGTTCCACATTTGTTTCAGTTTCCTCCAGGTTTCCATCATTCGGTAAGTTGTCACATCCTGGATGTGACATGATCCAGGTGAAGTGACATTTTCTATTTGGTTGTCATTCTCAGGTAAGTGAGTTTCAGCAGGAATGTCTTTTTTAAAGAATGTCTTTGGATGGGGAATTTCATAAACTCGAGTGAGCTTTATGGGTGTTTGGATTGGTTCTTCTCTGTACCAATAGACATCTTCATTTTCTGGTTCTGAATTCTCACATTCATCACTTTGTTCAGGTGACTGTCTTGTCTTAGGTTTGCGGACAAGTTTTGGTTGGACAGGTTCTTCCTCAACAGGGGCAAGAAAACTACAGGGAAGCAAGAGGTCGCGGTGAACGGTGCGAACAGGACCATCTTTTGTTTCAGGTTTTATAGTGTAAACAGGCAAGTCATCTGCTTGGCTCACCACAATGTGAATTTCAGCTTCCCACCTGTCTGCTAGTTTGTGCTTGCCTCTGAGGTGGACTGCACGTACCAAAACTCTGTCGCCTGGTTCTAGTTTTGAAGGTTTCACTCGCATATCAAATCTTGTTTTGTTTCTTTCAGCCAGCTTGTTAGCATTTTCTGTTGCTAGTTTGTAGCTTTCTTGTAGAGTTGTCTTCAGTTTTTCAATGTACTGGGAATGTGACTTGAAACATTTGTTGTGAAACGGGAGCCCAAATGCAAGATCGATTGGCAATCTCGGCTGACGACCGAACATTAACTCATACGGGGCAAAACCAGTAGTGTCATTCTTCGTACAATTGTACGCATGTACAAGTGGTTTCACATAGTTGTGCCAATGAGTTTTGTTCTTTTCCTCCAGAGTACCCAGCATGCTCAATAACGTTCTATTGAAACGTTCCACCGGGTTACCTCTGGGATGATAGGGTGTCGTCCGGATTTTGCGAATGCCCATGATTTTGCAAAGTTCTTTTATGATATGGGTCTCAAAATCGGGACCCTGATCACTATGTAACCGTTCAGGTATCCCGTAGTGGACGATAAAGTTGTCCCAAAGTGCCTTTGCAACGGTCTGAGCTTTCTGATTGCTGGTAGGGATGGCTATAGCGTATTTCGTGAAATGATCAGTTAGCACAAGCACATCCTTTGTGTTGCTTTGATCGGGCTCAATGGACAGGAAATCCATACAGACAAGTTCGAGCGGTCGGGTGGACTTGATGTTGACAAGCGGAGCAGCTCGTTCTGGAGCGGTTTTACGTCTTACGCAGCGATTACATGTCTTGATCTTCTTTTCAATATCCGCCACCATGCGAGGCCAATAGAACCTTGTTCTGGCGAGATCCAAAGTACGCTCTGTGCCTAAATGGCCCATGTCACAGTGGAGGCTTTGAAAGACTGAATCACGGAGCTGTTCAGGTAAGACGAGCTGGTAAGTAACATTTCCTCCGTCTTGACGAGTGCGGTAGAGGATATTATTGCACATTTCAAGTCGACTGAGCTCTCGGAGTAACAAGTTGATGTCAGGAAGTTCAGTTCGTACTGGTGGTGGAACTTTTAGTCCAGTTTCAATTTGTGCAATCACTTCTCTTAAACAGGGGTCAGTTCTTTGTTCGTTTTTGATCTGTTCAGGAGTCATGTGGGGTACAACTGGAAGACCACCACAGCCATCTTCATCGGCGTAGCCATCTGGAATGGCGGATACAGAGAGGGCTAATGAGTGAACCAAAGGGAAGGTGTTGTCTGGAGAGCTACAGACAAGGTGTTTTTCACATATAGCAGACACTGCCTCGGAACGTAAACTGCTTTCAGGAAGAGACAAGTGAGTTTGAGTGAACTGCTGTATGCGGTCAAACTCCTTTTGGGACACTGCGTCATCAAGTAATTCGCCATGTGGCCGTCTAGAGAGGCCATCTGCATCTGAGTTAAGCTTGCCTGCTCTGTATTGGAGCTTAAAGTTAAACGTCGACAGAACAGCTAGCCACCTATAACTCATGGCATCCATCTTAGCAGTAGTCAAAATGTACGTCAGGGGGTTACTGTCTGTCACGACAGTAAAATGATTGCCATATAGATAGTCTGCGAACTTCTCCGTTACTGCCCACTTTAGAGCCAAAAATTCCAATTTATGGGTGGGGTAACGGGACTCACTTCTAGACAACCCCCGGCTTGCATAAGCTATGACCCTAGTCTGGCCCTCCTGCTCTTGATAGAGGGCGGCGCCAAGCCCTGTAGTGCTGGCGTCAGTATGAAGTGTATATGGCAACTGAGGGTCAGCGAAACCCAGGACAGGTGCAGTACTGAGCTTTTCAATGATGGTTTTGAATGCAAGATCACAGGAAGAAGTCCACCGCTCGCCAAACGGTGTCTTTGGGTCGTGGTACTGGGCAGGCTTAGTTTTGGGCTTTGTGCTCTTTCGCAAAGGAGGGTAGCCTGCTGTTAAGTCAGTGAGGGGCTTAACGATGCTGGAATAGTTCTTAATGAACCGCCTATAGTACCCTGAAAAGCCTAAGAACGAGCGGAGCTGTTTGAGATCACGGGGCACAGGCCAGGTACTTAAAACTTTCACTTTTTCGGGGTCGGTCTCAACTCCTTTACTGGACACAATGTGACCGAGGTATCTGACAGAAGTTTTAAAAAATCTGCATTTCTCAGGGGAGAGTTTAAGCCCATACTCTTTTAGGCGATTAAGATCTTTCATTAAGCGAGCCTCATGTTCTTCGGGCGTCCTGGAGAATACAGTGATGTCATCGAGGAACACAGTCACCTCATGCAGATTCATGTCGCCCATGCATTTCTCCATGCGGCGCTGGAACGTGCTGGGGGCGTTTGTAATGCCTTGGGGCATTCTATTGAATTCCCAAAAGCCCATGGGACATACGAACGCCATCTTTGGTTTGTCCAGCTCCTCTACCTCAATTTGGTAGTACCCCGACTTTAAATCGAGGACGGAGAACCACTGCAAACCGGTCAAGGTGGAAAACGTTTCCTCCAAGTTGGGGAGGGCATAAGCATCTTTTACAGTCTGCATGTTAAGCTTCCTGTAATCAATACAAAGGCGGACATCGCCATTTTTCTTTCGCACCACTACAATAGGCGAAGAAAATGGGGAAGTAGACTCTCTTATCACGCCTGCTTGTTGGAGTTCTTTGAGATGCTTACAGACCGCTTCCAGGTCATTTGGATGTAAGGGACGTGCTCTGTGTTTGAACGGTGTTTCATCTGATAATTTGATTGTGTGTTTCACTTGATCCGTTTTGCCAAAGTCAAGATCGTTTTGTGCAAATACTTTGGGCATTTGACTGAGTTTTTCTGTTAGGCGCTCTTTCCATTCAGCGCTAATGGGGGAAGAGTCAAAGTTGAACTTCAGAGTGGACTTTGGTTCAGTTTTGGACTTTGTAACTTTCACGGAGTGTTCTTGTGATAGCACTCGTTGATATGCACAGATTTCTCCAATGACACACTTCTGAGGGATTGTCACGTCATGTTCCGATTCATTGGTGAGTATAACTGGAACAAGGTAAGGTGCTCTTTCAGGTAAGTTTATGAGACATGGTTTTACTAGGATACCACCAGGTAAAGCTGACATTACCGGGTGTTCTAACAAGACAGATTTTTCACTGTTGCCGGCTGACACAGCTACAGCGCCATCTAGAACAACTGTTTGGCCTGCATGAACTAACTGTGGCTCTTTGTTGCGCATGGTCACTAAACCAAGGCTAGTGTCTTTGGACTGTCTGTGCCGTAGCTCAAGGACTTTCAACACTGCCTTATAACCAGGTGACATGGTTGGCTGCAGTTCAGAACATACATCAGAGAACAGCTCATAAAGTACATCTAATGTGTTTGTCCCTATTAACACTAAGGACTGATCAGCTGCACGTACATCAGGAACCACTAAGGCAAGTGTTGGCACTTTGGCTTCAATACCGAGAAAGTCTTTTGGGAAAGTGACATGCATTTCAATGTAGCCTAAGTAAGGTACACTCTGACCGTTAGCTCCCTCCACTTCTAACAGCTCAAAAAGTGGCTTAATTTCATGGTTGGATAAGTACTGTCTGTAATAGGATTCAGGGACAGTAGTCACCTAGGAGCCTGTATCTAACAAACAGCTCACAGTACAGCCATTCACTTTCACTTGGGCTGTACTTTTGGTAACAATTAGACCATTAGGAAAGTTAAAGGGGTCTGTTTTGTAATGTGACTTCAGTTTAGCACGTGTCTTGAATGGAGCTTTTGGTTTGAGACAGGTCATCTCTGAACTAGCCTCTGTTTGTCCCGCAACAGGGGTAGACTTTAGTTGTAAAGAGGATTTGGGGTTCTGACTGTCCCAAATCTGTCTTTTTACTCTTAGTTCTTTGCGTTTTGCAGCTACAAGTGCAGGGTTTGGCTCTGACTCACAAGTGGCTACAATATGCCCATCTTCACCACAGCGGAAGCAATACCATGGTTTGGGCCTAGTATTGGGACGGCTGGATGAACGTAAGTTTTCAGGTTTGGCATGGTCAGGTTTTTTATTTCCAGATTTCTTAGTTGGGTCTTTCTTCGGTGGTGCTTGTTTCTTTTGTTTCACGACAGCAGCTAATTGGCTTTTTAGATCAGCGACTTGCTTTTTCAGTTCTTTCAGACTGTCAGACTCCACTTCACTATTTGTACTTGTTTCGGTGACTGTTTGTTCGTAGGAAACTGCTTTTGGTTTTGTGGCGCCCAAGTGTCTTTTCATGCGTGTGTTTTTAACTTGTCTGTTTTCAACAGTGCGAAGGTGAAGCAATAACTCTGCATACTCAGGTGGGTGTTTATCTTTTAGTTCCAGCTGTAGCTCTTTTAGCAGATTATCATCCCAACAGCCTCTGTTAAACTGCTTGAGAAGCTGTTTGTTCGCTTCCTGGGGCTCCAGACCGCCCCTACGCACTGTGAGATTGAGCGCCACCTGCAAACGATGCAGATATGCAGAGGGTTTTTCTCCATAATCTTGAAAAGTGTTAATGAATCGCACAAGCAGTTCCTCACCGTCTTCAACAGTCCCGAAAGCTGAGTCCAACAGCTTAAGATAGTCAGCAGGGGTGGCTTCAGACCCCAGAGAGCGAATAACATCAGACACAGGAGCAAGAAGACTTTCAAAGATCTTGTGAGATTTTTCCAAGTCAGACAAAGAAGTATCTTCCATCATCAGGTCAACATGTGAACGCCATGTTTCATAGTCAGCTTCAGTATATGGTCTTGGCGTTTTGCCAGAGAAAGCTCTGATTCTCCAAGAGGAATGGGCGTTTGACGGCTTCTCTGCATTTTTAATGACATGCTCGACTACGATTTTCTGAACCTCAGGTGAGTCAAAATCAGCTGGGCTCAACACTTGAGGTGTCAAGTTTGGTCTAAGAGGGCTTTGAAAGAGTGCTTGAGTGGTTTTAGGGGTGCGAGGCACTTCCACTTGGAGTGAAGGAGAGACTCCACTTTGTGTGGGTTCTACAGTAGGGAGAGCAGGATCAACGTCAGCAGAGACCGTTTCAGCTGTCTCAGAAGCTTCAATAGACTTCCCTATTGTGGACATGACCTCCCGCAACACCTCTTCAAAACCTTTTCCACTTAACTTAGCTAAACCCTTCAGGTTGCTAAGATAAGCCTCAGTAACACTGCCCCCTACAGTTTTAGTGTAGACATCAGTTAGAGTTTGAATGCAGTACGTAACCTCAGGATTGTCAGTGGATGGAAAGGAGCACGGCAACGTAGGTGCTAATGCTTCAATGTTTAATCCAGACTCGAACTCTACAATGTGACTTTTGTCACATTTAGACGGGTTATCATCAATGCTAAGCACCCTGCGAATAGTGCCATGTTGCTCTAGGAACTGAAGAACGTCTGTGTCTTTCTCTTTATCAACAACACCTCTGACAATGGCTGCATTAGGGATTTTAACACCATGTTTTTCCACAAAATCCATTTTGGCCGTATATCAACTGTTTAGTCAGGGGTCAAAACAGAATTCACATCTGTTGTGCAACGCTCCAGGCTCCTGGCTGTGCTCGCCAAATTTTGTAACAGTACCAGTACCAATAGTACACAGTACCACAGTAATAATATACCACTGTAACACACAGGGTATACTACTACTGGGTAATAACAGGGTATATGGGGGACAGGGTAACACTCACTAACACCTGCGCTCGCCAGATTTTTGTGTGTAACCCTTACTAACTAACACCTACTCACTTTAGGTGTAGTACCCTTTTTGGTAGTGGTGTGTTATGGCAATGTATTTACCTTAACTTTACTACCTGAGGGAAAAGGGATAATTGGGCCAGGTCAGACCGACTCTGGGTTCGTAGGAGCCTGGGAGGTGCAACAACAGATGCCACATACACAGCCGTATAGAACTTGCAGAAGAATCAGAATCAGAATCAGCTTTATTGCCAAGTATATTTACAAGTAAACACACAAGGAATTTGACTTGACATTGGGCGCGCACATTATTCTCTGGAGAGCACTCAGCGATCCACAGATGTTATCCACCTACCAGGCGCATCCAATGACACGGCAGCCATAGAGGCGCCTGTCATGGCGCAACTATGTATATTATTTACAATTGTGTACACAAAAATAATTACATAGCGCGATAAAAGAAAAAATAAAAACAAAATACTCCAAATTATAGTTACAATATTCACAGTTCTTGTTGTATCAGTTCCAGGTGACCAGTGGGGTCACCTCTAGCAGTTTCTAGGGTTCGGGCTTCGGCTCACCATCCAGATTTGGAGAATCCACGCTCTGATCAAACCAGTCCAAAGGAAAAAAAAAAGAAAGAACCTGACCTATAAAATAGGTCAGAACAACAATAAATAAGCTATTGCTCTAAGCTTATTACAAAATATTTCTAAATTGTACACAAACAATATTTTCAAACACTTTAAACCATGGATGTAATATTCACTATTAAATACACCCAATGGCAAGTGAAATGGATCCTTCTGCTAACCATTACAGCTCTGAACACAACCTCCTGTGTAAATCCTAGCCAGATTTAGCATCAGAGGTTTAGCATGTTAAGCTAGCACAACAATTTATCACCATTTCTGCACTTTAAAACACATATAAATCACAGATATAACTTTCACCATTAAGTACCAATTAATGGCAAGGGAATTGGGACCTTTGCTAACCATTACAGCCTTGAAAAATAGCTTTTTCTGATGAAAAAAACTAGCCAAATTTAGCATCGGCGGCTAGCGTTTTTAAGCTAGCGGTTAGCATCCACATACACAATGAATAAATAGCACTCACCATGCTAAGTGGCTCGTGCGTCAATGGGGTTCCCACGCTCAACGGCGTCGGCAGCCTTCGGATCCCAATCTTAAAATTTAATAGACGGGGCATTAGAATTTGGCAATACTGCAATGTCTCATTTCTCATTTTGGTTTAGGCTTACCAATTTCAAGGGTTTTATCCAGGTAAAGGCTGCTACCAGCACGCTAGCGTCGCCATATCACCAAGGACAGTCTCTCTCTCTGGTCTGTGTCTTTCGGCGTCTGGCGTGACTGAGCCAAAAATGCAAGTCATCCCAGACCCAGGGAGAGAGCGCTTAACCATTTGGCTGGCGTGACCCAGCAACGGCGCAGCCATTGGTTACTCAAAATATCAACACACAATACTAGGAACTTTATCAGAAGATTCTAGAAAATGTTCCTAACTATTTATGAATATATATTTATTTAAATATTCATATTCAAATTATGTATTCCCATTGTGAAATGGGTGTTTTTCTTTTTAAAAGCGGTATCAATATTTATAATTTAATTCACGTTAAACTATCTACTCCCATTGTGAAATGAATGTCCCCCCTTCCTCTTAAAGCGGTATCGACATTCATAATTCCATTCACGTTTTTAACACTGGGTTACAAGTTGCAGCCAAACGGGTCATTCTTCTGAGTATAATAATGTTCGGTGTTTTGTACGTATAATATTGCTAAAATATAAAAGGATGCACTACAGTGGGTCTCAAATATTTGTGAACGTGTCCTGTTATAGTACTGCATGAGTTTATTGATGATACACTATAAACTACACATATAAACTAAAACAATTATGATGACTGAACAACTCCCATTCCCCAAAGTGTAAGCTACAACACTTAGGAATATATGTCATAAAAAATAGTACAAGTAAAGTCTGACAAACAAACAAGAGTTCTTGAACAGTTGCTAATATTGCATGTTCCATTCATTTTCAGAAATTCTGTAATCAATATTCACACAATCAAATAAATCTTAGTGTTCAGTCTCTTTTTATATTTGTCAAAGTCTAACATGTGTGAGGGCCTACATATAGGTTACTCCTCTTTGTATTCCACTTTCAAACGCAGCCTACATTTGGGCCTGTAAAGCCTAATTGGCCTACCTGTTTTCAGAAAAGAATACTGTCACGGTCCGTGTGCTGACTCTGTCTGCACTCGGGTTGTGCGGTAGTTTCCCGTTCTCTTCTCTAGCACACCTTTTGGCCTCCGGGCTTTTATTTTGACAGTGTCTCGGTGGTGTTTTCAGCTGTCAGAAGCCAAGCTCTGCGGGACGGCTGGATCCCAATCAGCTGACTCCATCAGCTGATCAATCTATCAAGCCCTATTTAAGGGAGCAGCTCTGTTTGCTCGGGGCTGCGACCTCGTTGATGGTTCCTTCGTCTACCATCTGTTCCTGTAAGTGTATTTCCTAAGTGTCTGTATTCCTGTGTCTGAGTTGAACCTTAGTTGTGTTTTTGCCCCCCGTGGCTCGTTATTTTGTCTTTTGTCCTTTGTAAATAAATTATGCAAACTCATCGGCTGGCCTGTAGCGTCTCATTGATGGCTCGTGAGGGCCATCCATGACAGTAGATCGCAGTCAGACCGAGAACGCCAGTCACCGTGAGTTTGCCGTGGGCTAGAGTTTTTTTTCCCTTCGCAGGGGCTTGTGTGGTGTTAGCATGTCCGCTCTCGAGCGTGGGTTTTGCCCTGAATGGTTGCAGGAGATAGATGGCTACCTGGCCAAGGCCCGTCTCCTCATGCCCACCCATGCGGCACACGACTACCTGTTTCTTGCCCAGAGGGCTTTATTAAAGTATCACCTCACCTCTTTTCCGGAAGGAGAGGAGAGGGTGACGTGGATTGTGGCGCAACAAGAGTTGATCGAGAAGGCGGCCAAGGAACCCTCAGCTTCCTCCCCGAGTACGGTGTCCCCGACAAGGGTGGAGATCCGCGGACTGGAGGGTAACCCCGGCAGAAGGCCAACGGAGAGGCATCCCCGCTCCTCACCTCGGGATTCAGCTCCTGTCACCCGTCCAGCCCAGGTGCCATGTTTTTCTGGTCCCATCTTCGTCTCACCATCAGCCAGTAAACATCGTCGCCATGCTCCAAATAAGCCTCAGCGAGAATCCCGTCCGGATCCAGTTCCGGGTCGTCGGAGGAACTCTGCCTCCCAGTCAGCTGCTTCTTCTGCGTCACGTCAGGAGGAATTCCCACAGCCTCTCCCTCCGGGTCATCTGTCCCGTCAGCTCCTCATGCCCGGATCGCCTCGGCTGTCACCCCCTCCTCCTCGACATCTTCCCCGGCTGCTGTGAGTGCCACAAGTCCTGCTTCGGCGAGGCCCGTCTTTGATCCATTGCGAGCGGCTCCTCCTCGTCTTCCCGTGGGGCCTTCCATCACCATCCGGAGGGGAAAGGGAAGAGCTCAGCCCGCTACAGCAAGCACCATCGGCCCTCCGGAGGAAAGGGAAGTGCAATTTCATTCTTCCCCTCGTTCTTGTGATTTGCCTTGTCTGACTCCTGGGGGTGGAGTTCGGGGTTCGCAGTCCCCCGAGCTCCCTCCACCTGCTGTAGCCTGTAACATTGAACCTGCTACCTCTGTGTCTCCTTCCATTGAGCGTTCCGCAGCGCCAGGCCTACCCCGCCGGATGGGGAGGGGGCCTGTGGTCCTGGAGAGCCTGATTCCAGCCCCGCAGCCACGTCACAGGCAGAGGAGGAGAGCAGACTGCAGTTTGGAGCCTGCGCCGCCGACGAAACGTCCCCGGGTCTCCATCGATGAGCGGTTCGATCCAGCAGGTCGAGGATCCCCTGCCACCATGCCGTGCGGGTCGTCGGCGTGGACGTCAGCGTTGAGAGGGTCCTCAGACTGTGGAGAACATCATGCTGGCTGCGGAGCCCGCCGTAGCCGAGTGAGAGCCAGAGGACGTCCTTCTTCGTCCTGAGCCCAGATTGCTGAAGTTCTGGACGGCGATGGAACTCGAGATCAGGCAAGTGCTCTACTTTGTCTTCCTTCTTTCTTCTCTGGAGCATTTTTGCCTGTCTCTCGGGGAGACGAGCCGGGTGCAGCTGTCCGCTGCATCCAAACCTGACTCGCCGGGTTCTGTCGCTACCGGTGATCCTGATTCCGGTTCTGTTCCCTCTCCTGAGCCTTCTCCCAGGGTCGCCGGTGATGAGTCGATCCTGGTCTCAGCTCTGAAGGTTCCGGGTTCGGGGTTGGAGGTCGTCCATGATGCTGTTCTGACCCAGTCGGGGTCCGTCATGGGTGCAGCCGCGACCCAGTTAAGGTCCATCGTGGGTGCAGCCGCGATCCAATCGGGGTCCATCGTGGGTGCAGTGTGGGCTCACCTGGGGTCCAACAGGAGGACAACGCCTGTTCTGGTGACGTTCGGAGGTGGAGCTACAGATCCTCCGCTGAGCGACGCCGGACTGGTCCTGCATCCTTTTCTTGTTCCCTCTTTCCCTCCATCGGTTGCCGCAGGGGGTTCCCGTACTCGGCTCGGCTCTCCCTCGTCGCTCCTCGCCATTAGGAGGCCATCTCTGAACTCTCCCCTGGGGTCCTCTTGGCCTGACGATGCGGGTCGGCCACCTGGGAGACTTTTTTGCCGGTTTGGCATTCTGGGTCGGCCACCCGACGTACTGAACTTTCTACTGGGCGACCTGGTTCGGCCGCCGGAGTCCCCGTCTCTCTGGGCCTGGGACTGGGCTAGACCGCCCGAAAGAATCCTGTTTCTCCTATTGGCGATCTGGACACTAGACGCAGGCAGACCGCCTGAACTTGTTGGGTTTTTTTTCCTTTGTTATGCTCTGCCTGTCGTCATCCCTGTTTTTCACCCCTCTGTATGATTGGGGATGTTTTGTGTTTGGGGTTGGACTTTTTGGACCTGTTGTCGCTGCTGTTCTTCGTATGTTATTTTTTCCACTCCTCTGTAGTCTGAGGGTTGTTTTTTGTGCCCGTCTGTCCTTGTTGAACTGTTGTATGTTACCGTAAGGTAGCGTGTGTTTTTTTTTTTTTCTCCTCCTCTCTTGTGTGGTATTTGTACCCTGAATTGTATGTATCGCTGCTCTGTGCCATGTGATATTTTTTTTTCTCTCTCCCCCTGTTATTATGGGACATGCTGCAATTTTGTGCCTACATTGAGTTTCTGTCTTCCAAGGTTCTGCTTGTCATTTTGAGTTTTTTTTTTTTCTTTTCTGTGATTAGGTTGGATTCTGGCCCTCCTTGGCCTTTTTCCCCCTCCTCCCTCCCTGGGGCGGTCCTGTGGACCTTCCAGGTGGGGGGGGGGGGGGTGATGTTCCACCATGTCTAGAATCCATGTCATGAACGGGGGCAACTGTCACGGTCCGTGTGCTGACACTGTCTGCACTCGGGTTGTGCGGTAGTTTCCTGTTCTCTTCTCTAGCGCACCTCTTGGCCTCCGGGCTTTTATTTTGACAGCATCTCGGCGGTGTTCCCGGCTGTCAGAAGCCAAGCTCCGCGGGACGGCTGGATCCCAATCAGCTGACTCCATCAACTGATCAATCTGTCAAGCCCTATTTAAGGGTGCAGCTCTGTTTGCTCGGGGCTGCGACCTCGTCGATGATTCCTTCATCTACCATCCGTTCCTGTAAGTGTATTTCCTAAGAATCTGTATTCCTGTGTCTGAGTTGAACCTTAGTTGTGTTTTTGCCCCCATGGCTCGTTATTTTGTCTTTTGTCCTTTGTAAATAAATTATGCAAACTCATCGGCTGGCCTGTAGCGTCTCATTGATGGCTCGTGAGGGCCATCCATGACAAATACTTGCTTTCTATGGGCATGCACTAGTGTTAAAAAATATAGTTTGCATTATTAAAAAAGAATGCCATAAAATGTGCCAGTCTGACAAGTGACTTCTTGTAAACTACACACTTTGAGGCTCACTGCTTTCTATTAAGGTATGAATGAATGGTGACTGTCTCAGTGAACCGATTGCTTAGTAGTGTTTTTTTTTGTGTATCCATTATCTGGAACAGGTTAGTTCAAAATTACCATTGTGATATCCTTTGGTAAAATTAGAAGCTCCGTCAATGACCTGAAACCAAGGGTTAAACCTGAAGTTACCTCCTTAGTTGTACAGACCTCTGCATAATCATGTATAACCCACCTATATAAGGTGGATTATACATGTCAAGAGTAAGAGCATGCTCTCCATTAAACTGGTATTCTCTTATTAGGGCAATATAATTTGATGTGTTTCTTAAGGAGTTCCAAGCATTTTTATTGCAGTGTGACAAATAGCTAAAGGTTGTGACCTTTCTTCCAAACTCACTAATTCTAGTCTGATTGTGAATCTGTGGGTTTGTTTTTTTTTTTGTCTTTCGGATTTTCCCTTTCGGGGTTGCCACAGCGTATCATCACCTTATATTGTGATGATCCCACATGTCAATTTGGCAAGGATTTTTACGCTGGATGCCCTTCCTGACGCAACCCTCCCCATTTATCCAGGCTTGGGACCAGCACAGGGAGTGCACTGAGTTTGCTCCCCCTGTGGCTGGGTAACCAACTTTCCTCCCTCCATTCTGTTATGCTGAGCACCAGCTAGAAGGCAGGAAGTACCATTTTTATATGGTCTTTGGTATGACCTGGCCAAGGCTTGAACCCGGTTGTGGGGCAGATGCTCTACCTCTAGGCCACCACTCCGGTTAAATCTGTGGTATTTGTTGGAAAACTTGTGACCAGCAGAGAAGCCAACCAAAAACCCACATGGCCTTAAAGTTTCTTTATACAGGGGAAGACTGCTAGCAGCAGTGTGGCATATAGTGGGAGGATACCGTGTTACACCACTTTTAACTTTGAGACGAGAGATAGAAGTGACTCTGGTCAGAGCAAAGAATATGAACTTTTAGATTCTAAAAGTTCATATTCTTTGCTCTTACTTGAGCAAGAGTAAATTTTCTAACATTTAGGAAATGCATCACGGACGCACCTTTGGGATAAGGACCTATACTTATATAGTGCTTTTCTAGTCTCAAAGACCACTTAAAGTGCTTCACTAGTACTAACCCTCTATTCTAAGGGCCCATCGGAGACAGATACCTAGCTACAATTTAGAGTCACCAGTTAACCTAACATACATGTCTTTGGATTGTGGGAGGAAACTGAAGCACCTAGAGTAAACCCACACAGCACAGGGAGAACATGCAAACTCCACACAGAAAAATTCCCACCCCTGCACCCAGATATTCACTAGTAATCCATAATCAGCTTTAAAGCAATGCAAGGCAAATGTTAATTTTATCAGGGTGTGTGAATCTTCATGTGGATGTGAATGGTTGCAGGCCTTTCTCATCAAGCCAGAGCATGGGTGGTAGCATATATTAAAAAGTATTCTCAGTGCTTGGGAATGTGCTCTGGGCTCAAGTGAGGGCGTGGGCCACTTTTAGGATTGTGGTTCCATCACAGTGGGCTCAAAAACTGTAGACTTTACAGAAGAACAGCTGTCTTGCTATCTTTTGAGGTTATAGTGAGTCATTGATTCTGGATTACTGTACTGCAGGCCAAAGCTGTGCTACACTTTCATCACCTCTGATGTGGCATGGACGGAATTGCTTGTGAGCACTGGAAGATGTCAAGTGTATGGCCAACTGCTTGCACCTAGAGTGGTGACAAAGAAGGAAAGTACAGTTTGCTAAATGGTCAAAATTGTGAATCTGAGGGCACTGCCATTTTTGGCCACATATAGTCCCTGGAGAGAATTATTTTGCTATGACATGGCTGGTTTAAAAAAACAAAACAAGTCTTTTTACTTCACAGTAGGATTCAGATGTATTTTTTGCTTTTATTAAGGGTTTTATTAGTAGTTATGTGATATACTATAATATTGAAGGGCCAGTAACATGTCCTTTTTATCCCCTGATGGTCAAAGACTTGAGGGGAATTATGGTGATGTCTGGCCCTCCATCTGTTTGTCCCACAAAGGTACCTGTTTTGTGAAATCAGCCCCTACTGTTTTGTTTCAAATGTTTTGAAACTTTGTATCAGGGTTTGATATACGCTGATGATGCACATATTGCAATTTGGCTCCAAATGTATGATTTTTGCAGGAGTTATAGCCCCTGACTTATGATGTTATATTTTTTCCTCAGTTAATAATTTTGCTCCATAACTTGATATGTCACTTTGTTTGGCAGAAACTATTTGTATCGACTGAGTCTCCTGTTGAATTCCAGATGTTGTAACTAGTTTTGTTGTATATTCATGGATGATAGACTTAGCATAATTATTACCTCCACCAGTGTTATGTTTTTTTTCTGGCATTTGTTTGTCTGTTAGCAACATTACTCAAAAAGTAGTGAACGGATTTCAGTGAAAATTTCAGAGAAGGTAGGAAATGGGCCAAGGAACAGTTAGTTGTTGGTGCTTATAATAATATACTCCCCTTTAAGACATGCCCACAGAGTTATGTGTGCGGCCACATACCTCTGCACCCTGGAAGCAGCGCACTCTTAGCGCTGGTTGGAAGTGCCAAACACTGCAAAAAAAAAAAGTTAAATGGCATGTAACGAAAAGACATGTGTTCTCTATCCACATAGTATGTGATGATTGATTCTGTTTCATCTGAAGATGCCAAGAAAAGCAGGCGAAGTGTGCAGTTTAAGACGGGGTGCGGAGTGTGCGTGCATGTAACTCCGCCAGCACTTACCGGGAGACAAACTAAGCTGTCTACGCTTACGTCATTGATCACGTGAACTTGGCCTTAGTGGCAGAGTGTGGTATAAACAAATGACGTTCTCAATGTATTTCAGTGGAAATGTTAGCTAAATTTAAACAAAGAAAATGCCGTAATGGTGTGCAATTGGCTCATGTAGCCATCACCATCTTATGAAAGATGGTGACGGCAATCAGAAATACAAGTTTTTTAGATTCCCATCAGCCAGCTGAGATTACTGAAGGAGGATATTGTGGGCTAATTAATGCCTGCTGAAGGAGAATACCTTTTCATAATGGGATGCGGAGGCCGAAGGGTGATATGACCCGCGTCTCTGTCTGTTCCAGCCACTTTATAACAAGTATGTCTGTTTACCAAAACCATTGTCTTATTTATCATTAAAAGTAATTTGCCTACACTTAAAGTTAATGCGAACATGCAAAAAACACTTGGATTTGCATCTGAGGGAGTTGATAGCTAGAATAGCATAGAAAAGTGTCGGCTCAGTAAGAATATTCTAATTTAATCCGCTAATCAACCTTAGAGTAAACGTATCAACACTGCAATTAAACTAGTTACCTCCGACAAGGAGGTAATGTTTTTACCGGGGTTTGTCTGTCTGTCTGTCTGTCTGCCTGTTACCAACATAACTCAAAAAGTTATGAACGGATTTTGATGAAATTTTCAGGAAAGGTGTGTAATGGCACGGGGAACAAATGATTAGATTTTGGTGATGATCTGAGAGTGTCTACCTCCACCAAGGGCTTTGTTTGTATTTGTGTAGCAGGATTACACAAAAACTACTGGATGGATTTGGATGAAATTTTCACCAGAGGTGGTTCTTGGACTAGAGAGGAACCCATTGTATTTTGGTGATGATCTGAGAATGCATACTTCCGCCAAGGCTCTTATCTTCTCACAGTGTGTTAGCAACAATACTCAAAAAGTTATGAATGGATTCTGATTAAATTTTCAGGAAAGGTGTGTAATGGCTCGGGGAACAGATGATTACATTTTGGTGATGATCTGAGAGTGCCTACCTCCACCAAGGGCTTTGTTTGTATTTGTGCAGCAGGATTACACAAAAACTACTGGATGGATTTGGATGAAATTTTCACCAGAGGTGGTTCTTGGACTAGAGAGGAACCCGTTATATTTTGGTGATGATCTGAGAATGCATACCTCCGCCAAGGCGCTTATCTTCTCACAGTGTGTTAGCAACAATACTCAAAAACTGATGGACAGACTTTGATGCCATTTTCACCACAAGTGGCTATAGGCCTACACACAAACCCATTACATTTTGGAGGTGATCCATGACAAACGGAAGGAGCCTTGGCGGAGGTATGCGCTCTATGAGTGCTTTTCTAGTTTAAAAATGAAACTGACACTCACCTGCAGCCAAATGGACTGGTTCAGAGCTCTGTAGAGCTGAAACGAAGTGTTGAAATTAACAAGACTAAGTGTAAACAAACAGTGTCTCCCTTCTTTTTGGAGGCAAGTAATATTTTCCCAGCTGTGAGCTCCGGTGGATACATTTTGCAAACCTAAAAATGATGGATTTTTGGGGATTTCCACAGCAGGTACAATTTATTTTCTATTATTAGAGTGTTCCACCAATGCGCAGCGAAGCTGGAGGATCTATCCAATAGTTACAAATATCAATAAATGTTGTTTCTGGCCACTCTCCTGGATTGTTCTTCCGCGTACTGGCTGGTAGATGGTAGGGACACTTTTCAAGATTACAAATTTAAAGTTTTTGATCATATCTGATCCGATCTTGCGGTGAAAGCTCGTCATAATATTGATATGACATATTGTTTCAATGGTAAACTGCCGGTTTTTATTATCTCCGTACATTTGGTGGGCACGCTCCCAAGACAAGTACCCAGATGTGTAGAAAGTCCTGTCATCGCAAGCCACGTGACACACACGGTATGTAAACACACTAACTTCAGCACTGACAGTGTTTAAGTTTTTTGTGTGTGAAATGACAATACACCTGTTCTATTATGTTCGGTTACTATGCATAACAATGATATGATACCACACTGTTGTGTAATATTGCTTAATAATCATGAATCTTGTCAGTAAACTGTAAGGGAGAAGAGAGGAGAAAAAAAAAAAAAACGACCCAAAAGGGTCAATAAACCATGATGCTGATTTAAGGTTGAATTGCCCAGCCCTAGTGTATGGTCAATAAAATTACAATGGTCTTGTTACCTCCGTCAAGGAGGTAATGTAATTGGGGTGGTTTGTCTGTCTGTCTGTTTGTTAGCAGGATTACGCAAAAATGACTGGATGGATTTTGATGAAATTTTCACCGGAGGTGGTCCTTACCCTAGAGAGGAACCCATTACATTTTGGTGATGATCCAAGAATGCATACAGTGGTGTGAAAAAGTGTTTGCCCCCTTCCTGATTTCTCCTTTTTTGTATGTTTGTCACACTTAATTGTTTCAGATCATCAAACAAATTTAAATATTAGACAAAGATAACACAAATAAACACAAAATGCAGTTTTTAAATGAAGGTGTTTATTATTAAGGGTAAAAAAATCCAAACCTACATGGCCCTGTGTGAAAAGTGACCCCCCCCCCCAATTAAAACTTAACTGTGGAAAGCTGAGTTCAATTTCTCTAGCCACACCCAGGCCTGATTACTGCCACACCTGTTCTCAATCAAGAAATCACTTAAATAGGAGCTGCCTGACAAAGTGAAGTAGACCAAAAGATCCTCAAAACCTAAGATTCAGAGATTTTATTTGTCAGTACTACTATACATACCACGAGATCGCGGATACAAGCGGCTGAAATGAGCTTTCTCCGTAGGATTGCTGGACTCACCCTCAGAGATAGGGTGAGGAGCTCAGTCATCCGGGAGAGGCTCAGAGTAGAACCGCTGCTCCTCCACATTGAAAGGAGTCAGTTGAGGTGGTATGGGCATCTGATTAGGATGCCTCCTGGACGCCTCCCACTTGAGGTGTTTCAGGCACGTCCCACTGGGAGGAGACCCCGGGGCAGACCCAGGACTCGGTGGAGAGACTATGTCTCCCAGCTAGTCTGGGAACGCCTTGGTATCCCCTCTGAAGAGCTGGAGCAGGTGGCTGGGGAGAGGGAAGTCTGGGCTTCTCTGCTTGAACTGCTGCCTCCGCGACCCGGACCTCCGGAAAAGCGGTAGAAGATGGATGGATGGATGGATGGACTATACATACAGGACATACAGGAGAATTGAGATGGTGTTTCTCGCTGTCTTCAGTGGTGTGCACAATATAAAAAAAAGAAAAAGGAATAAGGCTGGAAAAAACAACAACAGCAGTCTGTGTACAGTAATGTTACCCATAGTGCAAATGGTGACAAAAGATAGACGCAGACCTCCCATAGTGCAAATAAAGATAAGTGATTAACAATGATGAAACCCAGTAATTCTATATACAGAAAAGTAGAGATTTAATACCCGTAGTTGCAAGTTCAGTGCAGTAGAGTAGGTGCAGACAGTGACAGATAGGTCTGCACATGATCAGTATTGCAGTGACAGACAGACAGCCGCAGATATGGCATTTGTGCAAATGATTGCAGTTAAAGTGCAGAGACATACAGCAGCATATGTATTACTGTTGGTGTGCCAGTCTTTCTGTGCCAACAGCTGCGGTAGTTATTGTGCGGATGTGTGTGTTATGGTCCGGGGGGGTTGGGGAGTGGACAGAGTTCAGGGTCCTGATGGCCTGATGATCAAAGCTGTTTGACAGTCTTGTGGAGCAGGTCTGGAGGCTCCAGTACCTTTTTCCCGAGGGCAGGGGGCTGAAGAGGAAGTGTGAGGGGTGGGAGGTGTTGCCTGCGATGTTGATGGCTCTGCAGGTAATGTCCGAGAGGGGGGCAGAGGGGCACTGATAATCTTGCTGGCTGCTTTCACCGTGCGTTGTTGTGTCTTCTGGCAGGAGGCGGTGCAGCTTCCATACCACACCGTGATGCAGCTGGTGAGGATGCTCTCAATCGTGCCCTGGTAGAAAGAGCACATGATGGGGGGTGGGACTTGTGCTGTCCTCAGTTTGCGGAGGAAATGGAGGCAAGTTTAAGCCTTCTTGGCTAGTGATGCGATGGTGTTGGACCAGGAGAGGTCCTCAGAGATGTGCACCCCCAGGAACTTGGTGCTACTCACCCTCTCCACAGCTGCACCATCGATGATCAGAGGGGGGTGCTGTGTGTGTCCCCTCCTGAAATCGACCACAATCTCCTTGGTTTTTCCCACGTTTAGAAAGAGGTTGTTGTCTTTACACCACTGGACCAGTTGGCTCACCTCATTTCTGTGGTTGGCCTCCTCGTTGTTGGTGATGAGGCCCACCACCGTAGTGTCATCCGCAAACTTGATGATGTGGTTGGTACTGTAGGCTGGTATGCAATCATGGGTCAGCAGGGTGAAGAGCAGCAGGCAAAGCACACACCCTTGTGGGGCCCCTGTGCTCAGTGTGATGGTCTGTGAGGTGTTGCTGCCAACCCGCACATTCTGTGGCCTCCCTGTGAGAAAGTCCAGCACCCAGTTACAGAGAGGTTTTGAGTCCCAAGTCCCGAGTTTTTGTATCAGGTGCTGGGGGATGATTTGTTGAATGCTGAACTCAAGTCCAAGAACAGCATTCGTACATAGGAGTTCTTTGAGTCCAGGTGGGTGAGGGCTGGATGGAGAGCAACAGCGATGGCATCTTCTGTGGATCTGTTTGACCTGTATGCAAACTGAGATGGGTCATGGGAGGGAGGCAGGATGGACTTGATGTTCTGCATGACAAACCACTCGAAGCACTTCATTATATTGGGGGTCAGTGCTACGGGCCGGTAATCATTGTAGCTGGATGGGATGGGCTTCTTTGGGACTGGTATTATGGTGTCATTGAAACATGTGGTGAAAACAGCTTGAGTCAGGAAGATGTTGAAGATGTCGGCCAGGACATTCTTGAGCTCTTCTGCACAGTCCTTCAGGACGCAACCTGGTATGTTGTCTGGTCCAACTGCCTTGCATGAGTTGATCCTGCAGAGGGTCCTCTTCACACTAGCCGGATCCAGACTCATGGCCTGCTCGTCTGGAGGAGGAGTGGTCTTCTGTGCTGATGTGTTGTTTTGTGCTTCAAACCACCCAAAGAAGTCGTTTAGGTTGTTGAACAGTGTGGTGTCACTTACACAGGTCTGAGGTGGAGGTTTGTAGTTGGTGAGGGTCTGTATGCCACGCCAGAGAGAACGTGTATCTCTGGTGTTGCTGAAGTGGCCGGATATTTTCTTGCTGTACTGTGATTTTGCCTCCTTGATGCCACTGGACAGGTTGGCCCTAGCTGTTGTTAGTCCTGCAGTGTCGCCGGCCTTGAAGGCTGCGTCTCAAGCCCTCAGGGGCCCGCGGACCTTTGCTGTCATCCATGGCTTCTAGTTAGCACGAACAGTGATGGTTTTGCAGTGACATCATCAATGCATTTCACTGTGTATGCTACAACAACCTCAGTGTACTCCTCTAGGTTTGTGTGTCCATTGTGAGTGGTTGTGTGCTTGAAAGTGTCCCAGTCTGTAGTGCTGAAGCAGTCTTTCAGAGCATCAGAGGCTCCCTCTGGCCACACACACGTACCTGCTTTTTTGTTGGTCTGATTAGGTTAATTGGCATCAAAAACTGGGGATTCTAAACTGTCCTTAGGCATGACTGTGAGAGTGAATGGTTGTCTGTCTTTCTGTGTTGGCCCTGCAATGGACTGGCGATCTGTCCAGGGTGTACCCTGCCTCTCGCCCAAAGATGCTGGGATAGGCTCCAGCCCCCCCACGACCCAAAAAGGATTAAGCGAAAGAAGATGAATGAATGATTGTTTTCACTCTGGGTTTGTATGCCAGCCTTAACAGGATGGTGACGTGATCAGAGAGACGTGGGGGGTGGGGGGCTCTGTATGCTTTCTTGTGAGTTGTGTAAACCAGGTCCAGCAAATTGTGTCCTCCTGTTGGAAAGTCTACATGTTGGTGTGTGTTTGGTAGGAGGGCCTTTAAATCTGCATGGTTGAAGTCTCCTGCTGTGATGAGGACTCCATCTGGATGCACTGTTTGTGTCTCACTGATGGCCTGATAGAGTTCCTTTCGTGCTTTACTCCTCTCACCGGTGCCAGTGGGTGGGGCGTACATGGCGGCTAGTAGGACAGATGAAAATTCCCTCGGAATGTAAAAGGGTCGGCACTTGATGATCATAAACTCCAACAATGGAGAAGAGTGTGTACAACAGATGCACCGTTGTGTCATCCGCAAACTTGATGATGTGGTTGGTGTTGTAGGCTGGTACACAGTCGTGGATCAGCAGGGTGAAGAGCAGCGGACTGAGCACGCACCCTTGTGGGGCCCCTGTGCTCAGTGTGATGGTCTTGGAGGTGTTGCTGCCAACCTGCATGTTCTGTGGCCTCCCTGTGAGAAAGTCCAGTACCCAGTCACAGAGAGAGGTTTTGAGTCCCAAGTGAGGAATCCATCTGGATGCGCTGTTTGTGTCTCACTGATGGCCTGATAGAGTTCTTTTAGTGCTTTGCTCCTCTTGCTGATGCCAGTGGGTGGGGCATACACGGTGATTAGTAGGATAGATGAAAATGCTCTCGGAATGTAAAAGGGTCGGCATCATGCTGCGATCCAAAGAAATTCAGAAACAAATGAGAAACAAAGTAATTGAGATCTATCAGTCTGGAAAAGGTTATAAAACCATTTCTAAAGCTTTGGGACGCCAGCAAACCACAGTGAGAGCCATTATCCACAAATGGCAAAAACATGGAACAGTAGTGAACCTTCCCAGATGTGGCCAGCCAACCAATATTAGCCCAAGAGCGCAGCGACGACTCATCCAAGAGGTCACAAAAGACCCCACAACAACATCCAAAAAACTGCAGGCCCCACTTGCCTTAGTTAAGGTCAGTGTTCATGACACCACCATAAAAAAGAGACTGGGTGTGGCGTGACCCCCACAACAGACTGAGACAGACACAGCGCTCGACTAGAGCAATTAACAGGACAGTGAGATGTGGGTGTTGAGATCAATAGGCAGCCTTTCTGTGTCTAGTTCAGGCGCTAGTATCCTGGGGATATATATGACTCAAATGCAAACATTCATGCTTCCTGCTCTCATTGTGGTACGAATGTCACATGCCACCCTGCAATGTCTTTGATGTTAACATGCCTTTGATGTATTGTTTGTAGCTGGGTATTTAAGTGGCTGAATATGATATGTTCACTCTCTTCTCTCTTCAACTGCTGCTGCTGAAACACACACTCTGTGTCTCTCTGCTGAGAGCCTCCGGGCTCGCTCCCGACGCGCATGCACGGCGCCGGGGCGAGGTCCGTGATGGCGGTATGATTTAATAAACCTGCTTAAAACTTCTCATCGCTGCCTTTATTCTATCATCCGCTTCATTGGTGACCCGACGCTGAAAAAAACACGCTGCTGGCGAACGCAGCACCCGGCGGTGATGCTCCGACGACAAGCGAACGCAGCAGCTGCCTTCTGCTTCAGTGAGCTCTCAGGACATCACCCACGACCGGGAAAGCCGCAGCAAACTCCATGGTGGGATCTGCACGCCTAGATCGGCACATCCACGCTGGACCGGCCGCGCTCACAGCTCCTCCACACGAGAGCACATGCACCTTGTCCCCTCTCCATGACGGCGACCTCCATGGCCGACGGAGAATGCAGCGTGTGGACCTGAACGCACCATGGCCGAGCGAGTGACAAAGATCGTCTCCTCCCTCTCACCACTCCAACGCATCTGCACGAGCGCGAGGGACAAAGATCGTCTACTTCCTTTCACCGCTCCAACACATCGAACAGGGATGATTACGCTCCCTGACCCTGTCTCCTCTCCAGCTGGCCCAACAACGCACGGAGCCCCGGCACACGCACCGGGGAGTTACGAGGACGGCGCACCACGCACGGGACACAATACGGCTCCACAGACCGCCAGCAGCCTTCGCCGCTGCACACAGAGCCTTCAGGGTTGCTCGTACACCTGAGGCACGCACGCAGCATGCACGAAGGATTTGCTAATGGTCTCAGCCACGGCGCACAAGGGAAAGTCAGCGGTTTGCGGTTTCTGAGAGCTTTAAGGTTGTGCCTGCACCTAAAGTCAACACGCCAGTCCCGCTGCTTTTATTACAGCCGCCACGCAGCCTCGTCTTTTCTTCACGGCCGCTATTAATCCTTGCAGGACTTAATCGCGAGAGGAGCCAGTGACTAATTTTTCTTCTTGTGATCTCCACACGTTCAACGGGACAGCCCCTCGACATCGTGGAACAACAAGCAATTTTTGCGCTGCCCGGACAATTTCACCGTCCCCGGCCGGCATTTACTACCCCCCACCCCCCTCCACCTTCGCCTGCACAGAGCTTTTCCTGGTCGCTACCAAAGCTGAACTATCGAGGTCTCAGCCCCCTGCCGAGCCCTCTGGGGGGAGCGGTGTGGCGTGACCCCCACAACAGACTGAGACAGACACAGCACTCGACTAGAGCAATTAACAGGACAGTGAGATGTGGGTGTTGAGATCAATAGGCAGCCTTTCTGTGTCTACGCCACACTGGGCAAAAATGGCCTGCATGGCAGAGTTCCAAGACGAAAACCACTGCTGAACAAAAACAACATAAAGGCTCATCTCAGTTTTGCCAGAAAGTATCTTGATGATTCCCAAGACTTTTGGAAAAATACTCTTTGGACTGATGAGACAAAAGTTGAACTTTTTGGAAGGTATGTGTTTCATTGCGTCTGGCATAAAAGTAACACAGCATATCAGAAAAGGAACATGATACCAACAGTAAAATATGGTGGTGGTAGTGTGATGCTCTGGGGCTGTTTTGCTGCTTCAGGACCTGGAAGACTTGCTGTGGTAAATGGAACCATGAATTCTACTGTCTACCATGAAATCCTAAAGGAGAATCTCCGGCCATCTGTTCGTGACCTCAAGGTGAAGCACACTTGGGTTCTGCAGCAGGACAATGATCCAAAACACACCAGTAAGTCCACCTCTGAATGGCTTAAGAAAAACAAAATGAAGACTTTGGAGTGGCCTAGTCAAAATCCTGACCCAAATCCGATTGAGATGCTGTGGCATGACCTTATAAAGGCGGTTCATGCTCGAAAACCCTCCTTTGTGGCTGAATTCCAACAATTCTGTAAAGATGAGTGTGTGGTCACCCAGCACAATGCAGACTGATACTATTCACGCTCAGCAGGGATTGCATATGGACAGAGAGCTCCTGGGGGGACAACCAGAACAATGGACTATTGTTTATACATCCCCGGATTAAGGAGAAGCCATCCGGGCACCAGTTGGTCAGGCTAATCATATGTATTGACTGATATGTATATCAATATGCTAATGTGCCATGCATTCTCTCTGTTTGTATAACATGTATAAAAGAGCTTGCTATACATGCCTCAGAGCACAGCACACACAGCACAACACAGTAGACCACTGTAGCGCACAGCGCTACAAGTGCGTCTCATTTTGATGGAGGAAATAAAACTCTACAACCTTCCAGCTCGTCATATCTCGCCTGAGCTAATTCCTCCACAAGTGGGCCAAAATTCCTCCACAGCGCTGTAAAAGACTCATTGCCAGTTATCGCAAATGCTTGATTGCAGTTGTTGCTGCTAAGGGTGGCCCAACCAGTTATTAGGTTTAGGGGGCAATTGCTTTTTCACACAGGGCCATGTAGGTTTGGATTTTTTTCCTTAATAATAAACACCTTCATTTAAAAACTACATTTTGTGTTTACGTGTGTTATCTTTGTTTTATATTTAAATTTGTTTGATGATTGGAAACATTTAAGTGTGACAGACGTACAAAAAATGAGAAATCATGAAGGGGCAAACACTTTTTCACACCACTAAACATACCTCTGCCAAAGCTCTTATCTTCTCACAGTGTGTTAGCAACAATACTCCAAAACTACTGGGTGGATTTGGATGAAATTTTCACCAGAGATGATTCTTGGGCTAGAGACTAACCCATTAAATTTTGGTGATGATCTGAGAATGCGTACCTCCACCAAGGCACTTATCTTCTCACAGTGTGTTAGCAAGAATCCTCCAAAACTACTGGATAGACTTGGATGCAGTTTTCACCAGAACTGACTCATGGCCTACACACAAACCCATTGCATTTTGAAGGTGATCCATGAGGGACAGAAGGAGCCTTGGCAGAGGTATGCGCTCTCTGAGTGCTTTTC
The DNA here is from genome assembly GCA_020510985.1 of Pholidichthys leucotaenia. Taxonomy (NCBI): domain Eukaryota; kingdom Metazoa; phylum Chordata; class Actinopteri; order Cichliformes; family Pholidichthyidae; genus Pholidichthys; species Pholidichthys leucotaenia. The sequence continues at coordinate 89,620,339 of CM035840.1, read as the reverse complement.
TAGTTATTATAATGTAGTCATATTGTTTTTGCTGGCAATTCTCTGTCTGTTAGCAAGATTACGCAAAAACTCCTATATGAATTTGGATAACATTTTCAGCAGAGGTAGCCCTTAGCCCAAAGATGAACCCATTAGCTATTGGAGGTGATCCATGAGTGTGTACCTCCACCAAGGCCCCATCTCGCAATGTACAGATGGATGGCGGTATGGATGGACAAAGAGACAGAGGGGAGGACAAAGGAAGGGAGGGACGGAGCCTTGGCGAAGGCATGCACCATCTGAGTGTTCTTTAGTTTGGTTCTGCCTCAATAATTATATGGAAAAGTTAAAATCTGCTGTCCTTCATTAAGATACTGGGATCTTCAAAGAAACGGAGGTGGGGGATATTGCACTTGTCTCAGAGTGCTCTTGTTCCACATGCCGATAGTCTTCCCAGAAATGTCTCTGCACCACATCAAGGCCACAGTGGCACTTTTAATGGGTGGCCGTTCATCTCAACTCATTGGAGGCCAGAAAGGAACTTTGGGAGACCCACTGGCAGGGATGGGATACCCTGGAACTGACCCGCCAAAGACAGATAGTCTTGGAAGAATACATTACTAGCCAGTTAGATATTAGCAGGGACTCTGTGTCATGAACTCTCCGTGCGCTTCTCCAACAGCGCACGGAGGAGGAGAAAGGACGAGGATTTAAACGCCGGGTTACACCACACACATGTTTATTAACACAAAAGTGAACACGAAGACGCCGCTGGCATGACAAATAAGGAACACCTGGGCGAGGCACGGACAGATCATTACCAGGGACTGGAAACAGCTGATGAGCCAGAAGGAGAGCGAGGGCGCATGGCTGGGCCGGCAGCCTGTCAGCAGTGTGAGAGAAAGGAGATGACAAATGCTGACTAACAGCTGCCGGTCAGACAGTGGCTAGGGACCAGGAAAAATGTACCAGAATACATCAAAATACACATCCCCAGCAAAGCCAACCCCACAAAGAGATCGAGACCAAGCCGGGGAAAGCCAAGCCAGCTCAGCATGTGACAGGGCCCATCCTTCTAGGGGTGGATACCAGACACCCACGGTAACATCATCAGAACCCCCCAATCCCCAAAGACAAAACAATAACATACAAACCCGGGTGGGAGGCAGGGGGGAACAGGAAAGGAGGGAACACAATACCCCCGCCCTGGGTCCACAATCAACCCCCCCAAGTCCACGGGTGTTGGGACTCAGGAGGCCGCCCAGAGTCCCAGGCCCAGCAGAAGGTCCGGTGGACGGAATCCGGTGGCCTGCCAGAAAACATGGGCCACCAGACCCAGGGAGTCAATTCTTCTGGCGGCCGGCCCACATTGCTCAGCCACCAAGACGGAGGGGGTGAAGCAGGAGGCAGCCTGCCCACCGGAAGGCTGACTGGAGGGCAACCAGACCGGGGAGAGGGAACCTCCACGGCGTCCTCAGTAGCACCCGCGGTGGGCCCTGACCAGGCTGGCTCCGCTGCTCCCACAGTGGACTCCAGCGGGAGCCTAGCTGCACCCACCGTGGCCCCTGACCGGGCCGGCTCCGCTGCACCCACGGTGGACTCCAGCGGGAGCCTAGCTGCGCCCACGGTGGCCCCTGACCGGGCCGGCTCCGCTACACCCACGGTGGACTCCAGCGGGAGCCTAGCAGTGTCTACGGTGACCTCCGACTGAGGATCAGCAGCACCCGCGGTGGACCCCGATTGGGCCAGAGCTGCACCCACGGTGAGTGGACCAACCCGCAGGAGCATCAGGCTGAGGAGACGATCAATGGGAGGAGCTCTGACGACCCTGGCAGGAAAAACTGGAGCAGCGACATCCTCCTTCGGCAGGACCGGATCCTCAGTGACCTCCGGCGGCGGCGGAGCCTGGCAGGGGAAGCTCAGACGCAGCTATGCACTGCGCCCGACTCTCCTCACCTAGAGCCAGACAAGACCTCTCTAAAACTGTCATAAGAAACACAAGAGAGAGTACTTGCCTGAGCTCGAGCTCCACCACGGTCCAGGACTGCGTTGATCCTGGCGATGAACACTCGGGCCCAGCCTTCAAGAGGTCCAGCTCAGGCTCCCAGTCCACAGCAGACGCCTCCGCAGCTGGCAAGATGGTGACAGCAGTCCTATTAACTTCCTGCAGCCGCTCCAATGCAGGGGACTCCACCGGCGTGGCTGCAGGGGGAACCTCTCCATGCTGACTCCGTGAATGGATCATCCGAAGCCACTGGCTCCTCCACCGTCTGATGGCCCTGACCTTGGGCCAGCTGGCCCTCAGGGAGAATGGGAGGAGACACGGAGGGAAGAAAAAGCGAGTGAGTATCTGCAGCTGGAGGAGAGGACCCAGCGGACTGCTTAAACTGGGTCTCTCCATCGGGAGACAGGCAAGATTTAATACTATTAGATGGAATAAGTGGATAATATACTTGCCTGTCACCCCGGTCGTTGGTTTTGACAGCAGCAGATAGCAGACAGACATCCCTCTCCGTGTCAGCGGTGATATGGTCCTCTTCAGTGGATGGAGGAGGAGCCGCCTCCGTGGCAACGGAGGTGGGCGTTCCCAAGGCAGCCTCGTCAAGCCTCGCAGCAGCTGGGAGGGTGATGACAGCTAATGACGAGGGGGGCCTCTCTCGGCGTCTCGATGCGGGATGACGCCGTCTGCCTGAGGTTGGAGCTGGAGGAGCCAGGACAGGAGCGGGCATCTCGCTCTGGCAGGAGGCAGGAGGAATGGAACCCCGGTAGCGCTTGACTCTCAACGCAAGCTCGGTCTTCCTAGGGGATTTCCTCACCCCTTTGCCACACTCACGCCGCAGTGCTGCCAAATGCTTAATTCTCTCCCTTCCCTCGGCGTGCCAAGCAAGCTGAGGGCACTGCCGGACCTCTGCCTCCGCCAGACCTACGTACGTACCAGAGAATGTCCTCTGGGGTAGAATAAATGCAGGCCGACGCGATGAGCCTGTCGATGTCCATCAATGCCTTGCAGACCTCCCATCCCAAGCTTAAATGATAGCTGTGGGGCACCAAATCCATGGTCCACTCCAACACAGCTCACTCTCACAAAATGATACAAAAAGGATAAAAGGATGTGTGGGTGTACCCGCTAAATTCTATAATTCGGCTGGATCATTCTGTCATGAACTCTCCATGCGCTTCTCCAACAGCGCACAGAGGAGGGGAAAGGACAAGGATTTAAACGCCGGGTTACACCACACACACGTTTATTAACACAAAAATGAACACAAAGACATAAGACAGCTCGGAGACACTAAGAGTTCTCGAGGCCACCCAACACACACTGGAGGTATACAGCAGCGGACAGCGCACAGACAGATACTCACAGAGTGGGGGGCAGGCCGAGTCGTCACAGCGAAAATCACGTGCACACATGAACACAGTCCTTACTGACGTGACAGTTGGTGCCAGAGAACGACCATCCAACACGTACAGTGATCCAGCGGCGTCTGTCTAGCGAAGAGCTCCTTTAATACAGATGCTGCTGGCGTGACAAATAAGGAACACCTGGGCGAGGCATGGACAGATCATTACCGGGGACTGGAAACAGCTGATGAGCCAGAAGGAGAGCGAGGGGGCGTGGCTGGGCCGGCAGCCTGTCAGCAGCGTGAGAGAAAGGAGATGACAAATGCTGACTAACAGCTGCCGGTCAGACAGTGGCTAGAGACATGGAAAAATGTACCAGAATACATCAAAATACACATCCCCAGCAAAGCCGACCCCACAAAGAGATCGAGACCGAGCCGGGGAAAGCCAAGCCGGCTCGGCACATGACACTCTGCTTAATATTTGGGAGAAAATTATAACATGGAAGGTGGGTAGTGGTAGCTGGTGTTAGAAGGTATGGTCCAGTTTTGTTTTAGTTTGAGAGCATAGCTAGTGTGCTACATCCAGTGGTTGTAAAAAAAAAAAATCCCGACTGCTCTTTTGTATTTAAAAAAACAATAATTTTCTTCATGCTACCAAGTGCCACTGCAAGAGAGGAAGAGCCAGGGGTTTTAGGTACACAGAAGAATAAACAAATGCACTATGAAAAACAAGGACTACCAATTTTGTTTTGACATGAAACTAAAATTATATTGTAACCAAAATGGCATCAAACTTAAAAATCATGCCGAGTAGAGGTCTCAGTCTCTGCCGTTATGCACCATTAATTTCACTTCTGCTTTTAGCCTGGTGAACACCTGGTCCCCCCATGAAGAGTTGGCCATTGGTTTTCTATTCCACGTGTTCCATTGTCAAGAATCAGCAGCTAAAGCATTTTTTACCCCTACAATTGAATATTTATTTTCAGATTTAATTTTCCAAGTCTTAAGAAAGTCAAAAACTGTTCTAAACTGTTAACATTTCTTAAATATTTTTTCCTGGATAATAAATATCTGAGTAATTGTCATATCCGGCTCTAGGGAGCCGGGCAATCAGAGCCAGGGGCAAGCCAGTGAGTCGTGATATTTTATTCAGGGTAAAGGGGAAGGGATGAGGAGAGCACAGATACTCATGCAGACGTACACTCACAGGTTGCACAGCGCAGAGGTAAGCAGCTCGTACCGGACGTGGGGGTAACAAGACGTACATACTCACAGCGGGATACAAACACAGGAATGCTGCAAGAGGAGTATAAGCTGACACCAGACGAAGGGGCTTCAGCTTAGCAATGTGTTTATGTCGCAGCCCCGAGTCATCGAGGCTGCTCCTATTTATCCTCATTGGCAGCGCCCCAGCTGATGAAGACTAATTGGCCCCAGCTGTCCATAATGCTGCCAGCTGGGGGCCAGCTGAGACGCTGCTCAATGGGAAGCAGGGATGAGGGAAAACATGGGCTGAGTGCCGAGACGGCATCTCAACCCATGGTGACAGAGCCCCTCCCTCAAGGTCGGGCTCCTGAACGACCAGGAACATCCCAGCCCCCCCCCCACCACCACCTAGGGTGGGAGGAAGGGAGGCGGACCGGAGGGGAAGAAGCCAAGGGAAGGACAACACCAATGGGGCAATGTAGGGTAGCGGGAAAGAAAAACCCAAATACAATACTGACAAAACAGAATAATTAACCCAGGTACAGATGGGGAGAAGAACTGGGTCAGCACGCCGGTTACATACTACCCAGAGAGTACCAACCATGCGTGACCCAGAGCAAGGAAAAAAGAACCACCAAAAAGGTACAGGGCAAAAATGCTGAGTACGGTTAAATAAAAGGGAACCTATACACAGCGCTAATTTAAGTACATACACACAGTCACCAAGAAAAGTGAGGGTGACTGGAACAAATAGACAATTACAGAGCATGGTGTTACGAAAAACAAGGCACATGACTCTAATGAACAAACAGGACATAAGAGAAATACTGAGTGCAGGCAAAGAAAAACCCACACACACGAATATATAAATACCCAGTCACCTAAAGAAATGAAAGTGACTGGAATAAATGGATAACTGCAGAGCATGGTGTTACGGAAAACAAAACATAACTCTACAATGCAAAAACGGGACTAAAAACATAGTACAAAAAGTAAAATGTTGAGCATGAGCGATGGAAAACACACAGCACTATAAATATGAATCCACCAACAGGACAAAAATACTACACCCAAGTGACCTTAATAACGATAAAAGAAAGTGACACCCGAGGTGCATGGCAGGCAGAGTCCAAAAATAGCCGAGATGGCTCCGGAGATCTCCCCGCCCATTGTCCAGCTGGCGAATCAGGGGAAGAGAAGTGTTCGGACGGCGAACTCTGGACCCAGATCCCAGGAATCCAGTCCACCGGCAGCCGAACCAGGCTGCCCAGAGGGAAACAGACCAGTGGGGGGAACCAGATCACCGAACCGAAAGTTCTGTGGGTCGGGTCATCGACCCGCATCACTCAACCACCAGGACCGTTGAGACGGGCGAAGGATCAGAGCGGATCCCGGTGGAAGAGGCTCAGGGGAGAGCCGATGACGAGGGCGGCGGGCGTCAGGCCGCAGGAAAACGGCCACCTCCTCACCGGACCTGGACAATACTGGGGCAGCACCCACGTCGGACCCCGATCGGGCCTCAGGCGAACCCACGTTGGACCCCGACTGGGTCTCGGGCGAACCCACGTTGAATACTGCACCAGAACCGACCTCCAACGTTGAACCCGGACCCTCCAGCACCACGAGGAACAGCAACTCCTTGCCGGTGACCCTGGAAGAAGGCTCAGAAGAGAAAACAGAACCGGGATCAGGATCACCGGCAGCGCCAGAACCCGGCGAGACGAGCTCAGACGCAGCGGACGGCTGCACCCGGCTCGTCTCCCCTGGAGATAGGCTGAAGTGCTCGGGGATAAAAAGAGAGAAAAGAAAGGAGAGCACTCGCCTGATCTCGGGTTCTGACGCCGTCCAGGACTGCGAAGATCCAGGATCCGTCGTCAGGAGGTCGTTGTCAGGCTCCCATCTAGCCGCGTCGGGCCCCGCAGCCAGCACGATGGTCAGCGCAGCTTGAGATCCCTCCAGCTCAGGTGACCCCGCCGACGATCCACTCGGCGTGAAGCCAGAAGAATCTCGTCCCGCCGGACCGAACCGCTCCTCCGTGGAGACCCGGGGACGCTCAGTCGTCGGCGTAGACTCCACGCAGCAGTCAGTCCCCCTCCTCCGTCCGCAATGTAGCTGCGGAACCACAGGCCCTCTCCATATCCCACCACGTTGACCCGGAGCCGGGGACCGCTCGGCGGAGAGAGACACAGAGGATGCGGGATTAGGCATACAGGTTACAGCAGGTGGGGAGAGTTCAGGGAGCTGCGAACCCTGAACTTCTCCTCCAGGGATGTGACAGAGCAAATCATTAAGCAGGTGTGAAAAAACAATGACTTGCCTGCCCCCTGGAGGTTGAGTATCGCCTGCTGTAGTGGAATCTGCTTCTTCCTCTCCCCGCCCGGCGATAACGGAGGACCCCCCGGGAATTCGTCTGAGGGTCGCTCGCGTTGTCTCCAGCAGAGAGCTCACCAGGCCGGGATTCCAGGCACACACAGCGGTCAGGAAGCGCGTCAAGGAGGAGGGGGAAACAGCCGGGGTGAGCCAGCCCGAATGTCCAGGAATGACAGCGGGGGAACGAGGCTCAGGGGACGAGGCTGTAGAATCTCCACACTGACGAGGCGAAGGGATGACAGCTGCGTGGGAGGAACGGTCCTGACGATGACCCAGAACTGGATCCGGACGAGGTTCGTGCAGAGGTGACTCGGCGATGTGATGACGACTACTCCCAGGGGACGAAGCGAGGGGGAAACCCAGGATTCGCCGCTCCAGATCGGAGATCGAGACGAGGAAGGCGTCGAGCACGGGAAAGCTTCGTAGCCCTGAAGTCCTCACCATCAATCTCACTGCCGCCGCCACATGCCTGAAGGTGGTGACAGGAAACACAGTAGAGCTCGCGACAGCCACTCGACCCCGGACATAACTGCTGTCAGCTGCGGCTCCTTGAAGGGAATCCCGAGTGACGTGGCGCAGGTCGGGGGAAGTCCTCTGGTTGGCGCGAACTCCCGGACTGGAATGGCGGCAGGAACGGGACTCCGAAGCGGGGAAAGACGTCGCCCACTTCGACTCCCTGCCGGGATTTCCATCCACCCCGTGGAGCTTCTCTCGCTGTGTACCTGCAGCGTCTATCCTGGCACTGTCCTCCAGATGGTACAGAGAGTGAGGGTGACAGTCCAGGAGCTCCTCAGCACGGCCCGGACGCCAGCGTCCCGCGCCGGAGGCGTCGTGCAGGGCGAAGAGCGTCCCGTCGACAGCCCCCGAGATGGACCCCAGCTCGTCGCCCCGGCGCCGGAAGTGACTCCTGGGAAATGGCATGCCAGCAGCGCCGACACCCCGACAGAAAGGTACATTTCCACAGCGACTCACGGCCGCCGGCAACTCTTCTGGCTGCGACATACTGTCATATCCGGCTCTAGGGAGCCGGGCAATCAGAGCCAGGGGCAAGCCAGTGAGTCGTGATATTTTATTCAGGGTAAAGGGGAAGGGATGAGGAGAGCACAGATACTCATGCAGACGTACACTCACAGGTTGCACAGCGCAGAGGTAAGCAGCTCGTACCGGACGTGGGGGTAACAAGACGTACATACTCACAGCGGGATACAAACACAGGAATGCTGCAAGAGGAGTATAAGCTGACACCAGACGAAAGGGCTTCAGCTTAGCAATGTGTTTATGTCGCAGCCCCGAGTCATCGAGGCTGCTCCTATTTATCCTCATTGGCAGCGCCCCAGCTGATGAAGACTAATTGGCCCCAGCTGTCCATAATGCTGCCAGCTGGGGGCCAGCTGAGACGCTGCTCAATGGGAAGCAGGGATGAGGGAAAACATGGGCTGAGTGCCGAGACGGCATCTCAACCCATGGTGACAGTAATGTGATTAAAAGTTCTAGATATGTACTAATAGCTTATGATGTTAGCCGTGTTGTTCGTAGGTCATTCAGTGTCTTCTATATTTGGTGTCTTTCAGGTCTTTAGATGGACGTCTGCAGGTCTCTCAGAGAAAAGGTCTTCCTCATGTCATCTATTGCCGTTTGTGGCGCTGGCCAGACCTGCAGTCTCACCATGAGCTGAGAGCTGCCGACCACTGTGAATTTGCCTTTCACACCAAGAAGGATGAAGTGTGTGTCAACCCATATCACTACCAGAGGGTGGAGACACCAAGTGAGTATAGTTATTGCAGCTTCATTCACATTATTATATTTAAGCCAACACTTTTGCCAAACTGTGAACAAAACTGCTCCGGTCCTCTGTGTGTCTCCAGTTTTGCCTCCCGTACTGGTACCACGACATACAGATATCCCTGCTGAGTTTCCACCACTGGATGACTACAGCCCATCCGTCCCTGAAAACACCAGTTTTCCCGCTGGTATTGAGCCCCAGAATAACTATATTCCTGGTGAGAAAAACAGTCCAAAAGACTGATGTATTTTTTTTTGAAGTATATAACAAACTGAAGGCATGTTTTATATTAAATATCCATTTTTGCAAGTAAACATTTAATGTAAAGGTGATCTTTTTGCAAGCAGAAAAGCCTGTCATAGTCACACTTTAGATTTGTTTATTTATTTAGTATTTTTACTTACATGTATTATTTACTCTTCTTGTTTCTACATCACAATAATTGGTTTATTTAGATTTATGTTTTGCATAGATTAGAAGTGTTCCTTCAGTCATTGTCCACATTTGCATGTTACAGAAACACCCCCACCAGGGTACTTGAGTGAAGATGGTGAGACAAATGATCTCCAGCTCAACCACAGCATGGACACAAGTGAGTCATGTGACTATAAACAGCCATAGTTGATAATGTTCTTCTTAATTCTAACTTGTCATCATCACAATCAAACCTTCTATTACCATTCTATTTCAGGTTCACCCAGCCTGTCACCCAATCCTGTGTCACCTGCAAATAGTAATCTTGGTAAGCAAAATCAAATTAGTCAGCTTTACTTGCAGAGCATATGCACACTTGGACATGTGAAATGTTACACCCATTGAATATGTAGTTCTTTATTAAAAAAATATCAGCATTTGATCTTCTTTCAGATTGTATGTGCAGATTAAGGTGATGTAATTTCCTCACTTTTGCAAAAACAAGAATCACTTGTTTAATGAAAGAAAATCAGGCCATGAATGAAGTTTGTCAGAGAACACCTAGACAAAGAGCATGGCTACTGAAACAATGTGCATTGGACAGATGAATCCAAAATTTAAAAAATATGGGGACATGATTCGTGTAACTCAGACAGCAGTCAATCAGAAGAACTTAACATGTGTGAAGCATGGAGGTGACAATGTGATTGTGTTTGAGGCTGCTTTGCTGCAGCAGCGTCTGGTCAACTCACCATCAAAGAATCTACAGTGAAATCTCATACTGTAGTTAAGAGGGGGTTCAATAGCTCCACAAGAGAGAGAGAGGGAGAGAGAAAATGCATCCTGGAAAAACAACTATATGTGAAGGGAATCCTGTTCCTGATGAGGATGAGGCAGCACGATATGGTAAACTATTCATAGTTGGTCTATTTTTAATGACACTGTTAGTCTTGTTTGACAAGTGTGTGTAAACCTGCTACCACAGGAACAGTTGTGCAGCTGCTTCTTTGAAGGGGCAGCAACTCAGCCATGCGCATGTATGTCATCAGGGTACTCTGGTGTTTAAACAAATTGCCATACAGCCTTTATTATAGCCACCGTTTTGGCCTACTAATTATTACTTGATCATCTATTTAAAATAGTAATGCAGATGTGTCAGAGGTAGCCAGTTATATTCCCTCATTACTTGAATTAAATAGAAATAGGGTGGACTCAGAAATTAATAGTGTTTTTTCCCCTCCTAGCTCTTATTTGTCTTAGGGTTGCAGATAGGTTAGAGCCTGTTTTTGTCGACTTTGGGTGAGAAGCTGTATAAGCCAAATAAAGCCTGGAGACAACACACAAATTTAATGTCCATATCTATAGCCAATTTAGAACCATTAATTATCTAACATGCATGTCTTTGGACTGTCAGAGGTAACTAGAATACCTGATGAATATCCATGCTGGCAGATGATTGGCAGTGTATATAATAGATGCTAAAATAAGACCATACATGCAGGATCAGTTTTGGGATTGTGGACATTTTTGACTCACTGGTATGGGGAACAAGATCTAACTAATACTGTTGTTATTATAAATGAGTAGCATAATAGTAGTTGAATCTCTTGTAAGAGTAGCTGAGCGTCACTCTGTGCAATACACAAACAGTAAATCTGTGGAAAGGCTATAGATGACTCAGGATAATGCAGAAAATATTTGGTTGTTAGGTAATTCTGTCTGTGTGGAAAGAGACAAGGAGGTCCTTGTTTAAAGCAGCATTATGTAACTTTAGTGTTCCTGGTAAGAACCCTGAAAAAACTGCAGGTGGCACCTTTTATGGCCGGAGTCCCAATAGCCAATCACAGGGTACTTTATGAGTTGGTGGCTAAAGCCATATCCTCTGATTGGCCAGTGGGAATCAGTCTGTAAAATGTGTCAGTTATAGTCTTTCCAGTGTTCCTAACAGGAACAGGAAAGTTATATAGTGCTGTTGAAGGCAGTGTGGGCCCACTCAGCCTTTGGTGGAAGAGTGACATTAATCTGGTCCGTACCATCAAAATGATTTTGAAATCATTATATTTGGGTGAAAATATTACATATTGTTGCTTTAAATGCTATATTATGCTATATTAAGACGGAAACAGCGTGGATGTCGAGCTGGAGTAAGACGGCGTGCGAGGAATATAAGGTACAGACCCGTCCTCCCATCCGTTATTATGGGGAATGTTCGATCGCTACTCAGTAAGACTGATGAGCTAGTGGCTATCTCCCGCTACGAGAGCGTCTACAGAGAGAGTAGTTTGATGTTGTATACCGAGACGTGGCTAACAGAACTAGCAACAGATGCTAACATCGAACTGGAGGGTTTCCACGCAGTACGGGCAGACTGGACACCAGACAGTGGGAAGACAAGGGGTGGAGGAGTTATAATGTATGTCAATAACAACTGGTGCAGACCGGGACATATCACGGTTAAGGAACAGCACTGTAGCAAAGACATCGAGTTGCTAGCTGTTAGCATGCAGCCTACATATCTCCCGAGGGAATACTCACACATGATCTGCATTGTTATTTATTGAAATCCGACGGCGAACGCTGGGACAGCGCGTGACGTCATCCACTCAGTAACTGGCAGGCTGCAGACAGAACACCCAGATGCTCTTCTCCTCATCTCAGGTGATTTCAACCATATTTCACTGTCCCCCACACTCACCCAGTATGTCACATGCCACACTAGAGACAATAAAACACTGGACTTATTTTACGCAAATACTAAGGAGGCGTACATCTCATCACCACTCCCCCCACTTGGGAGATCGGATCACAACTTGGTTCATCTCCTGCCGGTGTACAAACCCCTAGTACACAGACAACCTCCGGTCATGCACATGGTGACATTATGGTCTGAGGAGGCAATGGACGCGCTAAAGGACTGTTTTGAAATCACTGCCTGGGAGCAGCTCTGCGATCCACATGGTGAGGACATCGATGGCCTCATTCACACCGTCACGGACTACATCGGCTTCTGTGTGGACAACACCGTACCCACCAAGACCATACGGTGTTGCTCGAACAACAAACCCTGGATCAACCCTGAGATAAAAACACTTCTGAGAGAGAAGAGGATCTTCAGGTCAGGGAACAGGGAGATGCTGAAGTCCGTACAGAGGGAGCTGAGGAGGAAGATCAGGGAAGGCAAGGACAGCTTCAGGAAGAAGATGGAGGACAAGCTGCAACAGAGCGACATCGGCGGGGTCTGGAGAAATCTTAAAACCATCTCTGGGCTCCAGAATACCTCCCCCCAGGTCACGGGGGGCAGGGAGTGGGCGAACAATCTGAACCTGTTTTTAATAGGTTTGACCAATCGCCCTCCCCCCCGACTGCACAACAACTACTGCTGCCTCTAAAGTCATCGAGACCTGCTGTCCACACCCCACTCCACCAACACCCCCCCCCCCCCCACCACTCCTAGCACACAGCCCCCCAACCTGACCCTCACTAAGACCCAGGTGAGGACGGAGCTGAGGAAGATCAAGGCGAGGAAGGCCTCGGGACTGGACGGCATCAGCGCGAAGCTCCTTAAGTCTTGTGCAGACCAGCTGTGTGGGATTGTGGAGCACATCTTCAACCTGAGCCTGAAGCTGGGGAGGGTACCACAGTTGTGGAAAACATCTTGTGTGGTACCTGTACCAAAGACTTCCCACCCCAAAGATCTGAACAGCTACAGACCAGTGGCCCTGACGTCTCACATGATGAAGACCCTGGAGAGACTGATCCTTGCTCACCTCCGCCCCCTGGTGGTACCAGCGATGGATCCACTCCAGTTCGCCTACCAGCATGGCATTGGGGTGGAGGATGCGGGGATCCTCCTCCTTCACCATTCTCTGTCCCACCTGGAGAAGCCCGGGAATTACTAACTACCTAACCTGCACTTATATAGCGCTTTTCTAGTCACGAAGACCACTCAAAGCGTTTTCACTAGTACTAACCCTCTATTCTAAGAGCCTATAGGAAACAGATATCTAGGGACAATTTAGAACAACCAATTAACCTAACATGCATCTCTTTGGATTGTGGGAGGAAACCGGAGCCCCTGGAGTAAACCCACGCAGCACAGGGAGAACATGCAAACTCCACACAGAAAGATTCCAACCCCTGCCAGCCTGGGGATTCGAACCAGGAACCTTCTAGCTGTAAGGAAACAGTGCTAACCACTGCACCACCGTGCTGAGGATCATGTTCTTTGACTTCTCCAGTGCTTTCAACACCATTCAACTGATGATCCTGAAGGACAAGCTGCTGTGCGCAGGGGTGGACCAGCACCTGTCATCATGGATCCTGGACTACCTCACTAACTGGCCACAGTTTGTGAGAACCCCAGAATGTGTGTCTGACACGATCATCGGTAGCACGGGGACCCCCCCAGGGAACGGTTTTGGCTCCCTTCCTGTTCACCCTTTATACTGCGGACTTCTCACACAACACAACACACTGCCATCTACAGAAGTTCTCTGACGACTCTGCGATCATTGGCCTCATCTCAAACGGAGATGAAGCTGAGTACAGAGGACTTATCCAGGACTTCGTGGACTGGTGCCATCGGAACTGCCTCCAGATCAATGCGAGGAAAACAAAGGAGCTGGTGGTGGACTGCCACAGGCAAGGACAGCCCTTCACAGCACCAGTAAATATACAGGGAGCAGACGTCGAGATGGTGACATCCTACAAGTACCTGTGTGTCCATCTGAACAATAAACTGGACTGGTCACACAATACTGACGCACTCTACAAGAAGGGACAGCGCAGGCTGTTCGTACTGAAGAGACTCAGGTCTTTTGGTGTACAAGGGGCGCTGCTGAAGACATTCTATGACACGGTGGTGGCATCATCCATCACTTTTGGAGTGGTCTGCTGGGGCAGTGGCATTACAGCAGCCAATAGGAAGAGACTGAACAAACTGATCAAGAAAGCTAGCTACAACTAGGAAAATACCGGTCGCTATGGAGGGTGAGAATATGTAAGGGTACATAATCATACCATGTAGGATAACTAAGTAGACGGTTGTGCTGTTTCATCCCATCTAGCAACAATGCTCTGCACTGTGTGTGTTTATATATTTACATATTTATTCCATCTAGCTACAATGCTCCGCACTGGGTGTGTTTATATATCTACATATTTCTTCCATCCAGCTACAATGCTCCGCACTGTGTGTCTATATATATATACTGTATATACTGTATATATATATATATATATATATATATATATATATATTTATATTAATATGTACATATGTATACTAGCTGCTCTTGTTTTTTCTCTTGCCTTCTGAGTGTTGCTATCCCTGTGCTGTTGCAATCCTGGAATTTCCCCATTGTGGGACTAATAAAGGCTTATCTTATCTTAAACTGTCATCTCTGCTCGAGTCCGAGTTCCACCCTATGCAGGACATACTGAATGCACTGAGGAGCTCATTTAGCAGTAGACTACATCATCCTAGGTGCGCAACTGAGAGGTTTCGCAGGTCCTTCCTACCTACGGCTGTCAGACTGTATAACCTAAGCAGGGTTGCTCGCAGAGATAGCAAAAAAACGTGATGACCTAATAGTGTTGAATGCAAAAGACGCAACAGACTTACACAAATGGTCCCCTCCAGTATACAACTAGGACAATATCAGTCGCTACGGAGGGTGACAATATGTATGGGTACATATTCATACTATGTAGGATAACTAAGTAGACGGTTATGCTGTTTATTCCATCTTGCTACAATGCTCCGCACTTTGTATATATATTTATATATTTATGTGTACGTATGTATATCCACTGCTCTTATTTATATTTTTCGTATCTTCTTAATTATTGCTCTGAGTGTTGCTGTCCCTGTGCTGTTGCAATCCTGGAATTTCCCCATTGTGGGACTAATAAAGGCTTATCTTATCTTATCTTATCTTATATCATGTGTTGTCCATTCCTGACCATTAAGGGGTAATGGGAATGAGCTTTTGAAGTGAAATTTAAAGGAAATTTTCATCAGTTTTCATCTTTTACAGTAAAAATGTATAGTGATAAAGCAGCAAAAAATTATGTGTTTTTAATGATGTTTTTTTCTTCAACCCAGACTTACAACCTGTGACTTACTGCGAATCTGCCTTCTGGTGCTCTATCTCCTACTATGAGCTGAATCAGCGGGTAGGAGAAACTTTCCATGCATCTCAGCCCTCCCTTACTGTGGATGGATTCACCGACCCCTCGAACTCTGAGCGCTTCTGTCTGGGCTTGCTGTCCAATGTTAACCGCAATTCAGCGGTGGAGCTAACACGCAGACATATAGGTACCCTTTTTGTTTCAAAAGGAAATTTGTCATTTATATTTGTGCTTAATTTTGTGAACCTTTATTTTTCCTTTCTGTTTCCAGGACGGGGTGTGAGGTTGTACTACATTGGGGGAGAAGTGTTTGCAGAATGTCTTAGCGATAGCGCCATCTTTGTTCAGAGTCCTAACTGCAACCAGCGCTATGGCTGGCATCCTGCCACTGTGTGCAAAATACCACCAGGTCAGCTGAAGATTGGTACATGCATAAAAACATGAAATTAATAGGAGGCAATATACTTAAAATATAACTGAGTTCACAAATAAACCTAAATAAATATTTTGTTTTCTAGGATGCAACCTTAAGATTTTCAACAACCAGGAGTTTGCTGCCCTGCTCGCCCAGTCAGTCAATCAGGGCTTTGAGGCTGTCTACCAGCTCACTAGAATGTGTACTATTCGTATGAGTTTTGTTAAGGGCTGGGGAGCTGAGTACAGGTAAATGTGTTTTAGTTACTTAAGCTAATAAAGGGAGTATGAATGCATTTCATCCGTTATGCCATCCGTCTAATACGCCGTTATGACATGCCAGCATATTAAAATGTGCTTTTATCTGCATATACTGTAAACTTATTTCTTTAAAATGAAGAAGGTTGTAAGGCATTGGAAACGCTCAGGCTGTCTATACTAAAATAATTGAGTTGTGTTTAGTAGTTTTAGTGTGAATAAAGTTAATTTTCTGGCTAGGTGGGTAATGCATTTTAATGTACACTATTTAACATGTAGATACCAAAACCTATATAGAGAAAATAATAATAGAAATGGGTACATTCTATCATCCTGTGGATTAATATCTTCTGTTAGTCTGCAATGCATGTAAAATGAAATGGTATTTTGGTGATCCAGAAAATATTTTGTATTCGGTATTAAAATTTGAAAACATGCCCTTTTTTAGGTTTTAGATTTCTCAGTAAGGGAAGACTTTCTAGTTAAGTGATGAGATTTGTTCTATAAAGATGATTTCTGTCTGATTATCTGCTCTTCCCTGGAGATGTGAAGAGTTGTTTCAGAGTAGAGTTTTGGCAAGGTGAGAGTGGGTGAGTGGAGGGGTTGTGCAGCTTTGATTTGGCAGGAGTAGAAAGAATGTGGTTGGTATGCAGTGTTGTGTGTGTGTGCTTGCATTCGTGTGAGTGCTCGGTGCATATTTCATATGGGTTTTGCAAGGGGGGATTCCCATCGGACTGTGAGCGCTGCGTGTTGTATTTCTGGCACCAAACACCTTGGAGAGAAACATCCCTGGCAGAAATTTGTGAATGACTTCAGAAATAGCCTGAATACATGGCTTCAGTTTTGGTGCTGTTTATATTTATATATTTATTCAACATTGCATGAGCTACATTGTTGTTTATTAGCTAGGGGATATCACAATGGGAATTTAAGTACATTATTCTGAGACTTATATAAAAAACTTCTCTTTTTCTGCACCCGCAGACGTCAGACAGTGACCAGCACACCCTGCTGGATAGAGCTACATCTGAATGGTCCCCTGCAGTGGCTGGACAAGGTCCTCACACAAATGGGCTCTCCCAGCATCCATTGTTCCAGTGTGTCCTAGGAGCAGAATTTTCTGCCCAGCACTCATCTGTCCTATTCACACACCTAAAGACAAAATGCACAGGAGCATTTCTCAGTTGTAAGCAAACTGACTTTCCTTAAATCAACCCGTCTAAACACCACTTTCCCTCATTGTGTCTGACATTTCTTATCACACATAGAGCACTTTGTTTTGCACCATCTAGTGTATAAATTCAGCCAGCCACTTGGTTTGAGGTAAAAATGCATTTCCTTCATTTTTCATCCAGATACTATCTGTGTCACTTGTTGGATCTTTTGCATTTCATGAGCGAGATTGAAAAGCTGAATTCTCAAGGTGGAAGTTATGGCGAAGTTGCACCTTGGCCATTTTGTCATGTTATGAAACATTTTTGATTCTATGAATTAATCAAAATTAAGAGATTTTGAATCAGTTGTGAACCATGATTTAACACAAAACTATTTCTTGTTGTGATTGAACAGATTATATAAAATTAATATTTTATGGACAAGGTACTGCACCCTTATTATCTCCATCAAAGAACACATCAAATATTTAATTGTTCATGTTATTGGTATTTATGTATTTTAACAAAAAAGTGGCACCATTGTTTCTGGAGAAACTATGAAAACTATTTTCCTCTATGAAAGAAACGTTTTATAAGTTATTTTTGCATATCGTCCTGCATGAGAATATATTTTTCTTATTGCCTCAATATGATTGTATATAAATATTGCAACTCCTGGTAGACATGCATTGCTTGAAACAGGGGCCCTGACTGACCCCTGGTGTGGGTAGATTCAAGGAAGACTTGGCTTTAATGACCCAAAACTGGGCCTCCTTCACTATAAGGTTTTCTAACTTAGGTCAAACAGTTGTTAAGTGTGACCCACAGAATCAATGTTACTTCATATACAGTATTAGTCATCCAAGTGGACTGACTGAATTTAGGGACTATCTGACTTAAGTATGAAAGTTAGAATGACTCAGGTTTCATTCACTGACGGTCATGTGAGATGAAAACGATAATAGAGAGCCTAAGTCATGCCCCCTCTACTTCTGCATATGGGACTTTAAATTGAAAAAATTCTCCATTGAAATGAATGGCAAGAGCGAAATTATCTTTTGCTCCCGATCAATTTTGCCACGAGTTACACATATGATATTTGTCAATTTAAAAGATAACTTTACACGTAATTAAAGTTGTCGGCTGTCGTATAATAACAGAGTAATATTTAGTTTTTGTGATACTGTAGAGAGAAATGAGAAGGCGAGGCAGTGAGCTGGATCAGCGTTGACTTTATTTCTCTCTATCCTCAAGTCAACAAGAATAATCCCAGGTCGCGGGGCATCTCTCTTTTATATGTTACATGCCTTGCCAAGCAACCTGGGGGCTCACACCACAATACACATTATCACAATGCCCGTTGGCGCATTACCATACAGTCCTTCAGCACCATTAACATACAGTCCTTCAGTGTGAGTGGAGAATGTGACGTCTAGCCCCCCCGAACACTCAGAATGGGCCTTAACCCTCATGTCCTGTGGGCTTCAGCTGATGTCCGTAGTAGCTGTAATGGGGGGTCACTGACTCCGAGGTGCTGCTGTGCCGGTGGGGCGCTCCTTGAGGCGCGTCCGTCTGTGGGGAGACATTGGGGAGGGGGGAAAACACATCTACATCGTGCCGTTGTGCCTGAGCTAACGAGTCATTTACCTGGGGAGCTCTCAATGGGGGTCGTCCGCACCGAGGAGCCCGGGCCAACACCACTTGCTCGTCTGCTAATACGAACGCTGGCTTAAGCCTGTCTATGCAGACTGTTTCTCTGCATCTCCCCAAATCTAACTCAAAATTTTTAGCCCCAGGTTCCAACACTCTGAACGGGCCATCGTAGGGCAGGCGCAACGAGGTCTGGTGGGCATTGTGCCTGACAAACACGAACGACGCATCCTTCAAAGTCCTTGGGATGAAAACGCGGAGAAAACAGTGGTCGGCCGGGCCCGGTACCATCTCTGCCTCTGCTCTGCGTAGTGAAGGCAGGGATGGGACAGTGTTCGGCGTGGGGTTGTCAGGCAAAAATTTACCAGGGAGCCACAGTGGCTTGCAAAAAACAAGTTCTGCTGGGGAGGCAGCCAAATCCTCCTTCGGTGTGGAACGCAACCCTAACAGAAGCCACTGCAACCAGTCCACCCAATTTGCGTCTGTGAGGGAAGCCCTGAGCGCTGCTTTAAGCGATCTATGGAAACGCTCGCATAACCCATTGGCCTGGGGGTTGTACGCGGTCGTGTGATGAATGGTGACTCCCAGGCTCCAGGCCATCACGGACCAGAGGTCGGAAACAAACTGCGGACCCCTGTCGGACGTGATGTCCGAAGGGGTGCCGAAGCATACCATCCATGTCACCAAAAAAGTGCGTGCGACTTCTGTAGACATGGTGGAAGCTAGCGGCACCGCTTCGGGCCAGCGCGTGGTGCGGTCCACCACTGTCAGGAGGTGCGTAAACCCCTGCGATGGCGGGAGGGGGCCCACAAGGTCCACGTGAACGTGGTCGAACCTCTTAGCCGGGACGTGGAACGGCTCGAGGGGGGCTTTTGTGTGCCTGTGCACCTTGGCTCGCTGGCATGCTATGCAGGCTGCAGCCCGCTCTTTCACCTGTTTACGCAGGCACAGCCAGATGAACTTTGCTCCCACCATTTTGACTGACGCACGCACTCCCGGGTGTGCCAGGGAGTGAACAGAGTCGAAACAGTGGCGGCGCCAAGCGCGTGGAACCTCCGGGCGCAGGCGGCCTGTGGAAACGTCACAGAGGTGGGGGGGGGGGGGGGGTGTCTTGCAGTACTCTGCTCTCCAGCCTTAACCCTGTTAGTCCAGACTGGAGCACACAAACGTCCGCGTCGTCGACTTGCTCTGCGGCCATTGCCGTGTAATCTATTCCTACATAGACTGGGGCCACTAATGCGCGCGAGAGGCAGTCTGCCACCATGTTGAGTTTACCAGCCACATGTTGAATGTTGATCGTAAACTCCGAGATAACGGCCAGCTGACTCTGCTGCCGGGCCGACCATGGTTCTGAAACCTTGGCTATAGCGTACGTTAGCGGCTTGTGGTCTACAAACGCAGTGAAGCTGTGCCCTTCCAGCCAGAACTGGAAGTGGCATATGGCCAGGTAGAGAGCCAGTAACTCTTTGTTGAACACGCTGTATTTACACTCATTGTCGCGCAAAGACCTGCTGAAAAAGGTGAGCGGCTGCCAAGAACTGGCAACGCACTGTTCCACGACGGCCCCTATGGCCACGTCCGATGCGTCGGTAGTGAGCGCTATCCTAGCCGCCGGGTCCGGGTGCACCAGAAGTGCGGCGTTCACTAGGACTGTTTTGGCATCAAAAAACGCCTGCTCCCGCTTGGGGATCCAGTCGATGCTGTCCGCCGGTTTCCATTTCTTAAGTGCGGCGTACAATGGCTGCATGAGCTGGGCTGCATGGGGGAGGAAACGGTTGTAAAAGTTTACCATCCCTAAAAACTCCTGCAGCGCCCTGACCATCTGAGGCTGGGGAAAATCTGCCACTGTGCGCACTTTGTCCGGTAAGGGTATCGCACTCTCCAGTGAGATGCGGTGGCCCAAAAAGTTGATTACTGTAACCCCGAACTGGCACTTCGCCGGTTTGATGATTAACCCATGCTCCTCCAACCTCTGGAAGACCATCCTGAGGTGGGCTACGTGTTTGTCCTCGGACGCACTGGCCACCAGGATGTCGTCCAGGTAGACAAACACAAAAGGCAGATCACACAGCACAGCGTCCATCATGCGTTGGAAGGTCTGCGCCGCGCCTTTTAACCCGAAAGGCATGCGTAGGAACTCAAAAAGACCAAACAGGGTTATTACTGCCATTTTGGGTATGTCTTCTGCATGCACCGGGACCTGGTGGTACCTGCAGACCAGGTCCACCTTGAAAAAAAATGCATGCCCCGGTGAGGTGGGTGGAAAAATCCTGAATATGAGAGATTGGGTAGCGATCGTGCACTGTGGCGTTGTTTAATCTGCGGAAATCACCACATGGTCGCCATGATCCCTCGGCTTTAGGCACCATGTGTAGCGGGGACGCCCATGGGCTGTTTGAGCGTCTGATGATGCCCAACCTTTCCAAGTTGGCGAACTCCTCGCACACACTGGCCAGTTTAGCTGCGTCCAGGCGCCAAGGTCGTGCGAAAACGGGATAGCGATACGGGATAGCGCCGTATCGTGGCTGCTTCATCCATCCAGGTGGTGGATGACCCTCAATTTCCCCTCTGGGGATCAATAAAGTATACTAAAATCTAAAAAAAATCTAAAAAAAAACGGGAGGCCCCGTGGTGGTAATGAAGTGCTCTACCCCATGCTTAGTGATGGCCGCCGAAAACATCGGAACCGTGAGTGCTGGGAGCTGGGTGAGTAGTGTGTGGAACTTACCCCCTGGAGCTGTGACGTTGGCCAGTGTTGCGGACCCGGCTCCTCGAGCTGTACAGGACAGAGAAACAAAAGACATAGCGTTAATCACGCGTCTGTTAGCCACATCGACTAATAGCCCGTGTGCACACAGGAAATCTGCACCCAAAATGGAGGAGTTACATGCCGCTATGACGAAGAACCATTGGTAGTTACGGCCGTGCAAACATATGGTCAGGGTCCTCTCACCAAAAGTCTTAATGTCTGAGCCATTTGCGGCTGCGAGCTCGGGGCCGCTACTTCCAGCCAGCCGGTCTGCGTAGGACAGCAGGATGAGGCTTTTTTGGGAGCCGGAGTCCACGAGGAACCGTCTCCCCGTGCGTGAGTCCGTCACATAGAGCAGCTTGGTTGTGTCGCCAGCGGTCGCAGCTGCTACTGACTGCCGGTCCTGGCCTTTCCCGAGCGCTTGAACTGGCACGGTGGCACGTATCGCCGTGCGTCTTCTCCGAAGCGACAGTGGTAGAAGCAGAGCGTTCCCCTCTGGTGCTTCTTGGCCTCTGTGGCGGCCACCATCGATGGCTCCTCGCCCTCGCTGGCTGTCTCACTGGGTTCCGGCGCCACTGCGTTCACTGCGAAGGTTCTGGTCACCAGGCTAATCCGGTCTGCCTCTTGTGCCAGCGTCCGGTAATTCCGCATGGCCAGCAGCGGTGAATTGGCGAGGACCACTCTGGCCGCTGTCAGGAGTTTCCAGAGGAAAAGGTGGGCAAACAGGAACGGCTCACCATCTGTGCCCATCAACGCCAACATTTTCTCCATTAATTCAACCGCCGACCCGTCTCCTAACTCGGAGTGCGTCAGGAGACTTTCCACTCTCTCGCAGTCCGAGAGCGTGTAGCGCTGTCTTGAGAGCGTCATATTTGCCGTGGGCTGGGGACTGTTGGAGCAGGCTCGCCATCTGCTGTGTTGTGCGTACGTCCAGCGCTGCAGCCACATAGTAGTACTTGGTGTCGTCTGCCGTCACTCCACGGAGCGCGAACTGGGCCTCGGTGTGGAGGAACCAAGCCGTCGGGTCGTGCAGCCAAAAGTCTGGGAGCTTGACTGAAACGGCGCATGCAGTGCTGGCGCTCTCAGTCCGGGCCGTCTCCAGGGTGTTTGCCTCAAATTCCATTTTACGTCAGAGGTCACCAGTGTAGAGAGAAATGAGCAGGCGAGGCAGTGAGCTGTATCAGCGTGGACTTTATTTCTCTCTACCCTCAAGTCAACCAGAATAATCCCAGGTCACGGGGCATCTCTCTTTTATATGTTACATGCCTTGCCTAGCGACCTGGGGGCTCACACCACAATACACATTATCACAATGCCTGTCGGCGCATTACCATACAGTCCTTCAGCACCATTAACATACAGTCCTTCAATATGAGTGGAGAATGTGGCGTCTAGGTCCCCCACAATACCAGCATTTTTCCTTTCGACACAATACCATTAATTTATGGGACTTTTTCTTTGATAGCAATACTTTTTGCCAAAAATCACATGATTGCAGTTTTGTTAACAACCTTTTGCAAGGGCAATATGAAATATGAATAAAACCCATTAACATAAACACTTGAAAGAAATGCTTATAAAATGATAATAAAATAGAACAATGAGCAAAGTAAATAAAAAAATGATTTTTTTCAATTATAGTAAAAATAATTAAGACTTAAAATTAATGCAAAATTAATTCAATTTCTTAATTTGGTGAAGATTCTCAACTGGATTCAAGTATTTTTTTGCTTCTGAAATGTTTCACCATTCAGCCAGATTCTATGGTAATACCAAGCAGCATATACTGTATGTGTAATTTTTTCACAATGCAATGTTTTTTTTATTTTATTATTTATTTTATTTTTACACTATTATTTTACAAACTTAAATAGTGCTTATTTTGTTTATTTTTCAAACGTTATGCTGTTTGGTATCACCATAGAATTTGGATGAATGGTCTGCTGCCCCCGACGCTGCTGAGCTCACTCTGCACGGGAGTGCTTGGCTGCGCAGTGAGTCTTCGGCTCTGACATCTGATAGGCTGCCATCATCATGTGGCACGGCAGACCATCACTAAAATATGCTAAACTCTCAGAAGTGAAAACCAATTGCATGTTTTGTATTAACATAGTGGTATTGCGATATTTTAAAAAGTATCGACTCCAAAGTATCGATCAGCTGTATTGAAGTAATGCTTCTTGAGTATCGATACACCCATCCCTAGTTTCAATGATGAGTGGACAACAACTCCCATCATCCCACATCACTAAACACAAGCATGGCGGGAGATTAGTAAAACCTCACCTCCTGTTTTCTGACCGATGAAAGAAAGATCCCTAGAGGAGAAAAACAACACAAAGGTATTGTTTTGTATTGTGAGAGCTGCATCTGATCCAGAGGACTGTAGTTACTTCACCCTGGGCCACTTTGAAAAGATGACATAAGCTCTGTCCATCTGTGTTTGTAGTTTTTTAACCTCTTGCACTCCGGTGTACCGCGGACGGGCACATCTCTGCGTCCCAGAGCGCACAAAGGCGCACGAGAGCGCCCTCGTGCGCTCTAGGACGCACGAGGGCGCTGCGTCCAAGCGCGCACTGAAAATAAAAGCTGCATTTCCGTTCTTCCACTGCAGACACAGCTGCGAACAGATTAGTTCATCTGATTGACCTCTCATTCGACTAATAAGAGCCTTGAATTGGGTTTCTGAAACCTTGAAGAACCAATGACTGAAAACCTAGCAAGAAGGACCCGCCTACCAAAGCTGTGAATGCAGCGAGCCAGTTGAAGCAGAGAAGTTCGCGAGCTGTTTTTTGTAAGGCTGGGTGAAGACAGACTGCTGCAGCAGATGAAAAAAAGGACCCGCAGGAAGAACTGTCACAGACCCAGCAGCACAGAGACCATCCACAAGTGCTACCTGTGTGACAGGGACTGCCATTCGCGCATCGGCCTCTTCAGTCACAGGCGGTGCTTTTTTTTTTTTTTTTTCGAGCAGAATAGACGTTTAGGATTCTCTTCCATGGTCATCATAGACCGACGGAGGCCGATGACAAAGGTCGTAAATCATTTGCCAAAACCGCAATCATGGAAGCGCAAAACCGCAATAATGGAATTATGTTTTGACCGGGTCACCGAGACCAGAACCACAAGTCCGTAACAAGGGACCAGCGTCGCGTTCGTCTGACAATGAGGAAGAGAAGTTCGCCAGGACACTGCTGCTTTGAAGAGGTAAGTGTTATAAGCTAAATTATTCTTTATCCCTGAAAATTGTAATCAAAAATGACTTTTGACCGATCGGTAAATTACAACTGTGCGGCGCATGAAGTCCGAAGTTCGTGCGCCGCGGTACACGGGTCGTGCACCGGGTCCGGACCGTGAACGCCCCCCCCCCCCCGCTACTCTTCTGTAGCGAGGGGAGGGGGGAAGCCGCGGTGACTGCGCCGCTGTCGCCACATGACTATTCCGTCATGTAGCGATGGCTGATGTCCGTCCTCTGTAGCGAGGGGGGGGACAACCCCCCCACACACACATACACACACACAGCCCTGAATGTCACCTTTCATTAGAGCCCAAGATGAAGCTTCTATATTGAATCATTCAAAAGTTACAGACGTTTTTCCAAACTGTGCCATTTGACACAATTTGGCACAGTTCAAAAACGTCTGGGAACTACCTGAGGAAAAAGCTGTGTAATATACTGTATTCATTTTTTGTGGTATTGTTACAAAATTTTGACCTCAGCTGGATAACACTTGGTTCTACATTTCTGTTGCATTTTCCAGCCCGGATCTGAAGCTGTGTGTTATTTGCAAGCATTTGTATCCAAAAAAACACCCAGGCCAAATTTATTTTCTTCAAGTTCAGTATGTTTAGATGACTGTTACTCAGTGGCAGGAGCACTTAGAGAGATTATGACTGTTTTGCCAAAAAATTCAAAGTGTTTTCTTTTAAATGAGACCAACCCCATGAAGATGCTGCAAAGGGTTGAAGAACAGCTTTTGATTTACTTTGGGCACGTTATTTTTTGGCGTTTTTAGGGAAATTGACCGGAGTGCAAGGGGTTAATTTACGTTTTTTCACAACCTTATACCTTAACAATTAGACAACAACCTACACCGTTATTTACCTGTAAAGTTATCTTTTAAATTGAAAAGCATATGTGTAACTCGTGGCAAAATTTGATTAGGATCAAAAGATAATTTTGCTGTTGCCATTCATTTCAATGGAGAATTTTTTTCAATTTAAGGTCCCATATGCGGAAGTAGAGGGGGCGTGACTTAGGCTCTCTGTACAGGTCTTCACATGTATTAAAACCCTCAACCAATAAGACACTATACGCTTTGTGGGTAAATGATGCACTTCCAGTTTACTGTGTTGTTTCACTTGTGGTAATATGCTTGTCTAATAAATACTGTATATTACATGTACATTGCTACAGTATAAGGCATGTGTAATGGGCTCACTGTCCTCAGTCATTGTCTATGAAGCCACGTTAACTCTGCACTCGCATACTACCAAGTCACCGTGTAATCTATTTAAAACATTTACATGGTGCCAGACTAAAATACTGTGTACTGCAACACATTAGGTAGTTGATAGCTCTGTTTCAGCACTTGTGTCCCTTGATATTCTTAGTTGATGGTTCTTTGTTCCAGGTCTTACTTTTTTCCATTTGTTCTCAAATGACCATTGTTTTATCTGTGAAATTATAATAAATTGCAGTTGAATAATTTGCTTTTAATCATTTTTGGAATTGTTTACAGACTCAAATTTAATGCTGTGTTAATTTATCACTGTGCACAAATGCAAACTGTGTCCCTGTAGTAAATAGTAGTGTTCAGAAACTTGTTCAAAATCTGTGCAATAGATGATGATTTTTACTGTAGTGTTTTTCCTGTTCCTTCAGGGTGGGAATCACGAAGGACCTCACTGTAGTAGTAGTAGTAGTTTATTCCTAGCATGTAAAAGAAAAGGAAAAAAGCATTATCAAACAGTACTACAAATAGAGGGTATGCGTATGATGTCACCAAACGGAACTCATGTCAGTTAAAAAACAGTGAGTTGCAAAAATGAGTGGCAGCATTAGGGTGTATGCAGTAAAACACAAAAAATACACACAGTATTCAGTCACAGCAGTACACGGAGTACCTGCTTGTATTGTGGAGAGCTAATCTTATCATTTTTTCTTGATTAATTGGCAAAAAATTAAATAAATAAATAAATAAATAAATAAATAAAGGCTCTGAATCGGTTCTTCACTTACCATGTGCTCCTTGGTCTTTTCCCACACGTCACTACAGTCAAGTGAATGGTGTGGTATTAACATGTAAAGTAAAACAAAGTACTCTGTGCACTGCTGTGACTAAATATTTTGTATGATTTTTATGTTTTGCTGCATACAAAATAAAGCACCACATGTGATTGCCACTCAGTGCTTTGTTGCTATGGTAAGTGTCCTTTTAACTGCCAAGAATTCTGTTCCAATGCATCCCCTCTATACTAGGACATACAAGTCAAAAAAACATGAAAGAATGAAGAGGGGGAAAAACACTTAATTCCTCTGTTCTATTTCTTCAAATCCTAGTACTCAAAATATAAACAATACAGAAAATAAATAATATAGAAAAGTAAATAACATGCGTGAACAGGAGCAGGAAGAAGTGGAAGACTTACACTACCGTTCAAAAGTTTGGGGTCACCCAGACAATTATTTTGTGTTTTCCATGAAAAGTCACACTTATTTACCACCATGAGTTGTAAAATGAATAGAAAATATAGTCAAGACATTGACAAGGTTAGAAATAATGATTTGTATTTGAAATAATAATTTTTTCCTTCAAACTTTGCTTTCATCAAAGAATCCTCCATTTGCAGCAATTACAGCATTGCAGACCTAACATAAATGCACAAGGGTTTCTATTCATCCATTAGCCTTCTAACGCAATGAGCAAACACATTGTACCATTAGAACACTGGAATGATAGTTGCTGGAAATGGGCCTCTATACACCTATGTAGATATTGCACCAAAAACCAGACATTTGCAGCTAGAATAGTCATTTACCACATTAGCAATGTATAGAGTGTATTTCTGATTAGTTTAAAGTTATCTTCATTGAAAAAAGTGCTTTTCTTTCAAAAATAAGGAAATTTCTAAGTGACCCCAAACTTTTGAACGGTAGTGTAGGTACTCCTACTCCTTTCATCTACATCACGATGCACTCCGGTGGATATAAATCCCCTATGAAAAACAAATCTACATTGTCTAAAATGGTATTTTTTTTGCCCCCCCCCCCACTTTAAAAAAAAAAAAAAACTTTCATGCCACCCCCTCCTCCCCTTCAAATGCCAGAATCGGTGATTATTATGCCCAGCCACATACCACAAGGCTTATAGTAGGTAGCACTACATTATCAGAATAAATCCTGTGATAAAAAGACTTAGTGGTTGAAGGACATGCCCAGTTGTATGCACGGTGGCCCAGGATAATGACTGAAACTGCATCGGTCCTTAAAAGCAGTTTAATGATAAACCCCATTTTAATTTGGGTCAAGTTTTCAAAGCAGTTTGTTAAAAATTGCTAACTAGCATGGAGGATAACATTACACCAGAGGTTCATGATGAGCTCAACACTACCTACATGGCAGCACCATGAATAGCTACAGCACCAAAAACGTTGTGTTTCATCTCGCCTTTTTGTAGGGGACGAGGCTTAAGTGAAACTTCACTGCAAAAAAACATGAGACATTTGAGTGATTCAAGTCATAAAAAACATGTTACAGACATGTCAGCAAGAAAAAAATCTCAGTTTTTGACGGAGTGTCACTTTAAACATTGTGATACATTCCAACGTAATGTCAGATTTTGTCCCCAAAGTACAACTGTCAATATCTGTTTCATATAAGTTTTCAATCTTTTCAACTCACTGCGACCACTTTTGTTTTGGTGGCTGTCTGAAAAGTCAGCTGATTTTAAGGTAAGTTTGTATTTGTAACATTTATTAATAATTTTTAATAAAGTATCACACTACTGTGTCTGAATCGATACAGTATCACCACAAAGTAAAGCGATACTACAATGCATCAGTTCCCCACCACCAAGTATAATCAATATATTCAAAAGGTCCTCAGTTCAGCATTATGTCTGAATTACACACCATTTAAATGAACCATACGTTTTTTTTGTTTTTTTTGCTCATTCCCGCTAAGTTGAAAGGAATTAATGTGTTATTCGACGTCTGCCTGTCCGTGATGCTCACCAAACTCCCTCACAATCCTCAGGTGGTCCGGTCGGCATCCAGGTTGTGCTCAAGGTCAAAAGAATTGGACACTTAATTTCAGAAAAATCGCTTCTCAGGCAATTGCGTCAGTGCTCACAGAACTCGCAATGATCCTCAGGTGAGTCTGCAGACAGGTTGTGATCAAGGTCAAAGGTCGAGGGATCTGGGTACTTATGTGATTTCCAGGGATTAAAGCAAAAAAATTTATTTTGACTGAATTTTTTTTTCCCGAGGCCAAGTCATATCCCCTGGTCTCGTGTCAAGGACCGGTTCCCTGTCAGCTGTGTTTCTCCTCCAGCTCCACCCTCTCCAAACAGCGAAAGAAGCACTTGCTCATGGTGCTGAGCTGCAATAACGAGTCGATTAATCAACTAGTCAATTGACAAAATTTATCAACAGCAAATTTGATAACTCAAATTTGCTGCTCCTCCACATTGAAAGGAGTCAGTTGAGGTGGTATGGGCATCTGATTAGGATGCCTCCTGGACGCCTTCCACTTGAGGTGTTTCAGGCACGTCCCACTGGGAGGAGACCCCGGGGCAGACCCAGGACTCGGTGGAGAGACTATGTCTCCCAGCTGGTCTGGGAACGCCTTGGTATCCCCTCTGAAGAGCTGGAGCAGGTGGCTGGGGGGAGGGAAGTCTGGGCTTCTCTGCTTGAACTGCTGCCTCCGCGACCCGGACCTCCGGAAAAGCGGTAGAAGATGGATGGATGGAAATTTGATAACTATTTGCTAACGCACCATTTTCCAATAAAAATTCTGAAAAATATTGTTTCAGCTTCATAAATACTAAAATTTGCCTATTTTCTTGTTTTTGCATTAAAACTTGTTTGTGTGTGTGTGTTATTTTTATTTTACAAACCAACATAGTTGATGACTTTGAGCTCTGGGTTATTGTGGTGGGCATTTTTGACTTAAAATTTTATAGATCAAATGATAAGTCAAATAATTTAAAAAACACTATAGATTAATCTGTAACAAAAAATACTTGCTAGTTGCAGCCCTACTTGACATCCTGTGCCTTACCACAGAACTACTACAAAGTCTGAAGGCAAAAATAACTTATCTGTAGATTAGATACAGTTGTGCTCATAAGTTTACATACCCTGGTGGAATTTGTGATTTTCTTTTGGCCATTTTTCAGAGAATATGAATGATAATACAAAAAGTTTTCTTTTACACATAGTTAGTGGTTGAGTGACACCATTTATTATCAAACAGTTGTGTTTGCTCTTTTTAAATCGTAATGACAACAGAAATTACCCAAATGGCCCTGATCAAAAGTTCATTTACCCTAGTTCATAATACCGTGTACTGATACAGAAATTCAAAGATTTTTATTTGTCAATACTTCCATATGTGCAGGACATACAGTAGAATTGAAATGCCGTTTCTGTCTTAGTGGTGAGCGCAATATATGAGGGGGGGCTGAATTACAGAAACAACATCTCACAGGCACAGAGATTGTTGTCACTTGTGGAGTTGGAGTGCTCTCGAATTGGTCTCCCCATTAATGACCAGAAGATCAAAGTGATGACCCTCAGGGATGCTTCTAACTCTATACCTCCACTGTTGATGAGTACCGGCAACTCTCTGGAAGTAGTCAACAACTTGAAGTACCTTGGCTGCTGGATAGGATCTACTAGTCATTATATGAAGGTGTACAAGGCACTCGCGTGGGGTGCTCTCAATGACATGCGAGCTATATGGTGCTCAAGCATGTCAAGAGAGCTAAAAGTTAAAATTTTTCTGTGCAACAGTGGAATCCATACTGCTATACAGAAGTGAGTGCCAATCATTAAGAAGAAGCCATCTCTATTGTCATTCAGTCCATCATGTACAGTAGAAAGAAATTACATTTGTCCTATCTACAGTGTTACATGTAGAATCAGAGGGGTCACTGCCATGCAAAGCACAAACAACTTCTCCTAACCCCCCCCCCTTTTTTTTTTTTTTACACTGAGCACCAGGCTAAAAGGCAGGAAGTACCATTTTTACATGGTCTTTGGCTTGACCCGGCCAGGACTTGAACCCCCAACCTCCTGGTTGTGGGGCAGATGCTCTATCAACTAGGCCACCACTCCACCATTAAACGTCTGCCTTCAGGGGTCATTGGATGGCTCCTACACCCGATTGCTGCACACTGTCCTCAATATAAACTGGCAAGACCACGTCTCCAATGAAGATCTCTATGGGCACCTTCCCAGAATATCAGACAAGGTGGCTTGGCAAAGACTTGGCTTCACGGGGCACTGTTACCATCACCAAGCACTCCCAGCAGGCCACCTGGTACTCTGGGAACTGACATATGGCTTTCGCTGCCCAGGACGGCCTTTATGTTGTTGTTTTCTTTTTTCCAGCCTTATTCCTTTTCTTTTTTATATTGTGCACACCACTGAAGAAAGAGAGAGAAATACCATTTCAATTCACCTGTAAGTCCTGTACGTATAGTAGTACAGTATTGACAAATTGAATCTTGAATCTTTAACATCATTCGTGGACACTCTGAAGGGAGACACTGGGGCAGCCAACAATGGTGAGCTTGCCACTTGTATGTTAGACCGTGAAGGTTGGACCGCTAGGCATGCAGCTCGGCTGAGGCCACTCTGATTGAATGATTGAAAAGTTCATTATGGTCAAATTTGACCAAATGTGGTTTATTTTTCAACCACAAGGATCCAAGCACTGCAACACCGATGGAAGAAGTGTGTGGACCGAAGGGGAGACTATGTTGAAAAATAAACCACATTTGGTCAAATTTGAGCACTATGAACTTTTCAGCCTATGAACCTTCCAGCACCCCCAGTATAAGACAAGAAGGAATATTGCCGCCTTTAACATCAATGACAGCTTGAAGTCTTTTGTGATAGTTGTGGATGAGGCACTTTATTTTCTCAGATGATAAAGCTGCCCATTCTTCTTGGCAAAAAGCCTCCAGTTCCTGTAAATTCTTAGTCTGTCTTTCATGAACTGCACGTTTGGGATTTCCCCAAAGTGGCTCAATGATATTGAGGTCAGGAGACTGAGATGGCCACTCAAGAACCTTCGCTTTTTTCTGCTGTAGCCAACAACAGGTTGATCTGCCTTGTGTTTTGGATCATTGTCATGTTGGAATGTCCAAGTGCGTCCCATGCGCAGCTTCCGGACTGATGAGTGCAGTGCTTCCAGTACTTTCTGAGAATATGCTGCATTCATCTTGCTATCAATTATGACCAAGTTTCCTGTGCCTTTGTAACTCACACATCCCCCAAACATCAGCGATCCACCTCCATGTTTCACAGTAGGGATGTTATACTTTTCATCACAGGCCTTGTTGACTCCTCTCCAAATGTAGTGGTTGTGGCCAAAAAGTTATATTTTGGTTTCATCATTCCAAATAACTTTGTTCCAGAAGTTTCGAGGCTCGTCTCTCTGTTGTTTGGCTTATTGTAAGTGGGCTGCTTTGTGGCATTGGCATAGTAATGGCTTTCTTCTGGCGACTTGACCATGCAGCGCAATTTCTTGAAGTGCCTCCTTATTGTGCATCTTGAAACAGCCACACCACTTTTTTTCAGAGAGTTCTGTATGTCAGTTGAAGTTATTTGAGAGTTTTTCTTTGCATCCCAGACAATTTTCCTGGCAGTTGTGGCTGAAAGTTTTGTTGGTCTATCTGACCATGGCTTGATTTCAACAGAATCCCTCATTTCCCACTTCTTAGAGTTTGAACACTGCTGATTGGCATTCTCACTTCCTTAGATATCTTTTTATATCCTTTTCCTGTTTTATAAAGTCCAATTGTCTTCTCCCGCAGGTCAGTTGACAATTCTTTTGCTTTCCCCATGGCTCAGAATCCAGCAACATCAATGCAGCACTGGGTGAAACATTCAGGGGTCTGTCAGGATCCCAGAAGCTCACTGACTTTTCATACACACACACACCAATAACAAGTAAACAGATCACAGGTGAGGATGGTTACCTTTAGTAGCCATTTAAACCCGTGTGTGTCAACTTGTGTGTATGTTATCAGGCCAAAACTTCCAGGATATGTAAACTTTTGATCAGGGTCATT
The DNA here is from genome assembly GCA_020510985.1 of Pholidichthys leucotaenia. Taxonomy (NCBI): domain Eukaryota; kingdom Metazoa; phylum Chordata; class Actinopteri; order Cichliformes; family Pholidichthyidae; genus Pholidichthys; species Pholidichthys leucotaenia. The sequence continues at coordinate 89,587,577 of CM035840.1, read as the reverse complement.
TTGGTAGTTTCGGTTGTCATTTTGATTTAAAAAGAGCAAACAATTGTTTGATAATAAATAGCTTCACTCAACCACTAACAGTGAGTGAAAGAAACGTTTTCATATTATCATTCATATTGTCTGAAAAATGGCCAAAAAAAATCACAAATTCCACCAGGGTATGTAAACTTATGAGCACAACTGTATGTTAAATAGAATAGAATAGAACAGGTTTTATTGTCATTGTACAGGACAACGAAATTGTTGGTGCTCCACCAGGCTACTGCGCAACTAAGCATGAGATTAAGTAAAAAGGTAGTTTTCAAAACTGTATACTTTGAAAATAAGTTAAAAAGAAATAACTATATATATGTATCATCATATAAACATAACCAACCACTGATTTTGCAGTAATAGATAAGTAAATGTACACAACACTATCATAATGGTGACTGTTTTTACTTTGAAACATTTTTGCTCCTTCAAATGTAATCTACAATGGTGTGAAAAAGTGTTTGCCCCATCCTGATTTCTCATTTTTTTGTATGTTTGTCACACTGAAATGTTTCAGATCATCAAACAAATTTATATATTAGACAAAGATAACACAAGGAAACACAAAATGCAGTTTTTAAATGAAGGTGTTTATTATTAAGGGGAAAAAAATCCAAGCCTACATGGCCCTGTGTGAAAAAGTGATTGCCCCCTAAACCTAATAACTGGTTGGGCCACCCTTAGCAGCAACAACTGCAATCAAGCATTTGTGATAACTGGCAATGAGTCTTTTACAGCACTGTGGAAGAATTTTGGCCCACTCCTCTTTGAAGAATTGTTGTAATTCAGCCACATTGGAGGGTTTTCAAGCATGAACCTCCTTTTTAAGGTCATGCCACAGCATCTTAATCAGATTCAGGTCAGGACTTTGACTAGACCACTCCAAAGTCTTCATTTTGTTTTTCTTAAGCCATTCAGAGGTGGACTTGCTGGTGTGTTTTGGATCATTGTCCTGCAGCAGACCCCAAGTGCGCTTCAGCTTGAGGTCACGAACAGATGGCCGGATATTCTCCTTCAGGATTTTTTGCTAGACAGCAGAATTCATGGTTCCATTTACCACAGCAAGTCTTCCAGGTCCTGAAGCAGCAAAACAGCCCCAGACCATCACACTACCACCACTATATTTTACTGTTGGTATGATGTTCCTTTTCTGAAATGCTGTTACTTTTACGCCAGATGTAATGGGACACACACCTTCCAGAAAGTTCAACTTTTGTCTCATTAGCCCACAGAGTATTTTCCCAAAAGTCTTGGGGATCATCAAGATGTTTTCTGGCAAAACTGAGACAAGCCTTTATGTTCTTTTTGCTCAGCAGTGGTTTTCGTCATGGAACTCTTCCATGCAGGCCATTTTTGCCCAGTCTTTCTGATGGTGGTGTCATGAACACTGACCTTCACTGAGGCAAGAGAGTCCTGCAGTTCTTTGGATGTTGTTGTGGGGTCTTTTGTGACCTCTTGGATGAGTCGTCGCTGCACTCTTGGGGTAATTTTGGTCAGCCAGCCACCCCTGGGAAGGTTCACCACTGTTCCATGTTTTCGCGATTTGTGGATAATGGCTCTCACTGTGGTTCGCTGGAGTCCCAAAGCTTTAGAAATGGCTAGAAAATTGAACTCAGCTTTCCAAAGATGTGATAAGCCATGGTTAATTTATGTTTTAACAGGGGGCAATCACTTTTTCACACAGGGCCATGTAGGTTTGGATTTGTTTTTATCCTTAATAATAAACATCTTCTTTTAAAAACTGCATTTTGTGTTTACTTGTGTTATCTTTGTCTAATGTTTAAATTTGTTTGGTGATCTGAAGCATATAAGTGTGACAAACATACAAAAAAAATGAGAAATCAGGAAGGGGCAAACACTTTCAATTCAATTCAATTCAATTCAACTTTATTTGTATAGCGCCATTTCACAACAACAGTCATCTCATAGCACTATCAACTGTAGGGGGAACCCCCACAGTTGCAGAAAGACCCCAGCAATCAGGCGATCCCCTGTGAGCAAGCACTTGGCGACGGTGGAGAGGAAAAACTCCCTTTTAACAGGAAGAAACCTCCAGCAGAACCAGGCTCAGGGAGGGGCAGTCATCTGCTGCGACTGGCTGGGGGGTGAGGGGATAGAGAAGAAGAAAAGAACAGACATGTAGAGAGCAAACAGCACGATGGGGACTCAATCTATGGGAGAGAACAAACAAATGTTAATGGCCAGCAAAAAAAATATTTCATTGAGAGTGAGGAAAGGAGTGAGGCCCAGTGCATTACTGGAGGTCCCCCGGCTGACTAAACCTATTAATATATTTCATACCACTGTAATCTCTGCCTTCACTCTCTTCCTCTTCTTGCTTTCCAAAGTCGTCCTACAGACTACTATCTGATGCTGTCTAGCTACATTCTCCCCTGCTGCCAGCTTGTAGTCTCCTATCTCTTTCGGATTTCTCCTCCTGCATAAGATGTAGTCCACCTCTGTGCACCTTCCTCCACTCTTGTAAGTCACCCTATGTTCCTCTCTCTTCTTGAAATATGTGTTCACCACAGCCATTTCCATCCTTTTAGCAAAATCCACAACCATCTGTCCTTCCACATTTCTCTCCTTAAAACCATCCATACCCAGGACCTCCTCATCACCTCTGTTCTCTTCACCTACATGTCCATTAAATTCCCAGAGACTAGGATGAGCTTCCAGAATCCCCTCTGTTGCATCCAGGCTGCTCCACTTCGCCTTAGGTCCACGGGCTCTATGGGCCTCATCCATAAAGACCTGGATGAAGGTTGCCACCCATTCTTCCTCCACCGTGGGATGCCTCGCCGCTAATCTCCTCCGGCCAGCATGGGAGCAGCGCGCCAAAGGCATAGTGGGCAAAATCAGTGGATGAAAACACAGTTCAGAAAATGACAAAAAAAGAGAAAAAAAAGATGTGTGGGTGAACCCGCTAAATCCTTTTTACTGGTTGGGTCATTCTGTCATAAACTCCCCCGTGCGCCCTTCGTTGCACGCAGTGGAGAGAAGGAAGAATGAGGATTTAAATGTTGGGTTTCACCAAATACACATTTATTGACATGAAACAGTTCAAAACATAAAGACTTACAAAAAGGTAGTGATGTACATGATAGATGGCTGTGCTCCGCCGTCTAACCACCGTGTCACTGTAAGGACTATTGCTGTGTTTGCTCATGGTCTGCACTGGCATTACTCGGACTACCTCCTCACTGTGAGTACTGTTAGCGTTTCTGTTCGCCGCTGTGCCACTGCGCTTTGGCTGTTGCCCAGTATGTTCCTCCGGTGTGTGTTGGGCGGCCTGGAGGATTCTCGAGTGTACCTGAGCTGCTCCCGTCCTCATGTATAATCACTTGTGTGTAAATAAATGTGTGTTGGTGTACCCAGCGAGTACATCCCTGTCCTTTTTCTCCCCTCGCCGTGCGCTATGGAGAAGCGCACGGGGAGCTCATGACACATACTGTTTCTTGCTTATGTGTTCCGTTAATAATCACTGTAAACACAGAAATGAGTGTGGTGCAATGACGCATTTGATTGGTTAGACTGAGCATTTGAGCAGTACTCAGGGACAAATTTGATTGATGAAACTGGGGGAAGTTGATGAGGATTAGCCAAAATTGCAGAAAGTTGTGGTGATTAGAAAAAGTTGCAAGGTTGCGCAGAAGATGCAGTGAATCACTGATTTTTGCTTGAATTAATGTGATCGCAATATTGTGAAATCCTGGTGGGACTGGGCATATAGTGAGCTGTATGAGAGGCTGGACACTAAGGATGGAGAAAGGAACTTCTATCAATTGGCTAGACAGAGAGATTGAGCTGGAAAGGATGTGCAGTTTAGGTTGATTAAGGACAGAAATGGTATGTACTAACAAATGACAAGATTGTGTTGAGAAGGTGGAAGGAGTACTTTCTTTCAAAGGTCTTTTTATTATTATTAATTGAAGTATCAATACAATACAAAGTATTAGAAATTTTCATTTTTGTTTCAACCAAACAGTAAAAAACTAGAACTTAAAGCCAACAAATGTAAATGCTTCAAAGCACAAAAACCTTTAAATAAACAATAAAAAAAAAAAAAAAAATACAAAGAAAAATTATGTGTGTGAAGTGGGGTTGGGGTAAAGGGGATATGAGCTACTCAGAAACTATAATCGTGGGTCTTTCAAAGAAATCAAGAAACGGGCGCCATAATTTATAGAATTTGTTTTCAGAGCCACAGACTGTATATCTGATTTTTTCTAAATCCAAACAGGACATTATATCTTTTATCCACTGTAAATGTGAAGGGGGCGAAGAGTCTTTCCACTTCAGTAATACAGCACGTCTGGCCAATAATAATGAAAATTTGAATACTTTTAATTTGGAACTTGGCAAGACAAGTTCTGGAGCCACACCAAAAATGGCGCATAATGGATCAGGTTTAATTTGATATTGCAGGACTTCAGACATAGTGATAAAAACAGAATGCCAAAAATTCATCAATGCAGGGCAGGACCAATACATGTGAAGCAAAGTGCCAGGAGCGCTACCACACTTTTCACAAGTTGGGTCTATATCCGAGTAAATACGTGCTAACTTAACCTTGGACAGGTGCATCCGGTGTACAATCTTAAATTGAATAAGAGCGTGACGAGCACACATTGATACAGTGTGAACCTGGCCAAGAATAGAGTCCCACAGTTCATCAGTAAAAGTAAAATTAAGATCTTGTTCCCAGTTCAATTTGATAGCGGCCAGAGAAGAAGATTGTAAATTTGAAATTAAATTATATAAAACTGACATTACCCCCTTAGAAGTTGGTTTAACTAATAAAAAATCATCTAGAGGATTATCAGAAGGTTTTTGAGGGAATTGTTTTGTCATGGTTTGCACATAATGTCTGACCTGGAGGAAGCGGAAAAAGTGTGTAGAAGTGATGTCGAATTTGGTGGAAAGTTGAGAAAAACTTGCAAATTGACCATCAAAATATAAATCCGCAAAAGATTTTAAACCTTTTCTGTGCCGTATATGAAATGCACTATCAATAGTTGATGGGGTAAATAAATGATTTGCGGCAATTGGACTTCTAATGGAAAAAAACTGAAGACCAAAATTTTTCCTGAATTGAGACCAAATTCTAAGAGACTGACGAACTACTTTATTATTACCCAGTGTAGACAAAGCAAGGGGAAGTGGTGAACCTAAAATTGCCGGTAGGGAGGTTTGATTGTCCACATGTGACTCCATAAGGATCCAAATAGGTGATTTGGGTTCCAGATAAAAATGTTTCCAATATAACATGCACCTGATATTTGCTGCCCAGTAGTAATATTGAAAGTTAGGCAGAGCCATGCCACCTACTGATTTGGGTCTTTGAAGAAAAACTTTCCTCAATCTCGGATATTTACCATTCCAAATAAATGAGGTAATCAGAGAGTCCAAAGACTTAAAAAAGGATTTAGGAATAAAAATGGGGAGACATTGAAACAAATATAAAAACTTTGGAAGTAACATCATTTTTACAGAATTGATTCTGCCAATTAAAGACAAGGATAATGGGGACCATTTGGAAAGTATTAACTTGCACTGGTCAAGTAAGGGGAGAAAATTATTTTTAAACAAGTAATTAAATTGTTTAGTGACACATATCCCAAGATAATTAAAATGATCAATAACAACCTTGAAAGGAAAATTTTCAAAATCCTGAACTTGAATCTTTTCATTAATCAGAAACAGTTCACTCTTATTAAGATTAATTTTATAACCAGAAAACCTACTAAAACTATCCAAAATATTAAGTATAGCAGGTAATGAAGTAAGTGGGTTGGAGAGAAATAATAAAAGATCATCAGCATAGAGTGAAACCCTATGCTCAATGCCACCCCTACGAATGCCTAGAAAGTCCCGGCTCCCACGGATTGCAATAGCTAACGGCTCAACTGCCAAGGCAAAGAGCAACGGGCTCAAAGGACAGTCTTGCCTCGTACCACGGTAAAGTCTAAAATAGTCAGAATAGCGACAATTAGTTAACACTGAAGCTAAAGGACTAGCATAGAGAAGTTTAATCCAGGAACAGAAGGAAGGACCAAAACCGAACCTCTCCAAAGTAAAAAACAAATACTCCCACTCAACCCTATCGAATGCCTTTTCAGCGTCCAAACTAATAAGACATTCAGGTATGTTGTGGTGAGGAGTATAAATAATATTAAACAACCGCCGCAAGTTAAAAAAAGAATGGCGATTTTTAATGAAACCGGTTTGGTCCTGTGAAATTATAAAAGGAAGAATCTTTTCCAACCTTGAAGCTAACAACTTTGACAAAATTTTAACATCGGTATTTAACAAGGAAATAGGCCTGTAAGAAGCACAATCAACAGGATCCTTATCCTTTTTAAGCAACACAGTGATACAGGCCTGATAGCATGAAGGAGGAAGTGTACCAGAGTCAAGCGACTCTGTAAAAACTTGACAAAGGAAAGGGGCGAGGTCATCAGAGAATTTTTTGAAAAAATCAGCGGAAAACCCATCAGGTCCTGGAGATTTTCCTGATTGCATGGATGATATTGCCAGCTGAATTTCTTCTTTTGTGATGGGAGCTTCTAAAATTTGCCGAGATTCTGAAGAAATCGAAGGAATATCAATAGAATCAAAAAAAATTTCCAAATCCTTTAAGTTTGTTGTATATTCTGAGGTATATAATTTGGAATAAAATGACCTGAAAATATCATTAATCACTTGTTGGTCAGATGTCACCTCTCCTTTATCTGTCCTAACTCCAGTAATAATTTGCTTAGCTCTAATACCACGTAGTTGATTAGCTAGAAGTTTACTGGTTTTTTCGCCATGTTCATAAAATTCACTCTTGTTCCTTATTAAACAACCTTCAGTTTGTTGAGTAGAAAGTAAATTAAATTTAGTTTGTAATGTCATACGTTCCTTGTACAGAGCGGGTGATGGAGATTGAGCATATTGTCTGTCAATGTCCAGGATTTGATCTAAAATAGCCTTCTGTTCCTGTATTAAGGATCGTCTTTTAAATGCTGCCAATGAAATAAATTCCCCCCTAAGAAATGCCTTCATGGCCTCCCATATCGTTTTATTTGGCATACCAGGAGTTTTATTTTCTTTCAAAAAAAAATTAATTTTAGAAGAAATATTCGCAACCAATTTTTCATCTGTAAGTAATAATGGATCCAATCTCCAATGCTTTCTCATGGAGTCACATCCATGGAGGATCATTTTAAGTACAAGAGGGGCATGATCAGAAACCGAGATGCTATCATAACTGCAAGAGCAAAGGTTATTAATTAATAAATTGTCAACAAAAAAATAATCTATTCTGGTATAAGTATGGTGTACGTGAGAGAAAAAAGAATAGTCCCTGCCGTTAGGATGTAAAAAACGCCAAGGATCTGTAAGGCTATATTCCTCAAGAAAAGACTTAACATAAGTTGCAGATTTATTAAGACTAGCAGGTTTTGAAGATGAGCGATCTAAGATCGGATCCATATACAAATTAAAGTCACCCCCAAGAATTAGAGAATGAGTATTTAAATCTAGAAGTTGCGAAAAAAGGTTGCGAAAAAAGTGCACATCATCAAAATTCGGTGCATACAGATTAGCCAAAGTGACATGTTTATCGCCAAGTTTACCTGATACTATTACAAATCGTCCATTTTTATCTGATACAACATTAGAGGGAATAAATGGGATATTTCGATCAATAAGAATAGCAGCGCCCCTGGCCTTAGCTTTAAAATTTGAATGAAAAAATTGTCCTGACCAACATTTTGACAAACGCAAGTGGTCGGAATCCTGCAAATGGGTTTCCTGCAAAAACAATACCCCAGGCTTAAACTGCTTTAGACGTGACATGACTCTCTTTCGTTTAATTGGATGGTTCAACCCCTTCACATTCCAGCTTACCAAAGTAAGATTACTATTCATTCAGAGAGTAAAATTTATATATTATGTTGTGTAGCCCAAAGAAGAATAAAGTGAGGTACGGGTAAAAAAAAAAAAAAAAGGAAGGGGTAAGGGGGGTGTAAATAAAACCATAACAAAAAAAACAAAACAAAAAAAAAATAAATAAAAAAATTAAAATTAAAAAAAATAAATAAATAAAAAAATCCAACAACCAAACCTATAACAACACTCCAGCCGGTTGCAAAAAAACAGCAACCGCTCCATCTCCAGCTCTATTTTCATCCTAACAGAATGCTCCCATACAACTGGCTTCAATCCTGCATAATATGAACGTTTTACCCTAAAAAAAAAAAATAAATAAGATAAAATTAAAAAAAAGAATTAAGTAAACAACAACGTATAGGGAGCCAATTTTACCTTGTTTTTAAACATCTGAAAATGCATCAATGTCCAGTCAGTGCAGCTTCAATGAAGTAACAAGCAGTCCAGCGCGGCAGCTGGTCAACCCAGAAATGTCCAGTTCAAGGCGAAAATTGCTGGTTTCTCTCCATAGTTTGCATGAAGCGGGTGGCCTCTGAGACGGACGTCAGCCACTGGTTTTTGCCGTCTGGAAGAGTTATCCGGAGCCTGGCGGGGAAAAGAAGAGAAGGACGAAAACCTCTCTTGTACAACTCGGACATAACCTCCTTATATTCGGCTCGTTGCTTCTGAACGTCGGCGTTATAATCCTCGTAGAACTGAAGTTTATGCCCACGATATTCCAAAGTCCCACGGCGTCTCCGCGCTTCTCTCATCACCAAGTCTTTGGTCCGAAACCGGTGGAAACAAATAATGACAGCGCACGGCTTCCCATTCGGACCCGGCTTGGACATGAGGCTGCGGTGGGCTCTATCCAGCTCTGGGGGAGATGGCAAAGTTTGTGCGCCAAAGACGTCCACCAACAGCCGAGAAAAAAATTCAGATGGCCGTGGACCCACATCAAAGGACTCCGGCAGACCCACCAGACGAATATTCAGCCTCCTGCTTCTTCCCTCCAGGTCAGAAAGTTTGTTTTTCAAAAGTTTGTTCTCCTCCTGTATTGACTCACATGTAACTTCAAGCGTCGCTAGGCGCTGGCTGACGTCCTCCGCGTTGTTTTCAAGGTCGCCAATGCGTTGCTCCTGGTTCGCCACATCTGCTTGAATTTTGTCCAGCTTACCATTAATAAGTTCAAATGAAGCTTTGAAGTCAGCAGCTATGGACATTCTGTGTTGCTCTAGCAAGGCAACAAGTGCAGGGTTAAGGCTGATACTAGCATCCTCAGCTAAGCTGGTGTTAATATTGTTCCCTGCTGCCTCCTTTTCAGTCTGCTTTCTTGTTTTGGACATATTTCAAAACAGATTCTGCATGTATTAAATGTCCAAAACATTAACAGCTTACAGCAAAATAGGGTTTAAAAAGTAAAGAAAAAAAAAATATAGCAGGAGCCAGCAACGCACACACCTACTCCATTGCCAGCACACCTGAAGCCACGGAAGGAGTACTTTGAGGAGCTGATGAATGAAGAAAATGAGAGAGAGAGAGAGAGAGAGAGAGAGCGAGAGAGAGAGAGAGAGAGAGAGAGAGAGAGAGAGGATGATGGATGAAAGAAAGATGGAGAACAAGGAAATTCCGAGGATTAGCAAGGCAGAAGTGATGGCAGCTATGAAGAGGATGAAGAATGAAAAGGCGGCTGGTCCAGATGGCATACCTGTGGAAGTATGGAGATGTTTAGGAGAGATGGCAGTGGACTTTTTAACCAGATTGTTTATCACAATCTTAGCGAGTGAGAGGATGCCTGAGGAGTGGAGAAGAAGTGTTTTGGTACCAGTTTTCAAGAACAAGGGTGACGCTCAGAGCTGTAGTAATTACAGAGGCATAAAGTTGATCAGCCACACTATGAAGATATGGGAAAGAGTTGCTAAAACCAGATTAAGAGGAGAGGTGATAATCAATGAGAAGCAGTACTGTTTCATGCTAAGAAAGAATACTACAGATGCAATGTTGGCTCTAAGAGTGTTGATGGAGAAGTATAGAGAAGGTCAGGAGTTGCATTGTGTCTTTGTGGATCTAGAGAAAGCATGTGATAGGGTGCCAAGAGAGAAAGTGTGGTACTGTATGAGAATGTCAGGAGTGGCAGAGAAGTATGTGAGGGTGGTGCAGGATATATGAGGACAGTGAAACGGTGATGAGGTGTGCTGTAGGAGTGACAGATGGGCTCAAGGTGGGGGTGGGGTTACATCAGGGATCAGCTCTGAGCCCCTTCTTGTTTGCCATGGTGATGGACAGGCTGACAAATGAGGTCAGGCAGGAGTCTCTGTGGACCATGACGTTTGCAGATGACATCGTGATCTGTAGTGAGAGTAGGGAGCAGGTGGAAGAGAACCTGGAGAGGTGGAGGTATGATCTGGAGAGGAGGAATGAAAGTCAGTAGAAGCAAGACAGAATACATGAGTGTGAATGAGAGGTAGGGCTGTGCAATATGACAAGATGCAAGGACTTAGAGGTCACTACCTTTCACTGGCGGTAGTGAAAGTAGATGAGTTTAAATACCTGGGGTCAATCATCCAAAATAAAAGAAAATGCATGACAGAGGTGAAGAGAGAGTGCAGGCAGGGTGGAGACGAGGGTCAGGGGGGATTTGTGACAGAAAGATAGCAGCTAGAGTGAAAGGGAAGATTTACCAGACGGTAGTGAGAAAGGCCATGATGTATGGTTTGGAGACAGTGGCACTGACAAAAAGACAGGAAGTGGAGCTGGAGGTGGCAGAGTTGAAGATGTTAAGATTCTCATTGGGAGTGACTAGGAGGGACAGGATTACAAACTAGAAAAGCATCCCTCTTCCAAGGCTCTTTCTGTCCCTCATGGATCACCTCCAAAATGTACTGGTGTAACGGATGCCAACTAGCACTGTTCGGCGTAGAACGTTAGTAAACCTCCCTCCCGAAAAGCCTCATACAGTATCGGTAGCGCTGAGCTATCGGTCGGACCTTTAGCTCAGCGCGATCGTGCTGTGTCTCCCATGCTCGAACTGTGTGTAGTTGACTGGTAGGTCGCGGGTTCGTGTCCTGTGTAGGGCGAACTGCGCAGGATGACCTCAGTTACAATGGTGCCGTGAACCCGGGATGGGAGTGAGGTTTAAGGGGGAGAGTGTAACGGATGCCAACTAGCACTGTTCGGCGTAGAACGTTAGTAAACCTCCCTCCCGAAAAGCCTCATACAGTATCGGTAGCGCTGAGCTATCGGTCGGACCTTTAGCTCAGCGCGATCGTGCTGTGTCTCCCATGCTCGAACTGTGTGTAGTTGACTGGTAGGTCGCGGGTTCGTGTCCTGTGTAGGGCGAACTGCGCAGGATGACCTCAGTTACACTGGCTTCCTCTGTAGCTCAAGAACCACCTCTGGTGAAAATTTCATCCAAATCCATCCAGTAGTTTTTCTGCAATCCTCCTGCACAAATACGAACAAGGTCCTTGGTGGAGGTATGCACTTTCAGATCATCACCAAAATTTAATGGGTTCATCCTTGGCCCAAGGGCTACCTGTGGTGAAATTTTCACCAAAATCTGTCCAGTAGTTTTTGCATAATCCTGCTAACAGACAGACAGACAAACCACCCCGATTACATTACCTCCTTGGCAGAGGTAATGATCAGTGTTGGGAGTAGCATATTACATACAAAGTAACGCATTACTGTAACACCACTACTTTTGCAGTAGCATGCTGTGTAATGAAATTACTGTTTAAAAATTCAGTAATGCGTTACAGTTACTGAAATTTGATCAGATGTGTTACTCATTACTCATTTTATTAATATGGATAGATATTTTTAGTGCAAATAAATGAATATACAAACTGACCCTATCATAGCTGACACAAGCCATGAGTCGACATGACGTGTTGCAGACAGCCAAGTCTTCACTCCTGAGTGGAGGAAAAGATGAAGCTACTTTGTTTTTGTGGAAATTCCATCCAAGTCTGTCCAGTAGTTTTTGCATAATCCTGGTAACAGACAAACAAACTGCAGCAAAAACATTACCTCCTTGGCGGAGGTAATAATAACTAGAAAAGCACTCAGAGAGCGCATACCTCCACCAAGGCTCCTTCTGTCCGTCATGGATCACCTCCAAAATGTAATGGGTTTGTGTGTTGGCCACGAGCAAGTTCTGGTGAAAATTGCAGCAAAGTCCATCCAGTAGTTTTGGAGGATTCTTGCTAACACACTGTGAGAAGATAAGAGCTGTGGTGGAGGTATGCATTCTCGGATCATCACCAGGATGTTATTGGTTCCTCTCTAGGCCAAGAACCAACTCTGAAAATTTCATCCAAATCCATCCAGTAGTTTTTGTGTAATCCTGCTGCACAAATTGAAACAAGGTCCTTGGTGGAGGTATATACTCTCAGATCATCAAAAAAAAATTAATGGGTTCATCCTTGGCTCAAGGGCTACCTCTGGTGAAAATTTCATTGAAATCCATCCAGTAGTTTTTGCATAATCTTGCTAACAAACGGACAGATGGACAAACAAACAAACAAACCACCCCAACTACATTACCTCGTTGGGGGAGGTAACAAATGACTACATTTTTTGTAATTCTGTAAATTTATAGTTTCTTTCTTCAAATCATTGTTTTTCTGTTGTGGCTCAAGAAATGTTTATTGTTCGGCATTTTTTTGCATGATATCCAGTTGTTGCTTCTTCTTCTTTCAGCTGCTCCCTTTAGGGGTCGCCACTGTGGATCATCTGCCTCCATCTCACCCTATCCCTTGCATCTTCCTCTGTAACATCAACCCTCTCCATGTTCTCCACTACATCCATGAATCTTCTCTGTAGTCTTCCTCTTTTCCTCCTGCCTGGTAGCTCCATCTTCAACATCCTTTGTCCAATATATCCACTATCCCTCCTCTGCACATGTCCAAACCATCTCAGCCTTGCCTCTCTTAGTCTCCAAACTGCTCAACCTGAGCTGTCCCTCTGATATACTCATTTCTAATCCTGTCCCTCCTAGTCACTCCCAGTGAAAATCTTAGCATCTTCAACTCTGCCACCTCCAGCTCCACCTCATTTTTTTGTCAGCGCCACTGTCTCCAAACCATACATCATAGCAGGTCTCACTACCATTTTGTAAATCTTCCCTTTCACTCTTGCTGCTACCCTTCTGTCACAAATCACCCCTGACACTCGTCTCCACCCACTCCACCCTGCCTGCACTCTCTTCTTCACCTTTCTTGTGCTTTTTCCATTGCTTTGGATGGCTGACCCCAGGTATTTAAACTCATCTACTTTCACTACCACTACTCCTTCCATCTTCACTGTTGCACCTGCCTCCCACTCATTCACACTCATGTATTCTGTCTTGCTTCTACTGACTTTCATTCCTCTCCTCTCCAGAGCATACCTCCACCTCTCCAGATTCTCGTCCACCTGCTCCCTATTCTCACTACAGATCACAATGTCGTCTGCAAACATCATGGTCCACAGAGACTCCTGCCTGACCTCGTCTGTCAGCCTGTTCATCACCATAGCAAACAAGAAGGGGCTCAGAGCCGATCCCTGATGTAATCCCACCTCACCTTGAATCCATCCGTCACTGCTACAGTGCACCTCACTACCATCTCACTGTCCTCATACATGTCCTGCACCACCCTCACATACTTCTTTGCCACTCCTGACTTCCTCATACAGTACCACACTTCCTCTCGTGGCACCGTATCATATGCTTTCTCTAGATCCACAAAGACACAGTGCAACTCCTTCTGACCTCTATACTTCTCCATCAACACTCTTAAAGCAAACATTGCATCTGTAGTACTCTTTTTTTAGCATGATACCTTCTCACTGATTGTCACCTCTCCTCTTAACCTGGCTTCAGCAACCCTTTCCTATATCTTCATAGTGTGACTGATCAACTTTATGCCTCTGTAGTTACTTCAGCTCTGAACATCACCTTTGTTCTTGCAAATTGGTACCAAAACACTTCTTCTCCACTCCTCAGGCATCCTTTCACTCTCAAAAATTGTGTTAAACAATCTGGTTTAAAAGTCCACTATCATCTCTCCTAAACATCTCCATACCTCCACAGGTATGTCATCTGGACCAACCGCCTTTCCATTCTTCGTCCTCTTCAAAGCTGCCCTCACTTCTGCCTTGCTAATCCTCAGAACTTCCTTGTTCACCAGCTTTCCTTCATCCAGCCTCTCTGTCTCTCTCATTTTCTTTATTCATCAGCTCTTCAAAGTACTCCTTCCACCTTTTCAACACACTCGTCATTTGTTAGTACATTACCATTTCTGTCCTTAATCAGCCTAACCTGCTGCACATCTTTTCCAGCTTGATCTCTCTGTCTAGCCAAACGATGTTTTTCCGTTTCTCCTTCCTTAGTGTTTAGCCTCTAATATAACTCATTATATGCCTTTTCCTTTGTCTTTGCCACCTCTCACATTGCCATGTGCCTAGATTCCAAATAATCCTGTCTACTTTCTTCATCTCCCTGACTATCTCACTTTTTCTTTGCTAACCTCTTCCTTTGAATACTTTCCTGTACCTCCTCATTCCACCACCAAGTCTCCCTGTCTTCCTTCCTCTGTCCACTGGATACATCACATACCTTTCCACATTTTTCCCTCAATGCTTTTGCTGGACTTTCCCAGTCATCTAGTAATTCTTCCCTACAACCCAGAGCCTGTATCAACACCTTCCTGAACTTTGTGTGACCTTCTTCCTTCTATAACTTCCCCCACTTAATCTTTGGCTCTGCCTTCACTATTTTCCTCTTCTTGCTTTGCAAAGTCATCCTACAGACTACCATCCGATGCTGTATAGCTACATTCTCCCCTGCCACCAGCTTGCAGTCTCCTATTTCTTTCAGATTTCCCCTTCTGCATAAGATGTAGTCCACCTGTGCGCACCTTCCTCCACTCTTGTAAGTCACCCTATGTTCCTCTCTCTTCTTGAAATGTGTTCACCACAGCTATTTCCATCCTTTTAGCAAAATCCACAACCATTTGTCCTTCCACAGTTCTCTCCTTAAGACCATACCTACCCAGAACTTCCTCATCACCTTTGTTCCCTTCACCTACATGTCCATTAAAGTCCGCTCCAATCACCACTCCACCCCCCCCTCCAGAATTCATCTCGCTCTTCTACTTGACATCCAACTTGTGGGGCATACACACTGACAACATTCAACATCACACCTTTGACTTCTAGATTCAAACGCATGATTCTGTCTGACTCCATCTTTACCTCCTGAACACTCTTCACATACTCTTCCTTCAAGATTACTCCTACTCCATTTCTCTTCCTATTTACACCATGGTAAAACAGTTTAAATCTACCCCCAATGCTCCTAGTCTTGCTTCCCTTCCATCTGGTTTCTTGAACACACCGTATATCTACCTTTCTTCTTGCCATCACATCAGCCAACTCTCTGCCTTTACCAGTCATAGTTCCTATACTTAATGTCCCTACTCTCACCTCCACACTTCTTTCTTTTTCTCTCTCTCCCTATTAACACACCTTCCCCTCTCCTCTTCCTCAATCTTCAACCAACAGTATCCCAATTTCCACCGGCACCCTGTCGGTAAACAGCACCGGTGGTGGTCGTTGTTAACCCGGGCCTCGACCGATCTGGTATGAAGGTCTCATTCATCATGATCCACATGTTTGATTTGGCAAACATTTTACATCGGATGGGCTTGGGACTGGCACTAGAAGTACACTGGCTTGTGCACTCCCTGTGGCTGGGTTAAGAAACGTCACAATATGTTGAACAAAAACGTGTCTATTTTATACAAAAATGAGCTATAAAGTAAATGAAAAGTTACTACCATTTATTGTTGGTGTGTGGCTGGTGAGACAGCCATCACATGGTCCTTGGGCTACTTAAGAAACCATTATGTTTTGGAGGTGATCCATGAGTGCATCCCTCCACCAAGGCCCTATATTGCAATGTACAGAGGGATGGAGGCAGGGATATGTGGGCAGATGGATGGACAAAGTGAGGGAGGGAAGGAGCCTTGGCGGAGGTATGCAATCTGAGTGCTTTTCTAGTTTTATATACTGTATATTTAATTTCTTATATTCACAAAATGGTTAAAAAAAAATAGCCAAAAAGTGCTGAAAAATAAAGGCTGTATCTAAATGTCTGATCCACTTCTCACTTTCAGCAGTCATCACAAAGCTTTAGCTTATGACATCTTAGTAGACTACAGTTTAAATTAATTTAGATAAAGCTACTTGTTACATCTGTATATGGAGCCAAGGACAAGGCCAGGTGTTGAACTGAACACACGTTTATTAGAGAGGTACTCTTCAGTACGGGCACAACCGTCAGGCAGAAGAGGTGGCAAAGAGACTGCCCCTCTGCCCACTGCCCTCTTACAGCCACAGGTGATGCCGGAACCGGAAGGCGGAGCCACCACCCATACCACACAAGTAAGAGCCCAGACTCCAACACAACATTCTCCCCCTCCACAAAAAATCAAAACACACACACAATGCGGACCCACCCCAATTTGGAACCCGAATCATGCACTAAGATTATTGAATATCACAAAACAAATGGCCTAACTCATTCACTCCAAAACAACTAAAACTAGGGGGAACAGGTGGACTGCTGTCCCACCCTATACGGCAAAGCGGATCATTCTGCCACTTAAACTAAATAAAAGTCCATTTATAGCTAAAATTACTGCCGTGTTCCTCAAACTAAAACAAAATATGCAAAATAATCCCCCAAAATATATACATAAAAACAGCAAAACAGTCTACACACATGCATCACAAAGCACCTATACATAACAATCAGGTCAAAACACACACATAACTGATTCAAACACATGCACAACAGTTAACCTATATATGTACAGCTGGAGAAAACAAGTCCGTGGGCCCCCTGGACTGCGCTGTCATCAGTCTGCCCCTGGAGGCAGCCAGCCTCCTAGGCCGCAGCAGGTCGCCTCGGCACTGGTGCGCCTCCTCTTCATCACCACCGACTGCTCCGCTTGTCCAAGCCCACGTCCTTCAGTCCCCTCCCAGGCACACCGCGGCTCATTCAGGTGCCCCCATGAACCGTCTGGCAGGTGGAAATGAGCGTCCTCCCGTCTGGCCACGACGTGTGACTGTCCCTGGTGCTCCTCTGACCGTTGACCGGTCTGTACCTGCCATGGTCGCCAATTGGCACCGAACCGGCGGTTCCAACGTTCCCACCGTGACCAGCTGTCCTCCACAACCACAAAGCAGCGCCAGGTCACTCTCAATCCTGACGTGCAGGAAAAAACATCTCACAGTCATCCAGTCCAGCACGGAGCCCACCGCTCCAAGTCGATCCACAAAACCACTTCCACCCCATCCAGCTCCATCATACCATATGCATGTCTGTTGGTGCTCAGAGACACAGCATGAACAACAGTGAGGGCCCGAGAGTCCTCTTTGTGCCACGGACCTCCTCGCTCGGATCTGTGGCATGCGCTGGTGATATAAAGCAAATGGCCACACGTGCTGCAGCGCTCCACTCTTGCCGAACAATCTTTGGCTCTGAAACGGTGCTTCGTGGACCCAAGAGATAGATAGATAGATGTACTTGATTGATCCCAAACTGGGAAATTACAGTGTAACAGCAGCATGGCAAGAGCAAGAGCCTTCACCTTTGGGCTTTCCCAGGGCGGACCTCACAGTCACAGCGCTAGCATCGTCCTCCACGCTGTCCACGCTGACTGGGTTCGGTGCATATGTGGTCGGCGGTGATCCCAGATGTCGGTGTGATAAGCACTCACTCAGCTCCCGTGGCAGTTTATCCGCAGCTTCCAGCTATCGAGCCAACTCAATGGCTGTGTGCAGCTCCAGCTCCAGCTCGCCCAAAAACGCCAGCAGCCTCGGCCCCATCGCAGCACCGTTGGCACACTCCGCCAGCTGGCCACGAATCATCCCTTTCTCCAATAGTCCAAGCTGGCACCTGCTGACCAACAGCTCCAAGTCTGTCATGAACCGCTGAATAGGCTCACCTACCCGCTGGCGGTGCTGTCGAAACCGAATCTTGCAAACCATGGCATTTTCCAGGGTGCGAAAATGCCGCGCCACCAGCTCAACCACTTCAACAAAGCTATCACAGCCACTCAGTGTGCTTATAACATGCTGTTCCTCCATTCCAGGATTGTGCATCAACCACTCACGTGCCCACAACTGCTCCAGCCTCCGAAGGTCCAGTGCCACCATTTACATCCAGAAAACGGCACACCACCTCGGCCAGGGAACTGGTGGCTCGCCGGAGAGCTCCAAAAACAGACGAATTTCAAACCCGCATGCTTCCATACCTTGTTTTAATCCACGTTTATCCTCATTGCCAAATGTTATGTCTGTATATGGAGCCAAGGATGAGGCCAGGTGTCGAACTGAACACACGTTTCTTAGAGAAGTACTCTACAGTACAGGCACAAGTGTCAGGCAGAAGAGGTGGCAAAGAGAACACCCCTCCTGCCCACTGCCCTCTTATAGTCACGGGTGATGGCGGAACCGGAAGGCAGAGCCACCACCCATACCACACAAATAAGAGCCCAGACTCCAACACAGCATTACTTTTCATTCCAATTTATTTTTTCTTCCAAAAACAGCTTCTTTATATCCACTGATATAAATTTGTGTTATTTGCCTATTCTCTGGGTTAATTGTTTAAATGGGAAAAATATTAAACTGATTGACTAATGACAACGTACTGTTTATTCTAAATCTGAGGCATAATTTTAACTGTAATTAATCTGATTACGCATTCCCTCCATTAGACAGTAAAATAAATGGCAACGAAAGAAACCTCTTGTGGGCTGCACAGCACTAGCTGCTGACCTAAAGTTATACACAGCCACTGATAAATCAAGAACAAGAGAATGTATATTGCTTGACAGAGACTCTGTACATAACTTAATTAGCTGTTTGCCAGATTCTCCATTAGCGGCGTCAATTACCAAGCTAGTGGCTACCATGCAAAATGCAGAAAACGTTGAAAACATCCTTAAATTGTACTGAAAAATGGTGTATTTGTAAGTTTTAACTGTCTGAAACTAGTGCATGCCCGTAGAAAGCAAGTATTCTTGTCTGAAACAGGTAGCCCATTTAGGCTTTACAGGCTCAAATGTAGGCTGTTTGAAAGTGGAATACAGAGGTGTAGCCTATATGTAAGCAATCACACATGTTAGATTTTGACAAAAATGAAAGGGACTGAACACTAAGATTTATCTGATTGTGTGAATATTGATTACAGAACTACTGAAAATGAATGGGACATCTAATATTAGCGACTGTTTAAGAACCCTTGTTTATTTGTTTGTCAGACTTATTTGTGTGATCTTGAGTTATATCCGTAAGTGTTGTATCTTGCACTTTGGGGAATGGGAGTTGATCAGTCATTATAAATGTTTTAATTTATATATGTAGTTTATAGTCTATCGTCAATAAACTCATGCAGTTCTATAACAGGACGCGTTTACAAATATTTGAGACCCATTGTAGTGCAACCTATTATATATTAGCAATATTGTAAGTACAAAACACCAAACATTATTGTACTAAGCAGAATGATCCATTTGGCTGCAACTGTTGCATCAGTGTTGCCCATTTGTCAGTAAATAAAAAAAAATTATTTATTTTGTTATTTGGGCAGTTTTTGTCACGGTCGTCGTTTAGTCAAAGTGTGCATATGTGTCCGCATATAATATTGTAACGTCGGGGTTTTGATGAGGGGTCGGGAGTCTCCCGGCATGCTTGCACCACAGAGGATTCAAATACTGTATCTGTGTGTTCTAAGCGTTATTCGTGTGTGCCATTATAACTGTGTAATAAGACCAGTTGTGATAGCGTTGTTTCCCTATTTGTGCCAAATCATGTGTCTGTGTCACCATGAGCGAAATGAGGGTCTGTGTAAATGACCTCCCCTCCGTTCTGTGTTGTGAGGTGTGTATAAATGAAGCCTGTTTGTCACAGTCATCTCTCCTTATTGTGTGAACCCTTGCAACGTCACACTGGAGTCAGAAGTGGGATCACGGAGAAGATGGAAGACAGAATCAGGACGGAGATTGGGCAGCTCGAGCGGCTCATCACTCAGCTGCAGATGGACAACAGAGCCGACACACCGACCCCTGGAGCTGCTCGCCGTGATGAATGGAGCAGCGGACCCAACGGGGCCAGCATACCCCGCCTTCTGCCTTTCTCAAGGCAGGACAGGCCACTCAAAGCAAACTGGTCCCACTTCCCGCCCTTTTCAGGGTAGGACAGGGTGGCAATCAACCAAGAGGCGACCGTCCCACCAATCCGCCAACAGCCCAAACTCCCCCGCTTTGGCAGCAGAACCCTGCTGGACGACTATCTGGTCCAGGTTGAGCTGGCTGCTGCACTAAAACGGCTGGACACCCAAAGAGATCACCATGCAGGTTGCGCTGCCCCTGGAGGGCGGGGCTCTCTGTACACTGTCTGACCTCCAGCCTGAGCAACATCGCAGCTGGCCAGCGCTACAAGGAGCACTCCGGAGGTGGTTTGGGAGAGCGACCAACGCTGAGCACGCCCAGGAACAGCTGGCCAACCGCCGGCAAGGCAGCCGAGAGAGCCTGGGAGCCTACACAGCAGACATACGGCTGCTGATGCAGAGTGGCTACCTGGATTTCGAGCCAGGGGGTGGTGGAGAAGCTCGCCCTCCAGCACTTCATCCTGGGGCTCCACCCGGTCCAGCTCCAGGACCACATCCAGGTTCACGCCGCGAGCAGCTGGCAGACGGCTGTGGCAGAAGCAGAGCGGGTGGGACCAATGATGGATTGTGCAGCTGATGTGTAGTCGCTGAGGCAGAGAGCTTTCCAGGCCACAGCTGAGAGTGAGGAGAAGGAGGAGGAACTGCACCGGACTACAGCAGCGCGGCCAGTGAGAAGACGACAACGGCGGTGCGAGGAAGGGTGCTTCCACTGTGGGGAGCCAGGACACATCACACGGTACTGCCCGGCACCCACCCTGCGACAAACCACCCCCTTACCGGCTTTAAACTAGAGCGAGGTGGTATGGACGGGGACCTATCGCCTCCCACAGACATTTTCCCCGATGAACTGTCACCACGTTTGGGCCGAATTGGACACTCGCTAGGGATGTACCTGTAGTGCAGCTTGGACAGCACCCCAATCCGGTGCCTTGATCGACACCGGTTCTACCATCTCCCTGGTCCGACCCGGACTGCTGCCTGGTATGGACGAGGCAGGACCGCAGGGGTGGGAACCCAGAGGGGGCTGCATCACCACAGCCACTGGTGAGCGTGCCAGACTCGGGGGGTGGGGGGGTGGAGAGTTCTTGTGGTGGGGGTGGCCGGCCAGAATACAAACGACCCATTCTGGCTGACTGACATCCAAGATCCCTGCATTATTGGACTCGATCTGCTGGCAGCATGGGGCGCAATGATTGACACCACCACATCGTCTCTCCTGCTTGGAGCTCAGACCAATCACAGTCTGCAGCGGGACCCAGAGGAGGAACCCGGGGGCATGCGTGATCGAGGGGCTGCCAGAATGGACCGGAACCAGCGGGTCACCACCAGAACTGAACACAGCAGCGCCAACCAGCATGAGCAGAGGGAGCGCAATCTCCGACAGAGACAGCAAGAGGGGGGGCGACAGCAGAGTGGGTCAGTGTAGCAGCAGAAGCACAGCAGGCTGTCAAGGAATTGTTCCAGCAGAGATGCAGCGGACTAGAATTGGGACAGAGGCGCCAGCTGCAGGAGCTGTTGGACTACTACATTGACGTCTTCACTGCCAAGGATGAGGAGTGCACCCGAACCAGCTTGGTGCAGCACCAGACTGACACCGGTGAGACCAGGCTGATCTGGCTCCGCCCCAGCCATCTCCCTTTTTCAAGGCGGGCGGTGGCAGAACAAAAAATACGGGAAATGCTGGAGGCGGATGTTATTGAACCCTCCAGCAGCCTCTGGGCAGTGCCGGTGGTTCTGGTTAAGAAGAAGGACGGTTCGTGGCAGTTCTGTGTGGCTTACTGGTGCCTGAATGACGTCACCCGCAAGGATACCTACCCTCTGCCCCGCATCGATGATGAGCTGGATTACATCACCAGCTCCAGCTAGTTCGGCTCGCTGGACCTCTGCAGTGGCTATTGGCAGGTAGAGCTGTCACCGGAGGCCCATCAAAAAACAGCCTTCTCCATTGGGCAGGGGCTGTAGCAGTTCAAGGTGATGCCGTTTGGACTTTGCAACACCCTGGCCACCTTTGAACGTCTGATGGAGCGAATGTTGGCTCATGTGCCCCGGAGCCACTGCATTGTTTATCTGGATGATCTGCTGGTTCATGCAGCTGACTTTGATGGCGCCCTGTCCAATCTCCAGGAAATATTAGATGCCATCTGACGGACCAGGCTGTGGCTGCACCCGTGGAAATGCCACTTATTTCAGCGAGAAACCACCTTTCTGGGCCACGTTGTCAGCGCAGCGGGAATCAACACTGATCCAGAGAAAGTGGCAGCGGTGAAAAACTGGCCAGTGCCACGGGAGAGTTATGGAGTTTACTCGGACTGGCCTCCTATTATAGGAGGTTTGTGAAGGATTTTGCCACCATTGCCAACCCACTGCATCAGCTGACGCAGAAGGGCCGCACATTTGAGTGGAGTGAGGACTGTGCTGCTGCTTTCTCCCGGCTTTGCTCGGCACTCATCAGAGCCCCCGTGCTGCAGTATCCTGACCCAAACCGCCCTTTCATCGTGGACACGGACGCCAGCCACCAAGGCATCGGGGCAGTGTTATCCCAGGAGGGAGAACACGAAGAGCAGGCAGTTGCTTTTTTCAGCCACACTCTCAGCAGAACCGAAAGGAATTATTGTGTTACTTGTCGGGAGCTGTTGGCTGTCATCCAGGGGCTTTGTCATTTTTGCCCGTATGTGTATGGAGGGAGGTTCCAGCTCAGGACGGATCGTGCTTCCCTGAGCTGGCTACTGAATTTTAAAGAGCCGGATGGACAGTTGGCGAGATGGCTGGAGGCACTGCAAGATTATGATTTTCAGATTGTGCATCGGGCAGGCCGCCTCCATGCCAACGCTGACTCACTGTCTCGGTGTCTCTGTGCTGTGGAGGACTACTGGCACTGCCAGCAGGCAGAGGATCAAGACCAAGCCGTCCCACAGGCTGCTGCTCTCCGGACCGCTGTGAGCAGGTCTCCCCAGCTCTCTCCCCAGCGATGATGTCACCGAGGCCCTTGGCGCGCAGCAGCTGCAGAGAAAGCAGGATAGAGATCTGGTCATCTCCCGGGTTCGGCAGCGGTTGGATGTGGGCCAGTGGCCTGCCTGGGAGGCTGTGTCCACGCTGGACCCACAGACCAAGGCCCTACATTCCCAGTGGGCCAATTTCTGCTGTCACGAGGGTGTTGTGTATCGGCAGTGGCAGGCTCCAGCTGGGCAGCGTCACGTCTGGCAGCTGCTGGTTCCCCAGTGGCTCCACTCCAAAATGCTCCAGTTGCTCCACAGGTCAGTGGA
Source organism: Pholidichthys leucotaenia (assembly GCA_020510985.1). Classification (NCBI taxonomy): domain Eukaryota; kingdom Metazoa; phylum Chordata; class Actinopteri; order Cichliformes; family Pholidichthyidae; genus Pholidichthys; species Pholidichthys leucotaenia. The sequence continues at coordinate 89,564,138 of CM035840.1, read as the reverse complement.
GGCAGGCCACTTTGGGGTGACGAAGACTCTGCAGCATCTTCGGGCCCAGTTCTACTGGCCGGGATGTCGCCAGGATGTAGAGCTCCATGTCCACTGCTGCAACACCTGCACAGCTCAGAAAGGGCTGACTCAGCAATCCTACACCCCCTTGTAGCATTACCGGGTGGGGGCACCCATGGAGCAGGTAGGAGTGGACGTTCTGGGCCCTTTCCCGACCACGGATTGGGGAACTGCTACGTGCTGGTCGCAATAGATTATTTCACCAAATGGCCAGAGGCGTATGCGGTCCCTGATCAGAGCGCCACCACCACAGCATCAAAGCTGGTGGATGAGATGTTTTGTTGGTTCAGCGCACCGGAGGAGCTGCACAGCAATCATCAATGGAATTTCGAGGCAGAGGTCTTCGGGGAGGTCTGTAGGCGGCTGGGCATCCGGAAGATCTGGACTACCCTGCTGCATCCACAGAGCGATGGCCTGGTCAAACGTTTCAGTCAGACTCTAACCACCCAGCTCGCTGTCCTAGCGGACCAGCGCCAGCAAGACTGGGACCTGTATCTTCCCTTGGTTCTGTGGGCTTACCAGACAGCAGCTCAGGAATCCACCCAGTGCACCCCTGCAGCGCTGATGTTTGGACGCGAGCTGTGCACACCGGTGGATTTGGTGTCCCCACCCCCACCCCCGGGAGCCGGTAGTGGAGGGCAAACCAGGGTTGGATTATTTGTTTTGCTTGAGAGAACGTCTCCACATGGTACACGAAGTGGCTCGGGAGGACCTAGCAGCAGCGGGGAGTCGGCAGAAGCGGGCATACGACTCCTGCTGCCAGGGGAGGGACTTTGCACCAGATGATCGAGTCTGGGTTTTCTACCCGGAGCGCAAAAAGGGACTGTCGCCAAAAACGCCATTGGTCGGGACCGTGTGTAGTCCTACAGAGACTGTCGGATGTAGTGTATAGGGTGAGGCTGCAGGAAAGGAACCGGGTCATGGTGCTTCACCGTGACCGTCTCGCCCCGTACCAGCCATCTGCCCCACGGGTGGTCGAGCCCGAGCCTTCATCCCGACCGGATACCCCGGCCAAAGCGCAAATGGACAATAACAGGCCTGTGCATGCTGGTCACCGACAATGGCGGCTGCCCCGACACCTGGACAGATTTGTGTTGGACTTTTGAGTTGGACTTTATTATTCTGGGGACAGAAACCAGTCCAGGGAGGGACAGTGTAACATCGGGGCTGTGATCAGGACGCGGGAGTCTCCCGGCATGCTTGCGCCACGGAGGTTTCAAATACTGTATCTGTGTGTTCTAAGCGTTATTCATGTGTGCCATTATAACTGTGTAATAAGACCAGTTGTGATATCATTGTTTCCCTATATGTGCCAAATCATGTGTCTGTGTCACCATGAGCGAAATGAGGGTCTGTGTAAATGACATCCCCTCCATTCTGTGTTGTGAGGTGTGTATAAATAACGCCTGTTCATCACAGTCATCTCTCCTTATTGTGTGAACCCTTGCAACGTCACAATATGTAATTGATCTGGCTGTTCCACTCCACAATCATGGTGGTATTATCAACTTTTAATTTTGAGATAGCCATGCACCGGGAAGAGCACCATGTTGAACCTGTAATGCCACAAAGGACAGCGGTGGCACATGGGTGAAGCAGCAGCCAAGACTCCATCCCATTAATCGGGCAGGCTGGGCTTGGCTCCCTGGGAAGGACTGTGATAAGCCGGTCTGGCGGCTACCCCCTGCCCCTACAACCATGCACCTTGTGTTCTACACATATCGATGGCTGAAACGCAAAACGTCCTATCTGAAAAATGCACTTTTTGAGAAAACTAAAAAAAAAAAACTTTTTGTTTTCTTGCAGAATGCTCTGCTATTTTTTTTTTCATCAGAATAATTTTCTGTCACAATAAAGGGTGGGACTGTCTTACAGGTAAACATGAGCAGCCTTCCTTGTTCTCATCATCCAAAGTGAAATCCGCAAATCAGAAAATCCTGTAGACAGGTTTTGCATTTCAGCCATCAATATGCCGAATAATCCTTTAAAGCTACGCAATCACGACAACATTATAGTACAATTTTTTTAAGCATTAAATCTTCAATACTCTCTTTTTCTGGTCAAATTTGTCGCTTTTCACTTCCTTGTTTGTTTGCGGAGAGCTCTGGTGACTGGTCGTGATGCTGCGTATTATCTAATCAGTATGGAGTCAATCTGAAGCCCCGCCCACACTTCTAGAAGCCAGGGCATGAAGAAACAGAGCGGTGGCTATTGGATAAACTTTTATTGATAAAAATTACATATTTTCACTGAGCAACTCCATACTTGGGGATGCACACCCTTGTAACCTCAGCAAAGCACTTATAAAATCTGAGGTCAGTCTGACGAACAGTTTGAGAGATATAATGCATCCAGAAAGTATTCACAGCTCTTCACTTTTTCCACATTTTGTTATGTTACAGCCTTATTCCAAAAGGGATGAAATTCATTTTCTCCTTGAAAATTCTACACACAATACCCCATAATGACAATGTGAAAAAAGTTTGAGATCTTTGCAAATTTATTAAAAATAAAAAACTAAGAAATCACATGTACATAAGTATTCACAGCCTTTGCCATGAAGCTCAAAATTGAGCTCAGGTGCATCCTGTTTCCACTGATCATCCTTGAGATGTTTCTACAGCTTAATTGGAGTCCACCTGTGGTAAATTCAGTTGATTGGACATGATTTGCAAAGGCACACACCTGTCTATATAAGGACCCCCAGCTGACAGTGCATGTCAGAGCACAAACCAAGCATAAAGTCAAAGGAATTGTCTGTAGACCTCCGAGACAGGATTGTCTTGAGGCAAAAATCTGGGGAAAAGTACAGAAAAATTTCTGCTGCTTTGAAGGTCCCAATGAGCACAGTGGCCTCCATCATCTGTAAATGGAAGAAATTCGGAACCACCAGGACTCTTCCTAGAGCTGGCCAGCTGTCTAAACTGAGCGATCAGGGTAGAAGGGCCTTAGTCAGGGATGTGAAACCCAATGGTCACTTTGTCAGAGTTCCAGCGTTCCTCTGTGGAGAGAAGAGAACCTTCCAGAAGGACAACCATCTCTGCAGCAATCCACCAATCGGGCCTGTATGGTAGAGTGGCCAGATGGAAGCCACTCCTTAGTAAAAGGCACATGGCAGCCTGCCTGGAGTTTGCCAAAAGGCATCTGAAGAACTCTCAGACCATGAGAAATAAAATTTTCTGGTCTGATGAGACAAAGATTGAACTCTTTGGTGTGAATGCCAGGCGTCATGTTTGGAGGAAACCAGGCACAATTCATAACCATGCCAATGGTGGTGGCAGCATCATGCTGTGGGGATGTTTTTCAACAGCAGGAACTGGGAGACTAGTCAGGATAGAGGGAAAGATGAATGCAGCAATGTACAGAGACATCCTGGAGGAAAACCTGCTCCAGAGCGCTCTTGACCTCAGACTAGGGCGACGGTTCATCTTTAAGCAGGACAACGGCCCTCAGCACACAGCCAAGATATCAAAGGAGTAGCTTCAGGACAACTCTGTGAATGTCCTTGAGTGGCCCAGCCAGAGCCCAGACTTGAAACCAATTGAACATCTCTGGAGAGATCTGAAAATGGCTGTGCACCGACGCTTCCCATCCAACCTAATGGAGCTTGAGAGGTGCTGCAGAGGAATGGGAAAAACTGCCCAAAGATAGGTGTGTCAAGCTTGTGGCATCATATTCAAAAAGACTAGAGGCTGTAATTGCTGCCAAAGGTGCATCAAAAAAGTATTGAGCAAAGGCTGTCAATACTTATGTACATGTGATTTCTTAGTTTTTTATTTTTAATAAATTTGAAAAAAATCTCAAAAAAAATTTTTTTTTTCACATTGTCATTATGTGGTATTGTGTGTAGAATTTTGAGGAAAAAACTGAATTTAATCCCTTTTGGAATAAGGCTGTAACACAAAATGTGGAAAAAGTGAAGTGCTGTGAATACTTTTAAGGATGCACTGTATCTGAGGAACACAGACACACACACAGAGACATCGTGCATTTATACATAGATGAGTCCACTGGTCACCTAATTATCCCAAAAATTTCAAAACAGTCAATTGGCTTAAAAAAAAAACAACATAGCCTTTATCTCGTTTTTCTCCCAGAGATGTTGACTTTTTTGTGGAAATCGTTAACGTCACGTTTTGAAAAAGCCAATCCACCATTGTCCTTGAGACCAGCCCACTGCTCTACCATTGGCCAGCCTAGCTGTCTGTCATGTATAAGGATGTAGTGCTAAAGGTAGCCTAATTAGCCCCTGAGCTATTAGCCCCCAAGCTAACATTGGTAACAGGAAGCTCGAACCCAGCGCAGCTTATATTGTTATTTTCTTCAGATCTTAGTCACCCTAATAGTCATCCATGTTACCACCTGATTCACTTGTCCATGGTCCACAATGTGCTTCACGTTGCTCCGGCCCATCCCCCAGTGGTTTCACAGCGGGTTGCCGGCATGTCAGTCACGGGGAGCTGAGAGCCAGCAGCCCCAGGCAGCATCCCCGGGTTGCAGCAACTGCCTCCGTGGATGCTGCCTGGGGCTGCTGGCTCAACTCCCTCACCATCCTCCCAGCATACTCTCACGGGTAGCTTGGGGGAGCTGCTTTATGACAGGGCAGACCCACCCGGCTGCCTGTGGGAGAGTACCACCGAGCGAGACATTGCCCTTTGAGACCCTGTGGCTTGGCCACCGGCCCTGGTTTGCGGCGATCAGTGGAGAGCACGGCACTGGCAATTTAACAAGGCATCTTGGTGGGGTTGTTGGGTGGAACGGGATGATGCAAGATGCATAAATGACTGCAAATCGGTGAACCAGAGTTGCTCATACAGGCTGGAAGGAGCTGGTGGCAGAACATGGCTAGAAGGTACTCAGCTAATGGTTAACTGAGGGACGGCGGAGCTGAACAGCTGAAGTCTGTTTCTTAAAGTGACAGGCTATAAATCAGAGCGTTTAAAGAAAGCCAAGAAAAATAAAAATCAAATTTGCTTCAATAATTAAAAAATTAAAGAAAATGTGAACAAAATGTCACAAGCACTTCATTAAGACGAGTGAGGTGTTAAAATGTGTAAAAAGTGCAGTGCTCACCTCGCCATCAGTCAACCAAAATCATGTCTTTCCTTCCCTTTGTCTCCATTTACAAAGTATTTTTTTCCTACAAATTGTCAGAAAAACCTTTAGCTCTCAAGTTGCCATTTCAAGTACATAGGTTAGCCTTTTCATAATAAAAGCACAAAGAAACCAAGCCCTTCTGATCATTGAAATAATATAAAGCTTTTATTTCTGAATAATTTTAGGAAGTGTTGAGTTCATTCATTCATCTTCTTCTGCTTAATTCTTTTCGGGTCGCGGGGGGGGGCTGGAGCCTATCCCAGCATCTTTGGGCGAGAGGCAGGATACACCCTGGACAGATCGCCAGCCCATCGCAGGGCCGACACAGAGAGACAGACAACCATTCACTCTCACAGTCATACCTAAGGACAATTTAGAATCCCCAGTTTGATGCCAATTAACCTAACTTGCATGTTTTTGGCATGTGGGAGGAAACCGGAGAAATCCCAGTGTAAACCCACACAGACATGGGGAGAACATGCAAACTCCACACAGATCACTGTTGGTCGGGGGCTGGGATTGAACCCAGGATCCCCCGGCCAAGGGTGAGTTGCTGTGCTGTCGCAGTGCTAACCACTCCGCCACCGCACTGCCCGAAGTGTTGAGTTGTGTGATTAAAAAAAAAAAATTCACCTCAGAAAGTGCAGCTTTTTATTTTCTTCTCCTTTTTCTAATTGACAGAAATCTGTCACATCAATGAAGAACTTTAATCTCTGGATTTCAGAAAAATCAGTACTCAGGAATCTGTAGTCCTCAGTAAATTCCTTCACAATCATCTGGTGAGTCTGCATCAAGGTTGTATTCAAGCTCTGGAGATCTTAGCACTTATGATTTTATGAAAATTGTTAATCCTACTAGGCGGTTGCCCCAAAAACAAACACACTTAGGTTTGTCTACATCCTGGTTGCCCCCAAAGTCAAAATCATTGTCAAAGGTAAGGAAATCTGGGCATTAATCATTTCACGACAATCCTTACTCCTCCTTGGTTTACCTAGGAGGAGTAAGGATTTTTGTGAACGCCCAAATGTTTGGTAAACTCACACACAATGATCCTCAAGTGGGTATGCATCCAAGCTGTGCCCAAGTTCAAGAGATCTGAGCATTTTTGGAGTGATTTCATCAGGCCAGAATGAGCTACTCAATTATTGACCCCGATTACATGGTGACAATAAATCAATTATTAGGAATAAGCCAATAATGGCCATAATCAGTCATCTTGTGCTTACATGTACTGAATAAAAGGATTATTGGAGGGTAAACCACTTGGAGTTAATGACCTCAGTTGCATGGCCTTTATTGGACTATTCTGTTTGCATGGCCACTTCAATAATCAGATAACTCCAGAAAACCAGTCATAACCAGTTTGTTCATGTACACGTGAACATGGTTTGGTCTAGATTGAAAATACTGACTATTGTTCACCCATATGTGACAGTGACCACAAGAATAAACCACCCTCAAAGAGCAGAAAATTAAAAAAAAAAAACCAAGTTTGAATATGGATTTATTCAAATGTACATTAAATCTTTTATTCATAAGGCACATTATTTAACTATAAAATGTCAATTGAACCTGAAGACGGTACATAAACCACAGTGACATACTTCAACATTTTTCCACCTGCACCACCCGTGTTGAGGTTCATTTGGAAAACATAAATAACTAAACCATAGAACGATTAAGACTTATCACATTTCATGACAGCCATTCTGACAAAATGGGAGGAAAACACTGCTCTTACAGCTGCTCTTATCAGAGGCCCTGCTCACATTTTTCTATGTCAAAATGGTTGCTTTTCTGCTTGAGTTTTTTTCCCCAGCATACAAATTTGAAAAGTTTCTAAATACACAATGCCTACAGGTCTGTAAGCATCTCCACTTCCCAAGAGTAACCAGGTCAGGACAAGGTGTTAAATCTTGCACAAGTCCAAGGAAAGACGGGAGGGAAAGAAGAAAAGAGAATGAGCTACAGGCGGCTAATTTTAGCTTTCTTCACCTGATGACAACCCATCTATCTCATCTTCATCACCACCAATTGCCATCCAAAATGCTTTGGCCACCTGGAAAACGAATTCAGTGGAAATCACATGATATCAATTTCCAGTGCACATTGTCGGATCATTGAGCTAACTGGGGGCTTCAACTGAAATACACTGCTGCTCACCTTTTCTGCATGAACCTTGCGTTGCTCATGAGGCATTGAAGAAGCTTTATCTGCATGTTGAAAATAAGACAATTACCCATTAACAGTTAAAAAAAAGAATAATAAAGACACTGAATAGAGAGGTAGGGAAATCAAATTAAAATGTCTTAAGAGTAGAAAATTAATGCAACCTTCTTGTGCCTTCTTAATTAAAGTTACTGTTACATGTACACACACATTTTGACCAAACTTTGAAAGGCACATAAAACACCCTAAAGAAAAGTTGCTAATTTCTCAAATACCTTTCATCTCCTTTAATTTGGTGAACAGGCGCTCAAAGTTATCCACATCTGCATCTCTAGTTGTGAGATTGGCGAGCTCCTGAATGTCCAAATCAGTCATCGCATCTGAAAAAGATTTTAAAAAAATATACCCCAATATAAACAAGCATTATGATGTCTCCAGCAGAACTATGATAAGCTTGAGGAAATGCTTTGATGTGCACTTACCAACTATTGTGTCCTCCTGTCTGTCTGCATTAGAACTACTTTCTGTATGGTTGGTCCCCTCATTAACAAGTGCACTTTCTGCTGGTGAGCTGGAAGACTACCAGAGAAGAAGCTAATGTTAGCACACCATTCTAATTACACTGGATCCATATGCAAAACAATATGAGGAATAAAATATGAAAAGACTAACCTAAAAGGAATAAATTAATACAAAAATGAAAAGATCACTGACTGGAGGGTCTTGGCAGCTCCGTGGGTTGGTATGTCTGGAAACGACCAAACTGCTCATCAAACCAAAGCCCTGACTGTGCCCTGTTAGAAACAGAAACTGCATTATAGCCATGCATACATAGAGGTAAATAAAAGAGAATAGTAAAACAATAGATGATTATAGTGAGCTCACCATCCTTCATCTCCACACTAGACCACACATTAGCATTAAGAGCCTGAACAATTCTCTTTACTCCTGTGGATTCTGGAAAGTCATCTGAAAAAGCAGCAAAGACTATATGAATCAGAATGCAGTGATTAACACAGCATGGGGGCCTAAGTTGTATAGGTGTACATACTTATGTGTGTGTAAGAAATTCTATCTATAAAACTCACCATCCTCATCTGGCAGCTCCTGAGGGTTAAGTTCCACAAGTTCAAATGAATGAGCCAAACACCACTGCTGTGCTTCCTGTCTGGTGACTCCTAGAACACAAAGTTTAAATTGTACAGTATGACCTGCAGACTGTGTTGTATCATTAAAATAATTAAATAACCAACCTTTCTCACAGACTTGGTCACAAACCAGAATAAGCACTTCTGGAGCAAGGTCTCCAACCACTGATATCCAAGGGTGTAGCTTATCCAGCCCATCCTTCTACAAACACAGTGAGCATTACAAACACATGGCAGAACACACTTTTTAGATAAATCAAATTTTAAAAAAAATGTTCATAAGACCCATACCACTGTACTATCGAAGTATGCGATGAAAGCCTGCATGGACTGGGCAATCTCTGATGACATTTGAAAAGTACTGGGTACCACACACAGACTGACATCTGCTGTATAATATTTGTTATTGATAGTCCAAGGATACCAGGTGACTGTTCCCTCTCGTTTGGTGGGCTCGGGTAAAGTCTTCAAACTGAGGATCTCTGGTGCAGAAACAAAGTAGTTACTCATCACACTAATGAAGCCAGACTGTCAACCAAAATCCTGCTGTCCCTTCCTCTTATTATGAGCTGAAAATTTTTAATGAGCTCTTTAGCCTTTAGAATAACGTGATTTGTCTTTTATTTATTCATTATTTATTTCCCTTTTTATATTTCATTAACCTTTCGTCTCTCTCATTTGATCTTAACATGGTTAAGATCATGCATTTACTATGTATGCATGTTAACTGTTCTTAAGTTCATGAGTCCCTTTTCAATGAGCCTTGTTAAACTGGTGCCGTTACTATTATTATGTATGTCAAAGTTTATGTACAATTTAGTTCAACTAATTTAAAAAAACCAAAAAACTAACAGACTTTATGCTAACCTGCCAACTCCTCAAACTACGCCAGCTCGGTTAATAGCACCATCACTCCACACACTTGCACAGCACCTTTACCGCAGGAAAGGAACTGCAACTAGCTTAATAACATCAGGTGTATTCGTTAATCACGACATACAATTGTTTTTCTCCTTAGCTTTAACGTTAGCTTGCTTACCAAATCTTGCACACCATGCTTCGCTTAACTTACGTTTTATCAACTCTTCCTCCTTAAATTCGCTATCACAGCTTGTAACAACCACACACGGGACATTCATCTCCGCGCTTTCTTCTGTCGTTGACATTCTGAAATAGATTTAAAGAGAAAAATGGTACTCTAGACGTTAGCCTAGCTTGACACTGACAACCTTTCAACTTTGACAGAGCCGAGGTCTCTTCCGGTGCAGCTTAAGCTCCGCCCACAGAAAGCAGCAAGCTTCTCCCCCCCCCCCCAAAAAAAAAAAATTTAAAAAAAAAATCGGAGCGATTAAATAAGGTTCATTTATTTAAAAGTTTACTGCTAAAATCATCATCTTTCTCGTTTCTTGTAAACGTGTACGAGAGCTGGTTTCCTTGAATTTTTTTCAAAACAAATTTTAGCCTATAACAAGATTGGGAATTTTTAACAATGATGAATATTTAAAAACATGCACACATTTTTCTGTGGGTGTGTGAGTCTGGGTACGGCAGATACACGGACATAATATGCAGATTGGAAAATTCACCCACTAAAGCAGGTGTAATGACGCCATGGCAGTGACACAACATAGTCCGGTAGGTGGCGGTAATGCACCTGTAAGCTGGTTGCCAATCAAATCTAAAAGAAGAAGAAGAAGGTTCCCATGAAAAGACAACAAAAGAGTTTTATGGGGGTGAGAAATAGAATTATATTTCACTTTTTTAAAGCAGCATTGCTATTTGACCTTGGCACACAAGGCGCAACGAGGATTTGTGGTTAATGTAAGTGGAGATATAATCAATTATTTTAAATACAGCTTTGAAAGACCATTGTGTCCTTATGTACTGATGCCCTACAGCAGTATGAAAAATTGAGATTATCTGCCGTCACGGTGGCAGGTTTAACAGGGGTGCAGTTCTCTTTGTAACCACAAAGTGTCACTAAAACACGAGTTTTCAAAAGTTCAATTTATTCTAAATTAAGTAGCAAATAATCATTGCTAGATATTACTTTATAACTGTAATTTTGATAATCCAAATCTGGCAGACTACTCAGTAAAGACAGGAAATAAAACGTTTGCCCTTAGACAAGGAAAGCCTGACATCCAAACTCTGGGCGGATCTGCCCCTTTGTTGTTGTCTCGTTGTCATGGTTGTGTTTTAATTTGACGGCTAACTAAATTTTGTGTTTTGGTAATTACTGTCACCGTTCTGATGCTTCAGTCATATTATTAAACTGCTATTAAAATTTGTGACTCTAATAATGAAGATAATTTGGGGGTGGTTTTAGTTCAGGTAATGTTTTTAAGTGACCTTTGCAAAGATAGCTGGCATAAGCTAGCTAATTTTAAGCATGGACTGTTAGCTGGGTAGACTCCTGACTCATTGCTCAGGTGATGATTTGCATACATTGCTTTTGGTAATTATCTTTTACTCGCAACTAGAAGACTAACTTTTAGCTATTTTTAGGTCAACTGTCTTGATTGTGTACTGCATGCCTGCAGGTTCAGGCTGATTTGAAACAACTCAAATCAAGTCTAAAGAAAATCACTGTTAGTCGATCACAACACTGGACATTGAAGCCCTGGTCTATGCCATTCACAAGACTGAGTGCAGCATCAGCGTGAGAACAGAACAAGCACTCAGCAGTACTAAAGGAGATGAACTACAGATTAACAACAAAATATTATTTTTACTGTAAATAGGAACATGCTGAGCATTATCCGAAAACAGTGAACAAGAGGCAGATGGTTCTTCCAAGTATTCAAGACTTGCAAAAAAAGTAGAATATGAATAGTGAAGAGAAAACTGATGGTCCACTACGGAACAATCAACCAACATCTGGTGACAGCTTTTACAAACTGTTATAGGTTCTGTAAATGAAGATTTTTGAATCTGAAAGAGTCTTTACACAGGACTCCTTCCCTGGAGAATATTCCAGATGCATATCCACACAAGGCAGAGAATCCCGTGGACAAGGTAGATTTTTTTTTATTAATCTCCCAAAAGAAATAGATAAGTAATAAATTAAAGTATTTTAAACGATTATGTAAATGAAAACATCAACAAAGCATGCCATTTGTGTTTATGTGATGCAAGTCTTACTATATATTTCTTTTTCTTTTAATATTTACTTTCTTTCTGTTTAGCACAGAGCAATCACACAACACAAATGTGAAATATTGCTCCCTGATGTCACCCAGAGGAGAACAAATGCAGTATGTATTCATAATCATCATATACTTCCACAGATGCAGGGTCATTTAAATTTATGGTGATTACTGTGTATATTTTCAATTGGAACTTCAGCTATGTGTTTTTTGATTACAAGTACACATATCTACTGTATTGTTAACTATAAATTATACACAAGAATTTAAACATTAGGATATACATTATCAAAATTAGTCTGTAATTTTGAAATTCTCCTTGAGATGAACTGTTTACTCAGAGTGAGTTTAAAATAAACTCTGAAGTTGGCCCTGGAGCCTTTCATTCTCATTATAGACTCATGAGTTTGTTTTTTCTTCAAAAATTATGTGCTGCAGTTTGCCAGATTTAATACTCTGTGTGGAGCAGATGACAGTTAATTCACAGAGACTTTGTGAAACCAAACAGCCAAGATAATTTTAAAAATTTAATTTGTCCCTGTGACATCAGGAACATAGGCATAGCATGCCAAGAGAGGAAGTGTGGTACTGTATGAGAAAGTCAGGAGTGGCAGAGAAGTATGTGAGGGTGGTGCAGGACATGTATGAGGATAGCGAGACAGTGGTGAAATGCATTGTAGGAGTGACGGATGGATTCAAGGTGGGGCTGGATTACATCAGGGATCAGCTCTGAGCCCCTTCTTGTTTGCCATGGTGATGGACAGGCTGACAGACGAGGTCAGGCAGGAGTCTCCGTGGACCATAATGTCTGCAGACGACATTGTGATCTGCAGTGAGAGTAGGAAGTAGGTGGAAGAGAACCTGGAGAGGTGGAGGTATGCTCTGCAGAGAAGAGGAATGAAAGTCAGTAGAAGCAAGACAGAACACATGAGTGTGAATGAGAGGGAGGCAGGTGCAATGGTGAAGATGGAAGGAGTAGCAGTAGCGAAAGTAGATGAGTTTAAATACCTGGAGTCAGCCATCCAAAGCAATGGAAAAATGCACAACAAGGGTGAAGAAGAGAATGCAGGCAGGGTGGAGTGGGTGGAGACGAGTGTCAGGGGTGATTTGTGACAGAAAGGTAGCAGCAAGAGTGAAAGGGAAGATTTACCAGACGGTAGTGAGACCTGCTATGATGTATGGTTTGGAGATGGTGGTGGTGGCAAAACGGCAGGAAGTGGAGCTGGAGGTGGCAGAGCTGAAGATGCTAAGATTTTCATTGGGAGTGACTAGGAGGGACAAGATTAGAAATGAGTGTATCAGAGGGACAGCTCACACTGAGCGGTTTGGAGACAAAGTAAGAGGCAAGGCTGAGATGGTTTGGACATGTGCAGAGGAAGGATAGTGGATATATTGGACAAAGGATGTTGAAGATGGAGCTGCCAGGAAGGAGGAAAAGAGGAAGACCACAGAGACGATTCATGGATGTAGTGAAGGAGGACATGGAGAAGGCTGGTGTTACAGAGGAAGACGCAAGGAATAGGGTGAGACGGAGACAGATGATCCACTGTGGCGACCCCTAAAGGGAGCAGCCGAAAGAAGAAGAAGAATCAAGAACACAAGTTTTTTGTTTACATTTCAGTTATTTCAGATTTTGTCTTTATTTGTTATGTTCAAACTTTATTTAAATACTTTAGGTATGTTGAACACTATTAAGCCATAAGTTTAAAAAAATGTCCTCAGGTATTTGTTTCATAGTGAGAAATTGATTTATACAAAAAAATATATGGTACATGCCATAGTAAACATTTCTTTATCCATCATTAAATCATTAGATCACATCTAAGAGGAATTGAATATGCTCCCCTTCCTTACACTCGCTCACTTTGTCCCCAAAACAGACATTTTATGCTGGAGTGAAGAGTGATGGTGCTGCTCTGCATTAATAGATAGTTCAAGTGGCATACTCAAACAGTGTGACATAAAGGTCACCTGGCTTAGAGATGACACCCAACACTTGTCACATCCAACAAATTGATCTTTGCAAAGGTCAGCCATAGTTTTAGATATATTTTACACACTTTCTGTTCAGATATGCTTTTGGGAGTCTATAACTGACATGAGAAACAGAGGCCAGCACTGTCAGTCTGATATAGGAGAGATGGAAGCGCTGGCTGCAGAAAGCGGAAAGCAGCAGATTGCAGAACATCAGCATTCTTCTAAAGAAACAGGCGCCTGATTGCTGTGCTATGGGCTACTGGTTTACAGCTGTCTCAAGACAGAAGTGTGTACCTGGTCCAGCATGCCAATAAGACAGCCGTAGCTTCCCCAACTGCTAACCACTGGCTCTCTGCCTGCTGCCGTCTCTGGCAACTTGAGCCAGCTCTTCTCTACTCCATACCCGTGCCAGGGAATGAGCTTTTGCATTTTAGCAATTTTACAAACGGCGACACCTTTTTACACCCTTGTCTGAAACAGATGTGTGCCTTAGAGGGGAGAATCTAGCAGCACCTGGCTGCTACCTGTGGTCTGTCAAAGAGCTCAGTGGTCTGAGGAGAACAAAGGAGAGGACATTAGGTGGCGGGTCTGGAGAAGCATAAACTTTTTATGATAATAGAGAAACATTTAAATGTACTCATGAACTGAGAAACTGAGACCAAAAATACATCTTTAACCAGTGTATCTTCATGTTTCTGTAATTTGAGCCGTTATATCTTCAGACATTTTTGACATTCCATGTAAATTAGAACTGAATTAATGCATTTTCAAAGCAATTTAAACTTTCTGACTTCATGTGCTATGAGATGACTGTTGTTGTGTAACAACACTATATAAAAACAATTGAATTAAAGAAAGTTTGCAGCTATGCTGGTGGCAGATTTATGGCTTTTCCTGAGTTCTCAATGAAATTAGAAGTCTTGTTTTCAGTTATATTTGCTACCCCAAGCTATGCTAATTCTTATAGTGATGAGTCTGATTATTTATTTTTACCTCTTAGAGCAAAAGAAAACATTGCTGTAAAATACAAAACTTTTAATCAACCGGTGGTTGTACTTTAATGACATAATGACTAGTTCTGTTAAAATTACTGGTATTGACCATTTTACTTCTTAAACTTTTCTGTTTAGGATAAACATCACAGAATAACCAGTGGTTCAGTGTTGAGTCTTCAGGCTGTTCGACCAAAACGTCATCACTTTCTGTTAATTCCCGAAGAAGACATGGACCCAGGTGAACAGACTATTCTTTTCATGTTTCTCTTTACTTGGAAAAAAAGTCTGCTGCATATACAGTGTTGTTTTCCATTATTTGGATATCTTCAATGTTGTTTTTCTACTTTCCCATATTACAGTTATGATTGTATCAGCCCCTCGCCCCAAATTGAGACTCAGACCAGGCAACTTTTTCCCAAACTTTTATTGTTTAATTTTGTGTGAACTGTAGCCTCAGTTTCCTGTTCTTTGCTGACAGGAGTGGCACAGTTGAGGTCTTCTGCTACTGTAGCCCATCTGCTTCACGGGTCAGTGTGTTATGCCTTCAGAGATGATCTTCTGTATACCTCGGTTGTAATAACTGGTCCTGAAAGTTACTGTTTCCTCTGTCAGTTCAAGTCCGTCTGGCCATTCTCTTACCTCTGGCATCAACAAGGCATTTGGACCCAGAGAACTGCTGCTCACTGAATATTTTCTTCTTTGCAGATCATTCTCTGTAAAATTTAGAGATGGTTGTACATGGCAATCCCAGTAGATTAGCAGCTTATGAAATACTCAGACAAGCCCATGTGGCACCAATACTCACACATTGTAGTAACTTAAATCATCTTCTGATGCACAATTTGAACTTCATCTGCTTTTCTTGACCATGGCTACATGCCTAAATGCATTAAGTTTTTACCATGTGATTTGCTGATTGCATTAACAAGTAGTTGAACAGGTGCACCTATTAAGGTGGCTGGTGAGTATTGTTATGTCTGAAATAACTCGCTAAGAGTGGACGTGAGCCGAACACACACTTTATTATTCTCACACCAAACTACAGTGGTGTGAAAAAGTGTTTGCCCCCTTCCTGATTTCTTATTTTTTTGTATGTTTGTCACACTTCAATGTTTCAGATCATCAAACAAATTTAAATATTAGACAAAGATAACACAAGTAAACACAAAACGCAGTTTTTAAATGAAGGTGTTTATTATTAAGGGGGAAAAAATCCAAACCTACATGGTCCTGTGTGAAAAAATGATTGCCATCCATCCATCCATCTTCTTCCGCTTAATCCTTTTTGGGTCATGGGGGGTGGGGGCTGGAGCCTATCCCAGCATCTTTGGCCGAGAGGCAGGGTACACCCTGGACAGATCACCACTCCATTGCAGGGCCAACACAGAGAGACAGACAACTATTCACTCTCACAGTCATACCTAAAGACAATTTAGAATCCCCAGTTTTGATGCCAGTTAACCTAACTTGCATGTTTTTGGCATGTGGGAGGAAACCGGAGAAATCCCGGAGTAAACCCACGCAGACACGGGGAGAACATGCAAACTTCACACAGATCACTGTTGGTCGGGGGCTGGGATTGAACCCAGGATCCCCTGGCCAAGGGTGAGTTGCTATGCTGCCGCAGTGCTAACCACTCCGCCACTGCGCTGCCCCCCCCCCCAAAAAAAAGTGATTTCCCCCTAAACCTAATAACTGGATGGGCCACCCTTAGCAGTAACAACTGCAATCAGGCATTTGCGATTCCTGGCAATGAGTCTTTTATAGCGCTGTGGAGGAATTTTGGCCCATTCATCTTTGCAGAATTGTTGGAATTCGGCCACATTGGAGAGTTTTTGAGCATGAACCATCTTTTTAAGGTCATGCCACAGCATCTCAATCAGATTCAGGTCAGGAATTTGACTAGGTCACTCCAAACTCTTCATTTTGTTTTTCTTCAGCCATTCAGAGGTGGACTTGCTGGTGTGTTTTGGATCATTGTCCTGCTGCAGAACCCAAGTACACTTCAGCTTGAGGTCACGAACAGATGACCAGACATTCTCCTTCAGGATTTTTTGGTAGACAGCAGAATTCATGGTTCCATTTACCACAGCAAGTCTTCCAGGAAGCAGCAAAACAGCCCCAGACCATGACACTACCACCACCATATTTTACTGTTGGTATGATGTTCCTTTTCTGAAATGCTGTGTTACTTTTACGCCAGATGTAATGGGACACACACCTTCCAAAAAGTTCAGTTTTTGTCTCATCGTCCACAGAGCATTTTCCCAAAAGTCTTGGGGATCATCAAGATGTTTCCTGGCAAAACTGAGATGAGCCTTTATGTTCTTTTAGCTCAGCAGTAGTTTTCATCTTGGAACGATGCCATGCAGGCCATTTTTGTCCAGTGTCTTTCTTATGATGGAGTCATGAACACTGACCTTAACTGAGGCAAGTGAGGCCTGCAGTTCTTTGGATGTTGTTGTGGGGTCTTTTGTGACCTCTTGGATGAGTCGTCACTGCGCTCTTGGGGTAATTTTGGTCAGCTGGCCCCTCCTGGGAAGGTTCACCACTGTTCCATGTTTTTGCCATTTGTGGATAATGGCTTTCACTGTGGTTCACTGGAGTCCCAAAGCTTTAGAAATGGCTTTATAACCTTTTCCAGACTGGTAGATCTCAATTACTTTGTTTCTCATTTGTTCCTGTGTTTCTTTGGATCGCAACATGATGTCTAGCTTTTGAGGATCTTTTGGTCCACTTCACTTTGTCAGGCAGGTCCTGTTTATGTGATTTCTTGATTGAGAGCAGGTGTGGCAGTAATCAGGCCTGGGTGTAGCTAGAGAAATTGAACTCAGCTTTCCAAAGGTGTGATAAACCACAGTTAATTTATGTTTTAACAGGGGTTGCAATCACTTTTTCATACAGGGCCATGTAGGTTTGGATTTTTTTATCCTTAATAATAAACACCTTCATTTAAATACTGCATTTTTTGTTTACTTGTGTTATATTTGTCTAATATTTAAATTTGTTTGATGATCTGAAACATTTAAGTGTGACAAACATACAAAAAATGAGAAATCAGGAAGGGGGCAAGCACTTTTTCACACCACTGTATATACAAATGAGAGGCACCACCCCCAAGCCACCGCCAGTTTGCCAGGTGATGACGTCACCTACGGCGAACCACTACGTCCAAACATCACATTTACCCACCCCCCCACCTTGAAAAAAACCCCAAAGAACTGTTTACCGCTAACTGGGCACCCGGGCAGACCACCAGTGTGCCCATGTGACTGAGTGGATTAATCTGCCACCGTTGTCAGTCACATCCAAACTACAGCTGGAGTACAGCTCAGCTTTCAACACCATCATCCCGGATATCCCGATCAACAAACTGCACCTCCTCCAGATCCCCCCACCTCCCCACCACCTGCTCCTGGATAAAAAACTTTCTCACCAACAGCCCACAAATTGTCAGACTTGGCCCCACCACTCCTCCACTGTCTCTTAGCACTGGCTCCCCCCAGGGCTGCGTGCTAAGCCCTCTACTGTACTTCCTTTACACCTTTGACTGTATTCCAACCCACCCAACCACTGTCATCGTGAAATACGCGGACGACACCACCTTTGTTGGGCTCATTACCGATGACGATGAGAAGGCATACAGGGCGGAGGTAGAGAATCTGCTGCTGTGGTGCCAAGCAAACAACTTGAAACTGAATGTCCAAAAAAACCCAAAGAACTCATTGTGGACTTCAGGAAGAACAGACAGGACCCCCCCCCCCCCGAAATGGCGACCATGTGGAAAATGTCCCCGTCTTCAGGTTCCTGGGCACCCACATCTCCTCTGACCTCTCGTGGACCGTCAACACCAAGGCCCTGGTGAAGAAAGCCCAGTAGCGGCTGCACTTCCTCCGTGTCCTGAGGAAGAACAACCTGAACCAGAAGCTGCTGCTGGCCTATCACTGCTCAGTGGAGAGCGTGCTCACCTACTATCTGGGTGTGTTGTACACCAGCTCCACAGCCAAGAACAAGAAGGCTGTGCAGTGGGTCGTCAACACCGCCCAAAAAATTATTGGTGGCCCTTTGCCTTCCCTGGAAGACATCTCTAGATCTTCCTGTCTTGGAAAGATCAAGGCCATCACAGGAGACCCCTCACATCCCGCCCACCACCTGTTTGACCTGCTTCCCTCTGGACGATGGTTCAGATTGATCAGGTCCCACACCTCCAGACTGACAAACACTTTCTTCCCCTGGGCCATCCGAACTGCAAACAGTCAGAGCCCCCCCCCCCCCCTCCCGAACGCTCACATGCTCAGAACTGAGGACCTTTTAATTATCACAATAATTCACCTGCCTTTGCACTCCTCACTTTCATGTACTGTATATTAATCCATTCGTGACACCACCATTGTGTATATTTTTCGTAATCCTTGGGCCATTTTACTCAGTTGTGTGTCTGCACTCTTATGTACATAGTTCCACCCGCGTGGCCACTACCATACCTGTGTATATTTCCATAATCCTGGACCATTTTTATTTTAATTTATTTTTATTTCAGTCATGTGATTAATCGTGTGTTCTGTAATTGTGTTTTATCTAATCCTTCTCTCTTACTTTATTGCGCAGTAGCCTGGTGGAGGACCCACAATTTCATTGTACTGTACTATTGTAAAATGACAATAAAGACTATTCTATTTTATTCTATTCTACATATATGGAAGTCCAGACTTCAAAAGTTGGCCATAAAGTCCTTTAGGTGGCGGGGTCTCTGTCGAACCTGGACCGAGCGGCGCTTGGGCTGTGTCTCCATTGCAGGCTCCAGCGGCCATTCCTCGGAGGCTGTGGGCCCTGTGCTGCCAGAGTTCCAGCCCGGTCCTGTCGGGTCCGCAGTCGTCTCCTGATCTGGGACTGAAGTTGGCAACACATTCCTGAGGTGGCTGGCATGCCACCATGACCCATTAGCGAGGCAAAAGGTGGCTGGGCCCAACTGCGCTGTGATCTGCATCGGCATTGTCCAAAACGACTGCAGTTTGTGGGCACAGTTGGGGCGCTGGATCCAGACCCGATCCAGTACTGTCAGCCCGGGTCATTTCACTTGGTTCTTCCTCTCAAAACTTCGCTTCATGCGTTGCTGTTGTTGGTTCACCCTCCCCCTAGGTGAGGACCTTTTTGTTGAGGTAGTGTCCGATGGGGGGCGTAGTCGGTCCAGGGGAAGGCACATTTCACGTCCCAGCATTAGTAGAATGGGGAGCTGCCCATCGTGGCGTGAGGCATCACTCTGTAATGTAGCAAGTTGCTCTGTAGCGCGGCTGAAAACAGGAGCCCATCTGCCAGATGTGCCCTGAGACTGTTCTTGAGGGTCTGGTTGAATCTCTCCACCCCCTGTTCGCCTGAGGGTGATAGAAGGCGGTTTTTATGTGCTTGATGCCCCTTTCTCTCATGAAGGCCTCAAAGTCTGCTGAGGTGAACTGTGGTCTGTTGTCCATTGTGATTGCATCTGGCACGTCCCAATGGGCGAAGAAGGAGGTGAGGAAATCGGTGACTACATCAGTGGTGACTAAGCCGGTGGGTAACACCTCGGGCCATTTTGAATGAAGGTCGTAGGCGACTAGCAGGAGACGTCGATGTACAGGGGTGCTGTGCAGCTTGCCGCATATGTTCAATTGGATGTGTTTCCACGGGACCAGTGGATATGGCAGTGGTTGCAGGGGCGGGGGTGGTGGCACCCCAGTTTTTCCGCTGGCCAGGCAAGGCATACAATCTTTCACCATGATCACTACGTCTTTGTCAATTCCTGGCCACCAGACCAAGTCCTTACATTGTTGTTTGACTCTGACGACGCCCAGGTGGCCCTCGTCTACCATGGTCAGGATGCAACCTTTTAGTGCTTCTGAAATCACCGTTCAGTGCCCTCTTGCCACACAGACATCATTCCAGCATGACAAATCGTCTCTGACCCTGTAGAATGGTGCCCGTTCTCCTGATACGTTTGCAGGCCAGCCCTCGCGGATAAAGGTGTGCAGCTGGGTCAGTGTCAGATCCTGTTCTGATGCCGCCCAGAGCCCTTGCAGGGAGACAGCATTTGGAGTGGCCCATGCAACATGTGCATCAGCTCCGGCTTCAGGGGGTCTCAGTCACCATTCGGAGTGAGGTTCGGTGTGGCCCGGGACAAAAGATCCGCCACTATGTTTTCTCTACCCGGCGTGAACTGGGGGGTAAAGTTGTATGCTTGCAGTCTTTCTGTCCACCTGTAGATGCGCAGAGGTTTGTGCCCCAACCCCGATGTTTCCAGCTGCGCCTTGAGGGCCCTATGATCTGTCCGCAGTGTGAAGTGTCGTCCATACAGGTACATGTGTGAGCATTCGCACACCCAAAGCGTATGCCAGTGCTTCCCTCTCCCTCACTGAGTATTTCTGCTCAGTCGAAGTGAGTGACCTCGAGGTGAATGCCACTTGACGCTCAGTCTCCCCTTGGAGTTGTGATAGGATGGCTCCTACTGCTGTGTTAGAAGTGTCGCACGTCACAAACGTGGGGCTCTGTAGGTCGAAGTGGGTGAGTACAGGTGGAGAGGTGAGCTGTGTCTTCAATTTGCTGACAGCGGCTGAACATGCCGGGGTCCACACCCAGGGTGCATCCTACTTCAGGAGGGCGTGCAGTGGCCCTATGGTCTCTGAGTAGCAGACAGTGAAGCGTCCATAAAAGTTTGCCATGTCTAAAAAGGATGAGAGTTGTGCAGGGCATGATGGTTTGGGTAGCTGTAGTACCGTCTCGACGTTTGAGTGCAGGGGGCTCAGGCCCTCCGTGGTCAGACAGAACCCCACAAACTCGTTGGCTGTTGTTCTGAAGATGCACTTCTTCCCATTGTGTGAGACCGTGTTTCGCTAGCACCTTCATTACTTTATCAAGGCGAGCATCATGGGAAGCCACTGTTACACCGTGCACCACGATGTCATCCAGGTACACCACAACTCCTGGGAGGCCGGCGAAGATGGTAGCCATGATCTTTTAGAAGCAGTTCAGAGTGGAACTGAGGCCAAAAGGCATGTGGATGTACCTGAACACTCCCATATGGGTGATAAAAGCTGTTAGGTTGCAGCTGTCAGGATGGAGGGGAACCTGCAGGTAGCCTTGGCGAAGGTCCAGTTTGGAGAAAACTTTTGAACCGTTGAACACTGCCATCAGTTCCTCCGTCGTGGGCAGAGGGTATTTGTCTGGAATTACCGCCTTGTTCACCATTTGGAGGTCGATGCATGGTCGTAGGCCACCCGACTTCTTCTTTGCCATGACCAAGTTGGAGATCCAGGGGGAAGCGTTGACCCATTCAGTGATGCCGGCATCCAAGAGTTTCTACAGCCCCACCATGATGTTGTCCCACAGTGCGAGGGGGAGTCGGCAGAAAGGCTGAATCATTGGTGACACCATCGGATCAATGAGCGGTCAGTGATTGAAGGAGGTGACACATCCCAGTCCCGCAAAGAGCGTTGGCCAACGGTGTTGCCAGGGTGAGGAGCCTGTCAGAATGGTAGCGCCCACTGGGTCGGTGATGGAGAAACCCAGCTCACTGATCAAGTCGATGCCCAATAAGTCAGCCCCCTGGCATGTTACTCGGGAAGTGAACGACGGAATGGTTTTAGGGCCGCAACGTACCAAAAAGGTGACCATTCCCACCATGCCAATTTTGACGTGTCCATAGCCAAATAAGTCGTCTGCCTTCGCTGTGATGGCTTTCCGGGGAAACAGTTTCCTGACTGTGGCCATGCTCAGAGGGGACCTCGAGGCTGCCGTGTCCAACAGCAGTGGCACGTTGACGCCGTCCAGCTGTATTGTGCACCATTTGAACGGCCAGTTCTTGGCGCCGACTGTGTGGACAGTGGCTGGGCCTGACGGGTGGGCCATTGGATTTGCGGGTGTTGAGCAGCAGACTTTGGAAAAGTGGTTGGCCTTTTTACAGCAGTAGCTTTTCAGCCCCCTGGCTGGGCAGGCAGGTGAATGAGTTTGGTGTCTGGATGAACCACACTCATTGTAGGGCGGGCACTCACCCATGTTAGCCCGTTTCCTACCCGGCTTCTTCCAGTTGTAGTGGGGAGATGTGGGGACGGAGCGCCGGGTGGCGGTGGTGATGGCCTGTGCTTGTGGAGCCAGGCGAGGGGCCTGTTGGCTAGGCACTACTAGCTTTCTCGATAGCTGGGTGGCCATTTCCATTTTGGACGCCATCCTCACCACCTCGTCAATCTTTAGGCCATCCCTTGCCAGTATCAAGTCATCACACAGCCACTCGTTGTTAGCATTCTCTGCTAGCTTTACACATATTAGCTCTTTCGCTAAGTGGCCAAAGGCACCTGTACTCGCCAGGAACTGAAGCTCGGTGGCAAACTGAAGGGTCGTCTCGTTCGCACGCTGACAGCGTCAGTTGAAAACTATTCTTCACGCCATTAAACTGCATGTGTCAGCAAAATACCTGCCCATTACAGCCACACAGTCCTTGTATGTTCTCGCCGGGCCTAGGGAGTGAAACACATGCTGACCCTTGGCGCTGAGACTGTGGATTAGCATCCTCTTTAGCCTTTTGTTGCTAGCGTCGTTCAGCCCGGCAGCATTGATAAAGGTTTTGAATCCTTCCAGCCAATGGGGCCAAGGGATCGGTGGCTTACCTGGGAGGGCGAGGAACAGTTGCACGAGTCGCATCATAGTAGGTTTTACCCTCGTCTCCATTGATATATCTGAAATAACTCACTGAGAGTGGACGTGAGCCAAACACACACTTTATTATTCTCACACCAAATTATATACAGATGGGTGGTGCCGCCCCACGCCACAGCCAGTTTGCCACGTGATGATATCACCTATGGCAAGCCACCACGTCCAAACATCACAAGTACAGTATGTCAAATCCAGCATAAATCTCCATCTCTTCAGCACAGAGGAGATTTATGTTCTTTCAAGGCAGGTCAGTACTCCACACATTACAGTACGATTTCTCCATTAAAACACCTTGAGAACATTTGAATCTTTGGAAAGCATATTGACAAATGTTATGGAATCCAATGTATTTTCTCTCTTCCGTGCAGCTGTCTCTCAATTTCTCTCTTTTGACTTAAACATCATTTTCTCTCTCTGCTGTAAAGGAGCCAACTGTTGCTTTCATGGAACTGATTGGTTGTTGCTGTTCAGTCACAAATTCACGCCCACCTCCCTCCACAGCTTCCAAAAGCACGGACCAAAGAGATGTGGAGCAAACAGCAGACAGTGTTATACCTAAAAGTTCATAGGTATACACATTTAAATAGTTTTAGGGAAATTTTGATATATTTAAGACAAATATAAAAAATAATATTAGTTGATCTGATTTATCCTTAACTTTGTCCTCTGTCTCTGCTGTGTATAGAAGCTAATGGTACCAGTTCCCATAAAGACTGCAAGATACCCATTCACCATCAAGAATGGACAGACTGACCCAATAGAGACTGATTTCTGTCACTTCAAGCTGTGTTTTAGCTTGTGCTGGAGCAGTGTATCAGATGCTCTTGAGGCTCTGACGAAGCTCCTCAGGGACTATGCTATCCCAGTTGCTAAAGTGAGTGGTGAACATCTTGTGAAGTTCAGTCATAGTTGGGGTGCTAGTTGGAGGAATGTTCCTCAGAAGACCTCTGTCTTGTCAGTACTTGAAAACTGGGAAGAAGTATTAGGATTGGTCTTACAGGCAGGTCAATGCTACAAAGGAGAGGGGAGTACTGAGGCAGCTGCCATCCGCATCCAGTCCTGCTGGAAAGGCCATGTTACTCGGACAGCCTACCTGTGTTGCTGTCAGCGCAAGTGGGCAGCAGGCACCATTGCTATCTCATAGCTGATGCATGCTCAGCTTTGTTGTGTGAGGAAGGTCCTGCAGGCTTGACGTTTTAGTCAACTGGAGAATATTCGCAACAGAGCACAGGTGATATATCGACATCCTTTTCTATTTCTTTCTTTCACTCTTGATTAATATTGCTGTGGCACCTTTTCAGAATTAACGACATCATATTTCTTCATTTCTAAATCCATTTGACTATATAATTATAATTATATGATAACCTTTAAAGGAAGGCGTGTCATAATAGAGATGGTTTAAAATCCTCTTTATTAAGATGTATTTTGGTTATTCACTGAATGATGAAACTGGAGACTTTTGCTACAAGTATTATTTGTGATACCAAATTCTTAAGAACACTGATCAAATAAGCAACCTCCAAGTTTAATAGGCTATAGACAAATAAATCTGCACAGCCCAAACATTCATGATCGGCTTATAATGAAACAGCAATAATCTTGTTTTCAGTGATAAACATAAAAAAAAGATTGCATATTCTTTACTTCTGAATTTTCAAATGAAGGATGAACACGGTTATTTCAAGAGAAAAACACAATTATTCTGAGCAGGAAGTGTAGATATTAAGGTGGGTTGATGTGTTGGTATGAAGTTTTTAAATTAATGAAGTTACATAATGTAAAACTGGTAATAGAGTGGAACCTGTGCAGAATTACCCAAACTCTTTTATTTTAATGCACTTAGGTCTCACTTTATAATCACCTAGATAATAATATTCAAGGTTTAATTTGTTGAGTTTGAAAGATTGTTTTACTAAATTACTGTTTTTGCAACTTTTGACACTCAGTATGTCAAAATATTTTATCTTGTCTCAGTTATGGCAGAATATACAATAAATAATACATTCTTAGAAAGAGGCAAATAAGCAGCACAATCCCTAAACTGCTTTAATCCTCCTCATATTCACTGTGCATGTCCTGTTTGTGCCGATATGTGGCTGACCACCTTTTAGGGCCCTGGCGTAATATTAATTAGCGCCTTACTAGTTGGTTTCATTTAAGCATTGTTGTTTTTCCCGTGTACACGTGCACTAAATGTATGTTCATCCTCTTTAAACATGCATGCCCCGTTAATTAAGCCTGCTAATCTTCCCATGGCAGTAGCATCATGTACGCTTTTGATTGAATTAATTGTTAGAGGATGTTTCTAAAGTGAACGCTTAATTTAATTATGGTGGTATTTTATGCTTGGTTTGTTTCGGCGAGCCCAGAGAGAGACTGGCTCGATGTGTCTGAACTATGCGGTGTGATGATTTGTGTGTGTGTGTGTGTGTGTGTGTGTGTGTGTGTGCGCGTGTCCCCGATCACTCCTTCTCTCCATCCGCAGCATCTGGCAGCCAACTGGAAACACATCCAGTCGTCCAAGAGGACCATTATCCACATCCGTTCATTAGGTAGCTTTCGGTGCCTGGCGCGCACACGCACACCGTCGCGCATGTGATCTCGCGGCAGTCATCTGCGGCCTCGCCACTTCGCTGCCCCGGTCTGTGGCCCCAGCGCAGGCGCGCTGTCTCGTTCAAATGACTCCGCAGGAAAGCACTCGCAGGATGATGACAGTCCCCGTGCCAGGGAACGGAACAATTTTGTCTCAATCGCCATTTAATTTGCAGATTAAGCAAATGAAAAGCCATTATGTTGAATATTTACAAGCGGCACAGAGGTCTTATTTTATTGCTCTGCCAAAAAAAAAAAAAAAAGTGACACAAAAATGAAGGAAGCTGCTATGTTGTGTTGCTCGACATAGAGCACGGCATGATTGTTTCTTGTTCTAATTTCTCTACAGCGCTCACATTTAGACTGTAATCAGGCATGTGCATTGTAAATCATTGAGCGATTGTCTGAAATTATTAAGGCTAATTACGAGCAGATGGAATGCTTTATTTGCACTTGGGGTGACTA
Source organism: Pholidichthys leucotaenia (assembly GCA_020510985.1). Taxonomy (NCBI): domain Eukaryota; kingdom Metazoa; phylum Chordata; class Actinopteri; order Cichliformes; family Pholidichthyidae; genus Pholidichthys; species Pholidichthys leucotaenia. The sequence goes on along the minus strand of CM035840.1, from coordinate 89,537,801 downwards.
CAGAGAGTGCTGTGTGAGCAAGGATAATTAGAAAGTTGAACCCCATTGTTGTTAATTAGCATGAATCCAATCATTTAATTACCTTGATTCAGCTGAGGATTCTCTCTCAGGCAGAAATCCAGACATACATAGGCTAAAGTCCTGGAGGTATCACAGAATGTAGTTCAGTGGTGGCTGGACATGGTGCAGCATGACTCCCAGCACATGACAGGCACTGCACCTGCTAGTTATTAAACTAAATTAATCTTCAGATTGTGCTGCAGTGTGATTAGACTGAAGTCCCTTACCACCAAGTGCAGTGACACACACATTTGAAGGTAGCTTTACAGAGCTGCAGATTTTGGTGTGATGTTTTTTGATGGCCTCACCCTGACAGGATACTCTCGGTCCCAGCGACTGAACTTGAGGGGATTAGACATCCTTCAGAACATCCAAACAGGCAGGCCGTGTGAAATCAGCAGTAGAAACTTCTAAACGGATTATACTTCACAGTGCGCTTGCTGCAATTTATTGTAAAGCTCTTTGTTTTTTCTGTGGATGAAAATGTGGCGGTGATCTACATATGTCCTCAGCATCTGGGAGACAACATCTTGGATTATTACAGCAGCCTCCTGAAGTGTGATGGAGCTACAGATGGAGCCAATGCCAGCCTCACTCAGGCCTCCTACATGAGACGCTTTATCATCCTCACACCTGAGGCTGTAGATTATTTCCCGGTAAAATTGGCCACACTGTGTAATTTCTTTGCAAACTTTCAAGTGCTAACATGATTTCTAACATCCAGTAAAATGTAAGGTTGTAAAGAAAGCTGTCGTATTATGTAAATTGCTCACCCATGTGTAGTTTGTGAATTTCCCTCTAGAGGGTACCAGAGGAGGCTGTTGTTGGAGAGCTATGCTCCTTCTTGAGTTTAATATTTTCCCATCCTTTTATCTACATTTTAACTAACCCTCAGCTATTTTGAAGTAAACCTGCAAGAGATTTATTAAGATAAATTGAATTAAATAGCTATAATTATTTGTCAAAGTGGTATTCAATAGATGATCGAATTCTGTATTAGTTGGCTTAATTAACCATGTGTTTTTTGTTGTTGTTGCAGTTTTGGGATTGTTTTGAGTGTGTCAGTGTGTTTTTCACATTCAGTAGTCCTATCTGTCTTTTTAAAATCCCTTTGTCCTTGATCAGATGTGGAACATGAAATGGTCTTCTTCATTCTTTTTTAAAAAATTGATTTTCCTGCTGTTTTGTTGTTAAACTGTGCCAGACGTGTTGCTGAGATGAATCACTGCTACCCGTGGCTGCCAGCGCATTCTGCCAGTGACAGAAGGGATAATTCCATGTGGATCAAATAAATACAGATGTGAAGTAATTAGTTCTATTCCCAAGGAGCTCATTGGTAGCACACATTAAAGATGTGAAAGATAGGGGAAGTCTCCCACAGGTAGCTTTTATCAATTCAACCTGCTAGAATACAGGAGAGGTCAAAAACCTGCTGGCTATTTCAGTAATAGGTTTATTGTGTGTACACAGTGATAAATCAGGTCAAGAAACAACCCTTGGAAGTGACGCAGAGAAAGCTTCCCTCTCAATGTAATCTTTCTCGCCTCTTTTCTTGTAGACCCATAACATGTGCCTGTCCACACTGCTGAAATACAGTGCTCGCACCCTGAAGTGCATCAGAAACCTGATCCAGGGGTAGCGGGACTATATTGTGGGTGGAGTGGCCCATGTGGATGACTTAGCAGTGGCTGATGAGTTGGGTGTGCCAATCCTGGGTCCCGAACCAGCTGTTGCACAACTTCACGGCAGCAAGTCTGGAGGGAGGAGGCTCTCTGCTGAGGCAGAAGTCAATGTACCACCTGGTCAAGGAGACATCTACTCACAAAATCAGGTCAGACTCACACAGCAGAATTGTATGACTAAACTTTTGTTTTTTGTTTGTTATATTTATGTTTTTCCTTTCTTTGTTAAGTTTCATGAAATTCTGGCAGAGCTCATGACTCAAAATATGGATGTGCAGCGCTGCCTGTTCAAAATCGACTCCCAAGTATGGTGGCCGTGGTACAGCATACTGTGACACGTGCCATCTCTTGGCCCTTTTCCACTAGCACCTGTTTGGCCCGGTACAGCACGGTTCAGTTCAGTTCATTTCGGTCCGCTTGTGTTTCCATTACACCAGAGTACCGCTTGATGTGGGTGGGATTTGTTACAGAGAGGTGGCGCAACCCTCCCATTATGTAAAACAAGCGACCCAGGCAAAATACAAGATGGCAGGATACGAGGCGACTGCGGTCTCTGGCATTTTTTTGCCAGAGTAAAGGCAAAAGAGGAGAGCAGAAGGCTATAGGCAGCGAGACGACACACTCTGGAAAAGTACTGGAGCGTTTAGGAAACTATATAGAGCAGTATAAAGCGGAAGACATGAGGATACGAACTACATCACATATGGAGGTAAGCTAATGATTGTGAATGCTACTTTGCTTTAAGTCCGCCGTACTACATTGTAATGTCGGCAAGCTATCGCTATTAGGTGCTAAAATATGTATTCTCTGTGTGTGTTTCAGATGGCTCTCTTGTGGCAAAATTATCTCTTCAAACCGTGGGTCTGGGCGTTCAACACAGGCTCCCAGTGATGTCACCTTGGCTTCACAAGCGTGCAGTGGTTACAGAACTTCAGAATGTCTGTAGAAATGTTTAGCTTCCTGTGCAACAAATTGCTCTAATCTGTGTGTAAATCACGGAGAGACTGTTGAGACATCATGGGATGTACCTGCTCCAGCCAGTGGTATTTTGACAAAAAGTGATCAGCTGCCAAAACTTGATCGCCAGGTGCCATATTGTAGTTATGGGGTTATATTAGCCAAAAAATATATATTTCAACAGGTAAACAGTACTGAGTTAGGTATAATAAGATATATTTAACAATTATGATGCATTTTAAGCCAAAACAAACTGGATCTAGGAATATAAAGCAATTAAAATAATGCAGTCACAAGGTTACATGGAGAAATACATGGATTAACTGGATATATATCATACTGAGTATTGCTGACTACATGTAGATACTGTATAAATATAGTATATTCTCTGCATCAACAGTGAACTGTACATGTATTCATTTAGTATGGCACTAGGAATTTTGACAATAAAGCTTTGTACTTTTTGCAGATGTGTCTCTTTTGTTTTATGTGTGAAGGTTCCCACCAAGTGACAGAAATTAAATACTAAAAGATTGGAAAAGCTGTCTAAGAACAATCCAGCAGTTTGAGAAATCACTTTTGGTTTGGTGTAAGTCTGTCAACAGAATTATGAACCATAAAGCAGTTTGTGTTAAAATGTTAAATCCCATTAAACCGTAACTAAGGGGTGTCCAATCATGTGCCATGGAGGGCCAAGACCCTGCAGGTTCTCTCTTCTGCCCCATTATTAGGAAATCCAGATGCTAGCATGGCCCAGAATTCCTCCATATACTTGGTACTATCACTAAAGTGTTCAGTGTCTTCTGCACTGGCACATCCAACAATACAGTCTTCAGTAAATAAAATAATTGTTTTTGGTTACTTTTTCTTTAAAATGAGCCTTTATTTTCAAAGTCATTGATAAATGGTTTGTACTGTTGACTCTTTTCCCACCGGTGTCTTAACAGGCAAAATAGAAAATCATGATGCAAACACATAAGTCACTAAATTGTTTATTACAATCAGCAGCAAATTCCAGATTATTCAGAATGTGCAAAATTCAAACTGTAAAAAAAAAAAAAAAAATAGAATGGGTCACACGCGCTGGCCATGCTGCCTCACTGAGAAGCAACTGGATGCGTCGCTCAAGCTGGACCCGGTTCAGCAGCTCTTCAACCTGCATCTCTGTAAATAGTGAGGCAAGGTCCGGTTTAGGGGGTATCGTCTGACTCTTGCCTAGACGAAAAGACAGAAATGGGTGGTAGTTAATTAAAGCAAGTTTAAAACATATTTGGGAAATACACTTGTTGCTGAAAGCCAGTGGTGGAATGTGACAAAAAAGTACTTTGTTGTTGTATTTAACCACAACTTTCATGTAGCTGTGCTTCAGTAAAGTAGATTTTACAAGGGCTGGGTTATCTTTAAAATCATTTGCTTTTACTGTAACCTCAGCAATCAGAATGAGTTAATACATTCAGTTGAATGGAATATAGTACTTTAACTGATTGTGTGCATCACTGAGTATGGAGTCGCTCAGTCAAAATATGTCATTTTTATCATTAAAAGTTTAGCCACCGCTGTGTCGCCCTGGCTTCAAGTGTGGGCGGTGTTTTGTACTTGTATTGCTAAAATATAAAAGGAAGCACAAATATTTGTAATGTGTCTTGTTATTATAGTACTGCATGAGTTTACTGACGATAGACTATAAACTACACATATAAACTAAATTCTAATGGTGACTGAACAACTCCCATTCCCCAAAGTGCAAGATACACTATTATGAATATACTGTAAGTCACAAAGGATCACACAAGTGATCTGATAAAAATAAACAAACAAGCGGTTTATTTTACAGTGGCTAATATTGGATGTGCCATTCACTTTCAGTTATTCTGTAATTAATATTCAACAATCAAATAAATCTCAGTTCAGTCCCTTTCATATTAAGTGGAAACTGTGCTACTTTAATTTTGGCACTTTACCTATACTTTAACTTAAAAAGCAAAGGATTTGAGTACTTTGTCCACCACTACTAAAAAAATAACGGGATGTGCAACTTACCACTCATAACAGCTAAACGTTGCCAGTGTCACAGCAGATGCTGGTCGCACTCGAGAACGAAAATTCACACAACTTAAGTGCATGCACAGCACGAAAGTGCAACATGTAAAAAAGCCCACCTTTTTCACCAGGATTACAACTAGCTTATTTCATCAGATATTGTCTCAACAAGTGCAACATACAAGGAGAGCACGGAGTTAGTATTGACGGCTAACTAGCTAGCTCATTATCTGCACACAAGCGACGTTGTTCAAGATTCAAAGGCTTTATTATCATGTGCACAGTTAAGAAATGCTACATTTCCTGAGCAATGAAATTCTTACTTTGTTCTCTGAACGAATGCCAAGTTAAAAGGTACAGAAACAACAATTCTAATAAGGTCATGACACACAAACACAGTAACTCAATCCTAATACAAATAGATGCTAATAACACACACACCAACACACAGTTAGGCAGTAGAAGGATGAAACTGAAAATCTGCTGGATGACTAAAGTGATAGTGGTATATTGATATCAGAGATGATGTGAACCTGATATGGCATGAACCTATGTACAGTGTGCAAATAAGCATTGTGCAACCTGATGTGAACCTGAGATGGCATAGACTTATGTACAGTGTGCAAATGAGCATTGTGCAACAAGCAGTGTATAATTACAAATTATTTCCGTAACGATAGTACCAGTAGACTGTGCATGATAAGTAGCAGCAGAGATGATATGGACATCAGACAGGTGATACCATATCTACTGTACAGGTGAGCAGTGTGCAAATTTAGCAGCCGGGGTGTGAGTTCCTATATGCAAAGCTGTGTTACGGAGTTTTGGGAGTTGTTATCTGTTCAGGAGTCTGATGGCAGTGGGAAAGAAGGAATTCTTCAGTCTGGTTGTCCTGCATTTCACACTTCTGTACCTCCGGCCTGAGGGTAGAAGTGTGAACAGTCTGTGCTGGGGGTGTTGTCTGTTCAAAGTGAACTTTCCACTGCTTGGATAAATAACATAAAAGATGCATAATATCACATCATATCACATCACTCACCATCCTCTATATCCTATCCTAATATCACGGCTTTCAACTGCTGAAGTTGGGCGCTCCCACGGCCGTAAATTCATTTCGGGTGGCTCTGTCTAGTTCCCTCTGGATTCTCTCATCAGTCGAAAAGCACAGAAGACTCTGCTGGACCGCGGTGTTGATTTCTGTAGGTCTGAGTTCTGTGAAGCCATTCTATCGTCGTTGTTTATACTGATGCTTGCTTGGTGGCTCACAGATGAATCTTTGCAAGTGGCGGCTCAAGATTCTGTTCAGCCTCAAACATCGCTCTCATGACGTTACGCCCGGACCAATCAGTGGCCTGCAGTCTTTTTACGTCACATTTTCAAGTCGGTACGGCACGCATAGAACCACTCGGGAGCAGGTCCGAAAAATCAGGGCAGTAACCGTTACAATTCCCAATGGAAAAGCCTACAAAGTGTACCGAACTGAACAGGGCCAAACAGGTACTAGTGGAAAAGGGCCATTAGCTGCTACAGCTGGGCACTGCAGGATATCGTCGTCATGGTCCTCCTGAGCTATGGAACACAAAGTGAATTCAGGTACAGATGCAACTTGTATGGCGTCAAGTAACTGCTTAAAGCACAAAGTTTTATATTTTTCTTGAATTTGTTTGAGTTTGGAGTGTTTGCCTTTATTTTTCTGTTTTCTTATTCTTTTTGTCTAAATGTTTGTTTTTTAAACTTTATGTCTTGTTTTTATGTCTCCCTCAAAGCACTCGTTTTAGAAAAGTGCAACACAAATAAAGTTTATTGCAATTATTATTACACTCATACCCATAAGAAATTGGCTGTTTAAAAGTTAGCATGGAAACAACTAGATACTTCATAGATAAGATTACAGTAGCAGCTTGATATTAAAATAGAGAATGTATCCCTTGTTCAGATCAGGCACTTCTGCCACAGGAGGAAAAAAAAAGCATAGGTCGCACTCGGGTCAGCCTGATGCCATCACTTTGCTTGGAGTCACTCACAATTCTGGTCCCTGCAGTACAGCATTTTAACCATTGTTGTCAGGCCTCACAACATTAAATCAATAAATAAATGGTTTGTTTATACCCAAATCTATTATCCATTCTCAAGGCACACAAAACTAGGGTTGGTGTTTTAGGGACAACAGCGTATCTAATGAAACAACTGGACAACAATTAAACTCACCTGGCAGTGTCGGATTACTGTAGACACAATCTGGCCAACACAGCATCTCATGTGTATGAGGGGAGGCTGAAAAGTTCATAGGCTGACTAAGAAGGAGTTATGCTCGTAGGTGCTGCGCCACTAGTATTTGTGTCTCAGTGGCCGAGGAACAAGAGGGCAGAGCTGAGAGTGAGAGAGCTGTCAAGAGTATGGGTACAATAAACCACATTTGGTCAAATTTGACCACTGCATCATGGTCAGCCTAGGAACTTTTCAGCCCCCCCCCCCCATATTGTTTTAAATTATTGTGCAGGTTAAGAAAGTATTTTAGGTATTAACTTATTTTTCCCCTATGGTATTTTAAATTATTGCTAAAATGTATTCAACAAATTTTAATTGATTTCATAATTTGTTTTGGTGAGTTATATTTGTATAAAAAAGCTTTGAAAGTACATGCAAATACACAATTTACTGTACATTAAAATGCTCATTTACTGCTATTTTAACCATCATATAACTTTTCCCCTTTTGTTTATAACTCCCATTAAACTGATCTGAACCGATTTTTTTTTAACAATATGGTGCAAATGCGTTTAAAAATAAACTTTTTTCTTTCTCCTCAGAATATAAATTCTCATTTAAGCTTGGACATATTCAAAACAAATTAAATGTACTTAATCAATGGTAAACCATTCATTTACAACAGATGCAATCTGTACGCAGAGTCTGAGCCCTTGGCTCTAATTTCTCATATGCTTACAAAGTAGCCTTTGATTTTCTGTCATGTGTTAATTACCGTATTTTGCCATTTAACTGGGAGCTTTGTGCAAACTAATTACAGGCTAATGATTGTAGGGCTTGGAGCACAACAATTTTACTTTTTATTCCGTTTGAAAGAACAGCAGTCATCTCAAGCTTCTTACGGCTCACTCTGTTTTGTTCCTATTAGCTCATTGTTTGATTCATAGTGCAAGTGTGGTGTGGGGCTGTAATTGTTGTAGCTTCACTGCTGTTAATTATGGCAGAGAGTGGCTGAGCCACAGCCAAGGTCCATAATGGTGGCTGAAGCAGCACAGGAAAGTAAATGGGGTTCTTTTCACCAGCTGGGGTCCCATGGAGAGGGAAGAGTGCCGAGGCCCCCAGTGTAGGGCGACAGCCTCGGGGCTTTTGGGCCATATGGACACAACACTTTAAGTGGCCTTTATTCTACACCTTGCTCTTTTAATCAAAGCAAAGCCCACATCCTGTGCTCCTCACTGCATGATTTTATTGTTGACTCGTTAAAACACTGTTTTTCCATAATATGCATTAGCTCTTATCTGCTATAACAGAACAAAAAATACTAACATTCAGTTATTACATTTTGAGCTATCTACCACTCATTAATGGAACATTTCACTGAAGGGTAGTAGCACTGACTACAATAGTAATGAAACTTAGTGGAAAAGATAAATACTCAAATTGTTCAATATTGCAAACAATAAACATTTATTAAGTAAATACAAAAATAATAATAGTTTGATTAATTATTAATCAAGCAAGAAGGATCAAATTAAGCATTTTTATATTAATCCATAATTTAACTGTACCTCGCTAAGACTATCGTTTAACAATTAATAAGAAGGGAGTATTAAAGTCAGTATTATCAAATGTATTTTACATTTTAGTGAAATGTCCCATAATAATCACTCCAAAATGAGGGGGAGGTTAAAAAAAATATCATTTTGTTTGGTCTTCATACAAATTTATATTTTTTTAAGCACGGTTAATATTGTAGGGCTCAGTATGTTTTTTTTTAAGTCACAAAATTACCATGTGGTCATTCAGAATAATACCAACAATTAGATCCCTTCTGGCTATACGAAGGAAGGATAAAACGACACGACAGGAACGAGGGATCCACACTGTAGGAGCCTCTCCAAAGGTCCGGGGAAAATGTGTGTTTGTCTAAATGTTGTGAGCCCCAGAGCTCCCAGCACAATGTTTTAGCCCGTAGAAAGCCCCCAGGCCTCTTTTAGCATTTACACAGAGAGAGGTTAAAGACATGTAGATCTGCAGCCATGCAATGCCCAGAGGGGGCCATACACACACTTAAGCACTCACACAGCTTGCATATGGATCATTAGGCACAAGAGGGTAAAAATTACACCTAATAGCGTCAACAGATGGACTATTTCTTTTTGTCACGGTTTGTACAAACAGATCTTGAGCAACACCTTATTTAGGTTAAGTTTGTCAAAGAAATGGGTCATTTGATAATCACTACCACTGAAGAGCTTGAGGGACGCTTCATACAGATGTTCTCCGTCTAAATATTGTGCAGTCTGTGGGTGCATCAGGGAGCATAACTATTGAATGTTCTTTCTTAACATAATTAACATGACTTCAAGACATTATAAGCACATTTGACAAGTGTTTTCTTTATTTTAATAAAAGCAAAAAGAAAAAGGATGCCTTTTTTCTCAGTGTAACCTAATTCCTCAGCTTGTTATAACGTAGGTAGAACAATGTGCTTAAATAATCTGACTATATCTTCTTAGACCTATAGTTTTCAGCCGTTTCACTGTATAATGTAGAGATAAAGAGGCAGGACATCTGTTTTATTTATGACCAGATTGCTCAGTTTTATGTGGACACCAAGCAAAGGCTGAATCCTATCACAGGGTACTATATGCAGTTTAAATCCAAATAATTTATTGCGGAGAATACATCTCTTTCTTTTCTTCCTGTCCCGCTGTTCTGAGAACTGCATAGGCAAAGTCCTGGGGTGAGCTTGCTCTTCCGTTGAGAATGACAACCGTTCCCTTACACTTTTTGCCGCACCATTGTGTGCTTTATGGCTTGTACAGGGGGAACCACTGTGTAGCATTTGACCTCGCCTTTTACAGTACTTGAATATGATGATGGCTGTTACATGACTGGAATATCAACAGCATAATCTCCGGGCCTGTCTCCAGTGAAGCCAGACGGCAAATACTCAAAACAAAGTAACGCTCCAGATAGTACGAGGGAAGAACACAGTCATTTGTGTCTCCGTTCACTATTTAGTCATCTTTTAAACAGCTTTGTCATTTCTCGCATACATCGAGAAAAATATTCATACAGTCAACAATTAAAATATAATTCAACTATATATAATACAGGCATAATAAATAAAAGTTTAACCAGGAGCGGTGTACAGTAGTTGCTGAACTCTTTAAGGGGCACCTCAAACAAAAGTTAAAAATTAACAGTATAATCAAGTGTTATGACTAATACAGCTTTTCCTAGTTACAGAAACAAGAGTGATATCGATCCCAGTCGAGCACTGATTGATCCCCAGATAGATGGGTTTAGCTTAGGTATTCATCAGCTGGCCATCGGAGAGAGTTGTTATTGAGGGCAGGTGCTTCGAGGCTGTGAGTTAAAGCCATTAGACTCCTGAGGCCTTCTGATAATAGGCTGTCACTCACAGATGGACCCTCTTGCAGTATCAATCAGACACTTACACCAAAATTGAAGCAGCCACTAAAGGTCTCAAGGATAACAAGCAGTCACTAGAGTCATCCGGATAACACAAGGTGTTTCCAATAATGTAGAGGACACCTACAAAGCTTTAATAAAGGGACAAAAGAAAGCAACTCAAATCTATTTTGTGTTAAACTAATTAAAAAAATGCATAATGTCCTTAGATCTATTTCCAACTCAATTCAAGCATATGCCTAATGTATGCACTGGAATTTTCTGTCTGTAGGAGTCTGTATTCCTCAGATATTTAGATGAGATCCCAGAATGGCTGACCCATTATTCCCAGCCTGGTAAAACCTCCCACTATCCCAACTGGACCTGCTTTCTGAAGACCTTCCTCAGGCAAGGTCAGATACCGATTGTCATGCACTGTGTGCTATTCACTCAAAAATGCAGTCACTTGTAATATGCGTTCTGTGTGTCCTATCCTAATTCAATGATACTGCCTTTGTGAACTGAGAAATTAAGTAATTTTCAAGTCAGTTCCAGTGGTTGTTAAATAGCCGCTTAGAGAGTTCATGCATCATAGCCAGTGCTTTGTTGAGTTCAATGCATCCATTTGTCTGCTCTTCCTTAATTTTCAGGTGGAGTGGTGGAGGCCTACCTCTCTAACAGCAGATCTTCTACTAGAGCCTGGTGGAAGGGTGGCCACGCTTTCTTGTGGAGACAAGCTTGACGGCTCGTGTTGGCTGGACATTATGGGCTCCACTGTTCCTCAGACCTCCGTACACCCAGAGACCTTGCACGCTGTGTGCATCCATGTGAGACAGGCCTGTCTGCAGCGCCGCATAGTAGGTTACATCTCTGTGGACCTGGTTACCTTTCTGGACCGCACCACCATGGAACAGAAGGTGATGCACAGACGAAGAAGGAAAAAAGCCTTAGCACAGGGTGCCACGGCAGATAATACCTCGACTGTTAAAACACATGTGGTAAAAGCTCTCTATTTCACCACATGGGTGAAAAAGATCAATTTTTAGGCCGGATCAGGGATCCATCTAAACAGAGGGGTGCCTTCCTTACAGCTCCCCTGGGATCTAGAAAACAGACGAGGCAAACTGTGGGCACACAGACTAATGTGTCACAGGGCCACGTAATATACTGTCAGGTCCTATTGTGTCGATACACTGTTTCCACCATTTAAGGCCTGCCCTTTAACCTAACAATACAGAGAATTTTCCAGGCACCTATCTTTCAGACAATAGGTCATTCTAAAGTGATTTGGCAGCTTCAGGGGGATACCCTGTCAGTGTTTAACCCCAAGCTGGTTACCTGCAGTGGTTGACTGAAATGTTTTTTTATTTCTTTTATTGTAGCAAGACAGCGTGGATGCCTTATCTCATTTATCAGGATTAAGTTTTGTCGAAAGCTTCTTGATTTATGATATTTGAAATGGACTGGTTTATGATGGTTTAACCTCTGCTCCTGACATGTGGCTACATTGACTTCTTATTGATCCAGAGGTGTAGAATGAAATGCTTTGTTTATAATATGATCTGTAAAATGTCTTGAAGAAAGGACAAGAGCAAGTTTACAGGTTTAGAAAAAACACAAAAACAGGAAGGACACTGGGTTTTTTCATTAAAATCCCATTAGAAAGCAGTACAGCATTTGTCATGTAGCTTCTTATGATGGATCTGTTTCAGCATTGTGCAGAAAAAAATCAGCTAAAACTGTTTATTAAATTCATAATGGACTGTAAGCTTAGCACAGGGCAAACTTACCACTAGAGGGTAGTATTTTCTGGATTAGCTGTTAATGCAGGGTGGGAGCAAAGCAGTACTGCGACTTCTATATAAACTTGGACTGGACGTGGATTGGTATTCTTGATTTTTTTTTTATATATGAAAATAAACCTTGAAATGTTTTCATTAGAGATCTTTTACGTAAATTCTGTATTCCAGAAAGTTATAATCATTTTAAGATAAAATATCTCTCATGGTGGACTTCCGGTTATGGCTGCCACGTAGGACGGACGTGTCTCGCTCTGCTCTGCTCCTGGAAAAAAAAAAAAAAAATCGGCAAATAACTCTCTCATTTGGGACAGAACGTATCCCAGCATTTGGGCGAGGATATGTCGGCGAAGCCTAAGGCTGGAAAACCAGGAAAAGGAAAAAGCGAGCCGCCGAAACAGTCCAAATTAACGGACTTTCAGGTCTGTGACGCAGTAAACAAAACTCCATATATGGCGGAGGAGGCTGGCAACGCTGCGATATCTGCGGGGAATGGCGCAGATGCGCTGATGGCTGCCATGAGTTCAATGAGAGCGGACTTTTCCTCTAGATTTGATGGGATTATGACAGCGTTGGAAGGAATAAGAAAGGAATTGGGTGACTGTGTAGAACGAACGGCGCAGATGGAGCTCCGTCTCGCTAGTGCTGAAGATGACGTCACCCGTCTTCAATTAAAGGTGCGCACTTTGGAAAAAAAAAATAAATCTCTGGAAGATAATATTTTGGATTTGGAATCTCGGTCGAGACAGAATAATTTGAGGCTGGTGGGTCTTCCAGAGGAATCAGAAGGTCGGGACGTATGTTCCTTTCTGGAAAAGTGGATTCCGGAGGTGCTGGGCAGCGAGGAGTTGCAATCAGCAGTGGTTCTGGAAAAAGCACATCGTATTGGCCCACGGAGAGATAAGGGACCGCCGAGGACCTTAATTATGAAGTTTCTTAGCAACAGAGACAGGATGAAGATCTTCAACGCTGCACGAGCTAAAATAGGAGAGATTAAACACCAGGACCAGCAGGTGCGGTTCTACCCAGATTTGGCCACAGGAATCCAGCAATTGAGGAAGCAGTTTGATCCCGTACGTAAGGAGCTGCGCAACCTTGGGATTCGTCATGGTGTAATCTATCCTGCGAGACTGCTGACCACGTATGAGGGCAGAACCCACATCTTCAAGACCCCAGAGGAGGCGCAGGAGTTCATCAAAAAGATCAAAGAAGAAGAAGAGACTGGTGGGAGCTAAGCATGAACAAAATATAAGGTAGAATAATTAAGCATTTGCACAGGCATCTGACTGACTTGAAGTAAATAGTAAGTTTACAAAATATAGATTGTATTATATATTAAAAAAACAAAACAAAAACAAAACAAACAAACAAACAAAAAAACTATGATGTACAAAGTTGTTAAAAATTTTGGAGTTAAGTTGGAAAACTACAGAGGAGAGTTAATGTTACGTCATTAAAAGCAGTAGAGTTAGGGTGATTGGGAGGATGAAGAAGGAGTGGCTTAGGCTGTTCCCCGTGGGTGTGGAACGGTCGATGGCTATATCGGGAGACAGAATTTTTCTTTTGATTTTGGGGGGTTTGCCACAAGTGTGGGAAGGGGAAATTTGTTTGTGTGTAGTTTGTAGGATGAATGTTCAACCACTCATGTTTTTGCTTCTCTGTATGAGCATGTTTACACTGCAAGGTAATCCCAAACTCTCTATTGATCATGGACCAAAGTGTTAATCTTAATTTAACTTCATGGAATTGCAGAGGTCTACAAAATTTAAAAAAACTTAAACAAGTTATGAATAAAATAAAGGACATGGGTTCAAGAATTGTGTTTTTACAAGAAACTCATCTGATAGAGGAGGATGTTAAAAGAATTAGGAGTAGATGGCAGGGAAGTGTATTCACCTCTTCATTTTCATCCCGAGCCAGGGGAGTTATGACTCTCATACATAAATCAGTTCCTTTTCAAGTGAAAAATGTAATTGGAGACAAATTTGGAAGATATGTAATCATTCAAGGTTCTTTGCTATTAGAAAATATAAATCTTGTGAACTTATATGGTCCCAATATAGATGATCAGAAGTTCTTTGCTAATTTATTTCTCATCTTATCATCACTTACAGGGCAACATATAATAGCAGGGGATTTTAATTGTACATTGAATCCAGGTGTGGATAGATCAACAGGACTGGATTGTACGCACATTGGATGTAGGATGACTATTAATCATTTTATGAAAGAATTGAGATTGTTAGATATATGGAGAGAAATGAAACCACAAGTTAAAGCCTATTCTTGTTATTCCAGTACCTACAAGACATTCTCACGTATTGATTATTTTTTGATTTCCACAGAATTAAGGTCCAAGATTCAAAACTGCTTTTATGATAACATCGTGATCTCTGATCATGCACCCTGTTGTCTAATATATGTAGATAAAAAATTGACAAAGGAATCAGGTAGATGGCAATTTCAGCATAAATGGCTTCAGGATGAGGAATTTGTCAAGTATATAGAAAAACAGATAGACGAGTTCTTTGACATCAATACTACACAAACATCAGCATGTGTAAAGTGGGAGGCTTTCAAAGCTTTTATTAGGGGACATATTATTAGTTATACAGGATCAAAATCTAAGAAGACTCGAGAGGAGAGAGCTAAATTGGAACATAAAATAAAAAGTCTTCAGGAAAAAGTGTATGCAGGAAGTGACCCAAGGTTGGAGAATGAATTACTGATTTTGAGAGCTGAATACGACAAAAAATCAGCGAATAGAGCTGCCTCGAGTCTTCTAAGATTGAAACAATCTTTTTATGAACAAGGTGAAAAATCAGGAAAATTATTAGCATGGCAGATTAAACAATTGGAAATTAAAACACCAATTACCAGTATTATAAGTAATGGACAGGTAGTTATAGATCCTTTAGAAATTAATAGAGCCTTTAGAGATTACTATGAAAAATTATATGATACCAAAAATGAACCTGATTTAACAAAACTAAATGGGTTTTTGAACGAACTATCTATACCGTGTATACCAAATGAAAACAGGGAGATATTGGAGTCTAAAATTAGTCAAGAAGAAGTTGGGCTAGCCATTGATAATATGAAATCAGGAAAAAGTGCAGGACCAGATGGTCTTCCAGTTGACCTTTATAAAAAATTTAAGAATAAATTAATAAAACCTTTTTTGGAAATGGTTTTAGAAGCATTTCAAAATAATAATTTACCATCATACATAAATAATGCCTTAATTATACTGCTGCCAAAACCAGGTAAGCCCTCTAATAAATGTGAAAATATGAGACCAATAAGCCTATTAAACGCCGACCTTAAGATAATCTGTAAAATTTTAGCAAGACGAATACAAGAAATTTTACCAAATATTATTAATCGAGATCAGAATGGCTTTATAAAGGGTAGACAAGGCTTCCATAATGTAAGAAGACTATTTAATATTATTTATTTTAATAAAGAAGCACCGGATACAGCTCTCCTATCATTGGACGCCGAAAAGGCCTTTGATAGAGTTGAATGGCCCTTTCTTTTTGAAGTCCTACAAAGGTTTGGACTTGGAAATAATTTCATAAAATGGGTTCAAATAATATACAATAATGCTACAGCAGAAATCCTAACAAATAACAATATTTCAAAACCAATAAAAATCAATAGAGGATGTCGACAAGGCTGTCCACTTTCACCTTTACTGTTTACTATGGCAATTGAACCTTTAGCGATAGCGATACGTTTACATTCACAAATATATGGAATTAAAGTTGGACCAACAGAACATAAAATCTCCCTGTACGCCGATGATATAATTTTGTTTATGTCGAATCTAAAAAAATCAATTCCAACCTTGTTGAATTTAATAAAGAATTTTGGGGAAATATCAGGATATAAAATAAATAAAACTAAATCTTCAATATTAATGCTAAATGAGACCCAGAGAAATTACCCAGCCCCTGAGGCAAATCAATTCAATGTTGTAAATCAGTTTAAATATTTAGGAATCCAAATTATGCCTAAGCTAGAATCAGTCGCCAGCGTCAACTATGAAGCCTTAATGTCAGATATCAATGAGTTAACTCAGAGATGGATGTCACTACCAATGTCGATGATCGGGAGAATCAATATACTTAAAAGTAATATTTTACCTAAAATACTTTATTTATTTCAATACATTCCCTTATCACCACCTTTAGATCTATTCTCAAGAATAAAAAAAAAGTTAGTGGAATTTATATGGAACAACAGGAGGGCTAGATTACGTCTGTCTTTATTATATTTACCATTTGATCGTGGAGGTCTGAAATGTCCAAATTTTATGTTGTATTATTGGTCGGCACAACTGAGGTCTATGACATATTATTTTTCATCAAATGATCTCCCTCACTGGACTGAAATGGAATCATACAATTTACCTTTACCTCTTCCCATATTCATATACTCAGATTCGGCAAAAAAATTACAAAAACAAGTTAAAAATCCATTTGTAAAGCATATGATCAAAATATGGTGTGAAGCTAAAAACTATTTAAAAGAACCACAGTTATTGTCACAATTTAGTCCAATATGGGGTAATCAATATTTTAAACCAGGGAGAGCGGACGCTGTATTTAAAGTATGGAATTTAAAAGGGATACAAAAGATTCAGGATTTATATTTGCCATGTGCAGACAACATAATATCTTTTGAAGAGCTGAGGATCAAATTTAATCTCAATAGAACACATTTTTTTAAATATCTTCAACTTAGAAACTTTATTCGATCAAATCAAAATAAAGCTCTCACTCGACCTATTTATTCATCCTTGGAAAAAATGATGATGAAAGATAGTAAAAGAAAGGGTATTATTTCAGAGTTTTATAACTCATTGACACTATCTTCAAGTGAAAATTCACTGAAAAGATTAAACTACTGGAAAGAAGATCTGCAAATTGAAATTTCGGAGGAACAATGGGAATTGGCTTGTACAGAAGCTCAAACCAAATCAATAAATGCACGCCTTAAATTGATACATTTCAAATGGTTAATGCGGATGTATGTTACACCGGAGGAGTTAAATAGATATAACAAAAATATACCAGATACATGCACAAAATGCATGGAAAGTAAAGGAACCCTATTTCATTGTTTATGGGAATGTAGATTAATAAGAATGTTTTGGGAAGAGGTGAGGGTAACAATTGAAAAAATAATCTCAAAACAAATCATACTGAATCCTAAACTGTTTTTGTTGGGTCTGTACCCAGAAAAGCATAATTTTAATAAAAGTGAAAGAACATTCATAGACCTCAGTTTGCTTAATGCCAAAAAATGTATTGCACTATTATGGAAAAAGACTCATAGACCAGATGTGACTCAGTGGTTAAGACAGATGTTAACAAACCTTCCATTAGAAAGAATAACATATATACTGAAATCAAAGGAAATTGTGTTTGAGAATATATGGAGACCTTTTATTGATTATGTAAAAAATTTAAACATAACTCTTGAAGAAGAAGGTGAATGATGTGTGTGGACCTTGTAAATTCCAAACTGGTGAACATAATATGTATACTTATGTATTGGATTGTCTAGACTAAACAGAGGAGCATTGTTGAAGACTTGATTTTGTTGGTGGTTGTTGGTGTTTTTAGTGCATTTTTTTTTTTTTTGTAGTACTTTAGCGTTAGTGTTTGATTGTTTGTATCATGTTTGTTAAAAAAAAAAAAAAGGTTCAATAAAGATATTGTGGAAAAAAAAATATCTCTCATGGTATTTCTTTTATATTTTATATAATCAAATTAAAATGTAATTTCAGCAACAAAACTGTGATTTTTTTTTTTAAAGCAGAACGTGCTATTTCTACAAACATATCCAGGACAGGAGCTTCCCCTATTTTTCACCATTTAAAATTGGGAGGAAAAATGACAGTCCTAAAATTAATTTTCATCTTCAATGTTGACCCGAAAATGAAAGGGACCCACTGACAGCATAATTAAGAATAGACTATAAAACAGCATGTGCTTCAATAGAGGCAGGGACATTAATGACAGATTCTTAACCATCTCCCCGTGCACACACAAAGCTTAGACGGGGGGAAAGCCACATGGGCAAACCTGTCTGGATTTAAACATCAATTTAGATTCAGACCTGTTGCTAAAAGCTGCCTACTTTATTTGATGGGAAGAAGTGGGTCACATATGTTTGCCCTTGCAGTCTTTCCTCACATTGTGGAACAGTGGGGCCCCAGCTGCAGCATCGGGGGGCTTTTAATGAAAATGCAAGGGAATAGAAAACAGGTACAATCCAGGCTTACATTTCCCACAGCTTTGTTAAGAGCAACAATGGGATATGGGAGTATGAGTTTTAGTGAGTTGACTGAATGGCCGGGTGAAGTGTGTCCGTCTTTTAGGCCCAGGTATCAGCCTGATACAGAGACCTGGATCAACCCACTGGCTGCTACTTTGCCCCCGATGATGAAGCTGACTGAGTTGCAGTACACAGTGCTGAACTGTAGTTCAGTATGAATGTACACCATTTGTAATTGTTTTGGAAGAGAGATTTTTTTTGAAGCATTTCATACATATGCTAAAGCTCCTGAAATTTTAATGATTTGCTTTTGCAGTTTATAAGAAATAAGAAATGTCTTGTCCTTGGTGAAATTAGCCTAGGGTTTAATGTAAAATTAAGGGAAACTTATTTATTAGCATGGTCATTTTTGTGTGTTGTCATGGCACAAGCCATATCATTTAAAAATATATATTACTAAGTAATGTGATTGAATTAAAAATGGTTAGTTCGGCTTCTCAAATAGAAAACGTTGTTATAGATAAGTTGAATATGATTGTGAGGGGACAGCAAGACACTGGAAGATGATCCCCAGTTAAATGTTAGAATGTCTTTTTTATATATATTTCATTTGGGAAAAAAGTATTCAAGGAGTTTAAAATTGGGGATACAGTATACAAATGTGAATTTCTCAGCTGTTACCAATACCAGTCAGTGTTTAAAGTAACAATTTTACTCGTTCTTTATAATTTTGTTCAGTGTTTTTACATGGTTCCTGATCATGACAAACATCCATCCATCCATCCATTTTCTACCGCTTTCAAGAGGTCCGGGTCATGGAGCTAGTAGCTCAAGCAGAGAAGCCCAAACTTCCTCTCCCCGGCCGCCTGGTCCAGATCTTCAGAAAGGATACCAAGCTGTTCCCAGGCCAGCTGGGAGACATAGTTTCTCCAACGTGTCCTGTGTCTGCCCCAGGTTCTCCTCCCAGTTTGATGTGCCCGAAACACTTCAAGTGGGAGGCGTCCAGGAGGCATCCTGAGCCGATGCCGAAACACCTCAACTGGTTCCTTTCGATGTGGAGGAGCAGCGGTTCTACTCAGCCTGTCCCGGATGACTGAGCTCCTGACTCTGTCATGACCATAGGTGAGGGTAGGAACGTAGATTGACCGGTAAATCGACAGCTTTGTGTTAGAGCTCAGCTCCCTCTTCACCACAACAGACCGGTACAGCGTCCGCATCACTGCAGAGGCTGCTCCGATCCATCTGTCAATCTCTCTCTCCATTCTCCCCTCACTCGTGAATGAGAGCCCGAGGTACTTAAGTGCCTCCACTTGGGACAGGAGCTTGTCTCCAACCCAGAGAGGACAATCCACCTTTTTCCAGCTGAGGACCATGGACTCGGACTTGGAGCTGCTGACATGACAAACATAAACAACAAAACACACTTTCACTCATCTCTGCCTCACTTAGTTATTAACATTTATCATGTACAAAGTTACTGTGACGCAACAATTATTGGCTACTGGCATTTGAAGATGTTTATATCAGTCAACATGGCTAATCTCAGGCCGCACCCATTTGGATCACATCTGTTCATCCCTATTATTTCAGTTCATGTTTGGTCCCAGCGTTTAACTATTTATTTAACTTTACCATGAAAGAAAGTGAAGCCTTTAGATAATTACAGTGCGTGGTCAAATGTCCATGTGCTGGTGGAGATAAAGTACTCCGGTTACAGAAAGTGCAGGTTCAGACAGGCGGCAATTTGCATTCAGTGGCAGGAGCGTTTACTTTGACAAATAGGAACAGCTAAAGGAGGCAGCCGACTGCCACTTAGTTATTAACAACTCCTTCACTGATGATTTATTTGTCACTTTTGAAGAAAGGGCATAGCTATTAGGTTATTATTGGGGAAATTAGCCCTGTTTAAGCGGAAGGCTACGACCATACCTGACCCCTTAATATACTTATAATGATGCCATTTACCATACATATCTGAACTTTACTTCCTATCAGACCTGTGCTAAATAAGCTAGCCCGAGGCAGACTAAATCCAAACGGCCAGGGATGGATCTACTTTGTGCATACGTCACAGCTGAATTACCTAAATCTCTCAAACGCACTCCATTAACAGTGCCTTCCTTTTATTCCTCCTCTTAACGCAGAAAACACTATAAATATTAAGGGGTGCTGACTCTTCCCTTTATAAAGATTAGTGAGTAAAACATTTCGGTGTTCGCTTTTTTGTGAATAAATTGGAGTTATTAGGTTTATAGAGTCTGTTTTATCTGCTGTGACATGTGGTTCATGATGTCTTGTTTGCAGGTGTGGGCTCTTGATCTGGACATCACGTACAGTAGCCAACTGGCCATGACCCAGATGCTCGTGATGGTGACTGGAGGAATGCTGAATTGCCACACAGGCTGTTTAGAAGTGCCAATGCCGATCAGAGTTAAAGGCAGGGAGCAAGAGCTTGCAGCCAAGGTACCATCGTTTATTTGATTAAATTAACAGTTTTTATGCCCTCTTCTTAAACAAATAAATGTTTGAAATGTGCTCATATAAGCTGTATGCATTTATATTTTCTCCCCCAAACAAGACCATTTTGTCTTAAACAGGAAAGAAACCTCCTGGTTTTGAAGCAGAGACTTTAGAGAATATTCTTACACACTACAGTAATCACAAAGATAGATCAACGTTTCGCTCTTCATTATTGTTAAATACAACTAAATACTGTAATTACGCACCGAGCTCAATTGGTGTTTAGGTGCTGAATTCATTATCATTTTGATGGATGAGCCTAAATAATCAACACATTAATAATTCATACCGCTTTCATTATGCATGTGTATGCATGCTTGAACACCTCATCAACCTGGTGCCAGGCCTTAAACAATAGACTTCTTTTATTAGCAGTATGCCTGAGTTTACGCTTGTTGATCTGCGACTTGTATTATTTTATCAAACATTCATTTAGCTGGTGGCCCGGTGCTGCAGGACAGCAGTTGAGCCACTGCAGCGGTTAATGGCTTCAACTGTGGCCATCGTTAAGGACCTGCATATTACAAACACAATTAAATCCCTGTTGGACACTTTTATTGTTGTGTGAGGGCTGCACATCTGACAACTGCAAACACTCAACCTTCACTGAAACTTGTGGGCTTTCTGTTAAGCTCTCAGGGGCTTAGCCATGCTCTTTTTGTCTCCCAATGGTGGCGAAGAATCGGGAACATTTCTATCCTCTTAAGTAAGTAATCAACCTCTCTGGCGTTACTTATGACACTTCCAAGCTCAGAATCCCTCATGAAGATGCTTTTGGGTGTTTGAGTTGTCCTTTTGTGCATTCAGTAATGCACTGGTCTCAGACTGAAGGCAAAAATGTGCAGTCCCCACTCTATGGTTGACTTGATTGGTGTCATGCAATTAAGCTCATCTTGTGTTTGGCATGTCTTTCAAGCATTAATTGCACCTCCCTGCAGTTAATTAAGAAAGCCCAACAGTTTACCACAAGTGCCCCATGCTCATCATGTTCACTAATCGCACACAAACTGAGCAGTGACCCGAAGGACGTGCATGGGGGGCTCAAGTACAGTATATCTACACTACTCATTTCACCAGTGATGTGCACAGACATTTTGGGGGGACAGGTGCTCAACTGAAAAAAAAGGGCACTCATAAATGCCAAAAAAGTAAAGTAGCACAAGTTCTACTGTACTTACTTGGTATATCAGTTTTATTTTATTACTTATATACTCATGGAGATATTGGGAATTACTAGGAGGGATAGCATTAAAAATGAGTATATCAGCTCAGGTTGAGCAGTTTGGAGACAAAGTAAGAGAAGCAAGGCTGAGATGGTTTGGACATGTGCAGAGGAGGGCTAGTGGATATATTGGGCAAAGGATGTTGAAGATGGAGCTGCCAGGCAGGAGGAAAAGAGGAAGACCACAGAGAAGATTCATGGATGTAGTGAAGGAGGACATGGAGAGGGTTG
This sequence comes from Pholidichthys leucotaenia, assembly GCA_020510985.1. Lineage (NCBI taxonomy): Eukaryota > Metazoa > Chordata > Actinopteri > Cichliformes > Pholidichthyidae > Pholidichthys > Pholidichthys leucotaenia. The sequence continues at coordinate 89,515,374 of CM035840.1, read as the reverse complement.
GTGTTACAGAGGAAGTTATAAGGAATAGGGTGCGATGGAGGCAGATGATCTGCTGTGGCAACCCCTAAAGAGAGCAGCTGAAAGAAGAAGCAGCTACTCATGGAGATATTTAATACCCCAGACATTTTTTACAAAATTATAAACTCACACAGAGACCATGGTCTTCATTATTAATTATGTATTTACAGGACAAAAGGTCAACGACAAAATTGGGCACAAATACTATCTGTTCAAAATAAATAAATCTTTGAAGTCTGAAAAAGTTTTTCTTTCAACAAATACAATATTAAATCTCCATTCAAATAATTAAATCTTTGCAAAAAATTGAAAAGGTCATTTCCCTTTGTCAGCAAAATGATTCAAAATCCTCCCCTCTGTTCACCTGTCACCCTCCATCTCCATAAAGATTGCAAGGATAATTTATAGAGGACAACTTAATATATCATTGAAAGGTTAGGGGCAAATATACGTGAAAATTTGGCAAAAAATTGCAAATTTTATAGAAAAAAGTTGCAAATTTATGAGTATATTGTTGTAAATTCGTGTGAGGAAAATGTTTATTTCATTAATACATACATATTTCAGATAGACTAAAAGTAAAGATTAAAAGAAAGGAACAGAATAATAAAACAAAGGGGGAAAAAATCTAACAAGGTCAAATTAAACAATAACTCCTCTGATTATACAGTTCAACATAAGTTATCCGAAACGGGTGATGGCTGAAGCCGCAGCTTATATTGCCCACCCATATGCCATCCAAGAATTCAAAAGAAAAACAAAACAAGAGCGATTACAATTCAGAACAAAGCTAAGACAAAATGTGACAAAAAAAACAAAAAAAAACAAAACTAAGCAACAGCACAGCACAGATTGAATATGATAATTCTTATGTGATTTTACATGTCATTTTGTATATATGTTTGGAGTATTTCTTCCTTTAGTTTTTGTTTAAATTGTCCAAGCGTTGTACATGATTTTAATTCAGGTCCAAAAGCGTTCCACAATCTGACTCCTTGCACTGAGACACAGTGTTGCTTGGTGGTAGTTCTCACTGAAGGTTTTTGAAATATGCATGTTCCTCTGAAATGATATTGTTTCTCCCTTATTTGGAACAGCTTTTGGATATTTGCGGGCAGTGATAGATTCTTCACTTTAAACATTATTACTGCAGTTTTAAAGTCAGCCAGATCTTTCAACTTGAGAGCTTTTAATTTAAGAAAAAGTGGGTTTGTTGGTTCCCTGTAAGCAGCTTTGTTTATTATTCTAATAGCTCTCTTCTGAAGCATAAAGACCGGATATATGTTTGTTTTATGTGTATTTCCCCATACTTCAGAACAATATGTCATGTATGGGAGTATTAATGAATGATACAAAGTATATAGTGTGGGTTGATTCAGCAAATATTTCACTCTGTGTAGTATTGCGATTGATTTGGATATTTTACCTTTAATATAATTAATGTGTGACTTCCAACACAGTTTATTATCAATTATTACTCCAAGAAATTTAATTGAGCTGTAGTTCACACCTTCCTGTGCATCATCACAGAACCCACTTTGGGAAAGACCTTAAAAGGCACATTAGAAGGGAGACTGTAGGGCACCACATCTCATGTTCTTTATTCCACGTTTTTCTCTCTGCTGCAAAGGCACATCATTGTCTTCTTACTTGAAAGGGTATCAAAGATGCACCTGCAGGGAATCTCAGATCTGTCCCATATTGTAAAAGCACTTACTGTACAAGGTACCATTTCACATTTTCTCTAGTCTATTAAGAAACATCTCTACGTTCTAAAGCATACAGGGGCATCTTTTATAGCCTCACAATATAATATCCACTGGAAGGTTAGAATAAAACCTAACTAGACACACCATGTTTTCTCACCAGTATTAGTACCCTTAACAGCTCCCCTTTTCTCTGCTGGAAGGGCACCCCTTTGGACAGTCATGTTGGGGCAGCATCGAGGTCACTTCCTAACTGCATCTTTTTCCATTGGAAGGGCACCTTAATCATATTTTCACTATAAGGGTATCCATTTAGGCCATCATCCATTTTTTTTAACTCTATGGTACACCATAATCTATTAAATCTCCCTGCCGTTGTTGGTCATTGTCACTGGTGCATCTCGTGGTGGCAACCCCCGAACCAAGTGGTGGACACCAGTGGTGATGGCACCCATCAGGCTGAAGGAGTCCTATCGAGCTTGGGTGGCTTGTGGGACTCGCGAAGCAGCTGAGGTGTACTGATAGACCAAGCAGAGTGCAGCTCGGGTAGTTGCTGAAGTAAATACTCGGGTATGGAAGGAGTTCGGTGAGACCATGGAACAAGACTTTCAGTCAGCCTCACAGAGATTCTGGCAAGCTATCCGGTGATTCAGGAGAGGGGAGCAGCTCCCTGTCCACACTGTGTATGATGTGGGTGGAGTGCTGCTGATTTTGACTGGGGACATTGTTGATCAGTGGAAAGAATACTTCGAGGATCTCCTCCATCCCACTGAAACACCTTCCACAGAGGAAGCAGAGCTTGAGGACGAGAAAGATGACTTGCTCATCACAGGGGCTGAGGTCACCGAAGTGGTTAAAAATCTCTTCAGTGGCCAGGCCCCCGGGGTGGATGAGATTCACCCTGAGTACCTCAAGGCCCTGGATGTTGTAGGGCTGTCATGGTTGACACGCCTCTACAACAGTGCGTGGAGGTTGGGGACAGTGCCCTTGGCATGGCAAACTGGTGTGGTGGTTCCTCTTTTTAAGAAGGGTGACCGGAGGGTGTGTTCCAACTTTAGGGGGATCACACTTCTCAGCCTCCCTGGAAAAGTCTATGCCAGAGTACTGGAGAGGAGAGTCAGGCCATTGATCGAACCTCAGATTCAGGAGGAGCAATATGGTTTTTGTTCGGGCCGTGGCATATTGGACCAACTTTTTACCCTCTCAAAATCCTCGAGGGTTTGTGGGAGTTTGCCCAACCTGATACGGGGTATCAGGCTCGTTGTTATGAGCTATCTGGTCCCTATACGACCGTTGTAAGAGGTTGGTTCGTATTGCCAACACCCAATCGAGCTCGTTTCCAGTGAGAGTTGGACTCTGCCAGGGCTGCCCTTTGCCACCTATCTTGTTCATACAGATGGACAGGATATTTAGGCGCAGCCAAGAAACGGAGGGTGTCATATTGGGTGACCACAGGATCTCATCTCTGCTGTTTGCAGATGATGTTGTCCTGTTGGCTGCATCAAGCAATGACCTACAGACCTTACTGGGATGGTTTGCTACTGAGTATGAAGCATCTGGGATGAGAATCAGCACTTCCAAGTCCGAGTCCAAGGTCTTCAGCCAAAAAGGATGGATTGTCCTCTCTGGGTCAGGGACAAGCTCCTGCCCCAAGTGGATGAGCAAAGATGAGTGGGACAAAATTCCTCCATAGCGCTGTAAAAGACTCATTACCAGTTTTTGTAAACACTTGATTGCAGTTATTGCTGCTAAGGGTGGCCCAACCAGTTATTTGGTTTTGGGTGCAATCACTTTTTCACACAGGGCTATGTAGGTTTGGATTTTTTTCCCTTAATAATAAACACCTTCATTTAAAAATTTCATTTTGTATTTACTTGTGTTGTCTTTGTCTAATATTTAAATCTGTTTGATGATCTGAAACATTTAAGTGTGACAAACATACAAAAAAAGAAACAATTTTTCACACCACTGTATACACACACACACACACACTACTCACCAAAAGTTAGGGGTATCTGGCTTTCAGGTGAAATATGGAAAATGTAAAAAGTTCACTCTGCAGTGGTATATCATAAAAGTAGGGCATTTAAGTAGAAGCATGCAATGGTGATTTCCTCATCTCAAATAATTGAATCGGTGAATTCAAAAGGGGCCCAAGTCCCCTTTGAAAAAGTGTGGACTTGGGCCCTTTTGGAATTCACCGATTCAATTTATTGAAACAAAAGCCAACAACAGTGGTGGGTATACCACAACAAAAAAATGTCAATGTCTTAGCTTCTCATGTGCCCTTGAGCATCAATTACAGCTTGACAACGATGTTTCATGCTGTTCACAAGTCATCTTATTGTCTGCTGAGACATAGCATTCCACTCTTGTTGAAGGGTGGCCCTCAGGTCATTGAGGTTGTGGGGTGCAGGGTTATGAGCCTCTACACAGCGACTCAGCTGATCCCAAAGGTTTTCTATGTGATTCATGTCTGAAGAAAGTGTAGGGTACTCTATTTGAGGTACCCCAGCCTCCAGCAGCCATTCCCTAATGATGCAACGTTGGAGCATTGTTGTCCATGAAGATGAAATTAGACCTGTGTTGTTTATGCAGGGGCACAATGACTGAATTAATGATGTTATTCAGGTAGTATTGGCTTGTCACTGTACCACTGACAAGGTGTTGGGCAGTTCTGAATTGACCAGACACACCTGTCCAGACTGTAACACCACCACCACCAAAGGCTCATCTGGTATTGACAGTGGCTGATGCATAGTGCTCTCCTTGACGTCTCCAACATCATTGGTGGCCATCATTTCTGCTCAATGTGAATCGACTTTCATTACAGAAAAACACTGAGGCCCACTGGTCCCTTGTCCAGCGTAAATGCTCCCTTGCCCATGCAATACGATGACGCCTGTGCCTGATGGTGTGGTCAAGTACCCTTGCAGGCTGTCTAGCATGCAGACCATGCTGATGTAAATGGTTTCAAATGGTCTGACATGGCACTTGGGTGCCTCACTTTCCTTAAATATGCCTAGAGTTCAGTAGCATTCATCATCTGGTTCTGCAGGGCACTGTTTACAATGAAACGGTCATCAGCGTGGGATGTGGCCAAAGGACTTCCACTTCTGTGCCTTTCTATGACTCTTCCAGTCTCTCTGTGTCTCTGTTGCAACCTGCTGATGACATTCTGCGACACTCTAAGCTCAGTGGCCACTTCCCTATGAGAACAACCTGTTTGAAGCCTCACAATGGGAGGTACTGTCGATCAGTTGTTTTGTGGACAGTGGTGGCCTAATGTTTAGGGATGTGGACTGGTGAGTGGAGGGTTGCGGGTTCAATCCCTGGACCGGCAGGATCAGATCTGGGTGGGACAGATAACATGGCAGTGTTTGTCCCACCCTCCTTAACACAACTGTGGTGCCCTTGAGCAAGGCCCTTAACCCCAACTGCTCCAGTGGAGCTGCTCAGTGGCCACAGGTCAGTCTGGAGTTGTACTGGCCAGCTACCTGGTGTGAATGTGTAACTGAGTGAGTGTGAACAGGGCATCCTTGAAAAAGAGAGGTTGACCCCCACTGGAACTACCCTGTATAAATAAAGGTTAAATAAAATTGTGAGGTGTCGTCTTTGTCTCATGATGTCAAAATGTGAACAGCATGATGAAGAGGACTGTTTAAATACCAATTCTAATTAAACCAGAAAATTTATTGGGCAATTCATGGATCAAACACCTGTTGTGAATTTTGCTGTTAAGCACCTTGTTAGAGAACAGGAAGTTACACAAAAAGTATTGAAACATTGAACAGCTGTAAATGTGCATTCAAAAGGTTGGAGTAGGTCATATTAAGTTCACCTGTAAAAGCTGTAGTGCATTTTAGATGCATCCTGAAATTTCACCTGAAAGCCAAATATTTCTAACTTTTTGTGAGTAGTGTATTCAGTGGATATAAAAAGTCTACACACCCCTGTTCAAATGCCAGATTTTTGTGATGTAAAAAAATGAGACAAAGATAAATCATTTCCAAACTTTTTTCCACCATTAATGTGACCTATAACCTGTACAACCCAACTGAAACCAAACTGAAATCTTTTAAGAGGAAAAATAAGGAATAAAAAACTTACAATAACCTGTTTGCATAAATATGCACACCCTGTTATAAGTGGGGATGTGGTTGTGTTCAGAATTAACCAATCACATTCAAACTCATGTTAAATGGAAGTCAGCACATACCTGCCACCATTTAAAATGCCTCTGATTAACCCCAAATAAAGTTCAGCTGTCCTAGTAGATTTTTCCTGACATTTTTGTAGTCACATCTTACGGCACAAGCCATGGTCTGCAGAGACCTTCCAAAGCATCAGAGGGATCTCATTGTGTTCAAAGGCACCAGTCAGGAGAAGGGTACAAAAGAATTTCCAAGGCATTAAATATACCATGGAACACAGTGAAGACAGTCATCACCAAGTGGAGAAATATGGCACAACAGTGACATTACCGAGAACTGGACATCCCTCTGAAATTGATGAAAAGACGAGAAGAAAACTGGTCCGGGATGCTGCCAAGAGGCTGAGAGCAACATTGAAGGAGCTGCAGGAATTTCTGGAAAGTACTGTCTGTTTAGTACATGTGACAACAATCTCCTGTCTTCTTCATATGTCTGGGCTATGGGGTCGGGTGGCAAGACGCAAGCCTTACGAAGAAAACCATCCAAATCCTGCTACATTTTGCAAAAACACATTTGAAATCTCCCAAATGCATGTGGGAAAGTGTGTTATGGTCCACTGAAACCAAGGTTGAACTTTTTGGCCATAATTCCAAAAGGTGTATTTGGCACAAACACAACACTGCTCATCACTTAAAGAAGCTCAGCTGGAGCTGGGACCTTAGTCAAGCTGGAGGGAATTATGAACAGTTCCAAATACCAGTCAGTGTTGGCAGAAATCCTTCAGGCTTCTGCTAGAAAGCTAAAGATGAAGAGGAACTTCATCTTTCAGCACAACAATGACCCAAAGCACACATCCAAATCAAAAAAAGAATGGCTTCACCAGAAGAATATTAAGGTTTTGGAATGGCCCAGCCAGAGTCCAGACCTGAATCTGATTGAACATCTGTGGGGTGATCAGAAGAGAGCTGTGCAGAGGAGATGCCCTCACAATCTGCCAGATTTGGAGCATCTTTGCAAAGAAGAGTGGGCAAATATTGACCCATCAAGATGTGCCACGCTGACAGACTCCTACCCAAAAAGACTGAGTGCAAAAATAAAAGCCAAAGGTGCTGCAAAAAAGTATTAGTGTAAGGGTAACATCTTATGCAACCAGGTTATTGTAAGTTTTTTATTTTTTACTTTTCCCCTTAAAAGATTTCAGTTTGTTTTCAACTGGGTTGTACAGGTTATAGGTCATATTAATGGTGGAAAAATGTTTGAAATGATTTATGTTGGTCTTATTTTTTTACATCACAAAAACCTGGCATTTGAACAGCGGTGTGTAGACTGTATTTATCCACTATATATATATATATATATATATATATATACAGTTGTGAAAAAATTAGGACACCCTGTATAAGCCTTTGCGGGGTTTTTTAACACATTTGGACATATGGATATTTAATGGATATTTAATATCAATGTTAAAAATACTGGGACATTCATGTAATACAACTAAACAACTAAAAATGAATTAAAGGCCTATATCATGCTATTTTAAGCCTTTCAGAGTAAACTATATGCATGTATGTGATAGTATATTACCTTTGGTACACTGGAGAATGAATTTCTTAAGAAATATGAGTTATTTTCACGAGCTACTTTTCCAACCCGGAAGTAAGATGCCTTGATCTCTGAGGCTCCGCCTCTCCTTCTTGTGGCTGCCGCCCATTTCATGACGTAACCCCTGAGCCGGCTGCTGCAGCGTGTCGCTGGGTTCCGCCCACGAAAACAACATCTACAGTAAACTTTAGAAAAGATGGATGAGCATGTTGTGGAGCCTTACACTCTTGACCCAGAGTCCGATTGGGAATTTGAGGTGCACGAGATACCACAGCGACCTCGAAGACGTTTACAGGAAGTTTCTGACTGGTAAATGAAAAGCTAAGAGAAATGTCTTTCATAGTGTTGTATTTATTATAGAACTTTGTATAGTGATGCTGCTGTCCGTATTTGTAGGTGCTCATGTGGGAACTGCCAAACAATGCCAAACAGTGGCGGTCACAGACAAAAAGTTGCTGGATGGTTTGACGCGTGCTCCCGAAAATAAACTCCAACCATTTCTGATGAATAGGCTCTTCTTTGGGAAGGCTGAACAAACTCCTAAATCTCTCACAGCCAAAGACACATTTACGCCACTTAGAAGACATTGTCTTACGTAAAAAAGCAAACAGTTGTTGTCACTGAGCAGATTAGGTGCGAGAGGAACTACTTCTTCACAGCGTCAATGCTAAAGTGAAAGAGTTTTGCCGATCACCGCTCCGTTAGCTGCACGGAGAAAGTGGGTGTGTGCGTTAGGCTGGGGGCGGTGCTGGCAGCACAGGCACTTCCTGGAGTGGGTGGCTCACCCACGTTCATACGTATGAACGTGGGGACCCAATCATTATCAGGGACAGGGCGGAGCAGCAGCTTGGAGAGCAGGGTTGAGGAAGAATACTCAGAGATGCATGAATGGAGCAAAATACCACTTTGGGGGTGTTTTTGGTGAGGAATTAACATTATAACATGCTTAAAAGCTGAAAAAAGTTGATTTTGCATGATATAGGCCCTTTAAAGACTTTTTTTTCAAATTTTCTGTAAAATGTAATTCGAAACAAATAGTGAGGAATAGTGAGGGTGAAAGGCCAGACTAAGAACGATCCAACAGACTCTTATGATGAATGCTGGAACAAGGATTCAGTGTACCCCACCCGGTATGGGGTTACCGGGGCCCCACTCTGGAGCCAGGCCTGGGGGAAGGCTTGATGGCTAGCATCTGGTGGCCGGGTTTCTGCCCATGGGACTTGGCCAGGCTCAGCCCGAAGGAGTTATATGGGTCCACCCTCCAGTGGGCTCACCACCTGCAGGAGGGACCATGGGGGTCTGGTGCTATGTAGATCAGGTGGCGGTCCAAGGCGGAGACCTTGGCGGTCTGATCCCAAGCTTCCTAAACTGGCTTTTGGGACATGGAATGTCACCTCTCTGGTGGGGAAGGAGCCTGAGCTGGTGCATAAGGTTGAGAGATACCGGCTCGATATAGTCGGTCTCACCTCAACACACAGCTCCGGTTCCGGAACCAGTCACCTGGAGAGGGGCTGGAGCTTGGCTTACTGTGGAGTTGCCCCGGGCGATAGGCAATAAGCAGGGGTGGTATTCTTGTATCCCCCCCCCACACACACACACAAACACTTTGCTGCTTCTATATTGGAGTTTTCCCTGGTGGATAAAGGGTTGTTTCCCTGCACCTTCGGGTTGGGAAACGGGTCCTGACCATCATTTGTGCCCATGCACCAAATGATGTTTCAGAGTACCCACCCTTTTTGGAGTCTCTGACTGGGGTGCTGGAGAGTGCTTCTCCTGGAGACTCCATTGTCCTTCTGGGCAACTTCAATGCACACGTGGGCAACGACAGTGAAACCTGGAGGGGGGTGATTGGGAGGAACGGCCTGCCCGATCTGAACCTAAGTGGTGTTCAGTTATTGGACTTCTGTCCCAACCACAGTTGGTCCGTAACGAACACCATGTTCAAGTATAAGGGTGTCCATATATGCACCTGGTACCAGGACACCCTAGATCGCAGGTCGAAGATCGATTTTGTTATCGTGTCATCAGACCTGTGACCGTATGTCTTGGACACTTGGGTAAAGAGAGGTGCAGAGCTGTCAATTGATCACCACCTGGTGGTGCGCTAGATCCGATGGCAGGGGAGGATGCCATTCAGACCTGGTAGACCCAAACATATAGTGAGGGTGTGTTAGGAACATCTGGCTGAGGCCCCTGTCCAGGAGGTCTTCAACTCCCACCTCCAGAAGAACTTCAACCACATTCCGAGGGAGTCTGGAGACAGGAAGCCTGAATGGATCATGTTCTCCACCTCCATTGTTGAAGCGGCTTCCCAGAGCTGCAGCTGCAGGGTCGTCAGGGCATCTCGTGGTGGCAACCCCTGAACCAAGTGGAGGACACCAGTGGTAAGGGGGGCCATTAAGCTGAAGAAGTAGTCCTATCAAGCTTGTTTAGCTTGTGGGACTCCCAAAGCAGCTGAAGTGTAGGGGCAGAACCAAGCGGAGTGCAGCTCGGGTGGTTGCTGAAGCAAAAACTCGGGTATGGGAGGAGTTTGATGAGGCCATGAGGTATGGTGCGCATGGGGTGCTGCTGACTTTGACTGGGGATATCGTCGGGCGGTGGAAGGAATACTTCGAGGATCTCCTCAATCCCACTGACACACCTACCACAGAGGAAGCAGGGCTTGTGAACGATAGGGACGACTCGCCTATCACAGGGGCTGAGGTCGCCAAGGTGGTTAAAAATCTCTTTGGTGGCCGGGCCCCGGGGGTGGATGAGATTCACCATGAGTACTTCAAGGCCCTGAATGTTGTAGGGCTGTCGTGGTTGACACACCTCTGCAACATTGCATGGAGGTCGGGGGCAGTGCCTTTGGCATGGCAAACTGGGGTGGTGGTTCCTCTCTTCAAAAAAGGGGACTGGAGGGTGTGCTCCAACGTTAGAGGGATCACACTCCTCATCCTCCCTGAGAAGGTCTATGGCAAGGTACTGGAGAGGTGAATCTGGCCGTTGGTTGAACCTCGGATTCAGGAGGAGCAATGTGGTTTTTGTCCTGGCCGTGGCACATGGGACCAGCTCTTTACCCTCTCGAGAATCCTCGAGGGTTCATGGGAGTTTGCCCAACCAGTTTACATGTGTTTTGTGGACTTGGAGAAGGCATTCGACCGCGTCCCTCATGGTTTTTGTGGGGGGTGCTTTGGGAGTATGGGGTATCGGGCTTGTTGTTATGAGCTATTTGGTCTCTGTATGACCATTGTGAGAGTTTGGTTCGTGTACTGCCATCACTCGGTCGGACTCATTCCCATTGAGAGTTGGACACCGCCAGGACTGCCCTTTGTCACCAATCCTGTTCATAATTTTTGTGGACAGGATTTCTAGGCGCAGCCAGGGAATGGAGGGTGTCATGCTTGGCGACCACAGGATCTCACCTCTGTTGTTTGCAAATGATGTTGTCCTGCTGGCTTCATCCAGCAATGACCTACAGGTCTTACTGGGACGGTTTGCCACTGAGTCTGAAGCAGCTGGGATGAGAATTAGTACCTCCAAGTCCAAGTCCATTTTCTTCAGCCGTAAAAAGATGGATTGTCCTCTCCGGGTTGGGGACGGGCTCCTGCCCCAAGTGGAGGAGTTTAAGTATCCTGGGGTCTTATTCACGAGTGAGGGGAGAATGGAGCGAGAGATTGACAGACGGATCAGAGCAGCATCTGCAGTGATGTGGACGTTGTACCAGTCTGTTGTGGTGAAGAGGGAGCAAAGCTCTAAGGCAAAGCTGTCAATTTACCTGTCAATCTATGTTCCTACCCTCACCTATGGTCATGAGCTTTGGGTAATGACCGAAAGAATGTGATTGTGGATACAAGCTGCTGAAATGAGCTTTCTTCATCGGGTTGCTGGACTCACCCTCAGAGATAGGGTGAGGAGCTGAGTCATCCGGGAGAGGATCAAAGTAGAATCGCTGCTCCTCCACATTGAAAGGAGCCAGTTGAGGTGGTTTGGGCATCTGATCAGGATGCCTCCTGGACGCCTCCCACTTGAGGTGTTTTGGGCATGTCAAATGGGGAGGAGACCCCAGGGCAGACCCAGGACTCACTGGAGGGACTATGTCTCCCAGCTGGTCTGGGAACACCTTGGTATCCTTTCTGAAGAGCTGGAGCAGGTGGCCGGGGAGAGGGAAGTCTGGGCTTTTCTGCTTGAACTGCTGCCTCCACGACCCGGACCTCCAGAAAAGCGGTAAAAGATGGATGGATGGATGGAGGATGGATAGTGAGGAATAAATTAGGACACCCCCTATCTTTTTTAGGACACCCCCACATTCATTCCCACTTAAAATGGCTAAAATAAATGTAAAAAAAAATGCAAATAAAACAAAAACAAGGCTCGACATAGATATGTGAACATTTCTTAATAAAGAACTGAATATTTAAAGGGGTTTCCAAATTTTTTCACATGACTGTGTGTGTGTGTGTACCCACACACATAACATATTGTATAACATAATATACAACATACAATGGTGTGAAAAATGTTTGCCCCTTCCTGATTTCTCATTTTTTTGTATGTTTGTCACACTTAGATGTTTCAGATCATCAAACAAATTTAAATATTCAACAAAGATAACACAAGTAAATACAAAAGGCAGTTTTTGAATGAAGGTGTTTATTATTAAAGGTAAAAAAAATCAAAACCTACATGGCCCTGTGTGAAAAAGTGATTGCCCCTCCTGTCATGTGTGTGCATAAGTGTGCACACACACAAATGAATAAATGCAAGCCCAAGGTGCAGGTGAAGTTACGTGTTTTATTGACAAATGAAAAATAACATACAGTGTCCATGAAATTGTCCAAGGATGAATAATATGGAAAGATGACCGGCTGCAAACTCTATAGGCAAGCCCCCACGTGCTCCCAGAGCGGAACTGGCAGTGGAGAGAATAGGGCTGAAAATAATAGAAAGGAAGACTTACATAAATGTCGGAGCGGCACAGCTCTGGGAGAAACAACACTTAGCAGTCCAAGGAGAAACCATAGGTGAGCGAGCCTGATCATCCGAGGGAGACTGATGCCGACGCACTGATCATTTCCCCTGCCGCCCAGAAATACCCCTGGAGACTAATAAGCGGCAAGTGGAAAAAGGTGCGCGGCATCAGAGTGAGTGAATGAGTGTGCATGTGTGTGTATGTATGGAAACCCAGGTGATGGCAATATGCTGATAGGTACCTGGCAGAGAGAGGAGGGCTGTGGCTGAGGACTGACAGAGGAATCAGTAATGTGCCAGCTGGAAATGATAACAGCAATCAGAAGCTAGAGCCACAGGTCATGAAACGGGGCAGGAAACGACAGCCCCGTACATGACAGAGCTCCCCCCCAAGGGGTGGGCGCCAGACACCCACCGTACCATCAAAACAAAACAACCTGCCCCCCACCCCCGAACCCCTCACAACTAACCAGGGCGGGAGGTGGGGGAAACAGGTCAGGAGGGAATAACCCAATGGAAAAAACAATAATGCAACACAGAAAATTGCCCAACCCCAAGTAAGATTAACCCTCCTCAACCCAAGAGTCCCCAAGTTCTGGGAGCCAGCCAAAGTCCCAAGGCCCACGAACGGCAATAAGTTCAGGGGGGCCGGCCAAAGTCCCAGAGCCCACAAACGGTCATTAGTTCTGGGGGCCGGCCAAAGTCCCAGGGGCCATGAATGGTCATTAGTTCAGGTGGCTGGCCAAAGTCCCAAGGCCAGCAGGTGGCCTGCAGATGGCATCAGGCAGCCTGCCAGAGAAAAAGGGCCACCTGACCCATCAACCCAGTCCTTCAGGCGGCCGGCCCGCATAGTTGAGCCACCAGGACTGGATGGGTGATCGAGGAGGCGGCCTACCTACCAGGAAGCTTAAAGGTGGGTGGCCGGACCTGGGAAGGGAAATCCCGGCGGCTACTGGTGGCAGGACCTGGTGAACCATGGCGGAGCCTGGCAGAGGAGGAAGGGACACCCCGAGGACCTCTGGAAGGGAGGAAGAAACCTTAGTGTCCCCAACCTGGCCGGCTGCACCCTCGGTGGTCCTGGCTTGGGACTGGAGCTTGGCTGCACCCGCTGCGGGCCCAGGCTGGACCATGGCTGCAGCCGCGATGGTCCCGTCCTGGGATAATGTTGCACCAGGGGTGGCCCCTTCCTGGGACCTCATTGCTCCCATGGTGAGCCCCGACTGGACCTGCGTTGCACCCATGGTGGAACCCGACCTAGCCATAGTTGCACCCACGCTGGAACCAGGCTGGGCCCCTGCTGCACCCTTGGTGGGACCGGGCTGTGCCAATGCTACACCCTTAGTGGACCTCGGGCTGAGGCACAGTGTCCATGGCGGACCAAGGCTAGAGCGTAACACTCCTGTGGGACTGATGCTGGGGCGCGGCACCCACAATGGTTCCCGGCCGGGACACAGCACCCACGGAGACCCAGGCTGAGGCGGAATGCAAACTACGGCCTCCGGCAGATGGGGAGCTGAATCCCGGTTGACCTCACCGGTAACTGTAGCAGCCACGGTTACCTCCAGCAGCGAGCCTGGATCCTCAGACTCATTTGGTGACACAGATCTCTCTTCAGTGACCCTAGAAGAGGACTTGAACAGAGAAGAGGAAGGGTCAGGGTCACAGGCAGCAGCGGAGCTCGACGAGGCGAGCTCAGGTGCAGCATGTGGCTGCACCTGCCTCTCCTCACCTAGAGCAAGGCAAGATTGCTCTAGAACAGACAGTAGAAAAACAAATGAGAGCACTCACCTTACCTCGAGCTCCACCACCGTCCAGGACTCCGACGATCCGGATGATGTATTCATGGCCTCGGCCTCCTGGTGGTTCAGCTCAGGCACTGACACTGCTGCGGCTGCCTCCGCAGCAGGCGTGATGGTCATAGCAGTCTTGGCCTCCTCCAGAGAAGGTTCCAATGCAGGCGACCCTCCCGGCGTGGATTCTGGAGGTGGACTCTCACATTGTGCTGGACCCTGAGTGACTGAAGCCAGGGGACACTCCTTTGTTGGCGCAGGCTCCAGGTCGGTCACAGCACCCCCTCTCTGGGCACGGCAGCTCCGCGGGCTGGGGTAGAGTTTTTCTGCCCCGCGGGCTCCTCCTTCGTCTGGAGCCCCAGGGTCGGTGGACGCTCAGAGGTGAAAGGAGGAGATGTGGAGAGGGTTGGTGAGATGACTGTGACTGCAGCAGGTGGAGAGACCTCTGGGGACTGTACACCCAGAGACTCTCTACCAGGGATCAGGCAAGAATTTTCAGCAATTCTAGAAACAAAAGGAAGGAAAACTTACCTGTTCTCCTGGCTGATGGTGTCTCCTGCTGCAGCTGGCTAGGTGTAGCTCCTCACATTGGCTGTGGCGGGGCTAGACTCCTCCATCGACTGTGGAGAAGCCTCCCAGAATGGCGCTGGAGAGGAAATGGCAGCCACCGATCTCTCCTCCTCCAGGCGGCGATCAATCTCCACCAGCAAAGTCAGTCTGTTTCTCCCACCCTCCCAGAGAATGAGCAGAACCGAGCTCTGGAGACAACGGCGGGGTTGGAGCGAGAGAGCTGAAGGAGGAGGATGCCTTTCTCGGCGTGAACGCCTCTTCCGTATCAGGGGCTGCTCCATCACTGGCAATTCCCTCCCAGGCTCCTTTCTACGCAGTGTGAGGATGAAATGGAGAATGTCCGCAGACTCAGGGAAAAACAACAGGTCGGGACATTCCTGTAATTCCTCCTCTGTGGTCTGCTGGGTGGCTCAAACAACCTTGGAGGAATACTTCCCCTGCGTCTGAAAAAAGGCGTCCTCCAAATGGGCCAGTCCGTGCAGCTCCGCGTTGCTTCAGTGGTTCATCATGGCTCTGGCAGCAGGTAGGAAAAAACACACAAAAGATGAAAAAAGGCAACACGCATTTCACCGCTAGGCTCTTTGTTTTGGCGTCAGCATACTGTCATGTGTGTGTGTAAATGTGCACACACACAAATGAATAAATGTGAGCCCAAGGTGCAGGTGAAGTTACGTGTTTTATTGACAAATGAAAAATAACATAGTGTCCATGAAATTGTCCAAGAATGAATAATATGGGAAGATGACCGGCTACAAACTCTAATGGCAAGCCTCCACATGCTCCCAGAGCGGAACTGGCAGTGGAGAGAATAGGGCTGAAAAAAATAGGAAGGAAGACTTACATAAATGTCGGAGCGGCACAGCTCTGGGGGAAACAACACTTAGCAGTCCAAGGAGACACCATAGGTGAGCGAGCCTGATCAACCAAGGGAGACTGATGCCGACGCACTGATCATTTCCCCTGCCGCCCAGAAATACCCCCGGAGACTAATGAGCGGCAAGTGGAAACAGGTGCGTGGCATCAGAGTGAGTGAATGAGTGTGCATGTGTGTGTAGTGTGTGTATGTATGGAAAACCAGGTGATGGCAATACGCTGATAGGTACCTGGCAGAGAGAGGAGGGCTGTGGCTGAGGAATGACAGAGGAACCATTAATCAGCCAGCTGGAAGTGATAACAGCAATCAGAAGCCAGAGCCACAGGTCATGAAACGGGGCAGGAAACAACAGCCCCGTACATGACACCTCCATGTTAAAACGTAAATTAACTGTGGTTTATCACATCTTTGGAAAGCTGAGTTCAATTTCTCCACCCACACCCAGGCCTGATTACTGCCACACCTGTTCTCAATCAAGAGATCACTTAAATAGGACCTACCTGACAAAGTGAAGTAGACTAAAGGATCCTCAAAAGCTAGACATCATGCTGCAATCCAAAGAAATTCAGGAACAAATGAGAAACAAAGTAATTGACATCTATCAGTCTGGAAAAGGTTATAAAACCATTTCTGAAGCTTTGGGACTCCAGTAAACCACAGTGAGAGCAATTATCCACAAATGGCGAAAACATGGAATGGGGTGAACTGTCCCAGGAGTGGCCGGCTGACCAAAATTAGCCCGAGTGCAGCAACGACTCATCCAAGAGGTCACAAAAGACCCCATAACAACATCCAAAGAACTTGCAGGCCTCACTTGCCTCAGTTAAGGTCAGTGTTCATAACTCTACCATAAGAAAGAGACTGGGCAAAAATGGCCTGCATGGAAGAGTTCAGGGATGAAAACCACTGCTGAGCAAAAAGAACATTAAGACTCGTCTTAGTTTTGCCAGAAAAGATCTTGATGCTCCCCAAGACTTTTGGAAAAATACTCTGTGGACTGACAAGACAGAAGTTGAACTTTTTGGAAGGTGTGTGTCCCATTACATCTGGCGTAAAAGTAACACAGCATTTCGGAAAAGGAAGGGTATTATTTCACAGTTTTGCAACTCATTGACACTATTCTCAAGTGAAAACTCACAGAAAAGACTGAATGACTGGAAAGAAGACCTGCAAATTGAAATTTCAGAGGAACAATGGGAAATGGCTTGTGCAGGAGCTCAAACCAAATCAATAAATGTACGTCTTAAACTGATACATTTTAAATGGTTAATGCGGATGTATGTTACACCAGTGGAATTAAATAGATATAACAAAAACATACCAGATACATGCACAAAATGTATGGAAAACAAAGGAACCCTATTTCACTGTTTATGGGAACGTAGAAAAATCAGAATGTTTTGGGAAGAGGTGAGGGTAACAATTGAAAAAATAATTTCAAAACAATTCACATTGAACCCTAAGCTGTTTTTGTTGGGTCTGTATCCAGAAAAACATAACTTTAATAAGAGTGAAAGAGCATTCATAGACCTCGGTTTGCTTAATGCCAAAAAATGTATTGCACTACTGTGGAAAAAGACTCATAGACCAGATGTGACTCAGTGGTTAAGACAGATGTTAACAAACCTTCCACTAGAAAGAATAACATATATACTGAAATCAAAGGAAAATGTGTTTGAGAATATATGGAGACCTTTCATTGATTATGTAAAGAAATTAAACATAACTTCTGAAGAAGAAGGTGAATGATATGTGTGGACCTTGCAAATTCCAAGCTGGTGAATGTATATTATGTATTCTTATGTAATAGATTACCTAGACTAAACAGAAGAGCATTGTTGTTGACTTGTTTTTGTTAATGGCTGTTGTTGTTTTTATTACACTTTTTTTTGTTATTTTGTTATTGTTCTTTTTAATTTTCAAATTACTTTTGTGTTAGTGTCTGACTGTGTGTGCTATGTTTGTAAAAAAAAAAAGGTTCAATAAAAAATATTGTGGAAAAAAAAACAGTACCTCGTCATTGCGAGACTTTAAACAAGATGTTCTCAGAGGGAAGTGGCCACTGAGCTTAGAGTGTCACAGAATGTTATCAGCAGGTTGTAACAGAGATACAGAGAGACTGGAAAAGTCACAGAAAGGCATAGAAGTGGACGTTCTTTGACCACATCCCAAGCTGATGACCGCTTCGTTGTGAACAGTGCCCTATGGAATCGGATGATGGATGCAACTCAACTCTAGGCACATTAAAGGGAGGTGAGAGACACCCAAGTGTCACATCAGACCATTCAAAACCATTTACATCAGCGTGGTTTGCGTGCTAGACAACCTGCATGGGTACTTGACCACACCAGGCACAGGCATCATCGTTTTGCATGGACTAGGCAGCATTTACGCTGGACAAGGGACCAGTGGGCCTCAGTGCTGTTCTCTGATGAAAGTCGATTCACGTTGAGCAGAAATGATGGCCACCAACGATGTTGGAGACGTCAAGGAGAGCACTATGCATCAGCCACTGTTGTCACCAGATGAGCCTTTGGTGGTGGTGGTGGTGGTGTTACAGTCTGGGCAGGTGTGTTTAGTCAATACAGAACTGCCCAACACCTTGTGAATAGTACAGTGACAAGCTGATAATACCTGTATAACATCATTAATCCAGTCATTGTTCCCCTGCATAAACAACACAGGCCTAATTTCATCTGCATGGACGACAGTGCTCCAGCTCATCGAGGTTGCATCATTAGGGAAGGGCTACTGGAGGCTGGGGTACCTCAAATGGAGTAGCCTGCACTTTCTCCAGACCCGAATCCCATAGAAAACCTATGGGATCAGCTGAGTCACCATGTAGAGGCTCGTGACCTTGCACCCCACAACCTCAATGACCTGAGGGCCACCCTTCAAGAAGAGTGGAATGCCATGCCTCGGCAGACAATAAGTCGACTTGTGAACAGCATGAGACATCATTGTCAAGCTGTAATTGATGCTCAGAGGCACATGACAAGTTATTGAGACATTGAATTTTTTTGTTGTGATATACCCACCACTGTTGTTGGCTTTTGTTTCTAATAAATTGTTTGATATGAGGAAAACACCATTGCATACATCTACTTAAATGCCCTACTTTCATGATATCACTGTAGCGTGAACTTTTTACATTTTCCATAAATTTCACCCCAGAGCCAAATATCCCTAACTTTTGGTGAGTAGTGTGTATAGATAGATAGATACAGTATCTCACAAAAGTGAGTACACCCCTCACATTTTTGTAAATATTTTATTATATCTTTTCATGGGACAAGACTGAAGATATGACACTTTGATACAATGTAAAGTAGTGAGTGTACAGCTTGTATAACAGTGTAAATTTGCTATCCCCTCAAAATAACTCAACACACAGCCATTGTCTAAACCGCTAGCAACAAAAGTGAGTACATCCCTAAGTGAAGATGTCCAAATTGTGCCCAAAGTGTCAATATTTTGTGTGGCCACCATTATTTTCCAGCACTGCCTTAACTCTCTTGGGCATGGAGTTCACTAGAGTTTCACAGGTTGCCCCTGGAATCCTCTTCCACTCCTCCATGACGACATCATGGAACTGGTGGATGTTAGAGACCTTGTGCTCCTCCACCTTCCATTGGAGGATGCCCCACAGATGCTCAATAGGGTTTAGGTCTGGGGACATGCTTGGCCAGTCCATCACTTTTACCCTCAGTTTCTTTAGCAAGGCAGTGGTCGTCTTGGAGGTGTGTTTGGGGTCATTATCATGTGGGAATACTGCCCTGAGGCCCAGTTTCCGAAGGAAGGGGATCATGCTCTGCTTCAGTATGTCACAGTATATGCTGGCATTCATGGTTCCCTCAATGAACTGTAGCTCCCCAGTGCCAGCAGCACTCATGCAGCCCCAAACCATGACACTCCCACCACCATGCTTGACTGTAGGCAAGACACACTTGTCTTTGTACCCCTCACCTGGTTGCCGCCACACACGCTTGACACCATCTGAACCAAATAAGTTTATGTTGGTCTCATCAGACCACAGGATATGGTTCCAGTAATCCATGTCCTTAGTCTGCTTCTCTTCAGCAAACTGTTTGCAGGCTTTCTTGTGCATCATCTTTAAAAAGGGGCTTCCTTCTGGGACAACTGCCATGCAGACCAATTTGATGCAGTGTGTGGCATATGGTCTGAGCACTGACGGGCTGATCCCCCCACCCCTTCAACCTCTACAGCAATGCTGGCAGCACTCATATGTCTATTTTCAAAAGACAACCTCTGGATATGACGCTGAGCATGTGCACTCAGCTTCTTTGGTCGACCATGGCGACGCCTGTTCTGAGTGGAACCTGTCCTGTTAAACTGCTGTATGGTCTTGGCCACCATGCTGAAGCGCAGTTTCAGGGTGTTGGCAAACTTCTTATAGCCTAGGCCATCTTCATGTAGAGCAACAATTCTTTTTTTCAGATCCTCAGAGAGTTCTTTGCCATGAGGTGCTATGTTGAACTTCCAGTGACCAGTATGAGAGAGTGTGAGAGTGAAAACACCAAATTTAACACACCTGCTCCCCATTCACACCTGAGACCTTGTAACACTAACGAGTCACATGACACCGGGGAGGGAAAATGGCTAACTGGGCACAATTTGGACATTTTCACTTCGGGGTATACTCACTTTTGTTGCCAGCGGTTTAGACATTAATGGCTGTGTGTTGAGTTATTTTGAGTGGACAGCAAATTTACACTGTTGTACAAGCTGTACACTGACTACTTTACATTGTATCAAAGTGTCATATCTTCAGTGTTGTTTCATGAAAATATATAATAATGTATTTACGAAAATGTGAGGGCTGTACTCACTTTTGTGAGATACTGTAGATAGATTTGTAATCTTGGTTGTAGCTTGCCATTTTGGAAAGTATGGTGTCATGTGTGATAACAATTTTTAAAAAACAAAAAGAGATCATGTATTTTCATTAGCACATTATTGTTTTGTTTTGTTTTGTTTTTTTCCAGACCATAGAATTGAACATCTAATGGCTGGAGGACTCTTTTGTACTTGTAAATGTGCATGGTAGTTTTACTTTTCAGTGTAATTTTGTGATTTACGTTTCAGGCGAAGCAGGGAAAACTGTCTTTGCTCCGTATGACAGCAGTAAGCACTGCAACATGCCGATGATGTAAGTATATTGTATTTCAATCAAATTTATATACACTGACTGTGGATTAATTAGTATAAAATGCAAACAGCCTTTTCCCATTAAATATAAAGTTAATCTTTTGGATTAAGAATTTATGTTAGTTTTGCATTACCCTCCTCTGCTTAAATAAACAACTGCATGAAAGCACGGTAGACAGTTGGGTGGGTGAAAGACTGGATACACAAACTATACTTTTCACAGGATTAAGATGCCACCTCTGGCTTTGTTAATGTTACAAACTAAAACTTGTTAAGCAGAGGGTTATTTAACATATTTATCACAGAAATCCTTTAGCTTCCACAGAGCTTTAACAGTTAAATCAAGCTGTGCTCACCCCCCTAAAGACTGCCCCTGTTGTCTGCTCAAAGTTTCATTTAACCACCATCAGATGAGCAAGGTTATTGTTTCTTAGCTGGCAACATGGGGATCATTAGTAAAGTCGTTTGTTTGCTGTGTTGTTAATAGGACAGTCTCAGGAGATCTCCAGGGAGCTCTTGTGACCTTTGCTCGGAATCTGTCAGTCATTCATCAGGAAATATCATCCTCTAAAACACAAGGAGAAATCAATTTCAAGGTACCATGTTAATGACTTAATGATCTCTCCCCATCTGTGTCATCTGTGAAACTGCTGTCAGCTAGAGGGTTTTTGTGACTTTTTTTTAAACAAATATAACAGTTCTAGTAAACACTTTTTGTAATAAAAGCTTGTGCTAATATGCAATAATACTTTGTTTCAAATGACATAAACTTTAACTTTTTTAAGCAGTGATCAAAAATATAGAAGACATACTGCAGATGGTGGCTCAGAACATGGTGCAAATGAAGGCTAAACCTGCTGCATAAAAAATTATTCATCTATACTTGCCAAGAAGTCGTCTCAAACTACAGTAAATACAGAAAGCCTGGTGAACAATAAAGGGTGAATGGTGCTAAAATAAATTTTTCTTGAATATTTTGCAATTTTATCAATAGTTGGACTGTGAGCTACATGTACAAGGTACATTTTTATGTATGTGAAAAAGTTAAGACTGAGGCGGATGATAAAATAAAGGCAGCGAGCTGAGGTTTTAAGCAGGTTTATTAAATCACACCACCATCATAGGAACTCCGCTCCAGCCCAAGTGTGAGCAGACTGGAGCGGGGTCCTCAGGCTCTCCAGCAAAGAGACACAAGATGTGAGTGTGTCAGCAGCAGTTGCAGGAATGAGAGGATGAGTTACAGACTATGTGCGGTATTTATACCCAGTTACAACAATACATGAAAGAGCATTCACAGCAGTTGGTATGGGCATTTGCATATGAGAGACACAGTGAGAACAGGAAGCATGAACACAATGCATGAATGGGACATTAACATCACAATACTGAGCCGGAACAAGCCAGACGGAGCGGGGCTGCCTGTAGACATTAATACACACATTTCACTGTTCTGTTATTTGCTCTAGCCGAGCGCTGTGTCTGTCTCAGTCTGTTGTGGGGGTTGCCCCACACGCTCCCCCCCAGAGGGCTCGGCAGGGGGCCGAGACCTCGATAGTGCAGCTTTGGCAGCGAGCAGGGAAAGCTCTGTGCAGGCGGAGGTGGAGGGGGGTGGGGGGCAGTAAGTGCCGGCAGGAGACGGTGAAATCGTCTGAGCCGCGCAAAAATTGCTTGTGGGTCCGCGATGTCGAAGGGCTGTCTTGTTGAACGTGCAGAGGTCCACAAGAAGAAAAATTAGTCACTGACTCCTCTCGCGATTAAGTCCTGCAAGGATTAATTGCGGCCGTGAAGAAAAGACGAGGCTGCGTGGCGGCTGTAATAAAAGCAGAGGGACTGGCGTGTTGACTTTAGGTGCAGGCACAACCTTAAAGCTCTCGGAAACCGCAAACTGCTGAATTTCCCTTGTGCGCCGTGGCTGAGACCATTAGCAAATCCTTCGTGCGTGCTGCGTGCGTGCTTCAGATGTGAGGGCAGCCCTGAAGGCTCTGTGTGCAGCGGCGAAGGATGCTGGCGGTCTGTGGAGCCGTATTTGTCCCGTGCGTGGTGTGCCGTCCTCGTAACTCCCCAGTGCGTGTGTCGGGGCTCCGTGCGTTGTTGGGCCAGCTGGAGAGGAGACAGGGTCAGGGAGCGTAATCATCCCTGTTCAATGTGTTGGAGCGGTGAAAGGAAGTAGACGATCTTTGTCCCTCGCGCTCGTGCAGATTGGAGTGGTGAGAGTGAGGAGATGATCTTTGTCACTCGCTCGGCCATGGTGCGTTCAGGTTCACGCGCTGCATTCTCCGTCGGCCATGGAGGTCGCCGTCGTGGAGAGGGGACGAGGTGCATGCGCTCTCGTGTGGAGGAGCTGTGAGCGCGGCCGGTCCAGTGTGGATGTGCCGATCTAGGCGTGCAGATCCCACCATGGAGTTTGCTGTGGCTTTCCCGGTCGTGGGTGATGTCCTGAGAATTCACTGAAGCAGAAGGCAGCTGCCGCGTTCGCTTGTCGTCGGAGCATCACCGCCAGGTGCTGCGTTCGCCGGCAGCGTGGCTGTCCAAGCCAGAAGGTTGCGTCGCACAAAGCGTGTGCGTATTCGGGGTCACCAGTGAGGCGGATGATAAAATAAAGGCAGCGAGCTGAGGTTTTAAGCAGGTTTATTAAATCACACCGCCATCATAGGAACTCCGCTCCAGCCCAAGTGTGAGCAGACTGGAGCGGGGTCCTCAGGCTCTCCAGCAAAGAGACACAAGAAGTGAGTGTGTCAGCAGCAGTTGCAGGAATGAGAGGATGAGTTACAGACTATGTGCGGTATTTATACCCAGTTACAACAATACATGAAAGAGCATTCACAGCAGTTGGCATGGGCATTTGCATATGAGAGACACAGTGAGAACAGGAAGCATGAACACAATGTATGAATGGGACATTAACATCACAATACTGAGCCGGAACAAGCCAGACGGAGCGGGGCTGCCTGTAGACATTAATACACACATTTCACTGTTCTGTTATTTGCTCTAGCCGAGCGCTGTGTCTGTCTCAGTCTGTTGTGGGGGTTGCCCCACAAAGACCAACTTTTTTGAAAATATAAGTATTTTTTTTTAATTTATATCTACTGTATAGATAAAGGTTATGTAATTGCATCACTTATGAAAATGATGACTACATGTTCATTTGTTTTGCAAAAGAAATTAACAAACATGCCATTACAAGATAACAACTTAAAATGCCTAGGATTAGATTCAGGTGCAAATAAATCTAACATCATTGCAGCACATTTTTCCAAAGCCTGTCTTATTTAAGTCTCAGATGTTTGATTTTGTTTGCCGTTGGTTGTGTATCCTCATGTGTTTGCAGGGAAGGAGAAAAATAACGTTAAGTGAAGTAGACCAAAAGATCCTTAAAAGCTAGACATCATGCCGCAATCCAAAGAAATTCAGGAACAAATGAGAAACAAAGTAATTGAGCTCTATCAATCTGGAAAAGGTTATAAAGCCATTTCTGAAGCTTTGGGACTCCAGCGAGCCATAGTGAGAGCAATTATCCACAAATGGCAAAAACATGGAACAGTGGTGAACCTTCCCAGGGGTGGCCGGCTGACCAAAATTACCCCAAGAGTGCAGCGACGACTCATCCAAGAGATCACAAAAGACCCCACAACAACATCCAAAGAACCGCAGGCCTCACTTGCCTCAGTTAAGGTCAGTATTCATGACTTCACCATAAGAAAGACTGGGCAAAAATGGCCTGCATGGCAGAGTTCCAAGACGAAAACCACTGCTGAGCAAAAAGAACATAAAGGCTCATCTCAGTTTTGCCAGAAAACATCTTGATGCTCCCCAAGACTTTTGGGAAAATACTCTGTGGACTGATGAAACAAAAGTTGAACTTCATGGAAGGTGTGTGTCCCATTACATCTGGTGTAAAAGTAACACAGCATTTCAGAAAAGGAACACCATACCAACAGTAAAATATGGTGGTGGTTGTGTGATGGCTTAAGAATGGCATTAAGAATGGCTTAAAAAAAACAAAAGGAAGACTTTGGCGTGGCCTAGTCGAAGTCCTGACTTGAATCCGGTTGAGATGCTGTGGTATGACGTTAAAAAGGTGATTCATGCTCAAAAACCCTCCAATGTGGCTAAATTACAACAGTTCTGCAAAGATGAGTGGGCCAAAATTCCTCCACAGTGCTGTAAAAGACTCGATGCCAGTTATCGCAAATGCTTGATTGCAGTTGTTGCTGCTAAGGCTGGCCCAAGTTATTAGGTTTAGGGGGCAATCACTTTTTCACACAGGGCCATATAGGTTTTAATTTTTTTTCCCTTAATAATAAACACCTTCATTTAAAAACTGCATTCTGTGTTTACTTGTGTTATCTTTGTCTAATTTTTAAATTTGTTTGATGATCTGAAACATTTAAGTGTGACAAACATACAAAAAAATGAGAAATCAGGAAGGGGGCAAACACTTTTTTCACACCACTGTACATCCCTGACAGATGTCATTATACGAACAAGTACGTGTTTTTAGCTCTGTGTGTGTGTGCGTGTGCTGCAGGCAGCAGCAGAACTCTGTATGGGTTCTTCCTGTCAACCAACGCTGCAAATATGCTATTATAGGGTAGCTGAAACCCATTCAGTAAGTTACATATAGGCTCAAAGAGCGTTACTCATATGTTAGAAATAATTTTGGGGTACGCTAGACATTAATCTTGACATATTTTGACTTTTGAGTAACTATGAGTTGCTGACAAGTAACGTGTGAGAACCAACGAATAACTTCCCTACAACCTTTGCTCCACAAATGCGAAACATATCAGCCATATGCTGGATACGTCAGAAAATTTTCAGCATGCTGAAAATTAATTTTCAGAGGACCTCAGTAAACTACGATGTATACCAGCGTGCTTCAGCGTTCTTCAGCGCGCTCTTAACTTATACAAAACTTAGCCATAACTGATTCGACGTACGCCAGCATATTCTCCAAATTTTTCATATGTTTTGCAAATTCTGCTGCCTAAGTCATCTAGGTGTGACAGGGCCTTAACCAAGGCAGCAGGGAGACACCAAAGCACAGCCGCCAGCTGGATACTTAAAAGCAACAGTACTTTTAAACCTTTGGGGAAACAAGAGTGGATTTGCAGCTCAACAAACAAGTGCGCAGAGAAATGAAGCTCTAGAACGAAAAGGTAAAGATTTTTAAAACTACAATTTTATAGTTAAAGTTATCTTTAACATGCTTTGTGTGGATGGCCCTATAGGCTATATTTTATGGTGCTTGGTGTGAATGGCACTTACTGTAAATCGGGTAGATCACCACTGAAGGCCTAGTTGTAAAATACATGGTCCACCATTAATAGATCTATCTATCCATCTATCTATGATTTCCTCCAAACCACTGTATAAATGTGGTTCCAAGGTCGTCATAGCCAGGAGCGGCACTGGGGTTAAGCTCCTAGTGCTCATAAAATGCTCCTTACGGCGTGCGTCTCGAAAAGCCTCTGACAACTAAGTCCAACTCCTAGCCTGCCCGTGTGGTTTAGTCTCTAAGCCCGGCGGAACTGCTTCTACTAATAGGAGAAGGGGCGAGGGCGGATCTCTGGCGCCTTAAAACCAGATGCTTCGGGTAGATGGTGGCTCGTCAACCTGGGAAGGTAGCCCATCTAGGGGAAGGTAAACCCTGATTTCAAACCTCCGCTGCCTTGCGGCACACCCGGTCACGGGAAAGGCCTCGGGAGTCAACCCTGAGGAAAAATCCGGAGTCGGAGCCCCCAAGGCAGTTCTCTGTTGTGCTCAACATCGTTCTGGCAGCTCCTGCGACGGCGCTGGTGCCAAACTATAGCAGCCCTGCTGTTCCTTTGGATTCATCAGTGACGTGGAGAGGGGGGACATGCTGCATGGGTAACATCTTGTCCTCCATGTTTTCCTGCCCAGGCTTGAATCCTACCAACGCCCAACGCTGGAAGGTAGAACACCGGTGCGCATCGGCCTGTTCAGCCATAGGCGGTGCTGTTCCAGCAGAGTAGATGTTTAGGATTCTCTTCCATGGTCATCATAGACCGACGGAGGCCAACGACTGTATAAATGTAAAACCTTTGCATAAAATGACACTGGCATGATAATAGAAACAGACCCATGTATTGCATTGTTTTAAATTGCATGGGGGAAGGGGTGTTAAAATCAAGTTAATTCAGAAAACTTTATTAAACCAGTTAGACAACTCATAAATTTGCAACAAATCAGAATAAATAATGGTATACCTTCCTCTGATGGCCTACAACAAAACCATTACAAACAAATCAAAACAAAAAAAGGACAATAAAGAGTACATTAAGCAAGAATTCTAGAGAAAGATATTTCAAAACCATATAAATTAAAGTCCACTTTTTCTGTTTGATCATGTTTTTAACAATAAGGGCCATGTCTTTGGCAGTATAATTTGTGACTGTACTTGTGATCCCTTTCTATTTTGCACTTTTGTTGTATGGGATAAATTTTCCAAATGGAGAAGCCACATAGTCATTTTCTTAGGGCTGGTTCCTTTATTTATTTATTTATTTATTGTAGGGGCTACCTGGAATGTTGAGACAGATTCTTAATACATTCTTCGTATTATACTGGATGGCATCTCAATGGTGAAATAAATTTGTGGTAGTGTGACATAATTTGCACAAAACTGTATTTTGTTCAATTTTTACCTTCGGAGCTGGTCTATTTTTCTCCATCCATCTATCTTCTTCCACTTAATCCTTTTCGGGTCGCGCGGGTGGGAGGGGGGAGTGCTGGAGCCTATCCCAGCATCTTTGGGTGAGAGGCAGGGTACACCCTGGACAGATTGCCAATCCATCGCAGGGCCAACACAGACAGACAGACATCCATTCACTCTCACAGTCATACCTAAGGACAATTTAGAATCCCCAGTTTGATGCCATTTAACCTAACTTGCATGTTTTTGGCATGTGGGAGGAAACCAGATCCACACAAACAAATCCACACAGACACGGGGAGAACATGCAAACTCCACACAGATCACTGTTGGTCGGGGGCTGGGATTGAACCCAGGATCCCCCGGCCAAGGGTGAGTTGCTGTGCTGCAGCAGTGCTAACCACTCTGCTGCCTCTGGTCTATTTTCTCCTTCCATTGAAGTCTGCTGCACTGCAGCCGGTGGGTATGTGTGTTTGTGTTTGTGTGTGTGTGTGTGTGTGTGTGTGTGATATTTCATTTTTTTCCCTCTCCCCGCAATCTGCTAGTGTTGCCAGATTGTGCATAAAAAACAAGCGTCTCTGCTCCACGAAAACAGGCTCAAAAGAAGCAGTTTCTAAAGAACAAAACTGCAGGAAAAAACAGCCCTGGCAATGACCCTGAAATAAAACAGGAGCGAGGAGGTGGGGGAAG
Organism: Pholidichthys leucotaenia; assembly: GCA_020510985.1. Classification (NCBI taxonomy): domain Eukaryota; kingdom Metazoa; phylum Chordata; class Actinopteri; order Cichliformes; family Pholidichthyidae; genus Pholidichthys; species Pholidichthys leucotaenia. Next base: position 89,487,166 of record CM035840.1, on the reverse strand, counting down.
TGCCAGAGTGCAACTCTATGATGCAGCTGTGTGAGAGGAGAGAGAGACTGACAGCTGTGAAAATGCTCGAGCTTTGTGATAAAAACATTTTTTGTATCACGCATAGTAGAATGTATTGATATAATGAACATATTCGTTGTATCGCCAGCCCTACTGTCAAGCTGCCTGAAATATATTTTTTGTATTTGTTGTTCTCTTCTTTGGTATTATCACATCATAATTCTACTGACCTGATGCAGACCTGCCTGCTATAGTCTGGTATGTCCTTGGAGGAGAAGAGGAGGGAAAATGTGTTAACTATAGTGCAGCTAGCTTAGCTAGTGAGTTAGTTCAGCTATTCTCTTTAAATTCTAGTCATCCCACGAGACATCTGTATTCCCAGGTCATTCATTAATACACTGTCAGTAATATATCTCATGTCATTCTGGCTTGTTTTATTTGTTTGACCGGCATGATCCGGGTACTGGGATCATTAGCAGTGTTGCCAACTCTCACTCTTTTGCCCTCTCTCTCTCACATCACAAACCATATTTCTTACTCCAAAATGAGGAAGTTACTGCTAATATTGTGTTGACTTTCTAAAGATTTTTCCACAGTAAGGGCTTTCAATGCAGCATAAAGACAACAGAACATATTCTAAAACTTATTCTGAGGTTAAAAAAGTATGTGTTGAAAAAAATAACTATTTATGGGTATTATGTATATGCACGCTCACTCAACCCCTACCCATCTCCACCATGTACAATTCCCTTTTAATCTCACTTCAAGCTTTTCTGAACAGTTGGCAATTCTGCTCATTAGCATTTAATGTAAATCAGTACAACCAGGAAATCTTATGGCTTTTTGATGTAAATTTTAGGACCATTCTCATCCAACTCATGCATTAATCCACTATTACATATCTTGGGCCGTTCTGGCTTATTTGGTTAAAATTTGGTCATGATAGATGGGTATTAAGGTGCTAGTTAGGGTGAGCGGCAAGTGAACAGGTTTTCTGACCAAGAAGAGGTGTCCCTGGCTGGAACAGACCAAGAGATGAGGCCACTATTGTGAAGTACTATGTTACAACAGACTGCGCGGACGTGATGAAGGAGGTATCACGGATGTCATCACGTCCAACCCTATTTAAGGGACTGTTGGCGGCAGCTCAGCCTCTTTGGTACACCACCTCTGTCAGCACACCACCCTGTAGCCTGCTAAGGTTAGCTTACTAGCTTGTTGCATGTAAGACATGCTACTAGTTCTTCTGTTTAACAAAGCTACTGTTCAGCACAGCCACCGCCTCCGCTGTCCTAACTTTCAGACATAACAATGGTGACGAGGATAAACCTTTACAACATTGGCATGGAAGCATGCTTGGCACCCCCATCACCATTCCTTGTGACCCCAGGTGAGCCGTCCATCCCATGGCCTTGTTAGTTTGATTCATTCCATACGTACGTAACAACTATGGACCTAGCTAGAGTCGGTGAGATGTGGCTACAGGTGATCCTGATTCACAGCCTGAGTATCAAGGGACAGCGGGTGTTTAGCTCATTGGGACCAGCGGACACATATGAGGAGTGTATCACGCTGCTAGTTGGACATTTCACAACACCTGAAAGTGTGCTGACGAGGAGGATAAGGTTCCATCAGTGCTGACAGAGAGCGGGAGAGATGGCCCAGCAGTACGTCACGGACCTCTGCTGTCTGGCGAGCATGTGCAGGTTTAGGCAACTAGAGGACGAAATGGTGCGGGACCAACTAGCGGAGCACACTAATAACCCACAGCTGCAGGCGAAGCTGCTGATGGTATCAGACGACCTGCCACTGGCAGATGCACTGGGGTTATCATTCCAGCTAGAGGCCACCAACAAGCTAACATCACAACTAGGTAACCCACAACAACAGGCCCCACCAGCACATGCAGTTACCCCAGCAGAGGAACCCAGTTACACTGCAATCTTCACGGAGAACACCGAGGTGAACACCGCGGGACTAAGGAACATCACGAGACACTATTCGTGTGGTAACCGTGGCTCTCCGATGCACGGAGAGCAAGCTCGATCCTGCCCAGCCAAGAGGCAGTGATGCCAATGTTGCAGCAAGCTCAATCACTTTGCTAAGGTGTGTCGATCAACATGACTGGCATCAAGCCCGCTACCCAGTTCTACAGAACCACCAGCAACCACCATCCATGCAGTGGGCTTCAGAGGGTCAGCGTATAAGTGGTGCATGGTAAGGCTAGATGATGTCAGCTTACCATTGCTGCTGGACACTGCCACTGTGAGATCTATGAGGAACTTGGTCACTGTGAAAAAATTCTTCCCTAACCACCCTATCAGGAAGAATCCAGCGGAGCTGTACGGCTATGGGCACACACGCACAGCCTCGTAGGGACCATATCGCTGACGGTTTGCTACGAGCCAAGAGTCCTCCCAGCATTCGTCTTCCAGGTAGCCACACACAGGGACAACATCTTGGGGTGTGATCTTTTTTGCGAAGTGGGTTTTACCATCCATGATAACCTTGGGGTCTGTTTGACCACTGATGATGGGAGCGTAACACACCCGGACAAGGGTACAGCCATTCCAAGCTTGACACCGCAGAGAGAATACAGGACAAAGAAAGGGCACAAACTGGACTCGCCTCTATTCCTCGCCCGACATAAGCCTCAAGGAGCCGCCGCAGAGCTGCAGGAGAGGGAGTTCGTAGCCAAAGGGGACCCCGGTGTCTCGCCATGACCACAATCAGCACCAGGAGAGAGGGGGCAGCAACCGGACTCATCTCGCATCCTCACCCATCATCAGCCTCAGGGAGCTACCGCAGCGCTACAGGATAGAGGTTTCGTGGCCAAGTAGGACTCAGCAGCGCAACACCAACCGAGGGCAGATCCTGCCGCCGGCGTGAAAGGCACGCCGCCACAACAGCAATGCTGAGTGCAGCCGAACCGATTGCTGCTCGTGGTGCTGGAATGGGTTTGGGTCCAAAGATCTGAATGTCTGGACCCACAGATGGTCCCATCATCGCCGATGAGAATCACTGCACTGTTGGGGCCAGCCACCTTTCAGACGGCCGATGGTTCAAGATGGCACACCAGCCATCAGCGAAGGGTGAGAACAGCTGCCCCAGATCAAGCCACGACGCTGGAGCCGATCCAGCCAGTGTGGGACCCGGACTGGGACTTTGCAGCAGAACACCCAGGTCCGCCGCACCCAGCACCTCCAGGGCCGCACCCACCGTGGGCTCGCCAGAGACCCCCTGAGCTAAAAGCACAGCAGTGACTCTGAAGACTGTTTAGCGGGGCACGACTGCTTCAAAAGTGGCAGAATAACCCACTCAGTCATGCAGGATCAACTGATGGTCCACCTGTTATGTAAGATAAGATAAGATAAGCCTTTATTAGTCCCACAATGGGGAAATTCCAGGATTGCAACAGCACAGGGACAGCTCTGACAGATGTATGGAAATACCTGGGTGAAGGACACTTTTGGACTTGGTGATCACAGCTTTATTGAACGAACTATGTACAGAGCAGTACACGGTATGCACCAGTGTAGGCATCCATCAAAAGAGGCCGTAAGATGGCACCCATCCCTTATATATGAGCAGTGCGGTGACATGACAGGAAGTGCACATCACCACACTGCACTTCACAATAAAGTCCCATCACAACATTACCCAGTGGCCCAGGTTCTGTTGCTGTGATTGTTCACGAATTCATAAATGTTCATAATGTTTTTGGTTTTCCTGTGGTGAATTTTGTGAAGTACTTTGTTACAACAGACTGCGCGGACGTGATGACGGAGGCACTACGGATGATGTCATCACGTCCAGCCCTGTATAAGGGACTGTTGGCGGTAGCTCGGCCTCTTTAGTGCTCCACCTATATCAGCACACCAACCTGTACCCTGCTTAGGTTAGCTTACTAGCTTGTTGCATGTAACACATGCTACTCGTTCCTCTATTTAATCAAGCTACTGTTCAGCACAGCCACCGCCTCCGCTGTCCTAACTTTCAGACATAACTGTCATGTACATGCACCTTCACTCGGCGCACAGAGGGAAAGAGACGAGCCCACGTGCAAGGTGAAGTGTGTGTTTATTAAACAAAGGCAAACAATTCAGAAATCCAATACAAAATGGCAAGGAAAACACCCATGCAGTGCATCAGAGCGGCTCCCGGCTCTAGCAAGGCTGGACAGCACGTGCAGGTGAAACAGTTCAGGTTAGTCCCGCTGGGCAGACGGGTTGAAGTTCATATAATGCCCCCCAGAATCAGCCTGGGCAACAGGAAGGAAAGGCTGCATTAAATGAACACAGGAATACAGGTAAACTTACATATTGTGCCTCGGGACAGAGGAGAGCTCCGGAGAGGAAACTGCACAAACGTAGTTCAACAGGACGACGACTAGGATAATGACTAACACCGTGACAACGAATGAATAAACTGACAGAGTATAAATAGTGAATGAACTAATGACAGAAAGCTGCTACAGGTGTGCTGATTACAGGCTGCTCACCACAGCAGCAGGCTGAGCAGCCAGTGGGGAGTGCCTGGAGGGGGCCAAACACAGAACATAGAATAAACCTAGACAATAAACAGACAAAACGGGGAAACAAAATACAATATTCTGTGTCTGGGGTCTGGGACGAAATAAGCCCCCAGACACATGACAATAACAGCCACTAGCCTTTAGCTTAGCTGCAACCTGACATTTGTTACCTCCACCAGGCCGAAAAGGCCAGGAGGAGGTTATGTTTTTGCTGGGGTTTGTTTGTCTGTCTGTCTGTTTGTCTGTTGGTTAGCAAGATAACTCAAAAACTTTTGGACGGATTTCCATGAAACTTTCAGGCGTTGTTGGAAATGGTACAAGGAAGAACTGATTAAATTTTCGGGATGATCCGCATCACCGTCTGGATACAGGAATTTTTTAAAGCATTTTTTAACACTGTGACATACGGCCATTTTCAACATGTGCGCAGGTGCAATGGAGGGCGCTGGTCGTCGTGTCTGACCAACACAAACTCCGCGTTCTTCAACGTTTTAGGCACAAAAGCACGCGGAAAACACTGGTGGCCTGGGCCCGCCAGCGTGCCTGTGTTTGCGCGACGCTACAAAACCTGACACGGGCAGCTGTCCGCCTCCGGATTATTTGCCAGAAATTCCCCGCCCAGCCATAGGCGCTGCGCATTTGGCAGAAATTCCCCGGCCAGCCATACGCGCTGCGCAAAAACGAGCTCTCTGCTGGGGAAGCTTCTAAATTCTGTTTTGCCGAGGAGTGCAACCCCAACTAGAAAAGCACTCGGAGAGCGCAGACCTCCGCCAAGCGCCACAATTCCCCCCATACAGTGTTTGTGTGTACGTTTTCAGATTCCTTGAGCATGTAAACATATGACTAGCAATTGGATTCACAATGATTCACAATGATTATTTGTTTATTTGACAGGGACAGTGCAATAAACACACAATTAATCAATGACAATCAATGTGATAGTGATAGGATTAGTGGTTCAGTAGTAAAAGCATTGCCTCCTTGGCGGAGGTAATAAACTGAAGTGTTGCTGTTGTGTCCATCTCCTCCACTGACGGATGCAAATTGGGTAGACAGGTTGGCGTGGGTTTTATATTATATTGTAACGTGCTGCTCGACATGGCGACGTCCCACCGGGAGGTTCGAACTCACGCCTCCCGCTCCGGAGTCCCGCACTCTACCTGTGTCGCCAATATGGTCAACCCACTTGGCAAGCCAAGTAGGGTGCTCATATTGAGTTCGCTACAATATTATTTTTTGGGGGGTTGCGCTCCGCTGCAAACGAGAATTTAGAAGCTTCGCCGGCAGAGAGCTCGTTTTTGCGCAGCGCCTATGGCTGGCCGGTGAATTTCAGCCAAATGCGCAGCTCCTATGGCTGGCCGGGGAACTTCTGGCAAAGAATCCGTCGGCGGACAGCTGCCCGTGTGAGGTTTTGCAGTTGCACGCTGGCGGGCCCAGGGCAGCAGTGTTTTCCGCGTCCTTTTGTGCCTAAAACGTTGAAGAACGCAGAGTTTGTGTTGCAGACACGACGACCAGCGCCCTCCATTGCGCCTGCGCACATGTTGAAAATGGCTGTATGTCACAGTGTTGAATGAAAACTGCTTTAAAAAATTCCTGTATCCAGACGGTGAACCGGATCACCCCCAAAATTTAATCAGTTCTTCCTTGTACCATTTCCAACAACGCCTGAAAGTTTCATGGAAATCCGTCCAAGATTTTTTGAGTTATCTTGCTAACCAACAGACAAACAGACAGACAGACAGACAAACAAACACACAGACAAACGCCGGCAAAAACATTACCTCCTCCTGGCCTTTTCGGCCTGGCGGAGGTAATAATATAATATAAAACCCACGGCAACCTGTCTACCCAATCAGCATCCGTCAGTGGAGGAGATGGACACAACAGCAACACTTAAGTTTATTACCTCCGCCAAGGAGGCAATGCTTTTACTACTGAACCGCTAATCCTATCACTATCAGATTGATCGTCATTGATTAATTGTCTATGTTTATTGCACTGTCCCTGTCAAAGAAGCAAATAATCATTGTGAATCCAATTGCTAATCATGTTTTCATGGTCAAGGAATCTGAAAACATACACACAAACACTGTATGGGGGGAACTGTGGCGCTTGGCGGAGGTCTGCGCTCTCCGAGTGCTTTTCTAGTTTTTGTCTGTTTTCTGTATATTCTATCCATCCCTGCTAGACATCCATTTTCCCAGCCAGATCATCTACCAACACTTGGCCAGGTACAGCGCATCCGGAAAGTATTCACAGCGCTTTGCTTTTTCCACAATTTGTCATGTTACAGCCTTATTCCAAAATGGACTAAATTAATTTTTTTCCTCAAAATTCTGCACACAATACCCCATAATGACAATTTGAAATTTTTTTGAGATTTTTGCAAATTTATTAAAATAAAAAACTAAGAAATCACATGTACTGTACATAAGTATTCACAGCCTTTGGTCAATACTTTGTTGATGCACCTTTGGCAGCAATTACAGCCTCAAGTCTTTTTGAATATGATGCCACAAGCTTGGCACTTTGGGCAGTTTCACCCATTCCTCTTTGCAGCACCTCTGAAGCTCCATCAGGTTGGATGGGAAGCATCAGTGCACAGCCATTTTCAGATCTCTCCGGAGATGTTCAATTGGATTCAAGTCTGAGCTCTGGCTGGGCCACTCAAGGACATTCAGAGTTGTCCTGAAGCCACTCCTTTGATATCTTGGCTGTGTGCTTGGGGTCGTCGTCCTGCTGAAAGATGAACTGTCGCCCCAGTCTGAGGTCAAGAGTGCTCCGGAGCAGGTTTTCCTCCAGGATGTCTCTGCACATTGCTGCATTCATCTTTCCCTCTATCCTGACTAGTCTCCCAGTTCCTGCCACTGAAAAACATCTCCACAGCATGATGCTGCCACCACCAGGCTTCACTGTAGGGATGGTATTGGCCTGGTGATGAGCAGTGCCTGGTTTCCTCCAAACATGACGTCTGGCATTCACGCCAAAAAGTTCAATCTTTGTCTTGTCAGACCAAAGAATTTTGTTTCTCATGGTCTGAGAGTCCTTCATGTGCCTTTTGGCAAATTCCAGGCAGGCTGCCATGTGCCTTTTACTAAGGAGTGGCTTCAGAAATGTAGCATTTCTTAACTGTGCACATGATAATGAAGCCTTTGAATCTTGAATCTTGAATCATCTGGCCACTCTACCATACAGGCCTTATTGGTGGATTGCTGCAGAGATGATTGTCCTTCTGGAAGGTTCTCCTCTCTCCACAGAGGAATGCTGGAGCTCTGACAGAGTGATCATTGGTTTCTTGGTCACCTCCCTGAATAAGGCCCTTCTCCCCCCATCGCTCAGTTTAGATGGCTGGCCAGCTCTGGGAAGAGTCCTGATGGTTCCGAACTTCTTCCATTTACAGATGATGGTGGCCACTGTGCTCATTGGGACCTTCAAAGCAGCAGAAATTTTTCTGTACCCTTCCCCAGATTTGTGCCTCGAGACAATCCTGTCTAGGAGGTCTACAGACAATTCCTTTCACTTTATGCTTGGTTTGTGCTCTGACATGCACTGTCAACTGTGGGACCTTATATAGACAGGTATGTGCCATTCCAAATCATGTCCAATCAACTGAATTTACCCCAGGTGGACTCCAATTAAACTGCAGAAACATCTCAAGGATGATCAGTGGAAACAGGATGCGCCTGAGCTCAAGTTTGAGCTTCATGGCAAAGGCTGTGAATACTTACAGTATGTACATGTGATTTCTTAGTTTTTTGTTTTTAATAAATTTGCAAAAATCTCAAAAACTTTTTTCACATTGTCATTATGGGGTATTGTGTAGAGAATTTTGAGGAAAAAAATTAATTTAATCCATTTTGGAATAAGGCTGTAACATAACAAAATGTGGAAAAAGTGAATTGCTGTGAATACTTTCCGGATGCACTGTATTTCATTCAGAGATGGTATTTAGCTTATTTTCCTACCAACGGCTGTCAGACTGTACAGCCTAAGCAGGGCTGCTCGCAGAGATAGCAAAAAGACGTAACAAACTAATAGTTTTTTTGAATGCAAAAGATGCAATAGACTTACACAATGGTCCCCTCCGGCATACAACTAGGAACATACCGGTCGCTATGGAGGGTGAGAATATGTATGGGCACATAATCATACCATGTAGGATAACTAAGTAGACGGTTATGCTGTTTCATTCCATCTAGCAACAATGCTCTGCACTGTGTGTGTTTATATATTTGCATATTTATTCCATCTAGCTACAATGCTCAGCACTGGGTGTGTTTATATATTTATATATCTACATATTATTCCATCTAGCTACATTGCTCCGCACTGTGTGTGTTTATATACTTGCATATTTATTCCACCTAGCTGCAATGCTCCGTACTGTGGGTGTTTATATATTTACATATTTATTCCATCTAGCTACAATGCTCTGCACTGTGTGTTCATATATTCATATATTTATTCCATCCAGCTACAATGCTCTGCACTGTGTGTCTGTGTGTGTGTGTATATATATATATTTTATAGTAATACGTACATATGTTTATTAGCTGCTCTTGCTTGCTTGTTTTTTTTCTTGCCTTCTGATTGTTGCTCTGAGTGTTGCTATCCCTGTGCTGTTGCAATCCTGGAATTTCCCCTTTGTGGGACTAATAAAGGCTTATCTTATCTTATCTTATCTTATTATAGTTTGTACTCAAGTTTGGATGCCTCCTAAATCAGCAGCAATTAGCTGCCTTTAGCAAAGCTAACTTTTATGCTAATTATACCCCAGGGATCAGTCACATCCCACTGACCACTCAAACCACATAACCTTGTCTCAGATAATGCTTTATTTGGACTTTTATATTCTCACATTCAAGCTAGTTTACTTTAGTCCAACAACCAGAGCTAATCAACTAACGCCAGACTCAACTATATAGTGTTGCCATCAACACTTGACTCACAGAGAAATGAAAAAATAAGGGCAGGATAAAGGTGGGCAAAAAGAAAGCAAAGAAAGCAAAAATGCCATAAAGTGGGCCATTTTGAGGAAAACTCCTTCAACTGTGTGGAAAATGGTACTGCAACAGTTAAACCCTGCAGTGTTTTGGCCAAAGCATGTCAGATATTTCATTAAGGGGGTCAATGACTGAAAAATGGTGTGTTTGCAGGTTTTAACTGTCTGAAATGAGTCTACTGGTCAATTAATTATCAAAACATTTTCATTCATTCATCTTCTTCCGCTTAATCCTTTTTGGGTCGTGGGGGGGGCTGGAGCCTATCCCAGCATCTTTGGGCGAGAGGCAGGGTACACCCTGGACAGTTCGCCAGTCCATCGCAGGGCCAACACAGAGAGACAGACAACCATTCACTCTCACAGTCATACCTAAGGACAATTTAGAATCCCCAGTTTGATGCCAGTTAACCTAACTTGCATGTTTTTGGCACGTGGGAGGAAACCGGAGAAATCCCGGAGTAAACCCACGCAGACACGGGGAGAACATGCTCAAAACAGCCAATTCTCTTTAAAAAAAAAAACAAAAAACAAAAAACAAAACCACACACACAGCCTTTATCTCGTTTTTTCTCCCAGAAACGGCAGAAACGTTTCTAAACCGTATACGGCACAACTGGAAAAAGCCAACCCATCGCCATCCTAAAGACCTACCCACTGCTCTATTATTGGCCCGCCTAGCTGTCCGTCATGTAGATGGAAGGGGGGCTAAAGCCTTATTCGTGCTGCATTTCCCATCTGGTCCGCTTTGGTCCGCATGCACTTTGGACAAGGCCAGTGCGGACACGGTGTTGCACATGCTCACTTTTTTCGTCTACTAGGCCAAGCAGTTAACGCATGCGCACAACTGTTATTTGGAGTTTTGCCCCAGCTGTAAGGGTAGCGCAAATGCGGTAACACACCAGTTTGTTCACCGGCTATAAACACAAGAGCGATGCACATTTTTTTTGTAGCAACAACAGTGGTGTCATTCCAAGGAAAAGGAGGAATTACCATTTTCCAGTGCACTTCTCTGCTCAAGCTGCTGCTGCTGCAAAAAGATTCATGTGTGGCACATATGTTTGGTTCATATTTCCCACAAGAGTGTGGCACATATGTCTGGTTCATATCTCCCACAAATGTATGGCTTATGTGGATTGGGGCTTCACGTCTGGAGGAACAAAAAGTCTGGATCGACGGGGGCCGACAGGAGATGTCGAGGAGGTGTGAAGTCGGACCCTTGTCTCAGAGAGGAGGCCCTGGGGGGTTTCCCGGAACACCAGAGAATAAGAGACAATGGTGAATCTTCAGAGACTTGCATTGTGATTGAATGTTTGCAGAAGCACCATGTGACTTGAGTTCTTAATCCCCCGGAGGTATAAGAGTGTGATGTATCATGATTCTGCTTCTTCTTGCTTTTGAGAGTGTTGGATGATTGTGTTCTGCAATAAAACCGAACCTGAGGAATACACTCATGTCTCGTCATTGAACACATCTTCCACACTGGTGACCCACGACAAAGGATGAGCAGAAAGAATTCTCCCGAGCGGAGCTCATCAGAGGCCGGCCTGATGGCTGCCTCCACGCTCCGGCTGCCCGATTTCTGGCAGCACAGCCCGCACTCCTGGTTTAGCGCGGTCGAGGCGCAGTTCAACCTCCGGAGAATCTCAAAGGATGAAACGAGGTTCTACCATGTGGTGGCGATGATGGACAGTCACACGGTCCAGAGGGTGGAAGACCTGGTTAACCACCCACCGGACACCGACAAGTACGGCGCATTGAAGGAGGCGCTGATCAGCCATTTCACCCCCTCGGTGCAACAGCGAGCAGAGGGGCTCCTAGAGTTGACGGAGTCGGAGAACGACAGACCGGCAGACCTGATGGTGAAGATGCTGAGACTGAAAGACTCCGAGGATGGCGAATTTATTTTCGCCCACCTTTTCCTCCGGACTCTGCCGCTAGCAGTGAGAGTGACCCTGGCAGACTCACCCTGATTGGCCAAGCGGGACTACCAGGGGCTCGGCAAGGAGGCGCAGCGACTCGTCGACGCCCACAAGCGGAGTGCGGATTCGGCCGCGGCAGCTGAGCAGAGGACGGCGCCCGGAGATGGTTTGGAGCCAGTGGTGGCGGCGCCAGACGAACCGACGACGGCGGCGACAGGCGTCAGGCGACGCGGAGCTGAAGACGGCCTGTGTTTCTACCACCGCCGTTTTGCGGAGAGGGCACACAGATGTCTCCCACCATGCCGCTTCAAGCGTCAGGGAAACGCCAAGACCGGGGGCCGGTAGCAGCTGCGTCCCTCGGAGAAGAAAATAAGCTGCTTTACCTGACAGATGCACACTCGGGGAAACAGTTCCTCGTGGACACGGGCTCCCAGCTGAGTTTCGTCACGCCTACCTACGCGGAACGGCTGATGCCGTCTAAAGCTCCCTGGGTGTCAGTATCAGCAGCGAATGACTCAGCGATTAAGACCTTCGGTGAGAGGACCATGCGTCTGTCCTTACAGGGCTGTTCATTCGAGTGGACCTTTATTGTAGCGGCAGTCAGTTTTAACATGTTAGGGGCTGATTTTTTGTGCTCACATGGTTTATTGGTTGATCTTGCTAATAGACATCTGGTTAATGCACTTTCTTTTCATTCTATTCCCTGCACAGCTCGGGTGGCTCCGCCGACTGCACACGCCAACGTCACAGCTGCGGGTGGTAAGTTTCATGCTCTGCTCACTCACTTTCCAGCACTCACAGTCCCAAAGTTTTCGGCAACAGTGGCCAAACACGGGGTGGAGCATTTTATCACCACCACTGGGCCGCCCGTTTTTGCAAAAGCCCGGCGCTTGGACCCAGCTAAACTGGCAATAGCGCACGAGGAATTTGCCAACCTGGAAAAACTGGGCATAATTAGACGCTCGAACAGCCCCTGGGCTTCCCCGTTACACATGGTCCCAAAGGCTGATGGCTCGTGGCGACCTTGTGGCGATTTCCGCAGGTTGAACAACGTCTCAGCACACGACCGCTACCCGATTCCGCACATCCAGGATTTCTCAGTTCATTTGGCGGGGGCGTGCATTTTTTTCTAAAATAGACTTGGTGCGCGGCTACCATCAAGTCCCCGTGCGCGCGCAAGATATTCCCAAAACCGCGGTAATAACTCTGTTTGGGCTTTTTGAGTTTTTGCGCATGCCGTTTGGGTTAAAGGGCGCCGCGCAAACTTTCCAACGCATGATGGATGCTGTTTTACGCGACCTGCCTTTTGTGTTTGTCTATTTAGACGACATATTGGTAGCCAGCACGTCCAAGGACGAACACGAAACCCACCTCACAGCGGTTTTTCGGAGACTGGCAGAGCATGGGTTGATAATTAACCCAGCGAAGTGCCAGTTCGGGGTGGCGCAAATCGATTTTTTGGGGCATTGCGTTTCGCCAGAAGGAGCGGTTCCCCTGCCGGAGAAAATGCGCGCAATAACAGATTTCCCCTGACCTCAAACGATAAAAGCGCTGCAGGAGTTCCTAGGAATGGTTAATTTTTACAACCGGTTCCTTCCGAGTGCAGCGCGGCTTATGCAGCCACTGTACGCGGCACTAAAAAAACAAAAACCCACGAATAAGGTCGAATGGTCTCTGGAGCGGAAGCGCGCTTTCTCCCAGGTCAAATCAGCCCTTTCAAGCGCCGTTTTGTTAGCGCACCCGGTTCCAACAGCCCGTTTGGCGCTCACCACCGACGCTTCGGACCTAGCGGTGGGGGCAGTCATTGAACAGTGTGTGGCAGGGACCTGGCAGCCGCTCGCGTTCTTTAGCAAATCCTTGCGCGATAACGAGTGTAAATACAGCGCGTTTGACAGGGAACTTTTAGCCCTACACTTGGCCATCCGCCATTTCCAGTTCTGGCTGGAAGGGCGTCGTTTCACCGCTTTTGTGGACCACAAACCGTTAACTTTTGCGATGGCCAAGATCTCAGAACCTTGGTCAGGCCGACAACAAAGACAGCTAGCCGCAATATCGGAGTTCACCACCGATATCCAGCATGTTGCAGGCAAACACAATGTAGTGGCAGACTGTCTCTCACGTGCTGTGACAACACCAGGCCACGTGGGGGCAGACTCGGTGGCTGTGGGCCAGGGCAGTGACGCGGGAGCGCGCGCAGCCCCGGTCCACGTAGGTTTGGATTATGCAGACATGGCTGCAGAGCAGGTTGGTGACGCGGATGTGCGCGCGCTCCAGTCTGGACCAACAGGGTTAAGGCTGGAGCACAGGGTGCAGCAAATAGGTATGCCCCCCTTAATATGCGATGTCTCCACGGGTCGGCCTCGTCCCGTGGTTCCAGCCGCGTGGCGCCGCCGCGTTTTTGACTCGGTCCATTCGCTGGCGCACCCGGGGGTGCGCGCATCGGTCAAGATGGTGGGGGAGAAATTTGTCTGGCCGGGGTTGCGCAAACAGGTCAAGGAATGGGCAGCAGCTTGTGTAGTGTGCCAGAGGGCTAAGATACACAAGCACACGAGGGCCCCTTTGGAGCCTTTTCACATCCCGGCTAAGCGGTTCGATCATGTGCATGTTGATCTGGTGGGCCCGCTTCCCTCGTCTCAAGGGCACACACACCTTTTGACGATGGTGGACCGCACCACGCGTTGGCCAGAAGCGGTACCTCTGGCGTCAACAACGGCGGAAGAGGTTGCGCGCGCGTTTTTAACAGCTTGGGTCGCGCGTTTTGGAGTTCCGTCGGATATAACGTCAGACAGAGGCCCTCAATTTGTTTCCGAACTGTGGTCGTCTATGGCCCGCAGCTTAGGGGCGAAGGTACACCGCACTACCGCGTATAACCCGCAGGCCAACGGTTTATGTGAACGCTTTCATAGGTCATTGAAAGCAGCCCTCAGAGCATCGCTCACGGATACAAATTGGGTGGACAAACTACCATGGGTTTTATTGGGGTTGCGTTCTGCACCTAAGGAGGATTTGCAGGCCTCCCCAGCGGAGTTAGTGTTCGCACAACCTCTCCGTTTGCCGGGGGAATTTCTTCCTGAAAATCCTGCGCCAAATTGCCCCCCCGCTCAGCTGTTGCAGGGCGGCACAGGATCAAACACGCTGCCTGGCCCAGTGCATCACAGTTTTCCACGTGTTTTTGTGCCAGAGGCTTTGAAAAACGCAGAGTTTGTTTTTGTTAGACATGATGCACAACGCCCAGGGCTGCGTCCGCCTTACGATGGACCGTTCAGGGTGCTGGAAAAAAATGAGAAGCATTTTTTGCTAGATTTGGGGGGCAGAAGGGAGCTAATTTGCATAAACAGACTCAAGCCCGCTTTTGTCCTGGCTGATGAACGCGTGCAGTTGGCGAAAGCCCCCCGCCGGGGCAGGCCACCGAGAAGGCATGCCCCAGAGCTCCCACAGAGATGTGCTAACAAATCTAATCCCCAGGTGCGAGGAGACGCTGCAGACGCAGCGAAGCCGGCCTACAGTAGATTCGGCAGGAAGCTAAGACCTAAGAGATTGGGGGATTGATTGTTGGTTATGTGGTAATGTCTTTTATGTAATGCATTTATCAGTATGTTTGTCCCATGCAGACGTTTGGGGGGGGGGGGGGGGGGTCATGTGGCACATATGTTTGGTTCATATTTCCCACAAGAGTGTGGCACATATGTCTGGTTCATATCTCCCACAAATGTATGGCTTATGTGGATTGGGGCTTCACGTCTGGAGGAACAAAAAGTCTGGATCGACGGGGGCCGACAGGAGATGTCGAGGAGGTGTGAAGTCGGACCCTTGTCTCAGAGAGGAGGCCCTGGGGGGTTTCCCGGAACACCAGAGAATAAGAGACAATGGTGAATCTTCAGAGACTTGCATTGTGATTGAATGTTTGCAGAAGCACCATGTGACTTGAGTTCTTAATCCCCCGGAGGTATATGAGTGTGATGTATCATGATTCTGCTTCTTCTTGCTTTTGAGAGTGTTGGATGATTGTGTTCTGCAATAAAACCGAACCTGAGGAATACACTCATGTCTCGTCATTGAACACATCTTCCACACATGTATGTTTATTCTCGTCTTCCGTGTCCTCGTTGTCTTCCTCGTCTACTTTGTCTTTGTATGCTGTGTTGGTAGCGCCAACTTGTGAATGGGACTTTCAGTCTTGCACATGCTCTGTCAATGCGTTCAGGCTGTGAGCAGGCCGCACGGTCATAAAATTTGGGCTGTATGAGGTCGTCCACAGCAGAGCCCTGCATACACTAGCAGACTGGAGACGATGACAGAAATTTTGTCACACAAGGTTTCCGGTTGCATGTATGTGGACAGCAGAGGTGCAGCATGAATCCAGCTTAAAGGTAGCCTATTAGCCCCTGAGCTATTAGCCCCCGAGTTAACACTGGTAAGAGCGACTTATATTGTTATTTTCTTCAGGTCTTAGTCACCCTGATAGTCATCCCTGTTACCACCTAGTTTGCCGGTGTGCCTCGTGTCACTCCAGCCCATCTCCCATTGTTTCTGTCATGATCCTGTGGCGGATCGCCTGTAGTTCACAAGGCCACCTAAAGGCTAAAGGTAGCTTATTAGCCCCTGAGCTATTAGCGCCCGAGCAAACACTGGTACCAGGACGCTGACTGTAAAGCAGGCTTGTATTGTTATTTTCTTCAGATCTTAGTCACCCTAATAGCCATTCCTGTTACCACCTGGTTCACTCAGCCAATCTCCGAGTGGTTTTGTCATGATTCCACGGCAGACCGCCTGTACCGGCACACTGGTCACTGCAATGGCCTGAGACCAGAGGCTACTGGCCAGTGTTGTGCCGAGAATTCCCCCGGATGCAATTCTCGGCAGGTGGGGGGTTCTCACCATAACACCAGTATGGGTGATCTGCTGCGGAATCCCAACGAAACGACTGAGAGATGGTCCGCAGTGACATGAGGCACATCGCCGAACCATGTGGTAACAGGGATGGCTATTAGGATGACTAAGATCTGAAGAAAAGAACAATAAAGCTGCGCTTACAGTAAGTGTCGTGGCAACAGTGTTAGCTCGTGGGCTAATAGCTCAGGGGCTAATTGGCTGCCTTTAGCTGGCTGTGCGAGCCACCAGCCTCTGGTGCAGGCGATCCGCCACAGAATCACGATGAAGCTTCTGGCTAGCTGTAATCAAAATATCCAGATGCTTCTGGTTGAAGACTGCTGGCTCTCATGCCCAGCTCCCCAACTGTCCCCACTGTCCTCTGGGGTGCCACTCTCACGGGCAGCATAGTCGCTCCGGCTCCCAGTTGGCCGTGGGAGCAGAGTGGAGTCTCACAGAGCGAGACACTGCCCTTTGAGATCCCTTGGCTCTGTACCTCAGCTAAGCCAGTAGCCTCGGGTCATGGGCCAGATCTTGGTTGCAGTGATCGGGGGAGCGGTCCAGCGAGCCGTGCTCGCAATTTGTTGTGGAATCACGGCAAAATTATTGGGAAATAGGCCGGACTGATGTGAGATACACCAGCAACTGTGGATCAGTGAACCAGAGTGCTGCTCATCCGAGCTGGGAGGCTAGAAGCTAGTCAGCTACAGTATAATGGCTAACTGAAATAAGAGGGAGGGCGAAAGGTGGAAAGGTGAAGAATGGTTCAACAGGCTTTAAATTAGAATTTCAAGAAAGCCAGGAAAATACAAAACATATTTGCTTCAATAATTAAAAAAATTAAAGAAATTGTGAACAAAATATGTCACAAACATTTCATTAAGAGCTATTAAAATGTGGAAGCATGTGGAAAAAGTGTATATTGGGGATACTTTAAAATCTGGATTCAGACTGTTGTTTAAAATATTTAACTCTAAAGGTAAATATAACTGAATGTTTGATATCCGATAGTATTTTTATCTGACACTAAAAAATATCTAAACAAGACTATGTTAAATAAGGACAGCGCGGTGGCGGAGTGGTTAACACTGCGGCAGCACAGCAACTCACCCTTGACCGGGGGATCCTGGGTTCGATCCCAGCCCCCAACCAACAGTGATCTGTGTGGAGTTTGCATGTTCTCCCCGTGTCTGTGTGGGTTTACTCCGGGATTTCTCCAGTTTCTTCCCACATGCCAAAAACATGCAAGTTAGGTTAATTGGCATCAAACTGGGGGTTCTAATTTGTTCTTAGGTATGACTGTGAGAGTGAATGGTTGTGGGTCTCTCAGTGTCAGCCCTGTGATGGACTGGCGATCTGTCCAGGGTGTACTCTGCCTCTCGCCCAAAGATGCTGGGATAGGCTCCAGCCCCCCCACCCCACCCCCCGCGACCCGAAAAGGATTAAGTGGAAGAAGATGGATGGATGGACTATGTTAAATAAATGGTGCACTTTCTAAAAATGTGTATTCAGTTTTAAATTGTTTAATTTAATATGTGCTTTTATAGGCGGTCTGAACATACTGTAAACTGAACTCATATTCATGGAGCTAAAATTCACTTAACAAGTACTTATTATTGCTTAAGATTAAAATTGTTTTGGTGAAATAACTTTACTGTAGGGAAAAAAATCATTTGCGCTGCTGCGTTTCCAGCCGGATGGCTTTAGCCGAAGCACCGAGAGAGCAGCCCAGCTATAACAAGCATAGGAGAGCTCTTCTTCTCGTTTCACAGGTCTCTGCTGCCTACTACAAGTTGTATGAGTGAATTCAACATGTATTTTCAAACCGGTAGGTCTTTGAGGAGGAATATTTTCAGTCGGGAATAAGGTTTATACAAACTGGAGCTCAACCAGTTAGCTAGCTTTAGCTGTGGAGCTCATGGGAAAGTGCAGAGGTAATCTGACTTCGGGTTGTAGGATGAATTGATATTTACCGATCATAAATGCCCATATATCCTATCTGTGGTTAGGAGTAGTGATCGCCTATGTTCTACACGAAGCTTGGATATTAAAATAGGAGTATCGATGGCGGTTTATGGAAACACGAAGGAGTTTCTGATGAAGATCCACAACATCTTTTTAAGGGTCGCCCTGTTTCCGAGCACACTGGGGAGGACTGGTCCTCGGCCAGCCGCCTCGGAGGTTTTAACCTGCCACCTGCAGCAGCGCAGGCTTCCTCCTTGGACTTCATTCTGTGTCCGCTACAGCTCTGTCCACAACGACCAGTTTGGACTATCCAACTTTAACTGGAGAGTTCAGGGATGCAACTACCAGATCCTGAGGACAGGGTGCTTCCCCTTTATTAAATACCACTGCACCAAAGCACCTAAGCAGAACTTGGACTTTGAAAACAAGTTTTTCAGCATGCTGAAAGTTATTAATCTGGGTCAGTATTAATGCTTCAGGTTTTCTATTAAAAAGTGCAACCGTATTTATATTGTTTGAATAGAGACGTCATCATCACTGCATTCTTTGGTTGCAGGTATCCCTTGTTTGGCCTATGGAATTGGGTGCTGGATGGTAGTGGGAGCTGCAGAAACTGTGCAGACAAGTTTGGGACCTGTCACAGTCTATTTTGCCTATAAAGAAGAGGAAGGTGCACAATTTTGAAAGATGGCTGAAAAACAACTGCTTTGAATTCATATTCAGTGCATTATCAATTGCTGCATTTGTGAACTTCTTACATAAACTGACGCAAGTGACTGTAGAGACAAAGTTGTGCTTGATAAACATTTAAAGCGGAATTGAAGCAGTCAGTTATGTTTGGTTTTTGGCATTGGCTTTGAAAACTTGAGTTCATTCTGACAGTAAAGATTTTAATGTTTTATTAAGTGTGTATTTATGTATATTTTTGGAACAAATAAAAAAGATCAACTAATTTGACTCATAGCTTTTGGTATGTGGAACAGCTAGTTTCTGACAGCTGTCACTGAGAATTTTATAGATTAAGAACAGACAGTTACAATTCTTTATATGCATATTAGCATCAGGTATTGTCTTAATTACCTCGACCGAGGAGGTAATGTAATTGGTGTGGTTTGTCTGTCCATCTGTTTGTCTGTTAGCAGGATTACACAAAAACTACTGGATGGATTTTGATGAAAATTTTACCAGAGGTTGCCCTTGGGCCAAGGATGAGCCCATTAAATTTTGGTTATGATCTGAGAGTGCATTCCTCCACCAAGGACCTTGTTTGTAGTTGTGCAGCAGGATTACACAAAAACTACTGGATGGATTTGAATGAAATTTTCACCAGAGGTGGCTTTTGGGCTACAGAGGAAGCAGTTACATTTTGGTGATGATCTGAGAATGCATACCTCCGCCAAGGCTCTTATCTTCTCAGTGTGTGAGCAAGAATCCTCCAAAGCTAGTGGATAGCCTTCGATGTAATTTTCACCAGAACTGGCTTGTGGCCTACACATGAACCTGTTACATTTTGGGGGTGATCCATGAGGTACGGAAGGAGCCTTGGCAGAGGTATGCAATCTCTGAGTGCTTTTCTAATTTATTTCATGTCTCCGCTTTATTTTGCTTGGGGTAAAAACAGGATTCTAAATAACACAAGCTCATTTATTTAAAGTTAAATTAGTGATCACCACGCAACAGATAGTCAATAGTGTTAAAGAAGAACCAATGACTCCACAGGTCTGATAAAATAGGTTTTAATTACCAAAGTGTGGCATTTGTAAAGAGACATCTACATCCTTTCCTTCAGGCCTTCTCTGGCCTTTGATTTCTGGTAATGTGCTTTGCTGACAGGGCACACTTACCCCAGCTCCAGAGTTCTGTTCCCTCAGAGAGGCAGGTTGACAAACTGCCATATTGATTTCTCCCCTCAGCATCGCCTACTAATGGCATTTATCAGCGACCTCAATTTTCAGTCCTTGGCCTCTTCATTTTTGGCAACAATGAAACTCCAGGAATAATTTCTTGTTGTACATGGAAATCAATGCGCCCTTTGACCTTCTTTTGGACTTGAAGGCTACAGTTATCTGCATGCATGCTGGTACAAAATTACAGCATGTTGTTGCTCATCATGTGAGAATATTTAATCAGACATTTACTGCTATTTAACGGATATTTAAAGTCCTTGAATGTGCAGTAATTTGTGCCACATTTCAAAGGCTCTCCAAAAAAGTCTGTTGGCTCAGATGTTCTTATTGTAAGCTGTGTAACATTCGTTGTGGGCAAATGTTCATTCTCATGCAGAATTCATGTGCAAAATCCTCTTAAACAGCACGATGACCCTGCTCTATCTCTTTAATCATACTAATTGCCTTGAACAAGAACAGTTAGACACACTTATGGAAATGTGATCCTTCGTATCAGGCTGCATTTAAATCCCCCTCCTTTCATTTCCAACCTTTCATCGTGACTGAAAGTGTGCATGGGGAATGCTCAGGCAACCATGTCTTAATTACTCATTGACCCTTTGACCCACAAGCTGCATTGATACTGCAGTATAGCTAGACACAACTGTATGGGTTTGCGACTGACTTCAGCTTTGTGTGTGGCTTATACAGGCTGATGTACGTCAGTGAAATGTAAACTGTGGAGCATGCGAATACATTGTATTTGTTTACAGGGCGTCACCTTTGAGTCACTCTGAACTGCAGGGGAGGGGACCCCTTCAGCCCGGGCAAAAGCTTACTGTTACATATTGAACTTTAGTCACCACCACCGCAGGTCTTGGGTATCCTGACAGCAAGAGGACTTCGATAAATTAACAAAATGTGTTTGTATTTGGTGCGAGATTAATGCCTTTTATTAGCCATGGAAGTCTGGTCCTGTATTGAAGGGTATAGATTAGCCCCCGCACATTTAATGTGGTAATGAACAAAGAATTAATGTCTGTTTGGCAAGTTTAATTGCGTGCTGAAGCTGGTAATAATTTTTGCCAAGGTGAAATCTTTAAATATACTTGAGCTATTTAGATTTTAGGTAAGTAAAGCAAAACTAGTGTTGAAATTGAATGTGGTGCTTCTGTAAGTTGTTAATGTTCAACAGTGAAATTGCTAATCAGCTTGCAGACACTTGTAATTATCTTCTAATTAGCTAATAAGTTCACAGTTTCTTTAAAGTTAAAAAAGAAAAACATGTTCATCTCCCTGAAATTGTTGCTGCACCCGCCTCTCTGTAAATCAATTATTTAGCAGGGAAGTCATACCAGTTTTTCCCTCTGTCATATAGATATATGGCTTGGCAGAAACAATTATTGTGTGAACAACCCCTGCAGCTAGAACTGGCGAGGTTATCATTATTAAGCCTCTGGATCGGCCACCAGCACTGTCTGTGTGCTTGCTCCGCGAGCAGCGGGGATACCTGAGCCATCACTCAGATCACTTTAGGGATCGTGCTGGAATTACATCTTCATGCAGATGTGTCGGGCACAAAGTGTCACAATATTTACAGTCAAATGGGGCTTTTTGAATTATAACGTGACACCTGAAACATGTTAATATTTTCATGTAACGGGTCTCCAGTTGTAGACGCGAACGAATCTGTGATCAGCTTTGAAATGGTATAAAATGTTAGATTTTTATGTAATTGATAATTGTTGATCGCTTGTCTTTGACATTTTAAAACATTACCTTTTTCTTTCTGTGAATGGATGGCCATTAAAAATCTATTATGAAGTACTTCTTCTCCCAAGGGATGACAAGGGGCACCATAATTCTTCCCCCCCCCCCCCTTACCCTCTTGTATATATGTGTGTATATGTATGTGTGAGTGGGGGGGGGGGGGGCAGTGTTGGAAGACTGTGCCTGCTGTGCCAGGGCTGCCAAAGCTGTTGTCAGTGGGTGGCTGAAACGTCAGTCATGTATTATAGCTTTTCTGCTTCAAGCTGATGATAAAACTAAGCTGCGCCCCAAAAATAAATAAGACAGTCTCATCACTTTTAAATTTAAGACATGACAAAAAAATAAAAAAAAATCCCTATGTTTTTTTGTCTTCATCAAATGAATCCAAGTTTCTAATTTAAGATACACTTTGCATATTCTGTTTAGTTGATGCCCTTAAGCCTGTGCACTTATCTTTGTACCCAAATTCATTTTTCCCCATGTTGATTATTATTATTTTTGCTGTTCTCTCTTGCCGATTTTGTGGTATCACATTCCCTTCATTCATACTTAATGCTTACTCTGTTGACATTAAGAGAGAAATGGATTTTAATAGTTTTTCCACGACTTATCGGGAGAGTGAAATGAACTATCCATTTTTAGAAGTATGATATATATTATGCAGTATTTAAAGTTTCAGCTCATTAAAAAACAGACGCCCTCCACATCCCCCAGGCTGTCTTTTACCCCCCACCAGCATGCAGTCAGGCTCCTCTAGCCACGGGCTCTGCTTGATCTGTTTTTCCTAAGTCAAAATTGAAATACTTGGAAATATTTATTTATTTGTTTATGCATTTTAGCTTACTAAAGAATGGCATAATGTCTTTGTAGCTTAAACAAGCAGCACCACTGGATTGGAAAAAGGGAACTGGATGCCTTTGTTTGATTGATATAATCTGCTGCATTCCCTATATGTTTGCTTGTATCATCCAGTTCAAAACAAAATCATAGTTTACTTGAAGTATTGCATGCACCTTTATTTTTACCAGAACATGGCCCCTTGTGCTACTCGATTGCCCATACCTGCACAATAAGCAGCAAGCTGCACAGCAACTCAATACTAGATCAGGGATTTACATTAAATACACTGATTCTGATGCTGCATGCAAACACAGAAATGGAATAAATCAATTTTGCTCTCAGAAATGTTTCACATACTTTTCTCTGCAGCGTGATCTCCAATCTTTCTGCAAATGAGCTGCAGTACCTTGTAATGGTTTCTGCTCCTCGTGGGAGGCCGGTGTCTCAGGAAAAAACGCTGATTGAGGGAGAAATGTAATACAGGTGTAAAGCAGACTTGATAGGGGTCTTACACGAGGGTTATGCATTTTAACAGTGATATACATAATGTTACATATTTATCAGAGAATGTGGAATTTGCTGGGTCGACTCTTTCTGGCCTGTAGAGATTTGAAGGTTTCTCCTGGAGTGTTGTTAATTCAGTTGGAGAGGGTGGCTATTATGTTGAATTAATAGGAATTAAGGGTTTAAATTGGTTAAGTAAGCACTTCATTAATCGTGAGTGGATTGCTGAGTGTGAGGGGTTTTTAGGTGATGTAGCTCGCTTGTGTGCGGGGGTGGGGGTTAAGGTTTGGGAAATGCAGAAAGAAAGTAAAATTATAGAATAGATAAGCAACAACATAAGAAGATTTTTGACAAACTACCTTAGCTTAGTTTTTAGGTGCTTATCACAAGAAACCATTTTCTTGTTGGTGGCTATGTATTGCTGTACAATTAAAGCACTGGATTTGGACACCTGTGTATCTACACATTTCTAAAAGAGACTGAAGATTGTGTTTTTTTTAAGTTTTAGAGGTAAGAACATAAATTTGAACTAGAAAAGCACTCAGAGCGCGTACCTCCACCAAGGCATCTTCCAGCCTTCATGGATCACCTCCAAAATGTAATGGGTTTGTGTGTTGGCCACGAGCTAGTTCTGGTGAAAATTGCATCAAAGTCTATCTAGTAGTTTTGGAGGATTCTTGCTAACACACTGTGAGAAGATAAGGGCCTTGGTGGAGGTATGCATTCTCGGATCATCACCAAAATGCCATGGGTCCATCTCTAGGCCAAGAACCACCTCTGGTGAAAATTTCATCCATATCCATCTAGTAATTTTTGTGTAATCCTGCTGCACAAATACAAACAAGGTCCTTGGTGGAGGTATGCACTCTCAGATCATCACCTAAATTTAATGGATTCCTCCTTGGCCCAAGGGCTACCTCTGGTGAAATTTTCACCAAAACCCATCTGGTAATTTTTGTGTAATCCTGCTAACAGACAGACAAACCACCCCTTACATTACCTCCTTGGCGGAGGCAATAATGACACTAATTGTGAGTTGCAGCCCCAGCATTATATAATTTGTGATAAATATTGTAATCCATTTTCTAAAGTTTGATAACGCTCTGTATTAAAGGATTGAAACTAGGGATGTAATGATACAGCTTTTTTTAATGCCCGATGTAATATTTTTGAATTTGGATATCTGCTAATACCAATACAAAACCAATATGTAGCTTGTGGCCTGAATAAATTCAGCGTATTCCTTTTCATGGCATTTCTGCAAGTGTTTAAGGATGGTGATGTTAAAGTTATAAAGCTACACTCTTACAACTGGTCTTTTAAGGGTTTTTTTTACCTCCGCCCAGGGAGGAGGTAGTGTTTTTGCCAGCATTGGTTGGTTTGTCTGTTAGCAACATTACTCCAAAAGTTATGCACGGATTTTGGTGAAATTTTCAGGAAAGATGTGTAATGGCACGGGCAGCAGATGATTAGATTTTGGTGGCGATCTGGATCATGATCTGGATCCAGGAATTTTTTGAATATTATTTTATATATTAATATTACGCTTTTCATGTACTGCTCCCTTTAAGACGTGACCAGAGTTACGTGCATGGCGACGCAGCCCAGAAGCAGTGAACCCTTACCATCAAACACTGCAGAAAAAGTAAAATGGCTTGGAATGAAAAGGAATGTGGTCTCAGTCCACATAGTATGGGGGGAAAAAAAAAAAAACGAAAACCAACCTGAAAGATTCAATAAACCATCATGCTGATTTAAGGTGGAATTGCCCAGCCCCAATGTATGGTCAGTACAATTATTTTTTTTGATTTTGTATACTTTATTGATCCCCAGAGGGGAAATTGAGGGCATCCACCTGGATGGATGAAGCAGCCACGGTACGGTGCTATCCCTTTACCATTCACACACACATTCACACCTAGGGCCACTTTTAGAGTCTCCAGTTAACCTAACCTGCATGTTTTTGGCCTGTGGCAGGAAACCGGAGAACTCCCGGAGCAAACCCACGCAGACACGGGGAGAACATGCAAACTCCACACAGATCACTGTTGGTCAGGGGCTGGGATCGAACCAGGGATCCCATGGCCAAGGGTGAGTTGCTGTGCTGCCGCAGTGCTAACCACTGCACCACCGCACCGCCCAATTATGACAGTCTTGTTATTATGATGTAGTCATATTGTTTTTGCTGCTGTTTCTCTGTCTGTTAGCAGGATCACGCAAAAACTCATAGATGGATTTGGATGACACTTTCACCAGAGGTGGCCCTTGGCCCAAAGATGAACTCATTAGATCAGGGGTGTCCAGTCATGTGCCATGGAGGGCCAAGACCCTGCAGGCTTTACCTCCAACCAGTGTCTTGCTGGTAAGTGAAAACACCTGCTGAAGAGACTGGGTAGAAGGGAAAACCTGCACAGTCTTGGCCCTCCATGGCACATGATTGGACACCCCTACATTAGATGTTGGAGGTGATCCGTGAGTGCATACCTCCGCCAAGGCCTTATCTCGCAATGTACAGATGGATGGCGATATGGACGGACAAAGGGACAGAGGGGAGGACAAAGGGAGCGAGGGACAGAGCCTTGGTGGAGGTATGTGCTCTCTGAGTGCCCTCTAGTTTATATATACAGCTTGTCTATTATTAAGGATATAAAGTCACGTTTGTCTCTATTTCAATAAAAATAACAATATACAATGTTAAACTGTAACTTTTATACATCGGCATCAGAACAAGATTGTTAACAGCAGAAAGGTCATTGTATTTTAATGCTGTCAAATAGCAGTGTTGATGTAATTGAAATTTAAGTCATTAGCATATATGTAGCATGGACAGTAATAGTAAATAATGCCTAACAAACTATCATTTTTTTAAAAAAATCATTAAATTCTACTCAGCAAACTGTAAGCGACAGTTTTGAACTCTATGAAAACATCACAGAAAAAAAATGGATTGATAAAAGATGTGAGTTTATGTCCAGTATGATTTTTGATGAATCTGATATTTAGAATATGAAGCCCTAATAAACAGTCACAGACATATCTCCTCCATCACAGCTCAAACATAAAGTTAAATGATATTTTAGTCATTTTCTGTATCATGCAATTATGGTCCAGGAAATATCATGAGGGAGAAATGCCTGCAGTATGTAAGGTGTCATACCTGAACACTGACATAAACACACAAACGGCTCATCTCACCATCACAGTCATTAGAGAGATGGAAACTTCAATTGAGTTTGTTTGTGTAAAATTATTTCAAAGCATTTTTATCCTCCTGTATACAAAATTTAGTGCTACCGGAATAGCCACCAAAGATCTTCTCTTTGACAAGAGCATTCACTGTCAGCCTAATGTTTTCGAAGAATTTTACGAAGAGTTAAATATGCAGAACAAATAATATCAGTTATTTGCCTGTAAGTCTTTCATTTCTTTTATTCATTTATTTTTAATGGCATTTTGGTTGCAGTGATATATTGATGGTTAACAGCCATCATGTCTCTTAACATTACATCTTTGACTTACAGTCTCTTTCACATTGCAGCATGTGAGGGAGATCCATCGCCAGAGAGCTATTTTACAGAATGTCATCACTTTTAAAAGGTGGTTATTGGTTTATTTTATGTTTTAATGGATCAGTTTTTATTTTTTAATCCTCCCCGATAACGATCCAGTCATTTTGGCTGGATCAAACCCGATGATGATCCTAAATATTGGATCGACCCATCTCTAATTAAAACTCTTCCTTGTTTTCTGTTCTATGCTCCTGTTGAGGATATTCAAACATGGTCATATTTTCATATAATGAGGTATATTAACCTCATATCTGTACGCAAGAAAGTTATTTTTTAGATTTGGGTTGGTGTGATGTCAAGGAAAGTGAAAAATTAAAAAAAAAATGGCAGCAGTTGTTCAAATTTCTGTCTTTGAGAGGCAGTCGGTCAAGAAAAAAGTTTAACTGGAGGGTTTAGCAGTTAAACCTGCTTGTTTCTGGCTGAGGGTGAATTTGGGAACTGCACCAAGGTCTAGTGTAGTATTTGAAATATTTTATACTGTCACTCATGCCACACTGTAATACAAAGCTGGAAATATGCCTTATAGGTTAAAAGTGCTCAGAGCTGTTTTTTTCCCCAACTTTTGTTGAGGATTATATCCAGTTTTTTAAATGGTAGTAGTGCGTCTTTCCTCATCCCTAGCCTTTGTATCGGACAGGATGTGTGCTGCTGCATCATGGTGCAGGCCGGTCTGAAGTTCCTCTTTCGCTTGGCGAGTCTCCTGCAGCAGAGTTGGACTAATTGAGGCACATTTTTATCTGAGCTTGCTAATAATGATGAGGTGGAGGAGAAGTAGTCTGTCCCCTTAGGCTGAGGAATAGCATGACTTGGCCAACCTTCTGTACTTATTGTCCAACAAAGGGGGAATTCACTTAATGCAGTGCTTCAGAAAAGTGGATAATTGTGGCCCCGATCAATAAAGTAACAGAGCAGAAAATGAACAGTGTGTGCAGTGTAGCTGTGGATATTTGACGGAGTCCAAAAGAAACTAGCGTCTTGATTGTTTTTGTTTCTTTGTGCATTTCCTTCAGTCCAGTCACCACACAGCGAGGCGCTCCTGGTACATACAGTACATACATGCAGGTGACGCTATATTCACTTTGCATATAGCTAGCTGTGACCATGAGCGTGTTTGCATGTGTTTGTGTACGGTATATTATAGAAAGGGGTAGGTTTGGTTGGATGAGCCACATTGTTCCTGTGCGGCCTAGTGACATCGCTGGAGGGCAGAGAGGGATGGAACCTGAGAGGGGTGACAGTGATAAATAGCCCTTTTAATAACAGCTGCCCCACTTGGCCAGCAAGTCCCAGTCAGTGTCCTCTGTGTATTTATGCCTATGTTTATTTATGCATCCATAGCATGTAGGAAATCACCACCGCAGGGGTACAATTATTCTTTTTTTTTGTGGTCAGGGGAATTGCATTGGTTTAACTTTGGGACGAGGTAAGCAAACTGATCTTAAACCAAGCAGATATCCATTTAACCCTTAGATTGGTCTGTAATAAATGCACTGTACATTCACAGCACAGGGAGGTATTGTTTTGATACAGAAGCAAAAGTTATGAAAGTACAAGTGAAGACAGGATTTTCTGTAACATTATTCACAGAGATCTCTTGGGAAACTGTAATGGACTGAATCCCATAGAAAAGAAGAATGAATCAAATTCGGCCTATATCTGAAGGTCTGAGGACATATTTATAGTTGCACTTGAACTTATTCAATCCCCATTGAAAATTATGTTTATTTTTTAATTTTGCTCACTTTTAGTCGTTTGCAAAAAACAGATCAAACAAGAACCATTTAAATAGTTCAATAGCTGAAATATTTAAATGTTTCTTGTGTGCGAATTCTAAAAATAAACATAATTTGCAATGGGCATTGAATCATTTCGAGTGCTGCTGTAAAATCAAATATTAGGCATCAGACCAAATACCATAGATGTATTCAGTCATGTACTTTACATAAGCCAAGCGCAAGATGGGGTGTATTTATTCCATCACATTTTAGTTCTAATTAAATGTATTTAGATCAGGCAGAATGTTCATAAATTAACATTTCTGTAAATCTATATGAGTTGGGTATAGGCATATTTTCCACTGTAGTATCTGGTTAGATATTAAAGGCAAGTGATAATAAACAAGAAGGCAAAAATATAAGCATATTACAAATATAGAATTAAGCAAGAATAAAAATGTAAACATGTCAGAGGTTATGCTGTAACCCATAGTGATTCATAGATGTATAGCTCTAACGCAACCATGAAAAAAAGGCTCACACCCCACTCAGAAAAAAAGAAAACTTTTGTTGATGTTTAAAAGTCAACTTTGCCTGATGTCTCAAAAACTTGAGATGTGTTTACACTGTTTTTTTGTTTTTAACCATTTGGGAAAGACCACTTCTTCCTCAAAGCTCAACGGTGTTTCTGTGACAGAGTTGTTGTTTTTTTCCCCAACAGCTTTTTAATGTGTTTTTACAGGGTGGGATGTACAGTAGCTGTTCCTAAGAAACTGAATATTATTTTTTCTCTCTACCAAAGCAGATCCACTGATGCTTTCTTCAGTCTTTAATCTGCATAAGTTTTAATTTTTTTGTGTTCATTGTTGCTGTGTGGCTGAAGTCAAAAACCCTTGTGTGCCCAAATATGACCTCAGGCCCAGGTCTGCGAACAGGAAAAGGGGAGGCTGTAGATCAGAGGTGTCAAAGCTTCTCTCCGCAGGGCAATGTCGGCTCTGTTCTCACTCAAACCAGTCCCCTCCCTTTAATTGGTTCAATTAGTTAAGTATCCGTATACATTATTGCGCATGCATTTTTCATGACTCCTCTTAACGCTCTGTTTCAACAGAACAACTTCCGGCTATGATTTGCCATTTGGATGAATGTCAAGGAGACTAAATGATTGCGCTAATTGAGTAATTAAAAGCAGATGTTGAAGCAAGAGCCAACAACATACACTTTAAACACTTTGCCCTCCAGAAAACCTACAGTGTTTTTGACACCCCAGTTATGTATGGTTATCCCAGAGGTGCCTCTGTAATAGTTACAGTTTCACCCTTGTGATTATTCAGTTGAAGTCTTTGCTATTGAACCAAAATGGTGTTTTTATGCTATTTTGACCATGGGAAATGGTCTGGAAAAGAAAAGCCCATCATGCTGCCTAATGGACAGACTCAGTGGTGCACAGATTCAACACAAGCTCTAGACAGGCAAAGCGCGATTTCTTCACGTTCACCCTATCACTCTCACCCCCCACTGTCCTCTGGTGGGACACTAGTGGCCTATACCAGACTCTTTTTCAGGGAGACGATGTTATGTTGAAGGTAATTAACATTGGAAATGTGCCAGTAATGGGAGTCGGTGTGCCATCAAATCACAAAGGTGCAAAGTATATTTCCATGGCTTTGACAGCTGTGGTGATTGGAGCATTGCTGGAAGGCTTTACAAAGTGCAGATCAATAAGTAACAATTTTCCTATTAAAGAAAAATTACTTGGACATTGTGCTAAGATAGCTTGTGGCTCTTTCACTCCACACCGGTTATAGAAATTAGTCGATTTGAAGTGGAGGCTGGTTCAATTCTGTTTTTGATGATATTTGCTTTTTAAACATTGTCATATTCAGCAGTAACTTTTTAAAATTATTTTGTTAAAAAAAAGATGACTGAAATAACCTTGATATGAAGGAGAAGCTTAAACTTTTTTTTATCTGAATCCAATTTATTGGTCTGATTATTGTCCATCCATCCATCCATTTTCTACCGCTTTTCCGGAGGTCCGGGTCATGGAGGCAGCAGCTCAAGCAGAGAAGCCCAAACGTCCTCTCCCCAGCCACCTGCTTCAGCTCTTCAGAGAGGATACCAAGACGTTTCCAGGCCTGCTGGGAGATGTAGTCTCTCCAGCGAGTCCTGGGTCTGCCCTGGGGTCTTCTCCACATTGGACGTGCCCAAAACACCTCAAGTGGGAGGCGTCCAGGAGGCATCCTGATCTGATGCCCAAACCACCTCAACTGGCTCCTTTCGATGTGGAGGAGCAGCGGTTCTACTCTGAGCCTCTTCCGGAAGACTGAGCTCCTCATCCTATTTCTAAGGGTGAGTCCAGCAATCCTACAGAGAAAGCTCATTTCAGCCGCTTGTATGTGCGATCTCATTCTTTCGGTCATTACCCAAAGCTCATGATCATAGGTGAGGGTAGGATCGTAGATTGACCGGTAAATCAACAGCTTTGCTTTAGAGCTTAGCTCCCTGTTCCCCACAACGGACTGGTACAACATCTGCATCACTGCAGATTTTACTCCAATCTGTCTGTCAATCTCGCGCTCCCCTCACTCGTGAATGAGACCCCGAGATACTTAAACTCCTCCACTTGGGGCAGGAGCTTGTCTCCAACCCAGAGTGGACAATCCACCTTTTTCCGGCTGAGGACCATGGACTCGGACTTGGAGGTGCTGATTCTCATCCCAGCCACTTCACACTTAGTAGCAAACTGTCCCAGTAAGACCTATAGGTCATTGCTTGAGGAAGCTAACAGGACAATGTCATTCGCAAACAGCAGAGATAAAATCTTGTGGTCACCGAGCATGACGCCCTCCAATCCTTGGCTGTGCCTAGATAAAGTTAAGTTTAAGTTAATCCCTTCTACAGCATGTGGGACACCATGTGGTGTATGGGGCGGCACGTATCTCCGTTTCACTGACCCTCGGCCACACAGCTACTGCCTAGACATCCTGTCCATAAAAATTATCAACAGGATCGGTGACAAAAGGCAGCCCTGGCGGAGTCCAACTCTCACTGGAAACGTGTTTGACTAGGTGTTGGCAATACGAACCAAATTCTTGCGACGGTCGTATAGGGACCAGACAGCTCAAAACAACGAGCTTGATACCCCATACTCCCAAGTTTGGCGGGGGTCGCCCTCATGTTAGTGATAAAACCTCACTGTGCTAGTAGCATCCTCCACCAACAAGTTTTATTATTGTGTTAAATATTTTGACTTTATGTTCATTTTTTAATCATATTAAGCATTTTCCCTCAATTGCTCTCTACTGGCAAATATGCTTCTATTTTGAGATTTAGGCTCTATTGTACCTATAACATGTCTTCTTTTACTCAATAGAAAGGTAGATGTTTATTTTGATGCACTCTGTTGGCATTTATGCTAATTATGTTTTTTAAAGACATCTTGTATAAAAATGTGACTGAGGTTTCATGATATCTTTTAGTTTAAAAATGAGTGCTTTTTAAAAAAAAAAAAAACAAAAAACAAAAAACATTTTTCTAAAACATTTTTCCATAATCCAAATCAGAAATCTGAGCTGTATTTCACTGTGAGTTTTCCAAAAGATCAAATTCTTAAAATGAAGGTGAGTCATAAAGACAATGTGGAAAAATGTGCAGTGTGAAACCTTTGACTTTAGTATAGCAAGAAAATTATTTAAAACAAAAATAAAAATCTGAAATAAGTGTGTCTCAGTAGGCTTAAAACTGTTATTCTTAATATAAGTAATTCATGTGATATCTGATTATTTGTTTTTATCCTATTCCTACCATCTTCTTTTAAATTACACACCATAAATGTATTTATCTATTTTGGCAAAACATTAATAATAAAACTAAATTCATTATATAGCTTCACTGATTTACAGGTGCATCTCAGTAACTTAGAATGTCATTGAAAAGTTGATTTATTTCAGTAATTCAATAAATGAAACTCCTATATTATATAGATCCATTACACATCAGCCTGTAGTACTGCTGTGGTATTATGAAGGCCCAGGTTGCTTTGATAGTGGCCTTCAGCTCGTCTGCATTATTGGGTCTGGTGTCTCTCATCTTCCTCTTGTCAATACTCCATTGGCTGTCTATGGGGTTTAGATCAGGAGAGTTTGCTGGCCAATTAAGCACAGTGATACCATGGTCATTAAACCAGGTATTGGTACTTTTGGTCCTGCTGGAAAATGAAACTAGCATCTCCATAAAGCTTGTCAGCAGAGGGAAGCATGAAGTGCTCTAAAATTTTCTGGTAGATGGCTGTGCTGACTATGGACTTGATAAAACACAGTGGACAAACACCAGCAGATGACATGACTCCCCAAATCCTCACTGACTGGGGAAACTTCACACTGGACCTCAAGCAACTTGGATTCTGTGCCTCTCCACTCCTCCTCCAAACTCTGGGACCTTGATTTCCAAATGAAATGCAAAAGTTGCGTGATCATCTACTGGTGTTAGTCCACTATGTGTTATCAAGTCCAACGTCAGCCCAGTTGTTTACCAGGAAATTTTAGAGCACTTCATCCTTCCCTCTGCTGACAAACTTTATAGAGATGCTGATTTCATTTTCCAGCAGGACTCGGTACCTGCTCACACTGCTAAAAGTACCAATACCTGGCTGAATGGCCATGGTATCACTGTGCTTAACTGGCCAGCAAACTCTCCTGACCTAAACCCCGTAGAGAATCTGTGGGGTATTGTCAAGAGGAAGATGAGAGACACCAGACCCAACAGTGCTGACAAGCTGAAGGCCACTATCAAAGCAGCCTGCGCCTTCATAACACCTCAGCAGTGCCACAGGCTGATCACCTCCATGCAACTTCACATTGATGCTGAAATTCATGCAAAAGGAGCCCCGACCAAGTATTGAGTGTGTATATATGGACATACTTTTCAGTCGGCCAGCATTTCTATTAAAAATGCATTCTTATAAATTAATTTTATATAATATTTTAATTTTTGAGAAACTGAATTTGGGATTTTCATTAGCTATAAGCCATAACCATCAAAATTAAAAGAAATAAACACTTGAAATATACTGTATATCACTCTGTGTAATGAATCTACATAATATAGGAGTTTAATTTTTTGAATTGAATTACTGAAATAAATCAACTTTTCAATGACATTCTAATTTATTGAGATGCACCTGTATATGTACCTGCGTTTATTGGCAATGGTCAACTGGATAGCAGGATCTGTAAAGCGCTTTGGTCATCAAGAGATGAGAATAAAAGCGCTATGTAAGTGAGTGCCATTTACCATTTAACTGACAGTGAAATGTCCATAACAGTCAAGTCCCCATCATAAATGGTCATTTTAACTTGCGCTATGTTCATAAAGTAATCTTTTTAAAAATAGTCTTATTATTCTTATATTTTGCAAAACAGGTTCACATGAAATCTTGATTATCCTGCTCATGATTCGATGGGACTACTTGTAGATGTGAAAACTATAATGATAAATATCGTATTCCAACTTCATTAAGGCCTAACTCGAATGCCAGATGCCGAAACCTGACAATACCAAAGATTAGTCACAGCCTTCTGACAGTGGATGTTGCTTTAGTTTAACCCTGAACTGGTTGTTCTGGCAGTATAATTGCCTTTTTAAATGCTAAATGTAGTCCGTTAAGATGCTCAAGAGCAGCGGAGAGATGTGAAGACAAATTTTGTTTTAATAAATCTCTAGGCTACTAGCGTGGCTAATGAACTTGGTAATTACTCATCACTGGTTGGGAGACTTTAGCCCGGACGACATGAAAGCAGTGGCTGCTGAGAGCCACAGGAATGGCACAACAGGCAACAATCAACACAGTGTCTGTGCAACAATCAATCAAAGCTGTCAGGCCCTCAACAGTCACAGTAATTTGCTGCTGTTCCTCAGAAATGAGTGTACCTTGTAAAATGTAGCTAAGATCACTTTCCCAAACACCTTGCAGCACAATAAACCAATGAGATTTGTGTTGTATGATTTATCACACGGCTCTAAGAAAAATTATTTTTAGCTAAGAACATGTTTTGTGGGCTCCAGTCAGCCCTGAAGTTAGTTCCACATATAAGTACCATGTGGTTAAATGTTGTGATTTTTCCTTTCTTTTTTTTTTTGTTCAGTGTTCCAGCTCACTGTTGTTGTTTTTTTAATTATTGTTTCTGTTTGTCTGTCTCTCTGTGTCTGTCAGTCAGTCAGGAATTGTCAACCACTTACAGCTGATGTTGTAGAGAACATCTGTTAAACCACAGTGATATTTAAATACGAGTCAGAGCCGGGTGGTGAGTAACACTGGACTATTCACAGATGCTCCTTTCTGCAGAGCTCTAAATCATGTTCTTTAATTCCCAGAGCCACATCTCAATCATACTCCTTGCTAATTTGAGAGTCACCCTCATTTCGTTTTAAACGATTCATTTTTGGCAAATTTGTAAATGGCCCCGATGTGTTCCACAATTTAGTCAATTACTGTTTCAGCCAGCAGGACTCCAGGGACCAGGAGCATACATCGCCTGGAGGTGCCATCTCAATAATTGTTTCAGAAAAGTTGGGAATGGATTGCTAACACTCTGTTCCACTTATTGAAATGTCAATTGGATCCAAAACCTTTTTTCTTCTCTTCTCACTCTTCGACTGAACAGTACAGCTGCCTTTCATTTCCTGAGCACTAAGTGATAAAACTTTAATATGTCCTCATATTTGATAAAAACCAGAGCACATTTAGACACGTGATTTTTTTTTTTTTTCCTTGAATTGATTTATGCCTGGAAGTTTTCCTGTCATATGTCAAATAAAATGTGACACATAATTTGATCGCTACTGTACACTGAAATTGTAATTAATTATTAATTAGCTGGATAAAATTAAGATATGACAATAATCCAAATTAGGTCTTAATGGGTACTAATTAAGAGCGGAATCCTTCTTTATCAATCCAAACAGCATGACCCAAAGACCCCAATTAATTGAGTTATTATTAGCCTTTCCAGTGGCTAGATCTTGAACAACTGTCGGCAAAATACATTAAAATGCTGTGTGTCACGTTTATTTTGCTATGAGGTCCCTTACGCATCTTTTGACCCAATTAACCTGCAATGTGATTTTGATGAACGCTGATTAAATAGATCAGTAAAGAGATCTATACACGATTATTTTATATTTTCTCTTCATATGATTCATATGATGAATTCCTGGAATTTCCCCATTGTGGGACTAATAAAGGCTTATCTTATCTTGCCTTAGCTTATCTTATCTTATCTTATCTTATCTTATCTTATCTTATAACTGAAACAGGATGAAAATTTGCAAAATATCTGCTGCTATTTTTTTGTGTTTTGTTGTTGTTTTTTCTTTAACTTGTTACCTCCACCGAGGAGGTGATGTTTTATTATTGTTTGCTTTAAAAAATTAAAAAAAAACCAAAACAGGGTTACGCAAAAACTGCTAGACAGATTTTGATTAAATTTTACCAGAGGTGGCCCTTGGGCTACAGATGAACCCATTAGATTTTGGAGATGAACCAGGACAGGATGCAGATTCTGGATCACTTCTTCATTTTCTTTAACACTGCAAGATAGGGCCTTGGCTGAAGTATGTGCTCTCTGAGTGCCCTCTAGTTTGTAAACCTGATCATACTTGGTAACAAACTGCTGAAAAATTCTACTTTAATGAGTTGTTAACACAATTAGATACAGTAAAACAACTGTAAATTTTTTATGATGCAACATTTTTTGGCAAAACACAAACATTGACAATAATGTAAATGTTTAATTTCAAATTAATAATTGGGAATAATTTACAGTATGTAGCTGTCTCACCTCCGTGGATCGCCACCTTGTTGTGGTGGAGGGTTTGTGTTCCCTAGTGATCTCAGGAGCTATGTTGTTGGGGGCAACTTGGTAGTGTCTCCCAAGGCAAATTGGCCCTGGGTGAAGGGCCACACTAGTGGATCTCTATTAAAAAAAAAAGTAGTTACAAGGACGCAGTGTACGCAAAGGGGGCATGTGGGTGGAGGATGGATAAATGGATGTTGTCTGAATGAATTAATGATAGGTGACAACACAGAAAGTGAAGCCTAATGCTGAATTTCAAATACTGTGCAATGACAAATCTGTGTAAGCCCATTTATCGTGAGGTACACTTAGTTTATTTTTATGTGTACATGGTCTATGTTGATGATTTTCTTTTTGTTTTTCTTCTCCTTTCAGCTACCATAAAAACAAATTCATAGGATAACCACTACAGTCAATTAACTAAAGTAAAAGCTGTTTTGAAGAAACCGTTTTCGCAAACTTCCCCCTCCATTGTGTATAATACAGTCATGGTTAATAAGTCAAACTTTGTAGTGTGTCTGCACCGTTGGTCAGCTGCTTCTGTCTGCTCTGATTACTGGATGGGTAATTTTGTAGTTCTGTGTGTAAGACCTTCAGCTCTATTCTATAATTAACTTTTGCCTGCGCCCATCAGGTTCCATTCCACACTTGATGTGTCCATAGCGACTGTTGCATACAGCCAGCTTGCCATTCAGTATGTATTAAGCTGTCAGAGCGGGCTGCTCTCCCAAGCTGCCTGTCTTGACTGAACAACCCAGCCTATTAACTCCTATTGACTGTGACACACATGTCCCTCCAAAATGAGCGGTTCCGTATTGATTTTTCCTGAGCGCTACTCACTTCCCCCTTTCATGCCGCCAAGGGTGAGATCTTTATCCTGACTGATTGTATATGTTCATCGTATCAGAGTACCGTTGTGCAATTGCCATTTCCAACCTATGAACCCTCCTCTGCTCTCCCCCCCCCTCCTGTGTATCACTGCTACTTGTATGCAGCTAGGTTTCAGTGAGACAATTAAAAGGCCTGACTCCCCCGTGTCCCCAGCAACTGCGGTCAAATGGAGCTGCAGACCCTCCATGCCGCCGTTGGCTCCCTCCAGCTTAGTACAGCCCACAGTATAACACATAGGACATGACAGCAGATCTGCTCCCCCACTAAGACGCAGCCTCACAATCAATAGAGCTGAATAGGATGGTGCCATATCCTCTCAGTGAAGCTCTTTGTAACTGCTGCAACCAAAATGAACCCTGACAGCATGTATTGACGTCATATCAAGCTCCACCATTGAGAGAAAAATGATTATCTGCTGGTGAAATCAGCTATTGACATACTGTGGAATAGCTTCCCTTGCCCAGGGGATTTATTGATACAGTTTATTGCATATAAATATTTATCTAATATATGTCTGAAATAGATTTGTCTACTGTTTTTGTGTGGTCGAGCCCGCAGAGGGCCATCAATGCCTCCCTCACGCTCTCTGCCACTCAGCCATGACTCTGCCTTTCCTTCTTGTCGGATACTGTTTTTTACAGACGGCATGAAATTGCTTTGGCTGTTGTGATTCCATCCTGAAGTTAATAGTAAAACATGTTGTAATTACATTTTATTGCCTCTCACTATAGAAACTCAGAATGACTTTACCACAGCCATCATATAGCGAGTGCATGTAGAAGTGCTGCTGTCTACACTATCAGTAGGAGAGGCACTCAGACCTTTTAAAAACTATAAAAGTACCACAGTGTACCACATTACTCAATAGTTTTTCAGTGTATTTGCTGTTAAAGATGAATTAACAAGAAACAGAAATTTTTTGTATTAAGTGAAAAGCCTGATTATTTCTGTGGTAAAGTTTGGCATTTTAACAGTGTCTGCATTTACATGCACAACCATACTTCGTATCAAGCTGAATAAGATTGAATTAGGGTGGCTCCAACACTTCAGGTTTTTAAATCTTGTTTAAAAGCACACCTTTTCTCCATGGCATTTTACAAGAATTAGCTTTAAGTCAGCTTTTGGTTTACATTTTAGTTGTTTTGTTTTATTTTGTGTTCTTTTGTGTTTATTGGTGTCTTTTAACTAGAAAGCACTTTGGTCAACTCTTGTTTTTAATGCGCTCTATAAAAAAGTTGGATTGGACTCTAATCAGGACAGCACCATGTCTGCAGCAGTTTCTGACCACCTTAACCAGAATAAGTTCATACTTGGAGTAAGCAATAGTCAAACTGTAATGTAAATGGAAATTTCCCTGAATTGGAAAGTTCCCCTAATGACAATATGGACCTAAATTAGAAAAATAGTGTTCATGTAAAGATAGTCATTAAGTGTGTTTCTATCCAGTGATGCTGATGTATTCCCATTAAAGCAGCACTATGTAACTTTCCTTTTCCTGACAGGAACACTGAAAGACTACAGCTGGCACGTTTTACAGCCCGGCTCCCAATGACCGATCATAGGGTGCTTTGTTAGTTGATGGCTAAAATCATACCCAGTAATTGGCTAATGGGGCTCAGGTTGTTAAACATGTCAGCTGCAGTATTTTCAGTGAAACAGCAAAGTTGCATAATACCGTTGCAGGTGATGCAGGCCCACTCAGGCTATGCTGGAAGTGACATTCGCCTGATCAGAGGTTGCTGTACCATCAAAATGACTTTGGAAGCATTTTTTCAGCTGAAAATCTTACTTTTTTTCGGCTGCTCCCTTTCGGGGTCACCACAGCATATCATCACCTGATAATGTGATGATCCACATATTGATTTGGCAAGGATTTCTATGCCGTATTTATGGCAATTCATGCGCTTACGAACCAGAGTGGTGGCCTAGTTGGTAGAGCAACCACTCCACAACTGGAAGGTCGTGGGTTCAGATCCCAGCCGGGTTATACCAAACACCATATAAAAATGGAACTTTCCACCTTCTAGCTTGGTGCTCAGCATAATAGAATGGGGAAAGGAAAGTTAATGCACAGAGCTACCAGAGGACTGACCCCCCCCCACCCCCACCACCACTGTAGCTTTCACTACTTACAGGAGCTGTGTGGCCTAGGGTCAGAGAAACGGAGATAGGTGCTGCCCCATACACCACATGGTGTCCCACATGCTGTGTAAGGGGGGAACTTAACATGCACTTACGAGGGGTGGATTAACTCATTAAATGCTTCAGGAATGGAAATGGGTCATGCAAGGTAGTGCTGATGTCACAGC
Source organism: Pholidichthys leucotaenia (assembly GCA_020510985.1). Classification (NCBI taxonomy): domain Eukaryota; kingdom Metazoa; phylum Chordata; class Actinopteri; order Cichliformes; family Pholidichthyidae; genus Pholidichthys; species Pholidichthys leucotaenia. Next base: position 89,447,540 of record CM035840.1, on the reverse strand, counting down.
TATGCTACAGGATACTGTGGTTACTGCTCCAACAAAACAAACATGGCAATTAAAAAGAGAGGTGATCGGTGGCTTGATTGTAGCAAGGCTTGTGACTCTTGAAAAGTGGCTCTGGACAACAGTTATACTTTCCACACCAAATATTGCATTTATGTTTTCATTTAGGCACTCCAGCATGTATTTTCATGTTATGTATGTCATAGTTACCCTCCTGGATTATTACCAACACTGACAAGTCGTGTGGGTAATTATCCAGGGCATATCCAGGGTGCATGGGTAGGTCCAATTATGGCTGTGCTCTAATTGAACAGTGAATGAGGCTACAGCCAACAAACTTGGTACATAGGTTGACCTTGGGACTAGCAGTCAAATGTCAAGGCCGAATGTCAAGGTCACACGGTCATAAAAGGTCAGAATCCGTTTTGGCCCATAGTGACAATTATATTTTTATATGTGTGGTGAGGAACTAGGGCTGCAAATCATGTGGGTCTGCAGCTTAACTGAGTACAGTGTTGGCCGAGGCCGGCCTTGGGGGGTAATGACACGGCCTCAAGACCTATGGCTTTGGTAACTCGGGCCGGGGCCGGCTCGAGGCCATGCAATTTCAGTGCTTATTTTATTTTTCTAGATTCAATTCTCCTTAAATTATTGTCGATTCAATTCTCCTTAAATTATTCTCATGCATTACTTTTTGATGAATATAAAATAAAATCCACCTCATAATTTCGGGTATTAGGTGGCACTGCCGCTCCACTTTTATCGCTACCTCTATCTCATTTATTACTGGCTTTCCCGCAGACTGGCATCATGTGCACTCGTAAGATTTGGCTGAAGCAGATTAATCCTTTTGCTTGTTGATTTGCTCACAATGTAAACGCGCATGCGTTAACATTACAGTGCAAATATACACTACTTTGCTGCCATGCTGTCTGTGCGTAGCACATACACGTATGACCTCCACAAGTACTAGTACATGAACATGTAAAGTGTAGTACCGTTCATGTACTAGTACATGTATGCGGCGGATTAATCTTTTCACTTGTCGATTCACTATTTATGTACATGTACAGTACTAGTACAGACTAGCAAGTTTTGTACAGTACATATACAGTGGTGTGAAAACGTGTTTGCCCCCTTCCTGATTTCTCATTTTTTTTTCTATGTTTGTCACACTTAAATGTTTCAGATCATCAAACAGATTTAAATATTAGACAAAGATAACCAAAGTAAACATAAAATGCAGTTTTAAAATAAAGGTGTTTATTATTAAGGGTAAAAAAAATCCAAACCTATATTGTCCTGTGTGAAAAAGTGAGTGTCCCCTAAACCTAATAACTGGTTGGGCCACCCTTAGCAGCAACAACTGCAGTCAAGTGTTTGCAATAACTGGCAATGAGTCTTTTACAGCTCTGTGGAGGAATTTTGGCCCACTCATCTTTGCAGAATTGTTGTAATTCAGCCACATTGGAAGGTTTCCGAGCATGAACCGCCTTTTTAAGGTCATGCCACAGCATCTCAGTCGGATTCAGGTCAGTACTTTGACTAGGCCTCTCCAAAGTCTTCATTTTGTTTTTCTTTAGCCATTCAGAGGTGGACTTGCTGGTGTGTTTTGAGTCATTGTCCGGTTGCGGAACCCGAGTGCGTTTCAGCTTGAGGTCACAAACAGATGGCTGGAGATTTTCCTTCAGAATTTTTTGGTAGACAGCAGAATTCATAGTTCCATTTACCACAGCAAGTCTTCCAGGTCCTGAAGCAGCAAAACAGCCTCAAACCATCACACTACCACCACCATATTTTACTGTTGGTATGATGTTCCTTTTCTGAAATGCTGTTGCCTTTACGCCAGATGTAATGGGACACCTCTTCCAAAAAGTTCAACTTTTGTCTCTTCAGTCCACAGAGTATTTTCCCAGAAGTCTTGGGGATCATCAAGATGTTTTCTGGCAAAACTGAGACGAGCCTTTGTTGTTTTTGCTCAGAAGTGGTTTTCGTCTTGGAACTCTGCCATGCAGGCCATTTTTGCCCAGTCTCTTTCTTATGATGGAGTCATGAACACTGACCTTAACTGAGGCAAGTGAGGCCTGCAGTTCTTTGGATGTTGTTGTGGGGTCTTTTGTGACCTCTTGGATGAGTCGTCACTGCGCTCTTGGGGTACTTTTGGTCAACCGGCCACTCCTGGGAAGGTTCACCACTGTTCCATGATTTCGCCATTTGTGGATAATGGCTCTCACTGTGGTTTACTGGAGTCCCAAAGCTTTAGAAATGGCTTTATAACCTTTTCCAGACTGATAGATGTCCATTTCTTTTTCATTTGTTCCTTAATTTCTTTGGATCACAGTATGATGTCTAACTTTTGAGGATCTTTTGGTCTACTTCATTTTATCAGGCAGGTCCTATTTAAGTGATTTCTTGATTGAGAACAGGTGTGGCAGTAATCAGGCCTGGGTGTGGCTAGAGAAATTGAACTCAGCTTTCAGAGATGTGATAAACCACAGTTAATTTATATTTTAACGGGGGGGAATCACTTTTTCAAACAGGGCAATGTAGGTTTGTTTTTTTGTTTTTTTACCCTTAATAATAAACACCTTCATTTAAAAACTGCATTTTGTGTTTACTTGTGTTATCTTTGTCTAATATTTAAATTTGTTTGATGATCTGAAACATTTAAGTGTGACAAACATAGAAAAAAAAAGAGAAATCAGGGAGGGGGCAAATACTTTTCACACCACTGTACAGGTTATGTTTCTAAAATGCAATAAAGACATTATTTGATTCAGATACCTACTGAACTGACTTGTTGAAAGTTTTTGTCTTGTGGTAGATGTAATATTTGGTTATTTTTTTTTTGTTGTTGTTGAAAGGTCTTCTAAGATGAAACCATCTAACCATTTTGCATTTCATACATATGTGCATTTTGAGCAAATTTTCAGTAATGTCAGTGCAAACAGAAGGAAAAAATAGGTGCTTTTTGTCAATAATGTACATTTTTCTTGTGGCGTACCGAGGACCACATTAAAGTATAAACAATATGTCATAATATTGTAAAGCGCTTTGATGTTGGCCTCTGAAATAATGTGGTGACTCGACTACAACACTGGTTGAGTGCATTCTAGTTAAACTTGATGTGATTGATGCAGCGAGACACTTGTTTTGTTGAATGATGCAAAATGTGCATTAAATTCTAAATAAGGGGGTACTGGTAGCCTGATGATTTATACAGACGTGGACAAAATTGTTGGTATCCCTCTGTTAATGAAAGAAAAACCCACAGTGGTCACAGAAATAACTTGAATCTGACAAAAGTGGTAATAAATAAAAAATTCTATGAAAATTAACCAGTGAAAATCAGACAATGCTTTTGAATTGTGGTTCAACAGAATTATTTCAAAAAACAAACTCATGAAACAGGCCTGGACAAAAATGATGGTACCCTTAACTTAATATTTTGTTGCACAACCTTTTGAGGCAATCACTGCAATCAAACGATTTCTGTAACTGTAATGAGACTTCTGCACCTCTCAGCAGGTATTTTGGCCCACTCCTCATGAGCAAACTGCTCCAGTTGTCTCAGGTTTGAAGGGTGCCTTCTCCAGACAGCATGTTTCAGCTCCTTCCACAGATGTTCAATAGGATTTAGATCAGGGCTCATAGAAGGCCACTTTAGAATAGTCCAATGTTTGGCTCAGCCATTCTTGGGTGTTTTTAGCTGTGTGTTTTGGGTCACTATCCTGTTGCAAGACCCATGACCTGCAACTGAGATCAAGCTGTCTGACACTGGGCAGCACATTTCTCTCTAGAATACCTTGATAGTCTTGAGATTTCATTGTACCCTGCACAGATTCAAGACACCCTGTGCCAGATGCAGCAAAGCAGCCCCAGAACATAACAGAACCTCCTCCATGTTTCACAGTAGGGACAGTGATCTTTTCTTGGTATGCTTCATTTTTGCGTCTGTGAACATACAGCTGATGTGCCTTGCCAAAAAGTTCCAGTTTTGTCTCGTCTGTCCATAGGACATTTTCCCAGAAGCTTTGTGGCTTGTCAACATGCAGTTTGGCAAATTCCAGTCTGGCTTTTTTATGATTTGTTTTCAACAGTGGTGTCCTCCTTGGTCATCTCCCATGAAGTCCACTTTGGCTCAAACAACGACGGATGGTGCGATCTGACACTGATGTACCTTGACCTTGGAGTTCACCATGAATGTGTTTAGAGGTTGTTCTGGGCTCTTTTGTTACCATTCGTATTTTCTGTTTCCTCCTGCGGCCACATCCAGGGAGGTTGGCTACAGTCCTGTGGATCTTAAATTTCCGAATAATATGTGCAACTGTAGTCACAGGAACATCAAGCTGCTTGGAGATGGTCTTATAGCCTTTACCTTTAACATGCTTGTCTATAATTTTCTTTCTAATCTCCTGAGACAACTCTCTCCTTTGCTTCCTCTGGTCCGTGCTTAGTGTGGTACACACCATGTCACCAAACAGCACAGTGACTACTTGTCACCCTTTAAATAGGCCGACTGACTGATTACATGTTTGTAGACACCTGTGATGTTAATTAGAGGACACATCTTGGTTGAACATGTCACTAAGGCCACATTATTTTCAATCTTTTCTAGGGGTACCATCATTTTTGTCCAGGCCTGTTTCATGAGTTTGTTTTTTAAAATAACTCTGAACCACAATTCAAAAGCATTGTCTGATTTTCATTAGTTAATTTTCATAGAATTTTTATTTATTACCACTTTTGTCAGATTCAAGTTATTTCTGTGACCATTGTGGGTTTTTCTTTCATTAACAGAGGGGTACCAACAATTTTGTCCACGTCTGTAATACATGCTACAGTAGTGTGTTGCTCAAATGCAGTGATCGCTGGTTCAATTCTTACCTAGCAGGATCTTTCCTGCATGTCTCTCCCCTGCTATCTACCCCACTTCATGTTCAGTAAATGCCAAAATGCCCCAAATTAAGAGTTTAATTTTAAAAAATCACTTGATTTTGGAGCCAGTCTGAAGTTTTTTTTTTAAATGGATAACTGCTCTTTTTCTCTTAGTAATTCTTCTTCTTCTTCTTCTCCTCCTCCTTCTCCTTCTTCTTCCACATTAGCTAAAGTTATCCATCCTGGCTGCTTCTGCTTGCTTTTATCCTGAGCCCTATTACAACTGTACAGGTTTTGTGATGAACTGAAAAGTGTCTAGTGATGGACTGAATGAACCTCAAGCCTCCAAAAACTAACAGCATTTGTCAAAATAAAATGAAACAATTCCACACACACACCTACAGAATGCTGTTAAATTTAAGAGTTGGCTTGTATTACGTTTTTCTTGTACAGCAAATGTCGTATTGATCTTCCTCCCCTTGCAGCACCTGAACTTGAGGTGACCTGCTGTGCTGCTGGGATGTTTAGAGGAGGTGAGATGCATCTTTGGCATTTCAGTCAAGTAGCTTGACCTTTGCTATTTTTCTTAGTTACATAGTATTCATGCAGTTTTTGTTAAAGCTGTTTTAAAGCCTGGGAAAAGCTGTAGTACAGAATCAACTAAATAAAAGCTCATTATTTGGGGAGCTTTTGATTTTTGATATTGGAAAAAAATGCATGAAGTGTAGTGATATTGTATGATATTGATTTCTACCGACAAACATATAGCAGTGACTTTTTCTCCAGGATGATGCACAGCCACCGTCCCATGAACATGACAGGCAGTCTCGGGTCAAATAACTCTGTTTCCCATCCTCTGCTGTGTCTCTATTACAGCCTTTTGACTCTCTGGCTGACTTATTGACCACCTCTCATGCTCGTTGCTCAACAGAGGAGTAGTTTACCCTGATTGATACCATGGCTACTCTAAGAGCCTTCTTGGCGGCCTCACTTTTACTCTCTAAATCCTGTCTGCAGTTTTAAAGCCATGAGTGGTTTTCATTAATGGTCTCTCCTGTTTATGACACCATAATTAGAGTTGAGGAAAGGCACCTAACTACCACGGTTCCACCATACTGAGAAAGTCAATAATGCAAGCCCAACAACTTCTCACACAATTGAGCCCTGTGGAAAATCTATATGCTCTGCTGCTCCACGTCTTTGTGGTGCTATTTTAAAAGAAGCCACCTGATTTGTTGGTGTTTTGCCCTTCACTTTTAACTAATCCCACAGAATTGATTATTAACACCCACAACATAACCGGCAGCTGCCCCCACAGAGTGAATGTAGTGTGGGATGTTTCTTCCATATGCAACAGTGTAGCAACTGAGTGCGAGCCTTGTGGCCATTTACGCTTCGTAATTTGTTCTGTGCACCACCTCATGTACGTGCAGCAATTCCTGTAAAAGCCCAACCAGGCTGACCGCTACTCATGGGTTATTTGTGTGTTGCAGGTCATGGGGGATATCATATTAGATTGCTTTCCCTGAAAATAATTCTGCCAGGTGGTTTATTGGGCTTTTCTCTATGTATCTGTCAGACTGGATTGTGTACACTTACACAGAGAAAGAGCTGGTTGAATACACAAATACACTCACCCATCTGTCTTCTTAATTAAAGCTAAAGGGGAAAAAAAAAACCACAGCCACGCTTCCACAAGAAAACCTACTATTGTTTGCTTCACCTTGGATGGTAATTTAAATGTTACTTTATTTTACATGCGTAAGTGAAGTAAGTTTACGTAAGTGATCAAATTCTGTCATTCAGTAACAACACTGCAAATGTGGCTCCTGTGTCATGCTTTCTCTAAAGAAAATGTAGCTATGAGTCCGTGTTTTTTAGCAGATGCTGTTCTATATAGTCATGAGTAAAGATGCTTTTATTTACAGCAAACTACTGCAACATTGTTCCATAAAAAAACAAAAGTGCAAAAGTTAAAATCAGATTTGGCTTCTTTTCAGGATGTCATCATGCCCGTAGGTAAAACATCTGACGCTTGTTCTGTAGTCTGACTTTCTTAACTTTCTCATAAATTGTTACTTTTTACATCGCAGTCACATTACAGTTTGAAGGCAGTGTTAATGAGGGCAGGAAAACATGTTGTGATGACAGCGGTTTAATGACTTCCGTGACAATATACAGGCACTGGTGTAATCACAACTAAATGTCAGACACCATAAGGCCTGGTGCATAATGGCTTCAAATTGATATCTCTCCCTTGCTTTAATTATGAAATGCAAATTTAGTTTAAAAGGTATTGATTGTATTTCAAAGGATGAACAAACTAAAGGGTGAGAAAGGGACCCTGAAGTCACAACTTACTGAACTGTTGTGTGGTGGGGAGGCATTTGCTTGGTGAACAGCTGATCGCTAAATAATACATAAATATATGTTTTGTGTTTCCAACCTCTCAATAAGATTATATGTGCAGTTTCTTGTGTTTCACCTTTTGAAATCTACTTTTAAAAAAAACACATGCTCATATGCTGGAGACCCTTATTCACATCCCCATCTTGAAGTGCCCCCCCTCAAAAAACCCCCAAAACTGTTTACATTCACTTCTACAATTCCAAGTCATTTTCAGTTTCCAATTCACTAGCTTCAGGTATTAAATGGGCCATTGACTACACTTTTCCCACATTTTAACCGTAATGAATGAATTGTTTGTGACATTGTGATCATTTTTTAAATTATTTAATTATTGCAACATAATTTGTGAATCTTCTTTTGCAACCTTTCTCAGAATGTCTGGTTTCAGTTCATGTCTCTTTAATTCTCTTAAGACCGCATTCAACTCCGCCCTCCCTGTATTGCTAATCTTAGCTCTTCTAGCTAGCTAACTAATGTAAATTTATGTGAAAGAATGAATGAAATAATGCATCACTGGTGGACAGGGGTGTGTGGTTTCAGTGGTTGATAGGATATGACTGGTCCCTGGAGTACAATAAGCACAGAAACGTCCATGAATGAGTGACTAAACTGCTAGCTTCGGCTAGCCACCTTTGGTCCAAGTTATAGATAACACTACAAGAAAATAAGATAAAATAACATCTAAGGATGACATATGGTCAAGTGCTGTAGATGAACAAGGATTCCAGTGGAGGCAAATTGAATTTATAGAAAATAGCTGTCAAAACTGGTAGGATCGACAGTTAAGCTAACGCCAGGTGGCCTGTCTGTCAGTCTCTCCACACAGAGGCAAGCTCCTAATGCCATTGGACTCACTGACCCCGACAGTCTAGCCAAGCTAATGCTAACAGACTGATGTAGCATCACAGCAAAAATATAACAAAATACGCCAGAATGACACCAGACGTATATCGACTGTGGATATTTGAATGAGATGGAAACAGGGATGTCTGTTAGGGTGACTGAAATTTAAATAACAGTATAAACTGTGCTTGGTAAACAAACTTCTTTAAAACCCCTTAGCATTCCAGCCAATTTCCAGCCCATGTAAAATGTCCCACAGGCAGGACTCCGGAATGTTAGGAGTTTAGACAGTTAGCTGTATGACAGGTATCAGGGACAATGCTGGGCAGGGTTTACCATTTTATGGCATATCCGTAAGAGTCAAACTGGCTGATTGGACACAGAAGAGTGTGTGTGTGTGTGTGTGTGTGTGTGTGTGTGTGTGTGTGTGTGTGTGTGTGTGTGTGTGTGTGTTGAGAGAAATGAGCATTTTGGGTTGTGGTTTTTTTTTTTTTAATAATCACATGACAGAGGCATTTCAGAAGGTTAAAACATTCAAAAACACAGTTTTTCACTCAGACCCCTTTAAATACACATTAAAGTAGTAATTATGTTTTAGGCACTAAAACATTTAGGGTTAGGAAAAGGTTGTCTACCTAATATTACAGACATTGAAACTGGGACAATCTGCCATGTCACTTCATGTCATTATTTGCATGGCCGCTAGAGGTACAGTAGCTTAATATCAAAATGTACGTATAGGATCATACAGGGCAGTTTCTGATGGAGGACAGGCTCCAAGTAGAACAAAAACTAGACACTACTCAGTGTTGATTACAAGTGATGATATTTGTGTTCAGTCTCAGTGGGTTAAGATGAATATCAATTATACTACTATGGCTCAGGAGCAGACTTTGGCCATTAATCAAAGCAGGCAGTTGGGAACCCATGAAGCAGATTTCAGAGCAACTGAATCCCCCAGAGTGAGGTGCGTCACTCATTTTACCAAGGAGGAGATGAACCAGTGCAGAGAGCAGGACAGTGGATAGTTATAGCTAAATGGCTTCAGAGAGCAGAGTGACAGGCCTTGTCCCACACAACTACTAGGATGGGACATATTCCCCCTGGATACCCCACACCCTTTGGCTGGCCTTTCCGCCAGATTAAATGTTATTTGTTTGGAATCCATCCATGAGATCCTGTAAACGTAAACCAAACTTGGCCTGTATCAGTTAACCCTCAACTGGAAACCCAACCTCGGTGACTGAATGAACCAGTATCATAATTAAATCATCACTGCTTTGGGTTTTACTGTGCCTGCAACCCTAACCACAGCAGGAGATGAGTAAGACGAAAGAGGTTCTGCCAACCTGTGATGACAGCGTAACCAAGAACTGAGTGGTCTAGCATGGCAGTTCAGTGACCCTCCCACCCACTTAACACCCACTTAGACCTTATCTGGGTTTCTGCATTATCATTCTCTTATTTACCCCTACATTGTTCTTATTTACAGCACTCCTTTTAAACATTGTGCATTACAATGGAACCCACAATTTCCCACACAGTTTTTATGCTAGTGACCTGATGAATGCTGTATTCATTTATTTATCCCATGTATCATATATGCTTTTACCATTCGTCAGTTTTCGTGCCCAGTTATGTCCTTTTCTTAAAAAGTATTTATCCTGATCACAAATCCTTTTGTAATTGCATATAATCTAAAAGATGAGCTTTGTCACCATTACATTGCAAGTAGTGCTAAAGGCATTCAAATGAAATTATATTATGGTTTTCTACAATTAATCATAAAGCAACTATCTTTCACCATTTGATTGCATTACATACTCTATGTGTATGCTTCAAAAGTCACCGTGCTGTCAAGAATTCCAGCTCAATAATTCAAAATTTGTTAAAAATAAATCATTAAATTAGCACTGGGCAATGATTAAAATTCTTAATCGCAGTTAATCTCCTAAATTTACCATTTATATTTCAATTAATCATGATTAAAAGTGACCTTTTTCAGTGTAATGCTCCCTGAACTTATGTTTCAAGTTTTTCATACTCTTATTAATATGGGAGTGGACAAATATGCTTGCTTTCTGAAACCGCAGGTCCATTTAATGCTACTTCAACATGTAAATATGACACCACCATCCAGAACATTCTCCAAAAAAAACTCATAAGTACTGCAGAAATACTGCGTATGTGAAAATAATCAGCAACAGTTCAGCACCACCACATCACCCCTCATCCCACCAGTTGTCACACCACTTACATCTCTTACCTCCCCCTTTGATGTGAACTCCAGTATTAGACAATCCAGTCCATAGGGCTGTCTACGCTTACGTCACCGATCACGCGAACAAGCCCTAGCAGCAGAGTGAGGTATAAACAAACAACGTCCTCAATGTACTTCAATGGAAATGTTAGCTAAATTTAATTTGATAGAAGAAGACGAAATGGTGTACAACTGGCTCATGTAGCCATCACCAAGATGGTGATGGCAATCAGAAATACAAGTTTTTTAGAGTCACATCGGCCAGCAGAGATTACCGAAGGAGGATTTTGTGGGCTACTGTCTGCCAAAGGAGATTGCCTTTTCATAATGGATACGTAGGCTGAGGGATGATATGACCCACGTCTCCGTCTGTTCTGACCACCTAATAACAGGTACAGTCATATGAAAAAATTTGGACACCCCTGTATATATTCAGTTCTTTATTAAGAAATGTTCACAAATCTATGTCTAGCCTTGTTTTTTATTTGCATTTTTTTTTACATTTATTTTAGACATTTTAAGTGGGAATAAATGTGGGGGTGTCCTAAAAAAGATGGGGGTGTCCTAATTTATTCCTTACTATTTGTTTAGAATTACATTTTACAGAAAATTTTAAAAAAGTCTTTAATTCATTTTTAATTGTTTAGTTGTATTACATGAATCTCCTAGTATTTTTAACATTGATATTAAATATCCATATGTCCAAATATGTAAAAAAAAAAACAAAAAAAACACACACAGGCTTTTAAAGGGTGTCCTAATTTTTTCACATGATTGTATGTCTGTTTACCAAACTATGATCTTATTTATCATTAAAAGTAACTTGCCTACATGTAAACTTAATGCGAACACGCAAAAAACACCCAAATTTGTATCCGAGGGAGTTAATGGCTAAAATAGTATTAGCATAGAAACGTGTGTCGGTAGGAATATTCATTCCAATTTGAGCTGCTAATCGGTCTCAGAGTAAACGTATCAACAGTGAAATTAAATTAGTTTAAAAATAAGACGACACTCACCTGCTGACAAATGGACCGAAGCTCTGTAGAGCTGAAACGAAGTGTCAGGATTAAGAAGGGCTAATGAGTGTAAACAGTGTCTCCCATACCGGAGATGGGAGGTTGTTTGTCCTTTGAGCTCCAGTGGATAAATTTTGTAAACTTAAACATGATGGCTTTTTGGGGATTTCCACAGCAGGTACAATTTATTTTCTATTATTAGAGTGTTCCGCCAATGCGCAGTGAAGCTGGTGCATGTCCCCAGCAGTTACAAATATCAATAAATATTGTTTAGGCCACTCTGTTGGATCATTCTTCCACATACTGGCTGGTAGATGGTAGGGACAGTTTTTGAGATCAGAAATTTAAAGTTTTTGATCATATCTGATCTGATCTTGTGGTCAAAGCTCATCATAATATCGATATGCCATATTGTTTCAATGGTAAACTGCTGGTTTTTAGCACCTTGGGTTTGCGCATTTACTTGCAAGTACCCGGATGTGTAGACAACCCTATTCTCCAGGGAGTGGACACGCGCGAACAGAACTGATGGAAGCGCGCTTGCCTGGAGCCAGCCAGCCCCTAGCTTAGCCTTTAGCCTAGCTCTCAGCCCCTACCAGTTTGCTTTTCATGGCTTGATTTTGCTGCTTGGATTGCAGAGCAGCTCCCATCTTCAAAGAGATGAACCACCGGACCAGTGAAGTCCACAAGCCTGTCCCGAATCCCAGAACCTGCAGCAGCAAAGAATGCCCAGCGTGTTTCGAGAGTTGGATTGTGTATTGAAACAGTTGATATGTCCACATATTATGACAGCGATACTCCAGCAAACTGACTTCAGCACCCAGAATTAAATAAAATGAGTTTATTCCTTGGGCGCGCGGTCGCAGAGTGGTTAGCACTGCGGCAACACAGCAACTCACCCTTGGCCGGGGGATCCTGGGTTCAATCCCAGCCCCCGACCAACAGTGATCTGTGTGGAGTTTGCATGTTCTCCCCGTGTCTGCATGGGTTTACTCTGGGATTTCTCTGGTTTCCTCCCACATGCCAAAAACATGCAAGTGAAGTTAATCGGCATCAAACTGGGGATTCTAAAATTGTCCTTAGGTATGACTGTGAGAGTGAATGGTTGTCTGTCTCTCTGTGTTGGCCCTGCGATGGACTGGCGATCTGTCCAGGGTGTACCCTGCCTCTCACCCAAAGATGCTGGGATAGGCTCCAGCCCCCCCACGACCCGAAAAGGATTAAGCAGAAGAAGATGAATGAATGAGTTTATTCCTTCTTTATTCCTTATTTTAAGGCACACTATAGATTGTCTGACAACAGTACCCGAGTTTCAAAAGTTACACTGCCCCACTATTTTCATCCTGCTGCGATTAATTGTGAATAATTGTGACCAAAAAATTGTTGCAGTTAAAGGGGGTGTTGCATCATCACATGATCCATCCATCCATCTTCTACTGCTTTTCCGGTGGTCTGGGTCGCAGAGGTAGCAGTTCAAGCAGAGAAGCCCAGACTTCCCTCTCCCCAGCCACCTGCTCCAGCTCTTCAGAGAGGATACCAAGACATTCCCAGGCCAGCTGGGAGATGAAGTCTCTCCAGCAAGTTCTGGGTCTGCCCTGGGATCTCCTCCCAATGGGACGTGCCTGAAACACCTCAGGTGGGAGGCATCCAGGAGGCATCCTGATCAGATGCCCATACCACCTCAATTGGCTCCTTTCAATGTGGAGGAGCAGTGGTTCTACTCTGAGCCTCTCCCGGATGACCGAGCTCCTCACCCTATGTAGCATACCCCCCCGAATGAAGGATGACACTTTACTGATGATTTTTAGGTTTAATGGCAGTAAACCCTCAAATTCACCGTAAGAGCTGGGAACCACACAGAAAAACATTGTATAAGCTAAAGTCCACACTCTTACAACTGTTAGCTAAAAATAACCTTAACTCTTGACACTAAATACTACAAAATATACATACATGTTAACACGAAAATTCAAATTGTCATATTTACATATTAAACATACCTTGTGCCTCTATCAAGGGGGCTGCTAATAACAAATACGTTTTATTTTTGTCACAACCTTTTCTTCCCCGTCTTTTGCCGCCGTTAGTTTGCTCACGCTAACGGTTATAAACGGAAGTTCCTTCAAAATAAAAGCACCGAATATCAAACAGGAAGCTAACCGTAACTGATAGTACATAAAAGTAATAAGCTCCAAAATAAAATATAAGCAAATGAAGAAATGTACATAGGGTTATTTACACTCCCACCAAAATTATGAGTATTTGGGTTCCATAAGAACATCAACAAATAATTTTCTCAAGCAAAAGAACCCATATAAAGAGGTCGCCTTAAGAACTTTCTAACAACAAGACCAGTTTTTGTACTGGACGCTCTACGACTGATAGCTTACTAGAGCGTTGACCTTTGTTATTTAGTCTCTTTTCTCCAAGCGAAATCTTTGCTCTTCGCACAAGTCCATCTTTTCCACTAACAGTCTCTAAAACTCTTGCAAGTCTCCATTCACCTCTGGGCGCTAGTTCATCCATGTCTAACACAACATCACCTACTTTTAGATTCCTTTTTGGTGAATGCCATTTTTGCCTTGAAATGATGTTGTGAACATATTCCCGTCTCCAGCGGCTCCAGAACTGCTCTGCAAGGAACTGTACGCGGCGCCATCTCTTTTTGCCATATAGGTCCTCCTTTGGAAACATGCCAGGTGGGGGCAACGGTGCGTTGGATTTCATGTGGAGCAGGTGATTGGGCGTAAGTGGCTCTAAGCTGTCAGGGTTGTTCAAGTTATCTATAGTTAGGGGTCTGCTGTTGACTATAGTCATGGCTTCATAGAATAGAGTCCTTAATGAAGCATCATTGAGTCTACCATGAGCAAGTGACAGAGTGGTATTCAGTACACTTCTGACAGTCTTTATCTGACGCTCCCACACTCCCCCTGCATGACTGGAGTGGGGTGCATTCATCACAAAGTCACATTGTCTTTCGGATAAGTAAGTACTTAGTTTCTGCGTGTCTAGTTCATTTAAGGCTGCTTTAAACTCATTTTGAGCGCCAACAAAGTTTGTTCCCTGGTCACATTGGATTCGTTTGACTGCACCTCTGATTGAAATGAAACACCTTAATGCGTTAATGAATGCATCAGTAGACAAGTCCTCTAATAGCTCGATGTGGATGGCACGAGAGCAAAAGCAAGTAAATAAGAGTCCATGCCGTTTGTGTTGTTTCCTTCCTTCTGTTGTCACAAACGGACCAAAACAGTCCATGCCACAGTGTGTGAAGGGAGGAGAGGGCTCTAAGCGCTGTGGAGGTAGGTCACTCATCCTCTGACCCTCTGGAGCTTTGCGGAGTCTGCGGCAGGTCACACACTGACCGATGTATGAAGCAACTGTTTTACTCATTCCTGGAATCCAGTAGCCACTAGATCTGATTTCATTTATGGTAAATCCCTTTCCTTGGTGTTTTACCTTGTTATGACAGTGAGATATTATGAGCTTAGCTGCACAGTGATCTTTTGGGATCACGATTGGATGTTTGAAGGTGTCACTTGTTGGTGAATGTCGAAGTCTCCCTCCCACCTTGAGGAGACCATCTGTGTCCATGAAAATGTCCAGTTTAAACAGTTTGTTGTGACGTGGGAGCTGTTTTCCTTTGTTCAACAGTTTTATTTCCTGTTTGTATGCTTGATGCTGCACATCACAAATGATCACAAGTTCAGCATTTTCCTGTTCACTCACTGTAGCTGGTGCATTTGATTTGATATGTTTAGCCCTTCTTATAAGATGTGCTACAGCTTTGATTGCTCTGGACCATGACGAGAACTTACTTAGACGTTCAGCAAGACTCGCAGTGTCTGTGACTTTAGTTAACATTGTCTGTACTTTTCTGACTTCTGGATCTCCTATGGATAGATCCGGCTCAACAGTTTGTGGTGTGGGCAGTTCATTTTTCTTTATTCCTTCCTTGAGTTTGTCTAGAAAAATGAGATCCTCTTGTGAGACTATTTTGTCGCTTGCCTTTGCATCTTTAAAATCAGACTCAAGAACTTTGATAACATCCATAGGTGTTACAGGAGGTAGATCTTTTACCATGACTCTGTGGCACAGACTTGTTTCAGTTTCATTTGACTCTGATGTGGAGCCACCAACAATGCTCCACCCTAGCTCTGTCTGGATTGCAAATGGCTCATTGTCCTTTCCAAGTAGAACCTGTTTTGGAGCTAGAGTTCTGGAACAGTTAAATCCAATGAGTAGTCCAACATCACAGCTCAGAAGAGGAGGTATCTTATCAACAATCTCTGACAGATGGGGCCATTGCTTTGCAGTTTCGTTCGTGGGTATGTTGTCATAATTAAACGGAATATAGTCCTTTGTGTAAGAGGGCGGAAGGTCAATACAAACATCTGAGTTGTAACCTCTCACACGTAACCCTGGTACTCTCTGACTTTTGACTGTCATGTGAACTCCCAGCATTGTGGTTAGTTTTAGATTAACTGGATGAGAGTCTGCTTGTAACTGGTTAGTTACCTCTTCACTAACAAATGTATTGTCACTTTGTGTGTCTAATAAAGCATACACTAACTGCTCTTTAGAAGGTCTCTGGGTAGTGGAAACCCACACAGGAACAATCATGGCGGTACTACCTGATTGACCCACCTTTGTGACGTTCAGAGCTGTGACTGCCATAGTATCATTTTCTGTGGTTGGTGTAATGTTTGTGGAGCTCTGAGGTCTTTCATTTGCCTTGTGATTCTCATTGTGCAAACAAGTGGGGTGTCGTCCTTTGCAAGTGTCACATGTGTGGCGATGACGACAGTCTTTGGCATTGTGGCCCACCTTTAAGCACCCGTAGCACAGTTTATTGTCCTTTACAAATGTCCGTTTGTCGTCTAGTGACTTTTCTGAGAAGCTTGGGCACTTTGACAACTGATGCCTTTCATCTTTGCAGAACATGCAGGGTACCTTTAACTTTGTGTCATTTAGCTTTGCTTTATCTGCATGTGCTGTAGCTTGTGTTGTAAAGACTTGGGTTGCAAATCTGTTTGGTTTAATCTCTTTTGCATGTCCTTTTTCCAGAGATGAACTGCATGAATGGAGTGCATAGGAAGAAGTCACAGGATTACATGCAATTTCCGCCTCGAGTGCTACAAACTCTGCAAAATCCTTGAAAGAGGGGAAATCTTTACCTTCCATGAGAGCAACTGTGACCTGACGATTCCAACGTGTTGCGAGCCATTCTGGAACCTTTTGCAATAACTTTTGGTTTTCCTCACAGTCACTCAGTATCTCTAAGCCCTTTACATGTGGTGTTGCTTGGAGACAGGTTGTGAGAAAATCAGAAAATGTCCGTAAACCTTCTGCATCCTTTGAGTGGATTTTAGGCCACTTCGACAGTTTGTCTCTGAATGCCTTTTGAACAACAAAAGGCTGACCATAACGTTGGTCAAGCCTTTTCCAGGCATCTTTGTATGCCTCTTCGTCGCTACGATAAAATGTGCCCTCAAGGCATTTAAGTGCTGGGCCAGTAATATACCTTTTTAACAAGTGCAGTTTATCAGCAGGAGATATACCTTTGCAGTCTATCAGTGAGCTGAAGGAAGCCTTCCATTCGATATAGGTGATGGGATCTCCGCTGAACACGATAGGCACTGGCACTGGGATTCTGTTTACAGCTATGCTGTCTTGGATAGCTTTAGCCAGCTGGGAAATGTCTGTGGGAGGCGATGGAGAAACAACTTGAGAGTGTGGTTGTTGCACAGAATAGTTGACAGGAAAGGATGCATATTGTTGCATGAGCGGGTGGTATGAACCTGTGGAGAGCAATGGGGCTGGTTGTGCAAAGCTTTGGTTGACAGGAGAAGTCCCATTGTTCTGTAACATACATTGACTGTCCGTATCAACTTTCAATTCCTTGTCATAAATCTCTAATTTTGCACGTGCAGCTTGCCTTTCCTTTTCTGCTTGTAAGCGCTCTAGTTCAAACTTTTGTGCATCCAATTCTGTTCTGTGTTTCTCTTCCATTTCTCTTAATTTTTCCCTTTGTTTGATTTCCTCTTGTGTGATTTTATACTGAGCTTCTTTAGCAGCTAATTCTGCAGCTGCATCAATTCTTTTGGCAGTGATGCTCGCTTCAGAGTGATAACTGGACTGTGATGAAGTGCCAAAAATGGACTTAGCATGGTCATAAGTTAAGAGTTGATGGAGGTGCTGCTTTTCTCTATCTGCATCATATTCATCTATGGCTGCCAAACGCTCTGAAATGATTTTCATAATGTCTTTTGTCACAGATTCACAGGAGTCCATTTTACGCCTTATGACATAGGATGGTGCATTATGCTCTCTTAGTTCACTGTATGCTTTTGTCATGTCATTTACTGTCCTTTCAATATCATCAGCCATTTCTGCTAACTGTGAATCTGACAGATCACTTTTGAGGTCTGCTCTGTAAATTCTGACCTGACCTTTCCAATGTTCATAGATAGTTAACAGCCTTTTCTCTCTTTTAGTCTGTTCATCCTTCTGATATAACAGCATTTTCTCTGTAGGCACACTAGGCCTTTCTGACCGCCTTGGTAACGTTTCATTAACTGTTTCCTCTTGTTGTTCCTTTTCATTTATCTGTTCTGATTTATTATTTTCCATTTTGAGAGTGATTGCTTGTCACCGTATCCTTAGACCGTTGCTGCAGCTCGCTGCTCCGCGTCGTTTCCGTGCCGTTCCTTGAAATCGCGGGCAGCTCGTTGTAGCACGTTGGGTGAAGCGTCTCCTCTTGGCCTCGACCAGGCGACAGGCTTTCACTTCTCCCGGAGGTAAGCTCTTACTGTAGCATACCCCCCCGAATGAAGGATGACACTTTACTGATGATTTTTAGGTTTAATGGCAGTAAACCCTCAAATTCACCGTAAGAGCTGGGAACCACACAGAAAAACATTGTATAAGCTAAAGTCCACACTCTTACAACTGTTAGCTAAAAATAACCTTAACTCTTGACACTAAATACTACAAAATATACATACATGTTAACACGAAAATTCAAATTGTCATATTTACATATTAAACATACCTTGTGCCTCTATCAAGGGGGCTGCTAATAACAAATACGTTTTATTTTTGTCACAACCTTTTCTTCCCCGTCTTTTGCCGCCGTTAGTTTGCTCACGCTAACGGTTATAACCGGAAGTTCCTTCAAAATAAAAGCACCGAATATCAAACAGGAAGCTAACCGTAACTGATAGTACATAAAAGTAATAAGCTCCAAAATAAAATATAAGCAAATGAAGAAATGTACATAGGGTTATTTACACCCTATCTCTGAGGGTGAGTCCAGCCATCCTACGAAGAAAGCTCATTCTTTCAGTCATTACTCAAAGCTCATGACCATAGGTGAGGGTAGGAACGTAGATTGACCAGTAAATCGACAGCTTTGCCTTAGAGCTTACCTCCCTCTTCACCACAATGGATCAGTACAACGTCCACATTACTGCAGATGCTGCTCCGATCCATCTGTCAATCCCTCGCTCCAGTCTCCCCTCACTCGTGAATAAGACCCCAAGATACTTAAACTCCTCCACTTGGGGCAGGAGCTTGTCTCCAACCCAGAGAGGACAGTCCACCTTTTTCCGGCTGAGGATCATGGACTCAGACTTGGAGATGCTGATTCTCATCCAGCCGCTTCACACTCAGCGGCAAACAGTCCCAGTAAGACCTGTAGGTAATTGCTGGATGAAGCCAACAGGACAACATCATCTGCAAACAACAGAGATGAGATCCTGTGGTCACCAAGCATGACACCCTCCATTCCCTGGCTGCGCCTAGAAATCCTGTCCATAAAAATTATGAACAGGATCGGTGACAAAGGACAGCCCTGGCGAAGTCCAACTCTCACTGGGAATGAGTCCAACCGAGTGTTGGCAATACGAACCAAACTCTCACAACGGTCGTACAGAAACCAGATAGCTCATAACAACAAGCCCGATACCCCATACTTCCGAAGCATCCCCCACAAAAAAGCACGAGGGATGAGGTCAAATGCCTTCTCCAAGTCCAGAAAACACATGTAAACTGGTTGGGCAAACTCCCATGAACCCTCGAGGATTCTTGAGAGGGTAAAGAGTTGGTCTGATGTGCCACGGCCAGGACAAAAACCACATTGCTCCTCCTGAATCCGAGGTTCGACCAACGGCCAGATTCGCCTCTCCAGTACCTTGGCATAGACCTTCCCAGGGAGGCTGAGGAGTCTGATCCCTCTAAAGTTGGAGCACACCCTCCGGTCCCCTATCTTGAATAGAGGAACCACCACTCCAGTTTGCCATGCCAAAGGCACTGTCCCGGACTTCCACGCAATGTTGTAAAGGTGTGTCAACAATGACAGCCCTACAACATCCATGGCTTTGAGGTACTCAGGGCAAATCTCATCCATCCCCGGGGCCCAGCCACCAAGGAGCTTTTTAACCACCTTGGCCACCTCAGCACCTGTGATGGGCGAGTTGTCCCCCTTGTCCACAAGCCCTGCTTCCTCCGTGGAAGGCGTGTCACTGGGATTGAGTAGATCCTTGAAGTATTCCTTCCACTGCCTGATGATGTCCCCAGTCGAAGTCAGCAGCGCCCCATCCACACCATACACAGTGTGGACAGGGAGCTGCTTCCCCCTCCTGAGCCGCCAGACAGTTTGCCAGAATCTCTTCGAAGCCAACCGAAAGTCTTGTTCCATGGCCTCATCGAACTCCTCCCACACCCAAATTTTTGCTTCAGCAACCAGCCAAGCTGTACTCCTCTTGGCCTGCCACTACACCTCAGTTGCTTCGTTAGTCCCACAAGCCACCCAAGCTCGACAGGACTCCTCCTTCAGCTTAATGGCCCCCCTCACTACTGGTGTCCACCACTTGGTTCGGGGGTTGCCACCACGAGATGCACTGACGACTTTGCCGCCACAGCTCTGGGCAGCCGCTTCAACAATGGAGGTGGAGAACATGGCCCATTCAGACTCCATGTCTCCAAACTCCCTCGGAATGTCGTCAAAGTTCTTCTGGAGGTGGGAGTTGAAGACCTCCCGGACAGAGGCCTCAGCCAGACGTTCCCAGCACACCCTCACTATACGTTTGGGTCTACCAGGTCTGAATGGCATCCTCCCCTGCCATCGGATCCAACTCACCACCAGGTGGTGATCAGTTGACAGCTCTGCACCTCTCTTTACCCGTGTCCAAGACATACGGTTGCAGGTCTGATGACACGATAACAAAATCGATCATCGACCTGCGACCTAGGGTGTCCTGGTACCAGGTGCACATATGGACACCCTTACGCTTGAACATGGTGTTCATTATGGACAAACTGTAGTTAGTCTCTGACTGGGGTGATGGAGGGTGCTCCTCTTGGAGACTCCATTGTCCTACTGGGGGACTTCAATGCGCACGTGGGAAACGACAGTGAAACCTGGAGGGAGGTGATTGGGAGGAACAGCCTGTCCGATCTGAACCCGAGTGGTGTTCAGTTATGGACAAACTGTGGTTAGCACAGAAGTCTGGAATTTCCCCATTGTGGGGAATCCCCATCTGAAATTCTCCTGGAATTTCCCCATTTTGGGACTAATAAAGGCTTATCTAATATAATTTTGCTACAAAAGTCACTGTTCTTCTTTTTTACCATGGAAGAAAATGGTCAGTCAGAAACTCTATATACTTTGCCGAGGTCATTGTCACACCTTCAGGGACCATAAAGGGGCCCACCAGCTCTCTCCCCATGATTCCAGCCCAAAACATGACTCTGCCACCTCTTTGCTGACATTGCAGCCTTGTTGGGACATGGTGGCCATCCACCAACCATCCACTACTCTATCCATCTGGACCATCCAGAGTTTCACAGCACTCATCAGTAAGCAAGGCTGTTTGAAAATTAGTCTCCGTGTATTTCTGGGCCCACTGCAACCACTTCTGCTTGTGAGCATTGGTTAGGGGTGGCCGAACAGTAGGTTTATGCACAACTGCAAGCCTCTGGACGATCCTACACCTTAAGGTTCGTGGGACTCCAGAGGTACCAGCTGCTTCAAATACCTGCTTGCTGCTTTGTAATGGCATTTTAGCAGCTGCTCTCTTAATCCAATAAATTTGTCTGGCAGAAACTTTCCTCATTATGCCTTTATCTACACAAACCCGTCTTTTTGATTTTTTTTTTTTTTTAATTTTTAATTTTGTATTCTTTATTGATCCCCAGAGGGGAAATTGAGGGCATCCACCTGGGTGGATGAAGCAGCCATTTCATAAAAATTATGAACAGGATCAGTGACAAAGGGTAGCCCTGGCGAGTCCAACTCTCACTGGGAATGAGTCCAATCGAGTGTTGGCAATACGAACCAAACGCTCACATCGGTAGTACAGAGACCGAATAGCTCGTAACAACAAGCCCGATACCCCATACTCCCAAAGCACCCTCCACAAAAAGCCACGAGGGACGCGGTCGAATGCCTTCTCCAAGTCCACAGAACATATGTAAACTGGTTGGGCAAACTCCCACGAATCCTCGAGGATTCTCGAGAGGGTAAAGAGCTGGTCCGATGTGCCACGGCCAGGATGAAAACCACATTGCTCCTCCTGAATCCGAGGTTCGACCAACAGCCAGACTCTCCTCTCCAGTACCTTGGCATAGACCTTCCCAGACGTTTTACATTTCTTAGATAATTTGCATGAGTCACTTTTCATATCACCTTCATAGTATAACAAAAAGAAAATCATGAGTCAATAAAAATCTTTTTTTTTTTTTGCCATCAAACCCGAACAGTGTTGCACCTATAGAGAATTATGCAGGCATCTCTTCTCGCATTCCTTAATGCCTAATGGCGTGTTGCACTCCATGTGTAATAACTGTCGTCCTATCAGAGTTCACCCTGTTGAACAGAGAGGGTATTAGGGAGGGTAGTTACAAAAGCTAGACTTAATTTGACTTCTGCCTGCCCTCTTCTCTAGTGCGGTGGCTCGGAGAAGCAGGCTGGTGGTTTGGGCAGTTGGTGATGAATGACTGTATTTGGTGGGCAGATTGTTACAGTTCCACACTAATTGAGGGGGTCAACACAAAGAGCAAATGTGGTAATTGAGTTTCTTGACTGTGGCTATTGAGCTTACCACATGTCTTTTGACCCTGTAGCCTCCCTGGAAGCCTTCAACAGCACTCTCTTCTCCTGTTGTGCTATTCAAATGATATCGTTGTCATTTTTTAGTTCTTCAGTTGTCGGAAATAAATTTAATCCTCATCCTACTCAACATAATTTACTCCCTAATCCTACCAAAAGGGGTCTTACTGGACATCAGAGGAATTTTTACCTATAAAATGCAAAGAATGTGTAGAGAAAAGAACAGTTCGAACACTCCTCCTGCACACTTTGCAAATGAAATTTACAGCTCCTTAATCAAGACAATATTTCAGTACATATTTATAATCACAGAAACACAAAAAGATTTTTTTGTACTTTCCTGTAAATCAAGTTGGTTTTACACCAGGTTGTTCCTTATGTTTTTAGCACTAACAAATAGCACTAGTTATATAAGTAAGGCTAAGACAGATAAACAGATTGAATGATTTCATATTTTTCCCTCAAATTGATCTGAAAATTTTGCTTTTTTAAAGATATCTTTTATAAAGCTAGCATGTTCTGCTGACACATAAAAATAGTGTTATATCTGTGATTGTTTTTCTACAGAATGAAACAGCTGTATGAACACCCTCAAAGCGAGGTGATTTCATGATTTTTTGCTAGGGTTGTATTTTAAATAACTGACATACCACACCATGCAGGCTAGCGGCTTCTCTGATTTCATTTTTTTTTTTCATTAACAATTAAATGACTGAAATCAAGAAGGATTTGGGGTTTTCTTTCATAACAACTTTGTCTACTTGGTTGTTTTTCCTCATTGTATCTCACACAGTTTATTAGATATAAGATCATAAATGGTAGGCATTGTATTTAGTGGTTTTCCCTTCTTCAGTAGAGATATTTTGGCTGAGCCTCACAGCTTCGTTATTTAGTGCGGGAGACGGGTTCCTGTGTTATTGGATGGAGTTTAATGGATCTGTTGGCCTTTGCATTTGCTTTGCTCCTGAAACATGTGCTCAGCTGAGACTTGGGCAGAACACCATCCATTTACACCTAATGGCCAGTGCCTTTGGATGTGTTGAGTTGTGAACAACCTTGTGCATGTGTGTGTGCATGCGTGTGAAAAGCTACAAGGACAAATGCATTCTGCATTTAATGACTGTGGGCCAAAGGGAACCTGGGTAGTTAAAACTGAGAGTTGGCGAGACTATTTTGTCCCTTGTTACCTGACTCTTCTGTTGCACCTTTAAACTGCAACATGCCACTAAACTACTCTGATGGTCTCACAGGACAGATGTAAAGGCTGTGATCCTGTGTGAATGGGATTGATGGACCACATTAAACTCTGAGCTTCATCCTACTTAAATGCTTTTGCACGCTAAATCTTTTCTGCTATATCACACAGTGGGAAGAGCACATGCTGGAGAAGATTTATCCAAGAGATTGTCGGATTGTCATTTGAACTGTATACACGGTTGATATGTGTGCCTATTTATTTTCTTAAATGCTTGGGTAGAGACAAAGATGAGATTTCTTTGTTTATGCTGGCACATCTCCCAAAAGCCTGTTTAAATGTCCACCATTCTCTTCAAATCCTCCTTACTCCTGACTAAGATGTGATTGTTTTAATGCACAGAAATATGGATGTTGTAATTACCATTTGCACAAACAAGACAGCGGCTTCATTGATATGCTGCCACTGATAAGATGAGAGCTTGGCAGCGAGACAATGGTTGAGGCCACTAGGGGCTCAGCAGCACCAGGGACACAGGACCATCCTGCCTCCTCCGTCAATGCAGACGCCCAACAAAAGCGGCCTGTCATTCACCACACACTAGCGTTTTTAATTAATTTTCACTCGGCTCTCCTCGGAGTGCTTATGTGGGGATGTTGACCCCGAGATCTGAATGTAGCTTTCTCCTCGGGCCTGGCTGTCAGAAGGTCAGCAGTGGAAGATCCCTAAGCAGGAGCCATGTTTTCTATAGTCCTGCACTCTGGAGGCTGTGACCATTGTCCCAACCAGGAGTGTAGGGCAATAAGGCTGGTATGAGAGCATGCTAAACATGATAAACAGCATTGTCTGACTTCAAGGATTTGTGTAACAGTCAGTGGTGTTATGACCCTTATTTTGGCTCTATGAGTTGTCAGAGCAATGTGACCTTTAATATTTAAAAGGGCATTCATGTTGAAATACCTAAAGCTCAACAGAGGAGCTTTTTAGCATTACTCCTGCTCACCGTACAAGACTGCAAATCCGGGTGGCTGGTGGATAAGCCGGATCAAAGTTGATCAAATTGCTATCGTCTTTAAGCCATTCTGATTGGGATTAGTTCACTGGAGTGGTCACACCCGCATGGTCTGTAAATCTTATAGGTCCTTATGTTTCCACCTTGGAGTCCCACCAGGCTTTGTGCTCTACCAGGGCTTTTGGAGGATGAAAGAAAGTGGGACATTTTTGTTAAATGTGCCAACTGCGTTCAAGGAAGCTTTTCAAATAAGTGCCCTTGACCTATCAGCTGGTTTATCCTTCCTTCTCTTTGTTATCCCTGTCTTGTCTCAGTAGGGGACTGAATTTAGTCTGATTAACTAATGGCGACTGTGTTGTTAGAAAAATAGGTTTTGGGGTTCTTCAAAGCCTTGTCACCATGCAGGTTGTGCTTCACCTTGGTTTTCCATGACGAGATTAGACCAGTATTCCACCTGATCTGCTTCCTTACATCTCACTGATGGTGACAGAGAGTGTCTTGATCATATCCTTTTGATCATATCACTTTTATTACAGCCCATTCACACTTAAGTTATCACATCTTACGTGAGCTTGGTCAGGACCTTTTCCTTCTCAAAAGGACCTCTTTGATATCATAAGAGTCAACATTTAAAATGGATGTGATGTATTCGTAACCTACAAAAGGAAGTAAAGTATGTTTGAAATTTGAGGGTTATTTCTTTTACGGTTTTGTTAACATTTCCCCAAAAGTGACCAAATGTTTAAGAGCTTAAACCAAACCAAACTGGAAGCTTAACAAATTAGTTAAACTATATTAATCATAGTAGACAGTTATGGTCAACACATTGCTGAAACATCAGCATTAAGACCAGTGTTGGGAGTTGCGTGTTAAAAAGTAATGCGTTGCTGTTATGCCATTATCCTGCCTTATTGTCCTGCCTATTATTACTTGTGCAGTAATTGTTGTGAAACAAAATTCCATCCATCTATTTTCTACTGCTTTTCTGGAGGTCCAGGTCACAGAGGCAGCAGTTCAAGCAGAGAAGCCCAGACTTCCCTCTCTCCAACAACCTGCTTCAGCTCTGCAGAGAGGATACCAAGGTGTTCCCAGGCCAGCTGAGAGACATAGTCTCTCCAGCGTGGCCTGGGTCTGCCCTGGGGTCTCCTCCCAGTGGGAAGCATCCAGGAGGCATCCTGATCAGATGCCCAAACCACCTCAGCTGGCTCCTTTCGATGTGGAGGAGTAGCGGCTCTACACTGAGCCTCTTCCAGTTAACTGAGATCCTTACCCTATCGCTAAGGGTGAGTCCAGCAATCCTACGGAGAAAGCTGAGCCGCTTGTATCCGCAATCTCATTCTTTCGGTCATTACCCAAAGCTCATGACCATAGGTGAGGGTAGGAACGTAGATTAAGCAGTAAATGACAGCTTTGCCTTAAAGCTCAATTCCCTCTTCACCACAACAGACCGGTACCAACGTCCGCATCACTGCAGATGCCGATCTGATTCATCTGTCAAGCTCCCACTCCATTCTCCCCTCACTCGAGAATAAGGCCCCAAGATACTTGAATTCCTCCACTTGGGGCGGGAGCTCATCCCCAACCCGGAGAAGACAGTCCACCCTTTTCTGGCTGAGTTGGAGGTCATAGGCAGAGACCTTGGCAGTCTGATCCCAGGCTTTCTAAACTGCCTTTTGGGACGTAACAAAATGATTTTGTCAAATTAATATCATTGCAATTACTGAAATTTTAGCAGAATTGTTACTCATTATTTTTGCTTTACATAACAGTCAAGTCCACCCTACCATGCTCAGACATGCAGCTGTCACTCGATGAGACCTGTCGCAAACTATGTGAATCAATCAGTTTGATAGTGACCACTGGACATGCAGGGAGTTTCTTCGCATGGGAATATGTACATTATTTTTCCTTTCTCAAGGTTAAGGAAGAGATATATTTGTGAGTTGCAAACTATGTTACAATTTGAAGACCTACTCCACATCAAAGATAGTAAAACCTTCAGAAGTGCCCGATTAAACAACATGCTCTGAAAAAGCTAGTCACTAATCTAATCTAAATCCTGCTGTTAGCATTGCTGATGGTGGAGCCACTTCATCAAAACAGCCACGGCTCGAGTTCAAACCCAGGTATGCATCTGGACAGTGTGACCCAGCAAGAATTGAACCAACTGATTGTGTGATATGTCATTGAAGACAACTTATTGTCGTCAACCGTCAAGTCAGTTGCCTGTAGACAGCTGATTAGCAAAATACCAGTGACAACTAAAAAAAATGCAGGCCACCTTGCAGAAAAAAAAAAACAAAACATTTTACTGCTACCTGGATAAAGAGTAATCAAAAATGGATGTTGAGCTCACACAGACATTTGAGAGACTGGATCTTGTCTCTACCACAGTAGACGTTTGAACTGTGCATAATAAAAAAAAAAAAATCTTTGGATTACTGCACATGGGATTAATTAAGCAATATTACACAAGACGAAGTACGGTATCAGTGAATATAGTAACTATGAGGGCATTAGGGTATCACACCCATAGTTACTATATTTGTGATACCATAAGAACGTCAAGTGTAATATTGCTTTTATACAACAATTCCGCAAGCACAGTTTGTTAAATGACAGCAATACTGGACAAAATGTTATGATTTGTTTGTTTTACCAGTTATTTTGTGCAGCTGAGAAAAAAAAATCCCTTCTAAATGTAGCCAGTAACTGTTGCTAAACATCTCAATCAGCATGATGACGTCTATTGTCATTTCACACACATGTAAACAAATTAAATATTGTGAAGTGCAAAACTAATAAGTGTTTATAAAACATACCTGTTGAGTTGGTACTGCAGAAGACTGGAGATCAAAATGCCTGTCATCAGAATACCGGTAGTTAGCCAGTAGCTAGTAGTTAGCATGCTAGCGATTTAGCACACTTTGCTCACTTTTCTTCACATTTTTAGATGAAACAAAGAGTTTATCACCACAAAGGTATTGTGGTTTGTTAATCGAGACAATAAATCAAACTCTAGCACTGCCTATTTTTTTTTAAACAGACGTGAAATCGCTTAATGAGCTTAATGATGTTTATACAAGGGCAGACGGAAAGTTTTTTTTTCAAAAGGTTGGAACTTCCGGGTCACAGATGTATAATTTCTTGTAAAACAGCACCTCACTGTGGAAATTAAGGTATCCAAAATGGTACTGCAATTGTCAGAGAGTTGATAATAAATTACTGTTAGTAATTAACGGTGACATGAACACCTTTGAAGCGGAGTGATACATATCCAGTGAAGTATGAGTGCAATTATCGTGGAATATAGTAACTCCTGGATTCTCTATTGTTCAATCAAATTGCTCTGTCGGAACTAACTGTTGTATAATCCGTATCATAGAAGTAGGATAAATATGGATGGTTTTCATATTCCATACACCAACACATGGTCAACAACACCAAAAAATAGAGGATGTGTGTAAGATATTTTAAGCATTCAATTGAAAACTAATATTAGTTACGTTTTCAAGTAACCAGTTACTCTAATCATGCAGGAATTGGTAAAGAAACTCAGTTTCTTTTGAAAAGAAGTAACTAGTAACTGTAATTAGTGTGTCTTTTCCAACTGTTGCTGTGAGGTCTCCATGCCATGAAGGAGTCCCACATACTGATGTCCTGCTTCCATAGGTGTGCATGCTGTCACAAAATTTTTGAAGTGCATGACAACCCAGAACTGTGGCTGATGGAAGGACAAAAACCCAAATGCATCATATAGAGCAAAGCAAAGTTCATGACTAAAATCTTTAAGATGCTAAGCATTGGAAATACAGAGGTTGTCAGTGAGTGAAATCAAATATATGGACAAGCAGGCGAGACTAACTATAAAGTTAACTGTAGGAAGACAGGTAAACAAACAGAACTACAAATGAAAATGTGACGAATACGTCTTTGGAAAATAGCTAAATCTGTAATTGGTTGTTTTTCTTTTTTATGTTAGGTATTTTCTCACTATCAATCCCTTTCTCTCTCCGAAAATAAAAGTAGCTTCTTGCTGAAAATAATAGTATTTATCGAATTTTTGAATATTATAAAATGTTTGCTAAAATAAAATGAAATTCTTTCTGACCCTGGTGGCTGCATCACATGTTCTCCGGACTCAAAAGGTTTAGATCTAATGGTGGACCGTTTTGCTCACAATTAATACAGCTTCCCATGAGACCAGAAGCCTATAGACTTGTGGTAATACTGTGGCAGCCTTCAGGCAGCTACCTAGATGCGGCTTTCTTCCCCGTCACTCACATTTGTCGTAATGGCACGAGAGCCTCACTGGCTATTCCCCAACGCTGTGTGTGTGTGTGCGTGCGTGAGTGTGTGTGAGCCCACTGCCCCAAGCATGTCTCATTTCAGAGTGCTGTCACTCGCTCCTTCCTGGCATCTATTAACACCCACCATTATCATGCTAATCTACATTGTATGATTACATAAAGTAATTTATGCACATTTCTATTCCGTGGCTACGCTCCTATTGTTGAATGTTTTCATTTCATGGGCCTCACATCCACTTTCTTGTCTTTCTTCAAATTTTGTCTGTTTTACTTTCTTGCACTTTTTACCACTTATCTTCTTACTTTCTAGAAAAGCTCTCACAGAGGTTTGAAGGCCTCTCCCTACTGAGGAAAATAATAGCCGGAATCACTAACCGAGCCATGCTGCTTTGTTCATGAACAGAGGATGAGCACAGATCACTTTGCTGGCAGTCCTCTTTAGCTCCATATCGGAAATTGTAAGAATGTGTTTTGCGTTGAAAGCAGAGGGCAAGAGATGAGCTCTCTTCCTCATTTATTCACAGCTAGTGGAGTAATTAGGAATGCAGAAGGCTGTTAAATTAAAACTGAATTGCACTTATTAACATTTTAACTACCAACCCCACCCTCTTTAGACACTAAACAAGGACAGTTTCAGCTCTAATATGCCTGAAGAATCCCGCTGTGGGGACTTTTTATGTATTGCTGAAACAAAGACGTTCTTTAAAGTAAGATCTCCCTTTTGTTTAAACAACCAAGCATTTAACATTCAGTGTAATATGCCAAGGCTTCCGCCATGCTGTCAGGAGACACACCACCAGAGCTTCTCCAACTCTCTGCTTAATGGAACACTATTTGCGGTCAGATTGGATAGCTAATGGTGGTCCCTTTGAGGGTAACTCTCCAAATTAAATAGCATGGATTCACATCTGTCAGACAAAACCAGGAGGCTCTTTGTAATCAATGACCCAAACCAAGAGAGGCTCCATGGGGGGCACCTCTGCTATGATGGCGGCAGGCATAAGGAGTCACCAGGGATGGAAGCAGCTCACCTGCACTAACAGCCACTTTGCTGGGCTCGGAGAGCACACGAGAACCTGGTAGGGACCACCGGCAGGGTTAATATACATTTATAGAACGGGTCAAACTACTTAAGCCAGGCACTGATTTATAATGCAGGACTACAATGTGACTAAACTGTAAAGGGAATTCTTGTTTTTCTGTGCAAACATTGCCGTCGGTGTTGTGTTAAAATGTTGAACCCCATTAATTTTATCACTCCCCCTCTCTTGTTTCTCTACGTCTCTAAATTTTGTTTGGAGGAGAGACTAGCAAGACCTCCCGCTGTTGTGGAGAATTTCCTCTCGTTGTTAATTTTCCCTGCTCCATATGGCGCCACAGACACTTCACCTGCAGGCTGTAGCAGGCCGTGCGGCAGCCAGCAGACATCCTCGGGCTCAGGCTGTCATTTACACAGGCCTGTGCATCTGTCTGAACAGAACAGAGCACAACAGAACAGAGACAGCCTTTCCCTTCACCTCACAGCCTGAGTCCTGCACCCTCTAACTAACAAATTCAGATTATATTTCTGAAATACAGTGAAGGACTCCCTTCATGCAGTAAGCTCACGTCCTCACTGCCAATTTGGAAAAGTCAAGCTGGAAAATACCCAGAGAGTTCATACAAGACGTGTGCATCTGAGCTTCTCATTCTGTCTTTGAGCATGTGCATGCATGTGTGCTTACAAGTGTGTATTTTTATGTGTGTGTGCTCACGTGTGTTTTCAGGGGACTTGAAGTTTGCCTATGGCAGAGCCATGGAAGAGAGGGTTTCATCCTGGTTTGTCATTGATTAGAGAAGGGTCTTTAATTCCTTCCCACCCCATGGTGTGATTCATTTGCATTTTGTGTCAGGAGGTAATGGAGTTTTGCTCCACAGTTTGCTCAGAAAATCTCGGAGATGTGGTCTAATGTGCATGCAGCCGCTAGCAAAGAGCTTTCTGATTTATTAGGTCTTTTGTGTTAGCTCATTTTTCCCCATCTTCCTTATCTTTGGGTGAGACTCTGTGTGGCTCTGCTTAAACTTGTTGGCAAGAGAAGAGGTACAAATACCCCTAAACTTGTCATTGTTATTAGTAATAAATTTTTGCAGCTATACAATACTAAAACACTGTGTAATATAGCTGTAGTACTTTTTTGTTGTTCTTATAGATTTGAGCAAAGTGGTGTGACCAGAAAATATAAAGCCAGTGATACAGCAACATTGACTGTACAATGTTGTGAAAGAGTATTTGCCCCCTTCCTGATTTCTTATATTTTTGCATACTTTTCCACACTTAAATGTTTCAGATTATTAAACAAATTTTAATATTAGACTAACATAGCCTGAGTAAATACAAAATGCAGTTTTTAAATGATGATTTAATTTAAGGGAAAAAAGCTATCCAAACCTACCTGGCCCTATGTGGAAAAGTACCCCCCCCCCCCCACACACACACACACAAAAAAAGAATGAACGAATTAACTGTGATTAACCACATTTTTGGAAAGCTGAGTCCAGTTTCACTTGCCACACTCAGATCTGCTGAATCAAGAAATCAGTTAAATAGAACCTTTCTGACAAAGTGGAGTAGGCTAAAAGATCTTAAAAAGCAATACATCATTCCACAATCGAAAGAAATTCAAGAACAGATGAGAAACAAAAACCCAGAACAAAATCTAAAGAACTGCAGGCCTCACTTGCCTCAGTTTGGACACTGGTCCATGATTCAACAATGAGAGAGACTGGGCAAAAGAGACCGGGCATCCATGGGAGAGTTCCAATGTGAAAACTACTGCTGACCAAAAAGAACACAAGAGCTCATCTCACATTTACCAAAAAAAAAAAAAAAAAAACACATCGTAATGATCCCTAAGAGTTTTGAGAAAATATTCTGCGGGCTGACGAGACAAAAGTTGAACTTTTTGGAAGGCGTGTGTCCCATTACATCTGGTGTAAAACTAACACAGCATTTCATAAAAAGAACACCATACAAGCAGTCAAACATGGTGGTGGTAGTGTGATGGTCTGGGGCTGCTTTTCTGCTTCAGGACCTGGATGACTTGCCGTAATTGATGGAACCATGAATTCTGCTCTCTACCAGAAAATCCTGAAGGAGAATGTGTGGCCATCAGTTCATGACCTCAAGCTCAAACCCTCCAGTGTGGCTGAATTGAAACAATTCTGCAAAGAAGAGTGGGCCAAAATTCTTCAACAGCAACGTAAAGACTCATTGCCAATTATCACAAATGCTTGATTGCAGTTGCCGCCACCAAGGGTGGCACAACCAGTTATTAGGTTTAGGGGTCAGTTACTTATTCACATAGGGCCAGGCAGGTTTGGATGGTTTTTTTTTTTTTTTCCTTAATAAATGAAATCATCATTTAAAAATGGCATTTTGTATTTACTCTTGTTATCTTTCTCTAATATTAAAATTAGTTTGATCTGAAACATTTAAGTGTGACAAAATTGCAAAAATATAAGAAATCAGCTAGTGGGCAAATACTTTTTCACAGCACTGTATTTGAAAAAATGCAGATGACATTGGGAATGACTTACTGTTATATGCTGTCTTTACCAAAAACACACATAATAAACAATTTTAAGATTAATTTGACTGTTTGCATGTTTTCTGCAGTGCACAATAATTGTTCAATGTGAAGTATTAGGACAAATTCTGGGTTTCTTAATATAATATGCAGTTTAAGGCACTGAAAATTTCCCATTTTGCTTCTCATATATATATGAAAATATTTTAAAAATTGGAAATATAACTATTCTGTGTATTATTCTGTCATTATTTACAGTCAAAATTATTTAAGATATATTCAAGTATCTTTTTCTAGGTGGCTGTATGGTAATTAGTGTCTGATGATTATCATTTACTGCAGTAAAAGCTGTGAGCACACACTGTCCCTCATCATTCCAGCACATGGCCTCATTTTTCATGAATCTTAAAGGCTTCCTGTTCACAGAGGTCTGATTTTCCCATTATGTCTGTGATGAGATATGAGGTTAGGGGAAACTGCCGGTCCATCCGGATTGGCTGTGGGTTGGTGAGTCGGGCTGGTTTTCCGAGCAAAGTTGTGAAAATGTAGTGATAAAATTTGTCAGCCTCTGGGGGAGGCTGTGTTCAGGGTCATGGCTAAATCTGTGTGCCACGGGCAAAAGGCTAGCCCATAATTCCAGCACAGACGAGCGGAGAGCTGACCCCAGTAGAGCTGAGGCCAAACTGCACCGATTTCTGCCCACCTGCTGGATAGTCAGTGGGATAACAATGAAAGCGATGAGCCGAAGGTTTCTCTCTCCTCTTCTCCCCCTTCCTCCTTGGCCGATCTGTGGAGAAACCTGAATGTCCTTGCACACAATGACAGTCTCCCTGCTTTTTCTTCATTTCCTCATCAAAAGAATACAGCTGTTCACATAACGGCATGGTGCTTTTCAAGTAGCAAATGGAATTTCAAGGAATCCCTACACATGCTTAGTCTATCAAAGAAATAACCCAACAAATACAGAAAAAGACAGGACTTGCACTTTTGACAGCTGCCATCTTTTTTAATCCACACATTGATTTTCTATTATATCAAAGTGTTGCATCAACATGCAATCATGTTAATACATCTTACCTATTGTGAGTCATGGTTCATTCAACTGATAAATATGTAAATTAAGATGTTTTATACTTGATAGCCAACATTAATCTCATTTGGATGTCTTAACCCAAATTAAATGAGAAAGTGGAGCTCATAGCAGTTCGGAGAAAGTGTTGTGAATTCATCTCCAAATTAAAAGGGAAATGAGCAGGGGACAGAACTTGCCTTTTTTATTACAAATGTTAATGAAAAATGTTATTGACTTGAACAAATGGAGAATACACCTGGAAATGTATATTAAAATCCCTTTCCAATTTCTCTCTCTGTGTAGTTTGCAATTATAGTTATTTCAGCAATAGTGGGGGAATTAATTTTGCGTGCAGACTGATAATGTTAGCAGTATAAGAAGAATGGATATTGTGTTGGATAGGGGGTCTCTAGGTATTTACAAGGAGTGGGGAGAGCAAAGCTTTATTTAATTGAAAGAATGAATCAATAACAGCTGCAGCGCTTTGACAGAGAAGGCCTTGCAAAATGAGCAAGTAATTTAATGTGGACAATCCAAGGCCGAGTGGATACTTGATTGAAGGAATGCATTCTTGGTGGGAGACCATCAAATGTAGTAGCCGGCTGCAGGTGGGCATCTTAGAAACTTAACAAATTACAAGGACAAGCACTTCCATGAATATTGGTGCTTTTTTATTGCTGACAAGTGGCAGAAATCGCTTGGCAAATGTGTCTATTCTCCTCGCTAAATGATAACAAGAACAGGATCTTGGCATATCTTGACAAGAATAAATATACTTAAATTCAGATTTAAGGAAAATTAGTTTCAGCATGCCCTTCCTGTTATCAAGTAATCCATTAACAGTAAGCAAACAATCCACAAATTTGTCCTTGTAAAGATTTCAAAAGTTTTATGATTTTTTTCCCTCTTGGAAACTCTTAAGTGTATCAGTGGGAGCAAAAACTAGTTACATCTTACGAACCAGTTTTCCGTTGTGCTGCTGGATGTTGGTAAATGTTTCCTCAGATCTCACGTATGCATCATTGCACTCACACCATCGCAGAAATCCTTTTTAGAAAAATCAATCTTTAAGGTAAATTAGTTTTCCTGCACACTGGCACTCATCCCAGTATGTAAATTCATGTGCTAATTCACAACATGATTTCATTTCAGCTTCCACACAAATGAGATTTTAATTGAAAATGAGATCTTCCATAGAGTTTCTCACTGGAGATGTACGGCAGGGGAATGGTACTTTTCAGATTGTTTTAAGAGACAAGGACACTTTAAAAAAAAAAAAAAAAAAAAAAATCTTCCCAGCCATTTACAACAAAAAAAAACCCCAACATTGTGTGTTTCCCTGCAACCTTCAGGTTAGTGAAAAGGTACTGTGAAACTAACATTGTGCTTCAGCTCCTTGTCTGTATGAAGACGTGGGCTGTTAACATTTGTGTATTTTCATTATGTTAATGGTGTTAACACATGGCCACAGATTGCCACCAGTGGTGCAGTAATTTTGTCTTGCTGATCATAAAGTGTCCGAGTGGGTCATTTTGATTATGACACGCTAATTACATATTGCCTTCCCTCTCTGTGTGTTCTTCCCCCTCACCAAACTCATAGCGACCTACAGTCTTTAATGGTAAGCTTTTATGAGTTGGAGGAAAGAAAATAGCAGGAAAAGATTTCTGCCTGTGTTCCTGACGGCTATGTTTCCCGCATGCTTCGCTGGTTCCCTTTAAACTTCCTAAATTGTGTTTCACAATAAATAGATGCCCAAGCCCTTAACTGCCAGTATTAGATTAGATACCATTAGATGTAATAGAAAATTCTCCCCCTGTAATATTTTCATAAGAGTTTGAGGCATTTGATTAATCTGACCACATTTTATTGCATTAATGATTTTTTCCCTTTCCACTCTGCTGTAAAGACATTGTATACAGGCTAATGCTGTTTTCTCTCTCCCCACTCTGCTCACTCTCATTCATCCTCAGCCGTTATTGCAATGCATTGTTGATGAGGTGAGTCGGCGTCTTATGTGCTTTCACTCCTAAAGTCATTCCTAATGGAGTGGAAACCTTATATTTTGTTTCCTAATGAAGCACAGGAGTGGCAGACAGCTCCGCTTGGGCTGTCCTATGGCTGCCTGCAGGTTGAAGCCACCGGCCCGAGCCTCGCTGCTCTGAGGGAGACAGCAGGGGATGAAGGGCCGGGGCACCAGACAGCTTCCATGTCAACTTGTATACACACCAGCTGCAGAGTCTGTAGACAAAAATCTTTTAAAAATGAAAATAAAAATGGAGTAGTGGAACAACCTTAGATTAACTAGGAATACCACCAATAATAATAATTTTTAAAAAATCGACACTACAATCCAGTCCATTTTATGTTATAGGATAGTATAGTCAGAAATATCCATTATAAAGCAGATAATTTGATGAATTATATAATAGCATTGATGCCCGTTGAATATGGCATGTAGTGTTGAAGGGTGGTGGTACTGCAATAGCAATAACAAGCAAATTTCATCCACAGACATACACCAGTGACAATGCATCTGGCATGCATTAAATATTCTGATACAGAAAGAGCAATAGCAAGGTTATCGTATAGAAACTAAATGCACCAATGAACATTTTAGACATCTGCTGAGATGTTAAGTGGCTAATTTGTGCTTACTCACTTCAGTCATTCCCATCTTAGGATGCTTTCACACCTGCAAGCTTTAGATCATTTCAATCAAACTTGAGTTCATTTTCTCTGTTAGTGCAGTTTGTTTTGTCTGGTGAGAACATGGTAATTGCACTCGGGTGCGCACCAAACCAACCGTGCCAAGGCCGCCTAAAAGAGGTGGTCTTGATTCGAATCAACTGGCGAACTCTGGTGCGGTCCTGCAGGTGAGAAAGGGACAGTACTAAAACAGGACCAGTGGCAAATGGTAAAACATTTTATGCCACTGTATGTACCTGATGGATCTTCGAAAATATCTGTGGCTGAGCATGTCATGGCTCCGGAGGATTAATGACCGTTAACATGTTATTTTCCATCCGTAGCCGCGCTTCATTTTCAAACTGTACGATTTGCCAAAAGTGGTATATGCACATACAGTAATGTAATAAACAATAACCACTGCGATGAAAACCTCCTGTAGATTACGCTATGATTTGTATTATTTTCTCCCCAGAAATGCATAAATGTACAGTAGTCATCCTATTTCATGTATTTACCTTTCCTGTTCTCGCAGCAAAAAAATCTGACCTATAAGAACAGAGAACGTTCTGACGTAAGTCTTGCGGGATTTAACTTGAGGGAATTTTTGCCTGTGTGAAAGGGAACCGAACCAAGGAGAAAATGATACAAAGTAATAAACTTATCAACTGATTTGGACCAAAATAAACAAATTTAGGTGTGAAAGCACCCTTAATCAGTTACCCTGCAAAACGGTCCATGGAATCCCATGAAATCCGTTTTTTATCCCCCGCCAGTGGAAGACCAAAGAGCCGATGGGAGGGTAATGTTATAGGTCTGTCCATCCATCCATCTGTCCCACTTTTGTGAAATCAACTCTTCCAACAGTTTTGTTCCGATTGTTTTGAAACTTGGTACCATGGTTAGATATACACTGATAATGCACATATTGCAGTTTGGCTCTAATCGGATGATTTTTGCAGGAGTTGTAGCCCCTGAACTATGACCTCCTATTTTACCTCACTTCAGACAGTAACTGTCTTGTGAAATCAACTCCTCCTACGGTTTTGTTCCGATTGTTTTGAAACTTGGTACCATGGTTTGATATACTCTGACGATGTGCATATTGCAATTTGACTCTCATCAAATAACCTTGACGTCAGAGGACAGATTTTCCCTAAATCTTCTAAATACAATAAGTACTGAAAGAAATGATGTAAGCTTTTCAAATCGATACAGTTGTTGTATCTAAGACAAATCTTGGATGACTTACACACTGATCTGAGTGGGTTTGGGATCTAAAGGTCCAAGTTAACATTCCATTTGCACTATGGTAAATGGTTAACACTAAATTTACTATTACTATAAAACAAGTAAAGCTAGGGCCACCAAACCTGGTATACAGGTTCACCTTGGGATCCTGACCTCTGACTATGGGTTTGGGGTCAAAAGGTCAGAGGTCAAAGTTAACATTCCATTTGCACTATGGTAAATGATAAATGCTAAATTTACTATTACTGTAAAACGAGTAAAGCTAGGGTCACCAAACCTGGTACACAGATTCACCTTGTGATCCTGACCTTAGACTATGGGTTTGGTGTCAAAAGGTCAGAGGTCAAAGTTAACATTCCATTTGCACTATGGTAAATGATAAATGCTAAATTTACTATTACTATTAAACAAGTAAAGCTAGGGCCACCAAACCTGGTACACAGATTCACTTTGGGATCCTGACCTTAGACTATGGGTTGGGGTCAAAAGACCAGAGGTCAAAGTTAACAGTCCCTATGCCTTATTACTGTACAGTGAGTAAAGCTAGGGTCACCAAACTTGATACACAGGTTTACCCTGTGACTCTGAAGTGTGACTATAGTTTTGGGATTGCAAGATCAACATCAAAATGGCTTATGAAATATATCTCAACAACAAAGAAAACTAGGGTCACCAAACCTGGTACACAGGTTCACTCTGAGACCATGACCTCCGACTACAGGTTTGGGGTCAAAAGGTCAAAGGTCAAGGTTGCCACTCCCTATGCCCTCTTACTATAGAATATGTAAATGTAACCCTTGCCTTATGTTAATTAGGTAAGGGGAATAATTAAGTGTAGACCAGTTGCTAGGTTCGTAAGGGTTACAATAGGGAATTAAAGTGAGTGTGGAATGAAATAGCTGGAGGCAAGAAATGAGCAATAATGGTTGTTATTTATAGGGAAAAAAGTGAGCAATATATACAGACAATTTACCACTATACAAATATACAATGGCCGGTATGAAATAAAACCCCAAAGATGTCCTACTGAGCTCAGTGTTTGTTTGTCCTTTCGGGTTAGTCGTTTGACCAGTCAAGATGTCTTGTAACTCCAGACTCAGGTTTGGTTTCCTCTTTTAAAGCGGCGACTTGGGTTGTTACCACTTTAAATCCTGGGCACTGGAGAGAGGAGGGATGTCCTTCAATCGAGATCTTGGTTAGATCTCAGATCAATCTCGGTTCAGTCTCGGGTCAGGCTCGCCATCTCCATTCGGAGAGAATCCAGGATCCAGAAGGTTTTTGGTCGGCAACCAGAAAAAACCTAGCCTGCATGACAATAATGGTATTATTGTTTACAGCTAGAGTAATTCGTCTTCCAATCCCTTCTTATATAACACCATAGCTTAGTGTTTAAATTCTTCTCTCATATTACTATTATCACAATCCAGCAATATAGTAATATCTTACATTTCACATCTTACATCTTACATGCATGTGTTCTTTTTTCTCACAATCTCTCTGGTAGCACATGAAATACCCTTTTTTTCATGTAACCAATTAAATGAATTCCTCTGTTCATCTCTATATCATTTAACCATGAAATTATGATTAATCCTCTCTAACCTTGTCTCTGTAAATCATGAAATGAAATACAATTAATTTATCACATAACCAGGGAATATACTGCCCCATCACTTCCAATATTCCATTTTAAATCAGTAAAACCCTGTCTGAGCTACTGGGTTTAGCATAACCTATGGATTTACATAGTAGACCAACACCATGTGCTTTTAGCATTAAACTACACATTGCATTCGACAGAAATAGTGCATAAGAACAAAGTACTTCAGCATACTGTTGGGAACTGAAATCACATTTAGGAAAACCATACAGACACAAAGACAGCCTTTTCCATTGCTTTTAAACAGAAAAAAAATCCACTCGCAACTAGCATTAGCATAGTGCTAACATTAGCATAACATTAGCATGTATCTGACTCACCAAGATGAGGTTTCAGTGTGAATACAGCAAAGGACACAGCCACAATGCCCCTCACGCTCGTGCTCCCGTCAACTTAGGATAATAAAGGTTGCAAATTAGCGTTTGGAGAGTGTATAGATCCATTTATAGCATCTTTCTGAATGAAACTCACCAAGAAGAGGTATCTGTGTGAATCACTTCACAACCTCCCTCGTCCGCGCTCGTATCGTTAAAGACTGAATTCAGAGTGCGCGCTGGCTGCCTCTACTCGGAAGGCGGGGCTAATATCGCTCTTAACGAATGGAAAGACCCAGATCACCCAATGTGACCATGAACCGGAAATTCAAAAGTTGGGTGACGAGGATCGCACTTCCTCTTCCCCAAGATAGTCGGTTTTCAAAATAAAATCACACACTTTCATTAATACAAATGAAATCTGAGAAAAAGGGTCATTTTCTCAGCTGGGTTACATAAAGCTCTCGACGGTCACCAAATCTGCTACACAGGTTCACCTCAGGATCTTAACCTACAACTATGGGTTGTATACTTTGTTGTATATTCATGGATGGTGGGTTTATCATAATTTTGTTCTGCCACAATAATTATATTGAAAAGTTGAAAACTGCTCTGTCAATAAGTACTGGGATCTTCAAAGAAAATGGAGGTGGGGGATATCAGTGGTGCCTTCAGAAATTTTTTGTAGGGGTGGCCACATGGGGGCAACTGAAAATCTTGTGGTGGCACATCAGAATCAAAAGCCAAACTCAAGTCCAGAAATTCTCTAATGCTCTAAAACTGTAATTACTAGACATAAGTCCATTTTAAGATTCTTAAAAAAGTGTATTCTTGAGACTTTTTAAATCAAAAGGTTAATATTAATAGAAATTCAATGATTCCATCATTGAGAAAGGAGAACATCTCTTTTTTCCTGTAATTTCACAGTTTCTGGCAAACTTTAGTTTTGGATAACACCAAACAAACTTCTCCAACTTTATTGGACCATCTAAGATTTGATTTTCAAATGCAAAAATAAAGACTGAATAATCATTTGGAAAAGTTTTTCACACATAAATGTAGTTGCTTTAAAATTAGTCCAATTTTGATGCTGTCTTGAACAAAATAAAACTGTATAAAGGTCTTAAAACACTAATATTATAAAAGCCACACTTGTATATTACTATATTAGTGCCTTAACCTTCTTAAAAGCAATTTGCATTATGGGGTGGGGGGGTGAAAAGTTCATAGGCTGAAAATTAAATTAAATTAAAATTAAATCACCCTTATTGTCATTCAACCGTACAACCAATCATGTACAGCAGAACGAGATTGTGCTTTACCTATCTACAGTGTAAATCACACACACCCCAAGTGCAGAATCAGAGGGCCGCTGCCATGCAAGGCGCCGCCACAGAGTTCCCTCCTCCATTCCAAAAGTTCGTAGTGGTCAAATTTGACCAAATGTGGTTTATTTTTCAACCGCAAGGATCCAAGCACTGCAACACTGATGGAAGAAGTATGTAGACCGAA
This sequence comes from Pholidichthys leucotaenia, assembly GCA_020510985.1. NCBI lineage: Eukaryota > Metazoa > Chordata > Actinopteri > Cichliformes > Pholidichthyidae > Pholidichthys > Pholidichthys leucotaenia. Next base: position 89,406,441 of record CM035840.1, on the reverse strand, counting down.
GGAGACTATGTTGAAAAATAAACCACATTTGGCCAAATTTGACCTCTATGAACTTTTCAGCCCCCCGTGTACTTCGTTTATTCTGTTTACTTCATGTTCTTGTTCTAACAACAGCATTTTTTCCTAGTCAATATTGTACATTGCAATATGCTTTTGTGATTTGGAAAACTATCTTAAATTTAGAAAAAGAACTAGCAAGCTAATGCTACTAGTGATAGCTTAGCGGCAAATGTACCACCACCAAAAACAACAGACAAAACCAGAAAAAGCACAAACACACTTTTAAGTAAGTATTAAATGACTTACGTTGCATTCCCATTAGCACTGGTGTCTCTCAGCATCCAAATAAGGCATCAATCCAGCGACTGTATAGTCCACACTCATCTAATGCAATTAGGCCTTCAACCTGACTGACTACGCAATTCTCAACATCACCTGATTAACGTGCTCACACCGCCTGGTGTTCTACCAGTGGGTGGTGGGAGGAGACAGGTTCAGAGGCATTATTAGTTACTTCGCATTTGTTCGGAGAGCAGAGTAAGAATTTCATTGCTCAGGAAATGTTGCATTTCTTAACTGTGCACATGATAATAAAGCCCTTGAATCTTGAATTTCAGAATGTGACAGTGATCTGATCTGTCCTACTTTGCTACATTTTGTTATTTGTTAATATACAGCACACATAAATTATTCTTAAATATCTACTACATGTAAAATATGACATAGAAAAACAAGTTATAAAATTTTATTAGACTGTCCAGTGGCAGGGGTGCCACAAGTGTTTCACCAAGGTGGTCAATGCCACCCTGGGCCACCACTTGGGGGTGCCGCTGGGGTATATTGCACTCGCCTCAGAGTGCTCTTGTTCTGTTGTTGAATCAATAATTTTATAATATTGTGTTCTGAGTTTTGGACACCAACGTCATGGAAAGGTGAGGTAAAAAAAAAAAAAATAAAGCTTTGAAATGTGGCATTTATATAATGTAGTACAACCCATCATAATAACAGTAGGTCAGAACAAAGGGAAAATTAGGTAAAACAGCAATAAAATACTAACAGTATTTAAGTACATGTATGATGGCCACCTGATGTCACTGTTTTTAGCTAGAATGAAGCCTCAAAGCTTTGGATCTTTTTGGCACAATTAGAAGGAAAGCCTCAGAGCTTCATTGAGGCTTCACCTCCCCATCACTGCCGAAGAGCTGTAGCATTTATTGTTGTTTAAAAGCAGCCTACTATGTATATTTGCTGCTATTTACAGCCTGTTAATGCTTACTTTACTCCTTCTCCGATCAACACTCACTCCGGTACACACCGCTCCCTCACTCGCTCTCTTGCTCGACCATTCGCTCAGAGCGTCACCTAGATTTCGATTAGAGCTTCCTCTGCTGGCAGACATTATAATTGCATTTAAGAATTCAGTTTCAAATATGATCAAACATGATATAAATAAATAATTGATTTTTGGGAAATGGACTGGTGGGCCGCACTGAATGAGGGTGGGGGCCACCAGTTGCCCATCCCTGGCCTATTTGCACAATATGCTCCTGTGAACACAGGGAGCATAAGCTCCACAGAGGGGCTTCAATCAGGCTTTACCTTCTGTCCACCCGGCTACTGTCTGGTTGGGGTATGCACGATTACTCCAGCACCACACACGTCCATTTCCCCGTCCGATGGCACTTCACATCGAGTTGTTAATACATCTGAATTTACATCTGTTTGATTGTATTTAAGTGTTGTTTTATTCTTTTAATTATCTTAACTAAGATAAGATAAGATAAGATAAGCCTTTATTAGTCCCACAACGGGGAAATTCCAGGATTGCAACAGCACAGGGATAGCAACACTCAGAGCAACAATCAGAAGGCAAGAAAAAAAAAAAAAAAAAAAAAAAAAACAAGCAAGCAAGAGCAGCTAATAAACATATGTACGTATTACTATAAAATATATATATATACACACACACACAGACACATAGTGCAGAGCATTGTAGCTGGATGGAATAAATATATGAATATATGAACACACAGTGCAGAGCATTGTAGCTAGATGGAATAAATATGTAAATATATAAACACCCACAGTACGGAGCATTGCAGCTAGGTGGAATAAATATGCAAGTATATAAACACACACAGTGCGGAGCAATGTAGCTAGATGGAATAACATGTAGATATATAAATATATAAACACCCACAGTACGGAGCATTGCAGCTAGACGGAACAAATATGCAAATATATAAACACACACAGTGCAGAGCATTGCCGCTAGATGGAATGAAACAGCATAACCGTCTACCCAGCTATCCTGCATGGTATGATTATGTGCCCATACACACTCTCACCCTCCATAGCGACCGGCATGCTCCTAGTTGTATGCCGGAGAGGACCACTGTGTAAGTCTATTGCATCTTCTGCATTCAAAAAACTATTAGTTTGTTACGTCTTTTTTGCTATCTCTGCGAGCAGCCCTGCTTAGGTTGTACAGTCTGACAGCCGTTGGTAGGAAGGACCTACGAAACCTCTCGGTTGTGCACCTGGGATGATGTAGTCTGCTGCTAAATGAGCTCCTCAGTGCATTCAGTATGTCCTGCATAGGGTGGAACTCGGACTCCAGCAGAGATGACAGTTTAGCCACCGTCCTTCTCTCTCCTATCTCCTCCATCGGATCAAGGCGCTGCCCCAGGACAGAGCTAGCTTTCTTAATCAGTTTGTTCAGTCTCTTCCTATCGGCTGCAGTAATGCCACTGCCCCAGCAGACCACTCCAAAAGTGATGGCTGATGCCACCACCGTGTCATAGAATGACTTCAGCAGCGCCCCTTGTACACCAAAAGACCTGAGTCTCCTCAGCAGGAACAGCCTGCGCTGTCCCTTCTTGTAGAGTGCATCAGTATTGTGTGACCAGTCTAGTTTATTGTTCAGATGAATACCCAGGTACTTATAGGATGTCACCATCTCGATGTCTGTTCCCTGTATATTTACTGGTACTGTGAGGGGCTGCCCATGCCTGCGGCAGTCCACCACCAGCTCCTTAGTTTTCCTCGCGTTGATCTGGAGGCAGTTCCGATGGCACCAGTCCACGAAGTCCTGGATAAGCCCTCTGTACTCAGCTTCATCTCCATTGGAGATGAGGCCAACGATCGCAGAGTCATCAGAGAACTTCTGTAGATGGCAGTGTGTTGTGTTGTGTGAGAAGTCCGCAGTATAAAGAGTGAACAGGAAGGGAGCCAGCACCGTTCACCGTTCAACTGTCTAGTCTTTTTATTTTTTTATCACCCTGTCCAAGCTCCAGTGTTCCCTCATAGGGAGCCCTCCCACTGGGAATTGTGCCTGTTTTTTGGCTGCAGGGTGCTGGCCTGTGATTGCCCTGGTCTACTCAGCTGAGGGGAACGTACACTGCGGCACCACACCTGCAGTGTCGACCCCTTGGATTGGACTTGGGCAGTCTCAGAGGTGGTGTCCCTGTAGCTGTGGACTCTGCCCTTTCCCTGCTGGTGATGGTTCCCTAGTGATGGTGCTTCCACACCTGGATCCTTGGTGCTCAGCCATAAGTGTCACATAGCCGAAAGTTTCTTTGTGTGTGTGGTTGTGGGGGGGGGGGGGGGGGGGGGGTTAATTGTGTTTTATTTTAATGTGTGAAGCACCTTGTGCCAGAAATTTTTGGATGAAAAGTGCTATATAAATAAAGTTTTGATTGACTGATTGATTGAAGAGAGCCAAGTGGAGAGAGCAGTGGAGTGCGCGAGCTTGGATCCGGAGTGCGCTTGATTCCTCGGCCAGCATACACCTCTAGGGGGTTATATGAGCGGATTAATAAAAGAAAAGTGAATATAGGTAAATGTAAATATAGTTTTGGTGTCCCAGCACCCAGCAGGCGTTGTGGACAATATAGTCCATAACACCTGTATTGTGGAGAGAGACCTGTGGATCTTAAACTCTGCCGACTGTGTCGGGTATGCTTGATTCTTTCCCCGGCATACACCCCCACCGGTAAAGATCGGTTAAAAAAGGTCACCTTTGACCTCTTTAATGGTCAAGCGATCAGTGAAACCATGTCAGGTCCACCCTTCAGGTATTGTGGCATCACCATGCAAGAGATGAGAGGCTGTGGTCAAGTGGCCTCTGAGTTAGCCGGGGACCAAATTTTGCCACATACATGCATACAGTGGATATAAAAAACCTACCCACCCCTCTTCAAATGCCAGGTTTTTGTGATGTAAAAAAATAAGACCAAGATAAATCATTTCAAAACTTTTTCCACTATTAACGTGATCTATAACCTGTACAACCCAATTGAAAAACAAACTGAAATCTTTTAAGGGGAAAAATAAAAAACTTAAAATAACCTGGTTGCATAAATATGCACACCCTTAAACTAATACTTTATTGCAGCACCTTTGGCTTTTATTACAGCACTCAAACTTTTTGGGTAGGACTCTATCAGCATGGCACATCTTGATGTGGCAACATTTGCCCATTCTTCTTTGCAAAAATGCTCCAAATTTGTCAGATTGCGAGGGCATCTCCTGTGCACAGCCCTCTTCAGATCACCCCACAGATGTTCGATTGGATTCAGGTCTGGACTCTGGCTGGGCCATTCCAAAACCTTAATCTTCTTCTGATGAAGCCATTCTTTTGTTGATTTGGATGTGTGCTTTGGGTCATTGCCATACTGAAAGATGAAGTTCCTCTTCATCTTCAGCTTTCTAGCAGAAGCCTGAAGGTTTTGTGCCAACACTGACTGGTATTTGGAACTGTTCATAATTCCCTCAACCTTGACTAAGCCCCCAGTTCCAGCTGAAGAAAAACAGCCCCAAAGCATGATGGTACCACCACCATGCTTCACTGTAGGTATGGTGGGGTTTTTTTGTTGTTTTTTTTTTTGTGATGAGCAGTGTTGTGTTTGCACTAAATATACCTTTTAGAATTATGGCCAAAAAGTTCAATCTTGGTTTCACTGGACCATAGCACATTTTCCCACATGCGTTAGGGAAATTTCAAATGTGTTTTTGCAAAATGTAGCCAGGCATGGATGGTTTATTTTCGTAAGATAAGGCTTTCGTCTTGCCACCCTATCCCATAGCCTAGACGTATGAAGAAGATGGGGGATTGTTGTCACATGTACTAAACAGCCAGTACTTGCCAGAAATTCCTGCAGCTCCTTCAATGTGGCTGTCAGCCTCTTGGCAGCCTTCCTGACCAGTTTTCTTCTCGTCTTTTCATCAGTTTTGGAGGGATGTCCAGTTCTTGGTAATGTCATTGTTGTGCCATATTTTCACCACTTGATGATGACTGTCTTCACTGTGTTCCATGGTATATTTAATGCCTTGAAAATTCTTTTGTACCCTTCTCCTGACTGATACATTTGAACAATGAGATCCCTCTGATGCTTTGGAAGTTCTCTGCGGGCCATGGCTTGTGCTGTAAGATGTGACTACAAAAATGTCAGGAAAAGCCTACTAGAACAGCTGAACTTTATCTGGGGTTAATCAGAGGCACTTTAAATGGTGGCAGGTATGTGCTGACTCCCATTTAACATGAGTTTGAATGTGATTGGTTAATTCTGAACACAGCCACATCCCCAGTTACAACAGGGTGTACATATTTATGCAACCAGGTTATTGTAAGTTTATTTATTTTCTCCCCTTAAAAGATTTCAGTTTGTTTTTCAGTTGGGTTGTACAGGTTATAGGTCACATTAATGGTGGAAAAAGTTTTGAAATGATTTATCTTTGTCTCATTTTTTACATCACAAAAACCTGGCATTTGAACAGGGGTGTGTAGACTTTTTATATCCACTGCACATGTATACATGCATACCCACGCCACAGAATCTATATAGCCTAGTGACAGAGGAATCAATATAATATCAAAATACTATAATATGTAGAAAGGCATTATACTGTACTAGAGCTGCAATGATTACTCGAATAATTCAAGTAACTCAATTACAAAAAAATCCTCCATTCAAAATCTGTGATTTGAGGCTTTGTTTAATGCAGCACTTCCAGTCTATATGACCTTCTTCCAGTCACGCTACGTATAAACAAGACGCAGAATCATGGATTCAGGGGAGCTGGGAGAAAAGCAATGGAGTGACAGAAAAAAGTGACGAAGGTCAGAGAAAACAACAAGAAGTGTCTCAAGTCTGGGATCATTTCAAGCTCAAATTGAAGGAAAGCATTGTGCAGTGCGTACATTGTAAAGCCGAGCTAGCATACCACAACAGCACGTCAGTGTTACAGCATCTCAGCAGAAAGCATCCAACCACATCATGCACGAGCAGCGGACACGAGACAAGATATGTGATTGAGATTTTAAATTAAGATGAATAGAATGTAGTTAGCTACGCTAATTATGCTTATATGGCCAAAGAACATATAACAGCTACTGCTAATAGCCAGCCAGTGTTTTTTTTCCTATGTTGCAAGTTGAAGCTAATGCTACAAAACTGAACTTAATGGTGTAACATAACATGAGAAAGCCTTTGTCATTTTACATACAATGAAATTTAAAATGCAGTTCTTTATGATACAAAAGGGATAAGTACAAGCGAGTGCAATAAAGGAAAATAAGTCATTGTGTTGCATAAAGTACAGTAGGGTCATGTTATCAGTTCTAGTCAAAGACTGAATTCAGATCTTTTTGGTACACAGCTATCTTAAGTTAAAGATGGGAGCTGGAGGCTTCCTTTAAAGAGCATTTTTTAAAAACAGTATTGGGCTCACAAGTCTGGTGACCCCATGGGCATTGAAGACCTTCGTGCAAGACTTGGCCTCACAGATTTTGAAACTTCCATCACGTGTAAGCATCTTCGATGGTTTGGACATGTCCAACGAAGCACCTCATAGACAAATAAAATCTTAAGCCTTGAGGTAGTGGGGCAAAGAGGCAGAGGCAGACCAAAGAAAACGTGGAAGGACACAGTTACCAAAGATCTGAGGCAGACTGGCCTAAAGGTGACGGATGCGCAGGACAGCACAAAAGGCTATCAAGCTCTACAGCACCATGCAAATGTCCAACCCACGGTAGTGGATTTTTTGGATGTTAAAGGATAGTAGTAGTAGTAGTATATATGAATATTATGGGTACATGAAAGACAAAAACAAGATTTTCTAGTGAACTTAGTGGTATCTCTATACATTTTTACATTTTTTATGTCATATAGGCCAGCCTTGCTGACAGTGACTCCAGCAAAACAGAAGACCCAGTAACGCATGTAGGCACCAGGGGTGCAACATCATTCCTCCAGAATTTTCTGGGCTTGTCGGACTCCAGTGCCAGGTGTCTTACAACTTGAGACGTAAGAATTTGTGCATTTGTATATTTGCATATTCTGTGTTCTTTCCTGATTGTGTCCTTACAATGTTGTATCTCTCGGTCTTTCAGTAATGAGCAGGATGAAGAGCAGCAGTTAAATCAAGCTGTGCAGAGTGAGGTCCTTATGTACTTTGGAGAACATCCACTGTCCAAGAAGGAGAATCTGTTGTCATGGTGGGAAAGAAACGCAGCGCGGTATCCTACACTGTCAAAACTGGCAAAGTCATTGCTGTGTATTCCAGCAGCATCTACACCATCAGAGCATCTGTTTTCTGCAGCAGGTAACATCACTTCAAAGTGCAGGGGAAGCCTTACAGGTACATCTCAAAAAAAATTAGACTATCATGAAAAAGTTCAATATTTTTTGTCACTCATTTCAGAAAGTGAAACCCTTATATGGATTCATTACACATAGAGTGATATATTTCAAGTCTTTATTTCTTGAAATTTTGATGATTATGGCTTACAGATAATGAAAACCCAAAATTCAGTGTCTCAGAAAATTAGAATATTACATAAGATCGATAAAAAAAGGATATTTTAAACAGAAATGTCAGGCTTCTGAAACGTATGTTCATTTCTATGCACTCAATACTTGGTTGGGCCTCCTTTTGCATGAATTACTGCATTGATGCGGCGTTGCATGGAGGCAATCAGCCCAATCAGCCTGTGGCACTGCTCGGGTGTAATGGAAGCCCAGGTTGCTTTGATAGCGGCCTTCAGGTCATCTGCATTGTTGGGTCTGGTTCAGACTACTCTATGGGGTTCAGATCAGGCGAGTTTGCTGGCCAGTCAAGCACAGTAACACCATGGTCACTGAACCAGCTTTGGGTACCTTTGGCAGTGTGGGCAGGTGCCAAGTCCTGCTGGAAAATGAAATCAGCATCCCCATAAAGCTTGTCAGCAGAAGGAAGCATGAAGTGCTCTAAAATTTCCTGGTAGATGGCTGCATTGACTGTGGACTGCAGAAAACACAGTGGACCAACACCAGCAGATGACATGGCAGCCCAAATCATCACTGACTGTGGAAACTTCACACTGGACTTCAAGCAACGTGGATTCTGTGCCTCTCCGGTCTTCCACCAGACTCTGGGACCTTGATTTCCAAATGACATGAAAAATTTACTTTCATCTGAAAAGAGGACTTTGGACCACTGAGCAACAGTCCAGTTCTTTTTCTCCACAGCCCAGGTAAGTCGCTTCTGACGTTGTCTCTGGTTCAGGAGTGGCTTGACACGAGGAATGTGACATTTGTAGCCCATGTCTAGGATTCGTCTGTGCGTAGTGGTTCTTGATGCACTGACTCCAGCCTCAGTCCACTCCTTGTGAAGCTCCCCCAAATTCTTGAATGGATTTTGCTTGACAATCCTCTCAAGGCTGCAGCTATCCCTTTTGCTGGTGCACCTTTTCCTACCACAGTTTTTCCTTCCACTCAACTTTCTACGAATATGCTTGGATACAGCACTCTGAACAACCAGCTTCTTTAGCAATGACCTTTTGTGGCTTACCCTCCTTGTGGAGGGTGTCAATGACTGTCTTCTGGACATCTGTCAAGTCAGCAGTCTTCCCCATGATTGTGTAGCCTACTGACCCAGATTGAGAGACTATTTAAAGGCTCAGGAAACATTTGCAGGTGTTTTAAGTTAATTAGCTGATTAGGGTGTGACACCATGACTTTCCAATATTGAACTTTTTCACAATATTCTAATTTTCTGAGACACTGAATTTTGAGTTTTCATTATTTGTAAGCCATAATCATCAAAATTTCAAGAAATAAAGGCTTGAAATATTTCACTCTGTGTGCAATGAATCTATATAATATATGGGTTTCACTTTCTGAAATGAGTGACAAAAATATTGAACTTTTTCATGATATTCTAATTTTTTTAGATGTACCTGTAGTTCTGTGTGTGTTGATATGCTGACTTTTGCTCATGAAAGCCACCACATGCTCCTTTAAAGGATTTTCTCATAGCAAGTTAGCAAACACAAGTTGGCATAAAGAAACTCTGGTTTTGGTCTGTATGGATAAAGACGGTTCAAGTGTGATGCAGTTGACACGGATCTACACATTACTATGAAAGTGGGGCATTGTCAGATCAGCTGTAATTTAGTATAACAGTTTTGTTTATGTTGATTAGTATTTATATTTTTTTCAAAACAGCTGAGGCTTGTGCCAGAAAACATTCTAAAATTGAATTTTTATTTATTTTTAATTGTAATTAATTTGCTTGTTTATTTATTTTACTGAAGCAATTGTATTTTTTGTAAAAAACTTTAAAAGTTTGTTTTATTTTATCTGATAATACCACATTAATACTAGGCACCAAATGGTATACATCAATAGTTTTGTTGTCAGTTTAAAGGCAAAATATAATACAGAAACTGCAAATGGGGTTATATGCAATAAACATTGCATTAAGCATTGCAATAAATGTGTACCTGTGTTATTGAATGTTTTGTACAATTATTACTGCTCTTGAGGAAAGAAAGTTCCACACCTGTTGGTCAATGCAAGTTTTTTCAGTGCAAATTTAAAGAAAAAAGGTATCCGATTAATCGATCGATTAGAATGTCCGATTACGCGATTAGTAAAATAATCGCTAGCTGCAGCCCTATATTGTACCATACATGTGGAGAAATCGTTTGCATTCTTACTAGAAATAGTTTATCCATGCATACAGGAAATACGGGACAAAAAGGCTGTCAAAAGTGACCATGCTTTGTGTCAAAAACAGTAGTGTCAAACTCATTTTAGTTCAGGGGCCCCATACAGCCCAATTTAATCTCAAGTTTGCGCACCAGAATCAGAATCAGAATCAGATTTATTGCCATTGTTCATGTAATACACAAACTAGGAATTTGTCTCGGTGCCATGCTGCAACATTAAAAACATAATGAGAAAAAGGGATAAACTAAAAAACTAAAGGACTAGAAACGTGCAATAAGTGTAGAAAAATAAGTAATAATAAGTAATAATAATAATAATAATACTAGTAATAATGAGTAGTACTAGTCAAGGCAGTTTTAAAAAATTAGCATGTAGCAGATAATGTGAAGTACCACATAGTGCAGTCGATAATGCAACAGAAAAACAGTGATGAATGACGTGAGTCTGGTTGAGCTGCTGTACATAGTGCACGAGAGTCAAAAGTCACTTAATGTTCAGCAGTCTGATGGCAGAGGGGAAAAAGCTGTTCATGTGCCGGGAGGTTTTAGTCCGAATGGACCGAAGCCTTCTACCTGAGGGGAGGGGGGCAAACAGCATGTGACCAGGATGTGAAGGATCGGCTATGATCCGGCCAGCACGCCTCCGGGTCCTGGAGATGAACAGGTCCTGGAGAGATGGGAGCTCGCAGCCTATCACCTTCTCAGCAGTGCGCACGACGCGCTGCAGCCTTAGTCTGTCCCTGGCAGTGGCTCCTGCATACCACACTGTTATGGAGGAGGTGAGGATGGACTCGATGATGGCCGTGTAGAACTGCACTAACATCTTGGTGGATAGCTTGAGCTTCCTCAGCTGCCGCAGAAAGAACATCCTCTGCTGGGCCTTTTTGATGAGGGAGCTGATGGTTGGCTCCCATTTGAGGTCTCGGGTGATGGTGGTGCCCAAGAAGCGGAAGGAATCTGCAATGGTGATGGGAGAGCCTGTGATGGTGAGGGGGGGCAGGGGGGATGTGACTTTCCTGAAGTCCACAATCATCTCCGCTGTCTTCAGAGCATTCAGCTGCAGGTTGTTGTGGCTGCACCAGGACACCAGCTGGGCCACCTCTTCCCTGTAGGCGGACTCGTCGCCGTTGGAGATGAGCCCGATGAGGGTGGTGTCGTCCGCAAACTTAATCAGCTTAACAGACTGGTGGGAGGAGGTGCAGGAGTTGGTATAAAGGGAGAAGAGTAGGGGGGAAAGTACACAGCCCTGGGGTGATCCAATGCTGATGCTAACAGAGTCTGAGACAGACTTCCCCAGCCGCACATGCTGTTTCCGGTCCGTCAGGAAGTCGGTGATCCACCTGCAGAGGGAGTCAGGCACGTTGAGCAGGGACAGCTTGTCCTGGAGCAGATCGGGGCAGATGGTGTTGAATGCGGAGCTGAAGTCCACAAAAAGAATCCTGGCGTAGGTTCCCGGGGAGTCCAGGTGCTGCAGGATGGAGTGGAGGGCCAGGTTGACTGCGTCGTCCACAGACCTGTTAGCACGGTAGGCAAACTGCAGCGGGTCTAGGAGGGGTGTGGTGATGGACTTGAGGTGAGACAGGACCAGGCGCTCAAAGGACTTCATGACTACAGAGGTGAGCGCTACAGGTCTGTAGTCGTTAAGTCCAGTAATCCGTAGCTTCTTGGGGACAGGGATGATGGTGGAGGATTTGAGGCAGGTCGGCACGTGACATTGCTTAAGGGAGGTGTTAAAAATGTCTGTGAAGACAGGAGCCAGCTCTTTCGCACAGTGTCTCAGGGTGGAGGGAGACACACCGTCCGGCCCGGGGGCCTTGCGCGGGTTCAGTCTGGAGAACTGTCTGTGCACGTCCTGCTCACTGATGACAAGGGGAGGGGGGGAGGAGGAGGAGGAGGAGGGGGGGACCGCTTTTGATGAATTAGGGGCTGAGGAGGCAGTGGAGCTGGGTGGAGTGGGTGAGTTGGACACAGCTGACGAGGTGTCAAAACGGGCGTAATGTTGGGACAGTCTTTGACAAAGGGCTTTGTCATCCTGACCTTTAGAAGCCTGAGGTAGCCATTGTAGCCACCTGAACTGACTCACCACAACATACAAACTAAAGTGCGAGCTATTATCCCCCTGACTTGAAAATGTATAAAATTTGTATATTAAAAAAATACATGAAATGGTAGGGTCTCCCATGGGAAATAGGTCTTAGGTGAAGGGCCAGACCAAGAGCAGTCTAGTGGATCCCCACGGAAAAGTTACAAGGACCCAGCAAGCCACATGGGTCTGCCCTCCAGTGGGCTCACCACCTGCAGGAGGGATCATGGGGATCATGGTACTATGTGAACCTCGCAGCAATCTGGGATGCTCTGCTTGGACTGCTACCCCATGGCACGGGCCGCCAAACAGACGGACCACATCTGAAAACACTAAAACACATGACAGTGGTTTGGTATAGTGTCCGAGCTTCTGATTTTGATTTTGCTTCTTTTTTCAGCAAACTGCATGGTCATCACTTGATTGTGCCAATCAGTGCTTACAGCTCCGCTCAGCTAGAAATGAAGAAGCGGTGGGTCTGTGCACTCTGAGAATCGGAGCTATTCTGAGCTGAGGTTTCTCAGCAAGGTCACTTTTAAAACAAAATGTCTCCTCTGGTATCTAGGCCACGGCACATGCTGTTACTTTCTCTGAAACTTCCTCCCTTCCTTCCTTCCTTCCTGCAGCTTATAATTAAACACACACAATTATCCCAAATTTAATGGGATTTCAGAACCAGGCTTTTATTTAAGAGGTAATGAATAATATTTTAATTGCATATGTAACTGTGAGATCGAAATGTGCTTCTCTCATCACGTGTAATTACTATGCCACATTTTTCTCGTGTGATACTCTGAAAAATGCGATCGATAAATTATCTTCTCCTCTGCATTTTAGGGGGCAATGTGTACCAGATACTAATTGTGAAATGATTCAGCAGGGGGATAAGAGGGGGCATAATCACGGTTAAAACATATGGACTGTGTCCTGTTGTTTATTGATGTCTGTAATTAATGATATAATGCATGTCACTGAAGTAGTTTGACCTCTGAACCGATCATTATTCAGAGTGTAGCAGCATCAATCAAACTGTGCTTGTCTCAAATCTATTTCTGCACACCCCCTCAGGGACAGATGAAGCACCCACTGTATCCTCATTTGTATTCAGCTGACCATGGCCCCACTATGAATGATTTAGACGTCTGTACATCAGGCAGGATGAGATGCAGTAATGTGAGATTGTGCAAGCTGCTGCCGAAGTTCATAAAGAATAACACAACGTCTGCTTCGCTGCCTCAAACTCCAGAAAAAGTCATTTTCTTTATAGGACTTTGGTGTATTTACTGATTTGTTTTTCTCCCTGTTCCACATCGGAAACAACATGTATTTACTCGTCTTGGGGAGATGTTGTTTTTGTGTCCGGTAATGACAGGCTCAGTGGTGTTATTCGCCCTCTCCACATCATAATGACTTTATGAATGTTTGCCTTTTGTATGGAGTGCTGGCCAGATTGTTTGGGCTATCTGGAAGAAGCGATATGCATCACTGCCCAGCCTGAGGTTGGGAAGCTGTGTGTGGTGTTTATGTCCCACTTCAGCAAGCATCCTGGGCTCTCGTTGGGACCAGCATATTAGAATAAGTCATTCCAGTGTTAATTTAAATGGCTTAATACATCACTCTAAGGTAAGAGAGTGATGTGAGCAGCAGAGGGGAAGAGTATGAGGGAGAAGGGGAAACATGCCAAGGGGTGTTTCTTTAATATCAAATGAAATTGAATCCTGTGTTACTTCACTTCTGCCGTTTCTCAAGCAGCTCCCAGGCTATTAATGGAAAGCTGTAACAGGATTGGTTCAGTCTTTTGGTGCTTTAATTCCACCACAGCTCCCAGATGTTAGGTCTTTGTCTCATTGCTGATCCCATGCTGATCTATGGCGTTGTCTTTATCCAGCCTCCAGTCCATTGTGGCGGCGTGTTGTGTTATTGGGTCAGGTGAATCTATCAAGGACGGAGAGTTAGGCAGTTCACACACCGGGGGGATAATTACAGGGTGATTGGTGTCCTCACGCTCTTTGCTCTCACTATCTTTGTCTTCTCCCTGCTAACCTCACCCTTACATAAGCACGCACGGGATGCCTGGCATTGGAAGTCAACCAAAAAAAAAAAAATCTGCCAAGGCCCTCCACTCACCAGCTCAATCTCCAGGGCCCAGTTTCAAACAGCTGTGTTTGTTTGATAGAGAACATGTGCACAATTGTTTACAGATGTTTGTGTACTTATTTACACCATCCCATCGAGTAGAACACAAGAGACAACTTCTGCACCACCACAGCTGTTGCTATTATTAACTTAACCTCCTCCCATGGATAATTCATCACAGCTACCTTCCACACTTGCGCACTTTTTCTGTCTTACTCAGCCCTGATTCCCCACATCTGCGCATCCTTTCTGGGTCACAAAGATACGCTCTTACCAGGCACCCAAGTCGAATTAATTACTTTGTAAACCTAATGCCAGTTTTAACTCTTAAAGGAATGGTTTGACATCTAGTGAATATCTGATCAGCCTCCTTACTGAGAATTGACTTAATAAATTCACATTTTTATCTCTCAGTAGGCTTGGTTAACATTAAGACTGAGACTAACCCTGTTGGCTGGGAGTGTGTCCAGGAGACTTTCAATGCAAGGATTAAAGTCTTATGAAGAAGAGGTTTTTTGGTTTAGTCATGAAAGTGCTCTTTCATAGTTAAAAACTGAAGGAATATTTCCAAAGCACACCAAAATGGGAATAGTCCTGCTTTTGCTAGTTCTCATAAAAGTATGTTAAGGAAATCCTAAAGGGGATGCTGGGATTTCCCTACCTGAGAAGTATTTTACAAGCAAAATCAGATTTTTTTAAAGCTCTGTGTTAGGACTGCCGATGCATTTTATCTTTTTAATTACTTCATCAGTGCTGTCTTTTTATGGGTCTTTGTCATTCACCATGGACTGTCATTTGAGCAGATCGAAAATCTGGAGAGTGGAAGTTCACAATTCTTTCACACCTTTTTTTAACACATTAATCCCAGAATATGCAGTGGTGTGAAAAAGTGTTTGCCCCCATCCTATTTCTCATTTTTTGTATGTTTGTCGCACTTCAATGTTTCAGATCATCAAACAAATTTAAATATTAGACAAAGATAACACAAGTGAACACAAAATGCAGTTTTTAAATGAAGGTGTTTATTATTAAGGGGAAAAAATCCAAACCTACATGGCCCTGTGTGAAAAAGTGATTGCCCCCTAAACCTAATAACTGGTTGGGCCACCCTTAGCAGCAACAATTGCAATCAAGCATTTGCGATAACTGGCAATGAGTCTTACAGCACTGTGGAGGAATTTTGGCCCACTCATCTTTGCAGAGTTGTTGTAATTCAGCCACATTGGAGGGTTTTCGAACATGAACCGCCTCTTTAAGGTCATGCCACAGCATCTCAATCAGATTCAGGTCAGGACTTTGACTACGCCACTCCAAAGTCTTCATTTTGTTTTTCTTTAGCCATTCAGAGGTGGATTTGCTGGTGTGTTTTGGATCATTGTCCTGCTGCAGAACCCAAGTGTGCTTCAGCTTGAGGTCACGAACAGATGGCCAGACATTCTCCTTTGGGATTTTTTAGTAGACAGCAGAATTCATAGTTCCATTTACCACAGCAAGTCTTCCAGGTGCTGGAGCATCAAAACAGCCCCAGGCCATCACACTACCACCACCATATTTTACTGTTGGTATGATGTTCCTTTTCTGAAATGCTGTGTTACTTTTACGCCGGATGTAATGGGACACACACCTTCTAAAAAGTTCAACTTTTTTCTTGTCAGTCCACAGAGTATTTTCCCAAAAGTCTCAGGGATCATCAAGATGTTTTCTGGCAAAACTGAGTTGAGGCTTTATGGTCTTTTTGCTCAGCAGTGGTTTTTGTCTTGGAAGTCTGCCATGCAGGCCATTTTTGCCCAGTGTCTTTCTTATGGTGGAGTCATGAACACTGACCTTAACTGAGGTAAGTGAGGCCTGCAGTTCTTTGAATGTTGTTGTGGGGTATTTTGTGACCTCTTGGATGAGTTGTTGCTGCGCTCTTGGGGTAATTTTGGTCGGCTGGCCACTCCTGGGACGGTTCACCACTGTTCCATGTTTTCGCCATTTGTGGATAATGGCTCTCGCTGTGGTTTACTGGAGTCCCAAAGCTTTAGAAATGGCTTTATAACCTTTTCCAGACTGGTAGATCTCAATTACTTTTTCTCATTTGTTCCTGAATTTCTTTGGATCACAGCATGATGTCTAGCTTTTGAGGATCTTTTGGTCTCCTTCACTTTGTCAGACAGGTCCTATTTAAGTGATTTCTTGATTGCGAACAGGTGTGGCAGTAATCAGGCCTGGGTGTGGCTAGAGAAATTGAACTCAGCTTTCCAAAGATGTGATAAACCACAGTTAATTTATGTTTTAATGGGGGGGGGGGGGGTCACTTTTTCACACAAGGCCATGTAGGTTTGGTTTTTTTTTACCCTTAATAAACACCTTCATTTAAAAACTGCATTTTGTGTTTACTTGTGTTATCTTTGTCTAATATTTAAATTTGTTTGATGATCTGAAACATTGAAGTGTGACATACAAAAAAAATGAGAAACCAGAAAGGGGCAAACACTTTTTCACACCACTGTAGTTGCTTATTTTTTTTTATTTTTTTTTTACTGGATATTCACTTCAATGCCTTCATGTTACTAAAATGTAACAAATACACATCTTGCCCTCATGATGGACACACCTTGTATTTATTTAGTGTTTTGTGTGAGCTTTTGAAAGTTCATAACCTTGAAAAAGCAGCCTTTATGGGGTGGGGGTGGGGTGGGTGGGTGCTTTGTTAGACATGGTGCTGACAAGTATGTTGCAGACCCTCTCGCCTGCATCAAATCTTGATGGAAATCTCTGGTTCTCTGTTCACACACACAAACACTTTGCACTTCCCGACTTTGAAAACTGTCGGCTGAGGAACAGCAGGCTGTTTCAGTACCCTGGACAGTTCCTCCACAGAGACCTGCGGGGTGTGTTCGAACCAGGAGGAATCTCACCCCCTTCCTCCCCCCCCCCCCAAAGTCTGACTGGGGGGGACACCAGGACTGAGTTCAGTGCTGAGATTTGTCACCTCCAGACTATGATTGTGTGTGTGTGTGTGTGTGCGCGCGTGCGCGTGCGTGCATGCGCGATGAATCCAGAGCCACCCAGCCCTTCCCCCCCACATACACATATCATCCACCCAGAGCTATTCTATCTGTATGGAAATTTGGGCTCCACAGCTGGAATCCCACAAAGCACTGTCATCTGCTAATAGTTATTATCGCTTTGGCCTGCTCCCTCACAAAGAAGAAGAAGAAGAAAAAAAAAAAACAACCCTGCAATACAAGCACATTGCATCTTTATGGTAATGCCCTACGATACAGCCCCAAGCTATGGTGCATAGACCTTTGTTATCATTACGATAATTCCCATTCTCACTTGACTCCTCATTACACTATTGAAACTGCTCGGGGTTGGATATAGACAAATTCCTGCGTGTTTCTTTATTACACTACAGTGGTAACACACTAAAGTTAAAAGTCCTTTGATACTCAAACGGGTGTAATGACAATTAGGTTTAAGAGCCGTTGTTCTGCATTAGCTGCAGAGAGGACTGGGTGCTGTAATAATCGGGCTGATCTGAATTTGGTTATTGATAGGGTTGACTAATGAATTAATATTATTGTATTACTTAATTTTAAAAAAATTAGCATTTTAAGACTTGGAATTTTATTTTGTAATTTTAATATAATGAACCAATGGTGACAATATCATATAGTTCTAGTTGACTATTGTAAATTCAATCCATCCATCCATCTTCTTCCGCTTAATCCTTTTCGGGTCACGGGGGGGCTGGAGCCTATCCCAGCATCTTTGGGCAAGAGGCAGGGTACACCCTGGACAGATCGCCAGTCCATCGCAGGGCCAACACAGAGAGACAGACAACCATTCACTCTCACAGTTATACCTAAGGACAATTTAGAATTATTAATACAAATTTGCTGAAAGAAGTTAATATCTATGGTGTCAACTATTATTTCTAAAATCAAAGATGAAGGAATCCAATTTATTAATTTACGCAGGATACATTCTCTCATGAGTCAAACAGATTTTAGTGCTTTTTTACACAAATTATATCACTAGGTGATAAACATGAAGTAACAGGACAGATCTCAAGATAAATGCAGTTACATGATATCTTGGTGATTGATTTTTTTGTGTGTGTGTGTGTGTAGAAATGTGGACTTTGTCCCTTCACCTCTGTATATCCTCAGTCGTGTTAGAAATTATTAAAATGAATGTTTTAGTAGCATTACAGAGAATGGCTAAATCTTTGAATCCATTCAAAATTTAAGCTCATGTGAGTGCAGAGTTCCTCCCAAATTTGCCAGATGTCATCTTGTCCCCTTTTCTTACAGTAGAGAAGAAGGTGATTTACAATGCACGTCTTCTGTGATGAGTTTCAGGTCAGCTCTACGTCACAAGCAAAGCTCATGGAGATGTGGCAGCTCGTGTCCTTGCATCCCACCATGAATGCCCACACAAGGCCTCCGGATTGCACAAAAAAGTAATTGCGGAGTGATTGGCACAGCTTGTCCCATGCAGCCTGTGTCCCACACTTGAAGGCTCTCCTCTGAGCACCCTCATTGTCACACAGCCTTTTAGCACCTTTGTTCCTCCCTTCCCTTAGGACCTCACAGCTCACCATTGGCAGATGAGTCCCTGTCTGTGACAAAAGGGTCCCTACGCTCAGCCTCATTTGATGTAGTGATGAACCCCCACCACCATCACCACCACACACACCACCTCCTGCGAGAAGAAATGTTCCGTTTAGCGGTGGAGGATGTGGGGGTCAGGACCCAGGGATGGGCTTTTAGGAGACAACTAAACGTCGGAGCAGGAGAAGGGTGATGTCTTGTTTACACATTAGCGACCATTTAGCAAGTCTCACTGTTTTCGCAGGGTCTCTCCATGTGGCCTCTCAGACAGCTGATCTTTCTCTTTTGTTGTCCTCCCAGTTCAGGATCAAACAATGTGAATTTGTATGGATCTATGCTGCTGTACCTGAGGAACTTTGCATCTTTTTTTTTTTTAAATGAATGACTGTGAATCACTTACAAATAGGGCAAGCTATAAAGATCCACAATAATTAGCCTGCAGCACTTTTCACATTTTCCCCACTATTACTCTGCTCTTACCCTTCTTCTGTTAATCTCTGAGATACCTAATCAGGCAAACACACACACACACACACACACACACACAATCACAAACTGCATCTTTCTAACACCATCTAATGAGGTGATGACCAACCACTTGTTATAATTGCTTCGGTCTCCTTTTAATTTTCAAGCTTATTAATCATATGTAGAGTTATTTAAGAATGCATAAATTAATCTTAGATTAAAAAGCCTATCAAAGCTTCAAAACAATTAAAGCGTAAGGTAAGATTTCCCCTGGGCTGGCACTTTTATTTTAATAGAGTGTTCAGGTGATTATCATACTTTGATGCAGCACTGTGATTAATGCAGACACACTTTTAAATGAGCTGTTCCCCCTTGCAAAAAAAAAAAAAAAGAAAAGAAAAGTAGAATGAGAAAGACTATGACCTCGCTGACTTTTTGGCTATTCGTTCCTATTTCTCTCAGTTTGGCTGAGATGCGATTATTGTGCAAGTTTTGGAAATCTGGACTCCAAAACACCCGTACTGATAAGGAGCGTACTGGCAGAAAAAAAAAATGAGGCTCTTGATGCAGAATTTTAATTTGGACTAAATATTAGTGTCATAATTTAAAGACGAGTTACCACTATCCTTTTCTCCTGCAAAACAATTAAAAAAATATATATATGTCAGACATGCAACTAGCATTCCAAAGACTGTTTAGTTGTTGTAAAAAAAACCCATTAAATGTCATTAATTCAGTTGTTTGTTCACTTTTTAAATTTAGCTCTTACGCAACAAAAAGCAGCAACAAAATGTTCTTAAAAAAAGCTATACATTTTTAAAACAAAATTATTATTATTATGGTTATAAAAAATTTGAACGCCAAATGCTTAGAACAAACGAAATGTCTTATTTTCTCCAAATCAGTAGGTAAATAATTACGGACAAGGTGTCATTACAGCGCTTTCCCCCTAAAGTCAATAAGGCCAACGGGAGCGTGTCCCGTTACCTTCATCAATATTACATCACTGCCAACCCCTGCGCGCGTGCCAGCCGGAAAACGATTAATCCAAACCTTTATTGACTTTTAAAAGTTAAACGCCGTGGTGTGGCGCAAGACCCCTCGTCGTCTCTCTGCCCGGGTGCTTAATTCTTTTCAGCGGGAGAAGGAGACTCCATGAGAGCAGATCGCCGACGGTGACCTTTGGAGCAGCTGCTTATTGTCACAACGCGCGCGCAAAGCGGCGTGTCCGTGGGAACCCAGCACGTGCCGAGGGCCTGCGCGCCGCATTCATCAGACTTGGCCGCACGCGCCCCTGCTGTTTTTAGACAAACGCCGGACCCCGCCGATGCCTCGTTTATGCATGTAGTCAGCACTGTTTTAATATTTAGGAGGGAAGTGCGGCAGAATCGGCTAAATGCGTTTAACCCTCACAGATTACTGGAGAGCAAAGCTACGGTCCACGCGCGCGTGAGCTGCCCGACATAAACAGCTCGTTCTTGTTTTCGGAAATAATTCCCAAACTGTGGACGCTTTAGACCGTCCGGAGAGGAAACACTTCGACCACACCATCTCCACCGGTTATGGCTGGGTGGTTAATTCAGCCCGTGTGAGTGGGAGTGTCTGGCCATAAGTTTTGTTGTCACTTGATCGCTGTCGTTGAGCGAGGGGGGGGCTGTGCCACAGCGCGCCTGCCATGTGGACGCTTGCTGCTGCTGCTGCTGCTGCTGCTGGTGGCATTGGTGCAACACAAACCGTCCGCGCACACCGTCCGCGCGGCAGAGAGGCGGGAGGACCGCGAGCGGGAGGGAGGCGGTGCTGCGCGGACGACTGCGTGTCACTCCTAAAGCAAACATATTTAAGTGCAGCACAGACTTAGCATTGCTCCGACCGCTTGATCAGAGCTTTAGCATTCAAGACGGACGGGAGCTGCCCGGACGCTCTGAGGTAAGATTCGGAAACTGATTTCTGTTGTTGTTGTCTGTTTCAGACGTGTTTTTTTTTTTTTTTTTTACGATTTTACGCACAGCCTTTTCAAATCAGCTTCAGTTTATCCCATGCTTTTGATAAAATGTTGCATTTTCAATCCAATAACATGCAATTATATGTAGGTTATGCATGATATAGTTATTTTGCAAATCATGCCCTACACATATTCTTTACAAAGGTTTTTTTTTTTTTTCAATCGCTGGTCTCAAAAAAAAAAAAAAAAGATGCAACTTTATTAAAAACGTAGGCCTGAAACTGACTTGTACTTAAGGTTATTTATTTGGATCGCGAGTTCACGTCAAATGTCCTCTTTGTAGCTTCCAGGCCTTCCAAGGATGGACTCCATACCAGCGGGGCGAGACTCCAGCTCCTCGCCAAACTCCAAACAAGAACTTCCGTACTCGAGCTCGAACTTAAAGCCCAATCAAGTCGGGGAGACGGTGCTTTACGGAATACCCATCGTGTCTTTGGTGATAGATGGCCAGGAAAGACTTTGCCTCGCGCAGATATCCAACACCTTGCTGAAGAACTACAGCTATAACGAAATACACAACCGGCGCGTGGCGCTGGGGATCACGTGCGTCCAGTGCACCCCTGTGCAGCTGGAGATCCTGCGGAGGGCTGGGGCCATGCCGATCTCCTCCAGGCGCTGCGGGATGATTACCAAACGCGAGGCCGAGAGACTTTGTAAATCATTCCTAGGCGCTCACTCGCCTCCCAAACTTCCTGAGAATTTTGCCTTTGACGTGTCCCACGAGTGCGCCTGGGGGAACCGGGGCAGCTTCATCCCGGCCAGGTACAACAGCTCCAGGGCCAAATGCATCAAGTGCTCCTACTGCAACATGTACTTCTCTCCAAATAAATTCATATTTCATTCGCATCGCACGCCGGAGTCCAAGTACACACAGCCAGACGCGGCGAACTTTAATTCCTGGAGGCGGCACATCAAACTGACCGATAAGAACAGTCCCATGGAGGTGACACACGCGTGGGAAGATGTAAAGGCCATGTTCAACGGGGGCAGCCGCAAGAGGACGTTGCCCGGCAGTAGGTCTGAATCCAGCTCTCCGTTAAAGCCGCAAGGGCCCAGCCACCCGCGAGACTCCCCCGAGGTGCCCGCAAAGATCCTCAGCTGCGAGGACAACCGTGGCGCCATTACGAGCGCGCGCAGCTACCCGGTTATTCCGGTGCCCAGTAAAGGCTTCGGGATGCTGCAAAAGATCCCGCCGCCGCTCTTCCCTCATCCGTACGGCTTCCCAGCTTTCGGTCTGTGCCAGAAGAAGGAAGAAAGTATGATGGGCGAGCAGAGCAAAGCCGGTCTCCCCGGGGTCCTGTGGCCCGGGACCAAGGACAGCGCCTATCACTCCTTCCCCATGTTCTGGCCCGCGGCGGGCGCGCTCTCAATGGCTCCGTACCCGCAGACCCCACACAAACCCCCGGCAGAGCTGCTGTGTCCCCCCAGACAGACGGACATGGACATTTCCGAGCACAGCGACAGGAGCACGAACACGTCTAAGGACAGCGCCGTTGACAACGACCGATGCTCCAGCACCCAGTCCATGCGTAATGAAGACGACAAGTCGGGGGACGAAGGGAGGCCCGCGGAGGGGGCGACCCTTCCATCCCGGAAAACCAGCTACGTCTCGGCGTTCAGACCCGTCATTAAAGACGCAGACTGCATAGCCAAGCTGTACGGCAACAGAAGCGCCTACAACGGCTGCCGCACCGGTTATTTATCGCCCGACTTCCTAAGCGAGAGCTCCAGCTACCGGTCTGTGTCCCCGTGCGTGGACAGCGAGGGTGAGCCGGACGTGGACGTGGAGACGAACAAAACCCCGGAGGAGGAGGAGGAGGACGACGACTTGCGGCCCATGTCCTCGCTGTGTCCTCGGACTCCTCCGTCTTTTGCGCGCGCTGTCTCTCCAAAGGACTCGGACTGTAAAGGCCTGCACGAGAGCAGCCTGACCGGAGCGCAGAAAATGAGCCTGCACGCGGCCCAGTCCTCCGAAAGGGACCTGCAGAGCAAACAGATGCCAGAGCCCCATATAGCCGCGTCTTTCACCGAAGTGAGTGACTTCCAGCACTGACTTTAAGTTGTAATGTCTCTCAAGTTCCGAGTTTCTTTCTTTTTTTTTTTTGGCACGTGTGTACATAAAAAAAGCAACAACACAGCAGATAAATGTGTCTCTGATTAAAAAAAAAAATATACAGCATGTCCTCACTGCTTAGAAAATAAAAGCAAAATAGTTTTTTAATTGTCAAACTCCGATTTATCCAGTGTGAATTCCTTTAAAATAGAGTGGTGATTGTTTCTTCTTTAGGTTTACACACAGGAGAGAAGCGAGCTGCAACAAAGGAGCAGTCCCTATCAGTTCAGACCTGCCAGTTACCCGGCAGCACTAGGCCTCCTCACAGCCAATGGTTAGGCTTTGTTATGCATTTATTTTTAAAAAAAAAATGTATGTGCATACAATTAAAAAAAAATTGTTGAATAAAATTGCGTCGATTTTTTTTTTATTTTTATTTTATATTCAAGATGAGTCTGCAAGTAAAGAAGAGCCGTCATCCACGGTGGAGGAGATCGAAACGAAATCTTTTAATGAGCAAAGCTGCGAGGAGATCCTGCCGGAGCCGGATGAGGGTGAGTCAGGACGGGGTCAGCAAAAAAAAAAAAAGTTTTTTTTTTTTAATGGATCAAAAGACCTGCCTTTAAAAACAAATGCGGGCCAATACGGTTTTTACAGAAGAATTTCGTTTATATTGTGTGTGTTCAGGCGAGGATGCGACAGCCAGAGTACTTCCAGCACAAAGAGACATACAAAATCTGGCAAAAGGTAAGCTGTTATTATCATCTTTTTGCACACCTAAATTCTAAACAAATATGCTCGATAACAGCCATTATTATTTGATTACATGTGATTAAAAATGTCTGCTTTCAGTTTAACGCCAGACATTTTTAATCAGACGCCCTGGGGTCAGACTCTAGACGCCACTATATTTCAGAGTTGAGGCGACCTTTAATTAACCGCCAAACGAAAACAAGACAACTCATTTAATCTCGCATTTATTTTATTTCTTTTTTTTCTCTCTCTCTTTAAATTTGGATCCCTTTTTGAACAGCAGCCACAGGAAAATGTGCTGTGAATTGTGATGAAGATCGCAGATGTTATTAAAATAATAATAGACTAATAATGTGCCACATTTTGCGCGTCACCTCTACAATCCTCTCTCTTACTGTTTCTAGAGGAGCTCCAGAAGCAGCTGTTAGAGCAGGTGGAGTTGAGGAAAAAGTTGGAACGAGAATTTCAGAACTTGAAAGGTAAACTGTTTGGTATGAGGTATTTTGATTTCATTTGTCATATCCGCAGCACAGTCAACCCATCTGGTGATGTGAAGTGCTATTACAGTCATGATGTCAGGCCATAACTTGAACTTTTAGGTGACCTTTAGATGCACCAATGTTTTTATTTTAATCTGCAGCAATTTGATTATATTTTTTTTATTTATAGATAAGTTCTAAGTCAAGATACAGGCTTGCACATTAAGAAATTATTTCAGTAATATGGATACTGAGACTAAACTGAAATACATTGATCAGAAATTTTAATCTTCTGTAAATAAAATGATCTTGGCAGAAAAATAAACTATTCCTCTTGTTGAATATTTAGAATTTCTCACACCAGAAATCTTTAAAATGTTGAATGTTGTTCTAGAAATAAAAATGTCAGAAGAGGCATTTAGATTTATAAGGTCTATAACCACTTGATTTTTTTTTTGTTTGTTTAAGTCCATTGAGGTTGCCATCTCTTTTTCAAAGTAACCTCTTTTATAAGAAACTCTTTCATAAGAAGTAATGAAACTACTGCAACATGTTCACTGCTTTAGTTTTCATAATGAGGAAACTAAATTTTGAACCTCTTCCTTGGGGTGAAGAAGAAAATTTGCAAAACTGATTTAAAGAAGGAAAATGTGATATTTAAAAGTTATAAGCAGTGGTGGCAGTCTTATTTCAAAGCTATAGTTCAGTTTAATTGGTCTGATTTCCCAAAATAAAGCTAATTGTGTAAATTTACTTCTGGAAATTACATTATTAACAAAGTGAATGTTTAATCTAGTATGCCACTTTGAAGCATTTTTTTTTAAAAAAAAAGCAGTATTTCTATTTAATGTTTATTTATTTAATATTGTCTTGACACTTTTACACAACATCACACAAAGCAAGAATTATAATAGGACCCATAAATATGAACAGAAACACAATCAAAAGGGAATATCAAGAGAAAATACTTAATAAAATATGTATTTTTTTTTTCATTCCACATTTTTTGGAGATGCTCCTTAAAAGTATATTCTGTAAAAATAAAACTCTCTTTGAGCATTTTGTTTCCAGTTTAAATAAAAATGTCTTCATGTGCGACATATTAAGACTTTTCAGGTGATCTGCGTTAAACTGCAACTGCTTTTAGCCTTAATCAACATACAGTCAACCACACAGTTTATTTCTGATGAAATGTGTGCTGTTTTCCCAGCAAGGCAAAGGCTTGACATTGGAGTGTTGAGTGGCTTTATCTTGAGAACAGCGCCCTCTATGGGCTGCTCAACAAACCGTTCTGCCACCGCAACATTTTCATTTGTGTGGTTTGATTATGCCGATTATTTTCAATGAGACACCGACCAAATCCCTGATTCAAATGTGCTTTTTTTTTTTTTCTTTTTTGCTCCTCAGATAATTTTCAGGATCAAATGAAAAGGGAACTTTCCTACAGGGAGGAGATGGTTCAGCAGCTTCACATCGTCAGAGGTGAGAGAAATAAATCAGAGGAAGGGATACATCAGCATCATTTACAAGTGTTTTATGGTGTGTGTGTGTGTGTGTGTGTGTGTGCTTTTTTCCACAGTAAAAGGGAGTCTTACTTGCATTTTGCTCGGCCAAAACACAAAATTTGTGCAATTTTTAAATAGATAATGCAGTAAATCATGTATGCAACCCTGCCTCTTGCACACAGCAGAGGAGAAAAGTTTAAAAATCAATTACTTCTTTAAGATGACATCTGGTCTTAAATGAAAGCCTATGCAGTAAGTGACTAGTTAAACTGCAGGCTGTAACGTCATTTAAACTCATGGATACACTATTGATTGCCTCATGTCCTTCTTCATAGAAGCTCACGACGCTTTGCACCATTTCTCCTGTAAGATGTTGACTCCTCGACACTGCACCGGATCCTGCTCCTTCAAATCTCCTCTGCTGCCACCCTGAATCAACCAGGAGCTGTTCTTACGATGGCAGAGGGTCAAAGCACACAAACCACCGAAAATCAAAAACCTCCATGGACACTCGAGCTGACAGCAGACTTAGTCTAACTGTAATTACCTGTAGCCTGATACTGAAAAAAGTATATTTCTCCCCACAGCATTTACACTATACCCATCTTGATATTTGTTTTACTGAACTGAGACCACTGATTCTAATTATTATTATTTGTGGCAAAGTGCAATGACGATGTATATGTTATCTTGTAAAAGTGGGTTGCTATTTTATTTTATTTTAATTCTTGTTTGACTCATTATTGTTCTTTTTCTTTTGAGTCTTGTAAATAGATTTTTGCTGAGCTTGTAGGCCAGTATCTAACTTTGGATGTCATGCACTTTATTCGAGGGAAGGGGAATTAACATGGAAAAAAAAAATCAGTAATATTGGACAAAACCTTATTTATTTGTGGGAGATGAACTAGGGCTTTTTGTGGATGAAAACTTCAGAAACACAAAATTACATCCATGACCTTGTAAGCAGCAACATATGAGAGTACCCTATTTATCCATGTAATATTTGTTTTCATTGCTTATAAATAAACAATTTTAGTAAAAAGGGTGAATGCTTGCACTCAATGATTTGAAATTGTCAAGGTATTATATATAAATCTTGATTTATGAATCAATAGTTCAATGGATTGTATTACTAAAAAATATCTTCTGATTTGGTGATTCATGTGATTATGCTATTGTTACTTTAAACAAGTTATTAAAATAAATGATTGCAATGGAATTTAAATATCTATAGCCAATTTAATTAGGCTATAATTAAACTCAGTGTGCTGAACATAAAATAAGTAGATATTAAAATTATACGTGTAAAATATAATGGACAATTCCACACCGGCCAATAACCAAAGATGCAAGAAAAACACCTGCACTCATAGGGCACCTTGACGACTTATTTCCGAAATACAAAAAAAAAAAAAAAAATTCAAATCTCTAATTTAATGAGCATAAAAAACAGGCTATCTGGAAGATGAACACAGACTGTCTCAGATAAATAGATTCTCATTCTTCAAGCATAGATAAATGAGGAAAATAAATGAAAATATTTGCTTTTATACAAATATGGAGTCGTCTATGCCTACGTCACTGATCGCGTGAGCCTTAGCAGCAGAGCAAGGTGCAAGCGAGCCCCGTTCTCAATGTACTTCAATGGAAATGTTAGCAAAATTTAAACAAGGAATATGCCAAAATGGTGCACAATTGGCTCATGTAGCCATCACCATCTTATGATAGACGATAATGGCAAGCAGAAATATAAGTTTTTTAGATTCCCTTTGGCCAGCAAAGATTATCAAAGGAGAATATTATGGGCTAATGCCTGCCTAAGGACAATCAATGCCTTTTCATAATGGGATGTGAAGGCTGAGAGATGATATGACCCATTTCTCTGTCTGTTCTGACTATATAACAGGTGTGTCTATTTACCAAAACTATAGAGTCTTATTTAGCATTAAAAGTAATTCGCCTACACATAAAGTTAATGTGACCATGTGAAAAATGCACAAATTTGCATCCGAGGGAGTTGATAGCTGGAGTAGAAAAGTGTTGGCTTGGTAGGAATAGTCATTCCAATTTGAGCCCCTAATCAGCCTCAGAGTAAAAGTATCAACACTGCAATTAAACTAGTTTAAAAGGAGACTGCCACTCCCCTGCAGACAAATGGACCAAAGCTCTGTTGAGCTGACACAAAGTGTTGGGATTAATAAGGGTAGAAGTGTAATGAACAGCAGTCTCCTGTCTTTTTGGAGGCAAGTGATATTTTCCCAGCTGTGAGCTCTGGTGGATAAATTCTGCAGACCTAAACATGATGGCTTTTGGGAGTTTTCCACAGCAGGACCAATTTATTTTGTATTATCAGAGTGTTCCACTTACGCTCAGCAAAGCTGGCACATCTGTCCGGTAGTTACAAATATCAATAAACGTCGTTTCTGGCCACTCTGCTGGATTGTTCTTCCACATACGGGCTGGTAAACAGTAGGGACACTTTTCAAGATCACAAATTTAACGTTTTTGATCACACCTGAGCTGACCTTGTGGTGAAAGCTCGTCATAATACTGATATGACATATTGTCTCAATGGTAAATTGCCGGTTTTTATCACCTTGGTGCGATTTCCCTGCGGGAGTGCGCCCAACAAGTTCCCGGATGTGTAGACAGCTCCATATAAACTACCTGTGCATTTGCAACTGGACATCTGTGGTGGTTTTCTGCGGTACAGCAGCGCCCCTCGCTGTCGATCAATGGATTTTTTTTGAGGGCTAAATGTTCTAAAGTGGGGCTGTTGCGCAAGCGCAGCCAAGTGTAACAAGATGGCGGAGAGTGCGGAACTGAAGGTAAAGCGAGTCCCTGCGATAGCTTGACAAATAGATGTTCCACACACTGACGTTTGTATTTCCAACAATAGCAGTGTTAGTACCGAACATTATGGACTCAATATATGCTTTTATTAAGGCACATAGTAATAAAAAAAAAATAATCAGAAGAGAGCAGACATATAGTTAGCTGCCCGGCTAGCTCGCTAGCAATAGCTTTGTTATTGTTAGATCCGTTAGGTTGACTGCGGCTCACCTGCTGATAAATATAAGGGGTGTCGTTTTCCCTCAAAATAAAACACCCATTCCTGACACAGTGTTAACAACCCTTATAATAACAGTCGTTTTTAGTTGACATTAGCAATTATTTATCCTTCGGAGCCCCGGTGTCTGTCTCAGTTGGGCTCTGTCTATTCCCTGGAACGGACCGCAGGTTGATTTGCATTAGCATTGCTTGTGCAATCCACAGAAATATAGTCCCTGTCCCCAGTGTAGTCACTTGTAGTATAAAATGTCTCATCCCCTTTGTTTAAACCTACACAGTAAACCGAAATAATATGATGGGATTTGTTATGCGTTAGTCCGATGACACTCACATCGTTTTGACAGCGTTAGCCAGTTTATGCTAACAGATCAAGTTTATTATTACTTAGTAAGTATTCTACATTATTATTAATTGACAGAGGACAGCTGTGTAATGTTTTCAGCTACATCTCGTTTAGTTTGCTTGCTTTACTGACATCTTGCGATATAGTCGACCATGTCAACTGCACAGCTCTGTTTTGTACAATGATAAAGTTGTACAGTAGTATTTGAATTTAGCGAACATTAAAACGAGAATTTCATATAATTTCATTTTTATTTACGAATGCAACTTAAATTATTTGATGGTGAGCACTACATTATACCTGCCCTGCTGGGTGTTGCACGAAGCTAAATGATTGGGTAGAAAGGTGTGTTTGTTTAGCCTGAAGCCACAGTTTTTTTTATATCATGGAGACGACTTTCTTTTAATGTGGGTTGATAGAGCAGCCTAGCAATTTATGCTGCACACGCCTTGTCTGTTCTGGCTGTATTTATGTAATATTATACGTTGGGCATTAGACATATCACACCCATCCATCCATCCATCCTCTACCGCTTAATCCTTTTTGGGTTGCGGGGGGAGGGGCTGGAGCCTATCCCAATCCCAGCATCTTTGGGCGAGAGGCAGGGTACACCCTGGACAGATCGCCAGTCCATCGCAGGGCCAACACAGAGAAACAGACAACCATTCACTCTCACATTCATACCTATGGACAATTTAGAATCCCCAGTTGATGCCAGTTGAACTAACATGCATGTCTTTGGCCTGTGGGAGGAAACAAGGGGTACCCAGAGAAAACCCACACAGACATGGGGAGAACATGCAGACTCCACACAGAAGGGTCATCCATGGTCAGGGGGTTGGATCACATCCACGATGGTCAATGGTGGAATTGAATCCGTGACCTTCTTGCTGTGCTGCCACAGTGCTAACCACTGCTCCACCGAGCTGCCCTGTATTCGTATCACACCCATAGTTACTATATCAATTGATACCGTGTGACCTCAAGTGTAATATTGCTTTTATACAAGAGTTCTGTAAGCACAGTTTATTAAATTACAGCAATACTAGACAAAATATTATGATTTGTTTGTTTAACCAGTTATTTTGTGCAGCTGAGAAAAAAATAGTCCCTTCTAAATGGAGCCAGTAACTTGCTAAACAGCTCAATCAGCGTGAAGACCTCTGTTGTCATTTCACACGCATGTAAAATAAGTGTTGATAAAACATATTGTCACCTGTTTAGTCGGTATAGTGCAGAAGGGTTGAGATCAAAATGTGACCAGTGCCGGTGGCTAGTTAGCATGCTAGCGATTTGGCTTCAGCACACTTTACTTGCCTTTTCTTGGCATTTTCAGATGAAGCAAAGAGTCCATCACCACAAAAGTATTGTGGTTTGTTAATCGAGACAATAAGTCCAACTCTAGCACTGCATATTTTTTTTAAACAGACGTGAAATAGCTTAATGATGTTTATGCAAGGGCAGACTTGAAACTGAATCCACCTTATTCCTGAGGGTGCTGCTGTAGAAACGATTATGTGTGCAATTTCCACTTTTGGGCAGATGTAGTGTTAAGTCAATCAGCAGTAGTCGAGTAGCGGGATATTTAAAAATAGAGTTTTTGAAAGTTTTTTAAATTTGATTCAGTGTGTAATCCACATATGTGTTTTGCAGTCAAGTAGCAGCTAATTTCCACACTTGTCATTTTTGTATTTTTTAATGTTTTGTGTAGTTCTGGTACTTGTTGCTGTTGTTCATGGTTGTGTCATAAACTATAATGGAGGATCATCAAAACCAAGAAAAGCTAAATCTGTGGATTCAACAGCATTGCGTAGATCTTGCACCGAAAACTAAAAAGGATTGTTTGTATAATCGGTGGTACAGACACAGGACAAACACAAGAGCACCAGGTATGTTTTTATTTGTATGAATATCACAGATCTGATGTTTATGTGTCGTATATGTCGTCAAGCTCAAGGCTGCATGAAGTAAAATAATAAATAAATAAAAATAGTTACCAGTTTGCTTCCTAAGGCTTAATGATGAAAGAAAGATTTATTTTTGTTGTGCTCGTTGAACTGCTCTATTTTGCAGTGCAATGATATGGACTTGATATTGGCTGCTTTAGCATGCATTAATTAATTTTTAAATTAGCACAAAATATAGATCAATAAAATTTTCAACAATTTTCAGAGAAGGCCTGTACGTGTTAAAAAATAACATTCATGGCATGACAGCAGCATGAGTATTTTAATGTCAGGGTAAAATGGACCGCTACCACAACATTAAAACACAGGGTTTCCTCTGGTAACATTTCTCCGTGGTGGCCCGCCTCACCAGAAATTTTACTGCCACCACAAGGCAATATGAATTTATTAATAAAAAAAACATGAAGCAATGACTTTCCGCAAGCACGCACACAAACAACGCGCGTGGCCGTCATCCGTGCGGAATTTAGAAGCACCCCGCACACACGAGTTTTCCAGTCAGTCAGCAAAGTGTCTCACTAAGCGTGACTGTCCGACAGAAACATGAGTTTGTTAAAGTACTTTAAACACGGAAAAAAATCACAAGAGGTATGTAAGCACTGGCGTTTATCATGGTTTTAACCCGCTGGAAACGGGAGCAATAATGGAAGAGTTGCTTAGCTAAGAGATGTGGTTAGAATTCATATGCAGCCGGCTTCATATGAAGGGAAAGGCAAGGGGGACTGATGAATTGCTGAGGATATATTTCACCAGCCACTACAATATTAAGTTATGTTCTGTAGGAATTGCAGGAATGAAGAGACTGGCAATTTCTCTCTTTTCTCGTACGAGCAGACGTGCCGTTTGTATTCTCCAGCGGCAGTGACAAAAAGCAACAGTTAAAAACGCTAGCTCTAAACTGAGGTCCTTGAGCGGCTGCCTAGAGAGGTGCCTGATGAGAAAGCCTGAGCACACAACTATAACTGTCTAAACAGATCATTCTGTACATGAACACATACAGTGGGGCAAAAAAGTATTTAGTCAGCCACCAATTGTGCAAGTTCTCCCGCTTAAAAGATGAAAGAGGTCTCCAATTTTCATCATAGGTATACCTCAACTATGAGAGACAAAATGAGAAAAAAAAATGCAGAAAATCACATTGAAGGATTTTTAATGAATTAATTGGTAAATTCC
Source organism: Pholidichthys leucotaenia (assembly GCA_020510985.1). Taxonomy (NCBI): domain Eukaryota; kingdom Metazoa; phylum Chordata; class Actinopteri; order Cichliformes; family Pholidichthyidae; genus Pholidichthys; species Pholidichthys leucotaenia. The sequence continues at coordinate 89,373,809 of CM035840.1, read as the reverse complement.
TCAGTAAAATAAGTATTTGGTCACCTACAAACAAGCAAGATTTCTGGCTCTCACAGACCTGTAACTTCTTCTTTAAGAGGCTCCTCTGTCCTCCACTCGTTACCTGTATTAATGGCACCTGTTTGAACTCTTTATCAGTATAAAAGACACCTGTCCACAACCTCAAACAGTCAGACTCCAAACTCTACTATGGCCAAGACCAAAGAGCTGTCAAAGGACACCAGAAACAAAATTGTAGACCTGCACCAGGCTGGGAAGACTGAATCTGCAATAGGTAAGCAGTTTGGTGTGAAGAAATCAACTGTGGGAGCAATTATTAGAAAATGGAAGACATACAAGACCACTGATAATCTCCCTCGATCTGGTGCTCCATGCAAGATCTCACCCCGTGAGGTCAAAATGATCACGAGAACGGTGAGCAAAAATCCCATAACCACACGGGGGAACCTAGTGAATGACCTGCAGAGAGCTGGGACCAAAGTAACAAAGGCTACCATCAGTAACACACTACGCTGCTAGGGACTCAAATCCTGCAGTGCCAGACGTGTCCCCCTGCTTAAGCCAGTACATGTCCAGGCCCGTCTGAAGTTTGCTAGAGAGCATTTGGATGATCCAGAAGAGGAGTGGGAGAATGTCATATGGTCAGATGAAACCAAAATAGAACTTTATTGTAAAAACTCAACTTGTCGTGTTTGGAGGAGAAAGAACACCATACCTACTGTGAAGCATGGGGGTGGAAACATCATACTTTGGGGCTGTTTTTCTGCAAAGGGACCAGGACGACTGATCCGTGTAAAGGAAAGAATGAATGGGGCCATGTATCGTGAGATTTTGAGTGAAAATCTCCTTCCATCAGCAAGGGCATTGAAGATGAAACGTGGCTGGGTCTTTCAGCATGACAGTGATCCCAAACACACCGCCCGGGCAACGAAGGAGTGGCTTCGTAAGAAGCATTTCAAGGTCCTGGAGTGGCCTAGCCAGTCTCCAGATCTCAACCCCACAGAAAATCTTTGGAGGGAGTTGAAAGTCCGTGTTGCCCAGCGACAGCCCCAAAACATCATTGCTCTAGAGGAGATCTGCATGGAGGAATGGGCCAAAATACCAGCAAGGGTGTGTGAAAACCTTGTGAAGACTGACAGAAAACGTTTGACCTCTGTCATTGCCAACAAAGGGTATATAACAAAGTATTGAGATGAACTTTTGTTATTGATCGAATACTTATTTTACCGAGGAATTTACCAGTTAATTCATTAATTTCTGTGGAAAACATCTTGTGTGGTACCTGTACCAAAGACTTCCCACCCCAAAGATCTGAACAGCTACAGACCAGTGGCCTTGAAGTCCCACATGATGACGACGCTGGAGAGACTACTCCTTGCTCACCTCCGCCCCCTGGTGGGACCAGCGATGGATCCACTCCAGTTCGCCTACCAGCATGGCATTGGGGTGGAGGATGCAGTGATCTTCCTCCTTCACCGTTCTCTGTCCCACCTGGAGAAGCCCGGGAATGCGGTGAGGATCATGTTCTTTGACTTCTCCAGTGCTTTCAACACCATCCAACCGAGGATCCTGAAGGACAAGCTGCTGTGCGCAGGGGTGGATCAGCACCTGTCATCATGGATCCTGGACTACCTCACAAACCGGCCTCAGTTTGTGAGAACCTGAGACTGTGTGTCCGACACGATCATCGGTAGCACGGGGGCCCCCCAGGGAACGGTTTTGGCTCCCTTCCTGTTCACCCTTTATACTGCAGACTTCTCACACAACACAACACACTGCCATCTACAGATGTTCTCTGATGACTCTGTGATCGTTGGCCTCATCTCCAACGGAGATGAAGCTGAGTACAGAGGGCTTATCCAGGACTTTGTGGACTGGTGCCATCGGAACTGCCTCCAGATCAACGCGAGGAAAACTAAGGAGCTGGTGATGGACTGCCGCAGGCAAGGACAACCCCTCACAGCACCAGTAAATATACAGGGAGCAGACATCGAGATGGTGACTTCCTATAAGTACCTGGGTGTTCATCTGAACAATAAACTAGACTGGTTGCACAATACTGACGCACTCTACAAGAAGGGACAGCGCAGGCTGTTCCTACTGAGGAGACTTAGGTCTTTTGGTGTACAAGGGGCACTGCTGAAGACATTCTATGACACGGTGGTGGCATCAGCCATCACTTTTGGAGTGGTCTGCTGGGGCAGTGGCATTACAGCAGCCGATAGGAAGAGACTGAACAAACTGATCAAGAAAGCTAGCTCTGTCCTGGGGCAGCGCCTTGACCCAGTGGAGGAGATAGGAGAGAGAAGGATGGTGGCTAAACTGTCATCTCTGCTGGAGTCCGAGTTTAATTAAATTAAATTAATTAAAATTAAATCACCCTTATTGTCATTCAGCCGTACAACCAATCATGTACAGCAGAACGAGATTGTGCTTTACCTATCTACAGTGTAAATCACACACACCCCAAGTGCAGAATCAGAGGGCCGCTGCCATGCAAGGCGCCGCCACAGAGTTCCCTCCTCCATTCCATTTATTGCTGAGCACCAAGCTGGATGGCAGGAAGTTCCACTTTTATATGGTCTTCGGCATGACCCGGCCGGGATTTGAACCCCTGCCTCCCGGGTGTGGGGCGGATGCTCTACCAACTGAGCCACCACTCCGGTTCCACCCTATGCAGGACATACTGAATGCACTGAGGAGCTCATTTAGCAGCAGACTACATTATCCTAGGTGCACAACCGAGAGGTTTTGCAGGTCCTTCCTACCTATGGCTGTCAGACTGTATAACCTAAGCAGGGCTGCTCGCAGAGATAGCAAAAAGACGTGACGACCTAATAGTTTTGAATGCAAAAGATGCAATAGACTTACACAATGGTCCCCTCCGGTATACAACTAGGAAAATACCGGTCGCTATGGAGGGTGAGAATATGTATGGGTACATAATCATACCATGTCGGATAACTAAGTAGACGGTTGTGCTGTTTCATTCCATCTAGCTACAATGCTCCGCACTGTGTGTGTTTATATATTTACATATTTATTCCATCTAGCTACAATGCTCCGCACTGTGTGTTTATATATATATATTTACTCCATCTAGCAACAATGCTCCACACTGTGTGTTTATATATTTACATATTTATTCCATCTAGCTACAATGCTCCGCACTGTGTGTATTTATATATTTACATATTTATTCCATCTAGCTACAATGCTCCGCACTGTGTATGTTTATATATCTACATATTTATTCCATCTAGCTACAATACTCCGCACTGTGTGTTTATATACTCATATATTTATTCCATCCAACTACAATGCTCCGCACTGTGTTTATATATTTATATATCTATCCCATCTAGCTACAATGCTCCGCACTGTCTATATACTGTATATATATATATATATATATATATATTTATATTTATATGTACATATGTATACTTGCTGCTCTTGTTTTTTCTCTTGCCTTCTGATTGTTGCTCTGAATATTGCTATCCCTGTGCTGTTGCAATCCTGGAATTTCCCCATTGTGGGACTAATAAAGGCTTATCTTATCTTAACTTATCTTATTAAAAATCCTTCAATGTGATTTTCTGGATTTTTTTTTTCTCATTTTGTCTCTCATAGTTGAGGTATACCTATGATGAAAATTGGAGACCTCTCTCATCTTTTAAGTGGGAGAACTTGCACAATTGGTGGCTGACTAAATACCCTTTTTCCCCACTGTATTGTGGTGAATTATGTCTTTAGAGTCCGCTGCAGTTCCCTATTATGTACCTGGCAGGTTAAGATGACCGAAATTCACGAAGTCAATGACTTTAATCTGTCACCAGCCTTGAGACAAACTAAACGTGCCAACATTTGATTTCAAAATAAGGGAGGTTTTTCCTGCTGTCTGGATGGTGAGGAGATTTCTAAAAAAACAAAAAACAAAAACAAACTATAAATATAAAGAAATATTATAACAGAAATAACGGCAGCCTAGCTCATTTAAGTTAATTTATTTCATTAAATACAATTTTATTAATATTTTTTCATTGTAATCAGAGTTAAATTATTGTTCTGTTCTGACTGCAAAGTTATGGTCAAAAATGTAAATTATTATGAGGAAAATGTAAAAAAAATGACCACAGTCTGTTTCAAATTTATCTAAAAAAACAGTAATTTTATTTTAAAAAACAGACAAAAATTAGTCATAAAATAATCCACAAATTTATAATAAAGTTTCAAATGTACAAGAAAAGTCAATTTTACAAGAGGAAATTACAAGTTTGAGGAGCATGGTTTCAACTTTAGATTTACAGAGAAAAGTAGAAAACTATAAGAAAATTGTTATATATTTTTGAGAAAAACCTCAAACCTTCAAGACTGAAGTCAGTACTCAAGTTTATAAGTGGGTGCTCTTTTGTACCCTTAACTCAATTAGAAATTTTTGGTTGTCTACTTTTAATTATTAATTTTAAAGCACAGCTTTTACATGAGTAGAATTTCTGGTTACTATACCCACCTGATCATATAATTTAAGTATGCTTGAATACATTACTATTATGAATGTTTCTTTTCCTTCCCTACTCTCTCAATGGAAAAAAGAAACACTAGAATAAAAATACAAAAAATACACATATTTTTGTCATTTATGTAAACCATGACAAAAAAATCCTGCAGGACAAAACATGACACTTGATATTTTCTAACCTGTTTGTATACCACCATAGACAGAGAGAGAATCTGAATTAGACAGAGCTCAGAGAGGGCAAGATGAGACAGAAGAGAGGAGCCAAGGAGAGGAAAGTGTTCAGGCAGAGGAAGGAGAGAAGGATAACACCACTAAAAAGTCTAAACACAGGATGTCTGGGTGGGACCCCAACTGGCCCAATATTCAAGCCTCGGTTGTACAATACTTCAAATGGTAAGCTCCATATGCAACGTTACTGTGTAAAATTTTAAAAAGAAATAAACAGTATAAAATTAACATATTCCAGTATGTTTTAAGGGGCAGTGCGGTGGCGGAGTGGTTAGCACTGTGGCAGCACAGCAACTCACCCTTGGCTGGGGGATCCCGAGTTCGATCCCAGCCCCCGACCAACAGTGATCTGTATGGAGTTTGCATGTTCTCCCCGTGTCTGCGTGGGTTTACTCCGGGATTTCTCCGGTTTCCTCCCACATGCCAAAAACATGCAAGTTAGGTTAACTGGCATCAAAACTGGGGATTCTAAATTGTCCTTAGGTATGACTGTGAGAGTGAATGGTTGTCTGTCTCTCTGTGTTGGCCCTGCAATGGACTGGCGATCTGTCCAGGGTGTGTCCTGCCTCTCGCCCTAAGATGCTGGGATAGACTCCAGCCCCCCCGTGACCCGAAAAGGATTAAGCGGAAGAAGATGGATGGACGGTATGTTCCCCCCCCCCCCCCCGAGAAAAAATATGTTGCCATCGCGCCAAGGTCTTTAAGCCAGAGGAAACACTGTAAACATCCAAACATGATCTTGTGATTCTTTGTGGCCCTGACTAAATTCTACATATGCTGTAAGGTAAATGAGATTATGTCCAACTAGGGCTGTCACGGTGGAGGAATTTCCCCTGTGGTGACGGTGGATAGTGCAACACTGCGATACGTGGTATTATTGCAAATGTTTTTAGGACCATTTGGTCTCGTAATTTAAACAGGGTTCATAACACAGTGTTTCCTCTGGCTTAAAGACCTTGGTGCTGTGGCAACATATTTTTCCCGGCGGGGGGGGGGGGGGATGTAAACATACCAGAATACGTTAATTTTATACTATTTATTTCTTTTTAAAATTTTACACCGTATCGTTGCATATGGAACTTACCATTTGAAGTATTGTACAACCGAGGCTTGAATATTGGCCCAGTTGGGGTCCCACCCAGACATCCTGTGTTTACACTTTTTAGTGGTGTTATCCTTCTCTCCCTCCTCTGCCTGAACACTTTCCTCTCCTTGGCTCCTCTCTTCTGTTTCATCTTGCCCTCTCTGAGCTCTGTCTAATTCAGGTTCTCTGTCTATGGTGGTATACAAACAGGTTAGAAAATATCAAGTGTCATGTTTTGTCCTGCAGGATTTTTTTTTTGTCATGGTTTACATAAATGACAAAAATATGTGTATTTTTTGTATTTTTATTCTAGTCTCTTTTTTTCCATTGAGAGAGTATGATCAGGTGGGTATAGTAACCAGAAATTCTACTCATGTAAAAGCATTCATTCATTCATCTTCTTCCACTTAATCCTTTTCGGGTCGTGGAGGGGCTGGAGCCTATCCCAGCATCTTTGGGCGGGAGGCAGGGTACACCCTGGACAGATCGCCAGTCCATTGCAGGGCTAACACAGAGAGACAGACAGCCATTCACTCTCACATTCATACCTAAGGACAATTTAGAATCCCCAGTTTGATGCCAATTGACCTAACTTGCATGTTTTTGGCATGTGGGAGGAAACCGGAGAAATCCCGGAGTAAACCCACGCAGACACGGGGAGAACATGTAAACTCCACACGGATCACTGTTGGGGGGTGGGGGGTGGTCCTGTCTGTTCTTCTTTAAATCCAGAATGAGTTCTTTGGTTTTTTGGACATTCAGTTTCAAGTTGTTTGCTTGACACTACAGCAGCAGATTCTTTACCTCTGCCCTGTGTATGCCTTCTCATCGTCGGTGATGAGCCCAACCAAGGTAGTATTGTCTGCGTATTTCACAATGACGGTGGTTGGGTGGGTTGGAATACAGTCAAAGGTGTACAGGGAGTACAGTAGAGGGCTTAGCATGCCGCTTTGGGGTAAGGCAGTGCCGAGGGACAGTGTGGAGGAGTGGTGGGAACCAAGTCTGACTGTTTGTGGGCGGTTGGTGAGAAAGTTCTTTATCCAGGAGCAGGTAGTGGGGGGATCTGGAGGAGGTGCAGTTTGTTGATCAGGATGTCCAGGATGATGGTGTTAAAAGCTGAGCTGTAGTCCACAAACAGCATCCTCGTATGTAAAAGCAGTGCCTTGAAATTAATAATTAAAAGTAGGCAACCAAAAATTTCTAACTGAGTTAAGGGTACAAAGAGCACCCACTTAAAACCTTGAGTAATGACTTCAGTCTTCAAGGTTTGAGGGTTTTCTTCAAAATTTATAACAGTTTTCTACTTTTCTCTGTAAATCTAAAGTTGAAACCATGTTCCTCAAATTTGTAATTTTCTCTTGTAAAATTGACTTTTCTTGTACATTTGAAACTTTATTATAAATTTGTGAATTATTTTATGACTAATTTTTGTCTGTTTTTTAAAATAAAATTAGTTTGTTTTTTTGTTTTTTTAGATAAATTTGAAACAGACTGTGGTATTTATTATTTTTTTTACTTTTTCCTTATAACAATTACATTTTTGACCATAATTTTGCTGTCAGAACAGAACAATAATTTAACTCTGATTACAAAGAAAAAATAAAATTGTATTTAATGAAATAATTTACTTAAATGACTAAGGATGCCGTTATTTCTGTTATAATATTTCTTTATATTTTAGAAATCTCCTCACCACCCAGACAGCAGGAAAACCTCCCTTATTTTGAAATCAAATGTTGACATGTTTAGTTTGTCTGAAGGCTGCTGACAGATTAAAGTCATTGACTTCGTGAATTTCGGTCATCTTAACCTGCCAGGTACATAATAGGGAACTGTAGCAGACTCTAAAGACATAATTCACCATAATATGTGTTCATGTACAGAATGATCTGTTTAGACAGTTATAGTTGCGAAGTGACTACACGGCCGGGAGACGGTCTCCTAGTATCACAATATCTGGCCGGGAAGCACCTACTATTCAGTTCTTTTTTTTTTTTTTTTTTTTTTATTCAAAACACACACAAATTACAAATATGCTAATAATACAAGTAAATACCTCCTAATTTAGCTATTTGGTTAAAAAAATATTTTAAAAAATTCACATATTTATTTATTTTCCATCAGGCGCGTCAGGGAGCCCTTTGGGTCCTTCACTCCCTGACAGCTCAGGCACTCGGCAGCTTGGGTGTTTCACACACATACACATCCACACTTCATTCATTCCCATTAACACGTTTTGGGGTTTTGTTCAATACAACACACGAATCCACTCCTGCACGTGGGTTTTTCATTCACTATGTGGCTCCTGGCCACTTAGTACAGACATAAATAGCCGGTCGTTTAGCAACGGCCGTTATAGTTGTGTGCTCAGGCTTTCTCATCAGGCACCTCTCTAGGCAGCCGATGAAGGACCTCAGTTTAGAAGTGGCGTTTTTAGCTATGGCTTTGTCACTGCCACTGGAGAATAAAAACGGCACGCCTGCTTGTGCGAGAAAAGAGAGAAATTGCCAGTCTCATAACTTAATATTGTAGTGGCTGGTGAAATACATCCTCAGCAATTCATCAGTCCCTCTGCCTTTCCCTTCATATGAAGCTGGCTGCATTTGAATTCTAACCACATCTCTTAGCTAAGCAACTCTTCCATTATTGCTCCCGTTTCCAGTGGGTTAAAATCATGATAAACGCCAGTGCTTACATACCTCTTATTATTTTTTTACACGTTTAAAGTACTTTAATAAACTCATGTTTCTGTCGGACAGTCACGCTTAGTGAGACGCTGTTAGCTGACTGACTGGAAAACTCAGGTGAGCGAGGCATTTCTAAACTCCGCGCGGATGACGGCCACGCGCGTTGTTCTTGTGCACGCTTGCGGAAAGTCATTGCTTCATATATTTTTATTAATAAAATCATATCAGCTTGGCGTGGCAGTACGATTTCTGGTGAGGTGGGCCACCATGGAGAAATGTTACCAGAGAAAACCCTGATAACATATGTGGCAAATGAAGGAAGCTGTAAGAAACTCGCTAGAGCTCCGCTGTCAACTTTATGTGCATGTGTGGCAATTGTGCGGCGCTCCAGCCTTTGTAGGCATGAACTGCTGATTCTGTAAAAAAACAAAAAAACAATTGTTTTGATAAAGCAGTGGCAGTAACTCCAGTATTTCAACTACAGGGTGTGTGGACTGGAGACTGCAGCGACGTTCAACTTATTTAAACAAGACAGCCTCCGTACAGGACCCTGCGTGGCTCTTGTCTCTGTGATTTTTGGATTTTTGCTGCTGTCTGAAAAATCACGTTTAAACAAGCAATGCACTATGCAGTAGTTGTTTCGCTTATGGAGCTCAATTGTCAGGATCATAAACACTCCGCTCGGAAGGAAATAACACGCTTTATGCCCTTTCAGTGCTCACTGTCATGGCTGTATTTAGCAATTTGTCCAAACGCTTCCGCCACTAACTGCCTGCTGGAGTCCGTCTGGAGAGAGAGTGCCCCACACGGTGCTGACAGTGACAGCACCCGGTGCTATGGAAGCTTCCACAGCATCAGGTGCTGCCACCACCAGCACCCGGTGCTGTGGAAGCTTCCACAGTACCAGGTGCAAACATGCTGTTGGCAATAAAAATACACTTAACATTTAACAGTTTATTTAATAATGGGCAGCACGGTGGTGCAGTGGTTAGCACTGTTGCCTTACAGCTAGAAGGTTCCTGGTTTGAATCCCCAGGCTGGCAGGGGTTGGAACCTTTCTGTGTGGAGTTTGCATGTTCTCCCTGTGCTGCGTGGGTTTACTCTGGGGGCTCCGGTTTCCTCCCACAATCCAAAGACATGCATGTTAGGTTAATTGGTTGTTCTAAATTGTCCCTAGATATCTGTTTACTATAGGCCCTTAGAATAGAGGGTTAGTACTAGTGAAAGCGCTTTGAGTGGTCTTTGTAACTAGAAAAGCGCTATATAAGTGCAGGTTAGTTAGTTAGTTAGTTAGTTAGTAATAATCAGTAGGGGCACATAAGTGAATGAGATTTAGCCACACACTCAAAAAAGTCAACACCGTGGTTGCTCGTTATTCTCCGCGGTAGGCTTGTCCATAGCGCAGTATTACATAATTGCGGTTGTCGAGACAGCCCTATGTCCAACATCTTTTAACAAAATGTGACTGTCTTTACTGTGATGGATATATTGATATAGCGCAGAGCTTTTATTTGTTTACAGTGTCACTTTCTTAGTAGCAGAGCTAGCTAACAGAGCTACTGCATGTGAGGCTACTTTTTAAGGTCATCTTCCCATCCCTTCAATAGTCGTGAAAAGTGGCATGATTAGATTACTGTTTCTGAGGTATAAAAGATTGTGTTCCCACATTTCTGATAAGATAAGAGAACCCTTTATTAGTTCCACAATGGGGAAATTCCAGGATTACAGCAGCACAGGGATAGCAGCACTCAGAGCAGTAGTTAATAAGATAATAAGAGCTGGTTAGCCAGAAGCAGTAAATTAATATACATATGTACACAGATATATACACAGTGCAGGAGCATTGCAGCTAGATGGCATAAACAGCATTACGGTTTGTTAAGTTACTGTGCAGAATATGAACATGTACCCAGACAGTATATTTCGCATTTGAATCAACAGTGTTGTTGTCACCCTCAGTAATGATTGATATTGTCCTAGTTGTATAATGGATGGGACAATTTATTGTGCAAGGTTGTTACATTTAGTACATTCAATATGACCTCTAGGAGCAGCCCTGGTTAAGTTATAAAGTCTTGACAGCCGTAGGTAGGAAGGACCTGTGGAGCCTCTCCGTCATGCACCTAGGATGGCACAGCCTACTGCTAAATGAGCTCCTCAGTGAATTCAGTGTGTCCTGCATATGGGACTCGGACTCCAGCAGAGATGACAGCTTAGCAGCCATCCTCCTATCTCCTCCACTGGGTCGAGGCGTCACCCCAGAATAGAGCTAGCTTTTTTGATCAGTCTGTTCAGTCTCTTCCTGTCGGCTGATGCCACCACCAAATTGTAGAAGGTCTTCAGGAGTGCCCCTTGCACTCCAAAAGACCTGAGTCTCCTCAGGAGGAACAGCCTGTGCTGCCCCTTCTTGTAGAGCGCATTGGTGTTGTGTGACCAGTCCAGTTTACTGTTCAGGTGAACACCCAGGTACTTGTAAGATGTCACCATCTCAATGTCTGTTCCCTGGATGTTTACTGGTGCTGTGGGGGGTTGTCCTCACCTGTGGCAGTCCACCACCAGTTATTTAGTTTTCCTTGCCTTGATCTGGAGGCAGTTCCATTGGCAAAAGTCCACAAAGTCCTGGATAAGCCCTTTGTACTCCACATCATCTCCATCAGAGATGAGGCCAATGATTGCAGAGTCGTCAGAGAACTTCTATAGGTGGCAGTGTGGTATGTTGTGTGAAAAGTCAGCTGTAACCCTGCATTCGGTATTAATACCTGTAGCATATATTAACAACCACGGGTATGTAACTTGTGTGTATAATTTGGGTTACTCAAAATAAATAAGTGATTAGCCAATACAAGTTGCTCAATTGGACCAGTAGGTTCGGCTGCTGGAGCAAAGTGGAGCATTTAAATGACAGAGACAGCAATATAAAGTTGGATAATTGCCGGCTTTAGTGAATAAATCAAAATGAAAACAAAATAAAAATGACATTCACAAAATATTAGAAACAGTCAAAAACACAAAAATAAGTCCACAGTTCCTGGGAAAAGAAAAAAGAAAAAATTGTCAGTAGTGTCCAGAGTCCAAGGGAGACAAGGGGGAATGTATGTGTGATGTTGGGGGAAAGGGGAAATTGTATAATGGGCTGAGTGTGAAGGTGTCTGTAGATACTGGCCCTACCACACCGAGGAGTGCAGCAGAACTGGTCCAGCATCCAGTGATATCTTGATGATCCTTTCTAGATCCTATTGGGACGGCTCGCCATCAAAGACAAAGCGTGGATCCTCACAGGACAGAATCACGTAGGACAATCATCGTAGAATCAAGGCCCCCCCCCAAAAAAACCTGACCTGTCGACAGACAGGGTCAGAGAAATATCATAAATCAAGTATCTAAATAGTTCTCTTTTTTAACTGCAGTCACATCATGGAATCTGTATTGACTTCCTTTTATCAATAAAATAAAACACATCAATTAACATGAAATGTTTCACTGTTTACATTTCCTTAAAATGTTTCACCATGAAATCAATGCATGTGGCAATTTAATTACCATGAATTAACTTTTTCCTTTAACCAGTAGAAAAATACAGTAGCTTATATTCACTGAATAAACGTGACAAATAAACCTTATATTCAACAGTTATAAATTCAGTAGAAAAATTCAGAATTATGCAACAAACAGCTTAACAAGGTGCAAAGTGAATGAAATCCCTCTATGGAAAAGTAAAACTCGTGCTCACTGATCTGTCTGGGGGGTTTGCACACGGTGGGAAATGGAAGCGCTGGCACGAATTGGAGGCACCCAGCTAAACCACAGGCCTCTTAACAAACAAAGCAGTGCAATCTTGTACTTTTCAGACAGGTTAGCTCACACTGACGACCAAATTAAACAACTACATTAATTGAATGTCATATGCGTTACCTTCCGGCTCCAGGCAGTAAAGAACAAGTTGTAGAAACCATTGGGAAGCTTCACATTTTTCAGCTGCACGAGTGGCAACAGTTAAATGGAGACTTACCTTAGCATTTAGTGCTAATTGGTATCTGCTGAGCTGATTTAGCTCACTTATGATTACTTTTTACAAGTCACTGCTTTAGTAATAGTAATTTACCTTCAGTATATTGTAAGTTTATCTCGTTTCTCACTCACTCCTCTTCTTATCGTGTACTCCCACTCACGTACATTGTGACCATGTACATCTGCTGCTGAAATCCAAACGTCTCTCTGACCCAACAAACAGTGTTACCCACTCTCCTAGCAAGTGGGCGGGACTAGCTGCCACGGGCAACATCTCGGATTGGCCGAGCCAATCTTGTAACTACATTCTAAACTGTTCATTGGGTGAAAATGTGCAACTTCACATTTGACAATTAATGGCAAATAAAAGTGAAATAAAAATATATTCTTTCCCTCTTAGCGCAATAATTGATATTTTTTTCACTTAACAAAGATTTAAGAGAGTAACTAATTTTAATTAACTATTTTATGTTTGATGTTCTGCATGTTTAGTGTCTTATAGTAGCCCATTTTATCATGTGGGTTACACAGCAGTGTAGAGGATGAACAGGAACAGAGCCAGAACTGTTCCCTGGGGGGCCCCCGTACTGCAGATGATGGTATCAGACACACAGTCCTGGGTTCTCACAAATTGGTTGGCTTGTGAGGTAGTCCAGGATCCATGATGACAGGTGCTGGTCCACCCCTGCGCACAGTAGCTTGTCCCTCAGGATCACTGGTTGGATGGTGTTGAAAGCACTGGAGAAATCAAAGGCATTGATGCCAAAGGCATTGTTTTTTTTAACAAGGAAAAGTGTGTCGTTTCCATGACAACTCCATGTTGTAAAATAGTACCAGAAGTTGCACACACAATTCACACAAGGTATCATGGGGGCTAGGAGTAAGGTAGATAAAGTTTTTTTTTTCAAAAGGGTGGGACTTCCGGGTCAAGTAAGAAATCTTTTCAAAGAGTGCCTCACTGTGGAAATTAAGGTATCCAACACAGTATTGGTATCCAACACAGTATTGCAATTCTCACTGACAGTAAATTACTGTTAGTAATTAACAGTTACATGAACACCTTTGAAGCGGAGTGATACATATCCAGTGAAATGTTGGAGTGCAGTTATAGTGAAATGTAGTAACTTGCGGCGGCAGTGGCTCAGGAGGTAGAGTAGATTGTCCAATAACCGGATGGTTGACAGTTCGAATCCCGCTCTCCCCAGATATCCTGCCGTTGTGTCCCTGGGCAAGACACTTTACCCACCTTGCCTTCAGTGTCCGTAATACTGGGTATGAATGTGTTTAAATGTTCGGTGGTGGCTGGAGAGGCCGTTGGCGCAGACTGGCAGCCACGTGTCTGTCAGCCTGCCCCAGGGCAGCTGTGACTACAGTAGTACCTTGCCACTACCATTGTCTGTCTGGAGTGAATGAATAACACAGGGTTACAAAAATAATTTTTTTGTAAGTTGTCTGTGTTTTTTCAACTGATTTAAGGCAATTTTGCACCGCTGAATTTGAAAATGACATCCATTTCTCTCAATCAGGTGCTAAGTAAAAACCTATACTTACTTAGTACTTACTTAATACTGTGCATGTACTTACCTGTATATTACCTGTATATGCTCCTCTCGGCGCCACACCAGTAGGCTGCCTTTTGCAACAGCGGCTCGATTCCGAGTTTTTTTTCCCTTCCTCTCTCTTTTGATCACTTTTTTTTTCACCCCACTTATATCACGGACACACAGATCGTCCCAAATGTCTCCTGAGCCGGTGGATGGAGCCACTGTTTATAGCACCGGGAGTGCTCTCTCCTTTTGTTTACTGAGACGTGGCTAACTGAACTAGCAGCAGATGCTAACATTGAGCTGGAGGGTTTTCACATGATACGAGCTGACCGAACACCAGAGAGTGGCAAAACTAGGGGCGGTGGAGTGATAATGTATGTTAACAACAACTGGTGCAGACCGGGACATATCACTGTTAAACAACGACACTGCAGCAAAGACATTGAGTTGCTAGCTGTTAGCATGAGGCCTACATATCTCCCGAGAGAACACTCACACGTGATCTGCATTGTTGTTTATGCAAATCCGACGGCGAACGCTGGGACAGCGCGTGACGTCATCCATTCAGTAACCAGCAGGCTGCAGACAGAACACCCAGATGCTCTTCTCCTCATCTCAGGCGATTTCAACCACGTTTCACTGTCTCCCATTCTGCCCACTTTCACCCAGTATGTCACATGCCACACTAGAGACAATAAAACACTGGATTTGTTCTATGCAAACACTAAGGAGGCGTACACCTCATCACAACTCCCCCCACTTGGGAGATCGGATCACAACTTGGTTCATCTCCGACCGGTGTACAAACCCCTAGTGCACAGACAACCTCCGGCCATGCACACTGTGGAGTTATGGTCTGAGGAGACAATGGACACTCTAAAGGACTGTTTTGAAGCCACTGCCTGGAAGCAGCTCTGCGATCCACATGGTGAGGACATCGATGGCCTCATTCACACCTTCACGGGCTACCTCAGCTTCTGTGTGGACAAATCCGTTCCCACCAAGACCATACGGCGTCACTCAAACAACAAACCCTGGATCAACCCTGAGATAAAAACACTTCTGAGAGAGAAGAAGAGGATCTTCAGGTCGGGGAACAGGGAGATGCTGAAGTCCGTACAGAGGGAGCTGAGGAAAAAGATCAGAGAAGGCAAGGACAGCTTCAGGAAGAAGATGGAGGACAAGCTGCAACAGAGCGACATCAGCGGGGTCTGGAGAAACCTCAAAACCATCTCGGGGCTCCAGAATACCTCCCCCCAGGCCACGGGGGGCAGGGAGTGGGCGAACAACCTGAATCTGTTTTTCAAAAGATTTGACCAACCGCCCTCCCCCCTGTCTGCACAACAACCACTGCTGCCTCTAAGAAATCAAGTCCTGCTGCCCACTCCCCACTCCACCGACACCCCCCCCACTCCCAACACACAGCCCCCCATCCTGACCCTGACCAAGACCCAGGTGAGGACGGAGCTGAGGAAGATCAAGGCGAGGAAGGCGTCGGGACCGGACGGCATCAGCGCAAAGCTCCTCAAGTCCTGTGCAGACCAGCTGTGTGGGATTGTGACGTATATCTTCAACATGAGCCTGAAACTGGGGAGGGTACCACAGCTGTGGAAAACATCTTGTGTGGTACCTGTACCAAAAACTTCCCACCCCAAAGACCTGAACAGCTACAAACCGGTGGCCTTGACGTCCCACTTGATGAAGACCCTGGAGAGACTGCTCCTTGCTCATCTCCGCCCCCTGGTGGAACCAGCGATGGATCCACTCCAGTTCGTCTACCAGCATGGCATTGGGGTGGAGGATGCGGTGATCTTCCTCCTTCACCGTTCTCTGTCCCACCTGGAGAAACCCGGGAATATGGTGAGGATCATGTTCTTTGACTTCTCCAGTGCTTTCAACACCATCCAACCGATGATCCTGAAGGACAAGCTGCTGCGCGCAGGGGTGGACCAGCACCTGTCATCATGGATCCTGGACTACCTCACGAACCGGCCTCAGTTTGTGAGAACCCGGGACTGTGTTTCCGACACGATCATCAGTAGCACGGGGGCCCCCCAGGGAACGGTGCTGGCTCCCTTCCTGTTCACTCTTTATACTGCGGACTTCTCACACAACACAACACATTGCCATCTACAGAAGTTCTCTGATGACTCTGCGATCGTTGGTCTCATCTCCAACGGAGATGAAGCTGAGTACAGAGGGCTTATCCAGGACTTTGTGGACTGGTGCCATCGGAACTGCCTCCAGATCAACGCGAGGAAAACTAAGGAGCTGGTGGTGGACTGCCGCAGGCATGGGCAGCCCCTCACAGCACCAGTAAATATACAGGGAACAGACATCGAGATGGTGACATCCTATAAGTACCTGGGTATTCATCTGAACAATAAACTAGACTGGTCACACAATACTGACGCACTCTACAAGAAGGGACAGCGCAGGCTGTTCCTGCTGAGGAGACTCAGGTCTTTTGGTGTACAAGGGGCGCTGCTGAAGTCATTCTATGACACGGTGGTGGCATCAGCCATCACTTTTGGAGTGGTCTGCTGGGGCAGTGGCATTACTGCAGCCGATAGGAAGAGACTGAACAAACTGATTAAGAAAGCTAGCTCTGTCCTGGGGCAGCGCCTTGATCCGATGGAGGAGATAGGAGAGAGAAGGACGGTGGCTAAACTGTCATCTCTGCTGGAGTCCGAGTTCCACCCTATGCAGGACATACTGGATGCACTGAGGAGCTCATTTAGCAGCAGACTACATCATCCCAGGTGCACAACCGAGAGGTTTCGTAGGTCCTTCCTACCAACGGCTGTCAGACTGTACAACCTAAGCAGGGCTGCTCGCAGAGATAGCAAAAAGACGTAACAAACTAATAGTTTTTTTTGAATGCAAAAGATGCAATAGACTTACACAATGGTCCTCTCCGGCATACAACTAGGAACATACCGGTCGGCTATGGAGGGTGAGAATATGTATGGGCACATAATCATACCATGTAGGATAACTAAATAGACGGTTATGCTGTTTCATCCCACCTAGCAACAATGCTCTGCACTGTGTGTGTTTATATATTTACATATTTATTCCATCTAGCTACAATGCTCAGCACTGGGTGTGTTTATATTTATATATCTATATATTTATTCCATCTAGCTACAATGCTCCGCACTGTGTTTTTATATATCTACATATTATTCCATCTAGCTACATTGCTCCGCACTGTGTGTGTTTATATACTTGCATATTTATTCCACCTAGCTGCAATGCTCCGTACTGTGGGTGTTTATATATTTACATATTTATTCCATCTAGCTACAGTGCTCTGCACTGTGTGTTCATATATTCATATATTTATTCCATCCAGCTACAATGCTCTGCACTGTGTCTGTGTGTGTGTGTGTGTGTATATATATATTTTATAGTAATATGTACATATGTATATTAGCTGCTCTTGCTTGCTTGTTTTTTTTCTTGCCTTCTGATTGTTGCTCTGAGTGTTGCTATCCCTGTGCTGTTGCAATCCTGGAATTTCCCCGTTGTGGGACTAATAAAGGCTTATCTTATCTTATCTTATCTTATCTTATAAAGGTAAATACATGTAAATTGAATGTTACATCATCATTGTTCAAAATTCAGAGAATTTCAAGATGTAAAAAAGAATTTTGCATCATATAAGCGAAAATACCCGTACATGTAAACAAAAACGTATAAAACAACATGTGGCCATAATTCAAAAAGTTGACCTGATTGAGCAAAACCAATGTGATTTTTGGATTCAACACATCAAAATTGTCCTAAATCAGCTAAAAAAACCTTAGACAATAAATTTGGTGTTGACCAGTGTAATGTATCTATTTGTAAAAGCGTCTTTGAGTGTCTATGAAAAAGCACTATATAAATCTGATGTATTATTATTATTATTATTATTATTATTATTATTATTATTATTAACTCCTGGAATACCGATTGTCCAAATTGCTCAGTCGGAACTAACTGTTGTATAATTTACATTAAAAATAGAGGAAGTTGAAGGAATGCATCAAATATGCAAATCTGTTGAGCCGTACTTAATATTTATTAAACTAATCCATACATAAATAATACGGATTTATTCAGTAGTAGGAGCACAAACTGTACTGCAGCTATAACTTACATGCACCTGAAGATGCAAAACTTAGTTAATTGGTTAAATTTGTTTTGATGCTTGGCACTGATTAGCTTGTTGAAGGTGAAATAAAAACAATATGAATAGAAAAGTGTGCATAGTTTAACTGCTTAATTATTCGAGATTATGACAGTGAAAGGGAACTACTACTTTACTCACCTTGCGGTGCAAACGATGATGCCTATCTCTGATTGTCAGACCCTAGGCCGCACAGCTACTTTGATGGTGTTCCACAAATTATCCTGGCTCAGATTTTTCCAGTAACTCACTGGAAGTTTTAAAAGGTACCTGAATTCAAAATTCTGACAGCTTGCATTTTCCAGCGCAACATTTTCACAAGTCGGAAAACAAAAATGGCTATATCTACACACGTGGACAAAATTGTTGGTACCCCTCTGTTAATGAAAGAAAAACCCACAATGGTCACAGAAATAACTTGAATCTGACAAAAGTGGTAATAAGTAAAAATTCTATGAAAATTAACCACTTGCACTCTGGGCAATTTTCCTAAAAATGCCAAAAAATAACGTGCCCAAAGTAAATCGAAAGCTGTTATTCAACCCTTTGCAGCATCTTCATGGGGTTGGTCTCATTTAAAAGAAAACACTTTGAATTTTTTGGCAAAAAAAACATAATCTCTCTACGTGCTCCGGCCACTGAGTTACAGTCATCTAAACATACTGAACTTGAAGAAAAAAAAATTGGACACAGTGTTTTTTTGGATACAAATGCTTGTAAATAACACACAGCTGTCCGATCCGGCTGGAAAATGCAACAGAAATGTAGAACCAAGTGTTATCCAGCTGAGATCCAAATTTGGTAACAATACCACAAAAAATGAATATTTCCAGGCATTTTGGAACTGTGCCAAATTGTGCCAAATGGCACAGTTTGGAAAAACGTCTGTATCTTTTGAATAATTCAATGTAGAATCTTCATTTTAGGCTCTAATGAAAGGTCACACTCAGGGCTGTGTCTGTGTGTGTGTGTGTGGGCGGGGGGTCATCCCCCCCCCCCCCGCTACCAAGGACCAAATTCGGCCCTCTACATGACGGATTACACTCCTTGCATGCTTTCACAGCGGCTCCCCCCCCCCTCGCTACTGTGTGTGTGTGTGTGGGGGAAACCGTGAACGCCCCCCCCCCCCCTCACTACAGAAGAGGGCCATCGCTACATGATGGAATAGACTGATATGCTTCCTCCCGCGGACCGGGGGGCGTTCGGACCGTGGGCCCCCCCCCCCCGCTCCTCTTCTGCAGCACCTTCTTCAATCTTGAATTTGAAAACTAATTTGACACTACATACCCTTTGCACTGAAGAAAGCACTTATTAGTACTTTGTGAAATCATTTGATAAATAATAAAAAGTGCATTATTGTAACTGATTTTGGGTCAGTTCTTTATGTGATGATTTATGTATTAACAAAGTTGGAGTATTCTTGCTACAATTTGCAGCATTTGGTCTCTTGTGGGGGCACAGTGTTGGACTCCTCCACCCAGGGAACAATAGACCAAAAGAGGAGGTGTCACCGGGGGGTTCAGATGGGACAGTAAGGACTATGCACCCCCCAAGGAGAGGAGAAAATGCCGGGCCGCTGGAGAAGAATGTGAGAGCGGTGCAGGTTTTATGTCATGTTAATGTGCCACACAAGCTTTGTTCTAAACATAATGTGTTGTAGTCGGAAGTTCTGGGCCTCGATGCATGGAAATAAAGATGTAAAAGAGGGATGCACAGAGGCCCGGGATTCTCTTTTGCTATACTGTAATGTTGGAGGAAGAATAAAGCCTTGTGTCTTTCAGCTCTTTGCCTCACCTATTCCTTTCTCCACACTGATGACCCCAAGACGTGCCATGGGAAGTGAGCCGAGCACTGCCCCAGAGACTGCCTGGAGGGAGAGCACCAGCGCCGCATGCATGGTCCCAATCGAGCTCCCAGGCTTCTGGCTTCACAACCCGACCGCGTGGTTTTTGCGCATAGAAGCCCAGTTCGCACTCTGCGGGATAACAACAGACAATACCAGGTATTACTACATGGTCGCTGCGCTGGATGCATGCGCCATGCAACAGGTGATGAGCCTGCTCCAGGACATGCCGGCCCAAAGAAAATGAGGCGTTCAAGCGGATGCTTCTCCAACGCTACACACTTTCTGACAGTGAGAGGGCAGAGAGGCTCCTAACACGTTTGGAGTTAGGGGACAAATCAGCAGTGGAGCTGATGGAGAGCATGTTGGCGCTGATGGGGAAGGACGACAAATCTTTCATGTTCGCCCACTTGTTCCTCAGGAACCTACCGGCTGCAGCGAGGGCGATTCTGGCCAACTCACCGCGGCTGGTGGCTAAGGACTACCGCGCCTTGGCGCAGGAAGCAGACCGCATCATTTCAGTGACCAGAACTCTCAGCGTACAGGCAGTGGCACCGGCATCCATGAAGGACTCCAGTGAGGTCGAGGAGCCATTCGTGGTAGCCAGGACGGACACCAGAAGACCAAGGAAAGGGGCGATCTGTTTTTATCATTGTCATTTCGGCTCAAGTGCCCAACGCTGCCTGGTGCCATGCCAATTCAAGAAGCCGGGAAGATGGCACTTTTGGAATTCAATGGCAGCTGTGATCGATGGTGACAGGAACAGACTGCTTTATGTTATGGACATACGTTCGGGGAGACAGGTTTTGGTGGACTCCGGCTCCCAGAAGAGCCTTATCCTGCCAGTCAACTCAGACAGGGTAGCAGGAGGCAGCGGTCCCGAGCTCACGGCCGCCAACGGATCCACCATCAGGACATTTGGCGAGCGAACACTGACGATATGCTTACATGGACGCAACTTTCAATGGGACTTTGTGATAGCTGCATGTTCCGGCCCCATTTTAGGAACAGATTTTCTATGCGCTTATGGATTGTTAGTCGATGCTGCTAATAGGAGATTAGTGGACGCTGTCTCTTTTACCTCACTGCCCTGCACATCTCAGGGAGCTGGGTCGACAACACTGGTTAACGTTATAGCTCCAGGGTTCCCAGCACTCACGGTCCCAACTTTTTCAGCTATGGTAACGAAACACGGGGTCGAGCACTTTATAACGACAAAAGGCCCGCCAGTGTTCACGCATCCTCGGCGTTTGGACGCAGCTAAAGGGGCCAGTGCACGAGAGGAGTTTGCCAACTTAGAGCAGTTGGGCATCGTCAAGCGCTCCAACAGCCCGTGGGCATCCCCGCTACACATGGTGCCTAAAGCCAACGGGTCATGGTGACCGTGCAGCGATTTTCGGCACTTGAACAACGCTACGGAACATGGTCACTACCCATGGTCACTACCACCAAATCCACATGGATTTGGTGGGACCTCTCCTGCCATCACAAGGTTTCACACACCTTTTGACTGTCGTGGACCACACCACGCACTGGCCTGAAGTGGTCCTGCTGGCTTCTACCACGTCCGCGGAAGTGGCGCGTGCTTTTTTGTCGGCTTGGGTTGCACGTTTCGGATCTCCATCGGACATCACATCCGACAGAGGTCCACAGTTCATTTCAGAACTCTGGTCTGCAATGGCTCAGAGCCTGGGGGTCAAAATTCACGGCACTGCCACGTACAACCCCCAGGCTAACGGGTTATGCGAGTGTTTTCATAGGTCGCTTAAAGCAGCTCTCAGAGCTTTGCTCATGAGCACAAGTTGGGTCAACCGCCTGCCTTGGGTTCTTTGAGGGTTGCGTTTCGCACCTAAGGTGCGAACACAGACATTTTTAACACCTCCCTTAAGTTATGCCACGTGCCATCCTGCCTCAAATCCTCCACCATCATCCCTGTCCCCAAGAAGCCACGGATCACTGGACTTAATGACTACAGACCTGTAGCGCTCACCTCTGTAGTCATGAAGTCCTTTGAGCGCCTGGTCCTGTCCCACCTCAAGTCCATCACCACCCCTCTCCTGGACCCGCTGCAGTTTGCCTACCGAGCCAACAGGTCTGTAGACGATGCAGTCAACCTGGCCCTCCACTCCATCCTGCAGCACCTGGACTCCCCGGGAACCCACGCCAGGATCCTGTTTGTGGACTTCAGCTCCGCATTCAACACCATCCGCCCCGCTCTGCTCCGGGACAAGCTGTCCCTGCTCAACGTGCCTGACTCCCTCTGCAGGTGGATCATCGACTTCCTGACGGACCGGAGGCAGCATGTGCGGCTGGGAAAGACTGTCTCAGACTATACTAGCATCAGCACCGGATCACCCCAGGGCTGTGTACTTTCCCCCCTACTCTTCTCCCTTTACACCAACTCCTGCACCTCCAGCCACCAGTCTGTCAAGTTGATCAAGTTTGCGGACGACACCACCCTCATCGGGCTCATCTCCAACGGCGACGGGTCCGCCTACAGGAGAGAGGTGGCCCAGCTGGCGTCCTGGTGCAGCAATAACAACCTGCAGCTGAACGCTCTGAAGACAGTGGAGATGATTGTAGACTTCAGGAAAGTCACTACTCCTCTGCCCCCCCTCACCCTCTCAGGCTCTCCCATCACCACTGCTGATTCCTTCCGCTTCCTAGGCACTACCATCACCAGGGACCTCAAATGGGAGCTGACCATCAGCTCACTCATCAAAAAAGCCCAGCAGAGGATGTTCTTCCTGCGGCAGCTGAGGAAGCTCAAGCTACCCACCAAGATGTTAGTGCAGTTCTACACAGCCATCATCGAGTCCATCCTCACCACCTCCATAACCGTGTGGTACGCAGGAGCCACTGCCAGGGACAGACTAAGGCTGCAGCGCGTCGTGCGCACTGCTGAGAAGGTGATCGGCTGCAAGCTCCCATCTCTCCAGGATCTGTACATCTCCAGGACCCGGAGGCGTGCTGGCCGGATCATAGCCGATCCCTCACACCCTGGTCACGTACTGTTTGCCCCCCTCCCCTCTGGTAGAAGACTTCGGTCCATCCAGACTAAAACCTCCCGTCACATGAACAGCTTCTTCCCCTCTGCCATTAGACTGCTGAACACTAAGTGACTCTCGTGCACCATGTACAGCAGCTCAACCAGACTCATGTCAATCATCACTGTTTTCTTCCTGCATTACCGACTGCACTATATAGTTCTCCACAGTATCTGCTGCTGGCTAATATATATTTTAACTGTTGACCAGTATCACTTAATCTTATCCTACACTTTATTACATGTATAGTTTATTTCTCTTATCTTATCATGTTTAATGTTGCAGCATTGTACCGAGACAAATTCCTAGTTTGTGTACTACATGAACAATGGCAATAAACCTGATTCTGATTCTGATTCTGATTCTGAAGGAGCATTTGGCAGCATCCCCAGCAGAACTCGTTTTTTCTCAACCGCTGCAGATCCCTGGAGAGTTTTTAATAGAAAACCCAGAGCCCGAGGTGATCCACCCACACAATTTTTACACAGTATGGAGGCTGTGAGTGTACCGGCCCAGCCCACCATTGTTTTCCCCACACATTCATCTCAAAAAGCTTGCAGAATGCCAGTTTTGTTTTTGTCAGGCATGATGTGCACCGGACCCCGCTGCGCCCACTGTACGACAGGCCGTTCAGGGTGTTGGAACCTGGGGCGAAACATTTTGTGTTAGACATGGAGGAACATAGGGAGACCGTCTGCATCGACAGGCTGAAGCCCGCTTTTGTGTTGGCAGACAAGCAGGTGGTGTTGACCCAAGCTCCCTGGCGCGGATGCCTACCGTTGGTGGCTTCGCAGGTTGGTGATTCCTCAGCAGGGACCTGCGCTTGCGAAGCTGATGTGTTTTCTCCCCCTCCCTTTTTCCCGCCACAGACTGGTGTGCCCTCCTGTACATCCCGCCAGCAGGGCAGTTCGACTGGATCGGCGACCCCCCCGCTTCAGCTGCTGTGGGCGCCAGCTCAAGCCCAAAGGACGGGGGGGGGGGGCATTCTGGGTGTTTGGGGGGGGGGGTTGTGTGGGGACACGGTGTTGGACTCCTCCACCCAGGGAACAATGGACCAAAAGAAGAGGTGTCACCGTGGGGTTCAGACGGGACCGTAAGGACTGTGTGCCCCCCCGAGGAGAGGAGTAAATGCCGGACCGCTGGAGAAGGATGTGAGAGCGGTGCCGGTGTTATGTCATGTTAATGTGCCAGACAAGCTTTGTTCTAAACATAATGTGTTATGGTCGAAAGTTCTGGGCCTTGATGCGTGGAAATAAAGATATAAAAGAGGGATGCACAGAGGCCCGGTTTCTCTTTTGCTATACTGTAATGTTGGAGGAAGAATAAAGCCTTGTGTCGTTCAGCTCGTTGCCTCGCCTATTCCTTTCTCCACACTCTTAAGATTATTTCCCCCTGGCACATAAAATCACTATTAAAATGGTAATTTCCCTGATTGAATCAGGATCGGATTGGGCCGAATCAAATCAGAATTGAATCGATTCAGAACCTCGAGAATCAGAATCGAATCGATTCTGTAAATTAGTGATGATTCCCAGCCCTACTCTGGAAAATGCTTGGCAAAAGTAGTGGCTAAGAAACCCACTACAGTTACTGAACTGTGGAAGAGACTGCAAGAAGAATGGACCAAGATCAAACCAGAGCAGTGTGAGAAACTAGTGATGTCCTTTGGATGCAGATGTGCTGAAGTCATTCAAAGCAAGGGCCTCTATACTTCCTATTAATTTTTGAATCCTGTAGCCCTAAAGAAACATTGTTTAAATCTTTTGTTCTGGCACAGTGGTCAATGTTCACTGTTCACTAATTTTGCTCACTTTTGTTTTGTTTTGTTTTTTTCAAAATAAATGTTTCTGTTGAAGTGCCTTGGTTCTTTAAAAAAAAAAACATGCTAGTACAGCAGTGGCATAGCCACAGCTGATATTCTGTCAAATTCTGAACAATGAAGAATAACATATTTTAGAATAAGTCAAGTATTAATACATTGTTCTCTAATTTTGATCTCCACTTTGTGTGTGTGTGTGTGTGTGTGTGTCCCCCCTGATATACATTTTCTGTAAATTCTAAAATCTAGATATAATAACCACATAAAAATGACCATCTCTTTTAACATTTTAAATTATATACGGAAATAAAAACTTAGAAATTCTTGTGTAATTAATTCTATGCAGCTTTTCACCTCACAATTTTGCAGTGTTAAATTTGTTTAACACTAATCAATTAATTAATTAGTTAATTAATTAGTTAATTTGTTTTGTTTAATTTGTTTACTAACTAACTAACTAACTAACCTGCACTTATATAGCGCTTTTCTAGTCACAAAGACCACTCAAAGCGCTTTCACTAATACTAACCCTCTGTTCTAAGGGCCTATAGGAAACAGATATCTAGGGACAATTTAGAACAGCCAATTAACCTAACATGCATGTCAGTTTTGCAGTGATAAATTGTTTTTAATGTGCGTTTGAGTCTTGAATCTCAAAAATTTGAGTTTTTTTCTTCTAAATCATGTGAATAATAAAAAGTAAACAAGTTAAATTTTTCCTGAGCCAGAGGAGAATAGCAATAACTTGAAAAAGTCAGTCTGAAAATGAGAAAATTACCCATCACTGCCATCTACAGATATAAATTAGCTGTTAGTTTACTTTGGTGCAATTATCTTTATTAAGCATCATGCCTGCAAAAATATCAATGAATAAAAAACAAATAAATCAGTAGAAATTTAAGTGTAGATCCACAGCCTTATTAAGACTGCCATCCTGGCCTGATTTAAACCTGTGGAGGTTGTCTTCACATCTGATGGTGTTTGTTTCTTTTTAAAAATATTTCAGATTGACCATGATCTGAAAATCAAGTCACAAAAAGTAATGTAATAAAATACAAGCGATGACTTCAATTTTATTCATTACACTGGTCAACACCAAATTTATTGTCTAAGTTTTTTTTCGCTGATTTAGGACAGTTTTGATGTGCTGAATCCAAAAATCACATTGGTTTTGCTCAATCAGGTCAACTTTTTGAACTATGGCCACATGTTTTCTTGCGTTTCTTACATTCTTAAGTTTACCTTTATATAAAGGTAAGTGCATGCACAGTACTAAGTAAGTACAGGCTTTTACTTAGCACCTGATCGAGAGAAACAGATGTCATTTTCGGATTCAGTGGTGCAAAATTGTCTTAAATCAGTTGAAAAAACACAGACAACTTTAAAAAAAATTATTTTTGTAACCCTGTGTAATGTTTCCTCTTAGCAACAATTCAGCATTGTCATTTAGGATTTGCTGTTTTACAGTGATAAGAGTGAGATGGTGTTAACATTGCTTACACCCTCTCTGATGCAGCATGGTGAAAAATAGTCCCACATCCCTAGCAAACAGAAGTAGCGGCTATTTGACCAAACCATTAGTTTGGAGTTAGCTGCTGTGCTAACCATCGGAATGAAGCCTAGCAACTAACACACCTGTGGGGGAGGAGCAGGGCATTGACAAGTAGTGCCAGAAGAAGCTTTGCTGAATAAATGGGGAGGAGGGGTATGTGTATTTTGCAAAATCCTGATATAAATGGAGTTTTATATGAAACAATAAATGTTATCTCATCATCAGATATATATCGCTTATCACACAGCCCTAGGCATGTGCATGTTCTGTCAGAATACAAACAATTACAGAACAAATAGATTGCACACTTCCAAATCAAATAGGAGGAAGAAAGTGTGCACCAAAATTGTTTGCTTTTCAGTGTATTTCACTCCAGTATTCAGACTTCAGAGGGTGTGTCATTGAAAATTTGTCGACTGACTTGGAAAATCTGCCTTGCGAAAACTCATGCAATGGCACATAAGTAGTGAAGCTAGATTGGAGGTCAGTGCTGTGGTACCTCTGTGCTTTAATGTCCCATATCATTTTTTTAATGCTGAGCACCCACCAAGCGAGAGGCAGAAAGTACCATTTTTATATGGTCTTTGATGTGATCCCTACTCCAGTTAGATTAAATAAATCAATGCCAGTCTATTATGTGTTCAAATTATTGGATATGCATTAATGGAAATTACTTGGTTTAAAAGAATATAACTAAAACACAAAACTAAAAGGCTGTAAACAAGGATCA
The DNA here is from genome assembly GCA_020510985.1 of Pholidichthys leucotaenia. Classification (NCBI taxonomy): domain Eukaryota; kingdom Metazoa; phylum Chordata; class Actinopteri; order Cichliformes; family Pholidichthyidae; genus Pholidichthys; species Pholidichthys leucotaenia. The sequence continues at coordinate 89,346,565 of CM035840.1, read as the reverse complement.
GGCCAACTAGAAACCAAGTGACCTGTTGAACTGGCTGTCTGCTCAGTTTTAAAGTATCAGTTGAATGTTTAAATTTGTTATCCACAAGAAATTAAAATAGACTACCACAGACTGGATCAACATGACTAGTAATAGCATTTATTACAGCTGCAGATAGCTCTTGCACAGCAGAAAAAAAGTACTTCCCTCTAGGGTTGGGCAAAAAAATCTATGCGGTGTAATATCACTATATTTTGTGGTGGCGATGTTGTATCGATTCAGAGACACCTGTATTGTGATACTTTATTAAAGATCATTAATAAATGTTGCAAATAAAAACTTCCCTATTTAGAGTTGCAATCAAAATGATTCAAGCCCCATTGAATTTTACGTTTATAGACAAAAATTAAAACATTTTCAGGTATTTGCGATATACAAATTAAAGGTAAAACCAACTTTGTCATTCAGTCCATACAGCCAATCATGTACAGTAGAACGAAACTACGTTTCTCTTATCTACAATGTTAATCACATCTAGAATCAGAGGGGTCACTGCCATGCAAGGCGCCCCCACAAATTTTCCCTCCTCTGTTCCATTATTGCTGAGCACCAAGCTGGATGGCAGGAAGTTCTACTTTTTTATATGGTCTTTGGCATGACCCAGCCGGGATTTGAACCCCGGTCTCCCGGGTGAGGGGCGGATGCTCTATCAACTAGGCCACCACTCCGGTACACAAGAACACTTTAGTTAAAACTAATATTACAAGGATTTTATCCAAATTCAACACTAAATCCTACTTTCAATAACTACTGCAGTCTCAAAATTATTCAATCCCCTGAATTCCTCATAAGAGCATACATTTGCAAATCAGGTGTGGTCTCACAATCCAAAGACATGCATGTTAGGTGAATTGGTTGCTCTAAATTGTCCCTAGATATCTGTCTCCTATAGGCCCTTAGAATAGAGGGTTAGTACTAGTGAAAGCGCTTTGAGTGGTCTTTGTTACTAGAAAAGCGCTATATAAGTGCAGGTTAGTTAGTTAGTTAGTCAAGCATACCTGGTGCAACCAGTCAAGGGCATCATTAGTTTCATCAGGTGTGCTTGACATAGAACACCTCAGATACCTGGACTGTTCACGGTTACATTTGATTGCATGTTAGAAATATGGCTAAGTCAAGAGAATTGTCCAAAAAGTTCAGAAGAGAGATCATTGCCTTGCACAAACAAGGAAAAGGATATAAAAATATAGCAAAGGCACTGAATGTTCCTAGAGAAACAGTGGGAAACATAGTTTGAAAGTTTAAAGGAACAGTGGCTACGCTACCTGGACTGCCACCAGAGTCCTGAGGAGGCAGGTGGCAAAAACCCTCAACTGACTGCAAAAGTCCTGCAGCAAGACTTGGTGGCAGCAGGGTCTCAAGTTTCAGTTTCCACAGTAAGGCGCATACTAAATGCTGAGGGGCTCCATGTCTGAACTCCAAGATATACACCACTACTCACCAAAAAGCACAAGAAAAGTTGGCTCCAGTTTGCTCAAAACTACATAAATAAGCCAAGGAGGTTTTGGGATTCTCTTCTGTGGAGCGATGAAACAAAACTGGAACTTTTTAGGCCTATGGCTCAGCGGTATGTCTGGAGGAGGAAGAATGAAGACTGTGCTGAAAAGAACACCCTGCCTGCAGTGAAGCATAGTAATGACTCAGTGATACTCTGGAGCTGCTTGCACTTCCTCTGGCACTGGGGACCTGCAGTGGGTGGAGGGAAAAATGGATTCAATCAAGTACCAGGAAATCCTAGGAGAAAATGTCATGCCGTCTATGAGGAAGCTGAAGCTTGGGTATCATTGCACTTTCCAACAGGACAATGACCCAAGCATACATCAGTCCACCAAGGTTTGGTTTCAGAAGAAGTCCTGGACAATACTAGAGTGGCCATCACAGTTGCCTAACTTGAACCTCATTGAAAATCTCTGGTGAGATTTGAAAAGGGTGGTTGCAGCACACAAACCCAAGAATGTTAGTGAAGTGGAGGTCTTTGCCCATGAGGAATGGGCTAAGATTCCTCAGGAATGTTGTCAGAAGCTGGTGTCTGGCTGTGCATCACATTTGCAGCAGGTCATAACAGCAAAAGGTTGCTCTATTAAGTGCTAAAGAGGCTTGTCATGAAGCGGTTGAATAATGCAGTACTTATTAAAAGTGTCATTTTGTGTAGAATTTGGAGAAATCACTTGCAATATTAGTTGTGTTGAGCTATTTAAATTATTCTTGTTTGATTTGTTTATTACAAACAGCTGCTGGTTTGTACATTTTACCAATAAATAATTTGCGGTAGGGGTTGAATGATTTTGATTGTAACTGTAAGTACCAGAGTAATAAAACCAATTGTTTTTTAAGTCCACTAGATGGTGCTAAATACTCACTGTGTGGTTAGGTCAGCACAGCAAAGAAGTGACTCCTGAGATTTAGTCGCGAGTTGACCAAGACCGTGATCAGGATGGGAAAATGCAATATATGATATTGCAATACTCAACATACTGCAAGATCGTGACAATATTGTATCATGGCACAAGAATCGCAATAATATAGAGAGCCTAAGTCAAGCCCCATCTACTTCCGCATGTGGGACCTTAGTTTGAAAAAAAAATCTCCATTGAAATGAATGGCAAGAGAGGAATTATCTTTCAATCCTGATCGAATTTTGCCACGAGCTACATAATGAAGTTTGTCAATTTAAAAGATAATTTTCCACTTAATTAAAGTTGTCAGTTGTCGTATAATAAAAGAATAATATTTAGTTTTTTTGAAACCGCTTAATGGACTATATACTATATATATGTATATCCTCTTGTCTCGGACTGTACACATCACCAAACACGATTACGGCTGTTCCCCTCTCAAAGTTCACCTCCTGTTTTTTTACTGATGGAAGAAGCATCCAAAGAGGAGTAAAACAACATAAATGTATTTTATTGTATTTTGAGAGCTGCAGCTGATCCAAATGACTGTTAGTTACTTCCCCCTGGGCATGCTTCTAAAACGATGACGAAACTTGCGTGAGTCTGTGTTTGTAGTCTGTCAGTTTATGTGTTTTCATAACCTTATACTTTAACAGACAACAACCTACACTGTTATTTATGTGGGAAATTATCTTTTTAATTGACAACCCTCATATATGTAACTTGTGGCAAAATTCGATTGGGCTCAAAAGATAATTTCTCTCTTGTCATTCACTTCCCTATGTGGAAGTAGAGAAGGCATGACTAAGACTTTCTATTGTGTGCCCTCTGGTGATTCCCACCCCTACTTCCCTTATTGGATTGATTATTAAGTTTTTGGTAATGTAGCATTGTTTAATTTAACTTAAACTCGAGGAAGTTTCATTTTTGTGGAAGACAACAGAAGAAAACCTCCCATTAGATCCTCTCCTGACATAACCAAGAAGATCCATTTATGGTACAATGCATAAATTTGCAATACCTCAAATTAGAAATATAACAACGCTCCTTCAAAAGGGCATCTGATGAATTGATTTCCATTTATTTTTTTAATGCTAACTGTGTAGTGTTTTCACCCTGTCTTATCGTTTGTAGCATGTGCTCATGGTGCATTTTTGCATTTTGTCAGCAGACTTTCTTTGCCAAAGTCATATTACTGTACCAGCTAAAGACAGAATATTAAATAGCCATCATGCACATCATAAATGAGTAATTTATTGATGGGACAATTGTCTTAGAGAAAGTTTTTTCTTTATATTGGATTAGGAAATGTTTTTTTTTTTTTTTTTTTAAAGTAACAGATTGTTTCTCTTACTTTTAAAAAATTTTTTCACCAGCAAATGGTAATGAGCCTTCGAGTTTCTGAGCTCCAAGTGTTGTTGGGGTATGCAGGACGGAATAAACATGGGCGCAAACATGAACTTTTGACCAAAGCTCTCCACCTACTAAAGGCTGGTTGCAGTCCCGCAGTGCAGATGAAGATCAAGGAGCTCTACAGACGGCGCTTTCCAACCAAAATGGTTTCGCCAGTGGACCTAGCTATTCCTGGAGTTCATTCTGCAGCCGGTTTGCCAGCTGGCCTTGCCCAGCTGGGATTTGACAGCCATGGTTCTCCATCACCTCTGCTGCCTGTTTCTTTACTTGGGCCTAAGCATGAGCTGAGTCTGCCTCACCTGTCCTCTGCCCTTCATCCTGTACACCCTGATGTCAAGCTCCAGAGATTACCATTCTACGATGTACTGAGTGAGCTGATAAAGCCAACTAGCCTGGGTGAGTTCACAACTTCCTACTGAGCTGAATGTATGGTTACCCTGGATTTACACTGACTCCGGATCTGGTCTGTTATGGCTGCGATCCGGTCTCTGCAGCAAATAGTTCCCATTCTAATTAATTTTCTAATCCCCACCTGGTCCGGACTACTGCGGAACAAATCCGGCTCATCAGATTCGGATTGCTAATGAAACGCAAGGAGTCTATTTTTGATGGATGCCGGATCCAATCCGCAAGGAAATGTCGCGGTATCTCGTATTCTCGTGGAAGCCATGCTCCGTCACTTAGCAACCACCAGTAGATCAATTATTCTCACTGCATCAAAAAGCAGCGAGGATGGACGAAGAAAAATTCATTTTAGAAATACAAAATTACAAAATCCTGACAGACTGACAGGCTACTTAAACATTATTAAAGCACAAACAAATCCAGATGACACAACAGTGTTTGTCTTGCCAAGCTAAGCTAATCGTTTGCCTTGACGGCTTGTTGTTATCACATGATCTCACAATTGTGTGATCTCTCAACCTCTCTTGTTATTTTGTATAATTCTTGCGTGATCTAGTCATGCAAACCTTCTTCTGATCTGTGCCGGATCAAAACATAAACGAAGTGGGTGGGGACTGCCACAAGGCTATGTCCGTACTGCATCTGCAACGGACTGCATCCAAAGTCAGTGTAAATCCAGGGTTAGGGTAACGCATCTCCATTTTATACATTCCAGTAAAGCATTGTGACTGGAGGTAAATTGGCTTGAATAAAATCATTGTAATCAAACACCAATGCTAAGTAATTTCAGTGGAACTTCACATTGACTTTGTTGTTGTTTTTGTTGTGTTTTTTCATAGCTTCAGACAACAGTCAGCGGTTCCAGGAAGCATGTTACGCCTTTGCTTTAACACCACAACAAGTTCAGCAGATCAGCAGCTCCATGTAAGTGAGAAAGCAACATTGTGAATGCCTTCTTTAAATTTGGTTCATATTACACAATTTTAAGTCTGATTTCAAGACTTGTATCAGAGTCCAACCAGATACTCTAGACTTTCTGCTAAATATTTGAGTAAATTTAAATAGAGCTTTGGCAAGAGTGCCCATTTTTTTCTTCGAGTTTTTTTTTTACTAATCATAACACGAACAATTTCTAGCGCTTTTAGCAAAATCCTGCTTCCCATGAGGGGATACGTCATTTTCCTCTTTGTTTTCATGCAATAATGTTGTTTTGGAGACCCAGTTGACCAGTCATGGTGAAATATCATATTGTGTGCCCAGTGTGTCCTCTGACTTAAAGATCCATTCCGGTGGCTCTACAATCACCTAAAGCCACCTCAAAAACAAATATTGCCCAAAATAGTATGTTGTGGCTTTTTACCCACAAAAAACTTTTCTTGCCTTAGAATTGCTTGGAAAGAGCTTTTACATCTTCCACCTACTTAAGTATGCACAGATCTATGAATATTTTAATTAGTCCCACCCATATCCCCACCCATCAGTAGTGTATGCAGCAAGGCCAGCCCTCCCCACTTCCGGTCTGACCTGAGAACACCGACTCCTTCACTAAACAATGGCCAATTCACCTTCCTCCTCCGGGGGTGGGGTGGGGTGGTGGTGATATCTCCTCCTCCGTCCTCCCTTACAGGGGCTGAATGGAGCACCCGGGGAGGGGTGTGTGTGTCTCCTCCTACGGTTTTGGTCCGATTGTTTTGAAACTGGGTACCATGGTTTGATATACACTGAAGATGCGCATATTGCAATTTGGTTCTGATCGGATGATTTTTGTGGGAATTGTAGCTCCTGACCTATGACTTCCTGTTTCACCTCACTTCATAGACAACAATAACTGTCTTGTGAAATCAACTCCTCCTACAGTTTCGTTCTGATTGTTAGGAAACTTGGTATCATGGTTTGATATACTCTGATGATGCGCATATTGCAGTTTCACTCTCATTGGATGACCTTGAGGTCAAAGGTCAGAGATCAGATTTTTCCTTAAATCTTCTAAACACAATAACTACTGAAAGAAATGATGTAGGCTTTTCAAATTGATACGGTAGTTGTATCTAATACACTTCTGGGACAACTTACACCCTCACCTAACTATGGGTTTGGGGTCAAAGGGTTAAAGTTAACATTGCAGTTGCACTGTGGTAAATGCTACATTTACTATTACTATAAAACGAGTAAAGCTAGGGCTACCAAACCTGGTATACAGGTTCACCTTGGGATCCTGACCGCTGACTATGGGTTTGGGGTCTAAAGGTCAAGGTTAACATTCCTTATGGCTTATTACTGTACAACGCATAAAGCTAGGGGCACCAAACCTGGTACCCAGGTTCACCTTGGATTCCTGAACTCTGACTATGGGTTTGGGTTCAAAAGGTCAAAAGTCAAGTTTAACATTCTTTCTGCCTTACTACTGGACAACGAGTAAAGCTAGCGTCACCAAACTTGGTACACAGGTTCACCCTGTGACCCTGAAGTGTGACTGTGGTTTTGGGATTGTAAGGTCAAAGGTCAACATCAACAACAATAATAATAAATTTATTTGTAGAGCACTTTTCACAGTCAGGGTCACAAAGTGCTTTCCATAAAATCAAACAGTAAATAAATAAAAGACAAGAAAAATAAAAAGCAGTAAACAATATAAGACATAAGACACAACATCAAAATATCTTATAAACTATATCTCAACAACAAAAAAAGCTAGGGTCACCAAACCTGGTGCATAGGTTCACTCTGCACCATTATCTCTGACGACAGGTTTGGAGTCGAAAGGTCAAGGTTGGCACTCCTTATGATCTTATGAGGAAAAACTATTTTCCTCATAAATTTATAATTTCCTCTTGTAAAATTATGACTCTTCTTGTACATTTGAGACTTTATTATCCTTAATTTTTGGATTATTTTATGGTCAATCTTTTGTCTATTTTTATAATGAAATTGCTGTTTTAGTTACTGTTCAGTACTTATGGTTTTTAATTACTGGCAAAATTTTAGACTTTTTTCCTCATATAATTGAAACTTTTGATCATAATTTTGCAGAGCCAGAATAGAACAATAATTTCAACTCCAATTTCAAAGAAATAAAAAATATTAATAAAATTATATTTAATGAAATAAAATTAACTGAAATGACCAAAGATGCAGTTATTTCTGTTATAATGTTTCTATATATTTACAGTTTTTTAGAACACTCCTAGTCAACCAGACAACAGGAAAAACCTCCCATATTTTGAATTCCAAATGTTGGCAGGTTTAGTTTGTTGGAAGGCTTGAGGATGTTAACTGATTTAAGTTACTGACTTTGTGAATTTTGGTCATTATAACTCTCCAGGTACATAATAATGAACATAAATTAGTTAATATTGTAGTGGTTGTTGAAGTAAATCCTCAACCATTCAGTCATCCTTGCCATCCATCCATCCATCCATCTTCTACCGCTTTTCCGGAGGTCCGGGTCATGGAGGCAGCAGTTCAAGCAGAGAAGCCCAGACTTCCCTCTCCCCAGCCACCTGCTCCAGCTCTTCAGAGAGGATACCAAGGCATTCCAAGACCAGCTGGAGTCCTGGGTCTGCCCCGGGGTCTCCTCCCAGAGGAACTTGCCCGAAACACCTCAAGTGGGAGGCGTCCAGGAGGCATGCTGATCAGATGCCCATACCGCCTCAACTGGCTCCTTTCAATGTGGAGTAGCAGCAGTTCTACTCTGAACCTCTCCCAGATGACTGAGCTCCTCACCCTATCTCTGAGGGTGAGTCCAGCGATCCTACGAAGAAAGCTCTTTTTAGCCGCTTGTCTCTGCGATCTCGTTCTTTCAGTCATTACCCAAAGCTGGTGACCATAGATGAGGGTAGGAACATAGATTGACCGGTAAATCAACAGCTTTGCCTTAGAGCTCAGCTCCCTCTTCACCACAACAGACCGGTACAACGTCCACATCACTGCAGATGCTGCTCCGATCCGTCTGTCAATCTTTCGCTCCATTCTCCCCTCACTCATGAATAAGACCCCAAGATACTTAAACTCCTCCACTTGGGGCAGGAGCCTGTCCCCAACCCGGAGAGGACAATCCACCTTTTTCTGGCTGAGGACCATGGACTCGGACTTGGAGGTACTGATTGTCATCCCAGCCGCTTCACACTCGTGGCAAACCATCCCAGTAAGAACTGTAGGTCATTGCTGGATGAAGCCAACAGGACAACATCATCTGCAAACAACAGAGATGAGATCCTGTGGTCACCAAGCATGACACCCTCCGTTCCCTGGCTGCGCCTAGAAATCCTGTCCATAAAAATTATGAACAGGATCGGTGACAAAGGCCAGCCCTGGCGGAGTCCATCTCTCACTGGGAATGAGTGCGATTGAGTGTTGGCAATACAAACCAAACTCTCACAACGGTCATACAGAGACCGAATAGCTCATAACAACAAGCCCGATACCCCATACTCCCGAAGCACCCCGCACAAGAAACCACGAGGGACGAGGTCGAATGCCTTCTCCAAGTCCGCAAAACTGGTTGGGCAAACTCCCACGAACCCTCAAGAATTCTCGAGAGGGTAAAGAGCTGGTCCGATGTGCCACGGCCAGGACGAAAACTACATTGCTCCTACTGTCATCCTTGCCTCTCCAGAGTCATCCTTGCCTCTGCCTCAGTTAGCTTGCATATCAAGCCTAGCCATATGTGTTAGCTAAGTGACTCATTATTGTCCCTGTTAGTGGGTTGAAACCACGAAAAATGCCTCCACAGTGGATAAATAAATAAAATGAGGCAATAGGCCTGATAATTGCTATTTAATAACAGCCGACAAATCTGTCAGAATGATGGACAGCTTTCAGGTTTTTTTTCTGTCACTGCTATAAATGATAGAAATAAATGACAGAATAAGAAGGGTAAAATGTTGGGTCAGGTTCATTTAGAAACCTTTATTTAAAAACTGGACTAAGTCTAAACAAACAACAAGATGCTCTGAGCCAATGAAGTGTGAAGTGAAGCACGTGAAATGATGTTTAGATACGAGCTCCAACACGCTGTTTCTAATCATTCTGCTTCGGGAAGAGTGACACAAGCTCCGAAGCATCGGTATCATTTGCCCAACACTACCTACACTGCTTACATACCTCTTCAGATTTTTTCTCCATTGAAAGTACACTCATGCTTCACTCCAACATCAGGGGAGCAAGTACATGGATTCAGTTTTGTCTCTCGGACAGTGACACTAGATACACTGCTGTCGGCTAGAACTGAGAGCAGCAAGCTTCAGGACTCTGACCGCACCCAATCCCAGGAGTGACTGTTTCCAGGGTGTCTGTTGGTCATATTTCTGCGTGACGATACACCATGCGAGAAACTGAGCTGCCACGTTAAGAAAAAATGAAGGAATCACACTTTGCATGCGTGCACGCCAACAACCCACGTGACATTCACCTGTGCGTTGGAGTTCTGGAGCATGCCGTCCATATGACAGTTCAGTCGGCAGGGAGACCTATCTAGCATCGCTTTACAGAGAAAAGTAGAAAACTATCAGAAAATTGTTATATAAAGTCGTTACTCAAGTTTTTAAGTGGGTGCTTTTTGTAACCTTAACTCAACTAGAAATTTTTGGTTGTCTATTTTTAATTATTAATTTCATAACACTGCTTTTACATGAGTAGAATATTCCGGTTACAATAGTGTCATGTGTTTTCTGCCCCCCCACCCCCTCCAGAAAAATATGTTTCCACCGCGCCAAGGTCTTTAAGCCAGAGGAAACACTGTACTCTGATCAAATTTTACCCCAGAAATTTGTGACTTTTTTTATTCTCTTGTATTAACATTTTTCAGTTAATTTTCCCTTATACAGCTTTAAAAATACAAAATTTTATACCAAGTTTTTTTCTCTCTATAAGGCTTTATTTCTTGCTCTTATAAATGTGCAGCTTGATTTTTTTTTCCTTTTGTTCGATAGTGTTACAATAGGTTACAATAGTGTCATGTGTTTTCTGCACCCCGCCCCCCCCCCCAAATCCCCCAAAAAATATGTCACTGCGACAAGGTCTTCAAGCCAGAGGAGACACTGTGTTTTGACTCATGCTGTTCGCCTGCGTGCTTGCGGAGTGACAGTTCTTAATTTATTTTCTTAACGAAAAAATATATATACTGTGTCAGTGGTGGCAAACATGCGGCTCTCACGCTGCGTATGGCTCTTTAGCATCTCCTTTACGGCTCTTTTCTCGGGGTTTTTTTGTTTGTTTGTTTTTTGCATGGTGGCTCACACAGAAATGTTATCAGTGGATACCCTGGTGTCGCCACTCAGTCATGCAATAGGAAGAAGTTACGGCCACATAGGTCAGATAATTGTGCAGTGTGAACCTTACATGCAGTCCAGCGACTTTCAAGTTGTGCAGATTGACCTTAGCTTTAGTTGTTCAAAGTAATAGTAGTGGCTCTTCATACTGTGAAGGCATTATTACTACCTCTCACTTTTACTGGTTATGATAACTTAAGTCCATATGCAATACAGCTCTGAACTTTGCAGAACATTGCTCAACACAATTAGATTGGATATTTTTTACTAGCAAAACTGTTTAAAAAGGACTTTTTAAACCACAAAAATTTGAGTCATTTGTGTTGTCATGTTGTGTATTAAACTGCTCTGGCCAGCTGGAAGTGACTCATGGTTTGTGTTCATCAGGGACATATCTGGGACCAAATGTGACTTTGCTGTTCAAGTTCAGTTAAGGTGGGTCCAAAATTATTTTTAAGCATCTGTTTTCAATCAGCATTTTTTGAATACTGGTTTCTTTTTTAAAATATCCCAGAATAGTGAAACTGTCACTTGAATGCTGCCTAGTTCCTCAATTTGTTTTTCAAACATTAGACACTTAAACTTTTAACCGTCAGTCATTTCAGGGCACAGTTAAGAATGATGATGAATGACAAAGATCTGAATGATAATGATTTATGAAATAATATATTGCAGAACAAATTATGCTCGACATGTTTTTCTTTTAGTTGATAAATTTCTTAGATTTGTTTACAGCCTTTAGTTCCTTAAAAATATTTAAAAACACAAAATTCTTTACTTATCGGCATACAGGTGCATCTCAATGTATTAGAATATCATCAAAAAGTTAATTTCAATAATTCAAAAAATGAAAGTCATATAGATTCAGTACACACAGAGTGATATATTTCAGGCATTTATTTCTTTTAATTTCGATGATTATTGCTTACAGCTAATGAAAACCCAAAATTCAGTTTCTCAAAAAATTAGAATATTATATAAGATCAGTTGAAAAATATATCTTTAATCAAAATATTGGCCAACTGAAAAGTATGCCCATGGACACACTCAGTACTTGGCCGGGGCTTTTTTTTTTTTTTTTTTTTTTTTTTTGCATGAATTACTGCATCAGTACAACATGGCATGGAGGGGATCTGGTACTGCTGAGGTTTTATGGAAGCCCAGGTTGATTTGATAGTGGCCTTCAGCTTGTCTGCATTGTTGGATCTGGTGTCTCTCATCTTCCTCTTGACAATCTTCTTCTTTCGGCTGCTCCCTTTAGGGGTCACCACAGTGGATCATCTACCTCCATCTCACTCCTATCTCTTGCATCTTCCTCTGTAACACCAACCCTCTCCATGTCCTCCTTCACTACATCCATGAATCTTCTCTCTGGTCTTCCTCTTTTCCTCCTGCCTGGCAGCTCCATCTTCAACATCCTTTGTCCAATATATCCACTATCCCTCCTCTGCACATGTCCAAACTAGGGGTGGGCAATATGGCCTAAAAATGACATCACGATATTTCTGTGACTTTTCACTATAACAATATTTTTCACGATATTGCAGAATGCAGGTTTTTTTCTTTTAAATTTATGCAAAAAGGACAGTTTCACAGGCCAGCATTATTTACCTTCAACATATTCAGGAAAAACAAAACAAAAACTCTTATTTCTCCATTTATAAACAGCAGCTCAGCTTTAGTTTAATTTCTTTTTAGTTCTGTATCAAATATTACAAGAAGATAATATAAACCTTTACATCTTAACTGCACACAGATGTTGGGTTTTATGCTGAATCACTTTACCTGCTCCCATTGCATGGACCTGTCCTGGGGCTTTTGGCTCTCCTCACACTGAATGGATGTTTTTTGTTTCTCTCTCTCTCTTCAGATGGTTTAATAAAAATGGAAGTAAAATACAGCCACCTCGAGTGGGACATTGTCCAACATTAAGACCCCTCCAGCAGTATTGACGTGTGGAAAAAAAATTCAGGCAGAACTGCTGCACTTTTTTTTTTTTTTTTAACATCACAGCAGTCTGAAACAAAGTGAAACTTGAATATTTCCACTCAACTGGAGACTCCGGGTGAAGGTAGAACACATTGGTGCGCTGCTTCACCAGCTCAGAGTTGGACAGGAGACGGAGTGACCAGAAAATTAGACTAATTATCATGAAATGTTGTTAGGGTATCAGCAGTAGACAATGACGGTCTGACTTCAGAGCTGGAGTTTCCTGCTGCTGTTTGTTTTGCCGTTTCTGTGCGGTGTGACGTCATCACGCAGCAGACCCCAAATATCGCGATATTCATTTTTACACCGGTATCAAAATTTATACCGGTATTATCGTGAACGATATGATATGGCACACCCCAGTCCAAACCATCTCAGCCTTGCCTCTCTCACTTTGTCTCCAAACCGCTCAATGTGAGCTGTCCCTCTGATATACTTATTTCTAATCCTGTCCCTCCTAGTCACTCCCAGTGAGAATCTTAGCATCTTCAACTCTGCCACCTCAAGCGCTGCCTCCTGTCTTTTTGTCAGCGCCACTGTCTCCACATACATACATACATACATCATAGCAGGTCTCACTACCCTCTTGTAAATCTTCCCTTTCACTCTTGCTGCTACCCTTCTGTCACAAATCACCCCTGACACTCATCTCCACCCACTCCACCCTGCCTGCACTCTCTTCTTCACCTCTCTTGTGCATTTTCTATTGCTTTGGATGGTTGACCCCAGGTATTTAAACTCATCTACCTTCACTACCTCTTCTCCTTCCATCTTCACCATTACACCTGCCTCACTCTCATTCATACTCATGTATTCTGTCTTGCTTCTACTGACTTTCATTCCTCTTCTCTCCAGATCATACCTCCACCTCTCCAGGTTCTCTTCCACCTGCTCCCTACTTTCACTACAGATCACATTGTCATCTGCAAAAATCATGGTCCACGCAGACTCCTGCCTGACCTCATCCGTCAGCCTGTCCATTACCATGGGAAACAAGAAGGGGCTCAGAGCTGATCCCTGATGTAATTCTACCCCCACCTTGAATCCATCCGTCACTCCTACAGCACACCTCACCACCGTCTCGCTGTCCTCATACATGTCCTGCACCACCCTCACATACTTCTCTGCCACTCCTGACTTTCTCATACAGTACCACACTTCCTCTCTTGGCACCGTATCATATGCTTTCTCTAGATCCACAAAGACACAAGGCAATGCCGTCTGACCTTCTCTACACTTCTCCGTCAACACTCTTAGAGCAAACATTGCATCTGTAGTACTCGTTCTTGGCATGAAACCATACTGCTGCTCACTGATTGTCACCTCTCCTCTTAACCTGGCTTCAACAACTCTTTCCCATATCTTCATAGTGTGACTGATCAACTTTATGCCTCTGTAGTTACTATAGCTTTGAGCATCACCTTTGTTCTTGAAAATTGGTACCAAAGCACTTCTTCTCCACTCCTGAGGCATCCTCTCACTCTCCAAGATTGTGTTAAACAATCTGGTTAAAAGGTCCACTGCAATCTCTCCTAAACATCTCCATACCTCCACAGGTATGTCATCTGGACCAACTGTTTTTCCATTCTTCATCCTCTTCAAAGCTGCCCTCACTTCCGCCTTGCTAATCCTCAGGATAGGGCTGTCGCAATAACTGCAATTATGTAATACTGTGCTATGGACACGCCTACCGTGGAGGAAAACGACCAACTGTGGTCTTCACTTTTTTGTGTGTGGCTGTATCTCGTTGTTCACTTATGAGCCCCTATTGATTATTAAATAAATTGCTAAATGAAGTGTATTTTTATTACCAACACCATGTTTGCACCCGATACTCTGGAAGCTTCCACAGCACACAGTGCTGCCGCGGTTTGAGGCACTCTCTCTAGACGGACTCCAGCAGGCAGTTAGTGGTGAAAGTGTTTGGACTCCTTGTTAAATACAGCTGTAACAGTGAGCACTGAAAGGGCACAAAGCGTGTTTTTTCCTTCTGAGCGGAGTGTTTATGATCCTCACTGTGTATGCTCTGTGTATGAGCTCCGAGAGCAGCTTGTTTGAACATAATTTTTTGGACAGTGGCAAAAATCACGGAGACAAGAGCCACTCAGGGTCCTGTACAGAGACTGTCCTGCTTATAAGCTGAATGTCGCTGCAGTCTCCAGTCCACACACCCCGTAGTTATCGCCACTGCTTTATGAAAATGATGTTTTCTTTTTTAACACAATCAGCAATTCATGCCTGTAGAAAGAGCGGAGCTCCGCACAGTTGTGACACACGCACATAAAGTTGAGAGTGACGCTGCAGCGAGACTCTCACAGCTTCCCTCATTTGCCACATAAGTTATAAACCCTGTTTAAATTACGAATCTACAGGGTCCTAAAAACATATGCAATAATACCACATACCGCGGTGTTGAGCTGTCCACCGTCACCGCAAGGGAAATTCCTCTACCGCGACAGCCCTACCTTGGGACTTCCTTGTTCACCATCTTTCCTTCATCCATCCCCCTCTCGCTCTCATTTTCTTTATTCATCAGCTCCTCAGAGTACTCCTTCCACCTTCTCAATACACTCTCATTATTTGTTAGTACATTACCACTTCTGTCCTTAATCAACCTAACCTGCTGCACGTTTTTCAGCTCGATCTCTCTGTCTAGCCAATCGAAACAAGTCCTTTTCTCCTTCCTTAGTGTTTAGCCTCTCATACAACTCACTATATGCCTTTTCCTTTGCCACCTCTCTCTTTGCCATGCGCCAAGATTACAAATACTCCTGTCTACTTTCTTCATCTCCCTGACTATCCCACTTTTTCTTTGCTAACCTCTTCCTGTACCTCCTCATTCCACCACCAAGTCTCCTTGTCTTCCTTCCTCTGTCCGCTGGATACACCACATACCTTCCTACCTGTTTCCCTCAATACTTGTGCTGTACTTTCCCAGTCACCTGGTAATTCTTCTCTACCACCCAGAGCCTGTATCAACTCCTTCCTGAACTCCGTGTGACCTTCTTCCTTCTGTAACTTCCCCCACTTAATCTTTGGCTCTGCCTTCACTCTGTTCCTCTTCTTGCTTTGCAAAGTCATCCTACAGACTACCATCTGATGCTGTCTAGCTGCGTTCTCCCCTGCCACCACCTTGCAGTCTCCTATCTCTTTGAGATTTCTACTTCTGCATAAGATGTAGTTCACCTGTGTGCACCTTTCTCCACTCTTGTAAGTCACCCTTTGTTCCCCTCTGCTTGAAGTATTTGTTCACCACAGTCATTTCCATCCTTTTAGCAAAATCCACAACCATCTGTCCTTCCACATTTTTCTCCTTAAAATCATACCTACCCAGAACCTCCTCTTCACCTGTGTTCTCTTCACCTACATGTCTGCTCCAATCACCACCCTCTCTCCCCCTGAGAACACTCTACCACTTCATTCAGCTTACTCCAGAATTCCTCTCTCTTCTACTTGACATCCAACTTGTGGGGCATACGCACTGATAACATTCAACATCACACCTTTGACTTCTAGCTTCAAACTCATGATTCTGTCTGACTCCCTCTTTACCTCCTGAACACTCTTCACATACTCTTCCTTCAAGATTGCCCCTATTCCATTTCTCTTCCTATCTACACCATGGTAGAACAGGTTAAATCCACCTCCAATGCTCCTAGCCTTGCTTCTCTTCCATCTGGTTTCTTGAACACACAGTATATCTTTCTTTCTTCTCTCCATCATATCAGCCAACTCTCTGCCTTTACCAGTCATAGTCCTTACATTTAACATCCCTACTCTCACCTCCACACTTCTACCTTTCCTTTTCTCTCTCTCCCTCCGAACACACCTTCCCCCTCTCCTCTTTCTCGATCTTCAACCAACAGTAGCCCAATTTCCACCGGCACTGTGTCGGTTAACAGTGCTGGTGGTGGTCGTTGTTAACCGGGCCTCTACCGAAGCCGCACTGGCTTGTGCACCCCCTGTGGCTGGGTTCATCTTCCTCTTGACAATACCTCATAGATTCTCTATGGCATTTAGGTCAGGCAAGTTTGCTGGCCAGTCAAGCACAGTGATACCATGGTCATTAAACCAGGTATTGGTGCTTCTGTCTGTGTGGGCAGGTGCCAAGTCCTGCTGGAAAATGAAATCAGCATTTCCATAAAGCTTGTCAGCAGAGAGGAGCATGAAATGCTCTAAAATTTCCTGGTAGAGGGCTGTGCTGACTTTGGATTTGATAAAATACAGTGGACCAACACCAGCAGATGACATGGCTCCCCAAATCATCACTACCTGTGGAAACTTCGCACTAAACCTCAAGCAACTTGGATTCCGTGTCTCTCCACTCTTCCTCCAGACTCTGGGACCTTGATTTCCACATGACACCACTTGGCACTTGACATTTAATATTCTAATTTTTTGAGAAACAGAATTTTTGGTTTTCTTTAGCTGTAAGCGAGTGGATATTGCACTTGCCTCAGAGTGCTCTTTTTCCATTTATCCTTCAACATCCAAAAATGTTGTCTCTGCAATCTATTCTCAACTTTTTCAGATTTTGTTTATCAGAGACAAGCTGTCCGCAGGAAGACCATTTTCCTCCCAATCTGTGTGTGAAGGTGAATGGCAAGCCTTGTAATCTTCCGGTGAGTCCAGATAGTTTTTGTCCATTTCTTCAAATTTATGGATTATAAGAAAATTCAACATCACTAATTGTGGTATTTTGTCTGCAGGGATATCTTCCACCCACCAAAAATGGAGTTGAACCAAAAAGACCTAGTCGCCCCATTAACATAACGTCTCTTGTCCGACTGTCCACCACAGTTCCCAACACAATAGTGGTGTCATGGACTTCAGAAATTGGGAGGGTAAGAATATTGAAGGAAAAAAATAAAAGATTTAAAAATTAATGATTAAAACAAAAGTTATTGATTCTCTGAAGCTACAGTATATGAAAGGCCTGATCTGTTTTATTCTTTTTTTATCTTTTGTCAGAGTTTTTCCATGGCCGTGTATTTAGTACAACAGCAGTCATCTGCAGTGTTGTTGCAAAGATTACGGACCAAAGGAATTAGGAACCCCGACCACTCAAGAGCTCTGAGTAAGTCATCTCTTCATATGGTGGTTACTGCAAAGAACCAACTCTGCCACTCTTTTGGTTAGCATAAAATAAAATTTATGTTTTAACTCTCTTGGTAATAGGGCTGCAAAATAGGTTTTTCCCTATTGATCAATAGTGATATATGTTATGATCTAAATCAAGTCACTAAATCTGTCAAACTTAAAGGTTCTTCTTTAACTCCTAAGGGAAATGTAATGATATCAAGTTAATCTTGGCTTTCTGTTAGAAGTTGAACATGACAAATATACTGTATGCAATATACCACTGTATTTCAGATAAATTTGTCTGTATGTAATAGGCTGAAATCTAAATTCTAATCAATCAAAAGCTTCAAATGTTGCAGGGAAAAAGCTTACAGACTTGCTGCATAATAAAATCTAAAAATCCAAATTACATACCATTTTATATATAGATTCAAACGTGTTTTAAATCATTTGGAAGAAAACCTAAAAAAAAAATCCCAAGTAGACAAAAAAAAAAACCCATCCACGTTACGTAATTAATTACTTGCACACTTTTTTCAACAATTTACTCATCTTTTGAGTTTTGGGCGGCATATACACATGGACAAAATTGTTGGTACCCCTCTGTTAATGAAAGACAAACCCACAATGGTCACAGAAATAACTTGAATCTGACAAAAGTGGTAATAAATAAAAATTCTATGAAAATTAACCAATGAAAATCAGACAATGCTTTGGAATTATGGTTCAACAGAATACTTTAAAAAACAAACTCATGAAACAGGCCTGGACAAAAATGATGGTACCCCTAGAAAAGATTGAAAATAGTGTGACCATAGGGACATGTTCAACCAAGATGTGTCCTCTAATTAACATCACAGGTGTCTACAAACTTGTAATCAGTCAGTCGGCCTATTTAAAGGGTGACAAGTAGTCACTGTGCTGTTTGGTGACATGGTGTGTACCACACTAAACATGGACCAGAGGAAGCAAAGGAGAGAGTTGTCTGAGGAGATTAGAAAGAAAATTATAGACAAGCATGTTAAAGGTAAAGGCTATAAGACCATCTCCAAGCAGCTTGATGTTCCTGTGACTACAGTTGCACATATTATTTAGAAATTTAAGATCCACGGGACTGTAGCCAACCTCCCTGGACGTGGCCGCAGGAGGAAACTTGATGAAAAATGGAAGAGACGGATAATACGAATGGTAACAAAAGAGCCCAGAACAACCTCTAAACACATTCATGGTGAACTCCAAGGTCAAGGTGCATCGGTGTCAGATCGCACCATCCGTCGTTGTTTGAGCCAAAGTGAACGTCATGGGAGACGACCAAGGAGGACACCACTGTTGAAAACAAATCATAAAAAACCCAGACTGGAATTTGCCAAACTGCATGTTGACAAGCCACAAAGCTTCTGGGAGAATGTCCTATGGACAGACGAGACAGAATTGCAACTTTTTGGCAAGGCACATCAGCTCTGTGTTCACAAATGCAGAAATGAAGCATACCAAGAAAAGATCACTGTCCCTACTGTGAAACGTGAAGGAGGTTCTGTTATGTTCTGGGGCTGCTTTGCTGCATCTGGTACAGGGTGTCTTGAATCTGTGCAGAGTACAATGAAATCCCAAGACTATCAAGGTATTCTAGAGAGAAATGTGCTGCCCAGTGTCAGACAGCTTGGTCTCAGTCGCAGGTCATGGGTCTTGCAACAGGATAATGACCCAAAACACACAGCGAAAAACACCCAAGAAGGGCTAAGAGCGAAACATTGGACTATTCTAAAGTGGCCTTCTGTGAGCCCTGATCTAAATCCTATTGAACGTCTGTGGAAGGAGCTGAAGCATGCCGTCTGGAGAAGGCACCCTTCAAACCTGAGACAACTGGAGCAGTTTGCTCATGAGGAGTGGGCCAAAATACCTGCCGAGAGGTGCAGAAGTCTCATTGACAGTTACAGAAATCGTTTGATTGCAGTGATTGCCTCAAAAGGTTGTGCAACAAAATATTAAGTTAAGGGTACCATCATTTTTGTCCAGGCCTGTTTCATGAGTTTGTTTTTTTAGAATAATTCTGTTGAACCACAATTCAAAAGCATTGTCTGATTTTCATTGGTTAATTTTCATAGAATTTTTATTTATTACCACTTTTGTCAGATTCAAGTTATTTCTGTGACCATTGTGGGTTTTTCTTTCATTAACAGAGGGGTACCAACAATTTTGTCCACGTGTATATGTTTGGGTTTCTTCTATAAGGTTCTCTACAAGGAAGAGGGGTTGCTGGAGCCATGGGTTCAGTGTGTCCCAGGTGAGGTTGTATTGGAGTGTTGTGGCTCCCCGGCATTAAGCCTGCACAGGGCCAGCTGTGACCAGTAATTCCACAATTAATGGAATCCTTCCTTACTGAAGTCTGGTCCCCCCCAGAAATGGGCCCTCTGTTTATTGCAGAGATGCAGCCTCCACCTTCAGCAGCATCGGCTTGTGTGGGACATTCAGGCAGGCATGCTGCTGCCAACCCTGCTGTGTGTGTCAGCCCAGTATGACAGGAGTGTGACTGTCCCAGTTTCATGATTGGTTCAGTGTCACACTAGCCATGTTTACATGGACACAAGTAACCGGATTAAAAACCTGATCAGAATAAAAATGCTTCATGTAAACAGGCCAGTCTGAATATTCTGACCCGATCACACTCATTCGGATCAAAATTTCCTTCCGATTGAGATGGGTGGGTTATGCCGATTGTTAATCCGAATGGTGTGCATATAAACACTTATTCCGAAGCTTGGGTAGAAAATATGTTTACTGCACATCTGTACGTCAGCCACACGTCAACATGACGTATTTCTGCCTTTACAGCAGCTAGCGGAAGACATGGCAAGAGTAAAACAAAACTGGTCTGAATCATCCTGCTGTCTCCCTCTGTTCGTCATATGCAGAAGTATGTACTTGTAGCTTCATTATGAAGACCAGCAGAAGCAAAAGTACAGTCTGAATAACATAATACAGGTCCATGTCAAAAAGAGAAAGACATGAAGCGGGGTTTGTGTACATCGGAAGTTGCTTTTTCTTCTACTATTTCCGGAATGTCAGATAACTGTGCACATGTCAAAATGATTTAGTCCGTTGAAACGTGTGACACATGGAAATGCACGTCCTAATCAGATCAACTTTTTCAGGATCCATGTAAACAGTAAAGTTCTGATCGGAATTCTAATCAGATTGAAGAAATTTTGCACATGTAACTGTGGCTGCTATTGATTGTTCATGTTATTTGCCTAAACATGGATGAAATGAGTTCTGTCGACCAAATGTTTTGTTTTTTGGTGTTTTTTTCTATTAAGGACATGTTTTTCTATGATAAATATCACTTTTGTTTCATCGCCCAGTCCCAGGTGGTAACTGTGGGTCTCTCAAAACAAATTTTTCATTGCCCAGCAAATGTTCTTACTGTTCATACGGCAATAAGCCAATTCTGATTGTGAAAAAGACATTTTATGAATTATAATTTTTCATGTATTACCCCCTCTATCATTTTTTGCCTCTTACAAGGACAAGGACTTTTTTTCAGGACAGTGTTGTATTGTTTTCCATTTGTCTATATTAAAAAATGACTATAGAGACCAAAAAAGTGTGACTGCTTTTAAGTTAGAACAAAATTTCTTAGTTAGCATGAATTTCATGCACTGGAAGTGATTTGCTGTTTTAGTGTGTTTGGAGCCCATGTCCCAGTACTACACAGTATATCTCTACATTTATTATGAAATTTAGTTGAATGCCAAAATTGAAAAAAACTGCCAATGTGCTAAATGGATATGAAAAGAGTCAAAAGATGCTGGAGTGTCCCACTCATATTAGACATATTATTAATACTCATATTCACAGCACACTTTGATTAAAGACGATGAAAATCTTTATTTTGTGCTTCTTTTTCACAGTTAAAGAGAAATTAACCGCTGATCCAGAGAGTGAGATTGCTACCACAAGTCTACGCGTCTCTCTTCTGTGTCCTGTAAATACTCAGTCCATCCATAATTCTTAATCAGTTATAAAGACACAGCTTTTGTGACGTGTTTATTGGACAGTGGTAGTCATAGTGCTGTCTTGTTGTATTTTATTAAATAAATTAAGCATCTTTCACACAGCCCCAAGAAGTGACCTTAATCTTGTATTTTGTGTGTCCTTTGTGTTGAAGCTGGGGAAGATGAGACTGACAATCCCTTGCCGATCAATGACATGCTCACATCTTCAGTGCTTTGATGCTACTCTTTATATCCAAATGAATGAGAAGAAGCCAACCTGGGTGTGTCCGGTCTGTGATAAAAAGGCACCATATGAGCACCTCATTATTGATGGGTGAGCACAACACTAATTTACCTTGTACCCGGTATGATTCTGCTTTTGTGGTTCAGTTTAAAAATTTAACTGGATATTCTTGAAAATATTGTTTTTGTGTCTTGGTATATTTTGTATAGTACCATAGGTTTTGCTTTGCTGTAGTGTATATTGGCTGATACTATTGCCTCACTGAGGGTTCCCTGTTTTTACCCCTCAGGGCTTTTTCCTTGTTGAATTTACATGCATGTTCTTCCTGTGGCTGCATGTTTTTTTCACTGCACTTTGCTGTGCACAGGGCAGTGTTTCCATTTATAAAGGGTACCTGCAGTGAATTTTAATCAAAAGCTATTTCAGGGGATCAAATATGATACTAGTGGTTCCGTCCAGTAATTTTGGTCATGATTCCTTCTCAAATACGTGCAAGTTTCAAGTCACTGCTCTCTCAGTCAGTCATGGTCAGGGACATTTTGCCTCCTCCATGGCCAGTTTCAGCATGGTAGTGACGTGCAGTCGTTGCTGTGTGTGACTGACTGGGCTGCAGTATAGCTATACTGCAGCTCTACTCATATCCAGTAGCTCCTGGATATGAGTATAAACTATCCGGTTGCAAAGCTTCTGCTAAAGGACAGAATGGGATTGCCTTGAATTGCAACTACCCCCAAATCACCCTTGGGCAAGGTGTAGTACCTGTAAGTCTCCCTTGCTGGGGTACAGCTCCATTGCCTTGTGGAAAGACTATTTAGTAAAAAGGCTAAAGGACTTTACTCTAAAAGAAAAGGTGTACTTGCTAGGGGTACAGTAGATGGAGCTCGACAGCCTTGGCAGGCCATCCATCTAGGGAGCTGCTCACCCGAACAACCCACAAAGACTGCTTCGGCGGACCAGGCGAAGGAAATCTTTCCTTGATTTAACGGCTGTGAAGGCGATGCAGCAACGTACTGTGGAGTGCGAAGGGCGTGACGGAGCACACAAGACGTTACGTTACGACCATCCACTGCAGCCGAAGAAGCCCCCAGATGTAATGATCTTTTTGTGCCACTGGACCCGGACTTCTGAGGCCAAGAGAGTGGGATTGTCCCTGTGCAACGACTTTTCCACTATAATACCCTTCACGCACAGGTTACGTTGTGCACTACCATCTCTACTCCAAAGTCCTGCGGCGATGGGGGAATGGCGAAGCAACAGGTGGAGGTGACCACTGGCAGTTGCAGTCATAAACCTGCTCGTAGGTGGCCATGGACTAGTGGTCGCTCTTCTCTTTGCCCGGGGCAGCAGAGAAGTTTGGCAGCATCCACGACAACCGAGGAGCCCTCTTTTTCTTCCGCCTTTAATACAATCCAGCCTCATATTTTAGTTGAAAGGCTCCTGCAACAATTTGAGTAATAATCTGGTGGGTTGGATTCTGGATTTTTTAACCAACAGGACACAGAGAGTAAGGGTCAATGGTACATTGTCTGACCAAAAGTGTTCTTCTACTGGCTCTCCGCAAGGGTGTGTGTTGTCACCACTACTCTTCATCCTGTACACAAACATGTGTCGGAGCAGACATGACAACAGACACATTATAAAGTATGCTGATGATTCAGTTGTTGTCAGTCTCCTCCAGGATGGTGAGAGTGGCCACGGCCCGGTAGTTGATGATTTTGTTCACTGGTGTGAGGATTCCTACCTGCAGCTGAATACGACAAAAACTAAAGATATGATTATTGACTTTAGGAGGAAAACTCCCAGGCACGAAGTCACTGTACTAAAAGGCCAGACCACTGAATGTATACAGTCCTACAAATATCTTGGGACGATTATTGATAGTAATTTAAACTTTGAAGAGAACTGTGAAAGGGTGTGCAAAAAGGGTCAGCAACATTTGCATTGTTTAAGGAAACTTGCACGCTTCCAACTTGACCGAACCATAATGACAATGTTTTATCGGGCTTTTATTGAATCTGTTTTATCCTTTTCTTTAGTGTCATGGTTTGGTCAGATAAAACTGAAACAGAGGAAATCCTTGGATCAGGTTGTTAGATGGTCCAGTCGTTTGCTTGGTGAGTCACAGCTGAGCCTGACATCCCTGTACACCAGACAGGTACAGAGGATTGCTACTTCCATTTTAAATGATGACTCCCACCCTTTGCACTGCCACTTTCAGCTTCTTCCCTCCAGACGGAGGTTTGCTGTCCCAAAAAGTAAAACCCAGCGCTACAAAAACAGCTTTGTTCCTGCTGCTGTTAAAGAGTTGAACAAGATGTAACAATATATTGCACATAATTTAGTTACCTATTTATTAATTTTATTTTATGTTTACTTATTTTTGTAGGTTTTTTATTTGGGTTCTAAATCTTTTATTGGGTTTTAGACTTTTGAGTTTTTAACTTCTTTGACTAGTCTTTAACTTTTTAATATGACCCTTCTCTCTTATCTCCTTGTTCTTTCTCTTATCTCTTTGTCCTATGTCCTGTTTGGTGGAGCCTTGAGTACTTTTATCATGTTTATAGTCAGCTTTATGTGTGCCTGTGTTTGTGTTCATGTTGAATGTAATTGTGGTTTGTAAATATGGATGTCACCTAACTGCAAAACAAATCTACCTACGGGTACAAATAAAAGAACCTGAACCTGAATCATAGCAGAAAAAGAAAGCTCTTCATTGGAACGTGGAACGTCCGTACACTTACAGACCGAGAGAACACTGCAAAACCCCAGAGGAGAACAACATTAGTTGCCAAGGAGCTGGCACGCTACAACATCGACATCGCAGCCTTAAGTGAGACTAGGCTTGCAGAAGAAGGCTCTCTCACCGAACTTACCAGCAGCTATACCTTCTTCTGGAAAGGGAAGGCACAGGCCGAGGACAGGATTCACGGAGTTGGCCTTGCTGTCAGGACATGTCTGATGAAACAGCTCCCAGACTTACCCATTGGAATCAATGAAAGGCTTATGAAGTTGCGCATACCTCTCAGCCACAAGCGCCACGCAGCTATCATCATCGCATATGCCCCGACCCTGACAAGCTCAGAGGAAACAATCGAGCAATTCTACGCCGACCTCAGTTCCGCCCTGGGTGTCGTCCCCGCCAGTGACAAGCTCATACTGCTCGGAGACTTCAATGCCCGAACTGGTCGTGACCACAGTAGGTGGGAGGGGATACTTGGCAGACACGGCATTGGCAAGATGAACAGTAATGGCCTTCTGTTGTTGAACAAGTGTGCAGAATATGACCTTGTCATCACAAACACGGTATTCAGAATGATGGACAAATACAAGACTACTTAGATGCACCCCAGATCCAGACAATGGCACTTGATAGATTGTCATTGTCCATCAGCGAGATATCCAGGATGTTCTTGTCACCAGAGCCATGCATGGAGCAGAATGTTGGACAGATCACAGACTTGTTCGCGCCACCCTGAAACTGCACATTGCCCCACACTATTCAAAGTGCCCGAAGCTTGTCCGCTCGACCGCAGAGAGCGTTCCACACACGCTCTCTGCGGTCAATTATGCGGATACGTTGGCAGGACCGCATTACCAACCAAGAGGTCCTCGACCGAGCAGGCCTTACAAGCATCGAAGCTAAGATCCTCCAGGCCCAGCTTCGATGGTCTGGTACGTCATCTGCATGGATGAGTCCCGAATCCCCAGACAGCTCTTCTATGGAAAACTGGCACAGGGTAGTCGCAATCAGGGTCACCCAAAGAAGAGGTTCAAGGACAACCTCAAGGAAAACCTCAAGTGGGCAGACCTCCAGCCGCGAGAACTTGAGGCCACTTCAGCTGATAGAACTGCTTGGCGTGCTGCAACCATCATCATCATCATAGCAGTCTGTCGGGGGCGACAATGACTGTTTCACTAAGGTCTGATCAAATTCCTCCACGCAGCTCTGTCCTTCCCCTTCTGCTGCCAGGAACTCCTGACCTTGTTAACCCGGGTGATGCCCAAGCCGGTATGAGTTGCTCTCTGACTGACCATTTCATGAAACTGCTTGCAGAGTATTTGAGTACCACTAGCTTTCGCTGGACTAGCGGCACATTCTTGGCAGATAGAGGTAAGGATGTTCGTAACAGCATTTGAAGACAACCGCCGCCAATGTCTTGCAGCGGCACGTGATCGACGACACAGAACGTCTTCCACCGTCCTGACAGCTGGCGTTCCATGCCCGACCTGCAACAAACTGTGCGCTTCAGACTTCGGCCCCCGAAGCCACATGCATGTTCACAGATGACTGCACAACATGTCATTCTTGGCTCATCAGAATTTTATGTAATTTTTTACAACTATGTACAAGCAAATCTACCCACATATAATTTAATGAAATAAAATTCTAGTATATCAAGATTTATTCAACGTGTTCTGAAGTTACTTGACTGGGAACTTGCCTGTTCATCAGGTCCTTTTCAGCTGCTGGTCCCCGGAGGTAACTGCGGATCATGCTGTCAATAAAAGCCATTTCCAAGGATGGTTTGTGCAGTATATATCCGTCCAGATTTTGCGCCATTTTCAACTCAGATCTCGACCCACTGAACATCTGCTGAACGCGTTTACTTGTCCACGGTAAACACGTTACTCTTCTGCGGTAAGGCCAAAAACAACGATTGTACGTCACTTCCGACTTGCAGTGGCTGTTCCCCATTGGTTTTGACCAAGCGGTTTTCATGGGATAAAATTATTCAGTATACTGACTCTAGGGGGTTATTTTTACTGAATAACCACATTTTTGGTTTATAAGTAATACCTAAAGCAGGACCAGTACAGGTTTCCTTTAAACTAGAAAGGAATATCTGCATGCACACCTGAATGTCACAGAAAACATTGCACTTCCACATGGATCCACAAGCCACTGAAAGCTTGCCAGTTTGTGCAGACTTTTTTTTTAAATCCCTATATATGCCAATATCTACATTTTCATATATACATTTTATTTAAAAGTCTGTATCTATCATTAAAAAAAATTATTTTAGAGACATCTATTAGGAGCACTTTTTTTAAACCCAACCACGAACTATATATTTTTTTTTTTTTTTTTTTGTTACTTATTTGTACCCGTAGGTAGATTTGGTTTGCAGTCTGGTGACAAGCCACCGGCTGCTGGTCGCTGCGTGCGCGAGCGCCCTAAACCTACATGTTTTTGGTATGCGGGAGGAAACCGGAGAAATCCCGGAGTAAACCCACGCAACACGGGGAGAACATGCAAACTCCACACAGCTGACTGTTGGTCGGGGGCTGGGATCGAACCCACGATCTCATGATCCCCGCGATCCCCCGGCCGAGGGTAAAACTGTGCTGTCACAGTGCTAAACCACTGCGCCACCGTGCAGCCCATGAAGATCATAATAAAAATAAAGAAATTTTAAAAAGATTGAAAAGAAATTTTAATAGACATTGGTCAGAGTTGCTGTGTGTACTGTCTGAAATCTTTTGTAAAGTGGCTTTTTGACATCACTGTTCCCTGGCATTCCCATCACGGAGGTGGTACAGTTGCTGTGGCATGCTCATCCACTCTGCTGCTGTACTTTGACACCTCCGAAATCCCAGCATCATACACAGGAACAGCCAAACTCTTTAAAAAAAAAAAAAAGAAAAGGTTGCCAGTTGGGAGTAAAAATGTTGTGTGCGCGGCCTCTCTGTGTATTTTAGTTTCCAGCCCAAAGTTACGCTTGCTAGATTAATCCCTATTTTACCCCTCAGCCTCTAAAGGCTGAAAGGGTATTGTCATCACCCCAACAGGCGGATAGGTGACAGGGTCAGCGGTGTTCGTGTCAACACTTATCTTGTTAACGTGATAACTACAGAAAGAAATTATATGGCCTTTTCAAATTGATACCATGCATGTATCTATGAAAAATCTCAGACAAGATTGAATTTGGATGACCTCTGACCTGTAGGTCGTGGTCAGAGGTCAATTTTCCCAAAATCTTGTGAACACAATAACTACAGAAAGAAGTGACGTGGGCTTTTAAATCAATATCGTCATGTCAGACAAGTCTTGGATGGCTTAGACCCTTGCCCTCTCCCTATGAGTTTGGGATTAAAAGGTCAATGTTAACATTCCCTTTGCACTTTTAGTGTAGAGTAATAGTGCAGATGTACAGCGAGGGTCATCAAACTTGCAACAGATGTTGACCCTTAGACCCTGACCTCAGACTATGGATTTGGAATCAAAAGTCACGTTAGGTTTCCCTATGCCCTATTACTATAGAACAAGTTAGGTTAATTGGCATCAGACTGGGGATTCTAAATTGTCCTTAGGTATGACTGTGAGAGTGAATGGTTGTCTCTCTCTCTGTGTTGGTCCTGCGATGGACTGGCGATCTGTCCAGGGTGTACCCTGCCTCTCACCCAAAGATGCTGTGATAGGCTCCAGTCCCCCCACGACCCAAAAAGGATTAAGCAGAAGAAGATGGATGGATGGATGGAAGTTAAACTACGGTCACCAAACTTGGTACACACATTCACCCTGAGACCCTGACCTCTGACTAAGGGTTTGGGATCAAAAGGTCAAAGGTCACAGTTAGCTTTGCATATGCCCTGTTACTATAGAACGAGTAAAGCTAAGGTCACCAAAGTTTGTACACCGATTCACACTGTCACCCTGACCACTGACTATGGTTGTAGGATTACAAGCTCAGAGGTCAAGGTCAAATTACCATTTAAACTATATCTCAACAGCAAAGAAAGCTAGGGTCTCCAAACTAGGGTCTCCTGACATACAACTATGGGTTTGGGCACACAAGGGCAAGGTCAGAATACCCTATAAACTATATTGCAACAACAATGATCTCTACGGTCACCAAACTTTGTACACATGTTCACCCTACAGTGTTTCCTCTGGCTTAAAGACCTTGGCGTGGTGGCAACATATTTTCCCCCCCGGGGGGAGGGGGGGCAATCCGGAATATGTTAATTTTATACTATTTATTTCTTTTTAAAATTTTACACAGTAACGTTGCATATGGAACTTACCATTTGAAATATTGTACAACCGAGGCTTGAATATTGGGCCAGTTGGGGTCCCACCCAGACATCCTGTATTTAGACTTTTTAGTGGTGTTATCCTTCTCTCCTTCCTCTGCCTGAACACTTTCCTCTCCTTGGCTCCTCTCTTCTGTCTCATTCAGATTCTCTCTCTGTCTATGGTGGTATACAAACAGGTTAGAAAATATCAAGTGTCATGTTTTGTCCTGCAGGATTTTTTTGTCATGGTTTACATAAATGACAAAAATATGTGTATTTTTTGTATTTTTATTCTAGTGTTTCTTTTTTTCCATTGAGAGAGTAGAGAAGGGAAAGAAACATTCATAATAGTAATGTACTCAAGCATACTTAAATTATGATCAGGTGGGTATAGTAACCAGAAATTCTACTTATGTAAAAGCAGTGCTTTGAAATTAATAATTAAAAGCAGGCAACCAAAAATTTCTAATTGAGTTAAGGGTACAAAGAGCACAGGTCTACTTAAAAACTTGAGTAATGACTTCAGTCTTGAAGGTTTGAGGTTTTTCTCAAAAATTTATAACAATTTTCTTATAGTTTTCTACTTTTCTCTGTAAATCTAAAGTTGAAACCATGTTCCTCAAATTTGTAATTTCCTGTTGTAAAATTGACTTTTCTTGTACATTTGAAACTTTATTACAAATTTGTGCATTATTTTATGACTAATTTTTGTCTGTTTTTTAAAATAAAATGACTGTTTTTTTCAGATAAATTTGAAACAGACTGTGGTAATTTTTTTACCTTTTCCTTATAATAATTTACATTTTTGACCATAATTTTGCAGTCAGAACAGAACAATAATTTAACTCTGATTACAAAGAAAAAAAAATTAATAAAATTGTATTTAATGAAATAAATTAACTTAAATGGCCAAGGATGCCATTATTTCTGTTATAATATTTCTTTATATTTTTAGGTTTTTTTGTTTGTTTGTTTGTTTTTTTAAATCTCCTCACCACCCAGACAGCAGGAAAAACCTCCCTTATTTTGAAATCAGATGTTGGCACGTTTAGTTTGTCTGAAGGCTGCTGATGGATTACAGTCATTGACTTGGTGAATTTCGGTCATCTTAACCTGCCAGGTACATAATAGGGAACTGTTGCGGACTCTAAAGACATAATTCACCACAATATGTGTTCATGTACAGAATGATCTGTTTAGGCAGTTATATTTGTGCTCTCAGGCTTTCTCATCAGGCACCTCTCTAGGCAGCCGCTGAAGGACCTCAGTTTAGAGCTAGCATTTTTAACTGTTTCTTTTTGACACTGCCGCTGGAGAATAAAAACAGCACGCCTGCTCGTGCGAGAAAAGAGAAATTTTCAGTCTCTTCATCCCTGCAATTCCTACAGAACATAACTTAATATTGTAGTGGCTGGTGAAATATATACTCAGCAATTCATCAGTCCCCCTTGCCTTTCCCTTCATGTGAAGCCGGCTGTATATGAATTCTAACCACATCTCTTAGCTAAGCGACCCTTCCATTATTGCCCCCATTTCTAGCAGGTTTAAACCATGATAAACGCCAGTGCTTACATACCTCTTGTGATTTTTATTCCGCGTTTAAAGTACTTTAGTAAACTCCTGTTTCTGTCGGACAGTCATGCTTAGCGAGACACTGCTGATTGACTGGAAAACTCGTGTGAGCGGGGCGCTTCTAAACTCCGCGTGGATGACGGCCATGCGCATTGTTCGTGTGCGCGCTTGCGAAAAGTCATTGCTTCATATAATTTTCTTAATAAATTCATATCGCCTTGGGGTGGCAGTAAAATTTCTGGTGAGGCGGCCCGCCACGGAGAAATGTTACCAGAGGAAACCCTGCCCTGACCTCTGACTATGGGTTTGTAATCAAAAGGTCAAAGGTTGCTGTTACCTTACCCAATGCCGTATTGCTATAGAATGAGTAAAGCTAGGGTCAGCAATCTTTGTACACAGGTTCACCTTGTCACCCTGATCTCAGTCTGTGGTTTTGGGATTGCACGGTCAAAGGTCAAGGTCAAAATGCCATATAAACTTCATCTCAACAACAAACAACGAGGCTGAGGGGTACCACTGGCAGGCGCCAGTATTTTTCTAAGGGATCGCCCACACGGTAGTGATTTCACTGAAACTGGGTAAAAGAATCAGTGTCTACTTGTCACAGGAAAAGTTATATCCGCAAAAGCTGTAGAAACCATTCATTTTCAGCTGCTTAATCCTCTGGAAAAAGAAAATGCGGACCCCTGGCAAAAACATTAGAGGACCCCGATCTACGTGATGGTTTTACAGGGTTCCTAGCAAAAGACTTTCACCCTGGGGCCCGGATTCAAACGTTTATAGTTTCACACCCCTGAGATCCCAGGTCTATGTAGATGAATGGCCAAGCTGCAAGAAAAGTTTACCAGTTTAGTGTAGA
The DNA here is from genome assembly GCA_020510985.1 of Pholidichthys leucotaenia. NCBI lineage: Eukaryota > Metazoa > Chordata > Actinopteri > Cichliformes > Pholidichthyidae > Pholidichthys > Pholidichthys leucotaenia. Next base: position 89,315,285 of record CM035840.1, on the reverse strand, counting down.
AACAGCTCTGAAATTGCTGTAGGCATGGGTGTGATGATGTGATTGTGTCTCTCTCTGGTGGCTCAGGTGTGGACAGGTGATCTGTTCAAGCTCTACCTTCCTGTGACAAACTGCAACTTATGTTTATTGTCTGGCTGGTTTTATAGGTTGTTTATGGAAATCTTGAATAGCTGCTCTGACTGTGATGAAATCCAGTTCAAAGAAGATGGTAGCTGGGCCCCCATGAGGTCAAAGAAAGAAGTACAAGAAGTTTCTGCTTCCTACAATGGTGTAGATAACAGTAAGCAACTTGAACATTTTCAAATCTTTGTATATTCTTCAATATGATCTGTTAGCCCTGTCTTACTTTAACATTTCTGTGCAGATATATCTCGAGCAGAATGCCATGAACAAAAACGATCGTCAAACGACAACAGTAGAAAAGTCGATGTGATTGATCTAACACTGGATAGTTCCTCAGAGGACGAGTTAGAGGATGAGCCGCCTCTTAAAAGGGCCTGTCCCTCATTGTCACCTGTTTCTCCAGCTGCAAACAAGGGGTAAGTCTCTAAACCAAAATTTGTGTGGGAAGTGAGATGACCAAATAGATTTTAATTTTGGGATGCTTGTGCTCCTCTCTGTTGGGTTGCCTCTTTTAGTCTTGACCTCATGTGGCTTGTTTTCCTCCCAGAGTCCTTAACCTGCATAGTCAGGCCTCACCTGTCACCAGAGCTCCCAGCATGCCACCTGTGGAGACGAGCTACATTCCTCCCCCTCCACCTCTTATCCAGGATTATCGCCACTATTATCACACAACTAGTGACCTGCCAGGTAGGCTTAGTCTTAATATAACCACTGCATACCTATGTATTTGTGTGTAGTGCCACTGCAAAACACCAGTAATGAATCCGTTAAATCGTTTTGCTAAAGTCGTGTTTGAGCTTAAACAGATTTTTATTAGTTTGGAAACAGGAACTCTGATGTTTTTAATATCATAGTGTTGTCACATTATATCAGGATCCCTTGACTAATTACACCAACTCTTCATTCACTGTGTCCATATAAACACTGTATATGCACAGAACATGCACATATTGCTTATTTTAACTGTACATACAGCTCTGTAAAAAAATGGCCACTGCAAAATGTTTCCTAAATTAGCATCTTTATATGTATGGTAGCCCTTCAGTTTGTGTATTTGTTGAATTCCAACACAGGGACACCTCAGTCTACTTCAGAAGGTACTGATTAGGTGATCATCTAAACATGGTGAGATGTATGAAAGCTGTGACTAATAATCAGAGTTATTACACAAATACAGATTTCTGAGTTCTTCTGAAGTTAAAACTTCAGTATTGTAGTGTTTAAGAATGAACATGAACTTGCTTTCTTTGCTTTATTTAATCTAAAAGTATGTCTAGAAGCAACATCTTTTTTTGTTGTTTTGGCCAGTTGTAATTTCCTGTGACTAAATGCTTTAAAGATGCACTCCAGTGGCTATAAATCCCCTAAAAAAACATTGTCTAAAATGGTATCTTATGCCCTTTTTTCTACAAACAAAACCTTTCACTGTTATAAGGTTTCGTGTCAAAATCTTTTCACCCCCACCCCCCCAAACATCAGAATTGGTGACTAGGCCCACCCACATCCCACAAGGCTAATAGTGGCTAGTACTACATTAAACAGCAGAAAGACCTACCGGTTGAAGGACATGCCCAGTTGTTTTCACAGTGGCCCAGGTTAATGACTGAAACTGCATCGGTCCTTAAAAGCAGTTTAATAGTAAAACCCATCTTAACTGTGTCAGGTTTTCAAAGCAGCTGCCCAGAAATGCTAACTGGCCAGCAGCTGTATATACAGTCATGTGAAAAAATTAGGACACCCCATTAAATATTCAGTTCTTTACTAAGAAATGTTCACATATTGATATCTAATCTTGTTTTTATTTATCTCTGGAAAAGAAGGTGATTTAATTGCAGGTAAATAACAAAAATTAACCTTGTTTTACTCATTAAACAAAAGATATCAACAAAAATGTATATTCTAACTGAGGAAAAAGTTAGGACACCCTAACGCCTAATAGCTAGTGTTACCCCCTTTGGCTGAAATAACTTCAGTGAGACGCTTCTTGTAGCCATCTACCAGTCTCTGACATCGGTCTGAGGAAAGTTTGCCCCACTTCTCAATGCAAAATTCTTTCATCTGTGACATGTTTGAGGGGGGGTTTTTTGCATGCACAGCCCATTTCAAGTCACCCCACAGCATCTCAATGGGATTCAGATCTGGGTTTTGACTTGGCCATTCCAGGACTCTCCATTTCTTAGTTTTTAGCCAGTCCTTGATGGATTTACTGATATGTTTTGGGTCATTGTCATGTTGCAGGGTCCAGTTCCGCTTCAGCTTTAATTTTTTTACAGATGGTCTCACATGGTCATCAAGCACCCTCTGATACACAGCAGAATTCATGGTGGATTCTATGATGGTGAGCTGGCCAGGTTCTGCTGCAGCAAAGCATCCCCAAACCATGACACTTCCACCTCCATGCTTCACAGTTGGTATGAGGTTCTTTTCCTGGAATACTGTATTTGGTCTACGCCAAACACGTCCACTGTTCTGGTGTCCAAATAATTCAATTTTAGACTCATCTGTCATTACATTACTCCAGAAGTCCTGATCTTTGTCTGTGTTCTCTCTGGCAAACTTCAGTCTGGCCTTCATGTTTCTCTTAGAGAGCAAAAGTTTCCTCCTTGCACACCTCCCATGCAAGTTAAACTTGTGCAGTCTCTTTCTGATTGTAGAGGCATGCACTTTCACATCAACAGTGGCAAGAGCCTGCTGTAGGTCCTGTGATGAGATTTTAAGGTTTTTTGGAGACTTCTTTTACCATCTTGCGGTGTGCTCCCGGGGTGAACTTGCTTGGATGGCCAGACCTGGGCATGTTGGCAGTTGTTTTGAATGTCCTCCACTTGTAGACTATTTTCTGGACAGTGGAATGGCTGATTTCAAATTTTTTTTGAAAGCTTTTTAAATCCCTTACCAGACTCATAAGCTGCTACACTCTTCTTTCTGAAGGCCTGAGACAGCTCTTTCGATCTCACCATGGTGTTCACTCTCACTTCAACAGTCCAGAGCACACCAGACTAAATGTCTGAGGTTTAAATAGGACAAGCGTCCTTCAAAATGCTGAGTAACGATGTTCTAATCATGTGTACCTGATGTGATACACCTGTGTGTGATTTTAGCCATTTTAAGTGGGAAAAAATGTTGGGGTGTCCTAATTTATTCCTCACCAGAAATAGCATGTTTTTAGAATCACATTTTACAAAAAAATTTGAAAAGTCTTTTCTTCAGTTTTAATTGTTTAGTTATATTGCTTGAATTTCCCAGTATTGTTAAAATTTATATTAAATATCCATATGTCCAAATATGTAAAAAAAAACAAAAAAAACCCACCACAGACTTTCATAGGGTGTCCTAATTTTTTCACATGACTGTAGCTCTGTCACCAAAAACATTTTGTCGAAACTCGCCTTTTTACAGGGAGTGGGGCTTAAGTGAAATTTCCTAAAGCAAAAAAACACATACATGAGACATTCGAGTGATTTCGCTTTTGGTATGTCTTGTAAGTCATAGAAAGCATGTGACAGACATGTAAACAGAAAAAAATGGATTTTTGGTCAAGTGCCACTTCAACCTTTGTGGATCCAGGATGTAATTGGGTGTTTTTGACTACTTTTGATTTTACCTTAATATTGCATATTTAAAACTGTTTACCTTGCCTAGTAGCTGTGGTATCTATGCCCTCGAAACTAGGAAGTGGTCTCACTGATATTTCCCTCTGAAACTACTCTATTTCAGATACAAAGTTTATGGTCTTAAACTCTCCCACACTGTTATTTGAAACATGGGGTAGCTTCTTTATGATTCCAACTAGCATATTTTGCAAAAAAATGAAAATCACACATTTAAAAAAAAAAAAAAAAACCTAGGTTTTTTTAGGACTTGTTGCTGGTTTACTCGTGGTGGGACACCCACCCACCCACCCACACCTACCCACCCACACCTACCCACATATATACAGTGGGGCAAAAAAGTATTTAGTCAGCCACCAATTGTGCAAGTTCTCCCACTTAAAAGATGAGAGAGGTCTCCAATTTTCATCATAGGTATACTTCAACTATGAGAGACAAAATGAGAAAAAAAAAAAACAGAAAATCACATTGTCTGATGTTTAAAGAATTTATTTGCAAATTATGGTGGAAAATAAGTATTTGGTCACCTACAAACAAGCAAGATTTCTGGCTGTCACAGACCTGTAGCTTCTTCTTTAAGAGGCTCCTCTGTCCTCCACTCGTTACCTGTATTAATGGCACCTGTTTGAACTCATTATCAGTATAAAAGACACCTGTCCACAACCTCAAACAGTCAGACTCCAAACTCCACTATGGCCAAGACCAAAGAGCTGTCAAAGGACACCAGAAACCAAATTTTAGACCTGCACCAGGCTGGGAAGACTGAATCTGCAATAGGTAAGCAGCGTGGTGTGAAGAAATCAACTGTGGAAGCAATTATTAGAAAATGGAAGACATACAAGACCACTGATAATCTCCCTCGATCTGGGGATCCACACAAGATCTCACCCCGTGAGGTCAAAATGATCACGAGAACGGTGAGCAAAAATTCCAGAACCACACGGGGGGACCTAGTGAATTACCTGCAGAGAGCTGGGACCAAAGTAACAAAGGCTACCATCAGTAACACATTACGCCGCCAGGGACTCAAATCCTGCAGTGCCAAACGTGTCCCCCTGCTTAAGCCAGTACATGTCCAGGCCCATCTGAAGTTTGCTAGAGAGCATTTGGATGATCCAGAAGAGGATTGGGAGAATGTCATATGGTCAGATGAAACCAAAATAGAACTTTTTGGTAAAAACTCAACTTGTCGTGTTTGGAGGAGAAAGAACACCATACCTACTGTGAAGCATGGGGGTGGAAACATCATGCTTTGGGGCTGTTTTTCTGCAAAGGGACCAGGACGACTGATCCGTGTAAAGGAAAGAATGAATGGGGCCATGTATCGTGAGATTTTGAGTGAAAACCTCCTTCCATCAGCAAGGGCATTGAAGATGAAACGTGGCTGGGTCTTTGATCCCAAACACACCGCCCGGGCAATGGAGGAGTGGCTTCATAAGAAGCATTTCAAGGTCCTGGAGTGGCCTAGCCAGTCTCCAGATCTCAACCCCATAGAAAATCTTTGGAGGGAGTTGAAAGTCCGTATTGCCCAGCGACAGCCCCAAAACATCACTGCTCTAGAGGAGATCTGCATGGAAGAATGGGCCAAAATACCAGCAACAGTGTGTGAAAACCTTGTGAAGACTTACAGAAAACGTTTGACCTCTGTCATTGCCAACAAAGGGTATATAACAAAGTATTGAGATAAACTTTTGTTATTGACCAAATACTTATTTTCCACCATAATTTGCAAATAAATTCTTTAAAAATCCTTCAATGTGATTTTCTGGATTTTTTTTTTCTCATTTTGTCTCTCATAGTTGAGGTATACCTATGATGAAAATTGGAGACCTCTCTCATCTTTTAAGTGTGAGAACTTGCACAATTGGTGGCTGACTAAATACTTTCTTGCCCCACTGTATATCCTGGCAGATAAGCACATCTGTTGCAAGGTCTGTGGTGGACTTTTGCCAGTCAGTGCATTGTGACATGCATTACACAAAGAGCAGAGATAAACAAACCTATCATCTGGTCAGTCACTGCAACAGATACTGGAGTCAGTTTGTCTTGGCCTGTCCTTGTCACTGATAATACCTCTATCTGCCAAGAATGTGCTGCTAGTCCAGCAAAAGCTAGCGGTACTCAAATACTTTGCAAGCAGTTTCATGAAATGGTCAGTCAGAAAGCAACTCATACCAGCTCGGACGTCGCCCAGGTTAACAAGGTCAGGAGTTCCTGGCAGCGGAAGGCAAAGGACAGAGCTGTGTGGAGGAATCTGATCAGACCTAAATGAAACAGTCATTGTTGCCCCTGACAGACTGCTATGATGATGATGATGATGTCCTTGCCTTGTTTGGTGTCATTTGTTTCAACACAATCTCACGTGTGTGAATTGAGTTATTTTTTTGATTTTTGCGAGCTGTATTAACACACTGTACCTAAAATCACACAAAAAACATAAAGTTCAAGGATGAAAAAGCTTGAATTCTTACTGTGAAACCTACACACATGGCTAACAAACCATGTTTATAACTCAGGATGCAAATATAAATTGTAAATTCCAAAAACTTATGTAAAAATTTAGCAAAGTTATATACAACTATTTACATGAAAATGCAGGCAGTGCTCAGGTGTTTTTTGTGCCAACTATTTACAAAACAATCACGTGTCACAAAAAGATGACAAATTATTTGTGCCCTCAAAAAATCAGTTCCTGTCCACAACAACACCGAGGGACACATCACCGTGTGTGCACAACACTTTCAGCTGATCTGACCACTTTTTTCTGTTTTGTAAAATGACAAAAAATGACATGTTCATTCATTCATTCATTCCATTTATGAATGAATGAATGATTGAATACAGTGGTGTGAAAAAGTGTTTGCCCCCTTCCTGATTTCTCATTTTTTTGTATGGTTGTCACACTTAAATGTTTCAGATCATTAAACAGATTTAAAATATTACACAAAGATAATGGAAGTAAACACAAGATTCAGTTTTTAAATGAAGGTGTTTATTATTAAGGGGGAAAAAATCCAAACCCACATGGCCCTCCCTGTGTGAAAAAGTGATTGCCTCCTAAACCTAATAACTGGTTGGGCCACCCTTAGTAGCAACAACTGTAATCAAGCGTTTGCGATAACTGGCAATGAGTCTTTTACAGTGCTGTGGAGAAATTTTGGCCCACTCATCTTTGCAGAATTGTTGTAATTCAGCCACATTGGAGGGTTTTCGAGCATGAACTGCCTTTTTAAGGTCATGCCACAGTGTCTCAATCGAATTCAGGTCAGGACTTTGACTAGGCCTCTCCAAAGTCTTCATTTTGTTTGGATCATTAGCCACGATTACATGTGCAAAATTTCTTCACTCTGATTACAGTTCTGATCAGAACTTTACTGTTTACATGGATCCTGAAAAAGTTGATCCGATTAGGACGTGCGTTTCCATGTGTCACACGTTTGAACGGACTAAATCATTCTAACATGCACACAATTATCCGACATTCCAGAAATGGTAGAAGAAGAAGCAACTTCCGATGTAAACAAACCCCGCTTTGTGTCTTTCTCTTTTTGAAATGGACCTGAATTGTGTTATTGAGACTGTACTTTTGCTTCTGCTGGTCTCCGTAATGAAGCTACAAGTACATACTTCTGCATATGACGAACAGAGGGAGACAGCAGGACGATAAAGACCAGATTTGTTTTACTCTTGCCATGTCTTCCGCTAGTTGCTATTAAGGCGGAAATACGTCACGTCGATGTGTAGCTGACATTCAGACATACACAGTAAACATATTTTCTACCACAACTTCTGAATAAGTGTTTATATGCGCACCAATCGGATTAACAATCGGCATAACCCACCCATCTCAATTGGAAGGAAATTTTGATCCGAATGAGTATGATCGGGTCAGAATGTTCAGATTGGCATGTTTACATGAAGCATTTTTATTCCGATCAGGCTTTTAATCTGGTTACTTGTGTCCATGTAAACATGGCTGTTGTCCTGCTGCAGAACCCAAGTGTGCTTCAGCATGAGGTCACGAACAGATGGCTGGGCATTCTCCTTCAGAATTTTTTGGTAGAGAGCAGAATTCATGGTTCCATTTAGCACAGCATGTCTTCCAGGTCCTGAAGCAGCAAAACAGCCCCAGACCATCACACTACCACCACCATATTTTACTGTTTGTATGATGTTCCTTTTCTGAAATGCTGTTACTTTTATGCCAGATGCAATGGGACACACACCTTCCAAAAAGCTCAACTTTTGTCTCGTCAGTCCACAGAGTATTTTTCCAAAAGTCTTGGGGATCATCAAGATGTTTTCTGGCAAAACTGAGACGAGCCTTTATGTTCTTTTTGCTCAGCAGTGGTTTTCATCTTGGAACTCTGCCATGCAGGCCATTTTAGTCCATTCTCTTTTCTTATGGTGGAGTCATGAACACTGACCTTAACTGAGGCAAGTGAGGCCTGCAGTTCTTTGGATGTTGTTGTGGGGTCTTTTGTGACCTCTTGGATGAGTTGTCGCTGCACTCTTGGGGTAATTTTGGTCAGCCGGCCACTCCTGGGAAGGTTCTCCACTGTTCCATGTTTTCGCCATTTGTGGATAATGGCTCTCACTGTGGTTCGCTGGAGTCCCAAAGCTTTAGAAATGGCTTTATAACATTTTCTAGACTGATAGATGTCCGTTACTTTGTTTCTCATTTGTTCCTGAATTTCTCTGGATCACAGCATGATGTGTAGCTTTTGAGGATCTTTTGGTCAACTTCACTTTGTCAGGCAGGTCCTATTTAAGTGATTTCTTGATTGAGAACAGGTGTGGCTGTAATCAGGCCTGGGTGTGGCTAGAGAAATTGAACTCAGCTTTCCAAAGATGTGATAAACCACAGTTAATTTATGTTTTGACAGGGGGGCAATCACTTTTTCACACAGGGCCATGTAGGTTTGATTTTTTTTTTACCCTTGATAATAAACACCTTCATTTAAAAACTGCATTTTGTGTTTACTTGTGTGTTTTTTTTGTCTAATATTTAAATTTGTTTGATGATCTGAAATATTTAAGTGTGACAAACATACAAAAAAATGAGAAATCAGGAAGGGGCAGACACTTTTTCACACCACTGTGTGTGTGTGTGTCTATATATATATATATATATATATATATATACGTATATATATATATATATATATATATACTGTATATATATATATATATATATATAGAGAGAGAGAGAGAGAGAGAGAGAGAGAGATTTTAAATGTCCTGGAAGTGCAGCATGGCACACGTCATTACCCCACATGACGATACATCATTATCAGCTGATCTGACCATTTTTTTCCATTTTGTAAAATGATAAATATATGGAAAGAAACACGATGCCTTCCCATCCCACCTTTACACAGAGGTAAATATTTTTTGTACTATAAAATTAAAACCATTTCTCCATGTATACATGGGCTGTCAACATAAAACAAACATTGTGTTTTGAATCCGCACTTTCATTTCATTTCATTTTCCATTTTTACCATTTTTTGCTACTCCAAACATGCACCAAACATGACAAAAATATTCGGAAAAGCATGATGGTAACACGCTTGACACCATCTGAACCAAATAAGTTTACATTGGTCTCATCAGACCACAGGATATGGTTCCAGTAATCCATATCCTTCGTCTGCTTGTCTTCAGCAAACTGTTTGCAGGCTTTCTTGTGCATCATCTTTAAAAGGGGCTTCCTTCTGGGACAACAGCCATGCAGACCAATTTGATGCAGTGCGCGGCATATGGTCTGAGCACTGACAGGCTGACTCCCCCACCCCTTCAACCTCTGCAGCAATGCTGGCAGCATTCATACGTCTATTTTCAAAAGACAACCTCTAGATATGACGCTGAGCACGTGCACTCAACTTTATTGGTAGACCATGGCGAGGCCTGTTCTGAGTGGAACCTGTCCTGTTAAACCACTGTATGTTCTTGGCCACCATGCTGCAGCTCAGTTTCAGGGTGTTGGCAATCTTCTTATAGCCTAGGCCATCTTTATGTAGAGCAACAATTCTCTTTTTCAGATCCTCAGAGAGTTCTTTGCCATGAGGTGCCATGTTGAACTTCCAGTGACCAGTATAAGAGAGTGTGAGAGCGATAACATCAAATTTAACACACCTGCTCCCCATTCATACCTGAGACCTCGTAACACTAATGAGTCACATGACACCAGTGAGGGAAAATGGCTAATTGGGCACAATTTGGACATTTTCACTTAGGGGTGTACTCACTTTTGTTTCCAGCGGTTTAGACATTAATGGCTGTGTGTTGAGTTATTTTGAGGGGACAGCAAATTTACACTGTTATACAAGCTGTACACTGACTACTTTACATTGTATCAAAGTGTCATATCTTCAGTGCTGTCCCATGAAAAGATATAATAAAATATTTACAAAAATGTGAGGGGTGTACTCACCTTTGTGAGATACTGTACATATGAATAGTAAAACCAAATAAAGTGATAATTTTGCAGTGGTCTCTGTCTGATTTTTCTCCAGCACTCTTAAGTATTTCATATCCAAAAATGAACTAAAAAGGTTTTTTTTTTCCATTTTTTTCTTCACAGATCTTAATTTCTTCTCCTTCTTCCAAGGCGACAATCAGGTATGTTCAACTCCCAGAATCATTCTCCAAAGATTTCAGAGAAATTCTCTTTTTTAAGAGCTAGGGTTTACAGTGGGGAAAATGTATTGAATACGTCAACATTTTTCTCATTAAACATATTTCTGATGGAGCCATTGACCTTAGATTTTCACCAGATATCAGCAACAACCCAAGTAATCCATACATACAAAGAAATCAAGGCAACTCTGTTAATAAGTGGAATGACACAAGGAATAAGTTTTGAACACGTGAAGAAAAAGAAGTGCAAAAAGGCATAGAAAGCTAAGAAACCAGCTGAAATCCATCAGAATTTAGGAAGCCATTCCATCCCCCATCAGTGCAAATGAATATCAGCTGGTTCAGTCCTGACTGATAGCCTTTAAAAAGGTCTGTGAATATCACATTGTTCCACCACAAAGAACTCATGATGGGTAGAAGAAAAAAGCTCTCTCTAGACCTTCACAACCTTATTGTTGCAAAATATGATGATGATAGTGGTTACAGGTGCATTTCTAAACTGCTGAATGTTCCAGTGAGCACTGTTGGAGCCATCATTTGGAAGTGGAAAGAACATTGTTTTACCATAAACCAGCCATGACCAGGAGCTTCTCACATGATTTCTGACAGAGAAGTCAAAAGAATTATCCAAGAGCCAAAGACCACTCGTGGAGAGCTCCAGAAAGACATGGAGTTAGCAGGTACTGCTGTTTCAAAGAAAACAATAAGTAATGCACTCAACTGACATGGGGTCTATGCTTGCTCACTTTACAAGATTCCATTGCTGAAGAAAAAGCACGTTGAATCTTGTTTAAAGTTTGCTCCACAATATTTGGGTGAGCCAGTAAAATACTGGGAGAATATAGTCTGGTCAGATGAGACGAAAATTTTTCTTTTTGGATGCCACAACACACAACATGTTTGGAGGAGAAATGGCACTGCACATCCCATCATGTTTTTCAGCACATTGTACAGGCAGACTTCATATAATTGAAGGAAAGGTGAATGGACAAATGTACAGCGACATCTTTGATAAGAATCTGCTGCCATCTGCCAAGCTGCTGAAGATGAAAACGAGGGTGGACATTTCAGCAAGACAATGATCCCAAACACACAGCCAAGGAAACTCTCAACTGGCTCCAGAGAAGGAAAATAAAGCTGCTAGAATAGCCCAGTCAGTCACCTGACCTGAATCCAATTGAAAATCTGTGGAACAAACTGAAATCAGAGTTCATAGAAGACACCCACGGAACCTTTAAGATTTGAAGACAGTTTGTGTGGAAGAATGGGCTAAAATCACTCGTGAGCAATGCCTGCTCCTAGTTTCGCCGTACAGGAGGCATCTGGAAGCTGTTAGTACCAACAAAGGCTTTTCTGCTAAATATTAAATTAATTTCACCAAGTGTGTTCAGTACTTATTCCCTGTGTCATTCCACTTTTTTTTTACATTCACTTTTTATTGATTTTCTTCATGTTTATACAGACATAGGAGAAATATATATATATATATATATATATATAAAATTTAAATAAAATAAGCAAGACATAAACAAAAAAAATAAAAAACAACACATTCTGTAACTTGAACCCAGGGGTCTTCAAAATACCATACTTTTACTGTGCAAAATCTACCCTCAATGGTGACACGAAGTCAATCCAGTTTTTCCAAAAATTCACAAATTTATCAAATTCTAATTTAGCAGAGAAAGCCAACCTCTCCATCACATAAATGGAATGCATCACTTCAATCCAATCCTCCCTCTTAGGTACATCTGCACTCAGCCATTTTCTGGTGATAGCTTTTTTTCCCTCAGCTAACATTACTCTGAATATATATTTGTCCCTTGAGCTTGTTAATTTCTGGATCCATTTTCCTAAGTACATTGCCTCAACTGTGAAGGTTGTTTTCCACTGCAGCTCACAAGTCTCTTCCCATTCCTCCTCTGTTATTATTCCTCCAGCCTCTTTCTCCCACTTATCTTTTATATACCCTGTATTATCACCTTTTAAGTTTTCCACTTCTTGGTATAATTTTGAGATTAATTTTTTTACCCAGATCTGATTTGTATGCCAAAATAAACAATTTAATAACGCCTGATTCAAGTTTGTCTAAGTTGATCTTTTTAATTATTTGTTGCATATAATGTCTAATTTGTAGATATCTGTAAAAAAAATCTCCATCATTTAAGTCATATTGTTTCTTTAGATCCTGAAAATTTTTGATTACACTGTTCTTCAAAACTCCCAAAATATTGTTGGACCCCCATCCCACCTACTGAATCTCTTACCCATTTTGTTCGGTATAAAATCTGAATCGTGCAATCCATCGCTGCATCCTGCTCTGCTCTGTCAGGCTACTCTTTGTTATAGTCCCAAACCATATGTTTAGAGATACATCCAACCATGGATTTAGATCATCTTTAAGGTGTTTCCTCAGCTTATTATCATTTATTATATCCTGTACTGGGACAGTGGTTGCTGTGCGGCACTCAATATCTTTCCATCTTGCCTTATATGAGGGATTACATAAATTCCACAAAGTTTTTAACTGTGCTGCATGAAAATAACTCTTGAGACAAGGTAGGGTTAATCCCCCGTTAACTCTGGGCAATTGTAGGGTTCTGAATCAAATCCGTGTTTTTTTCCCCTGCCATATGTATCTTGAAATTAATCTGTCTCGTTCTATGAAACCTCTGTTTACTTCTACTGGTAGAGTTTGGAACAAATACAGTAATCTTGGAAGAACATACAAACTTGTGAATGGAATCAAATTCCATCTTGTCATATCACCTTTTATTTTTGAAATTAGTGGATCATAATTTATAGATTTCAACTGTGATAGGTCTTGAGGCAAATTTACTCCCAAATATTTCATAGATTTTGAATCCCAATTAAATTCGAGACTTTCTCTAATGAGTCGGTCTGGTGCATAATTGAAGGTAAGCACCTGTGTTTTTCCCACATTTAATTTATAGCCTGACAATAGACCAAAGTCTTCAAGTGTTGTCATGAGCACTGGAAGAGACATCTTGGGTTGCCTTAAGTATATTATAACATCGTCCGCAAACAAAGCTATCTTCAGCTCATCGCCTTCCACATCTACACCTTTAATATTTGCTGTTTGTTTCATCCATTGGCTCAGGGGTTCCAAATATATAGCAAAGAGGAGTGGGCTGATTGAGCAGCCTTGACAACATCCTCGTTCCAGTGTGAAGGAATCTGAAAGATTCCCATTAATTTTTATCCTAGCTGTGGGTTTATTATATAGAGATTGTATGGTTTTGACAGATATTTCATGGAAGCCAAATTGCTCCATCACCTTGTATAGGAAATCCCATTGGGCAGAATCGAAAGCTTTTACTGTGTCCAATCCCAGTACTACAGCTTCTAATCGTTTATTTACGACATTTTGAATTACATAAATTTGCATGTTCTCCCCGTGTCTGCGTGGGTTTACTCTGGGATTTCCCCGGTTTCCTCCCACATGCCAAAAACATGCAGGTTAGGTTAATTGGCATCAACTGGGGATTCTAAATTGTCCTTAGGTATGACTGTGAGAGTGAATGGTTGTCTGTCTCTCTGTGTTGGCCCTGCGATGGACTGGCGATCTGTCCAGGGGTACCCTGCCTCTCGCCCAAAGATGCTGGGATAGGCTCCAGCACCCCCCCCCCCCCCCACCGCAACCCAAAAAGGATTACACGGAAGAAGATGGATGGATGAATTACATGAAGTGTGCACCTAATATTGTCCTGTGTCTGTCTCCGTTTTGTAAATCCCGTCTGGTCCCGATGAATTATATCCGGCAGAATTGTTTCTAATCTTCTGGCTAAGACAGCAGTGAATAGTCTATAGTTTTGATTCAAGACGCTAACTGGTCTGTAACTTGAACAATCCAATTTATCCTTCCCTTTTTTTGGAATAACTGAAATAAACGCTTCCCTCCAAGAGCTTGGAATTTCTCCTTTCTTTAACACCGAATTAAATGTATTTTTTAGCAGGGGGATCAATGGCTCGCTTAGTAATTTATAAAATTCAGAGGTGTAACCATCTGTGCACTGAGCCTTATTTGTCCTCAGCTTAGAGATTGCAGAACTTCTTCTGCCGTGATTTCCTGTATCAGAGTCAAGTTTTGGTCCTCTGTTACTCTTGGTAAGTTTAAGGATTTTAAACTAAGGGTATCTGATTCTCATTTATTTTTGGTTGTGAATATAGGTTTTTGTAGAATGTTTGGAAGCATTTATGTATCTCTTCTGTCCTATATTTTGTCAGATTAGTATGTGGGTCCCTAGTTGTTCCACTTTAATAAATATAACTTGTTTTATGAACGCAGTTGCCTTGATTTCTTTGCATGTATGGATTACTTGGGTTATTACTGAGATCTGGTGAAAATCTCAGGTCAGTGGCTCCATCAGAAATATGTCTAATGTGAAAACTGTTGACGTGTTCAATACTTGTTTTCCCTGCTGTATATAGGAAGATAATTCATGTGTCCGTGTTACCAGGACAGTCATAAATCCAGTGGTGTGAAAAAGTGTTTGCCCCCTTCCTGATTTCTCTTATTTTTCTCTGTTCGTCACGCTTAAATGTTTCAGATCATCAAACTAATTTAAATATTAGACAAAGATAACACAAATAAACACAAAATACAGTTTTTAAATGAAGGTGTTTATTATTAAGGGTAAAAAAAAAAAAGTCCAAATGTACATGGTCCTGTGTGAAAAAATGACCCCCCCCCCCCCGTTTAAAACATAAATTAACTTATCACATCTTTGGAAACCTGAGTTCAATTTTTCTAGCCACACCCAGGCCTGATTACAGCCACACCTGTTCTCAATCAAGAAATCACTTAAACAGGACCTGCCTGGCAAAGTGAAGTAGACCAAAAGATCCTCAAAAGCTAGATATCATGCTGCGATCCAGAGAAATTCAGGAACAAATGAGAAACAAAGTAATTGAGATCTGTCAGTCTGGAAAAGGTTATAAAGCCATTTCTAAAGCTTTGGGACTCCAGTGAACCACAGTGAGAGCCATTATCCACAAATGGCCAAAACATGGAACAGTGGTGAACCTTCCCAGAAGTGGCCGGCCAACCAAAGTTATCCCAAGAGCGTAGCGACGACTCATCCAAGAGGTCATAAAAGATCCCACAACAACATCCAAAGAACTGCAGGCGTCCTTTGCCTCAGTTAAAGTCAGTGTTCATGATTCCACCATAAGAAAGAGACTGGGCAAAAATGGCCTGTATGGAAGAGTTCCAAGACGAAAACCACTGTTGAGCAAAAAGAACATGAAGGCTCGTCTCAGTTTTGCCAAAAAACATCTTGGATGATCCCCAAGACCAATATTTAAATTTGTTTGATGATCTGAAACATTTAAGTGTGACAATTATACAAAAAAATGAGAAATCAGGACGGGGGCAAACACTTTTCCACACCACTGTATAGTGCTATAGATTATGTACTTGTTGTAATTTTGTGTTACTTTGGTAAAAGTAATTCCAGTTTATCAGACTTCAGAGTTACAGAATATACACTACTCACAAAAAGTTAGGGATATTTGGCTTTCGGGTGAAATTTTAGGATACACCTAAAATGCACTATAACCTTTACAGGTAGGGATGCAAGTTATCGATTAATTCATTAATTGATAATTGATTCACCTTATGGATCAATTTACGATTAATTGATAAGCTGCATTTTTCCTGAGAATCTGAATTTCCCTCAGTACAGTACAGTCTAAGTTGAACATATAAAAAGTTGGTGTTTTTTATTCTACTGAATAAAACATAAACATTATATTCTTCAATGATTTCTTGTACCATTTGCATTTTTTTTTTACTACAGACAATGGCATTTTTTGTAGTTTGCACTGTATAGTGTGCACTATGTGCCGGTACATCTCAATAAATTGCAAATGTCATGATTTTTTATTTATTCTAAAAACTACTACCAATATCATTAAATTTATCTTTTTTAGTTACATAAAAAAAAATTTCACGTTATAATTTACTGAAATGCACTGTTAGACTGTTTTAACAGGAAAATAAATTGGGAACTGCTTCATCTGTTGCATGTTAAATATTATCACAGTACCCCGGCAATCCAGGCAAACCCAGTACGTTCTGGGCTCCCTTTATTGTCCGTTACCTCAATGGTGGCTTGAGTCCAGTATGCTTTCCCGTCTAGCGGGGATAGGTTTTTGCACTTGTGTAGTCTGCTGCAGGCTGTTTCTCTGCCCTGTTGATTTGAAGTAGGTGGGTGGACATTGGAACATGCCATTGGAACTTGTTGTGGCTCTCCAATGTAACCTAGAAGGGCAAGTTTTTTCGCTCTGCACAGCGCATGTGCACAGAACTACCAGAGGACTGACCCCCCCCCCCCACACACACACACACACTGTAGCTTTCACTACTGACAGTAGCTGTGTGGCCTAGGGTCAGTGAAACGTAGATGGGCACTGCCCCATACACCACATGGTGTCCCACATGCTGTGAAAGGGATTAACTTAATTTAACAGCGCATGCGCTTTGGGCGCTTAGCGTCTTCTTCTTCTTTTTCGATTGAAATGCGGCAGTGGGTGACCGCGTGAGCCCTTGCCTGAATGGCAAAGCCGCTACATTTCATAGATTAAGCTCCCATTGAAAAGGACTGCTGAGTTATCAATTAATTGACAACTAATTTAATTTAGTCAACTAAATTCTTTTCAACAATTAATCAAAAGTCAGTTGATCATTAACATCCCAATTTACAGATGAACTTAATTTCACCTTCTCTAACCTTTTGAATGTACATGTCCAACTGTTTGATATTTCAGTAATTTTTGCCTAATTTGCTGTTCTCTAACAAGGTGTTTAATGGCAAAATTCACAACGTGTTTGATCCATGAATCGACCAATAAATTTTCTGGTTCAATTAGAATTGGTATTTAAACAGTCCTCTTAATCATGTTGTTCACATTTTGACATCATGAGACCAAGACGACACCTAACAATTGGTCAACAGCACCTCACCATTGCGAGGCTTCAAACAGGATGTTCTCGGAGGGAAGTGGCCACTGAGCTTAGAGTGTCAAGAGTGTCATCAGCAGGTTGCAACAGAGATACAGAGAGACTGGAAGAGCCACGGCAAGGCATAGAAGTGGACGTCCTTTGGCCACATCCCACACTGATGACCCCTTCATTGTGAACAGTGCCCTGCGGAACCGGATGATGAATGCCACTCAACTCCAGGCACATTTAAGGGAGGTGAGAGGCACCCAAGTGTCACATCAGGCCATTCAAAACTGTTAACATCAGAGTGGTCTGCGTGCTAGACGACCTGCAAGGGTACCTGACCACACCCCCAGGCACAGGCATCATTATCTTGCATGGGCCAGGGAGCATTTACACTGGACAAGAGACCAGTGTGCCTCAGTGCTGTTCTCTCATGAAAATTGATTCACGTTGAGCAGAAATGATGGCGGCCAACGATGTTGGAGACGTCAAGAAGACCGCTATGCATCACCCACTGTTGTCACCAGATGAGCGTTTTGGTAGTGGTGGTGGTGTTAGAGTCTGGGCAGGTGTGTCTAGTCAATACAGAACTGCCCTACCCCTTGTGAATGGCATCATTAATCCAGTCATTGTGCCCCTGCATGAACAACCTAGGCCTAATTTCATCTTCATGGACAACAATGCTTCAGCTCATCAAGAGCACATCATTAGGGAACGGCTGCTGGAGGCTGGGGTACCTCAAATGGAGTGGTCTGCACTTTCTCCAGGCCTGAATCCCTTAGAAAACCTATGGGATCAGCTGAGTCACTGTGTAGAGGCTCGTAACTCTGCACCCCACAACCTCAATGACCTGAGGGCTGCCCTTCAAGAAGAGTGGATTGCCATGCCTCAGCAGACAATAAGTCGACTTGTGAACAGCATGAGACGTCGTCGTCAAGCTGTAATTGATGCTCAAGGGCACATGACAAGTTATTGAGACACTGACATTTTTTTGTTGTGGTGTATCCACCACTGTTGTTGGCTTTTGTTTCAATAAATTATTTGAGATGAGGAAATCGTCATTGCATGCTTCTACTTGAATGCCCTGCTTTCATGATATTATATCACTGTAGCGTGAATTTTTTACATTTTCCATAAATTTCACCTGGAAGCCAAATATCCCTAACTTTTTGTGAGTAGTGTAAATATCAGCAGTGCCTTCCACAAGTATTGGTATACTTTTTAAAGATGAATCAAAATGTTTAAGAAAACTCCTGTCATCTCCTGTTTCAAAAATAAGAAAAATCCAACAAGAGGACCAAAACTTGTTGAAAGTGCTGGGATAATCTCAGTTTTTTTTTGTGATAGTCTCAACTGATCTCCTGCAAATCCTTAGAATAGTTTTTGAGGCAACCCTTGATTTTTCTGTTTTAGAATCTTACTTTGTTTTGAATATATCCACTAAACGTTACTGCAGTGTCATTGTTTCACTTGATCCTGCTGTACAGTATGTTTGGCTAAAAAGGGACAGCATGGTGATACAGTGGTTAGCACCATTGCTGCACAGCTCGAAAGTTTCAGGTTCAAATCTTCAGACTGGCAGGGGTGGGAACTAGGGCTGTGTGATATCTTATATCATGATAACGATATATATATATTTTGCAATATACATTTTCTGTAAATTCTACAGTTTAGATATAATCACATAAGGACCATCTCTTTTTTACACACAGCTTTTTCCCTCATAATTTTGAAGTGTTGCTAGAAAACTTTTAATGTGCATTTGAGACTTGATTCTCATAAATTTAAGGTTTTTCTTCTAAATCATATCATATGAATAAAAAGTAAACATTGATAAGTTAAATATTTCCTGAGCCAGGGGAGGGTAGCAATAACTTGGGGGAAAAATGTCAGTCTGAAAATGAGAAAATTACCTATCACTCCCATCTACTGATTTAAATTAGCTGTTAGTTTAAATCAGTGAAAATTTAGGTGTGGAGCTACAGCCTGAGGATGCCATTCTGGCCTGATTGAACCTGTTTGCTTCTTTGTAAAAACATTTCAAGTCCTTGTCACACCTTGACGATTTAGGCAGCGTATGCCAATGTTTAAAAAAAATTGGTGAATACGCTGGTGTACGTCTAATAAATTAGGGGTATTTTGTATAAGTTGAGAGCACACTGAAGCACGCTGGTATATGTCGTAGTACAGTGAGGTTGTCTAAAAGTTTTGAACATGCTGAAAATTTTTCAGCGTATCCAGTGTATGGCTGAAACGTCCTGCATATGCGGGGCATAGGTTATATGTAAGTTATGCGATCGTTCACACACATTACTTCTAAGTTACTCATAAGTCGAAATACGTCGAGATCATGTCTAGCATAGCCAAAACTTATTTCTAGTTTATGGGTAGCGATCTTTGAACCTATGTGTAACTTACTGAATGGGTTTATAACTTAGAGCTACCATATAATGGCATATGAGTCCCTCCAGGATTTCGCGGGATGTTTTTATGATTGTTGCGGCCCAAAAAGCCTGAATTCACGGGAGCTTTTTTTTAAAAGTTGCGATGTTTGGAGAGGTTTTTTTGCACTTAAAGTTGTGGGAAGAATTACAAATTTTAAAGCAGATGGTTTTGCCAGCTTACTACAGTGATATTCTATATAACAATACAAGAAAAGCACAGGATTGTCAAACATTTCCTATTACAGTGATTTGTAAATTAAGCAGAAACTTCTGCTGTACAGAAAAACTCTTCTGGGCAACAGCCAGTCCCTCCAGGATTTTGCGATGTTGTGATCGCACCAATTCACGCGAAATCACCAAGCACAACTATTGCATGACCTTGCAACTTTGTCCAATCACCGCAACTTTTCTGCAATTTTGTCCAATCCTCGTCAACTTCCGCCAATTTCACCAATCAAATTTGTCTAACTGGCGCTGAAACGGTCAGTCTAATCAATCAAATGCATCGTTGCACCGTGTTCACTTCCGTGTTTACAGTGAGTGGTGAATTTATAGTTTACAGTGAGTAATGGAACACATCTGCAAACAGAGTGTGTGATTTAAAAAAAACACTCACCCGCGAGGTTTTCAACACTGTCCCTTCCTCCGTCTCCCCCAGCCTGTCTGTGGACACCTCGCCACATCTCCGTCCTGACCGCGTGTGCGAAGCGCTGGGTTTGTGTTGAAAAACATGTACCTGCCCAAAAGCACCCCGTCGCGGGAGCGCGCATGAGGAGAGTACACTATATTACAGCGAGTGTTTGAACATCTTTAGAGGTAAAATCATTGCTACATCTGGTCAATGAGCTTTAAAACTGAATCTCCATTGTGGATGGACAAACGCACCCACCCACCCATCCATCCCCCTCCGTCCCATTGTAAATGAAAGAGAGGTGTGTGTGTGTGTGTGTGTGTGTGTGTGTGTGTGTGTGTGTGTGTGTGTGTGTGTGTGTGTGTGTGTGAAGCCCGACATGCAGACAGGTAGGCATGGAAAGACAGAGAATATTCTGTATTTTTTAATTTTTTTTTTTAAACTCAGACTCCAATAGCCAGTACGGTGCAACAGAATAATTTATTTTTTCCTCTCCGCTCGGTACTGAGTGGTTGGGGACCGTAGGGAGTTTTCAAATAAAGGTGCTGCCAATAATTTCCAAATCTCTACTCTTGAACATGCATTCAATGCAATTTAGCTGTTGTAACGGATATTGTGTTAATATGTTTGTATTTGCTGTTGCACAAGAGTTTTTCTGTATAGCAGAAGTTTCTGCTTAATTTACAAATCACTATAATAGGAATTTTTTGACAATCCTGTGCTTTTCTTGTATTGTTATATAGAATATCACTGCAGTTAACTGGAAAAAAGCATCTGCTTTAAAATTTGGAATTCTTCCCACAACTTTTAGTGCAGAAAACAATCTAAAAACATCACAACTTTTCCCGCAACTTTTTAAAAAAGCTCCTGTGAATTCAGGCTTTTTGGCCTGCAACAATCATAAAAACATCCCGCAACATCCTGGAGGGAATGAATAGCAAATACAGACTTAAACACAATATCCATTACAGCAGCTAAATTGCATTGAATGCAGTAGAGATGTGGAAATTATTTGCAGCGCCTTCATTTGAAAACTCCGTACGGTCCCCAACCACTCGGTACTGAGCGGAAAGGAAAAAATAAATAATTTATTTTGTTAGACTGTATTGTCTCTTGGAGTCTGTGTTTTTCCGGAAAAAAATGCAGACAATATTCCTTTGCCTAACTCCTACCTGTCTTGTCTGTCTGCTGTGCGTCTTCACACACACACACCTCATCAGACACACATCTTTCATTTACGGGGGGAGCGGGGGGGGTGTTTGTCCGTGTTCAGATCAGAGATTCACAGCTTTAAAGCTCATTGACAAGATGTACTAATGATTTTACCTCTAAAGATGTATAAAGTGATCAAACACTGGCTGTAGTGTTAGACTTGCGTGTTTGTTGGTGATTTTATGGAGCCTCTTGTCACGTGCGCTCCTGCAACGGGGTGCTTTTGGGGCAGGCGGACATTTTTCAACACAAACCCAGCACTTTATACACGCGGTCGGGACGGAGACGTCCACCGGCAGGCTGGGGGACACGAGGAAGGGACGGTGTTGGAAACCTTGCGGGTGAGTGTTTGGGGTTTTTTTTAATCACACACTGTTTTTTGCTGAAGCATTCCATTAATACTTACTATAAACACAGAAGTGAACACGATGTAGCGATGCATTTGATTGGTTAGACTGTGTTTCAACGCCACTCAGCTGAAATTTGATTGGTAAAATTGGCGGAAGTTGATGAGGATTGGACAAAATTGCGGGAAAGTTGCGGTGATTGGATAAAGTTGCAAGGTCACGCAACAGTTGCGCTGATTGGCTGATTTTGCGTGAATTGACGCAATCGCAACATCGTTCCTGGAGCAATCCTGGAGGGACCAATCCTGGAGGGACTGGCATATTGGCAGTGTGGTTCACAGGAGGAACCCGTCAGTACTCCATGGTGAGCAGATGTCCATGTCAAACTGGTCTTGTTCTTCTATTCAGACAAAGTAAACACGTCTCATACCTTGACATGTTTCAACTGTGTGATGGTCTCTGTGTAGCCTGGGTGACACCTTTACTAATTAAAAGCTGACTTGGCGCCTTCCTTGTATCCCAACTTGTGGGTGTGTTCTGACCATTTTGTAATAGGTTTGTAGAAATAATTGACTAATAATATTGTTGAAGAGTCTGTCATGCTCTGTGGACATTTTCACAGATCTGTGAAAAAAATCTCTGTTCTGATTAGCTCAGGTGCTGCCTGCAGCGCGCGCGCGCGCGCACACACACACACACACACACACACAGAGCTAAACACACATACTTGTTCATGTAATGGGAAATGTCAGGGACGTGTCCGACCCAACTTAATCACTTTCAAGCTACAGGATATTATGAAGATCCAAATCGCTGTTTAGCCCTCCTTGCCTTTGACTGCAGTCTGTACCATCAGCTGATAGATATGCTAAAATGTCAGAACACCGGAGGCGGTGGATCCAGTCAGCTGATGAGATCACCTAAAGCACAGAGCTCAGCTGTTTTCCTTCAGCTGTTGGATGATTCTTTCCTACCCGTGCGGCGGCGGCCAGCCCTGTTGCTCTCCCTTGGCAGCGGCTCTCTGCTGTTTTTGTGTCCACACCAGCAAAGGCACACTCCGTGCATTATCTTGCTTTTTTTTTTTTTTTCATTTTATTGAAAATAAAGTTTTTTTATCAGCATCAGTTTGCGTGCCTTTATCATAACTGTTGAGCCAGGTTGTGACAACTGTCATCTGACGTTCGTGACGTTCGTGACGTGTCACATCAGCTGTGTGACCGACCTGACAGATTTGACAGCTCTGCCAGGTCGGTCACACCCCCTGCCGTGCAATGGTCTTTGGAGGGGACAATCATTTCGGTTGAACAGATGATCTCTCACACACCTAGGATTCATGGATCGTGAGACGACAGCAGTTTGGCATGACCACACTATGCAGAAGTTAGACTATCGTTACTTACAAGTTATGAATGTCAGCAACACGCTAAGCATTCGTTGGTATAAGTTATTTCTGTTTTCAAAACGTTCAGTATGCGTTACTAATACGTTATTTATACGGTGGGGTAAAAAAGTATTTAGTCAGCCACCAATTGTGCAAGTTCTCCCATTTAAAAGATGAGAAAGGTCTCCAATTTTCATCATAGGTATACCTCAACTATGAGAGACAAAATAAGAAAAAAAAATCCAGAAAATCACATTGAAGGATTTTTAATGAATTAATTGGTAAATTCCTCGGTAAAATAAGTATTTGGTCAATAACAAAAGTTCATCTCAATACTTTGTTATATACCCTTTGTTGGCAATGACAGAGGTCAAACATTTTCTGTAAGTCTTCACAAGGTTTTCACACACTGTTGCTGGTATTTTGGCCCATTCCTCCATGCAGATCTCCTCTAGAGCAGTGATGTTTTGGGGCTGTCGCTGGGCAACACAGACTTTCAACTCCCTCCAAAGATTTTCTATGGGGTTGAGATCTGGAGACTGGCTAGGCCACTCCAGGACCTTGAAATGCTTCTTACGAAACCACTCCTTCATTGCTCGGGGGGGGTGTTTGGGATCATTGTCATGCTGAAAGACCCAGCCACGTTTCATCTTCAGTGCCCTTGCTGGTGGAAGGAGGTTTTCACTCAAAATCTCACGATACATGGCCCCATTCATTCTTTCCTTTACACGGATCAGTCGTCCTGGTCCCTTTGCAGAAAAACAGCCTCAAAGTATGATGTTTCCACCCCCATGCTTCACAGTAGGTATGGTGTTCTTTCTCCTCCAAACACGACAAGTTGAGTTTTTACCAAAAGTTCTATTTTGGTTTCATCTGATCATATGACATTCTCCAAGTCCTCTTCTGGATCATCCAAATGCTCTCTAGCAAACTTCAGATGGGCCTGGACATGTACTGGCTTAAGCACGGAGACACGTCTGGCACTGCAAGATTTGAGTCCCTGGCGGCGTAGTGTGTTACTGATGGTAGCCTTTGTTACTTTGGTCCCAGCTCTCTGCAGGCCATTCACTAGGTCCCCCCGTGTGGTTCTGGGATTTTTGCTCACCGTTCTTGTGATCATTTTGACCCCACGGGGTGAGATCTTGCGTGGATCCCCAGATCGAGGGAGATTATCAGTGGTCTTGTATGTCTTCCATTTTCTAATAATTGCTCCCACAGTTGATTTCTTCACACCAAGCTGCTTACCTATTGCAGATTCAGTCTTCCCAGCCTGGTGCAGGTCTACAATTTTGTTTCTGGTGTCCTTTGACAGCTCTTTGGTCTTGGCCATAGTGGAGTTTGGCATCTGACTGGTTGAAGTTGTGGACAGGTGTCTTTTATACTGATAACGAGTTGAAACAGGTGCCATTAATACAGGTAACGAGTGGAGGACAGAGGAGCCTCTTAAAGAAGAAGTTACAGGTCTGTGAGAGCCAGAAATCTTGTTTGTTTGTAGGTGACCAAATACTTATTTTACTGAGGAATTTACCAATTAATTCATTAAAAATCCTTCAATGTGATTTTCTGGATTTTTTTTTCTCATTTTGTCTCTCATAATTGAGGTATACCTATGATGAAAATTGGAGACCTCTCTCATCTTTTAAGTGGGAGAACTTGCACAATTGGTGGCTGACTAAATACTTTTTTGCCCCACTGTACATCCAACTCGTTATGGATACGCGATGCATGTTTTGGGCGTATGCCAGCGTTTAAGAGGAATTTTGATACGTTGGCAAACACTGCCTATATCGTCAAGGTGTGACAGGGGCTTCAGATTGATCATGATTTGAAAATCAAAGGCACAAAAGGTAATGTAATAAAAACGTGATGACTTAAACTTTATTCATTATTGCTACTAGACTAATTAAAATTATTAGAAATCAAGTAGATTACATTAACAGCCAGCTTGCTCCTCCAACACATTTAATTTATTTATTATTTATTTTGTGTATCTGTGCCTTCATCACACACTTTTTCAGCTTTAACAAAAAAAAATTTCAGACAAAACTAAGAAATTCAGCAGTAATTTAAACCAAAGAAAAGATGGTCTGATAAACTGTTTCCTGTTAGCAACAACTTAGCATCGTTGTTTAGCATTTGTGGTGAGATGGTGTTAACGTTACTGACCTCCAATTAAAACAGGGTTAGAGGACTATCCTCTGATGCACCACAGTGGGAGACAGTCCCACATCCCTGGCAAACAGAAGTAGCTGTGCTAATCACCGGAATGTAGCCTGGCTACCCACCCACACAGCTGTTCCACTGCGCGTACTGCAGGGTTCCAAGGTTGTCATAGCCAGGAGCGGCACTGGGGTTAAGCTCCTAGTGCTCATAAAATGCTCCTTATGGCGTGCGTCTCGAAAAGCCTCTGACAACTAAGTCCAACTCCTAGCCTGCCCGTGTGGTTTAGTCTCTAAGCCCGGCGGAACTGCTTTTACTAATAGGAGAAGGGGCGAGGGCGGATCTCTGGCGCCTTAAAACCAGATGCTTCGGGTAGATGGTGGCTCGTCAACCTGGGAAGGTAACCCATCTAGGGGAAGGTAAACCCTGATTTCAAACCTCCGCTGCCTTGCGGCATACCCGGTCACGGGAAAGGCTTCGGGAGTCAACCCTGAGGAAAAATCCGGAGTCGGAGCCCCTAAGGCAGTTCTATGTTGTGCTCAACATCGTTCTGGCAGCTCCTGCAACGGCGCTGGTGCCAAACTGTAGCAGCTCTGCTGTTCCTTTGGATTCATCAGTGACGTGGAGAGGGGGGACATGCTGCATGGGCAACATCTTATCCTCCATATCTTCCTGCCCAGGCTTGAATCCTACCAACGCCCAACGCTGGAAGGTAGAACACCGGATCACTGGAGAGGACACTCCAGCTTCGCCTTTGGCGTAGACAAAACACGGGGAATGACAGTTACCGGTTATAAGCCACCGCTCAATTGGCGTAGAGCTCGGCGCCAGGGGTTATTCCCGACGGTGGGAGGGATCATTGGATCTCACTGGACAGCTACTGCCCGCCTCAAGCTGGGCAGCCCCCAGCCAATAAGGTGATGTCCCGCCACAGCTTGCTTTCCTCATTGGGTGCATGGGGATGAGGAGAAATCCGAACAGCAGGCTGAGAACTTTCACACCAGGCAAGACAATAAAACAAAAGAGACCAACTCTAAAACTGGGAACTTGGAACGTCCGCACTATGATGACAGGACTCGCTACTAACCTCAAGGACATCAACGACACCAGGAAGACTGCCATCATCAATAATGAGCTGAAGAGACTGGGAGTGGATATCGCCACTCTCCAGGAAACACGGTTGACTGACGCAGGCACACTGAGAGAGAAGGACTACACGTTCTACTGGCAGGGAAAGGGCAGTGACGAACACAGGGAACACGGAGTGGGCTTTGCAGTGAAGAACACCTTGCTGAAGATGGTGGAACCAAGCAGCACTGGCTCTGCTCGACTCCTCACCCTCCGCCTGAACACCACTCAAGGCCCAGTCACCCTCGTCGGTGTGTATGCCCCAACACTGACAGCCACACCAGAGGCAAAAGACGAGTTCTACGAGAATCTCGCAACAACTGTCAGGATCGTCCCCAACTCTGAACAACTCATTCTCCTTCGAGACTTCAATGCCAGAGTGGGTGCTGACCACGACTCCTGGCCCTCCTGTCTTGGACCTTTTGGCGTGGGCAGAATGAATGACAACGGACAGCGGCTGCTCGAGTTCTGCACATATCACGATCTGTGCATCACAAACTCGTTCTTCAAGACCAAGCCCCAACACAAGGTTTCCTGGCAACATCCACGCTCAAAGCACTGGCACCAGCTGGACTTGATCCTGACCAGGCGCACCTCACTGAAGAACGTGCTAATCACCCGTTCGTTCCAGAGTGCAGATTGCGACACAGACCATTCATTGGTGTGTTGCAAGGTCAAGCTGCAGCTGAAGAAATTCCATCGTGCTAGACAACCTGGAAAGGCACGGATTGACACCAGCAAGATGGCTCAACCAGAACTTGTTGAGCAGTTTGCCTCCACCTTTGAGAAGGAACTTGGTGTACCACAAGAAGGAGAATCTGCAAAGCAGAAGTGGGAAGAGCTGCGAAACACCATCCACCGCACAGCCTTGGCTACCTTTGGGAGGAAGACCTCGAAGTCACAGGACTGGTTTGATGCCAAGTTGACCGAGATGACCCCTGTCATTGAAGCCAAGCGTTCAGCACTTGCTGAATACAAGAAGTACCCAAACGAGAAGAATCTCCAGATTCTCAGGGCTGCGAGAAGCAAAGTTCAGCAGACTGCTCGGCGCTGTGCCAACGAGTACTGGACTCAGCTCAGCCAAGACATTCAAACCGCTGCCATAACAGGGAACATCCGTGGTATGTACGATGGCATCAAGAAAGCACTTGGTCCGGCTCAGAGCAAGACGGCCCCCCTCAAATCCTCCACTGGGGAGATGATCACAGAAAAGAACAAGCAGATGGAGAGATGGGTGGAACACTACTCCGACCTCTACTCCAGACAGAACACCGTGACACTGTCAGCCCTTGATGCCATCGACTGCCTGCCATCCATGGACGAACTTGACGCCGAGCCAACCATCGATGAACTCAGCAAGGCCATTGATAGCTTGGCCGCTGGCAAGGCACCCGGCAACGACGGCATACCCCCCGACCTGATCAAGCACTGCAAGACCGCCCTACTGCTGCCATTGCATGACGTCCTCTGCCAGTGTTGGAAGGAAGGCGCCGTACCACAGGACATGAGGGACGCCAAGATCATCACCCTCTACAAAAACAAAGGGGAGAGAAGTGACTGCAACAACTACAGGGGCATCTCCCTCCTCAGCGTTGTTGGCAAAGTCTACGCACGAGTTGTTCTCGTTCGTCTACAGAAGCTTGCCGAATGTGTCTACCCCGAGTCTCAGTGTGGCTTCCGCGCTGAGCGATCGACGGTAGACGTGATATTCTCCATCCGCCAACTCCAGGAGAAATGCAGAGAACAGAACATGTCCCTGTACGTCGCCTTCATCGACCTCACCAAAGCGTTCGATCTGGTCAGCAGAGAGGGCCTTTTCAAGATCCTGCCAAAGATAGGATGCCCACCAAAGTTGCAAAGCCTCATTGAATCGTTTCACACCAACATGCAGGGGATAGTGCAGCACGATGGCAACGTCTCAGAGCCTTTCAACATACGCAGCGGAGTGAAACAGGGCTGTGTACTTGTGCCAACCCTCTTTGGGATTTTCTTTGCTGTGCTCCTGAGGCATGCCTTCAGCACAGCAACAGAGGGAATCTACCTGCACACAAGATCTGACGGCAGGCTTTTCAACCTCGCCCGCCTGAAAGCCAGAACCAAAGTATGCGAGGCTCTAATCAGAGACATGCTGTTCGCAGACGACGCTGCAGTCGCAACCCACACACAGCAGGAGCTTCAGACCCTTATGGACCGCTTCTCCCAGGCATGTAAGGACTTCGGGCTTACCATCAGCCTGAAGAAGACTAACGTCTTGGCGCAAGGCACGGAAGCACCACCAACCATCACCATTGACGACTACGAGCTGGAGGTCGTGAATCAGTTCCCATACCTGGGGTCCACGATCAGCAACAACCTCTCCCTTGATACAGAGATCAACAAGAGGATTGGAAAATCAGCCTTCACACTCGCTCGCCTCACCACACGAGTGTGGAAGAATCCCAAACTCTCTGTCAAGACGAAGATGGCAGTGTACAATGCCTGCGTCATCAGCACACTGCTCTATAGGAGTGAGACGTGGACAACATACGCCCGGCAGGAAAAGAGACTGAACTCCTTCCACTTGCGCTGCATTCGCCACATCCTGGACATATCCTGGCAGGACAAAGTGCCCAACACAGAAGTTCTGTCCCGCGCCGGCCTTCCCTCCATGTTCACTCTACTCAGACAGCGCAGGCTCCGCTGGCTAGGCCACGTTCACCGTATGGAGGATGGCAGAATCCCCAAAGACGTCCTCTATGGAGAACTGGCAACTGGCAAGAGAGACGTTGGCCGCCCACAGCTGCGTTTTAGAGACGTCTGCAAGAGAGACATGAAGGCCCTGGAGATCAACACAGAGCGCTGGGAGGACCTTGCAACGGACCGCTCCAAATGGAGAGGCACCCTGACCAGACTGCTCAAGGCGGGTGAAGAGAGACTGACTGCTGCTGCAGATGAAAAAAGGACCCGCAGGAAGAACCGCCACAGACCCAGCAGCACGGAGACCACCCACAAGTGCGACCTGTGTGACAGGGACTGCCATTCGCGCATCGGCCTGTTCAGCCACAGGCGGTGCTGTTCCAGCAGAGTAGACGTTTAGGATTCTCTTCCATGGTCATCATAGACCGACGGAGGCCGACGACGACTGCAGGGGAAAGGCAGGGTGCTGACAAGCAGTGTGTGAGAAACTTTGCTGAAGAAACAGGGTAATGTGTATAAATCCTGATATAGGTGATAGAGTCTTAGATGAAATGATACACGTTTTTATTTTGTCACCTGATATATATCGTCATATTGCACAGCCCTAGTGGGAACCTTTCTATGTGGAGTTTGAATGTCTCCCTGTGGTTTGTGGGCTTACTCTATGCACTCCGGTTTCCTTGCACTATCCAAAGACATGCATGTTAGGTTAATTGTCTCTAGCTATCTGTCTCTGATAGGCCCTTAGAATAGACAGTGAGTGTACCTACTAGTTAAGCACTTTGAGTGGTCTTTGTGACTAGAAAAGCGTTATGCAAGTACACGTCCCTTAGGCTGGATTCAAACTATAACGTTTGGACTGACTTTTACTGACATTTTGAAAAATCAGAGAAATCAGTCCAAATGTTGGTGAAATTACATTCGTGAGCACACACACCAACTTTTACAAACTTTTGCTAGCATTTGCCAGCGTTGCATTCAGCCTTGGCAAACTTTTGCCAACCTAGGCTTGTGTATGTGTAGCAGTTGCCAACTTAGGTTAACTTAAGCAAAGGAATACTCAGCGCAGTTCAGCTGGCATCAGCGTCAGGCGACGCTCATATAAAGGTCAGTGTTTGTGGAGGTTTCCTGCCATCCTGGACTAGCTTTTTTGGGTGGATTCACACTACAACGTTTGGACCAACTTTTACTGATGTTTTGGCAAACGTCTGGCTCTGCTGGCAAAAGTTGATAAAAGTTGGTGTTTGTTGGCAAACACTGGCGAAAGCTGTATTCGTTGAGAATTTTCAGCATGCTAAAAATTTGCTGACATTTGGAAATAGACGTTGGTGAAAGTTGTCCTCAATTTGTAATAGTTCCTGAGTGCTGGGCTAAGTTATGCAGAGTTTGCCTAAGTCAGCCTAAGTTAAGCTCCATTGGCAAACGTTGACTGAAATGCTGGTGAAAAGATGTTTTTAGATCAAAACTCAGTTCAGACATGCAGTAACAAAAGAGAAATGGAGAGAAGGGGGAGTTAAAAAAAAAAAAGAAAATATATATGTAAGAGGACAATATACAGTATTTGTTTGATGATAACGTGGTGTGTATGACATGTTTTTAAAATGTTTTTAATGTATGGCATATATACAGTATATACTGTATATAAAAACGGACATTTGTCGGTTTGCTCCAGGTGATGGGTGTGGTTTGGTGGGTGGTTTCATGTCTTTGCAGTGTTATTTTTCTACCACCAGGCTGTGTTGTTGCACAAATGTGTCTTTTGCCAAGATTACTGGTTGCCTTGGAAACAACAGCCTTTTTTTTGCTGTCTGAAAAAACATTTTCATAGTCCGTGGAATAAAGGTTTTTTGTGAAATTTTCAGTCATTCTCTGTCTACTCTCTGCCTGCTACATACACAACCGTTCAAAAGTTTGGGGTCACTTAGAAATTTCCTTATTTTTGAAAGAAAAGCATTTTTTTTCAATGAAGATAACTTTAAACTAATCAGAAATATACTCTATACATTGCTAATGTGGTAAATGACTATTATAGCTGCAAATGTCTGGTTTTTGGTGCAATATCTACATAGGTGTATAGAGGCCCATTTCCAGCAACTGTCACTCCAGTGTTCTAATGGTACAATATGTTTGCTCATTGCATCAGAAGGCTAATGGATGATTAGAAAACCCTTGTGCAATCATGTTAGGTCTGCAATGCTGTAATTGCTGCAAATGGAGGATTCTTTGACAAAAGCAAAGTTTGAAGGAAAAAATTATTATTTCAAATACAAATCATTATTTCTAACCTTGTCAATGTCTTGACTATATTTTCTATTCATTTTACAACTCATGGTGGTAAATAAAAGTGTGACTTTTCATGGAAAACACAAAAATTGTCTGGGTGACCCCAAACTTTTGAACGGTAGTGCATATATATATATATATATATATATATATACTGTATATATATATATACAGTATATATACACTACACACACATATACTGTATATATATATATATATATATATATATATATAATCTCCCAAAAATGTGACGGCCCAAAAGAAAAAAAAAAATCTCCTCATTGAGAAATTTACTGTTCTTAATTATCTGCTCCGTGCGTAATCATTCTCCAGGATTTTTTGGTTCACTTCCATTGTGGGAATCAAACAGTGCTGATGTGGTGTCAAAAAGTAAATGATATTTAACTGGATTTTATGTTATTTAAATGGAGAGAGGTGTAACAGTTAAAATATAATCATCATATAAATCATTTTATTTATATGATGATTCATTAATAGTTTTTTTAATTCCATCCACGTTCACATTTTAATTGCAGACTTAGTGTTGGAGTCTATAGCATTATTTTATAATTTTTTTAGAGGAATGAATGAATGAACAGGAGAAAAGGGTATGCAGTAACTATACTTGCGTATAAAGTTACTACATAGTAATATAAAATGAAAACTAGAAAAGCACTCAGAGAGCGCATACCTCTGCCAAGGCTCCTTCATTCTCTCATGGATCACCTCCAAAATGTAATGGGTTTGTGTGCAGGCCTAGAGCCACTTGTGGTGAAAATTGCATCAAAGTCTGTCCATTAGTTTTGGAGTATTGTGGCTGACAGACTGTGAGAAGAGCCTTGGCTGAGGTATGCATTCCCAGATCATCACCAAAATGTAATGGGTTCCTCTGTAGGCCAAGAACCACCTGTGGTGAAAATTTCATCTAAATCCATCCAGTAGTTTTTGTGTAATCCTGCTGCATAAATACAAAAAAGCCCTTGGTGGAGGTATGTACGCTCAGATCATCACCAAAATCTAATCATCTGTTCCCTGTGCCATTACACACCTTTCCTGAAAATTTCGTCAAAATCCGTTCATAACTTTTTGAGTTATGTTGGTGACAGACAGACAGACAAATGCTGGTAAAAACATTACCTCCTTGGCAGAGGTAATAAATACTGAAACATATACCCAAGGGAGATGTGTTCAGTCCAGAAGCAGGTCCAGAACAGCAGGAAGCCTCCACAAACACTAATCTTTATGAGCGTCACCTGACGCTGATGTCAGCTGACCTGCGCTGAGTATTTCTCTGATTTTTCAGAACGTCTGTAAAAGTCGGTCCAAATGCTAGTAGAGTGAACCCAGCTTTAACTTAGACTGACTTAGGTAAACTGTGCATAACTTAGCTCAGCGCTCAGGAACTTTTACAAAATGAGCACAGCTTTCACTAACGTTTAGTTCCAAACATCGGTAAATGTTCAGCAGGCTGAAAATTTTCAAAGTACACAACTTTCGCCAGTGTTTGCCAACAAACACCAGCAATCATTAACTCTTGCCAGCAGAGCCAGACGTTTGCCAAAACGTCAGTAAAAGTTGGTCCAAACGTTGTAGTGTGAATCTACCTTTAAGTAGTAACAATTGTTCTTCTCTATCCTGTTAGCATTACAACATGGTGATGGCTGCCGCAGCAGCTGCGTCGGCTTCTGCCTCAGAGGACCACGACCTCCTTCTCAACCGTTTCATGCCCTACGGCTCCACTCAGATGTTACGGGAGCAGCCAGGCACCCCTGGGAGCAGCACATTAACAGCCACCAATGGAGGCAGCAACAGTGGCAGCACCAGTAGTTTGGTGTCATCAAGCAGCCTGCGGGATCGTGACAAAGATCGAGAACGGGACAGAGAAAGGGACAGCCACTCCATTTCAGGACTGTCGAGGTCTTCGGTGGATGCTGCAGCGGCAGCAGCAGCCATTTGTGGCTCCATATCTGACATTATCTCTCTTGATTAGATCCACACAAAACTGAAAGGGAGAACTCAAGAGGAGTTTGCTGTAAATACAGAAGAGGAAGAAGAAAGAATGCAGTGCTATGTACAGAGAGGAAAATCTATTTTCAATTTTACGTATCATATGTATATAAACTTAGGACGCTTCCTGTCCGGTGAGTTACTTCAGTTGATATTTTTCTGTGAATACTGAAGACTTTTTCCACACCTCTTCATGTGGTCCTTTGATTAAATTGTACCTTTTGTACCTGGTTTTTACAGTTTTGTTTCAATATTTCATGTCAATGGCATTACTTCAGATCACATACACAGAACACAATGAGGTGGCACCATATGGAGCATGATATTTAAGATATATAGATGATGGGCATTGTTATCAATGTATAAAAGGCAGATCATGGCAAAACAAAAAACGTGACACTTTATTTTCTAAAGGGCAGCGTTTCTGTCTGGACAGCAGAAAGATTCTGGCCATTATTGCCATCACTGTAGAGTTTTGTTCTTTTTTTCTGTAAGACATTCATGCTGTGGTCATTATTTTAAAAGAAAAACTATTTATAATGTAAGTTATATTGGATGTGTGCTGTTTTTTTTTAAAAGAAGCATTCCCTATGTCTACAGGAACTGTTGCCACTAGTAATGCAAGAGCCAGCGCTCAGTCCTTCTGCTCTTTTCTTCCTTGCTTATATAAGTCAGATCCAGTGTGAACAATATTTTTATCGTTCCAACTGCACCTATTGAAAATGTATAAATTCAGAGATTCAGTATTATAAGATTAGACTTTTTTCAATGTATAAATGAAGGGCACACCATCGATTGGACTTTTATCTACATCTGAGGTTTGCAATATTGTGTATTTTTCGTTGTTTCATTTTGCATATTACTCTCAAACATGTTCAGAAAATTGAAGAGTGAAGTAGTCTGCTAATGTTGACAAATTTCTGCTTTCTGTCAAGACAATAATTTTTAGTCTCCTTGGCGATACTCATTTAAGACTTCTGTCAAGTGGATTAATTGCATTTCTTTAGGTCTTTGTTTGATTATAGCATTTGATTCTTTACCAAAAGTCATTGTAAAGCAGTGAAGCATTACAGTTGACACTTATAAGAGTTTTCAGCTTTGTGTCTGCAAATTACACGAAAGCTCACTTGATGAGTGCTCTGTCGTTTCTGTAAAGTCACAGGACACTCAGTCTTTTTTGATGTTTAGTGTTATTTGCAACAGCCTCTAAGGTAACTGATAGCTTAGTCTTTTGATTCACAACATGTGTTTTGGCCCAGAAGATGAAAACCGTTGAAGTTATTAAGGACTGCCTCCCCTTTCTTTATTTTATTTCTTTTTGACTTGTGCTTACAGTTAGAATTATTTATTATCATATATATTTTCAGCATTTGTTTGATTCGTGGATATACATTGCTGTCATTGTATGTGATATTTCTTTTGTAATTATATGATAAGAATGCTATTTAAAGATGTCATTGTTGCTTGACACGCATTGTAACATTTTCTGTTTTCTGTCCGTTTTGCTATCAGATGATGTCAATAACTCAATAGAAGCTTTGATCATTTTGAATGGCTCCAAGGTCTACTGTGCTGTTTTAATTTTTGAAAGAATTAAACCAACTTAA
This sequence comes from Pholidichthys leucotaenia, assembly GCA_020510985.1. NCBI lineage: Eukaryota > Metazoa > Chordata > Actinopteri > Cichliformes > Pholidichthyidae > Pholidichthys > Pholidichthys leucotaenia. Next base: position 89,280,066 of record CM035840.1, on the reverse strand, counting down.
GTGTTTCTTTGTAGTTAATGAGGAGAGTAATGATTCACCTCTGTGTCCCTGTGTTAAAGGATTAAATATGGGAGTGTTTGGAACAACACAATACAATTGACTGCTGTATGAACACCACAAAAAAGTAAGTTTTGATGTGGCCACTCAGCCACCCTTTATAAGAGAACCTGAAGAATCCATTTGCATAACTATTATGACACAAAAACCTAACTAAAGGTGTTATGGTATTCCAAGATGGTTGCCTACATATAAAAGAACCCTATCCATGTGTACAAAAACAATCTAAAACTTTTACTTAAGAATAATTATATAACAGTGAAAATGAAGCAAAGATTGAATTTCAGAATGTAGATTACCCCAAATTTTACACACTGTCCCTAAAACAGCTAGGTGTGTAACTTTTAGTTAACTGAAATTCAGTGAAATCAAGGAAATAGTGGCTCAAGGTGCTGCTTCCTTTTAAAGCAGCATATTTTATGTTTGTTTTTTTACCCCTAAGACTAAAGGGGTATTGTCACCCCGCCAGGAGGATGGACGGCGCTGGCATCAACACCTACCTTGTGAATGTAACTAGAAAAAGGAATTATGTAGGTTTTTCAAATTGATACAATAGTTTTTTTTAAAGAAAATTCTTGGATGGTGTAGACCCTGACCTCTGACTAGATTTGGGGTTAAGAAGTCAAAGGTCAACATTAATATTCCCTTTGGACTATTACCATAGAATAAGTAAAGCTAAGGTCACCAAATTTTGGACACAGCCTTGGGATCCTGACTTCAAACTACGGGAGTGGTGTCAGAAGGTCAAAGGTCAAGGTTTTTGATTTTCATTCAAATTCAGTTTATTTTCATGATTTTTTCATTAGGTTGTCATGGGTTAAAGCCATGACCAATGGGCAACTGCACTGGCACACACTCAAAATTTACATTGGGAATTTTCTAGCATCTATGGCAAATCTCAGATGAGTTCAAGTTAGGGTGATCCTGAACTCAAGATCAAGGTCACAGGTCATTTTTTCCAAAAACATTGAAAACAGCTTAGAAAGAACTATGGTATTAATGTGAAGCATGTACATCATAGGCCATATTACAAGGACGCGGTCAGTTGTCAGTGACAGAATGCGTTTATGGGTGTTTCCAAGTTCATTTCCTTATCACAACAGCGCAAAATCAAAAAGGGCTGTCCTAACGCTCATTTATTCAGAGGTGTGTTTGGGTCATAATGTGAAATAAACCAATCATTGTCTTTGCTGTCATTCCCTTTAATAAATGGGTGCAAGATCAAAGACGTGATGCTAACACAAAAGAGGTTTAAGTGGGAGGACAATGTGAGCTCATTCACAAAATGAAAAATGCATGTAAAAGCAAGGAGCTTCTTAATTCCACAGCCTTGCTTGCCCATGGATGAGAGGAGTCGATTACAATTCAGAGATCATGCCATTCTCTCTTTGTCCATGAGGTTGCCAGAGTTTCCTTCAGTTACAATGGATATAAAAAGTCTACACAGCCCTGTTCAAATGCCAGGGTTTTGTGATGTAAAAAAATGAGACCAAGCTAAATCATTTCAAACCTTTTTCTACCATTAATGTAACCTATAACATGTACAACCAATTGAAAGACAAACTGGAATACAGTATTTTAAGGGAAAGAATAAACTTACAGTAACCTGGTTGCATAAATATTAGGGATGGGCCGATACCACTTTTTCAAAACCGATACTGTGATTTTGAGTATCAGCCAATACCGATCCAAACCCAATACCATCTCTTATTTAAAGTAACAAAACTACAGAACATATTTTGTTATTAATCACTAGTTGCATTTTGTACACATAAAAACAGAAATCTAAAAGAATATATAACAAATTTGACTCAGTTCAGCAACGCTGCTGCTTTTTTATTTTAAACTTTGTGTGGTCTATATTAATCATATATTCCATAACCTACATATGTTGAAGCATGTGAGAATGTTTGGTGATTACATATGTAAGGCGACTTCACACCTCAGAACAGGACAAAGAGATCTCAACCGCCAGTGAGGATTAAAGAGTTCCCAGGCACTGCGGTGGAGATCGGAGGAGCTGCCCTCACCCCCCAGGGCCATGAGGAGGAGTACAAAGACAATGGGGGGATTAAGATAAGGAGGGATGTCAGCTTTGGATTTGCATGTCTTTTGTTATGTGCAAGTATAAGTTCTGAGAGCCGGAGGTGTTCGGTCTCTTTTTCCTTCTTCTGCTACTGCACTAAGATGAGACTTGTTAGAGGAGCTGATAATAAACTTTGGTTTATATATCACATCGCCTCGTTCTTCCAAGCTCTTCTACACTGGTGACCCTGACGCGAGGATGGACCAGAGGCGTTCCCCCGTGATCGACTCATCTGTGGCGACCCAGGCAGACGCCGGCGCCCATGCAGACAGGGGAACAGATGGACGACGTTCCCCCACGGCAGAAGTGATAGAGAGGGCTCAACCGAGCACCAGCGCCGCGGAGAGAGCCGAAGCAAGGCACTCTCACCCTGCGGACACATCAGTGACGGTCTACACAAACGCCGTCACCGTCAACCTACCGGACTTCTGGCAGGAAGACCCCACATCGTGGTTTCAGCAAGCTGAAGCCCAGTTTGCACTTGCGGGCATCACGGCTGACGATACAAAGTTCTATCACATCGTCGCCAAACTCAACGCCGCCACTTTGAGATGTGCGCGGAGTATAATCCGGCGGCCGCCGGCCCGGGACAAATATGAAGAACTGAAAGTGACCATCGTGGCAAATTACGTCCCCTCAGCCGAGGAGAGAGCCGAGAGGATCCTGGCGGTTTACGGCCACAGAGGATGCAGACCCAAGGCCCTCATGGAGGACTTGCTGCAACTTAAAGAAGAGGACAATGACAACTTCCTCTTCCATTTCATATTCCTCAATACGCTGCCGCCACACATGAGAGGGACGCTGGCCAACATGTGATGCAGCACCCAGCAAGACTTCCGCACGCTGGCTCACGAAGCTCAACGGCTCGTCAACGCCTGCAAGGAGCAGACACCCACAGCAGCATCCGCAGATGTCCGGCGCCACGAGGAGCCACAAATCACCGAGCAGAATCAGCCCGCGGTGACAGCGACACGGCCAAGACGCAACAGACGGAGCGACGTTTGTTATTACCACCACCGCTTCGCCGAGAAGGCTTACAAATGCGTTCCCCCCTGCAAATTCACAATTTCCGGAAAACGCCGAAGCCGAGAGCCGTTAACAGCGGCGGTTCTCGGCGAAAAAAGCAAGCTTTTATATGTGACTGACGGACACACCGGCAAGCGGTTCCTTATCGACACGGGAGCTCAACTAAGTTTTGTCATGCCCTCCCAAGCAGACCGGGCCATGGGCCCCCGGGGCAATGGAGCGGTGGCAGCCAACGGCTCCACCATCGACACTTTTGGCGAAAAGAGCCTGCACCTCTGCATCCACGGCCGCAACTACAGATGGACATTTGTTGTAGCGGCGGTGAGTTTTAACTTGTTGGGCGCAGATTTTTTGTGTGCACATGGGTTATTAGTTGATCTAGCGAACAGACGCTTGGTTAATGCACTGTCCTTTGCTTCTATTCCCTGCTCAGCCTGGCTTTCTCCACCACCTGTGCAGGCCAGCGTCACCACAGCAGGAGGTAAGTTTGATCAACTCCTCACCCAATTTCCAGCACTCACAATTCCCAAATTCTCAGCCACAGTGGCTAAACACGGGGTTGAACATTTTATTCCCACAACAGGCCCACCCGTATTTGCCAAAGCTCGGCGCTTAGACGCAGCCAAGCTCGCCATAGCTCGGGACGAGTTTACCACCCTTGAAAAATTAGGCATTATTAGATGCTCGAAAAGCCCCTGGGCCTCACCACTTCACATGGTTCCGAAATCCGACGGTTCTTGGAGACCGTGCTGCGATTACCGCAGATTAAACAATGCGACAGCGCATGACCGCTACCCAATTCCTCACATTCAGGATTTTTCACTGCATCTGGCGGGTGCGCGCATTTTTTTCAAAAATAGACCTGGTCCGCGGTTATCATCAAGTCCCAGTTCGAGCAGAGGATATTCCTAAAACAGCTGTAATTACCCCTTTCGGCCTTTTTGAATTTTTGCGAATGCCTTTCGGCCTCAAAGGCGCGGCTCAAACCTTTCAGCGGTTGATGGACGCAGTATTACGCGACCTCCCTTTTGTTTTCATCTACCTCGATGATATGCTGGTAGCCAGCCCGTCTGAGGAAGAACACGAGTGACATCTCACTATGGTTTTTCAGAGGCTAGAAGAGCACGGGTTAATAATCAATTCAGCCAAATGCAAATTCGGCATGTCACAAATTGATTTTTTAGGACACAGAGTTTCTCCGAAGGGGGCAGTCCCACTTCCAGACAAAGTTCACGCGATAAAAAGTTTCCCACGGCCACAAACGGTCAAATCGCTGCAAGAATTTTTAGGAATGGTTAATTTTTACAACCGTTTCCTCCCCCACGCAGCTCAGCTCATGCAGCCCCTATATGACGCGCTCAGAAAACAAAAAGCTTCCAACGCGGTTGAATGGACCCCGGAGCGCGAACGCGCCTTCGCGGAAGTTAAAAGCGCCCTAGCTAATGCCACATTGTTGGTTCACCCCGATCCCTCGGCCCGCATTGCGCTAACCACAGATGCTTCGGACCTAGCTATAGGGGCAGTTGTAGAACAACATGTCAGCGGAATCTGGCAACCTTTGGCATTCTTCAGCAAATCGCTAAACCAAACCGAGCGTAAATACAGCACTTTTGACATGGAGCTGCTAGCGCTTCATTTATCCATCCGCCACTTCCAGTTCTGGTTAGAAGGGCGGAGTTTCACGGCTTTTGTAGACCACAAACCGCTCACCTTTGCTATGGCTAAAATTTCCGAACCGTGGTCAGGCAGGCAACAAAGACAGCTGGCTGCGATTTCAGAGTTCACCACAGACATTCGACATGTGGCAGGCAAACTTAACGTGGTAGCAGACTGCCTCTCTCGCGCTGTGACATCGTCAGAGCGCGAGGAGACAGATTATACTACCTCAGCCGCGGAACTCTTCACCAACGCGGACACATACGCGGCCCCAATCCATGCAGGGATAGATTATGCAGCCATGGCAGAGGAACAAAGTAGTGACGCGGACGTGCGCGCGCTCTTGTCTGGACCAACAGGGTTAAGGCTGGAGGAAAGGGGTTTACGCGACGGCGTGCCCCCCCTAATATGCGATATCTCAACCGGCCGACCGCGCCCGTTAGTCCCAGCTACATGGCGCCGCCGTATTTTCGACTCAATTCACTCCCTCGCGCACCCAGGTGTGCGCGCCTCGGTTAAGATGGTCGCCGAAAAGTTTGTGTGGCCTGGCCTGCGCAAAAACGTAAAAGAATGGGCAAAAACTTGCATTTCCTGTCAGCGCGCCAAAATACACAAACACACAAAAGCCCCTCTGGAGCCTTTTCCAATCCCTGCTAGAAGGTTCGACCACGTTCATGTCGACCTCGTGGGACCACTACCTTGGGAGGAAGGCGCTGGCCAGAGGCGGTCCCTCTGGCGTCAACTACAGCGGAGGAAGTCGCTCGCGTTTTTTTTGACAAACTGGGTGGCACGTTTCGGCGTCCCATCGGACATCACGTCCGATAGGGGGCCTCAATTTGTCTCGGAGCTTTGGTCAGCCATGTCCAGCAGCTTAGGGGCAACAATTCACCGCACCACCGCTTATCACCCTCAGGCTAATGGGTTATGCGAGCGTTTTCACAGATCTTTAAAGGCTGCCCTCAGAGCCTCACTAACGGATACAAATTGGGTAAATAAACTTCCCTGGGTTTTATTGGGGTTGCGTGCTGTGCCCAAAGAGGATCTAGACGCCTCCCCAGCAGAATTAGTTTTTGCACAACCTCTCAGGCTCCCAGGTGAATTTTTACCAGAGAACCCAGAGCCTGGGCATCTTCCAACCTCGAGGTTTTTAGGCAGCAACGGACCGGACTCTCTCCCCGGACCGGCACATCACTCTTTTCCACGGGTTTTTGTCCCCCAAGCTTTAAAAAACGCTGAATTCGTTTTTGTTAGGCATGAAGTTTTAAAACCAACTTTCCGCCCAGCATACGATGGGCCATTCGGAGTGCTGGAACCTGGTGATAAGCATTTTGTGCTTGATTTTGGGGATCGAAAAGAAACAGTCAGCATTGACAGACTTAAACCTGCCTTCTTGTTGAGAGACGAACCTGCCTTGGCGAGAGCACCTCGGCGGGGTAGACCCCCCCAAGAGAAAAGACTCAGCCCCCCTGCAGGGAACAATTAATCACTCTCCTCCCCAAGCTGCAGATTCCTTACAGGAAGGTCCCAGCAGGACGCCCAAGCGGACCCACAGCAGATTCGGGAGAAGATTAACACCCAGACAGCACAGGGACTGATGCAAACTACTCAACAGTTGTTCACTAATTGTGTTGTAACAGTTTAGGACCGACTTGTGATTTTACTGTGCTGTTATGATTACCACTGAACTCTCTTAGGAGCATGGCTGCTGGAAAGTTTCTTCTGTGGCAAGAGGTGTAGCAGTTAGTATGTCATAGTAATTATCTTAAACTGTGAATTTTTCTATTGTCCTTTTCTTAGTCGTTTGGGGGGGGCTGTGGTCTATATTAATCATATATTCCATAACCTACATATGTTGAAGCATGTGAGAATGTTTGGTGATTACATATGTAAGGCGACTTCACACCTCAGAACAGGACAAAGAGATCTCAACCGCCAGTGAGGATTAAAGAGTTCCCAGGCACTGCGGTGGAGACCGGAGGAGCTGCCCTCACCCCCCAGGGCCATGAGGAGGAGTACAAAGACAATGGGGGGATTAAGATAAGGAGGGATGTCAGCTTTGGATTTGCATGTCTTTTGTTATGTGCAAGTATAAGTTCTGAGAGCCGGAGGTGTTCGGTCTCTTTTTCCTTCTTCTGCTACTGCACTAGGATGAGACTTGTTAGAGGAGCTGATAATAAACTTTGGTTTATATATCACATCGCCTCGTTCTTCCAAGCTCTTCTACACTTTGCAACATTGGCAGCACTTCACCGATCAGCACCATGTAAACATGCATTCTGAAGTTTTAAGTGTAAGTTTATACAAAACTTTGAAGCTGAGTATTTAAGTAAACATTCAGATGAAATTCAAAGTGCCACTTTATGCATAATGTAAAAATGCTGTAGATCTGAAAATAAGGGAACTTACCCTTTAAGTTGTATTTTTGTCATCCATTATCATAAGCATTCTCCTGGTCCTCAGTTTATTTAGTTGTGATTATGATATTATTCTCTGTCCATTCTTAGATTTTAGGTTTGCGCTTGTTTTGAAGTCATTCCTGTTCCATTTCATGTTCATGTAGCCTTGCACCCTTGGATTAATAAAGTATACAAAATACAAAAAAAAATAATTTTCTATTTATGTTTCTGTCACCCACCTCTCCTCAACTATAAGACTCTCCCCCAAAAGGTACGCTTCAGTCTGGTTTTAACTTTCAGTTTCATTTTTTTTTAGGTTTTGCGGAGAAAGGAAGCAGACGAGGCAACGAGCTAGACAAAACCTGAACTTTATTCCTTCTCCAACATTCAGTACAGTCAAAGCTCCCAGGTCTTCATGCACCTTCCTTTTATAACCTTTAATTCTGTGCATTAAGACCCAGGAATCACGACAATCATGCAGTGTGTGGAACAAAGACATGCATGGCACATTAACAACACAAAGCGCCAGAACCGCTTCTCACACCTTCTCCCCCTCTGGCGGCTCTAGTGCTTCCCGAACTCCCCGGGGGTCGAATAGTCTTTTCTGTCCCGTCTGAGACCCCCCCGGTAGCACTTCCTCCTTCAGCGCATTATTGCCTCTTCCCCCCGGCTCCCCACTCTGGGTGGAGAATCCCCACACCATGCCCCCACCCCCCGAACACCTAGAAAGGGCGCTAACAACCCCCCCCCCCCCCCGTCCTTTGGGCTTGAGCCTCCGCCCATAGCGGCTGTAGCGGGGGGTTGCCAATCCAGTCGAAACGCCCTGCTGGCGAGGTGTACAGGAGGGCACATCAGTCTGTGGTGGGAAAAAGGGAGGGGGAAAACACATTAGCTTCGCGAGTGCAGGTCCCTGCCGAGGGATCACCAACTTGCGGAGCTACCAACGGTCGGCGTCCACACCATGGAGCTTGAGCGAACACCACCTGCTCGTCTGCCAACACAAAAGCGGGCTTCAGCCTGCTGATGCAGACGGTCTCCCTACGCCCCCCCCCCCCCAGTCTAACACAAAATGCTTTGCCCCAGGTTCCAACACCCTGAACAGTCCGTTGTACGGTGGGTGCAGCGGGGTCCATTGCGTATCGTGCCTGACAAAAACAAACCTGGCATTCTGTAAGCTTTTTGGGATGAATGTGCGGGGAAAACAATGGTGGGCCAGGCCCACCATGTTAAAAGCCTCCATACTGTGCAAAAATTGCGCAGTTGGCTCTGCTCTGGCCGCGGTGTTTTCTGGTCCAGGGATCCACAGCGACTGAGAAAAAACGAGTTCTGCCAGGGAGGCTGCCAGATCCTCCTTAGGCGTGGAGCACAACTGTAAAAGAACCCAGGGCAGGCGGTCGACCCAATTTGTATTCGTGAGCAAAGCTCTGAGCGCTGCCTTAAGCACCCTATGAAAACACTTGCATAACCCATTAGCCTGGGGGTTGTACGAGGTAGTGCGGTGAATTTTGACCCCTAGGCCCTGGGCCATCGCAGACCAGAGTTCCGAAACGAACTGTGGACCCCTGTCGGAAGTGATGTCCAATGGGGATCCGAAACTTGCAACCCAAGCTGACAAAAAAGCACGAGCCATTTCCGCGGACATGGTAGAAGCCAGCAGGACCACTTCAGGCCAGCGCATGGTGCGGTCCACGACTGTCAAAAGGTGCGTGAAACCTTGCGACGGCGGGAGAGGTCCCACCAAATCCACATGGACGTGGTCGACCCTCCTAGCCGGCATTTGGAACGGCTCGAGGGGAGCTCTGGTGTGCTTGTGCACTTTTGCCGGCTGGCACGTGACGCAAGCTGCAGCCCACTCTTTCACATCCTTACACAAGCGCGGCCAGACGAATTTCGCCCCCCACTAGCTTCACCGAAGCGTGCACCCCTGGGTGCGAAAGGGAGTGGACTGACTCAAAAATGCGGTGGCGCCAAGAGCTTGGAACGTGGCCGGTGGAGACGTCGCAGAGCACAGGGGGGCACCCTTCTTGCACCATCCTGCTCTCCAGCCTTAACCCAGTAGGCGCTGACTGGAGCACACAAATGTCCATGTCCCCGGCTTACTCCACGGCCATGGCAGGGAAATCTATTCCCATGTAGACGGGGAAGACTAACATGCGTGACAGGCAATCGGCCACGACGTTGAGCTTACTGGCAACGTGTTGAATGTCGGTAGTAAACTCTGAAATCGCGGCCAAATGCCGTTGTTGCCGGGCCGACCACGGTTCCAAGACCTTGGACAACACATACATCAGCGGCTTATGGTCTACAAACGCGATGAACTCGTGCCCCTCTAGCCAAAACTGGAAATGGTGCATCGCCAGGTGGAGAGCCAGCAATTCTCTATCGAACATGCTGTATTTGCGTTCATTGTCGCGCAAAGTTCGACTGAAAAATGCGAGCGGCTACCACGAACCCTATGGCAACATCAGACGTGTTCCTAGTGGGCGCTATTCGTGCAGACGGATCCGGGTGGGCTAGCAACGCAGCATCCACCAGCGTTGTTTTGGCATTTGTGAAATCCTGGACTCGCTCGAGAGTCCAGTCAATGGTTTACGCAGCCTTCTTTTTTTAAGCGCGGCATACAACGACTTCATCAGCTGGGCTGCCCGGGGAAGGAAACAGTTATAAAAATTAACCATTCCCAAAAACTCCTGTAGTGCCCTCACGGTCTGCGGATGCAGAAAGTCCGACACAGCACGCACCTTATCCGGTAATGGAATTGCGCCCTCCAGTGAAATGCGGTGGCCCAAAAAATCAATCACTGGCACACTGAATTGGCATTTTGCCGGGTTAACTATCAGTCTGTACACTTCCAACCTCTGGAAAACCATCTTGAGATGGGTAATATGCTCCTCCTCGGATGTGCTAGCTACCAGAATGTCATCTAAGTAGACAAAAACAAAAGACAAGTCACGAAGCACTGCATCCATCATTTTCTGGGAAGTCTGCGCCGCACCTTTTAATCCGAACAGCATGCGTAAAAACTCGAAAAGGCCAAAAGGAGTTATTACTGCTGTTTTTGGAACATCTTCCGCATGCACCGGGACCTGGTGGTAACTGGGGACCAGGTCCACTTTGAAAAAAACATGTGCCCCGGCCAGGTGCACGGAAAAATCCTGGATTTGCTGGATAGGATAACAATTGTGTTCCGTAGCATTGTTCAAGCGCCGGAAATCGCCACACGGTCCCCACAACCTGTCGGCCTTAGGCACCATGTGCAGCGGGGATGCCCACGGGCTGTTGGAGCGCCTGACGATGCCCAACTGCTCTAAGTTGGCAAACTCCTCGTGCACGCTGGCCAGTTCGGCCGTGTCCAGGCGCCAAGGTTATGCGAACACCGGCAGGCCTTTTGTAGTTATAAAATGTTTGACCCCGTGCTTCGTTGTTGTAGCCGAAAAAGTCGGGACCATGAGTGCTGGGAACTGTGCGAGTAAATGTTGGTACTTACTCCCTGGAGCTATAACGTTAGCCAGTGTTGTTGACCCAGCGCCCCAAGCTGTGCAGGGCAGTGAGGTAAAAGCGACAGCATCCACTTATCGCCTATTAGCAACAGCAACTAACAACCCATAAGCACAGAAAAAATCTGCACCTAAAATGGGGGCAGAACATGCAGCTACCACATAGTCCCACTGAAAATTGCGTCCGTGCAAGCATATCATCAGTGTCCATTTGCCAAATGTCCTGATGGTGGATCCGTTGGTGGCTGTGAGCTCGGGACCGCTGCCTCCTGCCACCCTGTCTGTGTTGACCAGCAGGATGAGGCTCTTCTGGGAGCCGGAGTCCACCAAAAACCGTCTCCCCAAACATGTGTCCGTGACATAAAGCAACTTGTTCCTGTCACCAGCGGTTGCAGCTGCAACTCAATGCCGAACATGCTGTCTTCCCGGCTTCTTGAACTAACATGGCGGCAGGCAGAGTTGGGCATTCGAACCGAAGCGGCGATGATAGAAACAGATCGCCCCATTCCTGTGTCTCCTGATGTCTGCTCCAGCTACCACCAATGGCTCCTCGACCTTGCTGGAGTCCCTCATGGACGCTGGTGCCGCTGCATTCACGCTAAGATTTCTGGTCGCTAAAATGATGCGATCCACTTCCTGCGTCAGTGAGCAGTAGTCCTTGGTCACCAGCAGCAATGACTTGGCCAGGATCGCCCTCGCTGCGGCCGGTAGGTTCCTGAGGAACAAGTGGGTGAACAGGAAAGACTCGTCGTTCTTCCCCATCAGTGTCAACATGTTCTCCACGAGCTCCACGGCTGATCTGTCCCCTAACTCTGAAAGTGTTAGGAGTCTCTCTGCCCTCTCATTGTCAGAAAGGGTGTAGCGCTGGAGCAGCATCCTCTTGAGTGCTTCATATTTCCCCTGGGCCGGCGGCTCCTGGAGCAGGCTCGTCACCTGTTGTGTGGTGTGCACATCCAGCGCAGCGACCATGTAGTAATACTTTGTGTAGTCCGTTGTTATCCCGCAGAGTGCGAACTGGGCTTCTATATGCATAAAACCACCCAGTCGGGTTGTGAAGCCAGAAGTCTAGGAGCTTGACTGAGACAGTGCACACGGCGCTGGTGCTCTCCCTCCAGGTAGTCTCCGGTGTGGTGCTCGGCTCGCTCTCCATGGCACGTCTTGGGGTCACTAATGTGGAGAAAGGCATCAGGCGAGGCAACAAGCTGGACAACACACAAACTTTATTCGTTCTCCAACATTCAGTACAGTCAAAGCTCCCAGGTCTTCATACACCTTCCTTTTATAATCTTTAATTCTGTGCATTAAGACCCAGGAATCGTGACAATCATACAATGTGTGGAACAAAGACATGCGTGGCACATTAACAACACAAAGTGCCAGAACTGCTTCTCACACCTTCTCCCCCTCTGGCTGCTCTAGCGCCTCCCAAACTCCCCGGGGGGCGAATAGTCTTTTCTGTCCCGTCTGAGACCCCCCGGTAGCACTTCCTCCTTCAGCGCATTGTTCCCTCTTCCCCCCGGCTCCCCACTCTGGGTGGAGAATCCCCACACCATGCCCCACAGTTTCACTTTTAGTGCCCAGCCTCGGAAAAGCCACGGCTGCTGCTGCAGAACACACATCCTTCTGCTCGGTTCTTGACAGAATTCAGTGTAATCCTTTGCCGTGATATTTTTGCAAGTGTTTTTTGAAGTTGGTGGTGTAAAATTGTAAATGCTGGTACCACACAGCAACATACTGAGACGAGTCCCACAGACAGGCTCCAGTGAGGTGGCACTCGTTGCCTCTGTTTACAGAAGCTGTGCGCAACACGGCTGAGAACATGATCACGCCTTCATTCTAATATTATTAATATATCGGATCGGTAAATTACTTTTATTCCTTACCGATACCAATCCAGCCATTTTGCCTGGATCGAACCAGCCACCGATACGGCGGATCGGATCGGTTCACCCCTAGTAAATATGCACATCCCGTTATAACTGGGGATGTAGCTGTGTTCAGAATTAACCAATCACATTCAAACTCATGTTAAATGGAAGTCAGCACACACCTGTCACCATTTAAAGTGCCTCTGATTAACCCCAAATAAAGTTCAGCTGTTCTAGTAGGCTTTTCCTGACATTTTTGTAGTCACATCGTACAGCACAAGCCATGGTCCACAGAGAGCTTCCAAAGCATGAGAGGGATCTCATTGTTCAGAGGTATCAGTCAGGAGAAGGGTACAAAAGAATTTCCAAGGCATTAAATATACCATGGAACACAGTGAAGACAGTCATCATCAAGTGGAGAAAATATGGCACAACAGTGGCGTTACCAAGCACTGGACATCCCCCCAAAATTGATGAAAAGACGAGAAGAAAACTACACGGCTGCACGGTGGCGCAGTGGTTTAGCAGTGTGGCAGCACAGTTTTACCCTCGGCCGGGGGATCGCGGGGATCATGAGATCGTGGGTTCGATCCCAGCCCCCGACCAACAGTCAGCTGTGTGGAGTTTGCATGTTCTCCCCGTGTTGCGTGGGTTTACTCCGGGATTTCTCCGGTTTCCTCCCGCACACCAAAAACATGTAGGTTTAGGGCGCTCGCGCACGCAGTGACCAGCAGCCAGTGGCTTGTCACCAGACTGCAAACCAAATCTACCTACGGGTACAAATAAGTAACAAAAAAAAAAAAAAAAAAACTAGTCAGGGAGGCTGCCAAGGGGCCGACAGCAACATTGAAGGAGCTGCAGGAATTTCTGGCAAGGACTGGCTGTTTAGTACATATGACAACAATCTCCTGTCTTCTTCATTTGTCTGGTCTATGGGGTAGGGTGGAAAGACAGAAGCTTTATCTTACAAAGAAAAACATCCAAGCCCGGCTACATTTTGCAAAAACACATTTGAAATCTCCCAAACGCATGTGGGAAAATGTGTTATGGTCCAATGAAACCAAGATTGAACTTTTTGGCCATAATTTGACCAAAAGGTAAATTTGGCACAAACACAACACTGCTCATCACCAAAGGAACACCATACTTACAGTGAAGCATGGTGGTGGTACCATCATGCTTTGGGGCTGTTTTTCTTCAGCTGGAACTGGGGCCTTAGTCAAAGTGGAGGGAATTATGAACAGTTCCAAATACCAGTCAGTGATGGCACAAAACCTTCAGGCTTCTGCTAGAAAGCTAAAGATAAGATAAGCCTTTATTAGTCCCACAACGGGGAAATTCCAGGATTGCAACAGCACAGGGATAGCAACACTCAGAGCAACAATCAGAAGGCAAGAAAAAAAAACAAGCAAGCAAGAGCAGCTAATAAACATATGTACGTATTACTATAAAATATATATATATACACACACACACAGACACACAGTGCAGAGCATTGTAGCTGGATGGAATAAATATATGAATATATGAACACACAGTGCAGAGCATTGTAGCTAGATGGAATAAATATGTAAATATATAAACACCCACAGTACGGAGCATTGCAGCTAGGTGGAATAAATATGCAAGTATATAAACACACACAGTGCGGAGCAATGTAGCTAGATGGAATAACATGTAGATATATAAATATATAAACACCCACAGTACGGAGCATTGCAGCTAGACGGAACAAATATGCAAATATATAAACACACACAGTGCAGAGCATTGCCGCTAGATGGAATGAAACAGCATAACCGTCTACCCAGCTATCCTGCATGGTATGATTATGTGCCCATACACACTCTCACCCTCCATAGCGACCGGCATGCTCCTAGTTGTATGCCGGAGAGGACCACTGTGTAAGTCTATTGCATCTTCTGCATTCAAAAAACTATTAGTTTGTTACGTCTTTTTTGCTATCTCTGCGAGCAGCCCTGCTTAGGTTGTACAGTCTGACAGCCGTTGGTAGGAAGGACCTACGAAACCTCTCGGTTGTGCACCTGGGATGATGTAGTCTGCTGCTAAATGAGCTCCTCAGTGCATTCAGTATGTCCTGCATAGGGTGGAACTCGGACTCCAGCAGAGATGACAGTTTAGCCACCGTCCTTCTCTCTCCTATCTCCTCCATCGGATCAAGGCGCTGCCCCAGGACAGAGCTAGCTTTCTTAATCAGTTTGTTCAGTCTCTTCCTATCGGCTGCAGTAATGCCACTGCCCCAGCAGACCACTCCAAAAGTGATGGCTGATGCCACCACCGTGTCATAGAATGACTTCAGCAGCGCCCCTTGTACACCAAAAGACCTGAGTCTCCTCAGCAGGAACAGCCTGCGCTGTCCCTTCTTGTAGAGTGCATCAGTATTGTGTGACCAGTCTAGTTTATTGTTCAGATGAATGCCCAGGTACTTATAGGATGTCACCATCTCGATGTCTGTTCCCTGTATATTTACTGGTACTGTGAGGGGCTGCCCATGCCTGCGGCAGTCCACCACCAGCTCCTTAGTTTTCCTCGCGTTGATCTGGAGGCAGTTCCGATGGCACCAGTCCACGAAGTCCTGGATAAGCCCTCTGTACTCAGCTTCATCTCCATTGGAGATGAGGCCAACGATCGCAGAGTCATCAGAGAACTTCTGTAGATGGCAGTGTGTTGTGTTGTGTGAGAAGTCCGCAGTATAAAGAGTGAACAGGAAGGGAGCCAGCACCGTTCCCTGGGGGGCCCCCGTGCTACTGATGATCGTGTCGGACACACAGTCCCGGGTTCTCACAAACTGAGGCCGGTTCGTGAGGTAGTCCAGGATCCATGATGACAGGTGCTGGTCCACCCCTGCGCGCAGCAGCTTGTCCTTCAGGATCATCGGTTGGATGGTGTTGAAAGCACTGGAGAAGTCAAAGAACATGATCCTCACCATATTCCCGGGCTTCTCCAGGTGGGACAGAGAACGGTGAAGGAGGAAGATCACCGCATCCTCCACCCCAATGCCATGCTGGTAGGCGAACTGGAGTGGATCCATCGCTGGTTCCACCAGGGGGCGGAGGTGAGCAAGGAGCAGTCTCTCCAGGGTCTTCATCAAGTGGGACGTCAAGGCCACCGGTCTGTAGCTGTTCAGGTCTTTGGGGTGGGAAGTTTTTGGTACAGGTACCACACAAGATGTTTTCCACAGCTGTGGTACCCTCCCCAGTTTCAGGCTCATGTTGAAGATATACGTCACAATCCCACACAGCTGGTCTGCACAGGACTTGAGGAGCTTTGCGCTGATGCCGTCCGGTCCCGGCGCCTTCCTCGCCTTGATCTTCCTCAGCTCCGTCCTCACCTGGGTCCTGGTCAGGGTCAGGATGGGGGGCTGTGTGTTGGGAGTGGGGGGGTGTTGGTAGAGTGGGGAGTGGGCAGCAGGACTTGATTTCTTTAGAGGCAGCAGTGGTTGTTGTGCAGTCAGGGGGGAGGGCGGTTGGTCAAATCTATTGAAAAACAGATTCAGGTTGTTCGCCCACTCCCTGCCCCCTGTGGCCTGGGGGGAGGTATTCTGGAGCCCCGAGATGGTTTTGAGGTTTCTCCAGACCCCGCTGATGTCGCTCTGTTGCAGCTTGTCCTCCATCTTCTTCCTGAAGCTGTCCTTGCCTTCTCTGATCTTTCTCCTCAGCTCCCTCTGTACGGACTTCAGCATCTCCCTGTTCCCTGACCTGAAGATCCTCTTCTTCTCTCTCAGAAGTGTTTTAATCTCAGGGTTGATCCAGGGTTTGTTGTTTGAGTGACGCCGTATGGTCTTGGTGGGAACGGATTTGTCCACACAGAAGCTGAGGTAGCCCGTGAAGGTGTGAATGAGGCCATCGATGTCCTCACCATGTGGATCGCAGAGCTGCTTCCAGGCGGTGGCTTCAAAACAGCCCTTTAGGGTGTCCATTGTCTCCTCAGACCATAACTCCACAGTGTGCATGGCCGGAGGTTGTCTGTGCACTAGGGGTTTGTACACCGGCCGGAGATGAACCAAGTTGTGATCCGATCTCCCGAGTGGGGGTAGTTGTGATGAGGTGTACGCCTCCTTAGTGTTTGCGTAGAATAAATCCAGTGTTTTATTGTCTCTAGTGTGGCATGTGACATACTGGGTGAACGTGGGTAGAATGGGAGACAGTGAAACATGGTTGAAATCGCCTGAGATGAGGAGAAGAGCATCTGGGTGTTCTGTCTGCAGCCTGCTGGTTACTGAATGGATGACGTCACGTGCTGTCCCAGCGTTCGCCGTCGGATTTGCATAAACAACAATGCAGATCACGTGTGAGTGTTCTCTCGGGAGATATGTAGGCCTCATGCTAACAGCTAGCAACTCAATGTCTTTGCTGCAGTGTCGTTGTTTAACAGTGATATGTCCCGGTCTGCACCAGTTGTTGTTAACATACATGATCACTCCACCGCCCCTAGCCTTGCCACTGTCTGGTGTTCGGTCAGCTCGTATCATGTGAAAACCCTCCAGCTCAATGTTAGCATCTGCTGCTAGTTCAGTTAGCCACGTCTCAGTAAACAAAAGGAGAGAGCACTCCCGGTATGTGCTATCATAACGGGAGATAGCCGCTAGCTCATCTAACTTTCCCAGTATCGACCGTACATTTCCCATGACAACAGATGGAAGGGAGGGTCTGTACCTTATATTTTTTGTCCTCCGCCTTACTCCAGCCCGGCAGCCGCGGCGTTTTCGCCTCAGTTCTCTCGGTATGTCGAGTATTTCCAATGGGACCGGGTGGCGGTTGAATGCTAGCAGCTGTTCTCTGCTGTATCGTATCCTGCTATAGACAGTGGCTCCGTCCACCGGCTCAGGAGACATTTAGGACGATCTGTGTGTCCGTGATATAAGTGGGGTGAAAAAAAAAGACGGATCAAAAGAGAGAGGAAGGGAAAAAGACTCGGAATCGAGCCGCTGTTGCAAAAGGCAGCCGACTCGTGTGGCGCCGAGAGAAAAAAAAAAAAAAAAAAAAAAAAAAAAAAAAGATGAAAAGGAGCTTCATCTTTCAGCATGACAATGACCCAAGGGACACATCCAAATCAACAAAAGAATGGCTTCATCAGAAGAAGGTTAAGGTTTTGGAATGGCCCAGCCAGAGTCCAGACCTGATTCTGATCAAACATCTGTGGGGTGATCTGAAGAGGGCTGTGCACAGGAGATGCCCTCACAATCTGACAGATCTGGAGCATTTTTTCAAAAAAGAGTGGACAAATATTGCCACATCAAGATGTGCCACACTGATAGACTCCTACCCAAAAAGACTGAGTGCTGTAATAAAAGCCAAAGGTGCTGCAACAAAGTATTAGTTTAAGTGTGTGCATATTTATGCAACCAGGTTATTGTAAGTTGTTTTTTTGTTTGTTTTGTTTTGTTTTCCCTTAAAAGATTTCAGTTTGTTTTTCAATTGTGTTGTACAGGTTATAGGTCACATTAATGGTGGAAAAAAGGTTTGAAATTATTTATCTTGGTCTCATTTTTTTTACACCATAAAAAATTGGCATTTGAACAGGGGTGTGTAGATTTTTTATATCCACTGTATATTATCATCAACCTGATCTCACAAAAAAAAAAAAAAAGTATTATCGTTCATCAGAGCTTCT
Organism: Pholidichthys leucotaenia; assembly: GCA_020510985.1. NCBI lineage: Eukaryota > Metazoa > Chordata > Actinopteri > Cichliformes > Pholidichthyidae > Pholidichthys > Pholidichthys leucotaenia. The sequence goes on along the minus strand of CM035840.1, from coordinate 89,261,846 downwards.
CTTTTAAACCAAGAAAGAGGAGCCACTCATCGCAGCCTGAGCTGTATTAATCTGCTCTGGTGAATGCAAAATTGTCGATTTAATTCAAAACAACTGTCAGGATATTTGTATTTATTTTTTTTTCATTCTTTTAAAACAATGACAGTGAATGAGGTTAAAATTGTAAAAACTGTTATCATTAGATAATGAATATTGGGTTTGTGCACACATACCAGCTCTTCTCCGGGGTTGTAGTGACAGCTGTTTTCCCAGTAGGACAGACTGGTCCAGCTGCGGTCTGTAGAGAACTGAATCATAAACCCACTTAACATTTTTTTTTTCCTTTGTGTAGTGAAAATCCATGTTGCATCTTCAAATAGTTTGTATTTAATTGTTCTCATTTAACTGAAAACACTGTCTTGTGTTTTTTCATTAATCGGGACACGCACAGACACGGGATGTGACAATGCAATATGATGACTCAACAAACCACATTTTAGTGGACAGAACTTTTCAAAGAGGAGGTTTGTATTCTGAAATCTTCAGACTGACAGTAGCCTATCCCCCCCAATGCTCCACGCACCCACACCAGAACACACACTCTCTGTTCATTCATTCATTCCCCTAAATTCACACATTAATGTCTAATCTATAGACTCCAACATTAAGTCTGTAATTAAAATGAGAATGTGGATGGACTAAAAATAAAAACTATTTAGTGTGTGATTATATTATAATTAAAATGAGGTGGTCATATCATAAGATCAGATAAGATAAGATAAACTTTTATTAGTCCCACAATGGGGAAATTACAGGATTGCCTCAGCAAAGGGATAGCGGCACTCAGCGCAATAATATCTAAGATAATGAATAAGATAAAGAAATTGGGTAGACAAACAGTAAATATACTGTACATGTATGCACAGTATATATACTGTACACAGTGCAAGAGCATTGCAGTTAAATGGTATTTACAGTATTACAGTTAGTTAAATTACTCGGCAATATAAATATAAATCCAGACAGTATATTTTACAGTTGAATGAACAGTGTTGTTACTTTTTTCAGTTTTTTTCTCTATGGTATGAGAAAGGAATAAGAAACTTAGAACATCTTGTACAAGATGGAAACTTTATCCAATTCCAGGAACTGGTGTCACAGTATAACATCATTCATAAAAAATTTCTTGAATACCAACAACTTAAATCCATAATACAAGCAAAATTCAATTTCAACCAGATAGACTCAGAAGTACCAGTAAGGGTGACAGAATTTTTAAATCTTCATTCCTCTGATATGATTGCTAGCAAATAGACCCAAAAGCAGGAAGCGAGGAGACCAGAGTAGCAGTTCAAAATAACCTTTTATTGAACAATTGTGAAATAGTGCACGAGGAGTCTGGCAACCCAGCAGAGGGGGAGAAGAGAGAGGAGAGGTAAGTACTGGTATTTTTGAACCAGAATGACTGTGAATTATTGTTTATTTCTCTTACAGGTTGAGGAGTGGTGGCAGCAGCGAGCAGAGGGGTATTGCACAAAACTAAGATAAGGGATTAAGCCAAGATTTTCAAGTAATTCTGGCTTAATTTATATTTTACTTGGTTGTATAAAAGTAGGATAAATTAAACCCAGTCAAGCTGCTATGGAGATTTATTCTCTGGACCTAACCTGGTCCAGAGCAGGCTAAGAGTCGGGCTAAGATTAATCCTAGTGACTTGTCAGTGCAGGGGTCAATCCTATGAGAAATCAATGCTTTTCACTGTCATTAAATGATCTACTGTAAATATGTTGCAGCATTTTAATTATCCTGCATTGAATGAAACAAAGAGATAAAGAAAAATGTATCTTGCATTAAAACAATACAGATACATTGTCATTCAAGAATCCCACTGTTCTTTTGATTGTACTATTTTCATAATCATCCATGTAGTAGTGATTATTACTGCCAGGCCCAGTGTTTCACGTTTAATATTTATATACATTTACAGTGGTGTGAAAAAGTGTTTGCCCCCTTCCTGATTTCTCGTTTTTTTTGTATTGTAACGTTGGGGCCATGTTAAGTGAATTTCCCAGCATGCTTTGCCAGTTTGAAACGTTACTGTGTGTGTTAAATGTGTTATTTCTGAGTTATACTGCTGTGTCATTATAACTGCATTATAATGACCCAGCAGTGTTTAGCAGGATTAGGGCAAGATGTATCATGTGTGTGTAACCATGATTCAAACAGGGGTCTGGGGGAATGACCTCCGTTCCTGTCTGTGCTGAGAAGCAGGTTGGGGGTCGGGGTGTGAAAAATAAATCAGGTTGATCACAGCCATCTGCTCCATTGTCTTTTTGTGTGAACCCTGCAAACGTCACACTGGTGTCAGAAGTGGGCATGGAGCAAATGGAAGCTAGGATCAGAATGGAGATCCAGCAGCTGGAGCAGGCCATTGCTCAGCTGATGATGGACGATGAGACCGAGACACCACCACCGGGAGCCCGGAGCCGGGACGAACGAAGCGGCGGACCTGACGGGGCCAGCGCACCCCGCCTCCTGTCTTTTTCAAGACAGAGCGGGCAGAACAGAGCAAACGTTCCACCCTTCTCAGGACAGCACGGGCTGGCGACCCCATGGCGATCAAGGGTGGCGATCGATCAGGAAACGACCACCCCACCTGTTTGACAGCGGGCCAAGATTCCCCGTTTCAACGGCGAAGCCACACTGGATGACTACCTGACACAGGTCGAGCTGACTGCGGCGCTGAACGGCTGGTCGCCAGAGGAAACCGCCGTACAGGTCGCGCTGGCCTTGGAAGGGAAAGCCCTCTGCACGCTCTCTGATCTCCGGCCCGAGGAGCACCACAGCTGGCCAGCACTACAAGGGGCGCTCCAGAGACGATTTGGGAGAATAGCGGATGCTGAGCACGCCCAAGAACAACTGACTCACCGCCGCCGGAACCACCAGGAAAAACTAGGAGCCTATGCTGCAGACATATGGCTTTTAACCCGGCGCAGCTACCCAGATTTCGCGCCGGAGGCAGTAGAGAAGTTCGCCCTCCGGAGTTTCATCCAAGGTCTCCGCCCGGCCCAGCTCCAGAGCCACGTACGGCTCCACGCCGCGAGCGACTGGAGGACTGCAGTGGCAGAAGCAGAGCGGGCAGAGCCGCTAATAAATCGCACCGCTGAAGCAGCAACGCACAGCCGAAGAACCTACCAGGCTACGATGGAGAGCGAGGGGGAGGAGGAGGAATTACGGCAGACCACGGCGGCGCGTCCACGGAGAAGATGGCCTCAGCGGCGCGAGGAGGGGTGCTTCCGCTGCGGAGAGATGGGACACATCGCGCGATACTGCCCTGCACCCACCCCACGACAAACCGGCCCCTCGCCGGCGTTAAACTAGAGCGAGGTGGCGTGAACGGGGACAGGCCACCTCCAGCAGATGTTTCCCCCGAGGAGCCGGCACCGCGCGTGGGCCGAGTTGGACACTCTCCAGGGATCTATCTACAGTGCAGCTTGGGGAAGACGTCGATCCGGGCCCTGATTGACACCGGCTCTACAATCTCCTTGGTTTGACCCGGTGTGCTGCTGGGCACGAGCAAGACGGCTCCGCGGGGGTGGGAACCCACCGAGCGCTGCGTCACCACAGCTACCGGTGAGCGCGCCCGACTGAAGGGGCGGAGAGTGCTGGTGGTGGGGGTGGCCGGTCAGAACATAAGACACCCGTTCTGGCTGGCTGACATCCAAGACCCCTGTATTATTGGACTAGACCTGCTCACAGCCTGGCGTGCCAAGATCGACACCGCTGGACCTTCCCTCCAGCTGGGAAACCGGACCATCATGCTCCACAGCAGAACCCAGGGAAGGGACACGGGGGCACGCACAATCGAGGGATCGCCAAGACAGACCGGACCAGGCAGGCCACCGCGAGGACTGGACACGATGACGTCACCAGCGCGGACAGAGGGAGCACGAGCACACACAGGGACAGCAAGGGGAGGGGTCAACGTGTCAGCAGAGACGCAGCAGGCGATGGAGGAATTATTTCAGCGGAGCTGCAGCGGGCTGGACCCGGAACAGAGACGCCAGCTGCGGGAGCTATTGGACTATTACGTGGGTGTTTTTGCCGCGAAGGATGAGGAATGCGGCCGGACCGGGTTGGTGCAGCACGAGATTGACACTGGTGAGGCCAGGCCGATTCAACTCCACCCACGCCGGCTGCCCTTTTCAAGGCGGGCAGCGGCGGAACAAAAAGTGCGAGAAATGCTGGAGGCAGATGTTATTAAGCCCTCCAGTAGCCCCTGGGCGGCGCCTGTGGTGCTGGTCAAGAAGAAGGATGGGTCGTGGCGGTTCTGTGTGGATTACCGACGCCTGAACAACGCCACCAGGAAAGATTCCTACCCCCTGCCCCGCATCGATGACGCACTGGACCACATCGCCGGCTCCAGCTGGTTCAGCTCGCTGGATCTACGCAGCGGCTATTGGCAGGTAGAGCTGTCACCCGAGGCCCGCCAAAAAACAGCCTTCTCCATTAGGCAGGGACTGTACCAGTTTAAAGTGATGCCGTTTGGACTCTGCAACGCTCCGGCCACCTTTGAGCGCTTGATGGAGCGAGTGCTGGCTCACGTGCCCCGGAGTCGCTGCGTTGTTTACCTGGATGACCTGCTGGTGCATGCAGCTGATTTTGACAGCGCCCTGTCAAATCTCCGAGAGGTGCTGGGAGCCATCCAGCAGGCGGGGCTACGGTTACACCCTAAGAAATGCCACCTGTTCCGGCGGGAGACCACCTTTTTGGGCCACGTCGTCAGCGCAGCGGGGGTCGCCACCGACCCAGAAAAAGTGGCAACAGTGAGAGACAGGCCAGTGCCGCGGAACGTTGGAGAACTGAGGAGTTTTCTTGGATTGGCCTCCTATTATAGGAGGTTTGTGAAAGACTTCGCCACCATCGCCAGCCCGCTGCATCAGCTGACGCAGAAAGGACGCACGTTCCAGTGGAGTGACAGCTGTGCTGCTGCTTTCTCCCAGCTTCGCGCAGCGCTCATCAGAGCCCCCGTCCTGCAGTATCCCGACCCGAACCGCCCTTTCATCGTGGACACGGACGCCAGCAACCAGGGCATCGGGGCGGTGCTATCCCAGGAGGGAGAGCATGGAGAGCAGGCAGTCGCTTACTTCAGCCGCACTCTCAGCAGAGCCGAGAGAAATTACTGTGTGACTCGCAGAGAGCTGCTGGCTGTCATTCAAGGACTGCGTCACTTCCGCCCGTATGTGTACGGTGGGAGGTTCCAGCTCAGGACGGACCACGCTTCCCTGACCTGGTTGTTAAATTTCAAAGAACCGGATGGACAGTTGGCGAGGTGGCTGGAGGCACTGCAGGATTATAATTTCCAGATTGTGCATCGGGCAGGCCGCCTCCATGCCAACGCTGACGCGCTGTCTCGGCGCCCTTGCGCGACAGAGGAGTGTCGTCACTGTCAACGGGCTGAAGATCGGGACCAAACCGCCCCACGGGCTGCCGCTCTCCGAGCCGCTGCGAGCAGGAATAACGCAGCGACGCACAGCCCCTCCTCAGATTATCAGGCAGTTCTCCCCAGCAATGACGTCACAGAGGTTCTTGGCACGCAGCAGCTGCAGAGTGAGCAGGACAGAGACCCGGTCATTTCGCGGGTTTGGCAGTGGCTGGACGCAGGACAGCGGCCCGCCTGGGAGGTTGTGTCACCGCTGGACCCAGAGACTAAGGCCCTGCACTCCCAGTGGGCCAACCTCCGCTGCTACGAGGGCGTGGTGTATCGGCAGTGGCAGACTCCAGCTGGGCAGCGGCACGTCTGGCAACTGCTGGTTCCTCGTCGACTCCGGCCCAAAGTACTCCAGCTGGTTCATGGGGCAGTAGGAGCGGGCCACTTCGGAGTGACAAAGACGCTGCAGCACCTTCAGGCCCGGTTCTACTGGCCCGGTTGTCATCAGGACGTGGAGCTCCACGTTCATCGCTGCGACACATGCACAGCTCAGAAGGGACCAACCCAGCGATCCCACGCTCCCCTGCAGCAGTACCGGGTGGGAGCACCGATGGAGCGAGTGGGAGTGGACATCCTGGGCCCTTTCCCGACCACGGACCGGGGGAACCGCTACGTGCTGGTCGCGATGGATTATTTCACTAAGTGGCCAGAGGCGTACGCGGTCCCGGACCAAAGCGCCGCTACGACGGCATCAAAGCTGGTGGATGAAATGTTCTGTCGGTTTGGCGCACTGGAGGAGCTGCACAGCGATCAGGGTCGGAACTTCGAGGCGGAGGTCTTCGGAGAGGTCTGCAAACGGCTGGGCATCCGGAAGACCCGGACCACCCCACTGCATCCACAGAGCGACGGCCTGGTCGAACGATTCAACCGGACCCTCACCACCCAGCTTGCTATCCTAGTGGACCAGCGACAGCGAGACTGGGACCTGCACCTGCCTTTTGTTTTGTGGGCGTACCGGACGGCAGCTCAGGAATCCACCCGGTGCACCCCTGCGGCGCTCATGTTTGGACGCGAGCTGCGCACACCGGTGGATTTGGTATTCGGTTGCCCCCCTGAGCCGGAGGTGGAGGGAAAACCCGGATTGGATTATTTTTTTTGTTTGAAAGAACGTCTCCACACGGTGCACGAGCTGGCTCGAGAGGCCCTGGCAGCGGCAGGGGGTCGGCAGAAGCGAGCGTACGACTCCCGCTGCCAGGGGAGGGACTTTGCACCAGGAGATCGAGTCTGGGTTTTCTGCCCTGAGAGGAAGAGAGGACGATCACCGAAGCTGGCGAGCCAGTGGTCGGGGCCATGCGTGGTCCTGGAGAGACTGTCAGATGTGGTGTACAGGGTGAGGCTTAGAAAAAGGGACCGGGTTGTGGTCCTTCATCGTGACCGTCTCACCCCGTATCGGCCATCTGCACCGCTGGTGGACGAACCGGAGCTTCCATCCCAGCCCGATACCCCGACCGAGACCCAGATGGACACTAGGGGGCCTGTACGTGTTGGCCGCCGGCGCCGAAGACCGCCCCGACACCTGGATGAGTTTGTATTGGACTTTTAAATTGGACTTTAATTTTTCTGGGGACAGAAACCAGTCCGGGGGGGGCAGTGTAACGTTGGGGCCATGTTAAGTGAATTTCCCAGCATGCTTTGCCAGTTTGAAACGTTACTGTGTGTGTTAAATGTGTTATTTCTGAGTTATACTGCTGTGTCATTATAACTGCATTATAATGACCCAGCAGTGTTTAGCAGGATTAGGGCAAGATGTATCATGTGTGTGTAACCATGATTCAAACAGGGGTCTGGGGGAATGACCTCCGCTCCTGTCTGTGCTGAGAAGCAGGTTGGGGGTCGGGGTGTGAAAAATAAATCAGGTTGATCACAGCCATCTGCTCCATTGTCTTTTTGTGTGAACCCTGCAAACGTCACAGTATGTTTGTCACACTTAAATGTTTCAGATCAAACAAATTTAAATATTAGACAAAATTAGAAAAAATGAGACCAAGCTAAATCATTTCAAAACTTTTTCCACCATTACTGTGATATAACCTGTACAACCCAATTGAAAAACAAACTGAAATCTTTTAAGGAGAAAAGATTTCAACACACTATGACAAAGAGAAGCAAGTTTGACTTGAATTTTATTAATGCAAGAGGAACGCTTCCGCAAGAGAAAAACGCCACTCGCCAGGGGAACACAGCCTGTGGAGAGAGACGAGAGCAGGTAGATTAGGAGGGAGACTCAGACAGGGGAAAATGGGACAACACTCACATGGGAGAGCCCAGTAGAAGAACCCAGCACTTACGACGAACCCGAAGGTGATGCTGGAAAGCAGGAGTGGAGCTGGGTGAGGTGTCTGACCAGGTGATGATGGTCACTGACGTGGTGATGGTGAAGAGGCAGGTGAGCGCACAACAACCCTGGAGACTCACCATGGAGGAGGTAGCAACCTGTGAAAATGTAAGCAAATGATTAGATGTTAAGCAAATGATTTCAAGTTAGAGAAAACTAGAACTTACTGCTGAAGCAGGTAGTATACCCAATGAGCCAGCGCCGAGGTGTTAAAGAGAGGGTCTATTTAAGCGCTGGCGAGTCAGAGGTAACAGGCACGTCTCATGCAGGTGGAGATGATTGCCTGCAGAGTAGGTGAAAGTTGAACCGGACGGGTGGGGGAGAGTGCTCTCACCAGATCATGACAAAAACGCAGTTTGTAAATGAAGGTGTTTATTATAAAGGGTAAAAAAAATCCAAACCTACATGGCCCTATGTGAAAAAGTGATTGCCGGCCTCCAGAGGCACCAGCAGCTTCAAATACCTGTTTGCTGCTTTGTAATGGCATTTTAGCAGCTGCTCTCTTAATCTGATGAATTTGTCTGACAGAAACCTTCCTCATTATGCCTTTATCTGCAGAAACTCGTCTGTGCTCTGAATCAGCCACAAATTTCTTCACAGTACGATGATCACGCTTAAGCTTTTGTGAAATATCTGTTTTCATTACTGATGTTATGCTCGACACCACCTACTCGACACTGATTCGAGCAATATAAAGTGGAAGTGTTATGAGCAGTACATGAAGTGCCATTTCAACACGCCCACAGTCACGTGATCGCAGCTTGAGGGTTCACGGGAAGTTTGAGAAGGAATTGGGTTTTTTTTTGTTGTTTGTTTGCTTTGTATTGTTTGTTCCTGTCATCCAATTTTGGATGGCCTCGGATGGCCAAATGCTCAAAAAGGATTGAGATTTTTTTCAGGTTTTCCACTCAGATGCAGTTCTGATTGTCAGTCATCAAATGGCAGTCTTTATTAGATGTTTCATAACACTGTGTCGCTCATGAAGCAATAGTCTCAAAGTTGCTCATTGTTTCATAAGGCCTCAGTTTCAACATCACTAGTTTTCATACCTTGTCCAAGGCATTGCATTATTTGACGCTTTTCGGCAGCAGAGAGATCCTTTTTCTTTCCCATAATGCCTGAAACCTGTGGCATGCTTAATAATGTGGAACATCCTTCTTAAGTAGTTTTCCTTTAATTGGGCCCACCTGGCAGACTAATTATGACAGGTGTCTTGAGATTGATATCAGTGATCCAAAGAGCCCTGAGACACAATACCATCCATGAGTTTAATTGAAAAACAAAAAAATTGAATGTTTAGAACATTAAAATCCTATTTGCATAAAAATTTGGAACACGGTATATATAAGCATTTCTACTTGGCTTGTCAAGTGATCAAGCCTCAGAGACATGAGTAGAGTGCCAGACTCTGACATGAGAGGCTGTGAGTTTGACCCCCTGCTTGGATGTCCCTTGGGTCAAATTTATTTTCCATAAAAATAAGTATTCAGAATAATGTGATTAATTGAGTGCATTGCAAGGCAGTAGGCTATTTTACATTTATCATTACATGCAGATATAATGAATTTTGCTATAAAGATTTTTTTTTTCATGTATATTTGTACCAGTTTTCATGAATTTGCAGCTTTTCATCTAAAAATTGAGTTCCTTTTCTTCTTGTAATTTTGCTATTTTTAATGGTACATATGCAATTTTTCCATGTAATTTGAAATCATTTTCCAAACGTTTTTTTTTTCAGATTCTGTTGTAAATGTACATTTTTGTTCATAAATTTGCAGTTTTTGTCATGTGAATTTGAAGAGTTATATATATATTTCTAAATTTATACATGTAATTTTGTGACTTTTTTTTCTGTAAATTTAGTATATCAGAATTAGAATAGTTAAAACTGAGCAGTCTGGGTGAAGGAGCAAATATCCAAATCTCAATTTTTTTGAAAAATGAATACCATTGTCATGAACAAATATCCAGATAAAAGAATATTTGGGTCCTGCCCTGGTAAAATGTAAGAGTCTGATGATTCCATCCTTCATTGTTTATTTTATGAAGCTCTGTTAAGGCTTTTTAACTTTCCTCACATACCTAGATAATCATATTATAAAGTATGGATTTCAATTTTTTTCCTCATATTGCAACTGCAATAAGGCTTGCACATGCAAGCCTTGCTGTAATGTTAATTTATTTAAGTGGACATGGAGGGTCCAGAAGGTCCACTAAGCTATGGACAATATATGCCAAGCATCGACTATGGTATCTGAAGATGGAGATTCTGCTGCAGAACTTATTTCTGTTCCATAAGAGACTGAACTTCAAAATCTGTGCAGCAATTTGGTAATGTAAGAAACTGATTTTATTGATCTTAATGTCAGACATACAGAGAAATTAACATTTTACCTTTGAGATCACTAAATATAAGAATTTCATTGTATGGGCGGGGGGGGGGGGGAGCTGAAAAGTTCATAGTGGTCAAATTTGTGGTCAAATGTGGTTTATTTTTCAACATAGTCTCCCCTTTGATCCACACACTTCTTCCGTCAGCGTTGCAGCGCTTGGATCCCTGCAGTTGAAAAATAAACCACATTTGGTCAAATTTAACCACTATGAACTTTTCAGCCCTCCACTGTAGTTGCCAACAAAAGATCTGGACAAAATCTATCTCAATAGAAAAAAATTAGAAAATAGATTAGGACATAAAACATCTGCATGTAAAGATAAAGGGAAAATGATGTCTGTTCAGGAAATAAAGAAGGGACGTTAAAAACAAAGTGATGGAGTGTTTTATTCAAAGTGATTTTGAGTGATTAGTTATCTGATTCTCTGTCATCACACTTCTATTTGTGGATGTGGTTCCTCTTAAGTTTAAATATTCTAAACATACCCCCAACATAACCTAGTCAGGAGCAGGTTATGTTCACAGCCTTTGTTACCATAGTTACAAACATACTCTGACTTTGTGGAACCAAAAACTCAGAGTTACCACAAACGAGTTAACTTACACAGGTAAGTCACTAAACTTGCTTTCTGGAACAGGGCCCTGGGGCCTCATGTACAAAGACTTGCATGGATTTCCTACTGAGAGATGATGTACATTTTAAATCAAGAAAATGCCGTAAGCAAAAAAAAATAAAATAAAAAAATCCAGATGTATGAAACCGTCCGTACGCAGGAATCCAAGCACATTTCCTTTGTGTATACCGATCTTCTTGAAACTGAAAGCATGTGAGGAAATAACAGACTCCGCCCTTGACACGCCTCCATTTAAATATGCATTAAGATAAGATAAGCCTTTATTAGTCCCACAATGGGGAAATTCCAGGATTGCAACAGCACAAGGATAGCAACATTCAGAGCAATAATTTAGAAGATAAGAAAATAAGAGCAGTGAATATACATATGTACACATAAATATATAAATATATATACACACAGTGCGGAGCATTGTAGCTAGATGGAATAAACAGCATAACCGTCTACTGAGTTACCCTACATGGTATGAATATGTACCCATACATATTGTCACCCTCCATAGTGACTGATATTGTTCTAGTTGTATACTGGAGGGGACCATTTGTGTAAGTCTGTTGTGTCTTTTGCATTCAATACTATTAGGTCGTCATGTTTTTTTTGCTATCTCTGTGAGCAGCCCTGCTTAGGTTATAGAGTCTGACAGCTGTAGGTAGGAAGGACCTGTGAAACCTCTCGGTCGCGCACCTAGGATGATGTAGTCTACTGCTAAATGAGCTCCTCAGTGCGTTCAGTATGTCCTGCATGGGGTGGGACTCGGACTCCAGCAGAGATGACAGTTTAGCCACCATCCTTCTCTCTCCTATCTCCTCCACTGGGTCAAGGCGTTGCCCCAGGACAGAGCTAGCTTTCTTGATTAGTTTGTTCAGTCACTTCCTATCGGCTGCTGTAATGCCGTTGCTCCAGCAGACCACTTCAAAAGTGATGGCTGATGCCACCACCATGTCATAGAATGTCTTTAAGAGCACCCCTTGTACACCAAAAGACCTGAGCCTCCTCAGTAGGAACAGCCTGCGCTGTCCCTTCTTGTAGAGTGCGTCGGTATTGTGTGACCAGTCTAGTTTATTATTCAGATGAACACCCAGGTACTTGTAGGATAAGATAAGATAAGATAAGATAAGCCTTTATTAGTCCCACAACGGGGAAATTCCAGGATTGCAACAGCACAGGGATAGCAACACTCAGAGCAACAATCAGAAGGCAAGAAAAAAAAACAAAAAAAAAAACAAGCAAGCAAGAGCAGCTAATATACATATGTACATATTACTATAAAATATATATATACACACACACACACACAGACACACAGTGCAGAGCATTGTAGCTGGATGGAATAAATATATGAATATATGAACACACAGTGCAGAGCATTGTAGCTAGATGGAATAAATATGTAAATATATAAACACCCACAGTACGGAGCATTGCAGCGAGGTGGAATAAATATGCAAGTATATAAACACACACAGTGCGGAGCAATGTAGCTAGATGGAATAATATGTAGATATATAAAAACACAGTGCGGAGCATTGTAGCTAGATGGAATAAATATATAGATATATAAATATAAACACACCCAGTGCTGAGCATTGTAGCTAGATGGAATAAATATATAGATATATAAATATAAACACACCCAGTGCAGAGCATTGTAGCTAGATGGAATAAATATGTAAATATATAAACACACACAGTGCAGAGCATTGTTGCTAGGTGGGATGAAACAGCATAACCGTCTATTTAGTTATCCTACATGGTATGATTATGTGCCCATACATATTCTCACCCTCCATAGCGACCGGTATGTTCCTAGTTGTATGCCGGAGAGGACCATTGTGTAAGTCTATTGCATCTTTTGCATTCAAAAAAAACTATTAGTTTGTTACGTCTTTTTGCTATCTCTGCGAGCAGCCCTGCTTAGGTTGTACAGTCTGACAGCCGTTGGTAGGAAGGACCTACGAAACCTCTCGGTTGTGCACCTGGGATGATGTAGTCTGCTGCTAAATGAGCTCCTCAGTGCATCCAGTATGTCCTGCATAGGGTGGAACTCGGACTCCAGCAGAGATGACAGTTTAGCCACCTTCCTTCTCTCTCCTATCTCCTCCATCGGATCAAGGCGTTGCCCCAGGACAGAGCTAGCTTTCTTAATCAGTTTGTTCAGTCTCTTCCTATCGGCTGCAGTAATGCCACTGCCCCAGCAGACCACTCCAAAAGTGATGGCTGATGCCACCACCGTGTCATAGAATGACTTCAGCAGCGCCCCTTGTACACCAAAAGACCTGAGTCTCCTCAGCAGGAACAGCCTGCGCTGTCCCTTCTTGTAGAGTGCGTCAGTATTGTGTGACCAGTCTAGTTTATTGTTCAGATGAATACCCAGGTACTTGTAGGATGTCACCATCTCGATGTCTGTTCCCTGTATATTTACTGGTGCTGTGAGGGGCTGCCCATGCCTGCGGCAGTCCACCACCAGCTCCTTAGTTTTCCTCGCGTTGATCTGGAGGCAGTTCCGATGGCACCAGTCCACAAAGTCCTGGATAAGCCCTCTGTACTCAGCTTCATCTCCGCTGGAGATGAGACCAACGATCGCAGAGTCATCAGAGAACTTCTGTAGATGGCAATGTGTTGTGTTGTGTGAGAAGTCCGCAGTATAAAGAGTGAACAGGAAGGGAGCCAGCACCGTTCCCTGGGGGGCCCCCGTGCTACTGATGATCGTGTCGGAAACACAGTCCCAGGTTCTCACAAACTGAGGCCGGTTCGTGAGGTAGTCCAGGATCCATGATGACAGGTGCTGGTCCACCCCTGCGCGCAGCAGCTTGTCCTTCAGGATCATCGGTTGGATGGTGTTGAAAGCACTGGAGAAGTCAAAGAACATGATCCTCACCATATTCCCGGGCTTCTCCAGGTGGGACAGAGAACGGTGAAGGAGGAAGATCACCGCATCCTCCACCCCAATGCCATGCTGGTAGGCGAACTGGAGTGGATCCATCGCTGGTTCCACCAGGGGGCGGAGATGAGCAAGGAGCAGTCTCTCCAGGGTCTTCATCAAGTGGGACGTCAAGGCCACCGGTCTGAAGCTGTTCAGGTCTTTGGGGTGGGAAGTTTTTGGTACAGGTACCACACAAGATGTTTTCCACAGCTGTGGTACCCTCCCCAGTTTCAGGCTCATGTTGAAGATATACGTCACAATCCCACACAGCTGGTCTGCACAGGACTTGAGGAGCTTTGCGCTGATGCCGTCCGGTCCCGACGCCTTCCTCGCCTTGATCTTCCTCAGCTCCGTCCTCACCTGGGTCTTGGTCAGGGTCAGGATGGGGGGCTGTGTGTTGGGAGTGGGGGAGGGTGTCGGTGGAGTGGGGAGTGGGTAGCAGGACTTGATTTCTTAGAGGCAGCAGTGGTTGTTGTGCAGACAGGGGGGAGGGCGGTTGGTCAAATCTATTGAAAAACAGATTCAGGTTGTTCGCCCACTCCCTGCCCCCCGTGGCCTGGGGGGAGGTATTCTGGAGCCCCGAGATGGTTTTGAGGTTTCTCCAGACCCTGCTGATGTCGCTCTGTTGCAGCTTGTCCTCCATCTTCTTCCTGAAGCTGTCCTTGCCTTCTCTGATCTTTCTCCTCAGCTCCCTCTGTACGGACTTCAGCATCTCCCTGTTCCCTGACCTGAAGATCCTCTTCTTCTCTCTCAGAAGTGTTTTTATCTCAGGGTTGATCCAGGGTTTGTTGTTTGAGTGACGCCGTATGGTCTTGGTGGGAACGGATTTGTCCACACAGAAGCTGAGGTAGCCCGTGAAGGTGTGAATGAGGCCATCGATGTCCTCACCATGTGGATCGCAGAGCTGCTTCCAGGCAGTGGCTTCAAAACAGTCCTTTAGAGTGTCCATTGTCTCCTCAGACCATAACTCCACAGTGTGCATGGCCGGAGGTTGTCTGTGCACTAGGGGTTTGTACACCGGTCGGAGATGAACCAAGTTGTGATCCGATCTCCCAAGTGGGGGGAGTTTTTTTTTTTTTTTTTTTTTTTGTTACTTATTTGTACCCGTAGGTAGACTTGGTTTGCAGTCTGTTGATAAGCCACCGCTGCTGGTCGCTGCGTGCGCGAGCGCCCTAAACCTACATGTTTTTGGTGTGCGGGAGGAAACCGGAGAAATCCCGGAGTAAACCCGCGCAACACGGGAAGAACATGCAAACTCCACACAGCTCACTGTTGGTCGGGGGCTGGGATCGAACCCACGATCTCATGATCCCCGCGGTCCCCCGGCCGAGGGTAAAACTGTGCTGCCACAGTGCTAAACCACTGCGCCACCGTGCAGCCCAGTTGTGATGAGGTGTACGCCTCCTTAGTGTTTGCGTAGAACAAATCCAGTGTTTTATTGTCTCTAGTGTGGCATGTGACATACTGGGTGAAAGTGGGCAGAATGGGAGACAGTGAAACGTGGTTGAAATCGCCTGAGATGAGGAGAAGAGCATCTGGGTGTTCTGTCTGCAGCCTGCTGGTTACTGAATGGATGACGTCACGCGCTGTCCCAGCGTTCGCCGTCGGATTTGCATAAACAACAATGCAGATCACGTGTGAGTGTTCTCTCGGGAGATATGTAGGCCTCATGCTAACAGCTAGCAACTCAATGTCTTTGCTGCAGTGTCGTTGTTTAACAGTGATATGTCCCGGTCTACACCAGTTGTTGTTAACATACATTATCACTCCACCGCCCCTAGTTTTGCCACTCTCTGGTGTTCGGTCAGCTCGTATCATGTGAAAACCCTCCAGCTCAATGTTAGCATCTGCTGCTAGTTCAGTTAGCCACGTCTCAGTAAACAAAAGGAGAGAGCACTCCCGGTAAGTGCTATCATAACGGGAGATAGCCGCTAGCTCATCTAACTTTCCCAGTATCGACCGTACATTTCCCATGACAACAGATGGAAGGGAGGGTCTGTACCTTATATTTTTTGTCCTCCGCCTTACTCCAGCCCGGCAGCCGCGGCGTTTTCGCCTCAGTTCTCTCGGTATGTCGAGTTTTTCCAGTGGGACCGGGTGGCGGTTAAATGCTAGCAGCTCTTCCCTGCTAGGAAGGATGTCACCATCTCAATGTCTGTTCCCTGTATGTTTACTGGTGCTGTGAGGGGTTGTCCTTGCCTGCGGCAATCCACCACCAGCTCCTTAGTTTTCCTCGCATTGATCTGGAGGCAGTTCCGATGGCACCAGTCCACGAAGTCCTGGATAAGTCCTCTGTACTCAGCTTCATCTCCATTGGAGATGAGGCCGATGATCGCAGAGTCGTCAGAGAACTTCTGTAGATGGCAGTGTGTTGTGTTGTGTGAGAAGTCCGCAGTATAAAGGGTGAACAGGAAGGGAGCCAGAACCGTTCCTTGGGGGGCCCCCGTGCTACCGATGATCGTGTCGAACACACAATCCCGGATTCTCACAAACTGTGGCCGGTTAGTGAGGTAGTCCAGGATCCATGATGACAGGTGCTGGTCCACTCCTGTGCACAGCAGCTTGTCCTTCAGGATCATCGGTTGGATGGTGTTGAAAGCACTGGAGAAGTCAAAGAACATGATCCTCACCGCATTCCCGGGCTTCTCCAGGTGTGACAGGGAACGGTGAAGGAGGAAGATCACTGCATCCTCCACCCCAATGCCATGCTGGTAGGTGAACTGGAGTGGATCCATCGCTGGTTCCACCAGGGGGCGGAGGTGAGCAAGGAGCAGTCTCTCCAGGGTCTTCATCATGTGAGACGTCAGGGCCACTGGTCTGTAGCTGTTCAGGTCTTTGGGGTGGGAAGTCTTTGGGACAAATACCACACAAAATGTTTTCCACAACTGTGGTACCCTCTCCAGCTTCAGGCCCACGTTGAAGATGTGCTCCACAATCCCACACAGCTGGTCTGCGCAGGACTTGAGGAGCTTCACGCTGATGCCGTCCGGTCCCGAGGCCTTCCTTGCCTTGATCTTCCTCAGCTCCGTCCTCACCTGGGTCTTAGTGAGGGTCAGGTTGGGGGGCTGTGTGCTGGGAGTGGGGAGCTGTTGGTGGAGTGGGGTGTGGACAGCAGGTCTCGATGACTTTAGAGGCAGCAGTGGTTGGTGTGCAGTCAGGGGGGAGGGCGGTTGGTCAAACCTATTAAAAAACAAGTTCAGATTGTTCGCCCATTCCCTGCCCCCCGTGGCCTGGGAGGAGGTATTCTGGAGCCCAGAGATGGTTTTAAGGTTTCTCCGGACCCAGCCGATGTCGCTTTGTTGCAGCTTGTCCTCCATCTTCTTCCTGAAGCTGTCCTTGCCTTCTCTGATCTTCCTCCTCAGCTCCCTCTATACGGACTTCAGCATCTCCCTGTTCCCCTACCTGAAGATCCTCTTCTTCTCTCTCAGAAGTGTTTTAATCTCAGGGTTAATCCAGGGTTTGTTGTTCGAGCAACACCGTATGGTCTTGGTGGGTACGGTGTTGTCCACACAGAAGTTGCTGTAATCCGTGATGGTGTGAATGAGGCCATCGATGTCCTCACCATGTGGATCACAGAGCTGCTCCCAGGCAGTGGTTTCAAAACAGTCCTTTAGAGCGTCCGTTGCCTCCTCAGACCATAACTTCACCGTGCACATAACCGGAGGTTGTCTGTGTACTAGGGGTAGATGCTAGGGTATTAGATGCAAATATATATGCAGATAGATATATACAAGTGCTGAACGTTTGATTCTCCTGTATCCACGATCAAAAATAATGGATTTAATGGAATGTCATGGAATGTGAGTTAGAGGTGCTGCTTGTGATGTATGGGAGTTGTATGAGTTGCATTTGCATATGCCATCCCATTGGTGGGCGCTGTACCCTGTGGCATCGCCAATAGTATAAGAGTGTGCTCATTGAACTGAACTGGGGATGTGCATGTGTGTATGTGTGCGTATGCCTGAGTTTATTTATTTATTTAGCGAATGCAAAGTCCTTAAGCCAAGCAGTTGCCTCCTGGTTTGCTGTATGGAGGGTGTGTAATCCTCCTTCCAGTCTTTGGAGCGGGCAAGCCTCTATGATGTGTTCCATTGTTTGCTCCTCTCCACATGCGCACAGTGGGCTAGGGCTACTGCCCCATCTGTAAAGGCTGGCCAAGCAGGGGCCATGTCCAGTCCTGAAGCGATTGAGTGTAGACCACTGTCTCCTTGGGAGGTTGGTGCCCGGGACCTGTTGGTTGGGGTTTATCACCAGCTGTTTGTTTGGGACCTCCTTGGTCTCCCATTCCTCTTGCCAAGCTGTCTGGATGGTAAAGTCAGCTGGGGGAGGGTTTTTCCAAATCGGCCGTCTGGATGAAAGTCGGGCAGTGGGTGGAGTGTAGATATCTGCATGGATTGGTAAGTGAGGAGAATCTTTAACTTTTTGGAGCATCCTTTGAGTTAATGCTGCTCGCCGGATGTGTGGAGGGGCTATGTTTGACAGTACAGAGAGCCAGGGGAGTGGTGTTGAGCGGATTGTTCCAGTTATAGTTCTCATGGTTGTGTTGAGCTGGGTGTCTACATGGTGTGTGTAAGATGACCTGGACCAGACAGGGGCACAATATTCTGCTACAGAGTATGAAAGGGCCAGTGCTGAGGTGCGCAGGGTGGAGACTGCCGCCCCCCATTTTGCACCAGCGAGCTTGCAGAGCAGGTTGTTTCGTACCTTCACCTTAGCAGCCGTCCCCTTTAGATGTTCCTTGAAGGATAAGGTCCTATCAAGGGTCACTCCAAGATAAGTTGGATTTGGGGCATGCTTAAGCTTGAGTCCGCTCAGGTGGATGTTTAGTTCTCTGGCAGCTTTTGCATTGTGGAGATGGAATACACTGGAGACGGTTTTTGCTGGGCTTGGTTTTAGGCGCCAGATTTTGCAGAACTGGTCCAGTTTGGCAAGATCTTCCGTGAGCACCCGTTCCTGTGGTTCAAAGTCTGGTGCTTGGAATGCCAAACAGATGTCGTCTGCATAGATGAATTTGCGGGATTTTGTAGTAGGCAGGTCGTTTATGTAGAGGTTGAACAGAGTTGGAGCTAGAACTGAGCCTTGTGGGAGTCCGTTTTTCTGCATTCTCCATGCACTTGTCTTCTGACTGAGGTGGACTCTGAACCTTCGGTTGGTCAGCAGGGTTTTTATAATTGCTGTTGCCCAAGCAGGGATCGCCTTTATAAGTTTCAGGAGGAGGCCTTTGTGCCAGACCGTATCATAGGCGGCTGTAAGGTCGAGAAACACAGCCCCTGTCTTCAGTCTGCTCTCGAAGCCATTTTCGATGAAGGTGGTTAGGGCCAGTACTTGTTCTCCTGTACTGCGGTCCTTGCGGAAACCTGCTTGATCCACACTTAGAATATCCTCTACCTCTGGGGAAATGCGTTGCAGAATTAGGCGCTCCATGATTTTGTAAGGAACGCTGAGTAGGGAGATTGGGCGGTAGCTTGCTGGTAATTTGTGGTCTTTGCCAGGTTTTGGGATGGCAATGACCTTTGCTGTCCGCCATTTCTTTGGGATCGAGTTTGTTTGTGTGATCCTTGTGTAGAATTGTGTCAACCAGGTTAGGGCTCGGGGGCCAAGATTTTTCATGAATTCTGGGAAGATGTTATCGTATCCTGCTGCCTTTCCACATTTCAGGCTCTGTAGGACTTTCTCCAGTTCAGCAGCCTCGAAAGGTTCAGGGTTCGTTTCCTCTACAGGCATTTTTTGGTGTTTTTTTAGCTCAGTTGTAACTGCTCTTTTGGTGTCTTTGTCTTGGGGTGCTTTGGCGATAGTCAGTAGGTGGGATGCAACTTGGTTGGGTGTGACGGATGCTCGGCTTTGGCTAGGGGGCTTCTGTGCAGCTCCTAGGCGACGGATGAGGCTCCAACATTTCCTGCTAGAGTGGGTAAAGCTCCGGTCAGCAACTGTCTCCTCCCATTTCTTTCGCCGAGCTGTATTTAGCGATTCAATGAGATGGTCTGCTATCTCTGGGTCCCCTGATGTTTGATAGGATTGTAGGAGGGCAGCACTTTCTCCGTCCAAACATGGGACATAGAGGGGTCGGTAGCCTCGTGGGATTGCAGTATGGGCAGCCTTGAAGATTGCGCTGCAGAAGCGGTTGTATGCTTCATCTACAGTGATGGTGTGGAGTGGGATGGTAACAACGCTCCGGTCCAGAGTTTCACTGAATTTCTTCCAGTTGGCTTTGCGGAAGTTCCAGCGCATCTTCCTTGGGCTGTATATGACTGGAAGTTGTAGGCCAATGTGTACAAGCAGGGGCCGGTGTTGGCTGTGTGGAAAATCATCAAGAATGAGGATCTGTGTAGGATATGGCTCCCCATTCAAAGAGCTGACCCAACACAGGTCAGGAGAATAGTCCTTCTTCCACCTAGCAGAGTGGAAGGTTCCTCTTTGTTTGGGGTCGTATATCAAAGCGAGGTCATTTCTGGATGCCCAGTCTGAAAGTGCCTTCCCATCACTGTCCACTGCTGGGTACCCCCAGTCAGGGTGATGGCTGTTAAAGTCCCCCACATAGATGGCAGGGTGGGGTAGGGTGGGTAAGACCTGCAGATCCCAGTTGGCATTAGGGGGCTTGTACACATTGACAATATGGAAGCCACCAATGATTATGGTGTCTGAGAAATGTGTTGTTATCAGGTGATTTGCTTCAACTATGTCAGAACGCACATAGGTGGCACGTCCATGTTTAGCATGTAGAACATAGCACAGGAGGTCAAAGCCTTTGATGGTGAAGCGGCCAGCTTCCTCTGTGCCAATATGAGTCTCTTGGAGGCAGATTACATCAATCGAATGTTGGAAGGCGAGGACTTCGATAAGGCTTCGCTTGGCTGCAGATAGGCCTTCAACGTTTAGTTGTAATATGCGAAGGGCCGATCCTACCACAAAGTGCTCTTGGGGCTGTTTGCTTTCGGCTTTAGGACTGTGACTAGGATTCTTCTTTGACTTGGCACAGAGGCGTCGTCTCTTCGAATTTAGTCTGCTGGTAGGATCATTAGCTTCCCCAGGCGAGCCCGGGTACTGGCGGAGGGCGCGACGAGAACGCTGATCCATTGCCCCCCTATGCCTGAGTAAACGAGCAAGCTAATGACCTGCAGCCGTGTGTGTCTTTGTGTTTGTTCCTCCAAGTGGTAATCTAAAGTAGAAACCCATGGACATAACATCATTGGCGACGAGGATAACTTTAGGTTTCCAAGTCTCGCCGCGGTATTGACTGCGAGTGACGGAGGAAGAGGAACGTTGGTCCTGGTGGGAGTTTGGCTGGGCGCGGCACGCCAGGTGACAGGACGCCAGGTGACAGCGCGCCAGGTGACAGGACGCCAGGTGACAGGACGCCAGGTGACAGGACGCCGGGTGACAGGACGCCGGGGGACAGGACGCCAGGTGACAAGATTGCTAAACGCTAGCCAACTGCACGCCATGGCTGGATTTATTGGACACATTAACCCATTCGACGAGTCGGTGGAGCAGTGGACAACCTACGTTGAGAGGTTTGAGCATTTTGTAACGGCAAATGGTATTGCAGAGGAGAAAAAGCTTGCTGTTTTCTTAAGTGTAATTGGTGCGTCAACATATGTACTTTTACGTAGCCTCTTAGCTCCAGATAAGCCGGGGGCTAAGACATATGCTCAACTCACGGAAGTTTTGAAAGACCACTTTTCTCCAAAGCCAATTGTGATTGCTGAAAGATTCCGCTTTCATAAACGGAACCAACAAGAGGGAGAAACTGTGACGCAATATATAGCAGTCATTAAAAAGCTTTCTGAACACTGCGAGTTTGGTATGCACCTGCAGGATGCATTGAGGGATAGGCTCGTTTGTGGACTGAATATAGAAGCTATCCAGAAAAAATTGTTGACGGAGGAGAAGCTTACTTTTTCCAAAGCAATGGAACTAGCCGTGTCAATGGAGACAGTAGCTCACGAGATACATCAGCTGAGCAACGCGCTGAAAGTGCATGCACTGTCACCACACGACAAACAATACACAAAATGTTCGCGCTGTGGAAAAATGAACCACAAAGAGAGCAATTGTTTTTATAAGGAGCAAAAATGCCATAAATGTGGTAAGAGAGGACATATCTCGAAAATGTGCAGGAACAAAGAGACTGTAAATAAGGAGAAATCAGTGGAGTATAAAGCTAAAAAGAAAAAAAGGGTGCACCAATTGGATGTAAAAGAAATATCTAGTGATGGTAGCACTACAGACACTGAAGTGAGCCTGCATATGGTGTCTCAGCAGAGTAATTTGTCATACATGTGTGTTAAACCAAAAATTGAAGGTAAAAGGATTATCATGGAATTAGATACCGGTGCTGCCGTTTCTCTGATTTCAAGAAAACTGTATGATGCACACTTTAAGGACTTGCCCTTGCGCCAAACCCATATAATGTTGAAAACATATACGGGCGAGGTGATTCCAGCAGAGGGTGTCATCACCGTTTCAGTGAGGATGAACAAGCAGTGGGCTAGACTACCACTGTATGTGGTTCGGGGAAGTTCACCCCCACTTTTTGGTCGGGAGTGGCTGCGGAGGATTCGAATTGACTGGCGAGAAATAAAGACGGTCTGGGAGGAGACGGTCCGGGAGGAGACGGTCCTGGAGGAGACGGTCTGGGAGGAGACGGTCCGGGAGGAGACGCTAGACGGCGTGCTACAAAGACATGCAGAGGTCTTTAAAAAAGATTTAGGCACTCTGAAAGGCATGGAGGTAGCCATAGCGCTGAAGCCGGATCATGTGCCACGGTTTTGTCAAGCGAGAGTCGTTCCCTATGCCCTTAGGCCAAAAGTGGAGGCTGAAATTGACCGATTGTGTGAGCAGGGCATTATATCCCCTGTCAAATTCAGTGAATGGGCAACACCCATTGTGCCCGTTGTGAAAAAGAACGGAGATGTTAGGATATGTGGGGATTTTAAAGTCACAGTTAATCCTGCCCTGTGTGTGGAGAAATACCCAATTCCACGCATTGAAGATCTATTCGCATCACTGTCGGGGGGGCAGCATTTCAGTAAACTGGACTTATCTCATACCTATTTGCAAATGGCGATAGAGGGAAATTCCAGGAAATATCTCACAATAACCACATCCAAGGGTCTGTTTTGTTATAACAGGCTGGCATTTGGAATTACCTCAGCACCAGCGATATTCCAGCGTGCCATGGACCAAGTCCTCCAGGGTCTGCCGAACGTTCACTGTTACCTGGACGATATATTGGTCAGTGGACAGGATCGTGTGCAGCATCTGAAAAATCTGGATGCAGTCCTAGGGCGCTTGGAAGAATTCGGTTTGCGTGTACGGAAGGAAAAATGTGAATTTTTCAAGGATTCACTGGAATATCTGGGTCACGTCATTGATGCCCAGGGTCTACACAAGGCACCAGAGAAAGTCAAGGCAATTGTGGAGGCTCCTGCACCTACAGACGTGAGTCAGTTACGTTCTTTCTTGGGGCTAATTAATTATTACAGCAGATTTATCCCCAACTTGTCATCTATCCTAAGCCCACTGAATACTCTGTTGTGTAAAGGAAAACAATGGCAATGGACATCTGAATGTGCTGCATCTTTCAAAGAGGCAAAAGAGCAGTTACTCTCTCAAAGCGTGTTAACCCATTTGATCCACAACTTCCCATTCGGTTGGCGTGTGACGCATCACCTTATGGTGTAGGTAGTGTCATCTCACACATTCTCCCGAATGGACAAGAGAGGCCCATAGCTTTTGCATCAAGGACTCTGAATAAGGCAGAACGCAATTATGCCCATATTGAGCGCGAAGCTCTTGGCATTATATTTGGAGTTCGTAAATTCCATCATTATCTGTATGGTAGGCAGTTTACACTCCTTACAGATCATCGCCCATTGACCACTATTCTGAGTCCGTGCAAAGCCACGCCATCTATGGCTGCTGCTAGAATGCAGCAGTGGGCTCTCCTGTTAGCTACCCATAATTACACCATACAGTACCGAGAGGCAGCTCGTCATGGAAATGCGGATGGGCTTTCACGCCTTCCATTACCAACATCATCAAGAGAGAGAATCAGTACTGTGGACAGTTTTCATATTAAACACCTAGAAGCCTTACCTGTGAACTGTCGAGAAATCTGCCGAGAGAGCAGGGGTGATCCTGTCCTTGCTCAAGTCCTGGAGATGGTCTCCACAGGTCGCTTTCCGAGGGTCCAGGATGTGGCCAGCACATTGGCGCCATTCATCAGCCGGAGGGATGAGTTGACACTCCAGCAAGGTTGCCTTATGTGGGGTGTGCGTGTTGTCATTCCCTCAAAATTGAGATCACGACTGCTGTCGGAACTGCATACTGGACACCCAGGTGTTGTCAAAATGAAAGCTGTCGCCCGCAGTTACATGTAGTGGCCTGGAATTGACGCTCAAATTGAACAGGTCTCAAAAACATGCCAGTCCTGTCAATTTACACAGAAAGCACCGGGACCAGCACCACTCCACCCATGGACTTGGCCTGGATCCCCATGGCAGAGAATTCATGTTGACTTTGCTGGGCCGTTCCAGGGCCAAATGTTTATGGTGGTTGTAGACGCCCATTCAAAATGGCCTGAGGTACACCTTATGAGTTCCACTACAACGGCTAATACCATCCAGGTGCTCCGAGGGTTATTTAGTCGCTATAGGCTCCCTGAGGTGTTAGTGAGCGATAATGGTCCTCAGTATACCTCACATGAGTTTGACACTTTTATGAAAGGCAATGGAGTAAAGCACATTCGCTCTGCACCATTCCATCCATCAACAAATGGTCTTGCAGAACGTTTTGTACAGACATTTAAGCAGTCACTGAAGCGTTCCACTGGAACCACTTCCATACAACACCGACTGGACGCCTTTCTACTCACGTACCATAACACTCCACACTCTACAACAAAGGAGTCCCCGTCTATGCTTTTCATGCATCGCAAGCTGCGATCTCGATTGGACCTGTTGAAGCCTAGTGTGACATCAGAGGTAGAGAAAGAACAAGAGGCACAGTGTGCGTATCGAGGGATGCATGCAAAAGCCAGAACGTTTAAGGTGGGAGACCCAGTTCTTGTTCGGGATTACGGGAGAAGAGAGAAGAAGTGGATACCAGGGGTTGTTTCAGCTGAGACTGGCCCTGTATCCTATACCGTCGACATCGGCGCATCGCAGCACTGGAGGTGACACGCGGACCAGATGCTGGCCAGAGTTGTTGAATGGGATACCTCTACAGACAACGGCGAAGCTGCATCGTCGTGCATTTCAGCAGACCTGCCTGTGCTGGAAAAGACTGTTCCAGAACCAGCTACTCCGGTTGCTGTGAGTGACCCCTCACCACTACCCCAGGTAACCTCAGAGGGAAACACCACATCACCTCCAGAGACTGGTAAGAGATATCCTTCTCGTATTACTAAACCACCAGAGCGTTATGTTCCATAAACTTTGTTTAAGATACTTTTAAGAGACATATATTGGACATTTTTGAATAAGAGACCTTTTTTATATGTTAGATGAGAGAGTCACGTCTCACCAAAAGGGCAGAATAAACCCTTGACTGACTCAGGGGTTTGGGATCATCTACTCCCAGCCTCAAGGCTAGTGTGTGTTTTTTTTTAAATAATAAAAGTTGTTTGCTTTGTGTATCTTGGGGGTGGGTACAATATTTAGTGGGGAGGAGATGTGATGTATGGGAGTTGTATGAGTTGCATTTGCATATGCCACCCCATTGGTGGGCGCTGTACCCTGTGGCATCGCCAATAGTATAAGAGTGTGCTCATTGAACTGAACTGGGGATGTGCATGTGTGTACGTGTGCGTATGCCTGAGTAAACGAGCAAGCTAATGACCTGCAGCCGTGTGTGTCTTTGTGTTTGTTCCTCCAAGTGGTAATCTAAAGTAGAAACCCACGGACATAACACTGCTGAATGAGGCACAGGCACGTAAAAACATTTTGTATGGCATGCTGTCTTTCGGCATTAGCGCCTGATACAGGGAATTTTATAGCCTGGCCTGCTTCATGTTACACCTCTGCTGTCCGCGTACATGTAACCAGAAACATCATGTGACAAAATTTACATCATCGTCTCCACTCCGCTAGTGTCCAGAGTGTTCGACCGCGGACGACCGCGTGCTTTAACCACGCCGCCTACCCACGACCTGAACACATTGAAAAGCGCATGCGCAAGACTGAACATCCCAGTCAGTCTTGCGCATGCACTTTTCAAGACTGAACATCCCATGGTGTGATGGTAATGCACCGGCCCAGGGGGCCGACATCACGGCCAAGATGTGTAGAGTGATGATATAGAGTGAAGTGATGATATACAATAAAGTACGTGGATACGAAGAGGAATGATGTCTGAAGATAGAGTTGAGGTTTGATTGGACACAGCGATGATGATAGAAGGACTACAGCTTCTGACCAGATAGAGTGATGGTATAGAGTGAAGTATCTGGCGGTAATGCACCTGTAAGCTGGTTGCCATCTGCCAATCAAATCTAAAAGAAGAAGATGAAAATCCCATTCACGAGGTGGCGATATCGACACAGCATACATCAGTAGACGAAGAAGACAACGAGGAGGCGGAAAATGAGAATAAAAACATACATGAATCATACATACATACTTTCTTTCACTGCGGCAGCAGCTTCTTCGTGGAAAAGGAGTGAAAATTGGGAAGTCAAACAGCAAAAATGGACTCTACATTTAAAGAGAAACTTTGTGAAGAAGTCCGCCGTTTCTTCGTTGGTGAAAATCCTGGCGCGTCACCACCTTGGTGCTACCTATCGGGCGGGAGTGAAACTACAAATGATGGTTGTGCGCATGCGTCAACCACTTGGCCTGGGTAGATGAAAAAAAGGAGCATGTACAGCGCCACATGCATGCCTCGTCCAAAGCATACGCGGAAGAAGCAGCATGAAGCAGGCTAGTTCCTTTATTCAGACAGGGATAAGAAGGAGATATTTTTAACTTTGACATGTGTAGACCGACATCTGCAGTTGTCCTCAGAAGCGTCAGCTGATCGCTGTGATTGGCACCATGTATAGCTCAGTGGTTATACTGCCAGCTGTCAGAGCAGAAGGTTCCAGGTACGGGACCAACTGCAATCTCTTTCAGGGACCACAAAGTGTGCGCACTTTCTTGTAGTATGGTTTTTAAGTGTATGTTGTATCTTTTACACAGTACTATTTTAAACAATGAATCAATCAATCAATCAATCAATTTTTGACCAACCGGTTGGATCAGCTGGTTGAATAAAGGAAAACAGTCATGAAAAAGAAGACAATATGAACCTGTTTAGTGGGTGGCCACGGTCACCTGCCAGTTGAAATCAGATCATATTAGACTCGGCAAGTACATATTTTATGTCCAAAATACAAATCTCATCCTTTATAATTATATAAAACTTACATGGATGACATTGTAAATGAATGAAGTGCGCCGGGGAACGGGTGACACTGTTGCATTTTAAAATTTACGCATGTGTTTATTGACATTACTACTGTACACACAGAGACAATTGGGGCTTGATAGAATGCTGTGAAACTGTAGTTTAATCAGGAAAAAAGTAAGTCTCTTACTCAAACCACGGAGCTGCAATGAAGCCTTGAAGACAGGGTGATATTTGTGGGGCGCACAGGCACGTTGCACATGAGGTGGGTTATGATTAGGACAATTACATGAACTTGCTCACCAAGAAGCCACCCATCCTCACAGTGCCAGCTTGTAGTTTGTTCCCAACAATGCTGTTCATTAGAATCATTAGGAAAACCGGCTCTTGCTGCAAATTGCACTTTGATGTTGGCCTGTTCAACTGCATGGAATGGGACTATGATGTACCTGGGTGACAGCCAGATAATGCCATCCCACACAGCTGGCGTAGCTCGGTTCAGGGTTGGCTGGGAAATGCCCGTTTTCCAGAAACCCCAGAGTTGTCAGCACCTGCACTGGGACAGGCAATGCACAGCTTCTCACTGTGTCGAGCTCCAAGAGTGGCTGTAACTCTGTTCAGCTCAGTTCCACAGGGACTGCCCGTGGAAACCTAAACTGTCTGACAAGTCAGTCATCATCCTGAGCCAGAAAATCTTCTGTCTCTAAATACCCTTTCTCTTCTCACTGCGCGACTTGCAATATCCTCTAATCCTCTGTTGTTAGAGGCATTTTCTGCACTTCTTTGTGCTTGTTTTTATATCCACTCATCTAATTGCGCACACTTGGGATGTTTGTTCATCATGCGTCTCTAGTGTGTACTGTGGAGAAAGGAGGCAGGCGAGGCAATGAGCTGGACGACACAGAAACTTTATTCCTTCGCCAACATAATTCACAGCAAAAGAGAATCCCGGGCCTCTGTGCATTCCTCTTTTATATCTTTATTCCCATGCATGAAGACCCGGACTTCCGACCCTAACACATTGTTATTTGAACAAAGAACTGTGTGGCACATTAGCATGGCATAGCGCCGGCACTGCTCCAACCACCTTCTTCTCTTAGCGGCACTGGCAGATGTTACTCTCCTCGGGGGGTGCATAGAATTAACCATCCATTCTGATACCCCCTGGTGAAACTTCCTCCTTCAGTCAATTGCTCTCCCTCCCTTCTCTGGGTGTAGATACCCCCACACCATGCCCCTACCTAGCCCGCCCGCCCCGAACACCCAGAAAGGGCACTAATCCCCCCGTCCTTTGGGCTTGAGCTGGCACCCATAGCAGCTGTAGCGGGGGATTGCCAATCCAGTCGAAACACCCTGCTGGCGAGGTGTACAGGAGGGCATGTCAGTCTGTGGAGGGAAAGAGGGACAGGGAGAAACACGTCAGCTTCGCGAGCGCAGGTGCCTACTGAGGAATCACCAACTTGCGGAGCCACCAATGGTGGGCATCCGCGCCTGGGAGCTTGGGCCAACACCACCTGCTCGTCTGCCAACACAAAAGCGGGCTTCAGCCTGTCAATGCAGACGGTCTCCCTATATCCCCCCAAGTCTAACACAAAATGCTTTGCCCCAGGTTCCAACACCCTGAACGATCCATTGTACGGTGGACACAGCGGGGTCTGGAGCGCATTGTGCCTGACAAAAACAAAACTGGAGTTCTGCAAGCTTTTTGGGATGAATGTGCAGGGAAAACAATGGTGGGCCAGGCCCGGTATGCTCACAGCCTTCGAATTGTGTAAAAATTGCACGGGTGAAATAGCCTCGGGCACGGAGTTTTCCGGTAAAAGCTCTCCGGAAATCTGCAGCGGTTGAGAAAAAACGAGTTCTGCCGGGGTGGCTGCCAAATCCTCTTTAGGTGTGGAGCACAACCCTAAAAGAACCCAAGGCAGGCGGTTGACCCAATTTGTGTCTGTGAGCGAAGCTCTGAGCGCTGCTTTAAGCGACCTATGAAAACGCTTGCATAACCCATTGACCAGAGTTCTGAAATGAATTGTGGACCTCTGTTGGACGTGATGTCAGATGGAGATCCGAAACGTGCAATCCAAGCCGACAAAAAAGCACGCACCACTTCTGCGGACATGGTAGAAGCCAGCAGGACCACTTCAGGCCAGGGCGTGGTGTGGTCCACCACTGTTTGTCACATCTCGCCGCTCATCAGCGGCGCCAGCTGCACGCACACCTGCGCCTCGTCAGCGGCGAGGGATTTAAGCCGCCTCGCCCTGGGCTTCGGCCTGAAGCCGTCTGTTCTCATCGGCTACTCTTGCTGCAAGGAATCCCCTTCACCAAGCAAGATTGCAAGTAAGCATCCTTACCATCCTCTTCCAGTTATCCTCCCCTGTGCACAGGTGGATTTCCCGGCGGCGGACTACGCTCCCCAGCCATCTCCTTCTCGCTGCTGCTTCAGGCGCTCCGGGTTGCTGTCTACCGGGCTACGTCCTTGCAACGCCAGTCACCCGGCCGAACCAAGTAAGCTAGTAGCCATTATCTCATCTCCTGTGTTGGTGTGGTGCCCATTACCCTTCTCCCTCTGCTTCTCCCATAGGGTTGTCCGGCTGTACGGTTTCCTGTCCCCGTGCCTGACGCAGACGCCACCACCAATACATTGCCATCTCACATACACGCACACATACACACTTGTTTGTTAATAAAGCTATTAAATCTACCCTGAGCCTGCGTGCGTGTCTCCTGAGCCGTGCATTATGTCACTGTTCTCTCTTCTCTGGGTGGAGAAACCCCCACACCATGCCCCCACAGTACAATAATTTTCACGTCATTATCAGTCTCCCAACATCACCTCTAAGTGTCGCCATTGGACCAATAACAGTAGAAACGTACACACGTGGACAAAATTGTTGGTGCCCCTCTGTTAATGAAAGAAAAACCCACAATGGTCACAGAAATAACTTGAATCTGACAAAAGTGGTAATAAATAAAAATTCTATGAAAATTAACCAATGAAAATCAGACAATGCTTTTGAATTGTGGTTCAACAGAATTATTTTAAAAAACAAACTCAGGAAACAGGCCTGGACAAAAATGATGGTACCCTTAACTTAATATTTTGTTGCACACCCTTTTGAGGCAATCACTGCAATCAAACGATTTCTGTAACTGTCAATCAGAATCAGAATCAGAATCAGAATCAGATTTATTGCCATTGTTCATGTAGTACACAAACTAGGAATTTGTCTCGATGCCATGCTGCAACATTAAAAACATGATGAGAAAAAGAGATAAACTAAAAAACTAAAGGACTGAAAACGTGCAATAAGTGTAGAAAAATAAGTAATAATAAGTAATAATGATAATAATAATAATAACAATACTAGTAATAATGAGTAGTACTAGTCAAGGCAGTTTTAAAAAATTAGCAAGTAGCAGATAATGTGAAGTACCACATAGTGCAGTCGATAATGCAACAGAAAACAGTGATGAATGACGTGAGTCTGGTTGAGCTGCTGTACATAGTGCACGAGAGTCAAAAAGTCACTTAATGTTCAGCAGTCTGATGGCAGAGGGGAAAAAGCTGTTCATGTGCCGGGAGGTTTTAGTCCAAATGGACCGAAGTCTTCTACCTGAGGGGAGGGGAGCAAACAGTACGTGACCAGGATGTGAAGGATCGGCTATGATCCGGCCAGCACGCCTCCGGGTCCTGGAGATGTACAGGTCCTGGAGAGATGGGAGCTCGCAGCCTATCACCTTCTCAGCAGTGCGCACGACGCGCTGCAGCCTTAGTCTGTCCCTGGCAGTGGCTCCTGCATACCACACAGTTATGGAGGAGGTGAGGATGGACTCGATGATGGCCGTGTAGAACTGCACTAACATCTTGGTGGGTAGCTTGAGCTTCCTCAGCTGCCGCAGAAAGAACATCCTCTGCTGGGCCTTTTTGATGAGGGAGCTG
This sequence comes from Pholidichthys leucotaenia, assembly GCA_020510985.1. Taxonomy (NCBI): domain Eukaryota; kingdom Metazoa; phylum Chordata; class Actinopteri; order Cichliformes; family Pholidichthyidae; genus Pholidichthys; species Pholidichthys leucotaenia. The sequence continues at coordinate 89,230,768 of CM035840.1, read as the reverse complement.
ATGGTTGGCTCCCATTTGAGGTCTCGGGTGATGGTGGTGCCCAAGAAGCGGAAGGAATCTGCAATGGTGATGGGAAAGCCTGTGATGGTGAGGGGGGAGAGGGGGGTTGTGACTGTGACTGTTGTGACTCAATGAGACTTCTGCACCTCTCAGCAGGTATTTTGGCCCACTCCTCATGAGCAAACTGCTCCAGTTGTCTCAGGTTTGAAGGGTGCCTTCTCCAGACGGCATGTTTCAGCTTCTTCCACAGATGTTCAATAGGATTTAGATCAGGGCTCATAGAAGGCCACTTTAGAATAGTCCAATGTTTCACTCTTAGCCATTCTTGGGTGTTTTTAGCTGTGTGTTTTGGGTCATTATCCTGTTGCAAGACCCATGACCTGCGACTGAGACCAAGCTGTCTGACACTGGGCAGCACATTTCTCTCTAGAATACCTTGATAGTCTTGAGATTTCATTGTACCCTGCACAGATTCAAGACACCCTGTGCCAGATACAGCAAAGCAGCCCCAGAACATAACACAACCTCCTCCATGTTTCACAGTAGGGACAGTGTTCTTCCTTGGTATGCTTCATTTTTGCGTCTGTGAATATAGAGCTGATGTGCCTTGCCAAAAAGTTCCAGTTTTGTCTCATCTGTCCATAGAACATTCTCCCAGAAGCTTTGTGGCTTGTCAACACGCAGTTTGGCAATTTCCAGTCTGGCTTTTTTATGATTTGTTTTCAACAGTGGTGTCCTCCTTGGTCGTCTCCCATGAAGTCCACTTTGGCTCAAACAACGACGGATGGTGCGATCTGACACTGATGTACCTTGACCTTGGAGTTCACCATGAATGTGTTTAGAGGTTGTTCTGGGCTCTTTTGTTACCATTCGTATTATCCGTCTCCTGCGGCCACGTCCAGGGAGGTTGGCTACAGTCCCATGGATCTTAAATTTCTGAATAATATGTGCAACTGTAGTCACAGGAACATCAAGCTGCTTGGAGATGGTCTTATAGCCTTTACCTTTAACATGCTTGTCTATAATTTTCTTTCTAATCTCCTGAGACAACTCTCTCCTTTGCTTCCTCTGGTCCATGTTTAGTGTGGTACACACCATGTCACCAAACAGCACAGTGACTACTTGTCACCCTTTAAATAGGCCGACTGACGGATTACAAGTTTGTAGACACCTGTGATGTTAATTAGAGGACACATCTTGGTTGAACATGTCCCTATGGTCACATTATTTTCAATCTTTTCTAGGGGTACCATCATTTTTGTCCAGGTCTGTTTCATGAGTTTGTTTTTTAAAGTAATTCTGTTAAACCACAATTCAAAAGCACTGTCTGTCTGTGATTAATTTTCATAGATTTTTTTATTTATTACCACTTTTGTCAGATTCAAGTTATTTCTGTGACCATTGTGGGTTTTTCTTTCATTAACAGAGGGGTACCAACAATTTTGTCCACAGCTGTATGTATGCCAGCCATGAAGCTGACGTGGGGCTGCGTATATTTTCACGGTCATTTCATTCTTGATACATCTGAAATTTTCCTGGATGTACACCATGTTTTTGTGCATAAGTACCCTTTGTACATGAGGCCCCTGATCCACTCTTAAAAGTGCATTATATGTTTGGAAATACTGATGACAGTAAATATATTTTCAAAGACAGATAAACAAATCATATACTAGCATCAAATTGTCTATAACAGTGGAGCTTACGAACCAAGGCTTTTAATTTAAATGGCCCCATCTTAAACCTTGGAATGTAAAATTTAAAATTCAGTTTGTGTTTGAGGGGCCCAAACACAGTGCTGTACCCAGGGCTCAAAATTTGGAGATACACCCTGGTGACAGTAGTAGGGGCATTTACAATGTGGTTAAGCAAACAATTCCAAGCATTAACTATTCTTTGGGAGAAAAAGTTCTTTCAGATTTCTAGCCCTTTATTCAACTGTTTCTTAAATAATTTGTGTCGATGCCCTCTTGTTAGTCCAGATAATGATTTTACAAAGAATTTGGCTTCATCCAGCTTTTCCAGCCCGTGCAAGATCTTGTGGACCTCTATGAGGTCTCCACAGAATCTTCATTACCTGAAGGTGTAGAGGCTCAAACCTTTCAGGCATTCTTCATATGGCAGGGTCTTGATTTTTGGCACTAGCTTTGTGGCACATCGTTAGACTCTTTCGAGAATGTCAAGGTCCTTCTGATAGAACGGGCACCAGGCCTGGGTGCAGTATTCCAGGTGAGGTTTAACACAGTGTCCTTTGTCCAGTGCTTGTGTTATATCCTCCAAAGTCTCCAGAAGGTTAGTCAGACAAGCTTTGCCATGCATGAATCCATGTTGGTCTTTTGAAATTAAACTGTTTGATTCCATGTGTTGTACAAGGGTGTCCTGTACCAGCAATTCCATGGTCTTGCAAGCAGGGACGTAGCACCAAATTTTGTGGACCAGATTCAGCACAATGTGTGGGCCCCCAAACACAAGCCAAATTATGAATTTTACATTCCAAGGTTTAAGAAGGGGCCATTTCCATTAAAAGCTTTGGTTAATAAGCTCCACTGTTATGGACAATTGATTGATTGATTAATTAATTGATACTATTTATTTTGAACGAGACAACATAAAATCAAGAATAAAAACAAAAAATCCAAATGCAGTCTGAAAAGGAACAGGAATGAAGCCAAAAGCTTATCTTGTCCTGTCCCATCCTTAACTAATTAATATACCTATATACCTGCTTGCTCACATACAGTACATACAGAAATGTAAATAGGCACTGCCCCTATACACCACCTGGTGTCCCACACGCTGTGGAATGGAATGAACTTAACTCACATACACTGATTGATTGATTTTATTTATTTGAACATTCCGACAAAAGAAAAAAAAGAATTAAAAACAAAAATCAAGCCAAAAATAAAATGTTCAAAAGGAGTGGGAAGAAGCCAACGCTTATATAGTCCCACCCCTTTTCGATACCCAACAAATTACAACATCACTCTTAGTCATCATTCATCCCACAACCACATTCACCATAATACACCCCATAGTCAAAAAATGCAACAGAAATGACACAACGACAATCCATATTGACAACAATACCAACATCCAACAATAATTGTAACAATAATAAATAAATACTTCTGATATGTTCAACACAAACACAGAGAACACCATCACCATCACAATCACCATAACACAATAACACACACAATAACAACCTTTTTTCATTAAAGACACACTGTAATATTACTGCCCTTTATTTTTATATTGCTCAAAAATCATTTCTTTATATGTTGATTTAAATATATGGATGTTGGGACATTGCCTGTGTTTCTCCCTCAACCCATTCCACAATTTTACCCCACACAGACACACAAAAACCCTTCCTAGTAAATCTAAGTGCATTTTAAATTTTGTGTTCCCCCTAAATTATATTTCCCTTCTCTCTCACTGAAATGATTTTGTATACTGTGTGGCAAAAGGTTTTTACTGACTTTAAACATTAATTGTGCTGTATAATAATGAACCAGATCCCGTAATTTCAATAACCTTGAATGTAAAAACAATAAATTAGTATGTTCAAGATACCCGACTTTGCGTATAACACGGACTGCCCTTTTTTGTAATATTAGCAATGAATTAAGTGTACTTTTATAATTGTTACCCCAGACCTCTATACAATAGGTCAAGTATGGAAGTACTAATGAGCAATACAAGATATGAAGTGATTTGTAATCTAGGACCTGCTTAATTTTATTTATAATTGCAATATTTTTTGCAACTTTGTTTTGTATGTATCTGACGTGTGGTTTCCAACTAATTTTATCATTTAGTATTACACCCAAAAACTTGATCTCCTTATCTTTTTCAATAATCACATTATCTATATGAATATGTACATCTTCTTTATTTTTACAATTACCAAATATCATTACCTTAGTTTTATCTATATTTAGTGATAATTTATTACTATCCATCCATTTTTTTAAGCTTATTTAATTCATTATTTAGAGTATGGATTAGTTGATTATAATTATTTCCAGAATAAAATATATTAGTATCATCAGCAAATAATATTATTTTTAATAATTTGGAAACATGGAATATATCATTTATATATATGTTAAATAATTTGGGGCCCAATACTGACCCCTGGGGGACCCCACAGGCAATTCTCATACACCAAGACAGATATTCTCCCATCTTCACAAACTGTTGTCTCTCAGATAGATAACTTGTAACCCAATTCAGAGCCATTCCCCTAATACCATACATTTGCAGTTTATTAAGAAGTATTGAATGATTTATTGTATCAATTGCTTTTCTAAAATCTATAAATGCACCAATTGCATATTTTCCTTGATCTAATGCATTTATTATTTCCTCTGTTGCTTCCATTATTGCCACCAATGTTGTACTCTTGGCTCTAAATCCATATTGGTTCTGATTAAGCACATCGTGTTTATTTAAAAAGTTTTCTAATCTGTTGTTGAAAAGTTTTTCCAGAATCTTTGAAAATTGTGGGAGAAGCGATACTGGTCTGTAGTTTGTGTAGTGGTGTTTATTTCCTTGCTTGAAAAATGGTATTAATTTTGCTATTTTCATTTTCTGTGGGAGACAGCCAGTTTGATATGATAAATTACAAATATATGTGAATGGTTTTAATATGCCATCAACAGTTCTTTTTACTAGTGCCATATCAATATCATCACAATCAGCAGATAATTTATTTTTACACTTTTCAACAACAGATTTTACCTCTAGTTCATCCACTGCTGTAAGAAAGATTGACCGAGGGTTATTTCCATCAATGCCTCACTCACAGTGTCTCTTCCTTGGTTTGGAATTTTTGCTGCCAACTCTGGTCCAACATTTACAAAAAATGTATTCATTTTATTTACTACCATATTCTTATCATAATTATCACCACAATTATCAGTAAAATACTCTGGATATATCGTTTTCTTAGTTCCATTTTTCCTTAATTTATTTAATATATCCCAAACTCCTTTTAAATTATTTTTATTTTCATTTAACATTTTCCTATAGTATAATTTTTTACTAGTTCATATTATTTCAGTTAATTTATATTTATATGTTTTATATCTTTTTTCAGATTCTTTGGTTCTTAATTTTATGAAATTTTTATAGAGATAATTTTTCTTTTTACAAGCATTTTGTAGCCCCCTGGTTAACCACGGGCAATTTTTGTATATATATATTTTTTTATTAATTTCTTTAATTGGACAGTTTTTATCATATAATGATTAAAATATATCAATAAATTTATCATATGCCAAGTCCACTTTTTTCTCTCTCTAGACAGCATCCCAATTCTAAAACATTAAGTCTTCTTTTAAAGCACTGATTCTATCTTCTGTTCGTATTCTTTTATAGATAATCTTTTTACATGGTTTATTATTATTATTATTCTCATTAACCCCATAATTAACATCTAAAGAAACAAATACAGGCAGGTGGTCACTAATGTCATTTGTTAGTATACCACTCACCATATTATATTCAATAACATTGGTGTCTATCAGGGTAGCACAGTGTGTCGTTATTCTCGTAGGTTTTGTAATCTTTGGAAATAAGGTTAAGCTATACATTGTATCTAAGAAATCTTCAGTTGGTTTATGTTGTTTTGTTTTCATTAAATCTATATTAAAGTCACCACAAAGAAAGATATCTTTTTGTCTTATTTTTGTATGCATCTTTTCCATCCCATTTCTAAATTTTTTCCATATCAGATCCCGGTGCTCTATATATACAACTTACTCTTATGTTTTTTCTATTTTTCATCATAATCTCAATTGTTAAACATTCCATACTTTCATTCACTGTTGATGTCATGCTGTCCATGTTACGGTTTGAGCGCCGATCTCGCCTGCGCTCGAGCCATGCGCTATTTTTTTCCCTTCTGACGGCTGTGTGCCCCTTTTGGCTCTCTGAGCCTTTATTGTGACAGCGCTCAGGAGGGGCTTCCGGCTGTCAGAGCTGTCAGCTGAGCTGCATTTCGCCTCATCAGCTGCTCCCTACTTAAGAGGGCAGTTGGGAGCGAAATGTGCCGCAGTCTCATCAAAACTTCCCCTTGTTTGACGTTAACGAGCATCCCTCTGTTCGGACGTTGACCATTATTCTTCTGTGATCGTAAGTGTGCCTCTTTTTGTATCCGTTATTCCCTGTCTTTGACTGTACATCGTTGTAGCATGTTTTAGCCCCCCCGTGGCTTGTTATTTTGTGTCCTTTTCTGTTCCTTTAATAAAACTGTGCAAACTCATCAGTGATCTGTGGCGTCTTATGATGGCTCGTGAGGGCCATCCATGACAGTAGACTGCTGCCAGACTGAGACGCCTGTCGCCGTGAGTTTTGCCTAAATTGGACTTGTTCTTCCCTGTCTGGGTGCCTGTGCGCTGGGAGATTATGTCATCATTCAGGGGCCGCGTTCGGAGCCTGGGCTATGAGCTGGCGGAGGCCCTGGACTACGTAGATGGAACGCTCGTCACCGCTACCCTCTACGACTCTCCCAGCAATGTACGCCGGCACCTGGACCTCGCTGAGGATATCCTTAATCGCCTTCCTCGCTACTCCGACCACCTTGAAGTCGTTGCGAGGATAGGCCTGTGTGCTCAGTTTTAGGTCTCTGACTATTATTTGTATTTGTTGCCCTGTTCATGTATCTTTTGTGCGCTATGGAGTATTGTATTTTTCTTTTTAACCGTACTCCGTAATTGCCTCATTTGTTCCCTGTCATCGTCATGGTGGTTTGCTTTGTTGCCTTGTTCTATGTCTCTTCTGTGCATTATGGAATGTTGTGTTTTATTTGTAACCATACTCTGTAATTGCTTCATTTGTTCCCTGTCTTCGTCATGTTTTTTTTTTCTCTCTTTCTGGTTCTCGCCCTCCAGGCCTTTTCCCCCATCCGCCCACCCTGGGGGTTGGGGGTGGGGGGCTTGGGTGCCATACGGCGCTCGTAGTTGACCACCTCGGGGGGAGAGGTACTGTTATGGTTCGATCGCCGATCTCGCCCGCGCTCGAGCCATGCACTATTTTCTCCCTTCTGACGGCTGTGTGCCCCTTTTGGCTCTCTGAGCCTTTATTGTGACAGCGCTCAGGAGGGGCTTCCGGCTGTCAGAGCTGTCAGCTGAGCCGCCTTTCGCCTCATCAGCTGCTCCCTACTTAAGAGGGCAGTTGGGAGCGAAATGTGCCGCAGTCTCATCAAAACTTCCCCTTGTTTGACGTTAGCGAGCATCCCTCTGTTCGGACGTTGACCATTATTATTCTGTGATCGTAAGTGTGCCTCTTTTTGTATCCGTTATTCCCTGTCTTTGACTGTACATCGTTGTAGCATGTTTTAGCCCCCCGTGGCTTGTTATTTTGTGTCCTTTTCTGTTCCTTTAATAAAACTGTGCAAACTCACCGGTGATCTGTGGCGTCTTATGATGGCTCGTGAGGACCATCCATGACAGTCCACTTTTTTAATTTTTAATTTTCTATCAACATACAGTGCTACCCCGCCACCACTTTTACATTTCCTATTTTGTGTGTACATCTCATATCCATATAGTTCAAAATTTACATCTTTTTCTTCATTAATCCATGTTTCACTTATTGCAATAATCCTAAATGGTGTGTTAAATTGATTTAAAAACTCCTTAATACTATCAAAGTTTGCATAGAGACTCCTACTATTAATATGTATTATTGTCGATGTCTGATCCAAATTCATAATTCCATTTAATTGTTGTTCATCATAACAAACACACTTATTATTAATATGATTAAAATAATTATTGTCTGGGTCAGTATCTCCTAAAATGTCTTGTGGTTGCTGTTCAGTATTGACAAAGATTTCAGCTTCAATTTGCCCTAATACACTTTCATTATTAAATGAGAAAGGATGATTGGTTAAAGTACTAATCATAAGTTATGTCAACAATGTACACCAAAAGGACAAAAGGAAAAAGAACACAAAAATCTCCACTCATAATCTTACTGCACTGTTATTCTTGCATCAGGGCTAAGGTTTAAATTTGTCTAATTCCTCCATTTCTCTAATCATTATTACTTTAGCTTCTTCTGGAGTGCCAAGCAGTTTTATCCACACCTTACAGTTCTTTGTCCATGTCGACTGTATTTTTCCCTGTTTTCTGAGAGCTCTGGCTTGTCTAGCTATTTCAGAGTTCTTTTTTGTTAAATGTTTGTTTACTGTATATAGACAGCCGTTCCTCTCAGTTTTCTTGCTTGTCGCAGAAGATCAGTTTTTGCTTTCCTGCTGACAAATCAGATGATGATTGCTGGTTTTCCTTTACTGTCTTTTTTAGGTAACGTGTGGCAAGTCAAAATAGTCTGATTGTCCACATCAATGTTTTTAGAGTTGAAAAAATGTAATATCTGCTGCTCAAGAGTGTGTGATTCTGCCACTGTCTCATTCTCCCCATCCTGGTTACCAACTCCAGCTGTCACACGTGCATAGGAGCGGTGTCTGGTGTTAAGACCGCTCACAATGACATTATCCATTCTCGTGTACTGTTCTAATTCATCCACACGTCTTTCTAAGAAATTAATTTTCTTGTCTTTTTCCATGACTTCAGCCTTTAATTCACGCACTTGGTCCATAAGGCCAATAAGCAAAATTTGTTGTTTTGCTATCTTGGATATTTCTTCAGTCATAAAATTTAGAGAGAGTTTGATCTCCTCCAACTCCTCTCCATTTATCCGATTCCTTTTCGGAGGCATACTAACTAGACTGATTGGGATCAAAGGCGGTTCACCTGTTGGCTAATACAGGAGATGAAGCACGTCCGATGGCTAGTGGAGGCCTCCAGCTGGCCCGCCGTCTCAATTATAGCTGTCACCCGACTGCGAGGTCGAAGCACTCCCGATGACCAGTGATGGCTAGTGAAGGTCACCACTGGTGTCACCACCTGACAGCTGAAATCCGCTGGTGAAACCAAGGCTCCCTTGACAGCTAGTGTCGTCCTAGCAAGCGATGAACCCAAAGCAATGAATCCGGCGATGAATCCGGTGATAAATCCAAAAAGGCGAAGCACGTCTGATGGCTAGTGGAGGCCGCTAGCTGGCCCGCCGTCTCAATTATAGCTGTCACCCGGCTGCGAGGTCAAAGCGCTCCCGATGGCCAGTGATGGCTAGTGAAGGTCACCAACCGGCGTCACCACCTGACAGCTGAATCCACCGGTGAAACCAAGGCTCCCTCAGCAGCTAGCGTCATCCCAACAAGCGTCGTCCTTCATTAATCCGCTTCGGCTCAGCTGAACGTCATACATACATTATGGGGGCATGGCCTGCGCCAATGGGGTTAAGGTTGGAGAACAGGGTTGTGCAAGAAGGGTGCCCTCCCTTGCTCTGTGACGTCTCCACTGGCCACCTGCGCCCGGTTGTTCTGAGCTCTTGGCGCCGTCACATTTTCGAGTCAGTCCACTCCCTTTTGCATCCGGGAGTGCGCGCTTCAGTGAAGCTAGTAGGGGCAAAATTCATCTGGCCATGCTTGCGCAAGGACGTGAAAGAGTGGGCTGCAGCTTGCATCTCATGTGCCAGCGGGCCAAAGTGCACAAGCACACCAGAGCTCCCCTCGAGCTGTTCCAAATCCCAGCCAGGAGGTTCGACCACGTCCACATGGATTTGGTGGGACCCCTCCCGCTGTTGAAAGGTTTTACGCACCTCTTAACAATTGTGGACCGCACCACGCGCTGGCCTGAAGTGGTCCTGCTGGCTTCTACCACATCCGCGGAAGTGGCGTGCGCTTTTTTGTTGGCTTGGGTTGCACGTTTCAGATCTTCATCAGACATCACGTCCGACAGGGGTCCATAATTTGTTTCAGAACTCTGGTCCGCAATGGCCCAGAGCCTGGGGGTCAAAATTCACCGCACTACTGCGTACAACCCCCAGGCTAACGGGTTATGCAAGCGTTTTCGTAGGTTGCTTAAAGCAGTGCTCAGAGCTTCGCTCACAGATACAAATTGGGTCGATCGCCTGCCCTGGGTTCGTTGTGCTCCGCACCTAGGGAGGATTTGGCAGCCTCCCCAGCAGAACTTGTTTTTTCTCAGCCACTGCGGATCCCCGTAGAGTTTTTAGCGGAAAACCCCGCACCCGAGGCTAATCTGCCCGTGCCATTTTTGCACAGTACAGAGGTTTTTAATGTGCCAGGCCTGGCCCACCATTGTTTTCCCCGCATCTTTGTCCCAAAAAGCTTGCAGAACGCCAGTTTTGTTTTTGTCAGGAACGATGCGCACCGGACCCTGCTGCGCCCACCGTACGACGGACTGTTCAGGGTGTTGGAACCTGGGGCAAAGCATTTTGTGTTAGACTTGGGGGGATCTAGGGAGACCGTCTGCATCGACAGGCTGAAGCCCACTTTTATGTTGGCAGACGAGCAGGTGGTGTTGGCCCAAGCTCCCCGGCGCGGACGCCCACCGTTGGTGGCTCCGCAAGTTGGTGATTCCTCGGCAGGGACATGCGCTCGCGAAGTTGATGTGTTTTCTCCCCCTCCCTTTTTCCCTTCACAGACTGACGTGCCCTCCTGTACACCTCGCCAGCAGGGCAGTTCAACTGGATCGGCAACCCCCCGCTACAGCCGCTATGGGCGCCAGCTCAAGCCCAAAGGACGGGAGGGGTTAGTGCCCTTTCTGGGTGTTCGGGGGGGGGCTGTGTGGGGGCATGGTGTTGGACTTCTTCAAACAGGGGACAATGGACTGAAGGAGGAGATTTCACCGGGGGGTATCAGATGGGACAGTAAGGACTATGCATCCCCTGGCGAGAGGAGAAATGCTGGAGCTGCTAGGAGAAGAAGTGTGGAGCGGCGTCGGTGCTATGTTATGTTAATGTGCCACACAATTCTTTGTTCAAACAACAATGGTTATGGTCAGAAGTGCCTGGTCTCGATGCATAGGAATAAAGATATAAAAGAGGAATGCAAAGAGACTCAGGACTCTCTTTTGCTGTAAAATATGTTGGAGAAAGAATAAAGTAGCTGTGTCATCCAGCTTGCTGTCTTGCCTGCCTCCTTTCTCCACAACATTGCCATAACAACAAATGAAAACTTAATCAGCAAGGATGTGAATAAAGAAATCTCTACACGCATTTGAAGATCTTATGACTTACTAAAATAATAGAAATTCAAAAATGAAAACACAATGAGTAAACAACTGCCCACTGATCATACAATCCATGAATGACTCTCATAGACTTTCACCCAACCAACCCTAGTGATTAATGGGACCACCTTCCTCCCTGTATTTATCTAATTTCTCTTTTTTTTTTTTTTACTTTTTTTTTTAACTCAAAATGTTTGGACATTGTTTTAACTCCATATTTAATCCATTCCATAATGTAACTCCACAGACCGAAACACAAAAACGTCTTAGTTGTTCGTACACCCGTTGTCTTTAGAAGTAACTTCTCCCTTAAGTGATATCCCTTTTGTCTTCAACGAGCATGTTTTGGATGTTAACTGGCTGTAAACTGTTCCTTACTTTGTACATCATTATGGCAGTTTTATATTCCACCACATCAAAGATTTTCAAACTTTTAGACTGCAAAAATAAACCATTTGTGTGATCACGGAAACAGCACCATGAATGATTCTTATTGCTCTTTTTTGTAAAATAACAATTGGCTGTGATGAACTTTTATATGCATTTCCCCAATAGCTAGGATGTGATTTTTTATGTCTTTGAGGATATGTTATACTGTCATCAATACTTCCAAACTTCTTTGTCTATAATGCACTTTTGAGAATGGACCTGTAGTATTTTTTCATTTACACTTATTTGCTTACATGAACTTGCATGTTATGAGTTGAGCACTTATTTATTCATTTATTTTCTATTCCACTGGTCTTGTCCTTTTGTATACTTCCATTTTTTGGCTAGTAGAGCATCTTTAACAAACCCAGTTTCCAGTTGAGATCAATATACTGTGATATGCACAGACATTTTAGGGGGCAGATGGTCAACTCCCCCCCCCCAAAAAAAAACAAAACAAAAAAACAATCCTACATAATGAAAAAAGGAAATTTACATACAGTACTGTAAATTTTACTGTAGTTGGGTATATCTTATTTTAATACCTATACACTTATGGGCATATTTCATATCCTATAGATTTTACAGAATTATCAACTCACACAGAGACCATGGTCTTCATCATTAATTACAAAAAGTCAATGACAAAAAATGGGCAGCTTCCATTAAATGATAAATCTGTTCAACATACAAAAGATCTTTGCAAAAATATGAAAACGCTTGTTTTTCAATAAATAAAATATTAAACCTCCATTCAAATAAATAAATATTTGCAAAAAAATTAAAAAGTCTATTCCCCTTGTCAGCAAAATGAGCCAAAATCCTCCCCTCTGTTATTAACCTGCCCCCTCCATCCCAAGAAAGACTGTAAGGATAGTGTATTTAGGAAAACTTAGTTTATCACACACACAGTGGATATAAAAAGTCTACCCACCCCTGTTCAAATGCCAGGTTTTTGTGATGTAAAAAAATGAGACCAAGATAAATCATTTCTAAACATTTTCCACCATTAATGTGACCTATAACCTGTACAACCCAATTGAAAAACAAACTGAAATCTTTTAAGGGGAAAAATAAAAAACAAAACAACAACAAAAAAAAAACATACAATAACCTGGTTACATAAATATGTACACCCTTAAACTAATACTTTGTTACTGCACCTTTGACTTTTATTACAGCACTCAGTCTTTTTGGCTAGGAGTCCATCAGCGTGGCACATCTTGATGTGGCAATATTTGCCCACTCTTCTTTGCAGAAACGCTCCAAATCTGTCAGATTGCGAGGGCATGTCCCGTGTGCAGCCCTCTTCAGATCACCCCACAGATGTTCGATCGGATTCAGATCTGGACTCTGGCTGGACCATTCCAAAACCTTAATCTTCTTATTCATTTGTTGATTTGGATGTGTGCTTTGGGTCATTGTTGTGCTGAAAGATGAAGTTCCTCTTCATCTTCAGCTTTCTAGCAGAAGTCTGAAGGTTTTGTGCCATCACTGACTGGTATTTGGAACTGTTAGAAAAATTCTTGTAAACCTTCAGTCAAAAACCAGGCTGGATCAGAGTTTCAGCAAATTTAATTACACTGGCCAGTGGAGAACAATACAAAAATAGTCTCAGAGCCTATTCGTGCACCATCCTGTGTTACGACCCGAGCACCGGTCCTGTGCTCGGGTCGAATATACATAGCTCGGGCTATGTATATTCGCTGCCGCCTTTGACAGCTGTGGGTTATATTCTGGCTTCACCGGGCTCTTATTGTGAAGGCGCTCGGTGGGGCTTCCGGCTGTCAAAGACGGTCAGCTGTTTGTCATTACTGCTCGTTAGCGCTCGCCCTTATTAGGTGGGTGCTGACGGCAGTCAAGTTGCGGGAATATCGTCATATGTTCATTTTACCCTCAAGTCATAGTCAAGCTGGGTCGGCGCTCTAACCTCGTCAGACCTTCATGTCAGGTTCATTTGTATTCTTGTCATGTCATAGTTTAGCTCGTAGTGGCTGGGGTTAGCCCTACGAGCCCCTGTACCTCGTAGTGTGTGTTTTTGCCCTTAGCGGCTCACAGTCTTGTGTCACGTATTGTCCTGTAAATAAACATCACTGCAAAACTCTCCGGTGACTCTTGGCGTCTTATGGTGATCCACGAGGATCACCGCATGACAGTATACTCCCGCCAGATGTCTAAACGGAGACGCCACACCGAGACGCCTTTTTCACCGTGAGTTTTTGCTTTAATTGGACTATTGTTCTTCCCTGTCTGGGTGTCATTTGCTGGGAGAATGCCGTCATCCAGGGGCCGCGGTCGGCACCTGGGCAAAGAGTTAGCAAGCGCGCTGGAGTATGTTGAAGGGACGCTCCTCGCTGCTACCTTTGACGTCAACTCCAGCTATATGCGCTGGCACCTAGACTATGCTGAGGTTCTCCTGGACAACCTCCCTCTCCACTACGACGATCACCCAGAGGTGATGACGAGGAGAGATGAACTCGCCACGCAGCGCGAGATACTCTGCGGGCTGGAGGAGGAGGAAAGCAGGAAGCAGAGGAGGAGGCATCCTTGCTCCCCGTGTTGGGATCCCATTCCTGTCCCTGACCCGGTCCAGGAGGTCGCACCATCTGGAGGTCGTCGACGACATCGGCGCCACAGCCAAGGAGAACCTCGGCAGAATCCCCGGCTGGACCCGCTGCCGGCAAAGCCCGTCAGCGAGCCTCTGAGAGCAGCTCCACCTCATCCTTCCAGGGGGCCCTCTGTCGCCATCCAGCGGGGAGAAAGAGGAACAGAGTCTCCTACAGCAGGCACCATCTTTCCTCCGGGAGAAAGGCAAGTGCAAATTAATTTATTACACCATAATTGTAACCTGCCTTGTCTGACTCCTGGGGGCGGAGTTCGGGGTTCGCAGCCCCCTGAGCTCCCTCCACCTACTGTAGTGATAATAACTAAACCTTCTACCTCTGTGTCCCCCCCCCCGTTGAGCGCTCCGCGACGCCAGGCCTACGTCATCGGATGAAGAGGGGGCCTGCAGTGCTGGAAAGCCTGGATCCAGCCCTGCAGCCACGTCGTGGACGAAGGAGAAAAGAGGACTGCGGCCCGGAGCCTGAGCCGATGATGAAGCGTCCCTGGGTCTCCTCGCCGGAATGGTCTGAGCCAGCGGGTCGAGTGTCCCCATATGGGTCATCGGCGTGGACATCAGCGCGGGAGGAACCTCAGGCTGCAGACGTCATCTTGCCAGCTGCGGAGCCCGACACAGCTGAGTTGGAGCCTGCTGACGAGAGTCGCTGCCCTGAACCTGGATCGTCGGAGTCCTGGGTGGCAACAGAACCCGAGTGCAGGCAAGTGCTCCCTCTTGTGTCCCTGTCCCCTGTTTAGGAGCATTTGTGCCTGCCTCTTGGGGAGGCGAGTGAGGAGCAGCCGCCTGCTGCACCCAAGCTCGTCTCGCTGGGTTCTGTTGCTACAGGTGATATTGATCCTGGTTTTCTTGTTTTTTGTGAGCCTCGTTGCAGTGTTGCCGGCATGGAGCCAGTCGGAGTCACTGATTTGGAGGTTTCAGGTTTGGGGGTGGAGATCGTCAGCGGAGCTGCACCGACCCAGTCGGGGTCCGTTGTGGAGGCTGCTGTGGCCCAATCGGGGTCCACCGCAGGTGCGATTCTGGCCCAATCGCGGCCCGACATGAATGCGCCCGAGGCCCAATCGGGGTCCATCGCGGGAGCTGCTTTGGCCCAATTGGGGTCCGACGTGGGTGCAGCCGGGACTCAATTGGGGCCCAGCGGAGGTGCAGCTCCGGTGTGGTCCACGGATGGTGGAGGAGCTGCAGACCCTTTGCCATCGGACGGAGTACGGGCTCATCCTTGCCTTCTAGTCCCTCTACAGAGTTATCGCCCCTGCGCATCATCGCCGGGGGCCATGGGGGTCCCTTTTCGCTCGCCCCGGCTCTCCCGAGTTTTGTCCTCGCCAGGGAGGCCGCCACGGGCTGTTTTCCCCCGGTACTGGTGGCTGAGGGACACGGGTCAGCCGCCTGAGGAACTGCTTCACCGGTTCGGCGCCTCGGGTCGGCCACCCAACATGTTACATCTTCTTCTGGGCGACCTGGTTCGGCCTCCGGGGGAGGGGACTTTCCGGGCCTGGGACTTTGACAAGCCGCCCGGTCATGTGCCGCCTCCCATGACTACCTGCCGGCTGCTGGACGTGGGGAGACCGCCCGAACTGTTCCTGGGGTGCTGGGTCTCCTCCGTTTGGCATGAACTGTTGGGGGGGTAGAGGTCACCTTTTTGGTGGGGGTTGATCCAGTAATTGTTCTGTTTTTTTGCTATCCTGTGTGTTCTGTGTAATGGTCATTTGGGTGTCTGCGGGTATTTGTGATTATGTCCTGCAGTTGCTTTATTTTGTTTTGTGTGCAGTTAGGTTTGACCCAGTAATTGTTCTGTTTTTCTGTATTTGGCTATTTGAAAATTCACATGAGAATTCACACAGGTGGGGAGCCGTTTTCTTGTGAAACATGTGGACAAAGGTTTAATCAGCATGGTAATTTGAAAATTCACATGAGAATTCACACGGGTGGGAAGCCGTTTTCTTGTGAGACATGTGGGCAAAGATTTATTTTTCTCTTGCTGTCCTGTGCTGTTTTCTGTAACCGTTATTTGGGGATCCTTGGCAATTTGTGTTTTATGTCCTACAGTTGCCTTATTTTCCTCCATGTGTATTTAATCTGATTTGAGTATTTGGTAATTTTTGTGATTGTGCTGTGTTTAGTTCTTTGGGGGTTTTTTTTGCCTTGTCTGCTCCGGATTTTGTCTTTTTCCTGTACTGATTCTGTGTTTGTTTTTTTTCTCCCTCTGGATCTACCCCCATCCGCCCACCCTGGGGGGGGGGGCAGGGTGGTCTATGGGTGTTCTGGAAGCCCACCCTCGGAGGGAGGGTACTGTTACGACCCGAGCACCGGTCCTGTCTGCGCTCGGGCTATGTATATTCGTTGCCGCCTTTGACAGCTGTGGGTTATATTCTGGCTTCACCGGGCTCTTATTGTGAAGGCGCTCGGTGGGGCTTCCGGCTGTCAAAGACGGTCAGCTGTTTGTCATTACTGCTCGTTAGCGCTCGCCCTTATTAGGCGGGTGCTGACGGCAGTCAAGTTGCGGGAGTATCGTCATATGTTCATTTTACCCTTGTCAAGTCATGGTCAAGCTGGGTCGGCACTCTAACCTCGTCAGACCTTCATGTCAGGTTCGTTTGTATTCTTGTCATGTCATAGTTTAGCTTGTAGTGGCTGGGGTTAGCCCTACAAGCCCCTGTACCTCGTAGTGTGCGTTTTTGCCCTTAGCGGCTCACAGTCTTGTGTCACATATTGTCCTGTAAATAAACATCACTGCAAAACTCTCCAGTGACTCTTGGCGTCTTATGGTGATCCGCGAGGAAACTTGGTGTACAGATTATCTTTTCTCAGGAACCATGACACTCACTCTGTGTCATGATTGCCGAGTGGTCAAGGCACACCAGAGAAGGGCAAGACTTCCAATGTTTGCAACAAGCAATTTTCCATTTATTCCAAATAATTCGCAGGCAATGACGTACATGAACATCCGACACCCAGTCCAAACCAAATGAACAACACCTGTTAATATACTTAGTGAGATAATTAGACTAATTGGAACATACCAAAATCCCAGGTAAGACAATACATATGCCCACATATACCCAATAGTATCTAAAAGAGTCATAAATACATAAATAATTTCTCACCATATTTTACAGAATAAATAAACACCATAAATGACACCATAAATAATACAATAAATAGTTTAAACCCTTATTTACATATTACATCCCTCTCTACTCAACCATCATATACTTCCTCCCCCAGGCATCTTTTAAAGGGCACTCTAACCCCTGAGGAGTCTTTTGCCCGGACACCACCAGGAAGCATGCTGGCAAAGGTATGTGGTCTTAAGATTATTCAGTTGCCTCACCCAATTAACATCATTAACATTAACAATTATCTCACCAATGGAATTCAATTCACTCAAAACAGATCTCAAATTATATGTGCACTTTATCCAGTACAATCCATGTTAACATTTGCAAATTATAAATCCTTTTACACATATAATATAATATTCAGTTACAGAGGACCATAACAGTGGCGACACTCCATCGTCACACTCTGTACCAGTCACACGGGAGCCACACAGGCTGGACTAAAAACAAGATGATAGCTCATGCAGCTGCAACCTTGACACTTTTACACAGACTCTGAGACAAAGCAAATACAAAGAAAAGACAAATATGATGACCCAATTTTTCTATCAGGAACTGTTCATAATTCCCTCTACCTTGACACAGGCCCCAGTTCCAGCTGAAGAAAAACAGCCCCAAAGCCTGATGCTACCACCGCCATGCTTCACTGTAGGTACAGTATGGTGCTCTTTTGGTGATGAGCAGTATTGTGTTTGTTGCAAATATGCCTTTTGAAATTATGTCCAAAAGTTCAACCTAGCTTTCATCGGCCCATAACACATTTTCCCACACGTCTTTCTGAGACTTCAAATGTGTTTTTGCAAAATGCAGCCAGGCTTGGATGTTTTTCTTCATAAGATAAAGCTTCCGTCTTGCCACCCTACCCATAGCCCAAACATATGAAGAAGATGGGAGAATGTTGTCACATGTACTAAACAGTCAGTACTTGCCTGAAATTCCTGCAACTCCTTCAGTGTTGCTGTTGGCCTCTTGGCAATCTCCCTGACCAGTTTTCTTCTCGTCTTTTCATCAATTTTGGAGGGAGTTCTTGGTAATGTCACTGTTGCGCTATATTTTCTCCACTTGATGATGACTGTCTTCACTGTGTTCCATGTTATATTTAATGCCTTGGAAATTCTTTTGTACCCTTCTCCTGACTGATATCTTTGAATGTGATCCCTCTGATGCTTTGGAAGCTCTCTACAGACCATGTGAAAAGGTTTTGAAATGGTTTATCTTGGTCTCATTTTTTTACATCATAAAAACCTGGCATTTGAACAGGGGCGTGTAGACTTTTTATATCCACTGTGTGTGTGTGTGTGTGTGTGTGTGTGTGTGGGTGTGTGTGTGTGTGTGTGTGTGTGTGTGTGTGTGTGTGGGTGTGTGTGTGTGGGTGGGTGGGTGTGTGGGTGTGTGTGCGTATTGTAACATTGGGGCTTTTTCCCACCATGCTCTGCCAGCAGAGGACATTATTTTGTGTGTGTTTAAATGTTATTACTGTGTTATTATACTGCTGTGTCATTATAACTGCGTTATAATGACCCAGCAGTGTTATAGGTAGAATTAGAGCAAGATTGATTATGTGCTGTGTAACCCTGATTGAAACGGAAGTCTGGGAGAATGACCTCCCCTCCTGTCTGTGTTGAAGGGTGTGTTTTCAATAAAGCCTGTTCGTCGCAACCATCTTCTCCTTTTCTTGTGTGAACCCGTAATACGTCACACTGGTGTCAGGAGTGGGACATGGAGCAGATGGAAGCCAGGATCCAAGCGGAGATCCAGCAGTTGGAGCGATTCATCGCTCAGCTGGGGATGGACGACAGAGCTGAGACACTGACCCCCAGAGTTGCTTGCCGGGATGACCGGAGCAGCGGACCCAACAGGACCAGCGTACCTCGCCTTCTGCCTTTTTCAAGGCAGGGCGGGCTGAGCAGAGCAAACCAGTCCCGCTCCCCAGGACAGGCCGGCGATTCCACTGCGACCAGGAGCGGCGATCGACCGAGAGACGACCGTCCCACCCATCCGGCAGCGGGCCAAGATTCCCCGCTTCAACGGTGAAACCCTGCTGGATAACTACCTGGTCCAGGTCGAGCTGGCTGCTGCGCTGAACGGCTGGCCACCCAAAGAGACTGCTGTGCAGGTCGTGCTGGCCCTGGAGGGAAGGGCTCTCCGCACGCTGTCCGATCTCCAGCCTGAGGAACTCCGCAGCTGGCCAGCGCTACAAGGAGCACTCCGGAGGTGGTTTGGGAGAGCGGCCAACGCTGAGCATGCAGAGGAACAGCTGGCCAACCGCCGGCGAGGCAGCCGGGAGAGACTGGGAGTCTACACAGCGGACATACGGCTGCTGACACGGCGCAGCTACCCAGATTTCGAGCCAAAATTAGTGGAGAAGCTCGCCCTCCGGATCTTCATTCGGGGTCTCCGCCCAACCCAGCTCCAGAACCCCGTCCGGATTAACGCCGCGAGCAACTGAGAGACTGCGGTGGCAGAAGCGGAGCAGGTGGAGCCGCTGATAAATTGTACAGCCGAGACATTGGCACCAAGACAAAGAACCTTTCAGGCCACAGCTGAGAGCGAGGAGGAGGAGGAGGAGCTACGGCAGACCACGGCAGCACGCCCACAGAGAAGACGGCCACGGCGGCGTGAGGAAGGGTGCTTCCGCTGCGGGGAGCCAGGACACATTGTGCAGTACTGGCCCGCACCCACCCCACGACAAATTGGCCCCTTGCCGACATTAAACAAGACTGACACCGCCAGACTGTCCCTCCAGCTGGGAACCCGAACCATCACGCTCCACAGCGGGACCCAGAGAAGGAATCCGGAGGCCTGCGCGATTGAGGGACCGCCAGGACGGACCGGACCAGGCGGGTCACCGTGAGGACTGGACACAACGGTGCCACCAGCACGAGCAGAGGGAGCACGAGCACAGACAGGGACAGCAAGGGGAGGGGTCAACGTGCCAGCAGAGACGCAGTAGGCGGTCGAGGAATTGTTCCAGTAGAGCTGCAGCGGGCTGGAACCGGGACAGAGACGCCAGCTGCGGGAGCTGTTGGACTGCTATATGGGCGTCTTCACTGCAAAGGACGAGGAATGCACCCAAACCAGCTTGGTGCAGCACGAGATCGACACCGGTGAGACCAGGCTGATTCGGCTCCGCCCCCGCCATCTGCCTTTTTCAAGGCGGGCGGCAGCAGAACAAAAAGTGCGAGAAATGCTGGAGCAGACATTATTGAGCCCTCCAGTAGCCCCTGGGAGGCGCCGGTGGTGCTGGTCAGGAAGAAGGACAGTTTGTGGCGGTTCTGCAAGGATTACCGACGCCTGAATGACGCCACCCTTAAGGACTCCTACCCCCTGCCCCGCATCGATGACACGCTGGATCACATCACCGGCTCCAGCTGGTTCAGCTCGCTGGATCTACACAGCGGCTATTGGCAGGTAGAGCTGTCACCTGAGGCCCGCCAAAAAACAGCCTTCTCCATTGGGCAGGGACTGTATCAGTTTAAAGTGATGCCGTTTGGACTTTGCAATGCCCTGGCCACCTTTGAGCGCTTGATGGAGTGAGTGCTGGCTCACGTGCCCTGGAGCCGCTGCGTTGTCTACCTGGATGACCTACTGGTGCATGCAGCTGATTTTGACAGTGCCCTGTCCAATCTCCGGGAAGTGTTGGATGCCATCCGACAGGCTGGGCTGCGGTTACACCCGAGGAAATGCCACCTATTCTGGCGGGAGACCACCTTCCTGGGCCACATCGTCAGCGCAGCGGGAGTCGCCACCGACCCAGAAAAAGTGGCTGCGGTGCGAGACTGGCCAGTGCCGCGGAATGCGGGAGAACTGCGGAGCTTTCTCGGACTGGCCTCCTATTATAGGAGGTTTGTGAAAGACTTCACCACCATCGCCAGACCGTTGCATCAGCTGATGCATGAAGGACACGCATTTCAGTGGAGTGACAATTGTGCCGCTGCTTTTTCCCAACTTCGCACAGCGCTCATCAGAGCTCCCATCCTGCAGTATCCCGACCTGAACTGCCCTTTCATCGTGGACACGGACGCCAGCAACCAGGGCATTGGGGTGGTGCTATCCCAGGAGGGAGAACACGGAGAGCAGGCAGTCGCTTTTTTCAGCCGCACTCTCAGCAGAGCCGAGAGGAATTACTGTGTTACTCGCAGAGAGCTGTTGGGCTGTCATCCAGGGGCTGTGGCATTTCCACCTGTATGTGTACGGGGCGGGGGTGGGGGTGGGGGTGGGGGTGGGGGTGGGGGTGGGGGTGGGGGTTCCAGCTCAGGACGGATCATGCTTCCCTGACCTGGTTATTGAACTTTAAGGAACCGGATGGACAGTTGGCAAGATGGCTGGAGGCACTGCAGGATTATGATTTTCAGATTGTGCATCGGGCAGGCCGCCTCCATGCCAACGCTGACGCGCTGTCTCGGCGCCCCTGTGTGGCAGAGGATTGTCGTCACTGCCAGCGGGCTGAGGATTGAGATCAAGCTGTCCCACTGGCTGCTGCTCTCCGGACCACTGCGAGCAGGAATAACGCAGCGACGCACAGCCCCTCCTCGGATGACCAGGCAGCCTCCCCCAGCGATGACGTCACAGAGGTCCTTGGCACGCAGCACCTGCAGAGCAAGCAGGACAGAGACCCGGTCATTTCTCGGGTTTGGCAGTGGCTGGACGCAGGCCAGCGGCCCGCCTGGGAGGTTATGTCGGCTCTGGACCCAGAGACCAAGGCTCTACATTCCCAGTGGGCCAACCTCCGCTGTCATGTGGGCATGGTGTATCGGCAGTGGCAGACTCCAGCTGGGCAGCATCGTGTCTGGCATGTCTGGCATGTACTCCAGCTAGTTCATGGGACGGTAGGAGCGGGCCACTTCAGGGTGACCAAGACTTTGCAACATCTTCAAGCTCGGTTCTACTGGCCCGGATGTCACCAGGAGGTGGAGCTCCATGTCCACCACTGCGACACCTGCACAGCTCAGAAAGGGCCAACTCAGCGATCCCACGCTCCCTTGCAGCAGTACCGGGTGGGAGCACCGATGGAGCGGGTGGGAGTGGACATTCTGGGCCCTTTTCCGACTACGGACCGTGAGAACCGCTACGTGCTGGTCGCAATGGATTATTTTACCAAGTGGCCAGAGGCGTACGCGGTCCCGGATCAGAGCGCCGCTACGATGGCATCAAAGCTAGTGGACAAAATGTTCTGTTGGTTTGGCACACTGGAGGAGCTGCACAGCGATCAGGGTCGGAACTTCGAGGCAGAGGTTTTCGGAGAGGTCTGCAAGCGGCTGGGCATCCGGAAGACCTGGACCACCCCGCTGCATCCACAGAGTGACGGCCTGGTCGAACGATTCAACTGGACCCTCACCACCCAGCTCGCTATCCTAGTGGACCAGTGACAGCGAGACTGGGACCTGCATCTGGCTTTTGTTCTGTGGGCGTACCAAACGGCAGCACAGGAATGCACCTGGTGTACCCCTGCGGAGCTGATGTTTGGAGGCGAGCTGCACACACCGGTGGATTTGGTATTCCCCCCCCCCCCACCCCCCGAGCTGGAGGTGGAAGGCAAACCCGGGTTGGATTGTTTGTTTTGTTTGAAGGAGTGCCTCCACACGGTGCACGAACTGACTCGGGAGGCCCTGGCAGCGGCGGGGTGTCGGCAGAAGCGAGCGTATGACTCCCGCTGCCAGGGGAGGGACTTTGCACCAGGAGATCGATTCTGGGTTTTCTGCCCTGAGAGGAAAAGAGGACGATCACCGAAATTGGCGAGCCATTGGTCGGGACTGTGCGTGGTTCTGCAGAGACTGTCGGATGTGGTGTACAGGGTGAGGCTTAAGAAAACGGACCGGGTCATGGTACTTCACCGTGACCGTCTCGCCCCGTATCAGCCATCTGCCCCGCTGGTAGTCGAACCGGAGCCTTCACCCCGACCAGATACTCCGACCGAGACACAGATGGACACTGGCGGGCCAGTACTTGCTGGTCGTCGGCAACAGAGGCCGCCCGACACCTGGACGAGTTCGTGTTGGACTTTTGAGTTAGACTTTCATTTTCTGGGGACAGAAACCAGTCGGGGGAGGGGGGCAGTGTAACATCGGGGCTTTTTCCCAGCATGCTCTGCCAGCAGAGGACGTTATTTTGTGTGTCAAGTGGCCCTCACTCTTGTGAGGTTTGACCAGCAGTTTCCCCCACTTGAATGGGATGCTTGCTTCGGAAGATAGAACTGGAAATCACTCAGTGACCAAGACTCAGCTTTTCCTTTTCTTTCCTTTTATTTTTTGTAAAGTCATCAAGGCCAAGCACAGCCAGGCACAGGCCAAGCACAGGCACAGCACAGCCAAGCACAGGCCAAGCACAGGTGAAAAACCTTCAAACACAACGCAAATAAAGGGTCAAGGAGAATGTAACCCAAGGACCCATAATAAATCAACACAACCCAAAATCCAATACTCAGTTTTTAAATTACTAAAACCCAATCTTGAAACAAATAGAAAATACTCACATCTAAAGCACCCCAAATACTAAACACATCTTAAAACACTGTTCAATAATGATTTTTAACCTTACAACTTTAACAGCTTTTAACTTTTAAACTCTTAAAATACACTCCATTTTAACTATACTTTTAAATCCACATAATTTTATAAATATATGACATTTTAACTTACATTTCAAACACACAGTTTTTTAACACATCACATTTAACCTAAGCTTAATCAAATTGCTTTTCAAATGCAGCTGCAAAGACATATCACAAATGGATGCTCACCGGCTCCTTCTTCCTTGCTTGAAACAAGCTCTAGTCCTGCAGTCTTTTCCAAAGTCCAAAGTCTCCAACCATTTCTCTCACACACTGCTTACTCTCCACTGCCCTGTGAATAACTGCCTTCAAACTGTCATGATGGCTGCTAGGCCGTCATCATTATCATCATCTTCAGCTGCGCTCACTCCAGCAGGTGGCAATCAGCGGGCTTTAAAGGCTTGACCCGCGGACTCCTCGGCACGGAGTCGTCTGTCATCCTTACCTCGTAATGCGCCGAGATCTCGACCACAAGTCAAGAAGCGCACGCCAAGCCAAGCCAAGCCAAGCCAAGCCAAGTAAGCAATCCCAGCACTCGACCTCTGCTAGTTCTCTCCCCTGTGCACAGGTGGACCTCCCAGGCGGTGGACCATCCTCATCAGCTGACGGGGTGCAATCCCCTCCACCCCGGAGTTCCTCCTCACCCCCGCTACACCGGGCACCACGAGCACTACAACTCACGGGCACAAGGAGCCAGCAAGACTTACACTGTGGGACCTGCAAGTAAGCATCGCCAGCACAACGTCTCTAACGCTAATGAGCAGCAGTAATCATTTGTGCTTGTATGTTCCAGGGTTGCCAGGTTGCCACAAGACGTGCTCAGCTCCAGTGACCAGATGACCACACACTCATCCATTCACACATTACACTCACACTTTATTAATAAAAGATAATTGTCTGTTATCAACTCGTGTCAGCGTCTGTCTCCTGGGTCACTAACCATGTCAGTACGACTCCATCAAGATGACCCAGCAGACAGCGCGCTGTCGCGCCGCTTAAACACTCTCAGCGCCCGAGTTGATATGATTTCCCACCAACAGACGGTAATCTTAAACCAATTAACACAAGTTAACAGCCGGCTGGACCGCCTGGAAGGACATCAGGCGTTCCCCCCGGCCAGCGGGGCATCTTCCGCCTCCGCAGCTGCCGCTACTAGCCAGACTAACCCACCATCTGCACATCGCCTCACTCCCATGCCTACCCCTGCCTGTTTTAATGGAAAACTCAGGGAGGCACGAGGGTTTTTGTTGCAGTGCGAGTCAGTGTTTCTCCGCGTCCTGGGGGACTTTGCCACGGATTTAAACAAGATTGGATATATTATCAACCTATTGGGGGGTAGAGCTTTAAATTGGGCTTATACCATGATGGCCAAACCAAAACCAAACTATCCACTTTTGACTTACCAGCAGTTTGTGGCAGAGTTCATGGAAGTGTTTGATCATGTAGACCGGGGCGCGGTGCTAACCGAACGGCTGCTAAGCCTCCGGCAGGGCAGCCGGTCTGCCGCCAATTATTCTGTTGACTTCCGGGTATTAGCTGCTGAAGTTGGGTGGGGG
Source organism: Pholidichthys leucotaenia (assembly GCA_020510985.1). Taxonomy (NCBI): domain Eukaryota; kingdom Metazoa; phylum Chordata; class Actinopteri; order Cichliformes; family Pholidichthyidae; genus Pholidichthys; species Pholidichthys leucotaenia. The sequence continues at coordinate 89,205,389 of CM035840.1, read as the reverse complement.
GAACCAGCGCTCTGTGGAATCTTCCTCCGCAGCCTTAGCCCTGAGTTAAAGGATGAGCTAGCGGCACGGGACAAACCAGACAGGTTAGGGGAGTTAATCTCCCTCACCATCAGCTTAGATAGTAGGCTAAGGGAGCGAGCGGCCGAACGGCGAATAGCTTCCCGTTCAAGTAAACCCCGCCCTCACTCAGTTAGGCCCTCCCTCCTCACTCTACCCTCGTCAGAGGAACTTCCGGAGCAGGAGGACATGATAGTGGGGCAATCGGGAATTACAGCGGCTGAAAGACAGCGCCACAGGGAGCAGGGGTTGTGTTTCTACTGTGGTAATGGGTCACATGGGGTGGCTGAATGCCCGAGCCGGTTAAAAGGGGAGGTCCGCGGATCACAGTAGGGGGATTCGCGGACAAAGATCAGGTAAAACCTCTCACCAGTTGCCACATCCCCATTAGGCTACTCCACAAGCACAAGGAACACACCACACACGCCTTAGTTGACTCTGGAGCTGAGCAGAATTTCATCTCCAGAGACCTGGCAACCCTGATGGGCCTCAGCTGTCAGCCCTTACGCCCCCCTGTCAATCTTGTCACCCTGTCCAAGGCGTCATTGACATCAGTGTCCCACCAGACGGGCCCCTGTGTCCATAATCGTCTCTGGGAATCACCGTGGGGAAATACGGTTCCTAATTCTGCCCATCTCCTCTTCACCCGTCATCCTGGGGTATCCTTGGCTGCAGCTACATAACCCCACTTTTGACTGGCAGGGTGGGAGAATCACGGCTTGGAGCTCGTTCTGCCTGAGTGCCTGCCTCCAGTCGGCGGCGTGTGCCCCCTCGGTTCCGATGCCTCCACCCTCGACGCCTCCCCCGGACCTGTCCAAGGTACCCGACGTCTATCACGACCTAGGTCCGGTCTTCAGCAAGTCATGGGCGCAGTCCCTTCCCCCCCATCGTCCGTATGACTGTGCAATTAATCTCAAGGCTGGGGCCCCTCTCCCGGCGAGCCGCCTATACAGCCTGTCAGCCCCGGAGTCCGAGGCCATGGATACATATATTAAGGAGTCTCTGGCATCCGGTATCATTGGTCCCTCATCCTCGGCCGTGGGTGCAGGGTTCTTCTTCGTGGGGAAGAAGGACGGCTCGCTGCGTCCCTGCATCGACTTTCGGGGCCTCAATGAGATTACAGTTAAGGATAAATACACACTTCCTCTGATGAACACTGCCTTCGACTCCCTCCAGGGGGCGTCCTGGTTTACCAAATTGGATCTGCGGAACGCCTACCACCTGGTGCGAATTCGAGAGGGCGATGAGTGGAAGACCGCTTTTCGGATCCCAAGCGGCCACTTCGAGTATCTGGTGATGCTGTTTGGGTTAACCAACGCTCCGGCGGTGTTCCAGCGCCTAATCACGATGTCCTCCGGGACTTCCTTAACTCCTTCATCTTCGTGTACCTCGACGATATTCTCATCTTCTCGCGTACGTTGGAGGAGCACCAGGTGCATGTGCGGCGGGTCCTGCAGTGCCTCCTGGAGAACCAGCTGTTTGTCAAGGCAGAGAAATGTGAATTCCACATGGACCGGACCTCCTTCCTCAGGTTTATCATCGCTCGAAATCAGGTGCTTCCTGACCCGGATAAGGTCAAGGCGGTGACGGACTGGCCCACTTCCACGTCTAGGAAGCAGGTGCAGGGGTTCCTGGGGTTCGCCAATTTTTACCGGCGGTTCGTGCCTAACTTTGGGAACATCGCCCGGCCCCTGACTGCACTCACATCCCCGAAGGTCCCTTTTCGCTGGAGTGAGGAGGCTGCCATGGCGTTCGGGAGACTGAAGGAGGAGTTCGCTTCAGCCCGTGTGTTGACCCAAGTGGACCCGGAGCTGCAGTGTCTGGTGGAGGTGGACGCCTCGGATTCAGGGATTGGGGCCGTACTCTCCCAGCGCTCACCGATGGATGGTAAGATCCGGCCCTGCGCATACTTCTCCCATCGCCTGACGCCCGCTGAGAGAAACTACAGCATTGGAGACAGGGAGCTGCTGGCCATGAAACTCGCCCTGGAGGAATGGAGGCACTGGCTGGAGGGGGCTGCCCAGCCATTTGTCGTTTGGACTGACCATCGCAACCTTGAGTACCCCAGGACGGCCAAGCGGTTGAACGCACGTCAGGCCCGCTGGTCTCTTTTCTTCGGCCGGTTCAACTTTATCATCACATACCGGCTGGGAAGCAAGAATGGTAAACCTGACGCCCTCTCAAGGCAGTTTGACGTGCCATCCTCTGATGAGCAGGAGGAGACCATCCTGCCGTCCTCCTGTGTGGTGGGTGCGTTGTCCTGGGAAATCTGCGATAAGGTCAGAAGAGCGCAGGAGGTGGAGCCTGATCCGGGTGGGGGGCCCCCGGGTCGCCTGTTCGTTCCTCGCTCTGTCAGAGGCCAGGTAATTGAGTGGGGCCACACGTCTAAGCTGGCGTGTCATCCAGGTGTGGGTCGAACCACCGATCTCCTCCAGAGGACCTTTTGGTGGCCAGGTTTGAGGAAGGACGTTAACAACTATGTCCGGGCCTGCGCTCAGTGCACCACTGGGATGATGTCATCATCGGCCCCGGCGGGCCTTCTGCATCCTCTGCCCGTTCCCTCCTGCCCCTGGTCTCATGTAGCCATGGACTTCGTGACCGGTTTGCCCCTCTCTGTCCATTTTACAATGGTTTTGACGATAGTGGACCGCTTTTCTAAAGCTGCCCACTTTGTGCCTTGCCGGGGGTTGCCATCGGCGCGGGAGACGGCGGACCTTCTCGTCTTTCATGTGGTTCGTCTTCACGGGATCCCCGCTGACATCGTCTCGGATCGAGGCCCACAGTTTGTTTCTCAAGTCTGGAAGGCGATCTGCACGGTACTGGGGGCCACGGCCAGTCTCTCCTCTGGGTACCACCCGCAGAGCAACGGCCAGTGCGACCAGGCCAATCAGGAGTTGGAGGCCGCGCTGCGCTGCGTCATCTCCTCCTGCTCCTCTTCTTGGAGCACGTATCTGCCGTGGATTGTCACGCCGCGCCGCTCATCAGTGGCGCCACCTGCTCGCACACCTGCTCGTCATCAGCGGCGAGGGATATAAGCCGCCTCGCCCTGAGCTTCGGCCTGAAGCTGTCAGACTTCGTCACTCATCATCGTGAGTCAAACCTATTCTTCAGTGCAACATTTTGGTAAGAAGTCCTTACCTCCTTTCCTTCCCAGTCTGCTCCCCTGTGCACAGGTGGATTCCTCGGCGGCGGACGACGTCCCTCCCTCGCCCATTCCTCGCTGCTGCACCGAGTCCTGCAGGTGGCTGTCTACCGGGTCCCGTCCTTGTGGTGCCAGTCATCTGTCTCTTCCAAGTAAGCTCCTCTCTCGCTCATTCTCCTCCTGTGTTGGTGTGTGCCCGTCACCCTTTCTCCTTGTGCTCTCTCCCATAGGGTTGCCGGCTGTACGGTCTCCTGCCTCTGTGCTCGAAGCAGACGCCGCCACCAATACATTTACATCCCGCAGACACACATCCATTCACTCCTGTTGCTAATAAACTATTTGAACTTCTCTGAGTCTGTGTGTGTGCGTCTCCTGAGCCGTGCGTTATGTCAGTACGGCTTCAGCAGAGCGGCTCGGCAGACGGCGGGCTCACACACCGGCTTACCAATCTCGAGGCTCGGGTGGATCAGATAGCCTATCAGCAACAGGTTATCCTAAATCAATTGATTATCATAAATAACCGATTGGACCGCCTGGACCCCCAGCAGCCGTTCCCCCTGGCTCATCAGGGTGGCGCGGCTCCTGCCGCTCCAGTGGCCGTCCAGCAGGCTCCGGTAGCACCGGTGCGGTTCACACCCATTCCGACCCCCGCCCGCTTTAGCGGAAAGCTCAGCGGAACGCGGGGGTTCATCATGCAGTGTGAGTCCGTGTTCCATCGCGTGCCCGGAGACTTTCCCTCGGATCATAGTCGGATTGGTTATATCGTGAATCTCCTGGAGGGGCGAGCGTTGACTTGGACCTACGCCGTAATGGCGAGGCCCAGTTACACCACCCTCACTTATGACCAGTTCGTGAGGCGCTTCCTGGAGGTCTTTGACCACTCGCCGACCGAGACGGTCCAGGTCGATCGGCTTCTCGCCCTCCAGCAGGGAAGCCGGTTGGCCGCGGACTATGCGGTCGACTTCCGGGTAGCAGCGGAGGAAGTAGACTGGGAGGAACGCTCCCTCTGCGGCCTTTTCCTCCGCAGCCTCAATGACGATCTGAGGGATGAACTGGCTGGGCGGGACCTCCCTGAGACGCTAGCGGAGCTGTCTTCTCTTGCCATCAGCTTGGACAACAGGCTGCGCGAGCGCTCCTCGGGGCGGAAGTCGTCATCTTCTCGCCCTCGCGGAGCCTCGTCGCGCCAGCCCCAAGCTCGCCCCCTGGTGACGCCGCCACCATTGCACCCCGAGGAGTCGGAGCCGATGGTGACGGGTTGGACAAAGCTCTCCCCGGCGGAGAGACAACGCTGCTGTGCGTTGAATCTCTGCATGTATTGTGGAGATAGTCAACACACGGTAGAGCTTTGTCCACAGAAGCCAAACGGTGGGGTCCGCGAGTCACTGTAGGGGGCCTCGTGGACGTCAATCGGTTAAATCCCCTCACTCAATTAAAGCTGCCCATCCGTTTCTGCCACAACCCCATTGGGCACCTCACCCACGCACTGGTGGATTCGGGCGCAGAAGGCAGCTTTATTTCACAAAGCCTGGCAACCCGATTGGGCATCCGCTGCCAGGCGCTCAAAAACCCCATCTCCCTGGTCAACCTCTCCCGTGCTTCCCTTGGGAGAGTCACGCACCAGACCATCCCGGTCCCGGTGATCATCTCTGGTAACCACCGGGAGGAGATAACCTTTCTCATCCTGCCCAACTCTGTGTCGCCCGTCATCCTGGGGTATCCCTGGCTACGCCTCCACAACCCTGTCCTGGATTGGAAGTCAGCTGGGGTGTCGGCATGGAGCACGTTCTGCATGGGCACCTGTCTTCAGTCCGCTGCCTGCTCTCCGTCTGCTTCTTCCCCCGCTACGGACGCTGCACCCCCGGACCTGTCCCTGGTGCCTCTGGAATTTCACGACCTGGGTATGGTATTTAGCAAGACCAAAGCTATGTCTCTCCCCCCTCATCGGCCCTATGACTGCCCCATCAACCTCCGCCAGGGGGCACCCTTACCTTCTGGTCGGCTCTACAGTCTGTCGGCGCCGGAGAAGGAGACGATGAACGCCTACCTTAAGGAGTCGCTGAGCGCGGGGATAATCCGCCCATCGTCATCACCCGTGGGGGCAGGGTTCTTCTTCGTTGGAAAGAAGGACGGATCCCTCCGCACTTGCATAGACTACCGGGCTCTAAATGACATCACGGAGAAGGATCGTTACACCCTGCCCCTCATGGACACTGCTTTCCACTCCCTCCAGGGGGCGACCTGGTTCACCAAGCTGGATCTTCGCAGCGCATACCACCTCGTCCGGATCCGGGAGGGAGATGAGTGGAAGACAGCCTTCCGTACCCCGAACGGCCACTTTGAATACCTGGTAATGCCGTTCGGGTTGACCAACGCTCCTGCCATCTTTCAGCGCCTTATCAATGACGTCCTCCGGGACTTCATCGGCCTCTTTGTGTTTGTCTACCTGGACGATATACTCATCTTCTCCAAGTCCAGAGACGAGCACCAGGTCCATGTGAGGCGGGTCCTCCAAAGACTGCTGGAGAACCGGCTATACGTGAAGGCTGAAAAGTGTGAATTTTATGCTAAGACTACATCCTTCCTGGGATTCATCATCTCACACGACCAGGTGCGTCCAGACCCAGAGAAGGTGAAGGCGGTGGTAGAATGGCCTACACCTGCATCGAGGAAGCAGGTGCAACAGTTCGTTGGTTTCGTGAACTTCTACCGCCGCTTTGTCCCTAACTTCAGCTCCATCGTCGGACCGCTGACCCGCCTCACGTCCCCTAAGGTCCCGTTCCGGTGGACCGAAGAGGCCGCAGCTGCTTTTCAGGCGCTGAAGGCGGAGTTCTCCTCCTCCCGGGTCCTTCGTCAGGTCGACCCCGCGCTGCAGTGCATCGTGGAGGTGGACGCCTTGGACACGGGAGTGGGGGCGGTGCTATCTCAGCGGTCGCCAGACGACGGCGCCAAACGGCCCTGCGCCTTCTTCTCCCGGCGCTTGTCCCCGGCGGAGAGAAACTACGACGTGGGGGACAGAGAGCTCCTTGCCATCAAGCTCGCGCTGCAAGAATGGCGCCACTGGCTAGAGGGGGCGGACCTGCCGTTCGTGGTCCTGACGGACCACAAGAACTTGGAGTACCTTCGATCTGCCAAGCGCCTGAACGCCCGCCAGGCGCACTGGTCCTTGTTCTTCGCCAGGTTCCAGTTTTCCATCACCTTCAGGCCTGGCTCCAAGAACGGCCTGCCCGACGCCCTCTCTAGGCAGTTCGCCCCCGAGGAGTTGGAGGACACGCTCCACACCATCCTGCCCAGGTCGTGTGTCGTAGGAGCCATCTCCTGGGACACTGAGGGCAAGATCCAGAAGGCGCAGGAAGTGGAACCTGACCCTGGCGGCGGACCGGAGGGGAGGCTGTTCGTGCCATCTGCGGTTCAAGGAGAGGTCATCCACTGGCTACACACCTCCAAGCTCACCTGTCACCCTGGCTCCTCCCGGATGATAAACCTCCTCCAGCGGTCCTTTTGGTGGCCGGGCCTGCGGAGGGATGCGGCCCGCTACGCCCGGGCTTGTCCAATTTGTGCCACCAACAAGTCGGGAAACGCCCCTCCAGCGGGTCTGCTCCAGCCCCTGCCCGTCCCTGGCAGGCCCTGGTCGCACATCGCTTTGGATTTCGTCACCGGACTCCCAGTCTCTAATTCCTACGGCACCATCCTGACCATCGTGGACCGCTTCTCCAAGGCTGTGCACTTCATTCCCCTACGAGGTCTTCCAACTGTCCTGGAGACGGCGGATCTCCTCATCCAACACGTGGTCAGGCTGCACGGGATTCCGGTGGACGTGGTCTCGGATCGGGGGCCCCAATTTTCCTCTGAGGTTTGGAGATCGTTTTGTAACGCCATCGGAGCCAAGGTGAGCCTCTCCTCCGGCCATCACCCCCAATCCAACGGGCAGTGTGAGCGGACCAACCAGGAGCTGGAGGCTGCGCTCCGCTGTGTAACAGCATCCAAACCCACGTCCTGGAGTAACCATCTTGCCTGGGTTGAATACGCCCACAACACCGCTCGCTCTTCTGCTACAGGGATGTCCCCCTTCAAGGCGTCCCTGGGTTATGACCCCCCGCTGTTCCCGGCGCAGGAGAGTGAGGTAACTGTCCCCTCAGTTAGGGCGCATCTCAGGCAGTTCCGCTCCATCTGGGCATCAGCGCGTAATGCGCTTTTACACACGGCGGAGCGCAACAGAACTGTGGCGGACCGGCACAGAAGACCTGCCCCGGCGTACAGAGTTGGGCAACGAGTCTACGTGTCAACCCAGGATGTGACATTGAAAGGCGAGAGGAGGAAGCTGGCACAGCGCTTTATGGGACCCTACCCCATCACCCGGATCATCAACCCGGTAGCTGTGCGTGTGGCTATTCCCCCCTCCCTCCGCATCCATCCCACCTTCCACGTGTCCAAGGTGAAGCTGGCAGTCTCCGACCCCCTTTGCCCTCCTCCTGCTGCGCAACCCGCGCCCCGGATGATTGATGGCCATCCGGCCTGGTCCGTCGCCTCCATCCTGGACTCCCGGCGCCGGGGTCGTGGGTTGCAGTACTTGGTGGACTGGGAGGGTTATGGGCCCGAGCATCGACAGTGGGTACCCTCGTCGTTCGTGTTGGACCCATCGCTCATCGCTGACTTCCACCGAGCGCACCCAGAGAAGCCATCGCCAGGAGGCGCTGCTAGAGGGGGGAGTACTGTCACGCCGCGCCGCTCATCAGTGGCGCCACCTGCTCGCACACCTGCTCGTCATCAGCGGTGAGGGATATAAGCCGCCTCGCCCTGAGCTTTGGCCTGAAGCCGTCAGACTTCGTCACTCATCATCGTGAGTCAAACCTATTCTTCAGCGCAACATTTTGGTAAGAAGTCCTTACCTCCTTTCCTTCCCAGTCTGCTCCCCTGTGCACAGGTGGATTCCTCGGCGGCGGACGACGTCCCTCCCTCGCCCATTCCTCGCTGCTGCACCGAGTCCTGCAGGTGGCTGTCTACCGGGTCCCGTCCTTGTGGTGCCAGTCATCTGTCTCTTCCAAGTAAGCTCCTCTCTCGCTCATTCTCCTCCTGTGTTGGTGTGTGCCCGTCACCCTTTCTCCTTGTGCTCTCTCCCATAGGGTTGCCGGCTGTACGGTCTCCTGCCTCTGTGCCCGAAGCAGACGCCGCCACCAATACATTTACATCCCGCAGACACACATCCATTCACTCCTGTTGCTAATAAACTATTTGAACTTCTCTGAGCCTGTGTGTGTGCGTCTCCTGAGCCGTGCGTTATGTCATGGATAGAGTACGCCCACAACACCACGGTATCCTCTGCCACGGGAATGTCCCCTTTTAAAGTAGAACTGAACTGAACGGCATTGAATGGCACTGGGTGATAGTACATACAATTATAAAGATAATTTATCATTGGCACCCCCTCCACAAATCCCGGAATCTTGGAGAAAATCGCGATTTTGAATTTCCCGCCCTGAAAAATCAGACAAATCCGCCGAAGTGCAGCCGGAGTTCCGCGTGACGTCACGAGTGTGACACAGTCCTCCATGTTTACCATTGCGAGCACGTCGACACTGGTTGTTTTTGGTGCATTTTGTCGTGATAGTCGACTACAAAACACTTCCAACACCTGGGAAGATCTGTTCAGTGGCCAAGGAAAGCTGTCATGGCGACGAAAGAAAAGAAAGGGGGAGGAAAAGCGACCGGGAAGCGATGCGTTTCTAGATATACAGTGATCCCTCACTTATCGCGTTTAATGGGGACCAGAACCGACTGTGAAAAGTGAAAAACTGCGAAGTAGCGTCACCCCCCCCCCCCCCAAGGGCGTCACAAGCACTATTTTGCACAAAAAAGCACAAGAGAACAGCGAAAAGTGCCACTAAGCAACACGAGCGATAAAGAACAATGAATGCGGTCTTCCTTCGCTGGGTAAAACGTCTCGGCCAATCAGCTTGCGAGATTCCCGAGCGGTGAAGAGGTGGGCGGAGAGGAGTGGAGCGGTGGTCAGAGAGGTAGATTTTCAGTTGTGCAGGCTCTCTGTGTTGATACCTGATGTTCTAATGTAGTCTCCCTGCCTTCTCCCTGCCTTCTCCATTAGAACATCAGGTATCAACACGGAGAGCCCGCACAACTGAAAATCTACCTCTCTGACCACCGCTCCACTACTCTCCGCCCACCTCTTCACCGCTCGGGAATCTTGCAAGCTGATTGGCCGAGACGTTTTACCCCAGCTTCGCTCCTTGCCGAGCGCCTATACCCAGCGAAGGAAGACCGCATTCATTGTTCTTTATCGCTCGTGTTGCTTAGTGGCACTTTTCGCTGTTCTCTTGTGCCTTTTTGTGCAAAATAGTGCTTGTGACGCCCTTGGGGGGGGGGGTGACGCTACTTCGCGGTTTTTCACTTTTCGCGGTCGGCTCTGGTCCCCATTAAACGCGATAAGTGAGGGATCACTGTAATAAGTTGGAAAAATGCTGATGGTTTTTTTTCCCCTTTCTTTTTTATTGTTAATTTTCCTTATCCTGACACCCCAAACATGCCAAAGTAAAGACTCACCATTTTGTATTCAATAAGCGACTCTCCTCCCCATCACTGCTGCGGTCTGAGTCGGTGCCGGAATCCCCTGAAAATTCTGGCTCTAATCTGTACGGTTCGATGCCTCCCTCGCTCTCTTCCTGTTCACTTGACACTCCTGCATCCTCCTCTGTCTTGTCACCGATCCTGAATGCCTCTTCACTCTGAAAACTCTGGTTTTCTTGACTGCTGGAACTGCTATCATCTGCTATTGTTGTTTTGATAAGGGTCACACTCGTGACATCACGCAGCGCCGTCTGCACTACTTCCGGTTTGTTTGGCACTGCCAGCCAGAGGCAAAAGTTTATCGGCTTATAGCTTGGCCATCGCACGGCCTAAAAATTTCTTTTATGTGTTGAAAAATACAATAGGTAATAAGGAATTAATCTGCTATTCTACTTTTTTGGCAAAAAGGTGAGTTCAATTCTACTTTAAGGCATCTTTGGGGTTCGATCCACCATTGTTCCGTGAGGAGGAGAAGGAGGTAGCGGTTTCATCAGTGCAGGCTAACGCCAGGCGTTGTCGGCGGATTTGGTCAATCACCGGCAGAGCCCTCCTGAGAACCACGGAACGTAACATCCAGGTGGCCAACCATTACAGGAGACCTGCCCCGGACTATAAGGTGGGTCAGAAGGTCTGGTTGTCCACAAAAAACATCAGTGTGCCGGCCGAGAAGCGCTAGCTGACCAAGCGCTTCATCGGTCCTTTTGTCATTGCCCGCATTGTCAACCCTGTGTCTGTGCGTCTTGCTCTTCCCCCTCACATGCGCATCTGCCTCACCTTTCACGTCTCCCAGGTCAAGCCCTTCATCGCCAACCCGCTGTGCCCGCCTCCCGTGGCTCCTGCCCTCCCTAGGATGATCGATGGCCATCCGGCCTGGGGGGTGACGGCGATCCTGGATGTCCGCAGGAGGGGTCGGGGCCTTCAGTATTTGGTGGACTGGGAGGGTTTTGGCCCTGAGCATCGCTCCTGGATTCGCCCTGCGTTGATCCTTGACAAACAATTGATCCGCGATTTCCATCGTGCGCATCCAGGTAGGATTGGGCAGGTGCCTGGAGGCACCTCTAGAGGGGGGAGTACTGTCATGATGGCCGCTAGGCCGTCATCATTATCATCATTTTCAGCTGCGCTCACTCCAGCAGGTGGCAATCAGCGGGCTTTAAAGGCTCGACCCGCGGACTCCTCGGCACGGAGTTGTCTGTCATCCTTACCTCGTAATGCGCCGAGATCTCGACCACAAGTCAAGAAGCGCATGCCAAGCCAAGCCAAGCCAAGTAAGCAATCCCAGCACTCGACCTCTGCTAGTTCTCTCCCCTGTGCACAGGTGGACCTCCCAGGCGGCGGACCATCCTCATCAGCTGACGGGGTGCAATCCCCTCCACCTCGGAGTTCCTCCTCACCCCCGCTACACCGGGCACCACAAGCACTACAACTCACGGGCACAAGGAGCCAGCAAGACTTACACTGTGGGACCTGCAAGTAAGCATCACCAGCACAACGTCTCTAACGCTAATGAGCAGCAGTAATCATTTGTGCTTGTATGTTCCAGGGTTGCCAGGTTGCCACAAGACGTGCTCAGCTCCAGTGACCAGACGACCACACACTCATCCATTCACACACTACACTCACACTTTATTAATAAAAGATAATTGTCTGTTATCAACTCGTGTCAGCGTCTGTCTCCTGGGTCACTAACCATGTCACAAACTCTCTTAATCACCAGATCATTCCCACATGGTGCAATCAACCAACTGCTCTCAGGCTGGGAAGCACACCCAGATCTAAAGCACTGAGGCAGAGAGGGTGTGGCCTGCAGCTCAGCTCAACACCTCCCACTCGATCTTCCCACGGAAACCGCTGGAAAGATCGCACACAATAAACTAGTGGTCAGAGATTTCCTCCTGGGCCTCCTGCCTGCTCCTCCACTGGCAGCAGGACCACCAAACGTCGGATGTCCCGGTGAAGAATTATGGACTGAAGGTCCCTCCGAATGCTGGAGGCAGGATGCTTGGATGCTGATGTTGCAGGCCTCACCTCAGGAACACAGGAGCTTGCCACAACTCTAACATTCACATCTCGTACAATGCCTCTGGAGTCTGGGTTGACACTGATGACTCTCCTAAGCTTAAAATGACCCCTCAATGCATTCTGGTCACACAGCCAAACAATATCTCCAACTGCAACGTTCCTCTGTGTGGTGTGCCATTTACTCCTCACAAAGAGATTAGGACCGGCAAGTTGGCTCCAGGACCTCCCGAATTTATTTGGTGCTGCATTTCCTGAAGTCTCTTATAGGGATAGCTTGCGAAGTTTAGTTGAATGTTTTCCAGTCACCACTTGATGATGCTCATCCCAACAGAAGTGTATTGGGTGTAATGTACTGCACGGTGTCTTCATGGCTCTGCACCCTGGCATCAATGGGATGCTCATTAGAAAGATTAGCGGCTAGCTGAAGTGTTGTCTGAAGTTCGCTGTAACTGAGCCCTGAGTCTCTTCCCAGACTCTGGAATGCCTTCTTCACAATCCAAACAGCTGCTTCAGCAGAGCCATTTCGATGAGGTGAATCAGCTGGCTGGACTTTCCAATGCCAGTCGGTTCCATCTTGAGCTGAAGTCTCCTCCACAGCAGACCTGTTGAGGCCATCCAAAAACTGATACAACTCTTTCAGAACAGGCTTGGCACTGACAAAATTGGTTCCTGGATTGGACCAAATCTTCTTAGGATGCCCTCAAATTGCTGTAAACCTCTGATAAGCCATCAGAAAGCTTTCAGTCAACATGGTGTTGGCCAGCTCTGTGTGGATTGCTCTACAGGCCATACAGCAGAATATGACTCCCCAAACTTTCATTGTGACTCTTCCTCACACCATATTTGACCAGATAAGGTTCAAACAGGTCAACTGCTGTGAACTCAAATGGGGATGCTGGCCCAGTTCTCTCTTGAGGCAGATCACCCATCACTTGCTGGCATCTTCTAGCTCTGGCTTTCTTGCAAATTACACAGTTTTCAATGACTTTTTGAGCAATTCTTCGTCCATTGATGACCCATGCTCTCTTTCTCACCTTCAATAGAGTTGCAGCCACTCCCTCATGACCCTTGCTGTGAGCTTCACGAACCAACAAAGTTGCGACCCAGGCACTGTAAGGTATGAGGGAGACACCAACTTTGTCTTCATTAAAAGCCTGAACTCTCCCACCACAAACCAGTAGCCCAGTTTCTTCCTCTTTGCAGACTACCAGCCGGTCTATTGTGGTAGTTGGAAAAATCACACCCTCTTGTGCAGCAAGGAAAAGGTCTCTTAAAGCATCTTGGCGCTCCGTTGCAGTGATGACCCCGGCTGATGAAACCGCCTCCCACTTTGGGGTTCCCAGGATCTTATTTTTAGCTGCAAAGCATTTTGCTGCCCTCCAGACCCGAGCGACTGTCTTAACCAGGTGAGCCAAATTGCTGAACCATCTTTCATCCATCAGGTTTTGAACAGCAACACCAGCAGGTGGCCTCCAACGCTCCGGATCTGGTGGCTCTTTTACCTGAGCTCTTGTGAGTGCGGCAACAAATGATTTCTTCTGCATTTTTCCAACACTCTCTCTGGCAGTGACTGATACATCCTTTGCAGACTTAATTGGCCACTCATCAGCTGGTAGACTCAGGAACTCTGGTCCTTGCTGCCATGGTGAATTTTTATCCAAATCTTGTGGACCAGCCCTGCGCATGATGATATCAGCAATGTTCAGTGGTCCAGGGATCCACCACCAATCCTGAAGTTGCGTGCTGCTTTGGATTTCTCCAATCCTGTTGGCGAAAAAGGTCTGAAAGCCATAGCTCTCATGCTGAAATGCACCAAGGACTGTTTGACTGTCAACAAAGTGATACCATTGCTTGACTTGAATTCGGCTATGTTGCTCAAAGTACTTCTTCAACCGGGCGGCAAATACTGCTCCACAAAGCTCTGCCTTGACTACTTCCCCCTTATGGTCTAAAGGAATTAGTTTAGCTTTAGACTCCACCAGCCTCACCGTACAACCTTGGTCACAGGCCCACCGCAAATACAGGACGGCACCATAAGCATGCTCGCTGCCATCAGAGAAGGTGATCGCATTAGGTTCAGCCGATGCACCCACTGGCGTCAGAGCTCTGTGAAACTTGACCTTACTCAGCTGGGCATATTCTTCAAAGAGGCTGATGGCATCTTTGCTGAGCTTTCCTGATAGTGCAAGGTCCCAAGTATCTTTGATGGTGCTGCACTTGGGTTTGGCCTCCTGAAATGGTCGCCAAACAAAAATGGTCCCTTTCTGCTTTACAGGCGTCGTCAGACCAATTGGGTCATACAGTCCAGAAACTTGGCTGAGTAACTCTCGTTGTGTCAGTGGGTCTGGCGTCTGGGCTCTCACCTGCTCCAATTGAAGGTCCTGGCCAAGTCTCATTTCCCTCTTCCTCTTTGAGAAATTTATCCCAACCATGACATAAAGCTTATCATCCTTCAGAGAGTAGCCAAGGCCAAGAGCTTTATTGTCCTCCTCTTTGAGCTGATTTGGCAGGATCTGCTCTACATTTTCTGTAATGACTTTGAGCTGGTCTAAGTTGTCATGAGAGGTTAACAAGTCATCGACATAGCTGTTCTCCTGCAGCACTCGACGCTCTTCCTCAAGATGGCTGAACTAAGGGAGATTAGCCGTCTCTCTCATGGCGAGTTGAGCAATACAACTTGCTGGCTTATCTCCAATGTTAACTCTCGTGACTGCATATTCACCCAGCTCCTCCTCTTCAGAGCCACACCACAGGAACCTATGCAAATGCACCTCTTTGTCTTCAAGCCACACAGAATTGTACATTTCTTTATGTCTCCCAACACAGCAAAAGCTCCCCTCCGGAATTTGAGAAGCACAGCACGGATGGAATTGAGGACGTCTGGGCCTTTTAGCAGGAGATCATTGAGACTCAGCCCTCTGCACTTTTGACTACTGTTCCAGACCAGTCTCACTGGAGTTGTAACGGAGTGTGGGTTGGGTGCGATGAGGTGGCTGATGTACCATACTGGACCAGTCCATGCATAAAGGACGTCTTTAGGCAACTTCAATGCAGCCCGGCGCTTGACCGTCTCGTGAATTTGCGCAGCACAGGCAGCCTTTGAGAATGTGACCTCAACTGCACTCCTGTTGCTTGGTAATGAGGCTGGATCTGCTACCCAGGGGTACTTGATGTGCCAGTGAGGCCTCTCACTGGGATCATCAGCAGCTACATATGTGAGGCCACTCTTTACCACCTCCAGCTCCCTTTCTTCAGCTAGGGTCATTTCCTTGCCACCTGGCTGGCAGTTCCCACAGCGACAGCCCCCACATCTCGGGATGCAACCAGCACCAATACTATCCCATTTCCACCACTCGAGGAAGTTGGAAGTAGTAGCTGCACAACTAGATTGATGAGATTGGACAGCAATTGAGGCTTGCTGGCTTTGTGGAGGATAAATGGGGACTGCGCAGGTATGTTCTTCATACTTTACAGCAGCAGTTCTCATAGACCTTGCGAAGTGCGTTCTTGATATGTAGGCTGATACAGTGACCTCTTCAAACAGCTCAGGATGAGTGCCTGCAACTGTCTTTCCCATTGGTCCATCCCACAGCACGAGGTCCCCCACTGTGCAAATCTTCTGCGGAGCCAGCTGACCCTCCTTGTGACTTACAAGGAGCTGGATCTCTCTTGGTCTTATCAGGTCACTGAGCGGGACATCTGGGAAGAACTCTTGCAGTTTTTTGGCTGACACATGTCTGTGGATATCTGCAATGCTGTCTAAGCCATAGCAAATCAGCTGGTGGGACTTGAGAGTACCTCTTGAGGTGTTAATATGAATTTTCAAGAGGTACCGCTTTGTTTTGACATGGATTTTCATGCCTCCTACACCATGGACCACAAGCGTGATGTCTTCACTTCTAAGATGAAGCCGACCTGCTGCCTCATGGGTGATATAATTGGTGTCAGAAGCTAGGTCGATTAGGGTCCCAATTTTCTGCCCAGCATTAGCTGTTACCTCCAGCAGCATCATGATGACAGGCCACTCCGCTAGGCCGCTCTCTGCCAGAAGACTTGAGTTACTCTTTGCGACATGGGAGGTGCTTGCTGCTGTGTTGCAGAATGCGTCCCGGCATTGTTGGGCTAATTCAGGCGAGAGCTTTCTGACAAATTCTTCCTGGGCCTCGGTGTAATTCCTCTTATTGCCACCTCCCACTGTACTGCCTTTGCTCCTCCTCTGGGCCGTACTGCCTCTGGATGCTCCAGCATCAGGACACAGATAGTAGTGATGGTCTATGGCTCTCTTGTCCTCACACTCAGGATTTTTGCACAGGAATGAAGTCTTGCAGTGATTGTCGTCATCTTGGACCTCCAGACATTTCCAGCAGGCTCCTAGCTTTCGCACTGCATCCTTCTTCTCTGTGAACTTGAGCACACAGAACTTTTTGTAGAAGTACAGCTTTTTCTTATGCTTGATGTTCCCACAGACAACGCATCCTGAGAGATGGCTACTTAACTGCTTTGAGGCTCTGGTTCTGGCTTGCCTTTGCTCAGATCGAGTCTCTTTCCTTGGCGGATCTTCATCCCTCAGTTGATCCAGCTGTTCATAGATGCTCTCTTGACTCTTGAGGAAGGCCAGAAGACTGTCAAAGCGCTTCTCTGGTTCGGCACTGATCCTCTCAGCTGCATAGAGAAGCCACTCTTTCTTCAACGCATCAGGAAGCTTGCTTTCAACTGACTTTGTCACCAGAGGGTTTTTTAAAGCACCAGTGTCACCAAGGTCACTCAGGTCTTCAAGGGCTTTCTCAACAGCTTGAATGAGCTCAACAATTTTCCTTGGCTGGTGACTTTTGACAGCTGGAAGTCTCTGGAGCTCCTCAACTATTTCAATAGCGATTGCAGTTTGGCTTCCAAACCGGCTCTCCAGGACACGAAAGATGTCATCTGCTGTCTGTAGGTCATCAGCCGAAGATCTCTCATTATTTTCTCATCCAAACTGTCAAGAAGCTGGAACTTTTTGACTTCCTTTGACCCAGTGGGTTCTCCTTGCCTCTGAAGGGCCTCCCAGTCTCTTTTCCAGCGGTGAAAGTCTCGCCTGATGCCAGTAAACTTGGGAAGGGAGGCTGGCTTCAGTCTAATGGCTGATGTTGGGTAGCAGATGGAAGCTGCACTCACAACTCTTTCAGCGTCTTCTTTAGCTTTTTCTTGAATAAACTCTGGTTTTCTTGACACCAACTGAAGAATGGACTGCTCAAGCACTCGTTCATGCAGCTGGAAGTCTTTCTGCTCAACAGGAGGGGCCCAACACTTCCACTGTGTGTATAGCTCTTTTGCCCTCTTAACCAGACTTTCCATGTAATCAAACATGAAGTCAAAGGCCTCCTTATTTCCACCGGGTTCAAAGGAAATCACACTGTTTACCTTCTCCTCTGCAGCTTTTAACGCCATCGTCAGTTCCTCCTCTCCAAAGTTGGCCCAAAGTGTCTTTTGGATGAAGTCCTTCAGCTCTTTCAGTTTCATCGCACACTCACTTGCAGTTTTCCCAATATCGGCCTTTTGCTGCTCGCTCAACCCGGGAATTTCTTCAGGATCTACATCCAACTCCGCCTCTGCAAGGTTCTGGGCCTCCACATCGTCACTGGCTTCCATGACGTTGTTGGCCTCAACTATGAGCTTTTTGAAACTGTCTCTGAGCTCCTCCTTGGACATTATGGCGTGCATTTGGACAATGTTGTTGGCCAGCCGGGAAAATTGCCGCTTCGCAGCTGTCCTGTTGGCTTTAAGCTGCTCCAGTGACTTTGAGTCAGTCATCTTCTTTCCCGACAGGATTGTGTAAGGTGCTGTTCAGTGTGTTACCAGGCCTCTGGACTTCCAGGCCTGGCCGGTTGCTGTTCAGGGTTCTCTGTTCCAGTCTCTACAGCGGTTTTTCACTGTCAAGTGGCCCTCACTCTTGTGAGGTTTGACCAGCAGTTTCCCCCACTTGAACGTGATGCTTGCTTCGGAAGATAGAACTGGAAATCACTCAGTGACCAAGACTCATCTTTTCCTTTTCTTTCCTTTTATTTTTTTGTAAAGTCATCAAGGCCAAGCACAGCCAAGCACAGGCCAAGCACAGGCACAGCACAGCCAAGCACAGGCCAAACACAGGCACAGCACAGCCAAGCACAGGCCAAGCACAGGTGAAAAACCTTCAAACACAACACAAATAAAGGGTCAAGGAGAATGTAACCCAAGGACCCATAATAAATCAACACAACCCAAAATCCAATACTCAGTTTTTAAATTACTAAAACCCAATCTTGAAACAAATAGAAAATACTCACATCTAAAGCACCCAAATACTAAACACATCTTAAAACACTGTTCAGTAATGATTTTTAACCTTACAACTTTAACAGCTTTTAACTTTTAAACTCTTAAAATACACTCCATTTTAACTATACTTTTAAACCCACATAATTTTATAAATATATGACATTTTAACTTACATTTCAAACACACAATTTTTTAACACATCACATTTAACCTAAGCTTAATCAAACTGCTTTTCAAATGTAGCTGCAAAGACATATCACAAATGGATGCTCACCGGCTCCTTCTTCCTTGCTTGAAACAAGCTCTAGTCCTGCAGTCTTTTCCAAAGTCCAAAGTCTCCAACCATTTCTCTCACACACTGCTTACTGTCCACTGCCCTGTGAGTAACTGCCTTCAAACTCTCTTAATCACCAGATCATTCCCACTGGTGCAATCAACCAACTGCTCTAAGGCTGGGAAGCACACCCAGATCTAAAGCACTCAGGCAGAGAGGGTGTGGCCTGCAGCTCAGCTCAACATTGTGTGTGTTTAAATGTTATTACTGTGTTATTATACTGCTGTGTCATTATAACTGCATTATAATTACCCAGCAGTGTTATAGGTAGAATTAGAGCAAGATTGATTATGTGTTGTGTAACCCTGACTGAAACGGAGGTCTGGGAGAATGACCTCCCCTCCTGTCTGTGTTGAAAGGTGTGTTTTCAATAAAACCTGTTCGTTGCAACCATCTTCTCCTTTTCTTGTGTGAACCCCTAATATGTCACTATACATATATATATATACACCGGCCACTTTATTAGGTACACCGGTCCAACTGCTCGTTAACACTTAATTTCTAATCAGCCAATCACATGGCGGCAACTCAGTGCATTTAGGCATGTAGACATGGTCAAGACAATCTCCTGCAGTTCAAACCGAGCATCAGTATGGGGAAGAAAGGTGATTTGAGTGACTTTGAACGTGGCATGGTTGTTGGTGCCAGAAGGGCTGGTCTGAGTATTTCAGAAACTGCTGATCTACTGGGATTTTCACGCACAACCATCTCTAGGGTTTACAGAGAATGGTCCGAAAAAGAAAAAATATCCAGTGAGCGGCAGTTCTGTGGGCGGAAATGCCTTGTTGATGCCAGAGGTCAGAGGAGAATGGCCAGACTGGTTCGAGCTGATAGAAAGGCAACAGTGACTCAAATAACCACCCGTTACGACCAAGGTAGGCAGAAGAGCATCTCTGAACGCACAGTATGTCGAACTTTGAGGCAGATGGGCTACAGCAGCAGAAGACCACGCCGGGTGCCACTCCTTTCAGCTAAGAACAGGAAACTGAGGCTACAATTTGCACAAGCTCATTGAAATTGGACAATAGAAGATTGGAAAAACGTTGCCTGGTCTGATGAGTCTCGATTTCTGCTGCGACATTCGGATGGTAGGGTCAGAATTTGGCGTCAACAACATGAAAGCATGGATCCATCCTGCCTTGTATCAATGGTTCAGGCTGGTGGTGGTGGTGTAATGGTGTGGGGAATATTTTCTTGGCACTCTTTGGGCCCCTTGGTACCAATTGAGCATCGTTGCAATGCTACAGCCTACCTGAGTATTGTTGCTGACCATGTCCATCCCTTTATGACCACAATGTACCCAACTTCTGATGGCTACTTTCAGCAGGATAATGCGCCATGTCATAAAGCTGGAATCATCTCAGACTGGTTTCTTGAACATGACAATGAGTTCACTGTACTCAAATGGCCTCCACAGTCACCAGATCTCAATCCAATAGAGCATCTTTGGGATGTGGTGGAACGGGAGATTCGCATCATGGATGTGCAGCCGACAAATCTGCGCCAACTGTGTGATGCCATCATGTCAATATGGACCAAACTCTCTGAGTAATGCTTCCAGCACCTTGTTGAATCTATGCCACGAAGAATTGAGGCAGTTCTGAAGGCAAAAGGGGGTCCAACCCGTTACTAGCATGGTGTACCTAATAAAGTGGCCGGTGAGTATATATATATCTCAAAAAAATAAAAGGAACACTTTTTAATCCGAGTAAATTTTGGAGTGTTTTGAATTCAGCCCTCTGTAGGTTGTAGGTTGAGAATTTTCATTTCCATCAAAAGATGTGGCATCTTTTCATTCTTAACACATTATCCAGTCCATATCAGTGTAGATATCCAGCTTATTTTTTTCCCATTAAAATCTGATGTGTTTTCAAAGTGTTCCTTTTATTTTTTTGGAGCAGTATATATATATATATATATATGCTATATTAAAATGTTTCAGAAAAAAAGTTTTCTGGTAAATTTGACTTTACTGTTGTAAATTTCAGATTTTTTTTTTTTTATTAGAAATGTGTATGTGTGGGTGGGTGGGTTCCCCATTTGGAAGCTCTGGTTTTTCTCATAAAAATCAAATGGTTTTTCTCATAAATTTGGAATGTTTTATAGTAATTATGTGACTTTTTAAGTTGTAAATTACCATGTTTTATCATATTTTTGACTCTTCTTGCAAATTTGTGAAACTACATTTATACCTTTGTAGCTCTACCAAATGCTAACTATGAATACCACCCACAAACCCCTTTGTTAAAAAATAACAACTCACCTACTGCGTGTACTTTCACAAAGCAATAAATAAATATAAAAGGCAATGTTTAGGGTAACGATGCACTAACCTTGCTGAGGATGCAGATGTGCTGCAGCATTGCTTGCTGTGACTGGTCCTGCAGTTGAATCAACTGGGTGCAGGTGTGTGAGGTAAACTATTTTGCAAATTTTTAAAGGGGTGATAGGGACCTCAGAGAACATCCATCATTACTGTTAATGCAGAATTCAGTCTCTCAAACACTTCATTCAACCAGGGTGAATTTTACTATGACATTTATTAAATAGAAAAGTACTCATAGAGTGCATACCTCCGCCAAGGCTCCTTCTGTTTCTCATGGATCACCTCCAAAATGTAATAGGTTTGTGTGTAGGCCTATAGCCACTTATGGTGAAAATTACATCAAAGTCTGTCCATCAGTTTTGGAGTATTGTTGCTAACACACCGTGAGAAGATAAGAGCCCTGGCTGAGGTATGCATTCTGAGATCATCAGCAAAATATAATGGGTTCATCTCTAGCCCAAGAACCACCTCTGGTGAAAATTTCATCCAAATCCATCCAGTAGTTTTTGTGTAATCCTGCTGCGCAAATACAAACAAAGCCCTTGGTGGAGGTATGCACTCTCAGATCATCACCAAAATCTAATCATTTCTTCCTTGTCCCATTTTGGACTTGTCCTGAAAATTTCGTCCAAATACGTTCATAACTTTTTGAGTTATGTTGGTAACAGACAGACAAACAGACAAACAGACAAACCCCAGTAAAAACATAACCTCCTTGGCGGAGTTAATTAGAAATTAAAAGAATGCAACAAAGAAAAATGTTTTCATTCCAGGCTTTTTGTGGGCCCCTCCCTGCAGTGGGTCCTGTACCCTTTTTCTGCCCCAGTCCGAGCAGCTCCTGCTTGCAAGCAACACCTGCAAGATTAATGGGCCTATAGTTTTCGTTCGGCTTCTCGAACCTTTCGAAAAGATGGGGGATACCTTTGCTACTTTCCAATCTTCTGGAATCTTGCTGTTGTCTAAAGATGTTCTAAATATCTCATAAACTGGTATGACAGTTCCCCTGCACACTCTTTCAGGACTGTAGCAGGATGTACCTGATCTACTCTTGGTGCTTTACCAGCCTTCAACTTGCTTAGTTTAAAAAAAAATCGGTGGTGTTTATACCTTACTGAGTATATCTATAGTGCTAGCAGAATATTGTACAAAAGGCATATTTTTTCTTTTCTTTTAAAAAAAAAAATAAATTTCCGCGTATGGACGGAAGCTTTCGTCGGCGTCATTAGCCAACACGTAGGCCATGACGTCATTATCAGAGCGGCGCCGCTGTGGACTGGAATGGGAGCTGGCGATTTTTCCCATATTTTGATAGTTTAATCCGTGAATGGCGCCGAAACAGGACCCGAAACCTAAATTTCAAGAAGGTAAAAAACGGTCTGTTTCCTGGTTTTTAAGGCCATAGTGCCGAGGTGTTTGGAAATGTCAAAGAAGTGACACCTAGCTTGTGAGCCTCGTTAGCTTTCATTGTTGGGAACACAGAGCAAGTCTTGGATGGTTTCATTTGCTGTCTTAGACATCTCTGACAACTTTCATTGACACTCCAGTTTTAAAGTTAAAAATATCCACTAGATTATTTGGATTTTTCAGACAGATTTTTCAGATTTTTCAGACAGCAGAAATCGGTAGCATTCTTCATGCAGCGTTAGCATGGTTGTCTTCACTGCCCACTGCTGTCAGTACTGTCATGCACCTCAAATCACTAGATTATTTTAGAAAATCTTAATTTTCCCAGTTAATTTATCTAAAAGTTACACTTTTATATATTTTTTACATTCATCACTCATAAAGTGAAACATGTCAAGTCTTGTTTTGAATTTGATAAAGGCACTGGCTCTGGATATAGAAGCTGTAGCCCAAGGCGCATTGACCCCGTTTACATGGCCACGGGTAAATCGAATGTAGTCAGCTTGCTGGAGTTACCCTTTTATTCAAACTGCCATGTACACAGAGTAATCTGATTACCTTTATCAGTTAAAGGCCATTATCGGTTTATGAGAAAACGGATTAACACACCTAGTTTATTTGCCCATAAACCGTTTACTCAGTGCATGTAAACACCATAAGCACCGTTTATTACCTTTATCGGTTTGCCTCAATAATCTGCTTACTCGTGACCATGTAAACAGGGCCATTGACGCTAGAAGAGTTGATCAATCCGACAAAACATTTTCAGATTAGCTCACAACCGGCACCACTGTAGTGTAGGGGAAGAGTGTAGTCTACCTGCGATCAAAAGGTGAGGGGTTCATCTCCTGCTGTGGCCGGCCAATGTCTTTGTAATGTTGTATGTGAATATGTGATATATGTATAAATGGGTAGATATCTGAATCTGTAATGTTGGATTCATGCTGCTTTTCCTCTCTGGTCCACTTTGGTCCGTGTGTGCTTTGGATGAGCCCGGCGTGCACGCGGTACTGTACATGCTCACTTTTTTTCGTCTACCAGGCCAAACGGTTGACGGATGTGCACAACTGTTATTTGTAGTTTCACCCCAAGCTTTGGTCATTCAGAGATTTAAAAAAAAAAAAAAAAGAATTACAGCGGGGAAAATAAGTATTGAACACGTCAATATTTTTCTCATTAAACATATTTCTGATGGAGCCATTGGCCATTGGCCCCCCATGGATCGCCACCTTATCGTGGTGGGGGGTTTGCATGCCCAAGTGATCCCAGGAGCTATGTTGCCTGGGGAAATTTGCCTCTGGTAGGGTCTCCCAAGACAAACTGGTCCTCTGTGAAGGGTCAGACTAAAGCCTCATTTCCACTAGCACGGCTTAGCATGCCATGGTACAGCTCAGCACGCTTCGTAAGTCTTTCCACTAGCCCCAACACGGTTTAACAGCAGCGATTCTCGGCCTCGCTCAAGGGCAGGGTCCAGTCGTGCCGAGTCGTGCCGTGTTGTGACGTTAAAAGACTGGTCGCCGCTGATTGGTAAGGTCTTAACGTCACGAAAGCGACCGTCTTCGCATACACGACCGGCATATGCAATATTTCACGGACTAACTCGGTCACGGAGTAAATACGATATTAATACAGACAGCGTTGTAGGTTTTGCGGAATTCTACACCGTGGTCCAACGAAGAGGTGCGGAATTTTCTCTGGCTGGTGGCAGATCCACAGTGAGGAGTGACCCGGACCCATATACAGATGGCTGGCTATGGGCAAGCTGAAGACGATTGTGAGAGAACCATCGATGGTGAGTGCTTTGTAATAATGTGCATCTGTTTGCTTATTTATCCTGTTGGTGGTAAGCTCACTTTTTTTGAGCCATACAGCAGCGTTTTGTGCTGGCTAACTTGTTTTAGCTACACATGCCAGGGGTTAGCCTCCCTGTTTATACTGTGATACTGGTGAAATGGACCACACGAGCCGAAATCTCGTCATATTAAAATTGCTTTTTCAAACCAGTGATTTATAAAGTCATTCATATAATTTTCTAAAGCGTCAGAATAGACACACACACCTATTCTGTGGATCCTGCAGTGTTTGTCAGCGCTGTTTTGTGCTGGCTAACTCGTTTTAGCTTTGTTTTTGCTAGTAGCTAGCAAGTACCAACTGCTGAATCGCGCTTGTTTTCTCCTAAATATTCGCTTGTGAGAGCAAAACGATGAAATATGTTAATCCTGGTTAAAGTCCTGGTTTTTGTTTTGTATTGAAAAGGATTAAGCGGTAGAAGATGGATGGATGGATGGTACTTTTGTGCTGCACATTAAATTGTGTGCAATTTAATGTGTTTCCACATGCCAGGGGTTAGCTTCCCTGTTTATATTGTGATACTGGTGAAATGGACCACATGAGCTGAAATCTCGTCATATTAAAATTGCTTTTTCAAACCAGTGATTTATAAAGTCATTCATATAATTTTCTAAAGCGTCAGAATAGACACACACACCTATTCTGTGGATCCTGCAGTGCTTGTCAGGGAAATGAAGCATGTCACATCCTACCACTGAATTTCACAGGTGTATTTCCCGAATACAGTTACATCTCCAAAAATTAGGGTGTCATGAAAAACTTCAATATTTTTTGTCACTCATTTCAGAAAGTGAAATCCGTATATTATATAGATTCATTACACAGAGTGATATATTTCAAGCGTTTATTTATTTTAATTTTGATGATTATGGCTTACATCCCCTGAAAACCCCAAATTCAATTTGGCAAAAAATTAGAATATTACATAAAATTAACTTTAAAAAATAGTTTTTAAATATAAATGTTGGCCGCTGAGGTGTTGGTTAATATGGGCTGTAGCCGTAATCATCAATATTAAAATAAACACTTGCAATATATCACTGTCCCTGTAATGAATCTATATATGGGTTTCACTTTCTGAAATGAGTGAAAAAAATATTGAATTTTTTCATGATATTCTAATTTTTGAGATGTGCCTGTATAAGTGTTGAACTTGCTTGAAACTAACCATCATCCATTTGTCATTCATCTAGGCAGGAGGAAATCAGCCAGCCCACAGCGGAACTCGCCACTGTGGAAAGTACTGAAATACTTTGCTTTTATAGGTAAAGTGTCAAAACCAGTGTAGTGTAGTTTATAGTCTATCATCAATAAACTCATGCAGTAACAGGACACATTACAAATATTCGAGACCCATTGTAGTGCTTCCTTTTATATTTTAGCAATGCTAGTACAAAACACCGCCCACACATGAAGCCAGGGCAAGTAGAGACGCTTTTACAGACAAGACAAACTTTTATTGATAAAAACTTCATATTTTGACTGAGCGACTCCACACTCGGTGATGCACAACTTCAGTTAAAGTACTAGATTCCATTCAAGTGAATGTATTAATTCATTCTGATTGCTGAGGCCACAGTAAAAAGAGATGATTTTAAATGTAACCCAGCCCTTGTAAAATCTACCGAAGCGCAGCTACATGAAAATTGTGGTTAAATACAACAACGAAGTACTTTATTGTCACATTCAAATTGTAATCCCTCCTGTTTTGTTTTTCTTTTGAATTCTTGGATGAAATATGGGTGGGCAATATAAGCTGCAGCTTCAGCCATCACCCATTTCAGATAACCTATGTTGAACTGTATAATCAGAGGAGTTATTGTTTAATTTGACCTTGTTAGATTTTTTTCCCCTTTGTTATATTATTCTATTTTCTTTTAATCTTTACTTTAATCAATCCGAAATAAAGATTCATTCATTAATTCACATTCCAGCACTGGCTTTTAGCATCAAGTGTATTTCCCAAATAAGTTCTAAATTTGCTTTAATTAACCACCACCCATTTGTCTTTTGTCTAGGCAAGAGGGAAACTGTCACCCCAACTGGACCTTGCCTCACTATTTACAGAGAGGCAGGCTGAAGATCTGTTGAACCAGGACCAGTACGAAGGGCCGATCCAGTTGCTTCTTAGTGAGGCAGCGTGGCTGCTGTGTGTGACCATTCCAGGTTTTTTTTTACAGTTTGAATTTTGCACATTCTGAATAATCTGGAATTTGCTGCTGATTGTAATAAACAATTTAGTGACTTATGTGTTTGCATCATGATTTTCTATTTTGTCTGTTAAGACACCGGTGGGAAAAGAGTCAACTGTACAAAGGATTAATCAGTGACCTTGAAAATAATGGCTCATTTTTAAGAAAAAAGTAACCAAAACAATTATTTTATTAACTGAAGACTATATTGTTAGAAGACTGTACAGAAGACCCTGCATACTTTAGTGACAGTACCAGTATATGGAGGAATTCTGGGTCATATTAGCATCTGCTCTTCATCATAATGGGTTTAGGCAGGGGTGTCTAATCATGTGCCATGGAGGGCCAAGACCCTGCAGGCTTTACCTCCAACCAGTGTCTTCAACAGCAGATTCCACTGAACTTCTTCCACTGACTGATCAGTGAGAACACCTGCTGAAGAGACTGGGTAGAAGAGAGAACCTGCAGGGTCTTGGCCCCCCATGACACATGATTGGAAGCCCCCGGATTAGGTTTAATGGGATTTAACATTTTAACACAAACTGCTTTATGGTTCATAATTCTGTTGACAGACTTACACCAAACCAAAAGTGATTTCTCAAACTGCTGGATTATTCTTAGCTTTTCCAATCTTTCAGTATTTAATTTATGCCACATGGTGGTAACCTTCACATATAAAAAAAGAGACATCTGCAAAAACTTCAGAGGTTTATTGTCAGTGCAGTTCCCAGTGCAACACGACATGAATGCATGTCTAGTACATTGTCGATGCAGAGAATATAGTATATTTCTACAGTACATGTATCTAGTAAATCAAGTATTTTCCATGTAACCTTGTGACTGCATTATTTTAATTGCTTTTAATCCTAGATCAAGTTTGTTTTGGCCTAAAATGCATGATAACTGTCAAATATATCTTATTATACCTAACTCAGTAAAGTTTACTTTTTGAATATATATTTTGTGGCTAATATAGTTATTAACATGGCGATCAAGTTGTGTCAGCTGATCATTTTTTTTCTATGACACCACCTCAGACTCTGCTGCAGAAGCAGGTACGTGCATGATGTCTCAGCAGTCTCTCCATGATTTTCACGCAGATCAGAGCAATTTGTTGTACAGGAAATAAACGTTTCTACAGACATTCTTAAGCTCTATAACCACTGATCGTTTGTGAAGCTGTGCTGACATCAGTGACAGGCTGTGCTGAACGCCCAGAGCGAATGAAGCAGTAATTTCCTCACAACAGAGCCATCTGAAACACACACAGCGTACATATTTTAGTACCTAACAGTGATAACTTGCAGACATTAAAGTGTAGCACGACGTACTTGTAGCAAACTAGCATTAGCAACATTAGCTTACCGTCATATATGACCTAGTTTGTATCCTCACGCCTTTGGCTCTCCCAGAAGCTGCAGAACTATTCCAGAGTGTTTCATCTCGCTGACTGTACCCTTGTCTGGCGGTCCTTTTTGGCGTTTATGGTGAAAAAAGCCACAGACCGAGGAGTGGCCTTGTACAGCTGTATGTGTTATGTTTTGCTTGGGTCGCGTGTTCTACGTCACGGGAGTGTGGCGCCACCTCGCTGTTATAGAAATCCCACCCACCCCAGCTTAACACGGTTGTAATGGAGGCAAAAGCGTGCCGAACCGTATTGAAGTGAATCGAGGCGTGCCGAGGTGTGCTGAGCTAGTGGAAAAGTGCTATAATTTAACTCTGATTACAAAGAAAAAATATTAATAAAATTGTATTTAATGAAATAAATTAACTTAAATGACCAAGGATGCTGTTATTTCTGTTATATTTATTTATATTTATAGTTTTTTTTTTGTTGTTGTTGTTTTTTTAAATCTCCTCACCCCCCAGACAGCAAAACCTCCCTTATTTTGAAATCAAATGTTGACACGTTTAGTCTGTCTGAAGGCTGCTGACAGATTAAAGTCATTGACTTCGTGAATTTCGGTCATCTTAACTTGCCAGGTACATAATAAGGAACTGTAGCAGACTCTAAAGACATAATTCACCACAATATGTGTTTATGTACAGAATGATCTGCTTAGGCAATTGTGCTCTCAGGCTTTCTCATCAGGCACCTCTCTAGGCAGCCGCTGAAGGACCTCAGTTTAGAGTGAAAATAGAGCTAGCATTTTTAGCTGTTGCTTTTTGTCACTGCCGCTGGAGAATAAAAGCGGCACGCCAGCTCATGCGAGAAAAGTGAAATTGCCAGTCTCTTCATTCCTGCAGTTCCTACAGAACATAATATTGTAGTGGCTGGTGAAATACATCCTCAGCAATTCATCAGTCCCCCTTGCCTTTCCTTTCATATGAAGCCGGCTGCATATGAATTCTAACCACATCTCTTAGCTAAGCGACTCTTCCATTATTGCTCCCGTTTCCAGCGGGTTAAAACCATGATAAACTCCTCCAGTGCTTACATACCTCTAATGATTTTTTCAGTGTTTAAAGTACTTTAATAAACTCATGTTTCTGTTGGACAGTCACGCTTAGCGAGACACTGTTTGCTGACTGACTGGAAAACTCGCATGGGCGGGGTGCTTCTAAACTCCGCGAGGATGATGGCCATGCACATTGTGTGCGCACTTGCTGAAAATCATTGCTTCATATATTTTTCTTAATAAATTCATATCTCCTTGACGCGGCGGTAAAATTTCTGGTGCGGCTGGCCGCCATCGAGAAATGTTACCAGAGGAAACCCTGGATAAGGCTTCTGTCTTACCACCCTACCCCATAGCCCAAACATATGAAGAAAGCGGGAGATTGTTGTCACATGTACTAAACAGCCAGTATTTGCCAGAAATTCCTGCAGCTCCTTCAGTGTTGCTGTTGGCCTTTTGGCAGCCTCCCTGACCAGTTTTCTTCTCATCTTTTCATCAATTTTGGAGGGATGTCCAGTTCTTGGTAATGTCACTGTTGTGCCATATTTTTTCCACTTGATAATGACTGTCTTCACTGTGTTCCATGGTATATTTAATGCATTGGAAATTCTTTTTTTTTTTTAATTTTGTATATTTTATTGATCCCCAGAGGGGAAATTGAAGGCATCCGGATGGATGAAGCAGCCACGGTACGGCGCTATCCCTTAACCATTCACACACACATTCACACCTAGGGCCACTTTAGAGTTTCCAATTAACCTAACCTGCATGTTTTTGGCCTGTGGGAGGAAACCGGAGAAATCCCGGAGTAAACCCACGCAGACACGGGGAGAACATGCAAACTCCACACAGATCACTGTTGGTCAGGGGCTGGGATCGAACCAGGGATCCCATGGCCAAGGGTGAGTTGCTGTGTTGGTGCAGTGCTAACCACTGCGCCACCGCACTTGGGCAGTGCGGTGGCGCACTTTTGTATCCTTCTCCTGAATGATACCTTTGAACAGTGAGATCCCGTTGATGCTTTGGAAGCTCTCTGCAGACCATGGCTTGTGCAGTACGATGTGACTACAAAAATGTAAGGAAAAGCATTCTCGAGCAGCTAAACTTTACTTGGGGTTAATCAGAGGCACTTTAATTTCTTTTGATTTGATTTCTCTAATCAAGAAAACTAGCTCTGTCCTGGGGCAACGCCTTGACCCAGTGGTGGAGATAGGAGAGAGAAGGATGGTGGCTAAACTGTCATCTCTGCTAGAGTCCGAGTCCCACCCTATGCAGGACATACTGAACGCACTGAGGAGCTCATTTAGCAGTAGACTACATTATCCTAGGTGCGTGACCGAGAGGTTTCGCAGGTCCTTCCTACCTACGGCTGTCAGACTGTATAACCTAAGCAGGGCTGCTCGCAGAGATAGCAAAAAAACGTGACAACCTAATAGTATTGAATGCAAAAGACACAACAGACTTAGACAAATGGTCCTCTCCAGTATACAACTAGGACAATATCAGTCGCTATGGAGGGTGACAATATGTATGGGTACATATTCATACCATGTAGGGTAACTAAATAGACGGTTATGCTGTTTAGTCCATCTAGCTACAATGCTCTGCACTGTGTATATATATATTTATATATTTATGTGTACATATGTATATTCACTGCTCTTATTTTCTTATCTTCTAAATTATTGCTCTGAGTGTTGCTATCTCTGTGCTTTTGTAATCCTGGAATTTCCCCATTGTGGGACTAATAAAGGCTTATCTTATCTGATCTTATCTTATCTTATCTTATTACCTCCGCCAAGGAGGTTATGTTTTCATCAGCGTTGGTTTGTCTGTCTGTCTGTCTGTCTGTTTGTTAGCAAGATAACTCAAAAAGTTATGGACGGATTTTCATGAAATTTGCAGAGATTGTGAGAAATGGGGTATCCTACAGATGATTAGATTTTGGTGGTGATCTGGATCACCGTCTGGATCCAGGAATTTTTGAAAGGATTCTTTAACATTGCGAGATAGGGCCATTTTCAGTATTTGTGCATGTAAGTCTGCCAAAAATCGTCAGAACACTTGCAAAACAAAAAAAAATACAGGACAACATGTCCACAGGTTCTATAATATATCCAACACTGTTCCGGATAATGCAATAATTCCGGATACTATGATCCATAATATCAAAAAAAATAGGGGACCTTTGCAATTTTCCTCATAGGAAGAGAACAAATGAAGCTACAATCACTCAACAAACACCATTATGTAGCCAAGACACTGTGGAATCTGGAGTGTGTCAACGGATTTGTTGTATCTTTAAAAGCTATGGAGCTACATCCAGAAGAAAACCGCCATTATGCGAAATGCGATTTTCCGGAATAACTACTGAACCACTAATCCTATCCATGTCAATCCAATTGCTACTCGTGTTTTCATGGTCAAGGAATCTGAAAACGTACACACAATAAATGTAGGATTAATATTTATGATGTAAAACACTGTATGGGGGGAACTGTGGCGCTTGGCGGAGGTCTGCGCTCTCCGAGTGCTTTTCTAGTCTTTATATGGTGGCAGGTGTGTGATGACTCCCATTTAACATGAGTTTGAATGTGATTGGTTCATTCTGAACATCGCCACATCCCCAGTTATAAGAGGGTATGCATATTTATGCAAACAGGTTATTCTAAGTTTTTTATTTTTCCCCTTAAAAGATTTCAGTTTTTTTCAATTGGGTTCTATGGGTTATAGGTGACATCAATGGTGGAAAAAGTTCTGAAGTGATTTATCTTGGTCTCATTTTTTTACACCACAAAAACCTGGCATTTGAACAGGGGTGTGTAGACTTTTTATATCCACTGTATCAGTTAATGAATTAATTGGTGACTTGCATCCCAAGTGCAAATTAATTTCAACTGGTGAAGTCCTGACTGATGGCCTTTAAAAAGGTCTGTGAATATCAGATTGTGACACCACAAAGAACTTATAATAGTGGAAGCAAAGAGCTCACTTTAGACCTTGGCAACCTTATTGTTGCAAAACATAATGATGGCATTAGTTACAGGTGCATTTCTAAACTGTTGAATGTTCCAGTGAGCACTACTGGAGCCATCATTCGGAAGTGGAAAGAACATAATTTTACCATAAACTGGCCACGACCAGGAGTTCCTCTCAAGATTTCTGAAAGAGGAGTCAAAAGAATTTTCAGAATTATCCAAGAGCGAAAGACCACTTGTGGAGAGCTCCAGAAAGATGTGGAATTAGCCGGTACTGCCATTTCAAAGAAAACAATAAGTAATGCACTCAACCAACATGGGCTTTATACCCGCTCACTTCACGAGACTCCATTGCTGAAGAAAAAGCATGTTGAAGCTTATTTAAAGTTTGCTGTGCAACATTTGGGCAATCCAGTAAAATACTGGGAGAATATAGTCTGGTCAGATGAGACCAAAATTTAACTTTTTGGATGTCACAACACAGAGCCTGTTTGGAGGAGAAATGGCACTGCACATCAGCCCCAAAACACCATACCAATAGTGAAGTTTGGAGGTGGGAATATCATGGTGTGGAGGTGTTTTTCAGCACATGGTACAGGCAGAATTCATATAATTGAAGGAGAGATGAATGGACAAATGTACAGATACATCTTTGATAAGAACCTGTTGCCATCTGCCAAGATGCTGAAGATGAAATGAGAGTGGACATTTCAGCAAGACAGTGATCCCAAACACACACCCAAGGAAACTCTCAGCTGGCTCCAGAGAAGGAAAATAAATCTGCTAGAATAGCCTAGTCAGTCACCTGACCTGAAATTAAAATGAAATGAAAATCTATGGAAAGAACTGGAGATTAGAGTTCATTGAAGACACCCACAGAATCTTCAAGATTTGAAGACAGTTTGTGTGGAAGAATGGGCTAAAATCACTCCTGAGCAATGCCTGTGCCTAGTTTCTCCATACAGGAGGTGTCTGGAAGCTGATATTACCACTAAAGGCTTTTCTACTAAATATTAAATTAATTTCACCAAGCGTGTTTTAATACTTATTCCCTGTGTCATTCCACTTTATTAAATATAACTTATTTTGTGAACATAGTTGCCTTGATTTCTTTGTATGTATGGATTACTTGGGTTGTTACTGATATCTGGTGAGAATCTCAAGTCAGTGGCTACATCAGAAATGTTTAATGAGAAAAATGTTGATGTGTTCAATACTTATTTTCCCCGTTGTATATAAACACATTCCATTTTACTTGTGCATGCGATGGAATTTAGAATCCTAAATTTACATTAAGAGGTTCGCCTTTAGGATTTAGGAAAGGGTAAGGTTAAAAAGATAGTAGATATTAATTTTAAAAATCGAAACAAAATGTTAGTTAATGTAACACTTCTGTGTTATTGTAGTGTTTCTACAGGGGATCGTTGTGTAATAAAATACTGCAGGAACATACCAGCTCGTTCGGATAACTTCGCTTTATTCTCCTCTTTACATTCCGCCAAAACCTCACTACACGCATTTGAGGTCCTACATTACCATGAGAAATAATTTTCTTCAATTGTTGATAAAAGCCTTTGCTTTCCGTAACTCAAGCCTCTGTGGTCTGCTGATATGGAAGACGCTTCCCCAAATGGAGTGTCGATAAACACGGAAGACGTTTCCCCAAACAGTCTCACAGGTCTAGTTTAAAAACAAACACAGATATCTGTATGTGAATATTATCTATTTATTTCCTTTTTAACCTTACCCTTTTTTAAATCTTAAAGGCTAACCTTTTATTGTTAATTTAGAATTCTAAATTCCATCCATCCATTTTCTACCGCTTTTCCGGAGGTCCAGGTCATGGCCGCAGCAGCTCAAGCAGAGAAGCCCAGACTTCCCTCTCTCCGGCCACCTGCTCCAGCTCTTCAGAGAGGACACAAAGACGTTCCCAGGCCAGCTGGGAGACGTAGTCTCTCCAGTGTGTCCTGGGTTTGCCCCGGGGGTCTTCTCCCAGTGGGATGTGCCCGAAACACCTCAAGTGGAAGGCATCCTGATCAGATGCCCAAACCACGTTAACTGGCTCCTTTCGATGTGGAGGAGCAGCGGTTCTACTTTGAGCCTCTCCCGGATGACTGAGCTCCTCACCCTATCTCTGAGGGTGAGTCCAGCAATCCTACGAAAAAAGCTCATTTCAGCCGCTTGTATCTGCGATCTCATTCTTTCAGTCATTACCCAAAGCTCATGACCATAGGTGAGGGTAGGACCGTAGATTGACCGGTAAATTGACAGCTTTGCTTTAGAGCACCGCTCCCTCTTCACCACAACAAACCAGTACAACATCTGCATCACTGCAGAGGCTGCTCTGATCCATCTGTCAGTCTCTCGCTCCATTCTCCCCTCACTCGTGAATGAGACCCCAAGATACTATTCTAAATTCCATCTCATGTAAAAAAATAAAATGTTGTTCTTTTATATAGATCTTTAAAAAATAAAACCTCTGGATGACCAAAGTGTGTAACAGATTCTGTTATCTATCTATTCATACAAATCACATATTCACACACACTCATTACAAAGGCAGCGGGTGACGAACCACTCACCTTTTGATCACAGGTAGACTACACTTTTCCCCTACTCTACAGCAGCAGCGATCTGATTTGGAAAAAGTTTTGTCAAATTGATCAACTCTTCCGTAGCAATAGACAATGAATGTAGGGCAGCAGCCTTAATAGAAGGTATTCGTAGATTTTTGTGAATGAGGTACGGCATGCAGTCACGTGAGACAAACTGGCCATTAGGATTAGAGCCGTATCTGTCAGTCTGCCCCAGGGCAGCTGTGGCTATACAGACGTGGACAAAATTGTTGGTACCCCTCTGTTAATGAAAGAAAAACCCACAGTGGTCACAGAAATAACTTGAATCTGACAAAAGTGGTAATAAATAAAAATTCTATGAAAATTAACCAATGAAAATAAGACAGTGCTTTTGAATTGTGGTTCAACAGAATTATTTTAAAAAAACAAACTCATGAAACAGGCCTGGACAAAAATGATGGTACCCTTAACTTAATATTTTGTTGCACAACCTTTTGAGGCAATCTCTGCAATCAAACAATTTCTTGTAACTGTCAATGAGGCTTCTGCACCTCTCAGCAGGTATTTTGGTCCACTTCTCATGAGCAAATCGCTCCAGTTGTCTCAGGTTTGAAGGTTGCCTTCTCCAGACGGCATGTTTCTGCTCCTTCCACAGATGTTCAATAGGATTTAGATCAGGGCTCATAGAAGACCACTTTAGAATAGTCCAATGTTTGGCTCTTAGCCATTCTTGGGTGTTTTTAGCTGTGTGTTTTGGGTCATTATCCTGTTGCAAGACCCATGACCTGCGACTGAGACCAAGCTGTCTGACACTAGGCAGCACATTTCTCTCTAGAATACCTTGATAGTCTTGAGATTTCATTGTACCCTGCACAGATTCAGGACACCCTGTACCAGATGCAGCAAAGCAGCCCCAGAACATAACAGAACCTCCTGCATGTTTCACAGTAGGGACAGTGTACTTTTCTTGGTATGCTTCATTTTTGCGTCTGTGAACATAGAGCTGATGTGCCTTGCCAAAAAGTTGCAGTTTTGTCTTGTCTGTCCATAGGACATTCTCCCAGAAGCTTTGTGGCTTGTCAACACGCAGTTTGGCAAATTCCAGTCTGGCTTTTTTATGATTTGTTTTCAGCAGTGGTGTCCTCCTTGGTCGTCTCCTATGAAGTCCACTTTGGCTCAAACAACGACGGATGGTGCAATCTGACACTGATGTACCTTGACCTTGGAGTTCACCATGAATGTGTTTAGAGGTTGTTCTGGGCTCTTTTGTTACCATTCGTATTATCCATCTCTTCCATTTTTCATCAAGTTTCCTCCTGTGGCCACGTCCAGGGAGGTTGGCTACAGTTCCGTGGATCTTAAATTTCTAAATAATATGTGCACCTGTAGTCACAGGAACATCAAGCTGCTTGGAGATGGTCTTATAGCCTTTACCTTTAACATGCTTGTCTATAATTTTCTTTCTAATCTCCTGAGACAACTCTCTCCTTTGCTTCCTCTGGTCTATGTTTAGTGTGGTACACACCATGTCAACAAACAGCACAGTGACTACTTGTCACGCTTTAAATACGCCGGCTGACTGATTACAAGTTTGTAGACACCTGTGATGTTAATTAGAGGACACCTCTTGGTTGAACATGTCCCCATGGTCACATTATTTTCAATCTTTTCTAGGGGTACCATCATTTTTGTCCAGGCCTGTTTCATGAGTTTGTTTTTTAAAATAATTCTGTTGAACCACAATTCAAAAGCATTGTCTTATTTTCATTGGTTAATTTTCATAGAATTTTTATTTATTACCACTTTTGTCAAATTCAAGTTATTTCTGTGACCATTGTGGGTTTTTCTTTCATTAACAGAGGGGTACCAACAATTTTGTCCACGTCTGTAGTAGTAGCTTACCACTATCAATGTCTGTCTGGAGTGAATGAATAATGGACTCACTGTAAGTGCTTTGAGATGTCACTTGACATGTAAAGTGCCATATAAATCTAATCTATTATTATTAGTATAAAACATTCTATGGCTGTGGTTCCATATCCACAGCCACTGCCCACAAATATGTTTTTTTAGCTTTTTGAATTGAATTACTGTGCTATGGTGAATGCACCTATCATCTACAAATAGGACCAAGCCAGGGACTGTGATTTGCAGAGAATTGGGAATAAACTTCCAGACCTCATTATAAATGCTCCAATGGGATCATGAGTTTCAATTATAGGCCCAGACAAACACTGGAAAAACGCATCCATTCACTACAACTTAGGGAAACCAACAGACAGTATGTCTGACTCAGTGACAGGGTGGACACTCCTACAGCAGAGGAGCCAGAACCACAACATGTAAGTCTGACCATAGAGGACCTAGACACCAACAATCCATAGGATAGCATAGAAAAGGACAATATTCTATTTTTGACATGCACATCCCAGCTACTGGAGTTGTGGCCTAGTGGTGGAGCATCCGCCCCACAGCTGGGAGGTTGTGGGTTCACGCTCCAGCTGTTTCCTACGAGAGACCATAGAAAAATGGTACTTTCCACCTTCTAGCTTGTTGCTCAGCATAATAGAATGAAGAAAGGAAAAAGTTAACACACAGAGCTACTCAAAGGACTGACACCCCTCCAGTAGGGGGCCGTGGTGGCGTAATGGTTAGGGATGTGGACTGGTGAGCGGAAGGTCGCTGGTTCAATACCTGGACCGGCAGGATCAGATCTGGGTGGCACAGATAACGTGGCAGTGTTTGCCCCACCCTCCTTAACCCCACTGTGGTGCCCTTGAGCAAGGCCCTTAACCCCAACTGCTCCAGTGGAGCTGCTCAGTGGCCACAGGTCAGTCTGTGGTTGTACTGGACAGCTTCCAGGTGTGAGTGTGAACAGGGTGTCCTTGAAAAAGAGAGGTTGCCTCTCAATGGACTTTCCCTGTATAAATAAAGGTTAAATTAAAAAAAAAAAAATAAAAAAGTTGTTTTCATTAGTGGGTTTGTGGCCTAGGGTCATTGAAAACAGAGATGGGTGCCTTTGAGCATGCTTTTGAGTCAACCTATGACCCCCGACTTAATAAAAAAAAAAATCCCAGCTCGCCAGAATATACCCTTATTTCAATTCAACTTTATTTATATAGCGCCATTTCACAACAACAGTCATCTCATAGCACTTTCAAAGTGTAGCGGAAAACCCCACAATTGCAGAGAGAACCCAGCAATCAGGCGATCCCCTGTGAGCAATAGGGCTGAAATGATTAGTCGACATTGTCGATAATGTCAACAATAAAAATTTGTCAACAAAGATTTTTATTTTCGACAAATCTTTTAATTATAAAGTTTATATGCGTGCCGTGGAAATGTTCAGTTGTAACTGCAATACATGACCGGAACTGCTGCAGGCAGTAGCGCCTTTGTTGTTTGACATGCGTGAACAATTTCCAGTGAAGAGGAGCACAGCATGGTGAAGTGGAAGGATAAACTTGTAGAAAGCGGAGCTAAAAAAAAAAAAAAAAAGGCAAAGCCAAACTTTTATGTAGTATAGGAACATTTCACAGAAGACAAAAAAATCGAAACAAGTAAAATGCAGACTTTGCAAGGCAGACCTTTCCTTTCATGGCAGCACTACAGTGATGCATAAGTGTCTGAAATGACGGCACCTGGGAGCCACGACATTAACGGCTGCTTCTGCTTGGTAACTTTTAGCGAGTAAAGAAAGTTAGTGCCGCTAATTTTCAATGCCCAACTGTTTCAGTCTTTAGAAAAATGACAATACTGTTATTACGTGCCGTTTATGTTAGCTTTCCTGTGTCACATTAAGCTCTCTGGTTGCTGAGGGCTGAGCTGTTTAAGTCATGGCTAACATGTTGAAGGCAGCAAATGACTGAATTACAGGAGTTGCTATCTCTTTTTCATCTTTGTTAATATTGGCCCTCATTCTGAATATTAGTGCATCTGGGTTAATTGGAATATCCCAATTTGTAATTAATAAATAAAAACCTACAACCGTAATCATCAAAATTAAATCAAACGGCTTGAAGTATCACTCTTAAGTGCAGTGAATACTGAATATGAAGGTTTACCTTTCTGAATTATATTGTTTAAAAAAGCCACTTATGGAAAACTTCCATCTAATGTTAGTTTGTTGGTTGGACCAGATCAGTAATTCAGTTGTAAGATATTGTTTAATTGACATTAGGCATTATGCAGTCTGTGATAAACTGATATATAACCTTCAGTTATATTCATACAACCTTCAGTTTCAAATGTGTGTTTCATGGGTAATTTAATTTAGCTCTGGAAACTGCTTATAAAATGTTATATTAAAGCAGGGACTGACAACAAAGTGATTTTCACAGGTGTGCAGGCTTAAACAGCAGGTGAGGTGAAATATGCACTAGAGCCCCAACAGGAAGCAGAGATGGTGAACATGAAAAAAATAATTGCGATTAGTCGACTAATCGAAAAAATACTTGTTAGATTAGTCGACTACCAAAATAATCGTTAGTTGCAGCCCTAGTGAGCAAGCACTTGGCGATGGTGAAGAGGACAAACTCCCTCAGCAGGAAGAAACCTCCGGCAGAACCAGGCTTCGGGAGGGGCAGACATTATATAAGCATATGGACTTAAACTAGGCCTGCATGATTCACAGAATCATGTTTTTACTTTGCAATTATATAATGGCATGAAATGGTAAGATTTTGATGTAATTAACATAAATGTCATTTTGTTAACAGTATTGTACAAAAAAACATGCAAATCATTAAAATATTAGTGAACAAAATCACATCACAGATAGCAATATTTGGGGCCATAATTGGAGTCGCACATTTTTTTCAAAGTGTGCAACCACTACTTAAAGTAGAACTGAAGTGAACGGCATTGAACGGCACTGGGTGATAGTACATACAATTATAAAGATAATTTATCATTGGCACCCCCTCCACCAATCCCGGAATCTTGGAGAAAATCGCGATTTTGAATTTCCCGCCCTGAAAAATCCGACGAATCCGCCGATTATCGGGAAGTGCAGCCGGAGTTCCGCGTGACGTCACGAATTGGGCACAGTCCTCCATGTTTACCATTGCGAGCACGTCGACACTGGTTGTTTTTGGTGCATTTTGTCGTGATAGTCGACTACAAAACACTTCCAACACCTGGGAAGATCTGTTCAGTGGCCAAGGAAAGCTGTCATGGCGACGAAAGAAAAGAAAGGGGGAGGAAAAGCTGCACGGTGGCGCAGTGGTTTAGCACTGTGGCAGCACAGTTTACCCTCGGCCGGGGGATCGCGGGGATCATGAGATCGTGGCTTCGATCCCAGCCCCTGACCAACAGTGAGCTGTGTGGAGTTTGTATGTTCTCCCCGTGTTGCGTGGGTTTTCTCCGGGATTTCTCCGGTTTCCTCCCGCATACCAAAAACATGTAGGTTTAGGGCGCTCGCGCACGCAGCGACCGGTGGCTTGTCACCAGACTGCAAACCGAATCTACCTACGGGTACAAATAAGTAACAAAAAAAAACAACAAAAAAAAAAAAAGCGACCGGGAAGCGATGCATTGCATGGTCACCAGCTGGTCACTGCACTGATTGCATCAGACCATTGGCACCACCCTCGGACCGCATTGTCCCTTTTCTACTGGAATTATTGTTATTGAAACACAAAAATCGTCTGCAGTCCAGACTTAATTTTCCTTATCCTGACACCCCAAACATGCCAAAGTAGAGAAGTAAAGACTCACCATTCTGTATTCAATCAGCGACTCTCCTCCCCATCACTGCTGCGGTCTGACTCTGAGTCGGTGCCGGAATCCCCCAACAATTCTGGCTCGAATCTGTACGGTTCGATGCCTCCCTCGCTCTCTTCCTGTTCACTTGACACTCCTGCATCCTCCTCTGTCTCGTCACCGATCCTGAATGCCTCTTCACTCTGAAAACTCTGGTTTTCTTGACTGCTGGAACTGCTATCATCTGCCATTGTTGTTTTGCTAAGAGTCACACTCGTGACGTCACGCAGCGTCGTCTGCACTACTTCCGGTTTGTTTGGCACTGCCAGCCAGAGGCAAAAGTTTATCGGCTTATAGCTTGGCCATCGCACTGCCTAAAAATTTCTTTTATGTGTTGAAAAATACAATAGGTAATAAGGAATTAATCCGCTATTCTACTTTTTGCGCAAAAAGGTGGGTTCAGTTCTACTTTAAAGGGCTGATGACACAATTTTGACATTTTTTAGGATGTTGTGTAAACCCAAATGTCATTGTCGATGATCAATGTAACATTTACAACCGCGCCTGCATAAACTAGTTATCATCAAAAAACAGCAGCCGCTGACTGGACTGTGGTGCCGCTCACCGAATTAAGGGAGGCACCCCCATGACGTAAGCGGGAGAATGGACTCCGGTGTTGTTGACTAGAATGACAGCAGCTTTGTAGCTCACAGTTTCTCAGGTTTCTTGTTTTAATTTTATGGCTGTGCCTTCGCGTTGTGTTGCAGGCTTAGATAAACATCAAACCGTGAAAGACTACATCACACGCTTCAGCTCCAACTGTTGTTAAGTCTCCTTGTGCACGTATGCAACTTTGACCTACTTTCTGTGATCCCATGCTGACATCTTGCCGGTCCAGGGATGTCCCCTCTCTCATTATCATCAGCTGATTCAAACTCCTGCTGATCATGTTTCCCGGTTCTCGCCCAGGTGCTTCTAATTACACCATCACCAGCAGTGCGTGTACTTCGCGGCCGTTTGCCGGTTCATAGTATTGTCATCTGTGCCGTTTGTCTGCCAGTATTTTCAGCACTGTCATGACACGCTAGTCACTCCATGTTCGCCGTGGCTCTCATGCATCCTTGAAGCAGTGTCCTCTGGGGCGCACCTGTGGCAAACATGTCTCCTCTCATTCGTTCGCTGGGCGATGTCTGCCCCCGAATGCCGTCAGTAAATGTGTCTGTTTCTTGTACGTCTTCACCTTTCAGGGAACTGTCTGTCTTTCTGTATTAAATGTGCTGTGGTGAACCCTGCACGCGAATCTTCATTATTTCATCCTCCCTCTCCGTGCCCTGCGTAAGAGCGCACAGAGGGTCACGATGAATGGATTTAAGCGCAGAATTCACCACAGCACATATATTGAACATAAGAATGATGACAACAATTCCCAAAAAGGTGAAGACCCACAAAAATAAACAAACACTTACAGTTGGCGTTTGGGGCCGACATTGCCCAGAGAACATGGAGAGGAAACGTGTTAACCACGGTTGCACCCCAGGGCCGACATTGCTTCAAGGGGCGCAACAGAACCACAGCTGTGTGGAGCGGCCAACACATCGTGATAGCGTTGGCAACATTGACTGGCTGACAACACAGCAGATGATGCACACAAACCATGAATAGCTGGCTGTCAAAGAGAGGGGGTGCATGTGTTCGGACTGGCGAACCTTGGACAGTGCCCACCTGAAAGTGGCTCAAAACACACGTACAAAACAAAAACAACAAGAACTCAAAATATAATCCATAATAAACCCGATGCCTGAGCCACAGAGAATACACTGCTATGATTTTATTGAAAAATCGGGTTTAAATAAATTATATTTATGAGCAAATAATTTGTTGCAATATCTGTAACAAAAGAATAACACTCAGTGTTCCCCTGCCGTGTGTTTGTTGCTGCTACTGCGGCGGGCATGTGTTCCTCTCCACCCATCACATTGTGACTGGCTTGGCACAATTCAAACCTATACGGCCTGATGCCCCCAGATTCTTTATTATCATCCTATTCATCCTATCATCCTATTCTTCGGAACTATAATCGTCTGAAGATTGAACAACACAAACCAATTCCAGACTACATGTGTTGGAACCATTGTCGATGTTTTCAGCCGCTTCCATCCTGTGTACAATGGACAGCCAAGCGCTGTGTTCTCCCAATGACGTGACAACATGGCAGCGGGGTTTTCCAGCCACTGATGTAATTGGTGATGTGGCGCTCATGAAAACGTCGGCTATTCGCGTGAAAAAAAACCTGTTTGACTTAGAACTGCACAGACCAACCTATTTTGTCATATTGTATTATGTGCTGAAAAATTAGAGGAAGTCAAAAACGTGTCATCAGCACTTTAAGCATATCCATAGTCTTTATCACCCAAGTATGATCCCGGTCAGTTTTGACCCTCCACCAGAAATCTGTAATAACAAGCCTACCTGACATAACAAATGAGTGATTAATTCATAATTATTGTGAAAGTGTATTTATTTAATTAAAAAAACTGCAATCATGAAACACATTATGTTCTGTCTGTCTGAGTTAAGACATGAAAAACATTCTTTTCAGCGGAAAGTGGAAAGAACATTTTAGGAGCTTGGTGGGGTTGTTGTTTTTTTTTTTCTTTGTACTGAAGCGGCATGGAAAAATAAGCAGCAGTGCTGTGGTTTTAAGCAGGTTTTATTATATCATGTCGCCTTCACGGGATCCTCTCTCCGGTGCATAGTGGAGCAGCCCGGAGCGGGATCCCTAAGCTCTCAGAGAAAGAGAGGCGGACACAGTGTGTCCACCTGTTGCAGGATCAGAGTGAGAGAGTAAGAGAGAGATTGCGTTACAGAGTTGCACCTTAAATACTTGATCATAACAATACATCAAAAAGACATACCCCACAGTGATCAAAGGGATAACAGAACAGGCAGGAGGTATTTGCATTTGTGAGACCAAGGGCAGATTAGCTAGACCTCGCTCCAGGTGCGGACAAAGAGGCTAACAAGCACATCTACATATTGATCTGAATCTCTAGGTCACAGTAAGGACAGGACGCATGAGTACAAAGGATGAAAGGCATCAATTAACATCACATAGGTGAGACAGAAGAAACTCGTCTACCTGTAGACATTAATACACCAAAGCACATCTAAGATGCTCAGAAAAAGCACAGTAAGGACAAGCCATATGCACACTATACAGAATGGCGCATTACATCACAACACATGCATGTTTGCATCACAAATACATGAATGGCACATTGCTTCTCAGTAATGCAGCAGAAAAACAGAGAAAAGAGGGCTGAGTGTCCTTAGTCTGTTGTGGGGTTAAAACGAACCGCCACACACGCTCCCCCCCAGAGGACGCGGTAGGGGGCCGCGACCTCGATAATCCATCTGTGTGAGCGAGCTGTGGGAGAAGCTCGCTGCAGGCGGAGGGGGAGGGAGGGGAGGGATAGGAAGTGCCGGCAGGAGCTGTGAAATCATCCTGAGCCGCGCAAAAGTTGCTTGCTGCTCCGTGACGTCGAGGGGTTGTCCCGTTGCACGTGCGGAGATCACAAGAAGAAAAACTAGTCTCTGACTCCTCTCGTGGCCATGAAGAAAAGCAGGGGCGGCTGTAAGAAAAAAAGTAAACAAAACATAGGGACTGTTGGCTTTGGGTGCTGAAGCAACCCCAAAACTCCCGGGAACAGCTGACGGCTGAAATCCCGTTGTGCCGTGGCTAAGACCATTAAAA
Organism: Pholidichthys leucotaenia; assembly: GCA_020510985.1. NCBI lineage: Eukaryota > Metazoa > Chordata > Actinopteri > Cichliformes > Pholidichthyidae > Pholidichthys > Pholidichthys leucotaenia. Next base: position 89,161,781 of record CM035840.1, on the reverse strand, counting down.
AATCCAGTGGCGAGCTGCGTGCTTGCTTCAGGTGAACGAGCAACCCTGAAGGTTCTGTGGGCAGCGGCGGAGGACGATGGCGGTCTGTGGCGTGGCTGAGACTGTTAACAAATCCTTCCAGTATGCTGCATGCGTGCCTCAGGTGAGCGAGCAGCCCTGAAAGGCAGCGGCGAAGGAGGAAGGCAGTCTGTGGAGCCATTACTTGTCCCGTGCGTGATGCGCCGTCCTTGTAACTCCCCGATGCGTGCGCGGGGGTTCAGTGCGTGGGTGGGCCGCTGGAGTGGTGAGTCAGGGTGCAGAAACTTGGTGGAGAACGGCGCAGACGGCGCCGGTAGAATCCAGGTTGAGCTGTGGCTGTAGATTGGCCATGGTGCGTTGGAGCGGTGAGAGGAAATAGACGATCTTTAGTCCCTCAGGCCCGTGCAGATGCGTTGGAGCGGCGGGAGGGAATAGACGATCCTATGTTCCTCAGGCTCATGCAGCTGCGTTGGAGCGGTGTGAGGAAGTAGACGATCTCCGTCCTCCGGGCTCGTGGAGGCGCGTTGGAGCGGTGCGAGGCAATAGACGATCTTTGTGCCCCGGGCTCGTGCAGCTGCGTTGGAGCGGTGAGAGGGAGGAGACGAGCGTTGTCGCTCGTGCGGCCATGGTGCGTTCAGTTCCACGCGCTGCGCTCCCCGTCGGCCCTGGAGGTTGCCGTCTGGGGAGAGGACGAGGTGCGTGCGCTCTCTGTGAGAGCGGCCGGTCCAGCGTGGTTGTGCAGATCTCAGGCGAGGGTCGCGCCATGACGTTTTCTGCAGTTTACCCGGTCGTGGGTGATGTCCGGAGAACGGCTCGCTTGTGTTGGCTCCGCGTCGAAGTCTCCCTGAAGCCGCAGGGAGGGGGAACCAGTAGGCCGCTGCGACGGAGCATTCATGCCCGGGTGTTGCGTTCGCTGGCCGCTCGTTTCTTTCAGCGTCGCTTCGCCAGCGTGGCCATCCAAAACAGAAGGCTGCGTTGCACAAAGCGTGTGCGTCTTCAAGGGGCCACCAACGCAGCTGTGTGGCTGTCCAGCTCGGAAGGTTGCTTTCGCACAAAACGTGTGCGTGTTCGAGGGGTCACCAGTGAGGCGGCATGGAAAAATAAGCAGCAGTGCTGTGGTTTTAAGCAGGTTTTATTATATCATGTCGCCTTCACGGGATCCTCTCTCCGGTGCATAGTGGAGCAGCCCGGAGCGGGATCCCTAAGCTCTCAGAGAAAGAGAGGCGGACACAGTGTGTCCACCTGTTGCAGGATCAGAGTGAGAGAGTAAGAGAGAGATTGCGTTACAGAGTTGCACCTTAAATACTTGATCATAACAATACATCAAAAAGACATACCCCACAGTGATCAAAGGGATAACAGAACAGGCAGGAGGTATTTGCATTTGTGAGACCAAGGGCAGATTAGCTAGACCTCGCTCCAGGTGCGGACAAAGAGGCTAACAAGCACATCTACATATTGATCTGAATCTCTAGGTCACAGTAAGGACAGGACGCATGAGTACAAAGGATGAAAGGCATCAATTAACATCACATAGGTGAGACAGAAGAAACTCGTCTACCTGTAGACATTAATACACCAAAGCACATCTAAGATGCTCAGAAAAAGCACAGTAAGGACAAGCCATATGCACACTATACAGAATGGCGCATTACATCACAACACATGCATGTTTGCATCACAAATACATGAATGGCACATTGCTTCTCAGTAATGCAGCAGAAAAACAGAGAAAAGAGGGCTGAGTGTCCTTAGTCTGTTGTGGGGTTAAAACGAACCGCCACAGTACAACCTTTGATTACCTTGTGAATATTCTCAATGCTATAAATAAATCCTTATGTGCTATCTAATCATGACTAAAACACAATAATTAAATCAGTAGGTTAATTCTGTAAACTGATCCATGAAGACAAATAAAAATGTGCAACTAAAGACCATTTATTGAAAAGTTAATGCATTCAAACTTTCTCTCTTTGAAGCAAGGATGGGTAGTTAATCAGACTTGACAGATTATCTGCTGATATTTGCATTTTCTTAATATTAATGTCACCAGGGTTTCTTCTGGTAACATTTCTCGGTGGCGGCCCGCCGCACCAGAAATTTTACTGCCTCGCCAAGGCGATATGAATTTATTAAGAAAAATATATGAAGCAATGACTTTCCACAAGCGCGCACACGAACAACGCGCGTGGCCATCATCCGCGCGGAGTTTAGAAGCGCCCCGCCCACGCAAGTTTTCCAGTCAATCAGCAAACAGTGTCTCGCAAAGCGTGACTGTCCAACAGAAACATGAGTTTGTTAAAGTACTTTAAATGCAGAAAAAAAAAAATCATTAGAGGTATGTAAGCACTGGAGGAGTTTATCATGGTTTTAACCCGCTGGAAATGGGAGCAATAATGGAAGAGTCGCTTAGCTAAGAGATGTGGTTAGAATTCATATGCAGCCGGCTTCATATGAAGGGAAAGGCAAGGGGGACTGATGAATTGCTGAGGATATACAGTATTTCACCAGCCACTACAATATTAAGTTATGTTCTGTAGGAATTGCAGGAATGAAGAGACTGGCAACTTCTCTCTTTTCTCGCACAAGCAGGCGTGCCGCTTTTATTCTCCAGCGGCAGTGACAAAAAGCAACAGCTAAAAATACTAGCTCTATTTTCACTCTAAACTGAGGTCCTTCAGTGGCTGCCTAGAGAGGTGCCTGATGAGAAAGCCTGAGAGCACAATTGCCTAAGCAGATCATTCTGTACATAAACACATATTGTGGTGAATCATGTCTTTAGAGTCCGCTACAGTTCCCTATTATGTACCTGGCAGGTTAAGATGACCGAAATTCACAAAGTCAATGACTTTAATCCATCAGCAGCCTTCAGACAAACTAAACATGCCAACATTGGATTTTAAAATCGGGGAGGTTTTTCCTGCTGTCTGGGTGGTGAGGAGATTTCTTAAAAAAAAACAAAAAAAAACTATAAATATAGAGAAATACTATAACAGAAATAACAGCATCCTTGGTCATTTAAGTTAATTTATTTCATTAAATACAGTTTTATTAATATTTTTTCTTTGTAATCAGAGTTAAATTATTGTTCTGTTCTAACTGCAAAGTTATGGTCAAAAATGTAAATTGTTATAAGGAAAAAGTAAAAAAAAAAAATGACCACAGTCAGTTTCAAATTTATCTAAAAAAAAAAAAACAGACAAAAATTAGTCATAAAATAATCCACAAATTTATAATAAAGTTTCAAATGTACAAGAAAAGTCAATTTTACAAGAGGGGCGGCGCAGTGGTTAACACTGCGGCAGCACAGCAACTCACCCTTGGTGGGGGATCCTGGGTTCGATCCCAGCCCCCGACCAACAGTGATCTGTGTGGAGTTTGCATGTTCTCCCCGTGTCTGCGTGGGTTTACTCCGGGATTTCTCCGGTTTCCTCCCACATGCCAAAGACATGCAAGTTAAGTTAATTGTCATCAAACTGGGGATTCTAAATTGTCCTTAGGTATGACTGTGAGAGTGAATGGTTGTCTGTCTCTCTGTGTTGGCCCTGCGATGGACTGGCGATCTGTCCATGGTGTACCCTGCCGCTCGCCCAAAGATGCTGGGATAGGCTCCACCCACCCACCCCACCACCCCCCGCGACCCGAAAAGGATTAAGCAGAAGAAGATGAATGAATGAATGAAATTACAAATTTGAGGAACATGGTTTCAACTTTAGATTTACAGAGAAAAGTAGAAAACTATAAGAAAATTGTTATAAATTTTTGAGAAAAACCTCAAACCTTCAAGACTGAAGTCAGTACTCAAGTTTTTAAGTGGGTTCTCTTTGTACCCTTAACTCAAATAGAAATTTTTGGTTGCCTACTTTTAATTATTAATTTCAAAGCACTGCTTTTACATGAGTAGAATTTCTGGTTACTACACCCACCTGATCATATAGTTTAAGTATGCATGAGTACATTACTTTTATGAATGTTTCTTTCCCTTCCCTACTCTCTCAATGGAAAAAAAGAAACACTAGAATAAAAATGCAAAAAATACATATTTTTGTCATTTATGTAAACCATGACAAAGAATCCTGCAGGACAAAACATGACACTTGATATTTTCTAACCTGTTTGTATACCACCATAGACAGAGAGAGAACCTGAATTAGACAGAGCTCAGAGAGGGCAAGATGAAACAGAAGAGAGGAGCCAAGGAGAGGGAAGTGTTCAGGCAGAGGAGGGAGAGAAGGATAACACCACTAAAAAGTCTAAACACAGGATGTCTGGGTGGGACCCCAACTGGCCCAATATTCAAGCCTCGGTTGTACAATACTTCAAATGGTAAGTTCCATATGCAACGTTACTGTGTAAAATTTTTAAAAGAAATAAATAGTATAAAATTATCATATTCCGGTATGTCCCCCCCCCCCCCCCCCGCTAGGAAAAATATGTTTCCACCACACCAAGGTCTTTAAGCCAGAGGAAACACTGATGTTGTGGGCGACCCCCACAGCCTACGGACAAGCAGAGCGCTCAGCTGGAGCAATTAGCATAACAGTGAGATCTATGGACTGATATCATTAGGCAGCCTCTCCTTCCTGCCAATAATCCTGCTTTTGATATGCGTGACTCTCATGTAAATGTCCCATGTTTTCCTGCTGCACTGTGATGCTAATGTGCCATGCATGCATTGTCTAGCTGGGTATATAAGTGACTGAATATCGCTTGCTCATTCTCTCTCTGACTACAGCTTCTGACTACACGCATTGCCTGTTTTGCTGACTAGAGCCTGAGGGCTCGCTCCAGCATGCTTACACAGTGCTGGAGTGAGTTCTGTGATGGCGGATGAATAAAACAGCCTTTTAAACTTCACTTCGCCGTGCCTGCACTTATTCCGTGCCTCCAACTTGGGTTCCCTTATATCATCCGCCACACTGGTGACCCCGAAAGAAAGAACGCGCTGACGACGATGAACGCAGCCCCTGGTGGTGACTCCGACGACAAGCAAACGCAGCAGCCTGACGCAAATAGACTGCCCTCCCTTCTGCCACACGGGAGACCTCGATGCAGAACCGACACCAGGCGAACTCCTTCGGAGATCATCCATGACTGGGAGAGCTGCAGAAAGTGTCATTGTGCAACCCTCGCCTGAGATCTGTGCATCCACGCTGGGACCGGCCGAGGGACAAAGATCGTCTACTCCCTCTCACCACTCCTCCGCATCTACACGAGCCCGAGGGACAAAGATCGTCTACTCCCTCTCACCGCTCCTCCGCATCTACACGAGCCCGAGGGACAAAGAACGTCTACTCCCTCTCACCGCTCCTACGCACCATGACCCGGCATGAGTGAACGAAAACAACAGCCCAAACAGGGATGGCCATCGGCGCCGACGACGCTGATCTCCAGCAAGCTCCCTGACCCTGACTCACCTCGACAGCGGCCCTGCCATGCACCAAACCCCCGCACGCACACCGGGGGGTTACGAGGACAGCGCACCACGCACGGGACAATACCGGCTCCACAGACCGCCATCGTCCTCCGCCGCTGCTCACGCCCGAGAAACACGGCCGACTGCCATCCTCGGAACCTTCAGGGCTGCTCACACACCTGAAGCACACACACAGCCCGCACACAGGATTTTGGTATGGGTCTCAGCCACGGCGCACAATGGGAATTCAGCCGTCAGCTGTCCCCGAGGGCTTTAGGGCTGCGCGCGCACCTAAAGCCAACACGCCAAGTCCCTCACACAGCTGCAGCTCCTGTTTCTCTTCATGGCCGCTACGAATCCTCGCAGGACTTAACCACGAGAGGAGTCAGAGACAAGTTTTTCTTCTCACAGCCGCTGTGGATCTCCGCCACGTTCAACGGGACAGCCCCTCAACATCGTGGATCCACATGCAATTTTTGCGCAGCCCAGACAACTTCGCCGTCCCGGGCCGGCACTTGCTACCCCCACCCCCCTCCCTCCCCCTCCTCCGCTTGCACAGAGCTTTTCCCGCAGCTAGCTACCAAAGCCAGACGATCGAGGCCTCAGCCCCCTGCTGAGCCCTCTGGGGGGGAGTAGTGTGGGCGACTCCCACAGCCTACGGACAAGCAGAGCGCTCAGCTGGAGCAATTAGCATAACAGTGAGATCTATGGACTGATATCATTAGGCAGCCTCTCCTTCCTGCCAATAATCCTGCTTTTGATATGCGTGACTCTCATGTAAATGTCCTATGCTTTCCTGCTGTACTGTGATGCTAATGTGCCATGCATGCATTGTCTAGCTGGGTATATAAGTGACTGAATATCGCTTGCTCATTCTCTCTCTGACTACAGCTTCTGACTACACGCATTGCCTGTTTTGCTGACGAGAGCCTGAGGGCTCGCTCCAGCATGCTTACACAGTGCTGGAGTGAGTTCTGTGATGGCGGATGAATAAAACAGCCTTTTAAACTTCACTTCGCCGTGCCTGCACTTATTCCGTGCCTCCAACTTGGGTTCCCTTATATCATCCGCCACAATGTCACTGTCTGCCTATTTTATAATATACCAGTTTAAACAAATAAAATAAACTTAACCAAATGTTTGTCTTCATGCGTTTGTTCCAGATATTAGTCATCTGTCTCTTGGCTCTTGAAGGGAAAAAAAAAATTAAAATAAGCTTATTACATTGGCCATGTATTGCTCATGTGCTGGCTTTAATTTACTAACTCTGTGTTTAGGTGAAAGAGTGCTGTGTTTTCATGGGCCATTGCTCTACGAAGCTAAGGTAAGCCATTTTTTCTGTGTCCATGAGATCCTGTTCACTTCTGATATGTTCTTGACAAGGATATTGTGCCGTTCTTTCCAGTGTGTTAAGATCAACATCAAGGACAAACAAATCAAATACTTCATTCATTACAGTGGGTGGAATAAGAAGTAAGTTTCTGATGCTGATAAATCCAGATTTAGATTTGTTACAGAAGAAGTTGTTACAGGTGCTTCAGTGGCTTCTTGGTGTTTGATCTTCCAGCTGGGACGAATGGGTTCCTGAAAGCAGAGTGCTTAAGTATGTGGACAGTAATCTGCAAAAACAGAAAGAGCTTCAGAGGGCCAATCAGTAAGTCCAGTCGTCTTTGTGTTTATTTTATTTACTTTTCTCACATTCTTCTTCTAAAAAAAAATACAGGCTGAAACATTTAGATCAAACCTTCCATCTATCCGATATCAGAACTAAGGCTGAAACGATTAGTCGACGTTGTCGATAACGTCGATCATAAAAATTTGTCAACGCAGATTTTTATTGTCGATAAATCGTTTAACTTTAAATTTTATATGCATGCTGCGGGAATGTTCAGTTTAACTGTTCCAACGAAGAAGAAGAGGAACACATCATGGCGACATGGAAAGAAAATCACGGAGAAGGCCAAAAGTTTCCAAAGTATGGCAGGATTTTACTGAAAATTAATAAATGAAACAAGTTAAATGTAAACTGTAAAGCAGTCTGTCATATCACAGCTGCACTACAGCGATGCATCCATTCCCTTCTCCTCTCCGTTCCTCTATCTCCGGCCACCTGCCAGCGGACTACACCAAAAAGGTTAGCAAGTAACGTTAACGTGTCTCATTTTCAATGAGCGACTCTCTCTCAGCTTTAGAAAACTGACCACACTATTAGTGCATGCTGTTTAAATAGTTTACCTGCTGTCGGACAATAATCTCTCTTTGACGATGGTTGCTGACAGCTGAGCTGTGTCCGTTATGCTAGCTAATATGTTAACTGAAGTAACTGGGTGAATTACATGAGCAGCTTATTCTTTTTCGTATTCTCTATTATTGTCACTGTAATATCAGCCTTCATTCTGAACATTAGTGCATCTCAGTAAATTAGAATATCATGATTTGTAATTTAATTAAAAAAAGATTACTATAATCATCACAAATAAATTTAAAACAGCTTAAATATTTCACTGTATGTGTAGTGGAGGCTCACATTCCTGCACTGACATTTAAAGTGTTTTTTTTTATTTATTTATTTTGGACTGGAAGAAGTTATTTTAATTTTCATCTGAAGGCAAGGCAAGTTTATTTGTACAGCACATTTTGTGTACAAGACAATTCAAAGTGCTTTGCATGAAAACATTAAAGCATTACAGCAAGGTGCAAAAGGAATCTACACATTAGAAGGCCTCAAACCTCCTTTCCTTTTATTTTTTATACATAAAAAATAAACTGACAGTGTTTTTGACTAATCCAAATAGCCTTAGGTTTTATCATTCCCTCTAAAGAGCCTCAAACTCCTTTTATCAGGGGGGCCTCTAACCTTCTGAAGCCTAATTAAACTTTTAAACTTCTAGACCCAGCAAGGTTTCAAATTGGATGGACTAGCTTGTTTTCTTTTTTACTTTAATGAAGCTGAATATTACTCTAGTTTGTTTTTAACACACAGTTACAACAGCTTTTATGGAGCAACAAAACTGCTATTTGAGTTTTTACACTTTAACATCTATTATTTAATTGTGTTGCTACAAACACCTCTGATTAAGCTGTTAAGTTCAAGTTTCCAACTCATGTTTGATGGGTCATTATTTTATTTAGCTGTGGGAACTTTTTATAATGGGCTACGTTTTATTAAGGCAGAGACTGACAACAAAGTGATTTTCACAGGTGTGCAGGTTTAAACAGGTGAGGTAAAACATGACCTAGAGCCCCGAACAGGAGCTGTGCCAGCAGGAAGCTGAGCTGACGGACATAACAGAAATAATCGCAATTAGTCGACTATTCAAAAAATGGTCGTTAGATTAGTCGACTACCAAAATAATCATTAGTTGCAGCCCTAATCAGAGCATAATGGTTGATGTGGTGTATTAGGTTTGATTTAACATTTTAAATACACTGGGGTTACCAAAACATCTGCTAAGGTTATGCAGCCTGCCCTCCAAATCTACTGAAAACAAGACTGACTTCAGCATTAATTATGTTTGAAGTAACTGAAATTGTTGATTTTATTCGTTCAGAGACCATTATGTTGAAGGAAGAATGAGGGGTGCTGCGCCGAATAAGAAGTTACCTGCTGCATCACAGAAAAATGATGTGTAAGAGCCCATCGCTTGTTTTCCCATCACCCACCAAACTCTTTCAGCTTTGTCAACACCCTGAAATTTTTCTTTTTTGCTTTTTATTATTTCTAGGAAATCCAAAAAGAACAAACAAAAAAGTAAGTCTTTGATGAAGCATATTACCTCTCAGTTAGTTAAAATCTTAGATGAATTGCCAGCAAAATCTTTCCATTCAGTTTAAAGTAGATTTAATTTTCAGGGTAGTAGGTCAGAGTTTTTATGTTCAGTCAGATTGTGACTTTACAGGTTTCTGTGCCTGTGGTTAGAAGTTTGAACATTTGTTGGGATTAAGAGTTGGTATATTTGTTTGCAGCTCCTGGAGCAGGAGAGGGGACAAGTTCAGGAGGAGACCCGACTCATCCTCCACGAAAGAAGAGGGCACGTGTTGACCCAACTGTGGAAAGTGTATGTTCTCTTTCCATAATGATTTCCATTTGTCGCTAAATATTAACACTCATCTGCACTAAGACTGAGGAATAAGTTTATATTTCTGTAGTTGCTGCTTTATCCACCTTGTTCCTGGGGGTGCCGCTGTAGGAATGATTATGGGCGGAACTTCCGGATTCAGCTGAAGTAGTGTTAAATCAGTCATCAAGAGTGGAGTAGTGGGGCATTTAAAATGGCGTTTTTAAAAGTTTTTCAAATTCATTTTAATGTATAGTCCACATACGTGTTTTGCACTGAAGCGGCAGCTAATTTCAGCTCTTCTATTATTTGTATTTTTTGAATGTTTTGACATAGTTCTGGTACTTGTTGCTGGTGTTCGTGGTTGTGCCATAGACTATAAATGGAGGCTTCTCGCCAGCAATGCGTAAATCATGCACTGAAAACTAAAAAGGACTGTTGGTGTGATCGGTGGTACAGACACAAGAGCACACCAGGTATGTTTTCACTTGTATGAATGTCACAGATCTGACATTTCTGTTATATCTGTCACCAGAATGAAGGCTGCATCCTCATCATCATCATCATAGCAGTCTGTTGGGGGCGACAATGACTGTTTCATTTAGGTCTGATCAGATTTTTCCATGCAGCTCTGTAATTTGCCTTCCGCTGCCAGGAACTCCTGACCTTGTTAACCCAGGCGATGTCCGAGCCGGTATGAGTTGCTCTCTGACTGACCATTTCATGAAACTGCTTGCAAAACATTTGAGTACCGCTAGCTTTTGCTGGACTAGCGACACATTCTTGGCAGATAGAGGTATTATCAGTGGCAAGGACAGGCCAAGACAAACTGACTCCAGTATCTGTTGCAGTGACTGACCAGATGATAGGTTTGTTTATTTCTGCTCTTTGTGTAGTGCATGTCACGATGCACCAACTGGCAAAAGTCCACTATAGACCTTGCAACATATGTGCTTATCTGCCAGGATGTCCAGTCTCACCCCGTGTAACTGGGAGTGGTCGACCACAGACCTGGTTTTACCCATGAGGCGTTTTTCTCCCTCCGAGATGCGCAAGACAGTCGACTCCCTTATCAAACTTCTGTGTTGCACAAAAATAGCCATAAAAATCCAGGATTCACCTGTAATACTGAACAAAAGGTGGAATAATGCAACCTTCCTCTGCTGTCTGAAGTACCTCCAGTCAGAGGACACGAGCATCTTTAAGCGCAGCGCAGTCTCCGGCTACAGGACTAGGGTGGAGGATTTCCTGGCGTTTCTCGATTTTGTGGTGGAGTGTGGAGCCTCTTTGCTTAAGTAATATAGCTGCCAGCAAATGTATAGAGGAAATAATAAATGCATTAGATCAAGGAAAATATGCAATTGGTATATTTGTACAATTTTAGAAAAGCATTTGATACAATAAATCATTCAGTACTTCTTGATAAACTGCAATTGTATGGTATTTGGGGAGTGGCACTGAATTGGGATACAAGTTATTTATCTGACGGGCAACAGTTTGTGAAGATGGGAGAATATCTGTCTGGATATAGGCAGCACGGTGGTGCAGTGGTTAGCACTGTTGCCTAACAGCTACAAGGTTCCAGGTTCGACTCCCCAAGCTGGCAGGGGTAGGAACCTTTCTGTGTGGAGTTTGCATGTTCTCCCTGTGCTGTGTGGGTTCACTCCAGGGGCTCCGGTTTCCTCCCACAATCCAAAGACATTCATGTTAGGTTAATTGGTTGTTCTAAATTATCCCTAGATATCTGTCTCCTATACAGTAGGCCCTTAGAACAGAGAGTTAGTACTAGTGAAGCGCTTTGAGTGGTCTTTGAGACTAGAAAAAGCGCTATATAAGTACAAATACGTGTCCCTTGTCCATGTATGGGAATTGCCTGTGGGGTCCCCCAGGGGTCAGTATTGGGCCCCAAATTATTTAACATATACAGTATATGATATATTCCAAGTTTCTAAATTATTAAAAATAATATTTGCTGATGATACTAATATATTTTATTCTGGAAATAATTATAATCAACTAATCCATACTCTAAATAATGAATTAAATAAGCTTAAAAAATGGATGGATAGTATTATCACTAAATATACAGTGGGGCAAAAAAGTATTTAGTCAGCCACCAATTGTGCAAATTCTCCCACTTAAAAGATGAGAGAGGTTTCCAATTTTCATCATAGGTATACCTCAATTATGAGAGACAAAATGAGGAAAAAAAATCCATAAAATCATATTGAAGGATTTTTAATGAATTAATTGGTAAATTCCTCAGTAAAATAAGTATTTGGTCGCCTACAAACAAGCAAGATTTCTGGCTCTCACAGACCTGTAACTTCTTCTTTAAGAGGCTCCTCTGTCCTCCACTCGTTACCTGTATTAATGGCAACTGTTTGAACTCATTATCAGTATAAAAGACACCTGTCCACAACCTCAAACAGTCAGACTCCAAACTCCACTATGGCCAAGACCAAAGAGCTGTCAAAGGACACCAGAAACAAAATTGTAGACCTGCACCAGGCTGGGAAGACTGAATCTGCAATAGGTAAGCAGCTTGGTGTGAAGAAATCAACTGTGGGAGCAATTACTAGAAAATGGAAGACATACAAGACCAATGATAATCTCCCTCGATCTGGGGCTCCACGCAAGATCTCACCCCATGAGGTCAAAATGATCACGAGAACGGTGAGCAAAAATCCCAGAACCACACGGGGGGACCTAGTGAATGACCTGCAGAGAGCTGGGACCAAAGTAACAAAGGCTACATCAGTAACACACTACGCCGCCATGGACTCAAATCCTGCAGTGCCAAACGTGTCCCCCTGCTTAAGCCAGTACATGTCCAGGCCCGTCTGAAGTTTGCTAGAGAGCATTTGGATGATCCAGAAGAAGATTGGGAGAATGTCATATGGTCAGATGAAACCAAAATAGAACTTTATTGTAAAAACTCAACTTGTCGTGTTTGGAGGAGAAAGAACACCATATCTACTGTGAAGCATGGGGGTGGAAACATCATGCTTTGGGGCTGTTTTTCTGCAAAGGGACTAGGATGACTGATCCGTGTAAAGGAAAGAATGAATGGGGCCATGTATCGTGAGATTTTGAGTGAAAAACTCCTTCCATCAGCAAGGGCATTGAAGATGAAACGTGGCTGGGTCTTTCAGCATGACAATGATCCTAAACACACCGCACGGGCAACGAAGGAGTGGCTTCGTAAGAAGCATTTCAAGATCCTGGAGTGGCTTAGCCAGTCTCCAGATCTCAACCCCATAGAAAATCTTTGGAGGGAGTTGAAAGTCCGTGTTGCCCAGCGACAGCCCCAAAACATCACTGCTCTAGAGGAGATCTGCTTGGAGGAATGGGCCAAAATACCAGCAACAGTGTGTGAAAACCTTGTGAAGACTTACAGAAAATGTTTGACCTCTGTCATTGCCAACAAAGGGTATATAACAAAGTATTGAGATGAACTTTTGTTATTGACCAAATACTTATTTTACCGAGGAATTTACCAATTAATTCATTAAAAATCTTTCAATGTGATTTTCTGGATTTTTTTTTCTCATTTTGTCTTTCATAGTTGAGGTATACCTATGATGAAAATTGGAGACCTCTCTCATCTTTTAAGTGGGAGAACTTGCACAGTTGGTGGCTGACTAAATACTTTTTTGCCCCACTGTAGATGAAACTAAGGTAATGATATTTGGTAATTGTAAAAATAGAGGAGATATACACTATCGTTCAAAAGTTTGGGGTCACTTAGAAATTTCCTTATTTTTGAAAGAAAAGCACTTTTTTTCAATGAAGATAACTTTAAACTAATCAGAAATACACTCTATACATTGCTAATGTGGTAAATGACTATTATAGCTGCAAATGTCTGGTTTTTGGTGCAGTATCTGCATAGGTGTATAGAGGCCCATTTCCAGCAACTATCACTCCAGTGTTCTAATGGTACAATGTGTTTGCTCATTGCGTCAGAAGGCTAATGGATGATTAGAAAACCCTTGTACAATCATGTTAGGTCTGCAATGCTGTAATTGCTGCAAATGGAGGATTCTTTGACGAAAGCAAAGTTTAAAGGAAAAAATTATTATTTCAAATACAAATCATTATTTCTAACCTTGTCAATGTCTTGACTATATTTTCTATTCATTTTACAACTCATGGTGGTAAATAAGTGTGACTTTTCATGGAAAACACAAAATAATTGTCTGGGTGACCCCAAACTTTTGAACGGTAGTGTACATATTCATATAGATAATGTAATTATTGAAAATGTTAAGGAGATTACATTTTTGGCAGTAATACTAGATGATAAAATTAGTTGGAAACCACACATCAGATGCATACAAAACAAGGTGGCAAAAAATATTGAAATTATAAATAAAATTAAGCAAGTCCTAGATTACAAATCGCTTCATATCTTGTATTGCTCATTAGTACTTCCATACTTGACCTATTGTATAGAGGTCTGGGGTAACAATTATAAAAGTACACTTAATTCATTGCTAATATTACAAAAAAGGGCAGACTACTGTTCATGGAGCTGGTCAACCCGCCAGACTGAGGTCATGAGTTGATGGTATAGAACTCCAGTGACTCGGTCTATAGAGATGGCCTGCTGATGTCCTCATGAGTGACAAATGCTGGCCCCATATGCTGGCCTCCCTAGGCCATGAGCAGATAGTTATCCACACTGCAGTATAAGCTTGGGTCAATAACAAAGTGGAGCGGGGTATGATACCTGGAAGGGTGTGTTGACCCTGCTGACCAGTGTGTCCAGGAGGTGCACGTTGTCGTGCGTGTGCAGCAGGATGGATTGATTTTATTTGAACACCAAGACAAAAAACAATTTAAAGCAAGAATCAAAACCAAAAATAAAATTTAAAAAATGCCTTGTTCAAAAAGAGTGGGAAGAAACCAACGCTTATGTAGTCCCACCCCATCTCCATACCCATTAAATTATATCATTTTAGTCATCCATCACACAGTTACATTCATTATACAATACCATAATATATAATACATCTTATGATTAAATTATGCAATAGAAATGATACAACAATGATAGTTTATAGTGACAATAATGCCAACATCTAGTAATTGTAATAATAAATACTTCTGGTATGTTTAATATAATTATGGACAATATCATCATCATCATCATCACCATATATACCCCCACATGGCTTACAATACCTAGGTCCAATAAGTAACTGTATAATAACCATAATAATAGGTAGCCATATAGTAGTTACAATATCAACAATAATAATAATAATAATACCGCCTGGTCTATATAATACTTCAGATAATTCCATCCTAATACCATAATACTGTTGTAGTATTGTTGTAATAATGATATCAATAATAATAGTACTCAGTATATATATTCAACAATAACAACCTTTCTTCATTGAAGACACATTGCAATATTACTGTCCTTTATTTTTATATTGCTCAAATCATTTCTTTATATGTTGATTTAAATATATGGATGTTTGGACATTGCCTGTTTTTCTCTCCAACCCATTCCACAATTTTACCCCCCACACACACACACAAAAACTTTTCCTAGTAGAGCTTACTAAGTGCATTTTAAATTTTGTATTCCCCGTAAATTGTATTTCCCTTCTCTCTCACTGAAAAGATTTTGTCTATTGTGTGGCAAAAACTTTTTACTGACTTTAAACATTATCTGTGCTGTATAATAATCAATCAGATCCTGTAATTTCAATAACTTTGAATGTAAAAACAATAAATTAGTATGCTCAAGTTAAGAAAGATATCAAATCTTTAGCAAAGATAGCAAAGATATCGTCCTGCTGCACTGACACCAATTGTGATGAAGTGTTTTGAACGGCTTGTCAAACCACACATTACAGCCTGCCTCCCTGCATCACACGACCCGCTCCAGTTTGCATATCGTTCAAACCGCTCCACGGAGGATGCTATAGTCACCACCCTACACTCTGTCATCACCCACCTGGACCAGAAAGACACCTACGCCAGACTCTGGATGTCTCTGGATCCTGGATTTCCTGACTGAGAGACCTCAGTCTGTCCGGGTTGGAAACAACATCTCCAACTCTGTCACACTGAGTACTGGAACCCCTCAAGGCTGTGTACTCAGTCCACTGTTGTTTACACTTCTAACACATGACTGTGTATCCAGACACGAGGGGAACCAGATTATTAAGTTTGCAGATGACACCACGGTGGTGGGACTTATTCAGAGGGATGAGGAATCAATGTACAGGGAAGAAGTGAGAGACCTGGAGGGCTGGTGCAGGGAGAACAATCTGGTGCTCAACGTGGACAAAACGAAGGAGATGATTATCGACTTCCGGCAGTCACAGCCTGAGCACGTCCCCCTCAGCATCGGCGGCCGTTTAGTGGATAGAGTAGAGAACATCAAGTTCCTCGGAGTGCAGATCTCGCAGGACCTGACCTGGAGCAAGAATTCCTTGGAGATCAGGAAGCGGGCTCAGCAGAGACTACACTTCTTGAGGAAACTCAAACAGGCCTCTCTCCCCATCTGCATCCTCAGGACCTTCTACAGAGGTGTGGTGGAGAGTGTTCTGACGTACTGCATTGCTACATGGTACTCCAGCTGCAGTATGTCAGACAAAAAAGCCCTGCAGAGGATAGTCAAGGGGGCGGAGAGGGTAATTGGAGTCTCCTTCCCCTCTGTCCAAGAACTTTTTCAGAACCGTTGTAGGAGCAGGGCACTGAACATTGTCAAGGACCGTTCTCACCCTCTGCATAAACACTTTGAACTTCTTCCATCTGGTAAACGATTCCGGAGCATCAGAGGCAGAACCACCAGACTGATCAACAGCTTCCTTCCACAAGCTGTCAGGATGCTGAACAGCTGACCTGGAATCTCTCATACACACTACTGCACCTACGGACATTTTGTATATTATAGTTAGTTATTCTTTTTCCCCAAGTGTGTCTCAGGGATGTGTGAATGGATGGGGGGGGGTGAGGGTGGGAGGTGGAGCTATGTGGGAATGTGTCTTAAATCATGCTGCTTCTTATATGGATGCCAAGAGAAACGCAATTTCATCTTGCCTGCACTACAGTTGTATGTACAGCAATATGACAATAAAGTTTGATTTGATTTGGAATAGTTTTTTGTTTTTTTTGTTTTTTTTTTGCATTTGTTGCACTGCCTTGGAACGATATGGACTAGCAGCTTCAGCGTGCATTAATTTTTAAATTATCACAAAATACAGATCAATAAAATTTTGAACAATTGTCAGAAAAGGTCTGTACTTGTTAAATTAAATAACAAGCATTCATAGCATGACAGCAGCATGAACATTTTTAATTTTGGGGTAAAACAAACAGCTGTAGCTGTCTGTATTACCCCAACATTAAAACACCCAAGCACAGTTCTTTGTGGCTCTGACTAGATTCTACATCTGTTCTAAGGTAAATTTGATTATGTCCAACATCTTTTAACAAAATGCAATCAACTTCATTGTGGTGGAGACAGTGATATATCTCAGAGCTTTTATTTGTTTACAGCGTTTGCATCTTAGCAGCGGCGCTAACAAATGGAGCTACTGTTTGTGAGGCCACTTTTTCAGGTCATCTTCCCATCCCTCCATAGTCGTGGGAAGTGGTATGATTGTATTACTGTTTTTGAGTTGCGAAAGGCCGTGTTCCCTTATTTTTGATGCCAAAGTCTGTTTTTTAACAAAGAAAAGTGTCACGTTTCAGTGACAACCATACATTCTAAACTAGTACCGGAAGTTGCGCCCATAATTCACGCAAGGCATCATGGGGGCTAGGAATAAGGTGGATAGAAGAAATAAGAACCAATACTGGGCTTTATGAAATATTTCTGAGGCTCTGATAGTGTCAGTTATATGGATGTTATAGTCTCATGTCTTGGATATCTGTTTAGGAGGAAACCTTTATAAATCGAGTGGAGGTAAAAGTGAAAATCCCAGAAGAGCTGAAACCATGGCTTGTGGATGACTGGGACCTGATTACTCGACAAAAACAGGTTAGTAAATGTTGTTTATAATTTTACAGTTTCATGGTTTCTTTGTGGGGGCAGCACTGTGGTGCAGTGGTTAGCACTGCGGCAGCACAGCAAGAATATCACTGGATCGATTACACCCCTGACCGTCGTGGGTTCAATCCCACGCCCAGACCATCGGTGACCCTTCTGTGTGGAGTTTGCATGTTCTTCCCATGTCTGCGTGGGTTTACTCCGGGTACTCCGGTTTCCTCCCACAGGCCAAAGACATGCAGGTTAGGTTAATTGGCATCAACTGGGGATTCTAAATTGTCCTTACGTATGAATGTGAGAGTGAATGGTTGTCTGTCTCTCTGTGTTGGCCCTGCGATGGACTGGCGATCTGTCCAGGGTGTACCCTGGCTCTCACCCAAAGATGCTGGGATAGGCTCCAGCCCCGCCGCGACCCGAACAGGATTAAGCAGTAGAAGATGGATAGATGGTTTCTTTGTGTTTTTTCAGCACATTCTAGGCATGTCCAAAATGGTTTATGTGTATCTTATTGCATGTTTGTCTGTCTTCAGCTTTTCCACTTACCTGCCAAAAAGAACGTTGATGCAGTCCTTGAAGATTATGCACACTACAAGAAATCAAGGGGAAATTCTGACAGCAAGTAAGAACTGTTGACTTTTTTCCCCAAACAAAACGAAAGACAACCAGTGCAGAAAAAAATGACTCAACATTTTATACTGTTATCAATATCTGTATGACGGTATGCCATACATGAGGTTTTTCCCCCTCTCTTCATTGACCAGAGAGTTTGCTGTAAATGAGGTGGTTGCTGGAATCCGGGAATATTTCAACGTTATGTTAGGGACACAACTTCTCTACAAATTTGAGAGGCCTCAGTATGCAGACATCCTGGCCAACCACCCAGATACTTCTATGTCTCAGATCTACGGAGCTCCTCACCTACTCAGACTTTTTGGTAAAACCCTGTTAAAACATCATACATAGTATGTGTGTTTCCTTGTCACAGATGTATCTGTACCTTTAAAAATGCTGGCTAGCAGGATTTTTTGAAATACTTTGGTATTATTCGACTTTAAAAAATTATCACAGTCTGTTTGCAGTGAGTTCTGTCTATCAGTGGCAAAAGACAAGTTTGAATTTTAAGTTGTCAGTTAATGTTTTTGGGTGTCCATGTATCCTTAAAAAGTCTTATATTTTTACCCAAAATTAAGGCCTTAGTAATCCTTAAAAAGGGCAGTTGATCCTTTACGTTTTGTGAATTTGTTGTTTTTGCATAACTGAGTGTAAAATAAATAAATTAGTTCAAGTTTGTAAGTTTTTTATCCCCTGCCAGTCGAAGCCCAAAGGGGGATTATGTTATGGGTCCATCCGTCTGTCCCACTTTTTTGAAATCAACTCCTCCTACAGTTTTGTTCCAATTGTTTTGAAACTTGGTACCATGGTTTGATATATACTGATCATGCGCATATTGCAGTTTGGTTCTAATCTTATTATTGTAGATCATGACCTCTAACTACAGATTTGGGGTCAAAAGGTCAAGGTTGCCACTTATGCTGTTTTACCATAGAACGTGTAAAGCCCTCTAGGGTCACCAAACTTGCTACATGGGTTCACCTCAGGATCCTTCCCTACAACTGTGGGTTGTATACTTTGTTGTGTATTCGTGGATGATGTGTTTTTCATGATTTGGTTCTGCCACAGTAATTGTATTGAAAAGTTGAAAACTGCTCTCCATCAGTAAGTATTGGGATTTTCACAGAAAATGGAGGTGGGGGATGTTGCACTCACCTCAGAGTGCTCTTGTTTTCTAATTATTTTGTTAATCGTCCTCCTAAGTTTGCAACTTTTTTTCTTGTAAATCTGTGATTTTTTTTTCCCCTCAGAAATTTGCAACTTTTTTCCTTTGAAGTTGTGACTTTTTGTTGTGTGGGTAGGGCTTGTTTCAGGTATTTTACTTGAATAAATTCATTATCATGTCTGCATCGATCTTGAGGATCGATGCATTCACTGTTTCCCCTACCATTATATTGCCCCCCTCCCCCGAGTGTCAGGTTAATCTAAATGCAAGGAATCTCTGTGGAGAAAGGGTAGTCCCCACAAGTGATGATCAGAAAATTGGTCCCCATCAAACATGAAAACGTGTGTGTATGTGTGTGTGTGCTCATCTTTCTATTCTTGTGTGGACCACCCCTTGACAAATCACCTTTTTTGTGAGGACATTTTTCCTTGTGAGGGCATTTGGCCCCGTCCTCATAAGGAAAAATGCTAAAAAATGCTAGGATCCATTCCCCAAAGTGCAAGATACACTATTATAAATACAAGTCATAAAAGATCACACAAATAAACAAGAGTTCCAAAACAGTCACTAATATTGGATGTCCCATTCGTTTCAATAATTGGGTACAGTGGGGCAAAAAAGTATTTAGTCAGCCACCATTTGTGCAAGTTCTCCCACTTAAAAAATGAGAGAGGTCTCCAATTTTCATCATAGGTATACCTCAACTATGAGAGACAAAATGAGAAAAAAAAATCCAGAAAATCACATTGAAGGATTTTTAATGAATTAATTGGTAAATTCCTCGGTAAAATAAGTATTTGGTCACCTACAAACAAGCAAGAGTTCTGGCTCTCACAGACCTGTAACTTCTTCTTTAAGAGGCTCCTCTGTCCTCCACTTGTTACCTGTATTAATGGCACCTGCTTGAACTCGTTATCAGTATAAAAGACACCTGTCCACAACCTCAGTCAGATTCCAAACTCCACTATGGCCAAGACCAAAGAGCTGTCAAAGGACACCAGAAACAAAATTGTAGACCTGCACCAGGCTGGGAAGACTGAATCTGCAATAGGTAAGCAGCTTGGTGTGAAGAAATCAACTGTGAGAGCAATTATTAGAAAATGGAAGACGTACAAGACCACTGATAATCTCCCTCGATCTGGGGCTCCACGCAAGATCTCACCCCGTGGGGTCAAAATGATCACGAGAACGGTGAGCAAAAATCCCAGAACCACATGGGGGGACCTAGTGAATGACCTGCAGAGAGCTGGGACCAAAGTAACAAAGGCTACATCAGAAACACACTACGCCGCCAGGGACTCAAATCCTGCAGTGCCAGACGTGTCCCCCTGCTTAAGCCAGTACATGTCCAGGCCCATCTGAAGTTTGCTAGAGAGCATTTGGATGATCCAGAAGAGGATTGGGAGAATGTCATATGGTCAGATGAAACCAAAATAGAACTTTATTGTAAAAACTCAACTTGTCGTGTTTGGAGGAGAAAAAACACCATACCTACTGTGAAGCATGGGGGTGGAAACATCATACTTTGGGGCTGTTTTTCTGCAAAGGGACCAGGATGACTGATCCGTGTAAAGGAAAGAATGAATGGGGCCATGTATCGTGAGATTTTGAGTGAAAACCTCCTTCCATCAGCAAGGGCATTGAAGATGAAACGTGGCTGGGTCTTTCAGCATGACAATGATCTCAAACACACCGCCTGGGCAACAAAGGAGTGGCTTCGTAAGAAGCATTTCAAGGTCCTGGAGTGGCCTAGCCAGTCTCCAGATCTCAACCCCACAGAAAATCTTTGGAGGGAGTTGAAAGTCTGTGTTGCCCAGCGACAGCCCCAAAACATCACTGCTCTAGAGGAGATCTGCATGGAGGAATGGGCCAAAATACCAGCAACAGTGTGTGAAAACCTTGTGAAAACTTCCAGAAAACGTTTGACCTCTGTCATTGCCAACAAAGGGTATATAACGAAGTATTGAGATGAACTTTTGTTATTGACCAAATACTTATTTTACTGAGGAATTTCCCAATTAATTCATTAAAAATCCTTCAATGTGATTTTCTGAATTTTTTTTTTTCTTATTTTGTCTCTCATAGTTGAGGTATAACTATGATGAAAACTGGAGACCTCTCTCATCTTTTAAGTGGGAGAACTTGCACAATTGGTGGCTGACTAAATACTTTTTTACCCCACTGTATTCTGTAATTTTTCGATATTTTTCAATATAGCGCCAGAACACCATGATTCTTGGTGCCAGACACCAAGGTTTGACATTGTCGACCTTCACGCTTTCCCCCCTTCTCGGGCTGTAAACCTAGGGGAAACACTGATTTTTCAGATTAGGCTAATTGTAATGCCAGAGGGGTTTTATTTTGCAAATGTAAGGTTTTAAGTTTGGCTTTCAAAATGTTGTAGTCTTAAATTTAGCTTCCATATAGCTTCAGATACCATAAATTTGAAATTGATATTGACTTAAGTTTGAAGTCACTTCCTGATTTTACATTTTTGAGATTACAAATAAGCCTGAAAACCTTTTTTTAATGTAAAATTGATATATTGACTCTAAAATTTTAAAATGTTGTTGTCTTGAAATAAAATCCCTTAAAAAATATTCGGGATGAGCCGATCTGCCGTATCGGGTTCGATCTAGGCAAAATGGCTGGATCGATATTGGTAAGGAATAAAAAGGGCCTTTTCCACTAGCACGCTTTAGCGCGACACGGGACGGCTCAGCACGCTTTGTACGCTTTTCCACAAGCCCCAACACGGTTTAACAGCCGTGATTCTCAGCCCCGCTGCAGGGCAGGGTACAGCAGTGCTGAGCTGTGCCGTGTTGTGACGTTAACAGACTGGTCGCCGCTGATTGGTCAGGTTGTAACCGCCCCTCTCCTCCTCCTCTTCTACCAAATCTTCACGACCTTCTCAATAAAGTTTTTGAAAAAAAAAAAAAAAGAATCTTCACCACCGCCTTTACTCAGCACGCAACCACTGTTGGCGGTTCCTTTTCAGTGTATTGCTGTGCTATTTTTCATTTATTCTCTATCAAAAATGGCTTCGCGTAATAAGGGTGTTCCATGGAGCAGTAAGGAGCTGCAGTGTCTGCTGACTGCTTTGTCAGACGAACGTATTCAGCGCGAGTTAGACGGAGCCGCCCGGAATGAAAAAATATACCGGGAGGTCTCGACATCGGAGTCCTTTAACGGTGAGTTTTAATTTTTTTTTATTGTGCGTTTTTTCGCAAATATATTCGGTAAGACGCTCAGTTTATTTATGCAATAAAAAAGCTGTTCATTTGTGGATGGATCGCTGCTTTATTGCAGCACAATGCGGACTAAAGCTTTTATTGTAATTATTCATGTGAACAATACGCTGAAATAAGCTTATGTATTCTTGTTAAAAACTATTGTCTTTTCTGTATATATTTCGTGCTGTATTTTATTGTGTGTATTTTCCTTGTAGAATCATCCCACGCGTCCGCCGCGACAGCCCGTCCGGATTATTCAACCGAGCCTTCCTGACCCACAGCTGGCAGAGACGGATTAATTCTACCGAGCCTCAGCACTCAGTGGTCGGCGTGTATAAAATGTTGATTAACCTTCATGTTGTGTTGCAAAGTTTTTTTTTATTTTAATATTTTGTATATAATAAAATGGAATTGTTTTGGAAAGTGTGGTTTGTCTGTTATAACACTGAATTATAAAACAGTATAATTACATAGAAATTCCATTGCCTAGTCTGATCAAAATGATACTGAGGGTCAACCATTGTAAAGGTAATGTAATTTTTAACTAGACCAAAAAAGAAATCTTTTTGTACGCTTTCTGTTCTTTTTATTGAAATATCATAAAAAATTAGCACCAAGTCAAAGGTACAAGTATATGTAAATTGAATGTTCTATCGGCATTCCAAATTCAGAGATTTACAATTCTTTAGAAGGAGTGTAGCATCATCTAAACGGAAAATAATAATACTGTTGTTCCAAACGTTGACCTGAAGGTGAAAAACATGAATTTTTTTAATTCAGTACATCCAAAATGCCCTAGGATGTGGTGTAGTCCAGTGTGCCACCGTCTCATTATTTAATACGAATAAAAACAAGTTTCAGCTCATTATTTCTAGGTCATTTGGCAGTTAATTCAAAACAAAAGTGACTTGTGTTGTTGCAGCTTAATTATGAGATAAAATTAATTGTGAGATAAAACCACAGAGCGTGCAAGGCAATAATCCTTGGATCCTCCATTTTTTGTCTGGTGTAAATAAGGACTCAGTCTGGTGCATAACATCACGGGAGTGTGGCCCCGCCTTGCTGAGAATCTGCTGCTGCCCCGCAACACTGTGCTAATGGAGACAGAAGCGTTCCGAGCTGTACTGAAGTGAATCGAGCCGTACCGAGGTGTGCTGGGCTAGTGGAAAACAGGCTAAAGTAATTTACCGATCTGATACATTAATATTAAAATGAAGGTGCGATCACGTTCTCAACCATGCTGTGTGTGGCTTGCGTAAACAGAAGCAATGAGTGTCATGTGTCACCTGAGCCTGTCTGTGGGACTGGCCTGGGTATGTTTGCTGTATGGTACCAGCGTTTACAATTTTAACACCACCAATTTGATAAAACACTTGCAAAAGTATCACAGTAAAGGAGTATGCCAAATTCTGTCAAAAACCAAGCAGAAGGAAGTGTGTCACACATCAGCAGCTGCTGCTTTTCCAGCTTGGAAGCTGGAATACACAAAAGTGAAATGTAAACAAAAGAACAAAACTTAAAGTACAAAACAGATGGGAGCATGGAAAACGACAGAAATAAATGGCCCTTTTCTACTAGTACCTACTCAGTCCTACTCACCTCGACTCTACTTGGCTTGTAGGGTTTTTCATTAGTACCTGGTACCAGGTACTTTTTTGGGACCTACTTAGTGACGCTCCAACTGTGCTGAGTCGAGCTGAAAATGTGACGTCAACGGATTGCAGGCCACTGATTGGTCAGGGCGTAACGTCAGTGGATGAGAGCGACGTCTTCACAAGATTCAAAACCGCCATTGGTAAATTTGGCTGTGAGTTTTTATTATTTCTGTGACAATCAACGAAATAAATGGCTACACACAAATCATCATTGTCACAAAACACTCACCATCTTCCCCATGAGCAGCCATCAGCTCGGAGACCTCCTGGTATACTTTTTTCATTTTGGCTCGCTCCGCCGCAGCAGGGCCAATGGGGCTGAAAAGTTCATAGGCTGAAAAGTTCTTAGTGGTCAAATTTGACCAAATGTAGTTATTTTTCAACAGTCTCCCCGATGGTGCGCACAGTTCTTCCATCGGTGTTGCAGTGCTTGGATCCCTGTACTTAAAAAATAAACTACATTTGGTCAAATTTGATAACTATGAACTTTTCAGCCCCATTGGTCCTGCTGCAGCGGAGCGAACCAAAATGAAAAAAGTATACAGGAGGTCTCCAGGCTGATGGCTGCTCACGGGGAAGATGGTGTTTTATGATTATAAGCATCTATTCCATTTATTCCATCTAGCAACAGTGCTCCGCACTGTGTGTGTTTATATATTTACATATTTATTCCATCTAGCTACGGTGCTCCGCACTGTGTGTGTTTATGTGTTTGCATATTTGTTCCATCTAGCTACAATGCTCCGCACTGTGTGTGTATATATATTTGCATGTTTGTTCCCTCTAGCTGCAATGCTCCGCACTGTCTGTGTTTATATATTCATATATTTATTCCATCTAGCTACAACGCTCCACACTGTGTGTGTGTTTATATATTCACATATTTATTCCATCTAGCTACAATGCTCCGCACTGTGTTTATATGTTCATATATTTATTCCATCTAGCTACAATGCTCCGCACTGTGTGTGTTTATATATTTACTTGTTTGTTCCATCTAGCTGCAATGTTCCGCACTGTGTGTTTATATATTCACATATTTATTCCATCTAGCTACAACGCTCCACACTGTGTGTGTGTTTATATATTCACATATTTATTCCATCTAGCTACAATGCTCCGCACTGTGTGTTTATATGTTCATATATTTATTCCATCTAGCTACAATGCTCCGCACTGTGTGTTTATATATTTACTTGTTTGTTCCATCTAGCTACAATGCTCCGCACTGTGTGTTTATATATTTGCATGTTTGTTCCATCTAGCTACAATGCTCCGCACTGTGTGTTTATATATTTGCATGTTTGTTCCATCTAGCTGCAATGCTCCGCACTGTTTGTGTTTATATATTCATATATTTATTCCATCTAGCTACAACGCTCCACACTGTGTGTGTGTTTATACAGTGGGGGAAAAAAGTATTTAGTTAGCCACCAATTGTGCAAGTTCTCCCACATAAAAGATGAGAGAGGTCTCCAATTTTCATCATAGGTATACTTCAACTATGAGAGACAAAATGAGAAAAAAAAATCCAGAAAATCACATTGAAGAATTTTTAATGAATTAACTGGTAAATTCCTCAGTAAAATAAGTATTTGGTCAATTACAAAAGTTCATCTCAATACTTTGTTATATACCCTTTGTTGGCAATGACAGAGGTCAAACGTTTTCTGTAAGTCTTCACAAGGTTTTCACACACTGTTGCTGGTATTTTGGCCCATTCCTCCATGCAGATCTCCTCTAGAGCAGTGATGTTTTGGGGCTGTCACTGGGCAACACAGACTTTCAACTCCCTCCAAAGATTTTCTATGGGGTTGAGATCTGGAGACTGGCTAGGCCACTCCAGGACCTTAAAATGCTTCTTACGAAGCCACTCCTTCGTTGCCCGGGCAGGGTGTTTGGGATCATTGTCATGCTGAAAGACCCAGCCACGTTTCATCTTCAATGCCCTTGCTGATGGAAGGAGGTTTTCACTCAAAATCTCACGATACATGGCCCCATTCATTCTTTCCTTTACACGGATCAGTCGTCCTGGTCCCTTTGCAGAAAAACAGCCCCAAAGTATGATGTTTTCACCCCCATGCTTCACAGTAGGTATGGTGTTCTTTCTCCTCCAAACACAACAAGTTGAGTTTTTACCAAAAAGTTCTATTTTGGTTTCATCTGACCATATGACATTCTCCCAATCCTCTTCTGGATCATCCAAATGCTCTCTAGCAAACTTCAGACGGGCCTGGACATGTACTGGCTTAAGCAGGGGGACACGTCTGGCACTGCAGGATTTGAGTCCCTGGCGGCGTAGTGTGTTACTGATGTAGCCTTTGTTACTTTGGTCCCAGCTCTCTGCAGGTCATTCACTAGGTCCCCCCGTGTGGTTCTGGGATTTTTGCTCACCGTTCTCGTGATCATTTTGACCTCACGGGGTGAGATCTTGCGCAGAGCCCCAGATCGAGGGAGATTATCAGTGGTCTTGTATGTCTTCCATTTTCTAATAATTGCTCCCACAGTTGATTTCTTCACACCAAGCAGCTTACCTATTGCAGATTCAGTCTTCCCAGCCTGGTGCAGGTCTACAATTTTGTTTCTGGTGTCCTTTGACAGCTCTTTGGTCTTGGCCATAGTGGAGTTTGGAGTCTGACTGTTTGAGGTCGTGGACAGGTGTCTTTTATACTGATAACGAGTTCAAACAGGTGCCATTAATACAGATAACGAGTGGAGGACAGAGGAGCCTCTTAAAGAAGAAGTTACAGGTCTGTGAGAGCCAGAAATCTTGCTTGTTTGTAGGTGACCAAATACTTATTTTACCAAGGAATTTACCAATTAATTCATTAAAAATCCTTCAATGTAATTTTCTGGATTTTTTTTTCTCATTTTGTCTCTCATAGTTGAGGTATACCTATGATGAAAATTGGAGACCTCTCTCATCTTTTAAGTGGGAGAACTTGCACAATTGGTGGCTGACTAAATACTTTTTTGTTCCACATATTTATTTCCACATTCACATATTTATTCCATCTAGCTACAATGCTCCGCACTGTGTGTTTATATGTTCATATATTTATTCCATCTAGCTACAATGCTCCGCACTGTGTGTTTATATGTTCATATATTTATTCCATTTAGCTGCAATGCTCCGCATCGTGTGTCTATATATTTATGTTTATATGTACATATGTATACTCGCTGCTCTTGTTTTTTCTTGCCTTCTGATTGTTGCTCTGAGTGTTGCTATCCCTGTGCTGTTGCAATCCTGGAATTTCCCCACTGTGGGACTAATAAAGGCTTATCTTATCTTATCTTATCTTTTACGTTATCAGTGAAAACATTATCATATAAACAACATAATGGCATAACGGACCGCCTTCCTGTAATGAACCCAACCCCACCCACTTGAGGTGGTACTCGGTTGAAATTGAAAACCAATCACCGTGTGTCGAGCCGAGTAGAGTCGAGGCGAGTCGGGCTGAGCAGGTACTAGTGGGAAAAGGGGCTATTGTCTCATTAAGCCAGTTTTACATTAGTTAGGTCTTGCTTGTGACCAGAGCTAGCAGCAGTCTCTAGCCATCTAATGTTAGCCTCAAAATGATGCCACCGTGTCAATCAAAGATCTGTCGTGATGAAAGGGGGTGGGTGTGGTGAAACTGGAGCTCATGAGCATTTAAAGCGGCGAGGAGTAAAACCAGTCATGAGGAAGAGTACATAATGTGGGTGTTGTAGCATGGTGCTGCACGAATTAAAATCTGAGATGGTTTGTCACAGACAATAATTAAAAAAGCACTCCGGCGGCTCTAAAACCACCTCAAAAACAAACGTATATTGCCCATTTGTAAATTTGGCCAAGAGTTTTTATTATTTCTGTGATAGTCAATGAAATAAATGGCTACACACAAATCAACACCGTCACAAACCACTCACCATCTTCCCTGTGAGCAGCCATCAGCTCGGAGGCCTCCTGGTATTTCATTTCGGAATGCTCCGCTGGCGCTGGGGCTGAAAAATTCATAGGCTGAAAAGTTCATATAGTGGTCAGATTTAATCAAATGTGGTTATTTTTCAACAGTCTCCCCGTCGGTGCGCACAGTTCTGTCTTCGGTGTTGCAGCAGTTGGATCCCTGTGCTTGAAAAATAAACTACATTTGGTCAATTTTGACAACTATGAACTTTTCAGCCCCGTCGGCCCTGCTGCAGCGGAATGACCCGAAATGAAAAAGTATACCAGAAGGTCTCCGAGCTGATGGCTGCCCACGGGGAAGATGGTAAGTGTTTTGTGATTTTAAACATTTTACGTTATTTATCAGTGAAAATTTCAGCATGTAAACAGCATAACGGGATAACAGGCCGTCTTCCTGTAATGAACCCAACCCCACCCACTTGAGGTGGTACTCAGTTGAAATGGAAAACCAACCATACGGTGTCAAGCCAAGTAGAGTCTAGGCGAGTCGGGCTCAGCAGGTACTAGTGCAAAAGGAGCTTAAGGCTACAGGAAATGGAACAGGTTTGACTTCAAAATAAGAGCACACCTAAAAACTAAGAATGGACAGAGAATATCAGAAATACTACTAAATAAACTGAGGACCAGGAGAATACTTACGATAATAATAATGGATGACAAAAATACAACTGAAAGGATTAGTTCCTTTATTTTCAGATCTACAGCATTTTTTACCTCATGCATAAAGTGGCACTTTGAATTTCATCTGAATGTTTACTTAAATACTCAGCTTTAAAGTTTTGTATGAACTTGCACTTAAAACTTCAGAATGCATGTTTACATGGTCCTGACCATTGAAATGCTGCCAATGTTCCAAAGTTTAAAATAAAAAAAGCAGCAGCGTTGCTGAACTGAGTCAATTTTGTAATATATTCTTTGACTTTTAGATTTATGTTTTTACATGTGTGCAAAATGCAACCAGTCATTACCAAAGTATGTTCAGTACTTTTGTTGTTTTAAATAAGAGAGACGGTATCGGCCGATACTCAAAGTCACAGTATCCGTATCAGACTTGAAAAAGTGGTATTGGCTCATCCCTAAAATATATATATATATATATATATATATATATATATATATATATATATACTTGTGTACATTCTAAATGTATAAAAGGCTCAGTTAATTTGGGCTTTTATTTTGGTAGATGGGTGCTGTGGTTGGGGGGGGATGGCGTAATTGTAAATCCACTTTTGGTGGTGTGTCGAGCTGCAGCCCAAAGTGCATATTAGGCTTGTTTTAGTCTCCTACCTGCTGTGAATCCAGACCATAAATCTTCTTCCTGCAATCTGTATCGTGTGCGAAGTCAGTGACAGGAAATTGCCAAATACATTACTTGTACCAGATGCTGGAATTCAATACAATCTGGTTATAAAACCCCAAGTCTCTTCTCCATCCTTGTATCCTGACCGATACACAATCCTTTATACTGCTAAAACCTTTAAAGAGTCAGCACAGCCAAATAACCCTCCCAAACACCGACACATTTCTTCTTGGGCGTAATATAGCACTTGTTTCTTTATGCTGCTTTAAATAATTGAAATATCTACTTTTGTTTGTAAACTCTGAAAATGCTTGTTTAAAGCTGTTAACATTGGTCAGTTTTTGTTTTAATTCTGTTAATGTCTGGTTTTGATAGTGAGAATTGGAGCCATGTTGGCGTACACTCCTCTGGATGAGAAGAGCCTTGCACTGCTGCTCAGTTATCTACAAGACTTCCTCAAGTGAGTATTTTATTTTTAAGAGTGACTGCTGGTGATTAATCCACAGAGCAGAAATTAACCAAATGTGCCTCCTTCCCAGGTATCTTGTGAAGAACTCTGCATCGCTGTTTAATGCAAGTGACTATGAAGTTGCTCCCCCGGAATACCACCGCAAAGCAGTCTGAGTTTTTTTGTTTTTTTTTTTTTCAGGATCTGAAGTTTGGAGACATTTTTACCTCTGAATAATTTCATAAAACCTTTTGGAGAACAGATTGTGGAGATCTGTTGCTTTAGTACGGCAGCGTCGCACTAATACCTGGACAAGTTTTTTTTTTCTTTCATGTGGAAAGTTGCTGAGTTACTTCTCCTGTACTGGTATGTTTTCCAGTACCACCCCTTAGTTTTCTTGGTCCAATATTAAACACCTGGGGGAAAAAGTATTTTACCATGATCATTTTTTGTTTGAAATATTTGGATTCAGATGCTTGCTAAATTTGTCTTGTAGGCTGTCATCATTTTCTAATAAAAGTCTAATTCTCCAGTTGTTGGACCAATTGCTCTGGTATTGTTGGTACAGACCTCAGTGGGGCCTGGTACATTAAGGCTGCATGTCCACAAAATGCGTTTTTTGTCACCCGACCGCCCCGAGCATTTTTTTTTTTCAGCGTTTGTGCATGATGCTGTGGGGGAAAAAAGCCTGTGCCCTGTATCCCAGCAACAGCTTGTCACTCTCAGCTCAACACTTCCACTTTCCTATGGTTAGACTTTCTTCTGATTTTTTTAATAACAGTCTCTAAGTAACAATGGAGAGGAAACGTGTTTTAGCAGATCTGGATGTGAATATGATAACACAGAAAGCATGAGTCTGAGTACAGACGAGTACCGGCTTCCTATGTCCCGCCCACGCAGCAGTTCTGATTGGCTGCTTAGGTCTGACATTGACGAGCTCAGCTGCAGTTTCTGAAAAGTTGAACTTTTTTCAGCTCTGAGCGCTGCGACAAAAAACAGCCACCGCCGAGAGCGTTTCAGCGCCGGGGTGCTCAGCGCTGTAAACACTGGACTACATAGAGAATGAATGGAAAATAGCCACTCAGAGCTTAAAAAAAAAACGCGTTTGGTGGACACGCAGCCTAAAAGTCTCTGTACTGTGCAAAAATTGCACGGTCAGCTAGGCCCCAGGCGCAGGGTTTTCCGGTAAAAACTCTCCGGGGATCCGCAGCAGCTGAGAAAAAATGAGTTCTGCCAGGAAGGCTGCCAGATCCTCCTTAGGCGCGGAGCACAACCCTAAAAGAGCCCAGGGCAGACGGTCGACCCAATTTGTATCTGTGAGCGAAGCTCTGAGCGCTGCTTTAAGCGACCTATGAAAACGCTTGCATAACCCATTAGCCTGGGGGTTGTACACGGTAGTGCGGTGAATTTTGACCCCCAGGCTCTGGGCCATTGTGGACCAGAGTTCAGAAATGAATTGTGGACCCCTGCCGAAAGTAATGTCCGATGGGGATTGGAAACATGCAACCCAAGCCGACAAAAAAGTGTGAGCCAATTCCGTGGACATGGTAGAAGCCAGCGGGACCACTTCAGGCCAGCGCGTGGTGCGGTCCATGACTGTCAAAAGGTGTGTGAAACCTTGTGACAGCGAAAGGGGTCCCACCAAATTCACATGGACGTGGTCGAACCTCCGAGCCGGGATTTGGAATGGCTTGAGAGGTTGGTAGTAAACTCCGAAATCGTGGCCAAATACCGTTGCTGTCGGGCCGACCACGGTTCCGAGACCTTGGCCATTGTGTACGTCAGCGACTTATGGTCCACGAATGCGGTGAACTCGCGCCCTTCTAGCTAAAACTGGAAATGACATGTCGCCAGGAGGAGAGCCAGCAATTCTCTGTCGAACGTGCTGTATTTGCGTTCGTTGTCGCGCAAAGTTCAACTGAAAAATGCAAGCGGCTGCCACAAACCTGAGACGTACTGCGCCACCACTGCCCCTATGGCAACATCCGACGCGTCTGTAGTGAGTGCTATCCGTGCAGACGGATGCGGGTGGGCTAGCAATGCGGCATCCACAAGTGCTGTTTTGGCGTTTGTGAAAGCCTGGACTCGCTCGGAAGTCCAGTTGATGGTTTGCGTGGGCTTCTTTTTTTTAAGCGCGGCATACAACGGCTGTATCAGCTGGGCTGCCTGGGGAAGGAAACGGTTATAAAAATGAACCATCCCCAAAAACTCCTGTAGCGCCCTCACGGTCTGCGGATGCAGAAAATCCAACACAGCGCACACCTTATCCGGTAACGGAATCTCGCCCTCCAGCGAAATGCATTGGCCCAAAAAATCAATCACTGGCACACCAAACTGGCACTTTGCCGAGTTAACTATCAGCCCGTGTGCTTCCAACCTCTGGAAAACCGTCTTGAGATGGCGATGTGCTCGTCCTTGGATGCGCTAGCCACCAGAATGTCGCAAAGCACTGTGTCCATCATCCTCTGGAAAGTCTGTGCTGCGCCTTTTAATCTGAACGGCATGCGTAAAAACTCGAAAAAGGCCGAAAGGAGTTATTACCGCTGTTTTCGGAACATCTTCGCACGCATCGGGACCTGATGGTATCTACGGACCAGAGCCACTTTCAAAAAAACACGCGCCCTGGCCAGATGCACGGAAAAATCCTGGATGCGTGGAATAGGATAGCGATCGTGTTCCGTGGTGTTGTTCAAGCGCTGGAAATCACCACATGGTCGCCATGGGCTGTTGGAGTGCCTGATGATGCCCAACTGCTCTAAGTTGGCAAACTTCTCGCATGCACTGGCCAGTTTTGCTGCGTCCAGGCGCCGAGGTCACACGAACACCAGTGGGCCTTTTGTAGTTGTGAAATGTTCGACCCCGTCTTTCGTTATAGTGGCCGAAAAAGTCGGGACCGTGAGTGCTGGGAACTGTGCGAGGAACTGTTGGTACTTACCCTCTGGAACTATAACGTTAGCCAGTGTTGTCGACCCAGCTCTCCGAGCTGTACAGGGCAGTGAGGTGAAAGAGACAGCGTCCACTAATCGCCTTTTAGCAACATCTTACAAACAACCCATAAGCGCATAAAAAATTTGCGCTTAAAGTGGGGGCGGAACATGCAGCTACCACAAAGTCCCACTGAAAGTTGCATCCATATAACCATATCGTCAGTGTTCGCTCGCCAAATGTCCTGATGGCGGATCCATTGGCGGTCGTGAGCTCGGGACCGCTGCCTCCTGCCACCCTGTCTGTGTTGACCAGCAGGATGAGGCTCTTCTGGGAGCAGAAGTCCACTAAAAACCGTCTCCCCGAACATGTGTCCGTGACATAAAGCAGTTTGTTCCTGTCGCCAGCAGTTGCAGCTGCAACTGAATGCAGAACATGCCATCTTCCCAGCTTCCTGAATTGGCATGGCGACAAGCAGCGTTGGGCATTCGAGCTGGAATGGCGATGATAAAAACAGATCTTCCCATTCCTTCATCTCCTGGTGTCCATCCCAGTTACCACCAACGGCTCCTTGACCTCGCTGGAGTCCCTCATGGATGTGGGTGCCACTGCCTGCACGCTGAGAGTTCTGGTCGCCAAAATGATGTGGTCCGCTTCCTGCGCCAGGCCAGGGTAGTCCTTGGCAACCAGCCGTGGTGAGTTGGCCAGGATCGCCCTCGCTGTAGCCGGTAGGTTCCTGAGGAACAAGTGGGCGAACAGGAAAGATTCGCCATCCTTCTCCCTCAGCGCCAACATGCTCTCCATGAGCTCCACTGCTGATCTGTCCCCTAACTCCGAACGCGTTAGGAGTCTCTCTGCCCTCTCACTGTCAGAAAGGGTATAGCGCTGGAGTAGCATCCTCTTGAGCACTTCATATTTCCCCTGGGCCGGCGGCTCCTGGAGCAGGCTCATTGCCTGTTGCGTGGCGTGCGCATCCAGTGCAGTGACCACGTAGTAATACTTGTTATTGTCCATTGTTATCCTGCAGAGTGCAAACTGGGCTTCTGTGTGCAAAAACCACGCGGTTGGGTTGTGAAGCCAGAAGTCTGGGAGCTTGACTGAGCCAGCGCACGCAGCGCTGGTGCTCTCCCTTCAGGTAGTCTCCGGGGCTGTGGTCGTCTCGCTTTCCATGGCACGTTTTGGGGTCACCAATTTGGAGAAAGGAAGCAGGTGAGGCAACGAGCTGAACGACACATAAACTTTATTCTTTCTCCAACATACAGTACAGCAAAAGATCTCCCGGGTCTCTGTGCATTCTCCTTTTATACCTTTAATTCCATGCATTGAGACCCGAAACTTCCAACCATAGTATATTGTTTGGAACAAAGACCTGTGTGGCACATTAACATAACATCACACCAGCACTGCTTCTCACACCCTTCTTCTTCCAGCGGCTCCGGCGTTCTCTCCTCTCCCCAGGGGGCGAGTAGTCCTTACTGTCCTGCTGAGACCCCCCAGTGACAGTTCCTCTTTCAGCCCATTCCGCCCCCCCTTTTCTCCCACTGCCTTCTCTGGGTGGAAAATCCCCACACCATGCCCCCACACATCTAAATTTAGAAATGTAACTTCCTCAGGGAACACTGGCTATGTAAACAGCCTTCCGATAATTCTTGTGCTTATTTACCTAAACTGTGCTTATTTACTTAGACTGTCATGACTTCTTGAAGAACTGACACATTAATTTTCCTACCATCATTTCAGAGTATAAAAATATTTTTCCAGTTCTTTAACACATTAACTGTTAAATGACTGTATGAATTGGCCAGGTGGTCTCTATTTAAACATTTGCAGCTACAGCCATATTCCAACTGAAGTGCGCTAATATACAGAAGACACCTTTTTCATCTCTTGCTGGCTGTGGTGATTTTCCCACTTTAGTGGTGTAGTGAGCTCTGCAGATTGGTCTTTAACTCAATAACATTCCTGTGGAAGCAGATGCTGCAGTCAGGCCAACCAATAAAGTTTCTGGCCAAATGGGGGCCAAAATGAAAGTCCCCAGTACATTTGAAACTAAAGTACTTTCCATGTTGTAATAATTCCTTCTTGTTATAAATCTATTTGTAATCGTCTGTTTAATCCCACTCAGGACACCTTCCTTTTCCTTCTCTGAATTTCTTTGTTCTCCAGTTGGCTTCTTCTCCAGTGTTTTGACTTAAAAAGTGAAGCTATTAGTTTCAGGCTGATTTTGTGGTTTCATCTGTCAGCTGCTCACAGTTGTAATAGCAAGAACAATCCAGAGGGTTTCGTGAGGAATTTCTTTAATCCAACCCCACCCCCCCAACCCCCCACCCCACCCTTAACCAGGACCATGTGTGTTTTCCCAGCACTGTGCTCGGATTACAATACCCCGATGGCTTTTAACAGCCTATCAAGAAGACTGACATGAAACCAGGTCTCTGTAGATCAGTCCCCACTCTTTACACTGGTTTAGATTACAGCTACAATTTCTGTGTCACACACTGGGTTAGAGACCAGGTCACCCAGAGGTTTCTGCCGCTGTGATAGCTTACATGTGACCCGGGTGTCACAAGGAGCTGGGGTACCATCATTTCTTTGGTAGATGAGTATACATGACGTGGCCTCCCTAATGAGGCTGGTTTAAGTCGGAGTAATGGTTTTTCCTCCCATGACTGTTCTGCTCTGCCAAAAACAAGAGATACACTTCATACAGGACTGCAAAAACACTTGGCTCATGAAACAAAACCAGGTTCATTACCCCACAGGGACAATCATCGGCAGGATTAAACAAAATACAGCATTTCAACATATGGTCATTAAAGCAAATCATTTGTTGTGCTTGTGGTGATGTTAAAACTAATTTCAAACAAAGTTTTAAGGTAAGCCTACCACATAATTTCCTACTTTGTAAATACCTATTCATAAATATCATTTTTTTAATATACAGTATATGTAGCTATACAGTAGGGAATTTATTTGTTGACAAGAAGGATGGCGGTTAGAGGGCATTTCCAAATTTAGCATGAAGTACAAATGTAAAGATGTGATTTACGGTGCATCTGGAAAGTATTCACAGCGCTTCACTTTTTCCACATGGATTAAATTCATTTTTCCTTCAAAGTTCTACACATAATACCCCATAATGACAATGTGAACAGTGAGAGTTGAACTCCGCCAGGGCTGCCCTTTGTCACCGATCCTGTTCATAATTTTTATGGACAGGATTTCTAGGCGCAGCCAGGGAACAGAGGGTGTCATGCTTGGTGACCACAGGATCTCATCTCTGTTGTTTGCAGATGATGTCATCCTGTTGGCTTCATCCAACAATGACCTACAGTTCTTGCTGGGACGGTTTGCCGCCGAGTGTGAAGCGGCTGGGATGAGAATCAGCACCTCCAAGTCTGAGTCCATGGTCCTCAGCCAGAAAAAAGGTGGATTGTCCTCTCCGGGTTGGGGACAGGCTCCTGCCCCAAGTGGAGGAGTTTAAGTATCTTGGGGTCTTATTCACGAGTGAGGGGAGAATGGAGCGAGAGATTGACAGACGGATTGGAGCAGCATCTGCAGTGATGCGGACGTTGTACCGGTCTGTTGTGGTGAAGAGGGAGCTTAGTTCTAAGGCAAAGCTGTCGATTTACCAGTCAATCTACGTTCCTACTCTCACCTATGGTCACGAGCTTTGGGTAATGACCGAAAGAACGAGATCGCGGATACAAGCGGCTGCAATGAGCTTTCTTCGTAGGATCACTGGACTCACCCTCAGAGATAGGGTGAGGAGCTCAGTCATCTGGGAGAGGCTCAGAGTAGAACCGCTGCTCCTCCACATTGAAAGGAACCAGTTGAGGTGGTTTGGGCATCTGATCAGGATGCCTCCTGGACGCCAACCACTTGAGGTGTTTCGGGCACATCCCAGTGGGAGGAGACCCCGGGGCAGACCCAGGACTCGCTAGAGAGACTATGTCTCCCAGCTGGTCTGGGAACGCCTTGGTATCCTCTCTGAAGAGCTGGAGCAGGTGGCTGGGGAGAGGGAAGTCTGGGCTTCTCTGCTTGAACTGCTGCCTCTGCAACCCGGACCTCTGGAAAAGCGGTAGAAGATGGATGGATGGACAATGTGAACAAAGTTTTTTTTTTTTTAAGATTTTTGCAAATTTATTAAAAATCAAGTAAGAAATCACATGTACATAAGTATTCACAGCCTTTACTCAGTACTTTGTTGATGCACCTTTGGCAGCAATTACAGCCTCAAGTCTTTTTGAATATGATGCCACAAGCTTAACACTTATAATGCATTTTGAACCCAAATCAAACTTGATCTAGGATTAAAAGCAATTAAAATCATGCAGTCACAAGGTTACATGAAAAAATACATAGAGTTACTGGCTATACAGCGCATCCGGAAAGTATTCACAGCGCTTCACTTTTTCCATATTTTATGTTACAGCCTTATTCCAAAATGGATTAAATTCATTTTTTTCCTCAAAATTCTACATACATACCCTATAATGACAACGTGAAAAAGTTTTTGAGATTTTTGCAAATTTATTAAAAATAAAAAACTTAAGAAATCACGTACATAAGTTTTCACAGCCTTTGCTCAATACTTTGTTGATGCACCTTTGGCGCCAGTTACAACCTCAAGTCTCTTTGAATATGATGCCACAAGCTTGGCACACCTATCTTTGGGCAGTTTGGCCCATTCCTCTTTGCAGCACCTCTCAAGCTCCATCAGGTTGGATGGGAAGCCTTGGTGCACAGCCATTTTCAGATCTCTCCAGAGATGTTCAATTGGATTCAAGTCTGAGCTCTGGCTGAGCTACTCAAGGACATTCACAGAGTTGTCCTGAAGCCAGTCGTTTGATTTCTTGGCTGTGTGCTTAGGGTTGTTGTCCTGCTGAAAGATGAACCGTCGCCCCAGGCTGGGGTCAAGAGTGCTCTGGAGCAGGTTTTCATCCAGGATGTTGCTGTACATTGCTGCATTCATCTTTCCCTCTATCCTGACTAGTCTCCCAGTTCCTGTCATGGAAAACCATCCCCACAGCATGATGCTGCCACCACCATGCTTCGCTGTAGGTATTGGCCTGGTGATGAGCAGTGCCTGGTTTCCTCCAAACATGGTGCATGGCATTCACGCCCAAGAGTTCGACCTTCGTCTCATCAGACCAGAGAATTTTGTTTCTCATGGTCTGAGAGTCCTTCAGGTGCCTTTTGGCAAACTCCAGGTAAGCTGCCATGTGCCTTTTACTAAGGAGTAGCTCTACCATACAGGCCCGATTGGTGGATTGCAGCAGAGATGGTTGTCCTTCTGGAAGGTTCTCCTCTCTCCACAGAGGAATGCTGGAGCTCTGACAGAGTCACCATAGGGTTCTTGGTCACCTCCCTGACTAAGGCCCTTCTCCCCCGATCGCTCAGTTTAGACAGCTGGCCAGCTCTAGGAAGAGTCCTGGTGGTTCCGAACTTCTTCCATTTACAGATGATGGAGGCCACTGTGTGTGCTCATTGGTACCTTCAAAGCAGCAGAAATTTTTCTGTACCCTTCCCCACATTTGTGCCTCGAGACAATCCTGTCTCCAAGGTCTACAGACAATTCCTTTGACTTCATGCTTGGTTTGTGCTCTGACATGCACTGTTAACTGTGGGACCTTATATAGACAGGTGTGTGTCTTTCCAAATCATGTCCAATCAACTGAATTTACCACAGGTGGACTCCAGTTAAGCTGTAGAAACATCTCAAGGATGATCAGTGGAAACAGGATGCACATGAGCTCAATTGTGAGCTTCATGGTAAAGGCTGTGAATACTTACATGCATGTGATTTCTTAGTTTTTTATTTTTAATAAATTTGCAAAAATCTAAAAAAAAAAAATAAAAAAAAATTCACGTCTTCATTATGGGGCATTGTGTGTAGAATTAAGAGGGGGGAAAAAATGAATTTAATCCATTTTGGAATAAGGCTGTAACATAAAATGCGGAAAAAGTTGAGCGCTGTGAATACTTTATGGATACACTCTAAGTACAAATTTGCAAGAATAAAGGTGCAAAAATATGATAAAAGATGCTAATTTGCTCTTTAAAAAGCCACAAATTTGCAATAAGCAAGGCCTGGATTTACAAAAAAGTTAAAAAAAAAAATGGGGGGGGGGGGACTCATAAATGAAAGCACCAAGGTGCTGATGCTTCAGTGCCTGTGGCACGGTAGCATGGGGGCGTTGTAAAAAAGTCACACTGCCACTTCTAGTGGGCGGGAATAGTTATTACAATAGTTTTTTCGCAGCTGCATTGATGGTAAAGGTGAGTTAAATTTGTGTCCATTTTGAAAACAAGGCCTTATCTGGAAATAGTAGCAAATTAAAAGTCGAGAAAATATAGAGACTGAATAGAAAATAGTCGCTCACAGTAGAAAAAAAATGCGTTTGGTGGCCGCACCCCCTTATGCTTCTGCATCAAAACAATAGTGTACCCAATGCATTAGCTACATCGTACTCCTCTACCTGCAGAAATGTAACTAAGCATTGCAGCAATGCAAATTGCAAGAGCTGTGATTGGTCCCTTCTGCTTCCTCCTACACATTTCTTGGTTCATACTTTAAAATTTTGTTTTACTTACATTTTTATTAGACATGTATATATTCATTTCACTCGTGAAAAAGATGAATAATAAAATGAAAACTTATGTCAGAGAAAATTTTTCACAACAATATGTAACTGAGCAAAGTGTCTTTTTACTTTGTTTAACAGAACTCACATTATCAAGTAATCTGTCTAGTGGATTATCTAGAAATCCATTATCAAGTAATCACATCCGGGTACTTAAACAGAACGCGCAAACCTGGGAGAGCGCAGAGGCAAGAAAACCCAGCAGTTTACCATTGAAACAATACAGCATATCAATATTATGATGAGCTTTCACCGCAAGATCGGATCAGATATGATCAAAAACTTTAAATTTGTGATCGCAAAAAATGTCCCTGCCGTCTAGTAGCCAGTATGTGGAAGAATGATCCAAAAGAGTGTCCAAAAACAATATTTATTTATATTTGTAATGATGAATACATGCACCAGTTTGGCTGTGCATTGACGGAACACTGTAATAGAAAATAAATTGTACCTGCTGTGGAAAGCCCTAAAAAGCTGTCATGTTTAGGTTTGCAAAATTTATCCACCAAAGCACACAGGAAAAACAACCTGGTTATTTACACTTGTTCACCATCATTAATCGCGACGCTTCATTTCAGCTCTACAGAGCTTCAGTCCACTTGTCAGCAGGTGTCGGTCTTATTTTTAAACTAGTTTAATTGCATTGTTGATATGTTTACTCTGAGGCTGATTAGCAACTCAAATTAGAATTAATACTACCGAGCCGACGCGTTTCTATGCTAATGCTATAGCTATTAACGCCCTCTGATGCAAATTTGGGTGTTTTTCGCATGTTTGCATTAACTTTAAGTGTAGCCAAGTTACTTTTTTTTTCTCCACAGTATTTTTTATTGAATCTTTTTTTTTTTAACAAACATAGCACACACAGTCAGACACAAACACAAAAGTAATTTAAAAATTAAAAAGAACAATAACAAAATAACAAAAAAAAGTGTAATAAAAACAACAACAGCCATTAACAAAAACAAGTCAACAACAATGCTCCTCTGTTTAGTCTAGGTAATCTATTACATAAGAATACATAATATACATTCACCAGCTTGGAATTTGCAAGGTCCACACATATCATTCACCTTCTTCTTCAGAAGTTATGTTTAATTTCTTTACATAATCAATGAAAGGTCTCCATATATTCTCAAACACATTTTCCTTTGATTTCAGTATGTATGTTATTCTTTCTAGTGGAAGGTTTGTTAACATCTGTCTTAACCACTGAGTCACATCTGGTCTATGAGTCTTTTTCCACAGTAATGCAATACATTTTTTGGCATTAAGCAAACTGAGGTCTATGAATGCTCTTTCACTCTTATTAAAGTTATGTTTTTCTGGATACAGACCCAACAAAAACAGTTTAGGGTTCAATGTGAATTGTTTTGAAATTATTTTTTCAATTGTTACCCTCACCTCTTCCCAAAACATTCTGATTTTTCTACATTCCCGTAAACAGTGAAATAGGGTTCCTTTACTTTCCATACATTTTGTGCATGTATCTGGTATGTTTTTGTTATATCTATTTAACTCCACTGGTGTAACATACATCCGCATTAACCATTTAAAATGTATCAGTTTAAGACGTACATTTATTGATTTGGTTTGAGCTCCTGCACAAGCCGTTTCCCATTGTTCCTCTGAAATTTCAAGCCAAGTTA
The DNA here is from genome assembly GCA_020510985.1 of Pholidichthys leucotaenia. Lineage (NCBI taxonomy): Eukaryota > Metazoa > Chordata > Actinopteri > Cichliformes > Pholidichthyidae > Pholidichthys > Pholidichthys leucotaenia. The sequence continues at coordinate 89,120,680 of CM035840.1, read as the reverse complement.
CTTTTAATGATAAATAAGAGTCATAGTTTGGTAAACAGACATACCTGCTGTAGTATTGTATATTATTATGAAGTGCGGTGTAGTGGCGGCCACTTCTTCCTCCACCACTACACCGGCCTATAAATACCAGCGGGCATTTCTAGCCAGCCTCTTTACCGATGCCCCTGCCTAATGACTGTATTGTGTTGCCAACCCCTTAATAAAGCTGAGTTCAACTATGCACCTGCCCTCGTCATTACACAGGTATTTATGGACATAACATTTTGGCAAAGAGAATAAACATGGAGGTGTGTTTTTCACCGCTTTGGCCCTTCCTGGAGCTCCCGGGCGAGCCACCTATGCCCTGGCCAAGATGGTTTTCCACCTTTCAGGGCTACATCGTGGCACTCGACCTGGGTAAACTAGATAGACAGGGCACGTGCGCTTCTGGTGCATAATTTGAGGATTGAGAGCCAGCGCATCCTGTGAACACCCGGGGCTACCGACTCGTATAAGGATGTGGTCGAGTTGCTAGCGCACCATTTCCACACCCCGGACATCACCGTCCGGAGGATTTGGTTCCGACAATGACACCAGCGAGTGGGTGAGCCTGTCAGCCAGTTTGTCGCCGACCTGCGGCAGCTGGCTAGCAAGTGTTGTTTCAGGCCATTGGAGGAGGGAGTGGTACGGGACCAGCTGGCGGAGCACACAACCAGCAGTGCTTTACGAGCTAGATTATTCTTGGCACCAAGTGACCTGACATTATTTGAGGCTGTCGTGCTAGCTCTCAAAGTGGAGACTGCAGACAAGCTAGCTTTGGAGCTAAAGTGGCGCCAATCACAACAGCAGCTGGGGCCTGCCGCTGCAGCATTAGTAGCAGACCCAGACAGCAAGGATAGTGCGACCGACAACAATGTGGAAACCAACACTATCAACCGAAGGTCTGCCCCGAGAAAACCCTTGTGTATGGGTTGTGGGTCCACGAAGCACCAATACAAGGCTAGGGAATGCCCGACTAGAGGGAAGTGCTGTGACAAGTGTGGACGCTTGAACCATTATACCAGGGTGTGTCGTATGTCCAAGCTGGAGAGCCCACGGAGAAAAACAACTTCACCCACCCCAACAACTGTCCATGCGGTGTCCCCGAGTACCAACGGGTTCATGTTCTGCAAGGTGACACTGGATGGTGAGGAGGTGCCGCTGCTGGTCGACACGGGGGTGGAGGGATCATTACTGAATTGGGCCACGGTGAGGAAATTTTTTCCCCACTACAAAATAAGCAATAACCCAGCGCTGCGCTACGGTTATGGAGGTGGAAGGCTGTGCACAGTTGAAACACTGGAGTTAATGGCTCGGTACAAGTCGGCGGTGATGGCCAACTTCACATTCCACGTGACGGCCCGAGGCAACAACATCATGGGCTGTGACCTGTTTTATGGACTGAGGTTCGCCATTAAAGATGACGCTGCGGAAGAGTGGACTGGTTGTGGCCAGCGGACCCATCCGGTTCTGGTGGTGGAGGACGATGCTGTGTGGGATGAAGATTTACTGAGCACCACGGTGGTCAAGCAGGACCAGCCTCACTCAGGTTTGACGTAGGAAAGTCTGTGCTGGTGCTCGGGGTACTGTGGAAGATGGTACCAAGCGTGGCAGTGAGGCGCCTGTGAGCTCGGCTCAGTTTCCTCCGGAGCTCGGCCGCAGTGGGCTGGAGGATCTGGAGCTACAATGGCGACCGCTGCAGCAGCTTTATGAGGAGTCAGGGCCAGACTGACAGGCATGGAGGGACCGCGTGTTGATCAGCAACACTATAGGCCGAGTAGAGTCCCTCTGAGAGTTACGGACCTGGTCCAGGCTCAAGGGGAGGGATGTCCATGGCGGGTGTGGGCCAAACAACAGCCAGAGGAATACCAGCAGCTGTGCATTGTGGCTAAGCAGGGCGCAGCCTACTTCCAGCTGTCGGATGGCTCATGGAGGCACGCCAATGAGCTGCGGCATGCCTGGGAGGAGGCTTTAGATGGCAGGTCTGGCCGAGAAAAGCGGCCAACAGCAAGGAGAAGATGTACTCTTGTCTATGAGGCCAGCTGCGATCCTGGTGGCATGCTGCTTCCAGGGGTTGGTCTACTGAGGGGCTGGTCTACTGAGGGGCTGCCCTGGGCCCCCACAAGCCAGTTCTACCCCCTTTTCCGCCAGAAGAACAGTAGTGTGATTTTTGGGGAAAAAAAAAAAAAAAAAGAGTTCCAATGTCCTAATGTTCATATGTTTGCATGTGTTAAGAAAAAAAATATAAGAAGAAGCAGCTCACTTTGGAATTATTTTATACTATAAGTTTGAGAAAATGTCATCGTCTGGTGTGGTTACAAATATTAAGATGAGGAACACAAAAAAAGAATGCCAAATTGGCTGTATTAAGGAGCATTTGCAGGTTCTTACTGCATGTTAATGCTGTTTGAGAAGACAAACCCTGTATGTGTAGTACATGTTCCTAGTCTTTCATGATTCTCTCTGTGTGGTTTTAGTTGCTAATTTTGCTTTGTATGACGGATAAAAAAAATTGACAAAATGACTAAAATGTTATTGTTCTGGGTGTATTTATAAATTTTTTTAGGAAACACGGCAATGTTTTAAGTTGTTAAAGGACTTTAAGTTAACTACAGGTGACAGAATAATCCACCTTGCCGTGTGGGGTAGGATGGTAGTCCACCCGTCCTCCCTAGTTTTAGGTTTGTTGTGTGAATGTGATAGGCCATTTAGGGATTTCAGTTCTAGTTTTCTTAGTGCGTGATTCGGGTCCTAAATTGGGGAGGGTCTCTATTGTATGAGTGGTTCTGGACTTTTTACGGGGAAGGTGGGGGGGGGGAGTATTGTGTTTTACTATGAAGTGCGGTGTAGTGGTGGTCACTTCCTCCTCTACCACTGCACCGCCCTATTAATACCAGAGGGCATCTCTATCTGGCCTCTTTGCCGATGCCTCTGCCTGGTGGCTGTATTTTGTTGCCAACCCCTTAATAAAGCTGAGTTCAACTGTGCACCTAGTCTTGTCATTACACAGGTATTTACAGACATAACACCTGCAGCAGGAGCAAGCTCTGTTTGTGGCCAGACGGAGATGTGGGTCATATCATCCCTCAGCCAACTCGTATGAAAAGGCAGCCCACAATATACTCCTTCGGTAATCTCTGCTGGCTGATGTGAATCTAAAAAAATGTATTCTGATTGCTATCATCATCTTTCATAAGATGGTGATGGCTACATGAGCCAGTTGCGCAACATTTCGACATTTTCTTTGTTTAAATTGAGCTAACATTGCCATAGAAATGCATTGAAATCACCGTTTGTTGATATCTCGTCATGCCGTTAGTGTGTGTTCATGTGATCGGTGATGTAAGCGTAGACAGCCCTATCAAGTGTATCCACATGGGCATAAATGTTTCAGTTTACCACAAATAGTTAATACTTGGCGGTCTAATAAGTGACAGAAGTATAATTTATCCTTTTTTAATGTGTTTACATTCCATCAGTTGTTTAGTTGGTGAGCCACTCACTCTTATTTTGAAGGGTTTCAAGACAGGATAGTAGCTCTTATTTTGAAAGTTCGTTTACTAAGTTCTTCACTTAGCAAACGAACTGCAGAGTTCAGACTTGAAGAAGTGTTTACCCCCCCCCCCCCCCGGTTTCCTGTGCTTTAGGTGAGCCTACGTTTATTCTGTTATCTTCCTTTTCATCTCTGTTGCAGTTTAGATTTCTCTGTGAGCATGCAGGGGGGTGGGGCAGCCGCGATGAGCTAAAGAGCTTCTGCTTTCAGACTTCAGTGGCCAAGCTGCAGACGAACCTTTCTAGCAGCAGCAGCAGCTCATTTTAACACGATAAATATTTGAGTATCCGCAAGATAATGATTTATGTATTGTGGGCGGCCAAATGCACTGATACAATAAATATACAGTGCATCCGGAAAGTATTCACAGCGCTTCACTTTTTCCAACTTTTATGTTGCAGCCTTATTCCAAAAGGGATTAAATTCATCTTTTTCCTCAAAATTCTACACACAATACCCTATAATAACAATGTGAAAAAAGTTTTTTTTTTTGATTTTTGCAAATTTATTAAAAATAAAAAACTAAGAAATCACATGTACATAACTATTCACAGCCTTTGCTCAGTACTTTGTTGATACACCTTTGGCAGCAATTACAACCTCAAGTCTTTTTGAATATGATGCCACAAGCTTGGCACACCTATCTTTGGGCAGTTTCGCCCATTTTTCTTTGCATCACTTCTCAAGCTCCATCAGGTTTGATGGGAAGCGTCGGTGCACAGACATTTTCAGATTTCTCCAGAGATGTTCAATTGGATTCAAGTCTGGGCTCTGGCTGGGCCACTCAGGGACATTCACAGAGTTGTCCTGAAGCCACTCCTTTGATATCTTGGCTGTGTGCTTAGGGTTGTTGTCCTGCTGAAAGATGAACCGTCACCCCAGTCTGAGGTCAAGAGTGCTCCGGAGCAGGTTTTCATCCAAGATGTCTCTGTACATTGCTGCATTCATCTTTCCCTCTATCCTGACTAGTCTTCAAGTTCCTGCTGCCGAAAAACATCCCCACAGCATGACGTTGCCACCACCACTGGCATGGTGATGAGCGGTGCCTGGTTTCCTCCAAACATGGTGCCTGGCATTCACTCCAAAGAGTTCAATCTTTGTCTCATCAGACCAGAGAATTTTGTTTCTCATGGTCTGAGAGTCCTTCAGGTGCCTTTTGGCAAACTACAGGCAGACTGCCACGTGCCTCTTACTAAGGAGTGGCTTCCGTCTGGCCACTCTACCACACAGGCCTGATTGGTGGATTGCTGCAGAGATGGTTGTCCTTCTAGAAGGTTCTCCTCTCTCCACAGAGGAATGCTGGAGCTCTGACAGAGTGACCATAGGGTTCTTGGTCACCTCCCTGACTAAGGCCCTTCTCCCATGATCGCTCAGTTTAGGCGGTCGGCACCTCAGGAAGAGTCCTGGTGGTTCCGAACTTCTTCCATTTACAGATGATGGAGGCCACTGTGCTCATTGGGACCGTCAAAGCCGCAGAAATTTTTCTGTGATCTTCCCCACATTTTTGCCTCTAGACAATCCTGTCTCAGAGGTCTACAGACAATTCCTTTGACCTCATGCTTGGTTTGTGCTCTGACATGCCTTTTCAGAACATGTCCAGTCAACTGAATTTACCACAGGTGGAGTCCAATTACAGCTGTGGACAAAATTGTTGGTACCCCTCTGTTAATGAAAGAAAAACCCACAGTGGTCACAGAAATAACTTGAATCTGACAAAAGTGGTAATAAATAAAAATTCTATGAAAATTAACCAGTGAAAATCAGACAAGATTGAAAATAATGTGACCACAGGGACATGTTCAACCAAGATGTGTCCTCTAATTAACATCACAGGTGTCTACAAACTTGTAATCAGTCAGTCGGCCTATTTAAAGGGTGACAAGTAGTCACTGTGCTGTTTGGTGACATGGTGTGTACCACACTAAACATGGACCAGAGGAAGCAAAGGAGAGAGTTGTCTCAGGAGATTAGAAAGAAAATTATAGACAAGTATGTTAAAGGTAAAGGCTATATGACTGTCTCCAAGCAGCTTGATGTTCCTGTGACTACAATTGCACATATTATTCAGAAATTTAAGATCCACGGGACTGTATCCAACCTCCCTGGACGTGGCCGCAGGAGGAGACAGATAATACGAATGGTAACAAAAGAACCCAGAACAACCTCTTAACACATTCATGGTGAACTCCAAGGTCAAGGTACATCAGTGTCAGATCGCACCATTCGTCGTTGTTTGAGCCAAAGTGGACTTCATGGGAGACGGCCAAGGAGGACACCACTGTTGAAAACAAATCATAAAAAAAGCCAGACTGGAATTTGCCAAACTGCATGTTGACAAGCCACAAAGCTTCTGGGAGAATGTCCTATGGACAGACGAGACAAAACTGGAACTTTTTGGCAAAGCACATCAGCTCTATGTTCACAGATGCAAAAATGAAGCATACCAAGAAAAGAACACTGTCCCTACTGTGAAACGTGGAGGAGATTCTGGGGCTGCTTTGCTGCATATGGCACAGGGTGTCTTGAATCTGTGCAGGGTACAATGAAATCTCAAGACTATCAAGGTATTCTAGAGAGAAATGTGCTGCCCAGTGTCAGACAGCTTGGTCTCAGTCGCAGGTCATGGGTCTTGCAACAGGATAATGGCCCAAAACACACAGCAAAAAACACCCAAGAAGGGCTAAGAGCCTAACATTGGACTATTCTAAAGTGGCCTTCTATGAGCCCTGATCTAAATCCTATTGAACATCTGTGGAAAGAGCTGAAACATGCCGTCTGGAGAAGGCACCCTTCAAACCTGAGACAACTGGAGCAGTTTGCTCATGAGGAGTGGGCCAAAATACCTGCTGAGAGGTGCAGAAGTCTCATTGACAGTTACAAGAAATCGTTTGATTGCAGTGATTGCCTCAAAAGGTTGTGCAACAAAATATTAAGTTGAGGGTACCATCATTTTTGTCCAGGCCTGTTTCATGAGTTTGTTTTTTAAAATAATTCTGTTGAGCCACAATTCAAAAGCAATGTCTGATTTTCATTGGTTAATTTTCATAGAATTTTTATTTATTACCACTTTTGTCAGATTCAAGTTATTTCTGTGACCATTGTGGATTTTTCTTTCATTAACAGAGGGGTACCAACAATTTTGTCTGTGTGTAAGCTGTAGAAACATCTCAAGGATGATCAGTGGAAACAGAATGCACCTGAACTCAATTTTGAGCTGTGAATACTTACACTACCGTTCAAAAGTTTGGGGTCACTTAGAAATTTCCTTATTTTTGAAAGAAAAGCACTTTTTTTCAATGAAGATAACTTTAAACTAATCAGAAATGCACTCTATACATTGCTAATGTGGTAAATGACTATTCTAGCTGCAAATGTCTGGTTTTTGGTGCAATATCTAGATAGGTGTATAGAGGCCCATTTCCAGCAACTATCACTCCAGTGTTCTAATGGTACAATGTGTTTGCTCATTGCGTCAGAAGGCTAATGGATGATTAGAAAACCCTTGTGCAATCATGTTAGGTCTGCAATGCTGTAATTGCTGCAAATGGAGGATTCTTTGACGAAAGCAAAGTTTGAAGGAAAAAATTATTATTTCAAATACAAATCATTATTTCTAAGTCTTGACTATATTTTCTATTCATTTTACAACTCATGGTGGTAAATAAGTGTGACTTTTCATGGAAAACACAAAATAATTGTCTGGGTGACTCCAAACTTTTGAACGGTAGTGTATGTACATGTGATTTCTTATTTTTTTAATCACTCTATCACTCTTCACTCTATCATCATCATCACTCTAGCACTCTATAAAAGCAAGAAATCTGTGTGTCTCTGTATGTGTCACACTTCATAGGACATCATAGGACGGCCTATGATCTCTGCCTGAACATCATAGGACATCCAGTGATCTCAGGCATCATAGGACACAAATGTGTCTTTATGAGGTCACATAGACCATGTGTCTGTCTTCTGATCTCGGCCTGAACATCATAGGACATCATCATCTGAGACAGGAGGAGACCCTTCAGTGGTCTGAACAAAGAAGAAGGAGACCCACTAGATCAGGGGTGTCAAACTCATTCCATGGAGGGCCAAGACCCTGCAGGTTTTACTTCCACCCAGTCTCTTCAGCAGGTGTTTTCACTGATCAGCAATCAGTAGGAAGAAATTCAGAGAAATCACCTGTTGAAGACACTGGGTGGAAGTAAAACCTGCAGGGTCTTGGCCCTCCATGGAATGAGTTTGACACCTGTGCACTAGATGATTCATTTGATTCATCATTTCTTTGTGTAATATCGCATTCATAAGGTACTGTAGGTGTTGATGCCGCCGACACCCATTTGCCCAGCAGGGTGCCGACAATACCTGACAACATCCTTCAGCCTTTAGAGGCTGAGGGGTAAAAAGTATCTACTAAAACAGTTACTAATGTAGTGAGGAACAACTTTACTCTCACCAACTTTTTTTCTGAGATAAGATAAGATAAGATAAGCCTTTATTAGTCCCACAATGGGGAAATTCCAGGATTGCAACAGCACAGGGATAGCAACACTCAGAGCAACAATCAGAAGGCAAGAAAAAACAAGAGCAGCGAGTATACATATGTACATATAAATATAAATATATATATACAGACACAGTGCGGAGCATTGTAGCTAGATGGGATAGGTATATAAATATATAAACACAGTGCGGAGCATTGTAGCTGGATGGAATAAATATATGAGTATATAAACAAACAGTGCGGAGTATTGTAGCTAGATGGAATAAATATGTGAATATATAAACACACAGTGCGGAGCATTGTAGCTAGATGGAATGAATATGTGAATATATAAACACACAGTGCGGAGCATTGTAGCTAGATGGAATAAATATGTAGATATATAAACACACACAGTGCGGAGCATTGTAGCTAGATGGAATAAATATGTAAATGTATAAACACACACACAGTGCGGCGCATTGTAGCTAGATGGAATAAATATGAGTATATAAACACACAGTGCGGAGCATTGTAGCTAAATGGAATAAATATGTAAATATATCAACACACAGTGCAGAGCATTGTAGCTAGATGGAATAAATATATGAGTATATAAACACACAGTGCGGAGCATTGTAGCTAGATGGAATAAATATGTAAATATATAAACACACACAGTGCGGAGCGTTGTAGCTAGATGGAATAAATATATGAGTATATAAACACACAGTGCGGAGCATTGTAGCTAGATGGAATAAATATGTAAATATATAAACACACAGTGCGGAGCATTGTTGCTAGATGGAATGAATATGTGAATATATAAACACACAGTGCGGAGCATTGTAGCTAGATGGAATAAATATGTAGATATATAAACACACACAGTGCAGAGCATTGTAGCTAGATGGAATAAATATGTAAATATATAAACACACACACAGAGCGGAGCATTGTAGCTAGATGGAATAATATGTAGATATATAAACACACAGTGCGGAGCATTGTAGCTAGATGGAATAAATATATGAATATATAAACACAGTGCGGAGCATTGTAGCTAGATGGAATAAATATGTAGATACACTACCGTTCAAAAGTTTGGGGTCACCTCAGACAATTTTGTGTTTTCCATGAAAAGTCACACTTTTATTTACCACCATGAGTTGTAAAATGAATAGAAAATATAGTCAAGACATTGACAAGGTTAGAAATAATGATTTGTATTTGAAATAATAATTTTTTCCTTCAAACTTTGCTTTCGTCAAAGAATCCTCTATTTGTAGCAATTACAGCATTGCAGACCATGATTGCACAAGGGTTTCTAATCATCCATTAGCCTTCTGATGCAATGAGCAAACACATTGTACCAATAGAACACTGGAGTGATAGTTGCTGGAAATGGCCCTCTATACACCTACACTACCGTTCAAAAGTTTGGGGTCACTTAGAAATTTCCTTATTTTTGAAAGAAAAGCACTTTTTTTCAATGAAGATAACTTTAAACTAATCAGAAATACACTCTATACATTGCTAATGTGGTAAATGACTATTCTAGCTGCAAATGTCTGGTTTTTGGTGCAATATCTAGATAGGTGTATAGAGGCCCATTTCCAGCAACTATCACTCCAGTGTTCTAATGGTACAATGTGTTTGCTCATTGCGTCAGAAGGCTAATGGATGATTAGAAAACCCTTGTACAATCATGTTAGGTCTGCAATGCTGTAATTGCTGCAAATGGAGGATTCTTTGACGAAAGCAAAGTTTGAAGGGAAAAATTATTATTTCAAATACAAATCATTATTTCTAACCTTGTCAATGTCTTGACTATATTTTCTATTCATTTTACAACTCATGGTGGGAAATAAGTGTGACTTTTCATGGAAAACACAAAATAATTGTCTGGGTGACCCCAAACTTTTGAACGGTAGTGTATGTAGATATTGCACCAAAAACCAGACATTTGCAGCTAGAATAGTCATTTACCACATTAGCAATGTATAGAGTGTATTTCTGATTAGTTTAAAGTTATCTTCATTGAAAAAAGTGCTTTTCTTTCAAAAATAAGGAAATTTCTAAGTGACCCCAAACTTTTGAACAGTAGTGTTGTGGAGCGTGTAAATGAAGAGGCAGATTTATTTCAGACGATTTATTACACACTCGCACATCTCAAGCACAGAACAGACTGAATACTCCAGCAGAAACTCCTCTCTTAAGTTTCATGGCATTTTCCTCACACACAAGATGACCTTCGCGTTACACTGCATTCAACCCCCTCATCCTTGACACCTCCCTGCTATCTCACCAGGAATCCCCTGCTCTTTGTTCCCACTGTCTCCTGTCTGAGATGCTACACAATCAGGCTCTCCCAAGGTGTTACACCACCCCCCCACCACCCCTAGCATCTTAGATAGGACAATAGAATAACAGTCCACATGCTGTGATAGAACAATTGAGCATCAGTCCACATGCTGCTTGGGTTTCCGTCTTCTCCGTATCTGCTGTAACCGGGGTTCACCGCCTCCGCGGCGCTGCCATGCCTATGGGGGGCTGTTGCTAGGGGGGGAGCCACTTCGGTCTGTCCGTGTGGCTGCTCTGGTGAATCATTTCCCTGGGGAGCTCTCCGTGGGGGTCTTCCACGCCGAGGGGCCCTCGCCAACAGCACCTGCTCGTCCGCCACAACGAAAGCGGGTTTGAGTCTGTCTATGCCAATTTTTTTCCTCCTACCCCCCAAGTCTAGCAAAAAATGCTTATCCCCTGTTTCCAGCACTCTGAACGGTCCATCATAGGGTGGGCGCAGTGGAGGGCGGTTGGCGTCGTGTCTGACAAACACGAACTCCGCGTTCTTCAAAGTTTTAGGCACAAAACCACGTGGAAAACTGTGGTGGGCAGGGCCCGGCAGCGTGCCTGTGTTTGCGCTACGCTGCAAAAGCTGAGATGGGCAGCTGCCCGGCGCGGGATTATCTGGTAGAAATTCCCAGGGCAGCCGTAGTGGCTGCGCAAAAACAAGCTCTGCCGGGGAAGCTTCCAGATCCTCTTTCGGCGCGGAGCGCAACCCCAATAAAACCCACGGCAGCCTGTCTACCCAATTTGCATCCGTCAATGAAGCCCTGAGTGCCGCTTTCAGTGATCTATGAAAACGCTCGCATAACCCATTAGCCTGTGGGTTGTACGCGGTTGTGCGGTGAATTGTAATACCCAGGCTGCAGGCCATTGCGGACCAGAGTTTGGAAACAAATTGCAGGCCCCTGTCGGACGTAATGTCCAACAGAACTCCAAAATGCGCCACCCATGCTGTTAAAAAAGCATGCGCTACATCCGCGGACGCGGTTGCCGCCAGCGGGACCGCTTCTGGCCAGCGCATGGTGCGGTCCACCATTGTCAGGAGGTGTGTGCACCCCTGTGATGGCGGGAGGGGGCCCACGAGGTCCATGTGAACATGGTCGAACCTCTTAGCCGGAATACGAAACGGCTCCAAGGGAGCCTTCGTGTGTCTGTGTACTTTGGCTCGTTGGCATGCCATGCAGGCTGCAGCCCACTCTTTCACTTGTTTGCGTAGGCTCGGCCACACAAATTTCTCTCCCACCATTTTGACCGACGCGCGCACTCCTGGGTGCGCCAGAGTGTGAACCGACTCAAACATGCGGCGGCGCCACGCGGCCGGGACCACCGGACGCGGGCGACCCGTGGAGACATCGCAGATTAGGGGGGGCCGCCATCCTGCAGCACCCTGCTCTCCAGCCTTAACCCTGTTGGTCCAGACTGGAGCGCGCGCACGTCTGCATCGCTAATCTGCGATGCAGATTCCACGCAGATGGGGGCCACTACGGCACGCGAGAGGCAGTCCGCCACCACATTCAGTTTACCAGACACATGCTGAATATCGGTAGTAAACTCTGAGATCGCAGCCAGCTGTCTCTGCTGCCGGCCCGACCACGGTTCCGAAACCTTGGCCATTGCGAATGTTAGCGGCTTGTGGTCTACGAACACGGTGAAGCTGCACCCTTCCAGCCAGAACTGGAAGTGGCGAATGGCCAAGTGAAGGGCCAGCAACTCTCTGTCGAACGCGCTGTATTTACGTTCGCTGTCGCGCAAAGTTCTGCTGATAAAAGCCAGCGGCTGCCAAGCCCCGGCGACGCGCTGCTCCACGACAGCCCCTATGGCCACGTCTGAAGCGTCGGTGGTAAGTGCTATGCGGGCCGTCGGGTCTGGATGCGCCAGCAGTGCGGCATTTGCCAGGGCTGCTTTAACCTCCGAGAACGCTCGCTCTCGCTCCGGGGACCATTCGACCCTATCCGCGGGTTTCTGTTTCTTGAGCGCGGCATACAGTGGGGCAAAAAAGTATTTAGTCAGCCACCAATTGTGCAAGTTCTCCCACTTAAAAGATGAGAGAGGTCTCCAATTTTCATCATAGGTATACCTCAACTATGAGAGACAAAATAAGAAAAAAAAAATCCAGAAAATCACATTGAAGGATTTTTAATGAATTAATTGGTAAATTCCTCTGTAAAATAAGTATTTGGTCACCTACAGACAAGCAAGATTTCTGGCTCTCACAGACATGTAACTTCTTCTTTAAGAGGCTCCTCTGTCCTCCACTCGTTACCTGTATTAATGGCACCTGTTTGAACTCATTATCAGTATAAAAGACACCTGTCCACAACCTCAAACAGTCAGACTCCAAACTCCACTATGGCCAAGACCAAAGAGCTGTCAAAGGACACCAGAAATAAAATTGTAGACCTGCACCAGGCTGGGAAGACTGAATCTGCAATAGGTAAGCAGCTTGGTGTGAAGAAATCAACTGTGGGAGCAATTATTAGAAAATGGAAGACATACAAGACCACTGATAATCTCCCTCGATCTGGGGCTCCACGCAAGATCTCACCCTGTAGGGTCAAAATGATCACGAGAACGGTGAGCAAAAATCCCAGAACCACACGGGGGGACCTAGTGAATGACCTGCAGAGAGCTGGGACCAAAGTAACAAAGGCTACCATCAGTAATACACTACGCCGCCAGGGACTCAAATCCTGCAGTGCCAGACGTGTCCTCCTGCTTAAGCCAGTACACATCCAGGCCCATCTGAAGTTTGCTAGAGAGCATTTGGATGATCCAGAAGAGGACTGGGAGAATGTCATATGGTCAGATGAAACCAAAATAGAACTTTTTGGTAAAAACTCAACTTGTCGTGTTTGGAGGAGAAAGAACACCATACCTTACACAATCAGGCTCTCCCAAGGTGTTACAGTGTATATAAACACACAGTGTGGAGCATTGTAGCTAGATGGAATAAATATGTAGATATATAAACACACAGTGCGGAGCATTGTAGCTAGATGGAATAAATGTATGAATATATAAACACAGTGCGGAGCACTGTAGCTAGATGGAATAAATATGTAGATATATAAACACACACAGTGTGGAGTATTGTAGCTAGATGGAATAAATATGTAAATATATAAACACACAGTGTGGAGCATTGTAGCTAGATGGAATAAATATGTAAATATATAAACACACACAGTGCGGAGCATTGTAGCTAGATGGAATAATATGTAGATATATAAACATACAGTGCGGAGCATTGTAGCTAGATGGAATAAATATATAAATATATAAACACAGTGCGGCGCATTGTAGCTAGATGGAATAAATATGTAAATATATAAACACACACAGTGCAGAGCATTGTAGCTAGATGGAATAAATATGTAACTAGAAAAGCACTCGGAGAGCACAGACCTCTGCCAAGCACCACAGTTCCCCCCATACAGTGTTTGTGTGTACGTTTTCAGATTCCTTGACCATGAAAACATATGACTAGCAATTGGATTGACAATGATAGGATTAGTGGTTCAGTAGTTATTCACAAAAAATGTCATTTTCCTTAATGGCGGTTTTCTTCTGGACGGTGATCCGGATCATCCTCAAAATTTAATCAGTTCTTCCTTGTACCATTTCCAACAATGCCTGAAAGTTTCATCAAAATCCGTCCAAAACTTTTTGAGTTATGTTGCTAACCAACAGACAAACAGACAGACGGACAGACAGACAGACAAACCCCGGCAAAAACATAACCTCCTGACAGAGGTAAATATATAAACACACAGTGTGGAGCATTGTAGCTAGATGGAATAAATATATGAATATATAAACACAGTGCGGAGCATTGTAGCTAGATGGAATAAATATGTAGATATATAAACACACAGTGCGGAGCATTGTAGCTAGATGGAATAATATGTAGATATATAAACATACAGTGCGGAGCATTGTAGCTAGATGGAATAAATATATAAATATATAAACACAGTGCGGCGCATTGTAGCTAGATGGAATAAATATGTAAATATATAAACACACACAGTGCAGAGCATTGTAGCTAGATGGAATAAATATGTAACTAGAAAAGCACTCGGAGAGCACAGACCTCTGCCAAGCACCACAGTTCCCCCCATACAGTGTTTGTGTGTACGTTTTCAGATTCCTTGACCATGAAAACATATGACTAGCAATTGGATTGACAATGATAGGTGTGGTAGACTGCAAGTCTAAAATAGAACATTACTGGCACATGCCTCTAGGGGGAACTACCTGTATTGTTCAGCACTACTATGAAGGGGACACATTAGAACAAGAGTGTGAAAACCCCGCGCAGAATCCATGTTCAGTCATATTATGTGTGTTGCAGAATAAACGGCAGAGTTAGCCAAAGAAATAACTCAAGTGTGATCATTGCTACACGGTAGGATATCACACAATTGGCGACGAGGATTAAAAGAAAAAAATCAGCGGCGAGAAACAGAGAACATTGCAAGTGTGGCGAACTCAAGTGACTCCAGTAGTTCGAGTGCAAGTTCAGAGGAGGAAAAACGAGGTTTCCCCACCACGACGAGCAATGGCGGCTGTAATCGGAACGGTAACCCCTTTTGATAACTCGACTCAGTCATGGGAAGAATATAGTGAAATGTTGGACTTTTTCTTCCAAGCTAATGATATTGAGGAGCCAGACAAAAGGAAGGCTGTACTGTTGAGTGGAGTTGGTGCAACTACTTACAGCTTGTTGAGAAATTTAATAAGCCCTGCATTACCGAAAGATAAAACGTACGACCAGCTTACTGCTGAGCTTCAGAAGCACTTCAGCCCCAAACCGAGTGAAATCGTACAACGATTCAAATTTAATTCACGCATAAGGAGGAACACTGAGTCCATAGCAGAGTATGTGGCAGAATTGAAGAAATTAGCACTGCACTGTGATTACAAAGTCTCATTGGAAGAAATGTTAAGAGACAGACTTGTGTGTGGAGTGAATGATGACCGAATGCAACGGCGACTTTTATCTGAAGCAAAACTCACTTTTGCAAAGGCTTTGGAATTATGCCAAGCGATGGAAACAGCATCTAAAGATGTGAGAGAAATGCAAAGGAAACTAGCAGAGGACACAGCAACGCATGTTCGTGTGCCTAAGACCCAAGTAGGTGTCCACAAAGTGTCGACTGACAAAACTCAGCACAAATTCCCCAGTTGTTATCGCTGCAAAGGCCAGCACAATGCCGCCGAGTGCAAATTTGCCACTGAGCTGTGTCATAATTGTGGCAAGCGAGGGCACGTTAAGAAAGCATGTAGAATAAAGGTGGACAGCGCACAGGTGCTGAAAGCAACAGTAAAAGGGCAAAAGTATGAAAACAAGGGCCCAGGAAAGGAACAGCGAGCGAATCAACTGAGAGGGGAGGGAGAAAGTGATACAGAAGACATGGGTTTTCACACAATTTACAACACGTCAGAGGAGCTGACCAAGGTAGCGCCCATCACGCGTACCATGAATGTTAATGGAATGAAAGTAACATTTGAAGTTGATACAGGCTGTGGAGTAACCATATTAAGTAAACAGCAATATACACAACTGTGGAAGAAAACAGACACAGCAGAATTAAATCCCTGTTCATTAAAATTAAAAACATACACAGGAGAGAAGCTAGACGTGCTAGGCATGGCACAAGTGAAGGTGCAGCACGAAAACAAAGAAAAGGACTTACCTGTAGTAGTAGTTGGGAGCGAAGGACCAAATCTACTAGGGCGAAGTTGGCTACAAGAACTGGCCATGATTGATCAGTTGGTGAATAAAGTGGAATCTCAGCCCAAATTGCAGCTGGAGGAGATCCTCGAAAGACACGCTGAGGTGTTCAAAGAAGGCTTAGGACAGCTAAAAGGTGTCACTGCAAAGATTAATGTGGACAAGGAGGCCCAACCACGATTCTGCAAACCCCGACCGGTACCCTATGCAGTCAAGCCACTGGTTGAAAGCGAGCTACAGAGGCTGCTGGATGACAAGATCATTGAGCCAGTGCAGGTTGCAGAATGGGCGGCACCCATAGTCCCAGTGAGAAAGCCGGATGGCTCCATTAGAATATGTGGAGATTACAAACTCACTGTCAATCGAGCATCACGGGTGGATCAGTATCCAATTCCTAAAGTGGAGGACCTCTTCGCACAGCTGAATGGCGGCCGACACTTCACGAAATTAGACATGAGTCACGCCTACCAACAGATAGTCCTGGAAGAAGAATCAAGGAAGTATGTAACCATCAATACACACAAAGGCTTATATACCTACACACGCTTACCATTTGGAGTAGCTTCCAGTCCTGCTATATTCCAGAGAACTATGGAGGGCATCCTAGGTGGAATTCCGAATGTTGCCGTTTATTTGGATGACATCCTTTGTACAGGACCAAATGAACAAGAACATCTGAAAACGCTGAAGGAAGTGCTTCAACGGTTGGAGAAAAGCGGTCTGAGGTTGAAAAGAAGCAAGTGTGAGTTCATGGGAAAAGAGGTGGTGTTCCTAGGCCACAAGATCAACGCCAGTGGTCTACACCCTCTAACAGACAAAGTGGAAGCCATTGCGGAGGCGCCTGAGCCACAAAATGTTACTGAGTTAAAAGCCTACCTGGGCTTGTTGAACTATTACCATAGGTTCCTCCCAAAGCTCTCCACGCTGCTGGCACCACTACATACCTTACTTAAGAAGGAAGAAAAATGGTCATGGGGGGTCAAGCAGCAGAAGGCGTTTGAAGAGTCCAAAGCGCTACTTCAGTCCTGTAGTGTGTTAGTGCACTATGATTCAAACAAACCACTCATCCTGGCGTGTGACGCATCACCCTACGGTGTGGGTGCTGTACTCTCTCATCATATGGAGGATGGCTCAGAGAGACCCATAGGGTTCGTCTCAAGAACTCTTAGTGCAGCTGAGAAAAACTACTCCCAGCTAGACAAGGAGGGCCTTGCAGTAGTATTTGGTGTAAAAAAATTCCACAAATACCTGTACGGGAGACAGTTCGCTATAGTGACTGACCACAAGCCACTAATTTCACTGTTCAGTGAAATGAGAGCCATACCCCAGATGACATCTCAGAGAATTCAGAGATGGGCCGTTACATTAGCAGCGTATGAGTACACCATCGTTTACAAAGCCGGACGGGACCATACGAATGCTGACGCGATGAGTAGGCTACCCTTGGATGGAGGAAGAGACAGCACGCCTGAGGAGGAGGAGAGAGTGCTATTGTTTGAAGATATCGGCGTGCCCCTGGTGAACGCGCAACAAATAAAGAAATGGACAGACAAAGACCCTGTTCTAGCAAGAGTGCGAGAATACATCTTGCGAGGATGGCCGAAGATGAACAGTCCTGAGTTCATTCCCTATGCCAGACGACAGGATGAGCTCAGCACCCAGGAAGGTTGTATCCTGTGGGGAGGACGCGTGGTTGTTCCACCACCTGGTAGGAATGCCTTACTGCAACAACTACACCAAGCACACCCTGGCATCACTCGCATGAAAGCGTTGGCGAGGAGCTACATGTGGTGGCCCAACATGGATGCAGAGGTGGAGGCGCTTGTGAAGTCATGTGCGGCATGCCAGGAGAACAGGAACAGTCCTCCAGCAGCCCCACTACATCCCTGGGAAGTTCCAGATAAACCATGGAGAAGAATTCACATTGACTACGCAGGTCCATGGATGGGAAGAATGTTCCTGATCATAGTTGACGCATACTCAAAGTGGATCGATGCATATTCTGTGAGTAGCTCTACTTCTACTGTTACCATTGAATGTCTTAGAAAGAGTTTCAGCCAACATGGGCTACCTGAAATCATAGTATCAGATAACGGTACATGTTTTACGAGTGAACAGTTCCAAGAGTTTTCTGAAAAGAATGGCATACGTCACATCACGACTGCGCCATACCATCCTTCTTCTAACGGCTTAGCCGAGAGGGCCGTGCAGACGTTCAAGTCACTCATGAAAAAGATGACAGGAGACTCTATTGAAACCCGAATGTCGAGAGCTCTGTTCAGCTATCGAATAACACCCCAATCTACAACTGGCAAGTCACCAGCTGAGCTGTTGTGTGGAAGGAAGTTGAGGTCAACATTTGACTTAATACATCCAGACTTCAGAAACAAAGTGCATGATAAACAAGAGAAACAAAAAGGTTATCATGACATGCATGCTAGAGAGAGAATACTGAGAGAAGGAGACGTGGTCTACACCCGCAACTTCGGCTCAGGACCAGCCTGGGTACCAGGAGAAATAACAGAAAAGACAGGCCCTGTGTCATTCAAGGTGACATTAGGTCATGGACAAGTGGTGAGGCGACACATCGACCAAGTTCGTGGTAGGAGCTCCATTCCCCTGCCGATGGCACCAGAGGTGTTGTCTGACACCCATCCTGAGGAGAGCATCAACGAACCACCACTTCAGGTGAAACCTGAGGTAACCGTCTCTGCAGATTCTACGGGCAGCACTGCAGCAGCCGAAACAGTGGAGCAGTCTGAGTCTTCACCTGCAGTTGGCTCACCCGCCGTGAGAAGATCTCAGCGAGCTAGGAAAGCTCCAGACTACTTGAAGGACTATACTTAGTCAGTAGTGAGTTCCCCAGCCACAGGACAAGAATGCGTCCTGGAACCTCACTGGGATGCGGTAGTCAAACCAAATCCCCAGTTAGACTGTTATGTGTGTTATACATGAAAAAAAAAAAAAAAAAAAAGAAAGAAATTATGTGTATGACACATGTGTTTAAGAAATTAAAAAGTAACTGTGATAGTTCAGGGTTAAATGGGAGTTCCAGGATGTCTAGTAATTGGCTAGTGTAATTAAGAGTAGTTTAATCTAGAGGGGAGGGATGTGGTAGACTGCAAGTCTAAAATAGAACATTACTGGCACATGCCTCTAGGGGGAACTACCTGTATTGTTCAGCACTACTATGAAGGGGACACATTAGAACAAGAGTGTGAAAACCCCGCGCAGAATCCATGTTCAGTCATATTATGTGTGTTGCAGAATAAACGGCAGAGTTAGCCAAAGAAATAACTCAAGTGTGATCATTGCTACACGGTAGGATATCACAATAGGATTAGTGGTTCAGTAGTTATTCACAAAAAATGTCATTTTCCTTAATGGCGGTTTTCTTCTGGACGGTGATCCGGATCATCCTCAAAATTTAATCAGTTCTTCCTTGTACCATTTCCAACAATGCCTGAAAGTTTCATCAAAATCCGTCCAAAACTTTTTGAGTTATGTTGCTAACCAACAGACAAACAGACAGACGGACAGACAGACAGACAAACCCCGGCAAAAACATAACCTCCTGACAGAGGTAAATATATAAACACACAGTGTGGAGCATTGTAGCTAGATGGAATAAATATATGAATATATAAACACAGTGCGGAGCATTGTAGCTAGATGGAATAAATATGTAGATATATAAACACACAGTGCGGAGCATTGTAGCTAGATGGAATAAATATGTAAATATATAAACACACAGTGCGGAGCATTGTAGCTAGATGGAATAAATATATAAATATATATATATAAACACACACAGTGCAGAGCATTGTAGCTAGATAAAAAAAACGCTGAATTAGCACGGCAGGCACGGATGCTAAAAAAAAACAAAATAAGATACAGACAACATGGACAAGAAATTGTAGAATTTGGATTAAACTAAATGGTACACCTGAGCAAGCAAAGAGTATAATGATCAAAGATGCTACTGACTTAGATAAATACAGATGAACACTGACTATGAAACACAGAGTGAGGAAACTCAAACTCGAAAAATATGCCACTATGCTGAACATAAACCACAAGAGATGGAGAATGATATTGATCCTGATAACCACTTTTTCAATAATATTCATAACCACTGTGAATATTACACTGAAAAGCAATTCAAAAGTCAAGTGCAAATAGATGGTAAACTGTCAATAATACACTTCAATAGCAGAAGTGAAGCAAGACTGGACAGAAGTCTATGTATCAGATGTAAATGAAGCCTATGACACATTTATAAACATTGTAACCACTCTTTATGAAAAAAAACTGCCCATTAGTTAAAAAAAAGCTTAAACACAAATTTGCTGACAAACCATGGTTAACCAAAGGACTACAAAAGGCGTGTAAAAAGAAAAATTTATTATATAAAGCTTTCCTAAAGAAAAGGACAAAAGAAACAGAGCAACGGTATAAAACATACAAAAAAGTTAACATATATAATAAGATGTAGTAAAAGAGACTATTACAGTAAAGAACTGGAAAAAAACAAAGACAATATTAAAAATACATGGACAATAATCAACAGTATCCTTGGAAATAAAAGCAGAAATACTAGCTACCCAACTAATATTCCAAAAAATAATAAAACGACTCCGAGTGTGAATATAGCTTCACCTGCAGATGAATTTAATAATTTTTTTGTTAACATTGGACCTAAACTGGCCCGAGAAATACCCACTACGGTGCCTACAGGTGATACAATATGCAATAACACTGCTGTAAAAGACACCATCTTCATAAAGAACACAGACGAAAGAGAGGTCATTGAAATTGTTAAATCGTTCAAAAGTAAAACATCTACTGACTGCGATGGTATTGACATGCTACTAGTCAAAACTGTTATCGAATGCATAGTAAAACCACTGACGTATATCTGTAACCTGTCTCTCCAATCAGGCATATTTCCCAATGCAATGAAAATAGCTAAAGTAATTCCGATTTACAAGACAGGCGACAGAGGGGAACTCTCAAACTATAGACTAATTTCACTATTACCGCAATTTTCCAAGATACTTGAAAAAATATTCTATGAGAGAATTGACAACTTCATACTGAAGAATGATTTATTGTGTGAGCAGCAATATGGGTTCAGACACAAAAGGACAACAGCATATGCCTTAATGGAATTTACAGAAAAAATATCAACAGCCATTGAAAATAAAGAGTATTCAGTTGGAGTATTCCTGGATCTTAAAAAAGCATTTGATACAGTAGATCACAATCTATTATTAAAGAAATTACAAAACTGTGGTATAAGAGGGGTAGCACTGTCCTGGTTAAGTAGTTACTTAAAGAATAGATATCAGTATGTATGTGTTAGCAACAAAAACTCAGAGTTACTGAAGGTCACCTGTGGAGTCCCACAGGATTCAGTTTTGGGACCATTATTATTCAATATGTACACTACCGTTCAAAAGTTTGGGGTCACCCAGACAATTATTTTGTGTTTTCCATGAAAAGTCACACTTATTTCCCACCGTGAGTTGTAAAATGAATAGAAAATATAGTCAAGACATTGACAAGGTTAGAAATAATGATTTGTATTTGAAATAATAATTTTCCCCTTCAAACTTTGCTTTCGTCAAAGAATCCTCCATTTGCAGCAATTACAGCATTGCAGACCTAACATGATTGCACAAGGGTTTTCTAATCATCCATTAGCCTTCTGAAGCAATGAGCAAACACATTGTACCATTAGAACACTGGAGTGATAGTTGCTGGAAATGGGCCTCTATACACCTATCTAGATATTGCACCAAAAACCAGACATTTGCAGCTAGAATAGTCATTTACCACATTAGCAATGTATAGAGTGTATTTCTGATTAGTTTAAAGTTATCTTCATTGAAAAAAAGTGCTTTTCTTTCAAAAATAAGGAAATTTCTAAGTGACCCCAAACTTTTGAACGGTAGTGTATATAAACGATATATGTAAAGTTTCAGAAAAAATGGACTTAATATTGTTTGCTGATGACACTAATCTGCTATGCAGTGGAAACAATTTGGAACAACTTCTGGATACACTCGGAAAGGAATTAGGAAAGTTTAAACTGTGGTTTGATTCAAACAAATTAACGCTCAATTTAAGCAAGACAAAATTTATAGTCTTTAACAACCATCACAACAACCCAGTACCCAAACTCAGTGTAAATGGTGTAGAGATTGAAAGGGTATCCGAAACTAAATTCCTTGGAGTAATAATTGATAACAAACTGTGTTGGAAGCCACATATTAATTATATTAAAGGTAAAGTATCCAAATCAATTGCAATATTACACAGAGTGAAATATTTGCTGAATCAACCCACACTATACACCTTGTATCATTCATTAATACTCCCATACATGACATATTGTAATGAAGTATGGGGAAATACATATAAAACAAACATATATCCACTCTTTATGCTTCAAAAGAGAGCTATTAGAATAATCAACAAAGCAGCTTACAGGGAACCAACAAACCCACTTTTTCTTAAACAAAAAACCCTCAAGGTGAAAGATCTGATTGACTTTAAAACTGCAATAATAATGTTCAAAGTGAAGAATCTATCAATGCCCGCAAATATCCAAAAGTTGTTCCAAACAAGGGAGAAACGATATCACCTCAGAGGAACATGTATATTTCAAAAGCCTACAGTGAGAACAACCACCAAGCAACACTGTATTTCAGTGCAAGGAGTCAGATTATGGAACGATTTTGGACCTGAATTAAAATCATGTACAACGCTTGGACAATTTAAACAAAAACTAAAGGAAGAAATACTCCAAACATATTTACAAAACGACATGTAAACTCACATAAGGATTGACATTTCCAGCCTGTGTTGTGTTGTAGCTTAGTTTTTCTTTTTTTCTTTTTTTCTCTGTGACATTATGTCTTAGATTTGTTTTTGAATAGTAACCGCTTAACTTAGACTAGCTCAGTTTTCTTTTTTCTCTCAGTCACATTTTGTCTTAGCCTTGTTTTAAATTGTAATCGCTCTTGTCTTGTTTTTCTCTTTTTCTCCTTTGAATTCTTGGATGGAATATGGGTGGGCAATATAAGCTGCGGCTTCAGCCATCACCCATTTCGGATAACTCACGTGGAATTGTATAGAAGAAGGAGACTTTGTCTAATTTGACCTTGTTGTTATATTATACAGTTTCTTTTAACCTGTAATGTACTATCCGAAATAAATAAATTCATTCATTCATTCATTCATTCATTAGATGGAATAAATATGTAAATATATAAACACAGTGCGGAGCATTGTAGCTAGATGGAATAAATATGTAAATATATAAACACACAGTGTGGAGCATTGTAGCTAGATGGAATAAATATATGAATATATAAACACAGTGCAGAGCATTGTAGCTAGATGGAATAAATATGTAGATATATAAACACACACAGCGTGGAGCATTGTAGCTAGATGGAATAAATATGTAAATATATAAACACACACAGTGCGGAGCAGTTGTCGCTAGATGGAATAAATATATAAACACACACAGTGCGGAGCATTGTAGCTAGATGGAATGAAACAGCACAACCGTCTACTTAGTTATCCTACATGGTATGATTATGTACCCATACATATTCTAACCCTCCATAGCGACCGGTATTTTCCTAGTTGTATACCGGAGGGGACCATATATACCATATACAGTGGGGTAAAAAAGTATTTAGTCAGCCACCAATTGTGCAAGTTCTCCCACTTAAAAGATGAGAGAGGTCTCCAATTTTCATCATAGGTATACCTCAACTATGAGAGACAAAATGAAAAAAAAAAAAATCCAGAAAATCGCATTGAAGGATTTTTAATGAATTAATTGGTAAATTCCTGGGTAAAATAAGTATTTGGTCAATAACAAAAGTTCATCTCAATACTTTGTTATATACCCTTTGTTGGCAATGACAGAGGTCAAACATTTTCTGTAAGTTTTCACAAGGTTTTCACACACTGTTGCTGGTATTTTGGCCCATTCCTCCATGCAGATCTCCTCTAGAGCAGTGATGTTTTGGGGCTGTCGCTGGGCAACACGGACTTTCAACTCCCTCCAAAGATTTTCTATGGGGTTGAGATCTGGAGACTGGCTAGGCCACTCCAGGACCTTGAAATGTTTCTTACGCAGCCACTCCTTCGTTGCCTGGGCGGTGTGTTTGGGATCATTGTCATGCTGAAAGACCCAGCCACGTTTCATCTTCAATGCCCTTGCTGGTGGAAGGAGGTTTTCACTCAAAATCTCACGACACATGGCCCCATTCATTTTTTCCTTTACACGGATCAGTCGTCCTGGTCCCTTTGCAGAAAAACAGCCCCAAAGTATGATGTTTCCACCCTCATGCTTCACAGTAGGTATGGTGTTTTTTCTCCTCCAAACACGACAAGTTGAGTTTTTACCAAAAAGTTCTATTTTGGTTTCATCTGACCATATGACATTCTCCCAATCCTCTTCTGGATCATCCAAATGCTCTCTAGCAAATTTCAGACGGGCCTGGACATGTACTGGCTTAAGCAGGGGGACACGTCTGGCACTGCAGGATTTGAGTCCCTGGCGGCGTAGTGTGTTTTTGATGTAGCCTTTGTTACTTTGGTCCCAGCTCTCTGCAGGTCATTCACTAGGTCCCCCCATGTGGTTCTGGGATTTTTGCTCACCGTTCTCGTGATAATTTTGACCCCACGGGGTGAGATCTTGCGGGGAGCCCCAGATCGAGGGAGATTATCAGTGGTCTTGTATGTCTTCCATTTTCTAATAATTGCTTCCACAGTTGATTTCTTCACACCAAGCTGCTTACCTATTGCAGATTCAGTCTTTCCAGCCTGGTGCAGGTCTACAATTTTGTTTCTGGTGTCCTTTGAGAGCTCTTTGGTCTTGGCCATAGTGGAGTTTGGAGTCTGACTGTTTGAGGTTGTGGACAGGTGTCTTTTATACTGATAACGAGTTCAAACAGGTGCCATTAATACAGGTAACGAGTGGAGGACAGAGGAGCCTCTTAAAGAAGGAGTTACAGGTCTGTGAGAGCCAGAAATCTTGCTTGTTTGTAGGTGACCAAATATTTATTTTACTGAGGAATTTACCAATTAATTCATTAAAAATCCTTCAATGTGATTTTCTGGATTTTTTTTTTCTCATTTTGTCTCTCATAGTTGAGGTATACCTATGATGAAAATTGGAGACCTCTCTCATCTTTTAAGTGGGAGTACTTGCACAATTGGTGGCTGACTAAATACTTTTTTGCCCCACTGTATATAGGGGACCATATATATATATATATTTCTAAATATAGAAATCTTTCTCATAAATTTACAAAGAAATTGGAAGTTTTTTTCTCCAAAATTTAATACTATTCCTTGTTAAATGTAAAATCCCTTTTTTGTCCTACATTTTTTTAAAGTAAATTTGCCACTTTACCCATAAAATAGAAAGTTTTTCTGTAAGATTGTACTCATTTTCTGGTCAATTTGTGGCTGTTTTTTCTTGTACAATGGAGATTTTAGTCTCATAATTTTGCAAGGGTTTTCTCATAAACTTGAGACATTTTCTTTGTAAATTTAAGATTTTTTTCATATAAATTTGTGACTTTTTATTAAGAATATTTGCAACTTTTTTCTTGTAAATGTACATCTTTAACCTTAGCAATTTGTGCGTTTTCTCTTAATGTGTTTGTCTGAGATAATTAATATTAAAGTATAAATGTTTCACAAGCCTATAAGAATGAAAGAAAGATAATTTTGACTTAGCAGCTTGATGGTTAGCACTGTGGCCTCATAGCACAAAGGTCATGGGTCGGATCCACCCCTGGCCAGCGGTGACCTCTCTGCGTGCAGTTTGCATGTTCTGCGTGGGTTTTCGACGGGGGGGCTTTCTCAAAGAGTCCAAAGACATGCATGTTAGATCATTTGGCATCAGCTGGGGTCAAACTGTCCTTTGGTATGAATGTGAGAGTGAATGGTTGTCTATCTCTCTGTGTTGGCACTGTGATGGATTGTACCCCGCCTCTTGCCCAAACGTGCAGTCGTTCCTGGCTATTGCAGTGTAAAAAATAAACACATTTCCAACCAGTTTTCAAATAAGTGAAATTAAAACTATAGCACAGAGTACCAACAAACACAGTTTTCCCTTCATAAATGTATTCTAAAGAACATTCCTGATGATTCAGCTGATATTAAGCACACTAAGCACTTAACTATGGACATTGTTAAAGAAATGATCAGAAGTTTAGCTAAAGCTTAGTTGTAATATTTCCTGAGAGCCACACGATGGCATGATTGTACAGGACAATTATGAAAAGCACAGTGTTGAGGGGCCTGTGAGAAAATCTGGTCTGCATTGTCATGTGGTATCTTTTGCAGATTATTATTATTAATAATGACACTTTTAAAAATTAATCTCCAAAAGTGTTTCTTCTCATATCAAATACAGATATGAGATAATAACTAGAATGTTTAAGTGCTGGAGGGAGGTCATCCAAACTATAAAACCTGTGACAAACCCCTTTAGGGATCTCCTCCTATTAGACAACAAATGTCATCACTATAGCTGAATGATGACAGCTTTTTGTGCTCTATTACTCCTCCAGAGCACATCCATCTGTTTTGAGCTCTCTGAGGTGAAAGACTGTCAGTGCTTCATGTGGTTGTGAATGTTTCCCCAGACTAGGACTTAGTGGTGGACTAATTACACAATGGGCACACAGCCTCGGCAGCACACTGCTGCCAGACTCTTGTGTGACTGTATGTCATTAGTATTGGAGTAGTGTGCTGGCCACAAAGGGCTGCGGTCACTCAGAGCCATTAAAACATGAAAGAGCTCTAACCCGCTCTTCTGGAGAAGGAATTTGCAAGACATAAACAGCCTGTAAAATGGAAAACTACATCTGTGTCCATTTGTTTTCCTGAAAGGCGGCCAGGTTTGGTAATTCTTACTGAGATTCTTTCCAATAACAGAGAGCAGTCCAAATAAAGGATAAGGTCTATTTGATCCATCTGTTTTCACTTTAGCAGAGTGGTGGTTTTGTGCACACAATCTCGTTTTGGTGAAAGACTTAGAACTTGTGGAGGCTTTGGAGCATGTTGGGGGCCTATGCACAATTTACACTCTGAATTTATAGCATGCATAATGAGCCTGTATTTCATGTGAAACTTGATCCACCCCAGCACTGTTTGTACAAAGTACATTTACTCAAGTACTGTACTCACTTTGTTTAAACTGTAGTGTTTCTGATGGAATATTTCCTTCTGCATTGCACCTAGTGGTAGCGCATCCGCCCCCACAGCCGGGTCATACCAAAGACCATATGGCACTTTTCGCCTTCTAGCTTGGTGCTCATAGCAGAATGGTAGTTAGTTACCCAGATACAGGGGGAGCACAAGCCAGTGCACTCCAAGTGCCTGTCCCAAGCCAGGGTAGATGGGTTGCATGAAGAAGGATACAGGGTACCCCCAGGAAAGAAAGGGGGGGCAGGGGGGCCACTGTCCCACTGGCCACCACATGGCCCCCCTAACGGCCACCTCTGGTCCCTGCCACTGGACAGTCTAACATAATTTTAAAACTTGTTTTTGTATGTCATATTTTACATGTAGTAGATATTTAAGAATAATTGATATGCACTGTATATTATTAACAAATATTAACAAAATACAGGAAACTAGGACAGATTACACTTTCACACTCTGAACCTGTTGTTATTATGAGAGCAGCTGGAAGTAAAGTGTGTATCCCTTTAAAAAAGAGAGAAGGTGCATTGTGATGACGTGCTTGGATGTGCCATGGTGTGTGTTGTGCGCATGTGTGTATCTAAAGCGGGAGAGACGAGTGTGAAGGTGTTGACAAGAGCAGGTTAGCAGACAAAAAATATTATAAATGTACCGTTCAAAATCCTGCTTGAAAACCGGCCGAAGTTCTCTGACCAGACAGTGATACTCTCCGTGCAGTTTGTGGCTACAGAGTACTGGGCTCGTGACTCTTGCCTGGTTATGCCCTTTCACGCTCCTGGCGGATCTTGAGTTGGAGGAGGCGCGGGGAGATTCTGTCAACAGATGCCTAGGTGGACATGGACCTTTTCGCAAATACCGCCATCTTTGACACACGCAAAGCAGTATGGGATTGTTTGGGGGCATCAGAAGTTGGCTTGTGCTTGTTTATAGTGGATATTTCATTTTTAGATATTATTTGTGAATATTTAGGCATTTCCAGTAGACAGTAAGACTGATTGTTGCAGAGAAATAAGAGAAGAAAAAAATGTATGGCAGCCTCAAAAGCCACGTTTAATGCTAAAGAACCATATTTTGGAAGAGACAGGTGCTGCACAGCACTGTTGGTTTGACCAGCTGATCACCATCGGATTAATAAAAAATAATAAAGTAGTGTGTGCTTGCATTAAAACTGTCATTAAAAGCAGAAGACAGATGGTGGGAACAAAATCCATGATGCGCAACATTGGGGTGAACTCAGGCGGATGGAAATAATTTAAATTTATACAACCATGATATACAATGTAAATGAGTTCATCGGTTTGGTTACAGGCATTAATAAGTGAATAAAGTGTTTTAAGTGTTTGTTGCCTGGTCATTTTAAAAGTATACATGTCAAACATAAGAATTTATACTTACAGTGGATATAAAATGTCTACACACCCCTGCTCAAATGCCAGCTTTTTGTGATGTAAAAAAAGAGACCAAGATAAATCATTTCAAAACATTTTTCCCCATTAATGTGATCTATAACCTGTACAACCCAATTGAAAAACAAGCTGAAATCTTTTAAGGGGAAAAATTAAAAAAAAACTTACATTTTACAATAACCTGGTCGCATAAATATGCACACCCTCTTATAACTGGGGATGTGGCTGTGTTCAGAATTAACCAATCACATTCAAACTCATGTTAAATGGGAGTCAGCACACACCTGCCACCATTTAAAGTGCCTCCGATTAACCCCAAATAAAGTTCAGCTGTTCTAGTAGGCTTTTCCTGACAGTTTTGTAGTCGCATCTTACAGCACAAGCCACGGTCCACAGAGAGCATCAGAGGGATCTCATTGTTCAAAGGTATCAGTCAGGAGAAGGGTACAAAAGAATTTCCAAGGCATTAAATATAACATGGAACACAGTGAAGACAGTCATCAAGTGGAGAAAATATGGCACAACAGTGACATTACAAAGAACTGGACATCCCTTCAAAATTGATGAAAAGACGAGAAGAAAACTGGTCAGGGAGGCTGCCAAGAGGCCGACAGCCACATTGAAGGAGCTGCAGGAATTTCTGGCAAGTACTGGCTGTTTAGTACATGTGACAATAATCTCCAGTCCTCTTCATATGTCTGGGCTATGGGGTAGGGTGGCAAGATGGAAGCCTTATCTTATGAAGAAAAACATCCAAGCCCGGCTACATTTTGCAAAAAACACATTTGAAATCTCCCAAATGCATGTGGGAAAATGTGTTATTATCTGGTGAAACCAAGGACGAACTTTTTGGCCATAATTCCATAAGATATAGCTAGCACAAACGCAACATTGCTCATCACCAAAAGAACACCATACCTACAGTGAAGCATGGTGGTGGCAGCATCATGCTTTGGGGCTGTTTTTTTCAGCTGAAACTGGGGCCTTAGTCAAGGTGAAGGGAATTATGAACAGTTCCAAGTACCAGTCAGTGTTGGCACAAAACCTTCAGGCTTCTGCTAGAAAGCTGAAGATGAAGAGGAACTTCATCTTTCAGCACGACAATGACCCAAAGCACACATCGAAATCAACAAAAGAATGACTTCACCAGAAGAGTCCATAACTCTAAGAGGGGCTCTGCTCAGCCTACAATGGTGCTGTTTGGCATGCGGTCTCTTCGTGCCTGTTGGTTTGACTCCAACCTCATCTAAAGCCGTTGTGGTGGTCGCCATGGTAGCTGCAGATCTTCCAGCCCTCTGCGGCCAGGCTCCAGAGGAATCTGGGGCTAGCATGTTGGCGTCACTCGCAGGTGCCTTGCCGCCACGCTCAGTACCTTCTCCTACCATTCCCTGAGCGATGGCACTGAGACCCTCCTGCGTCGAACCTGAGTGAGGCTGGTCCTGCTTGACCGCCGTGGTGTCCGTTGGGTCTTCATCCCACACAGCGTTGTCCTCCACCACCAGAACCGTCTGGGCGGAACTGCCCCCATGTCGAGCAGCAGTGGCACCTCCACGCCATCCAGTGTTATTCTGCAAAACGTGTACCCGTTGGTACTCGGGGACACTGTGTGGATAGTTGTTGGGGGCGGGCAGAATGATTTCATCCATACACGGCACACTCTAGAGCAGGGGTGTCAAACTGATTCCATGGAGGGCCAAGACCCTGCATGTTTTACCTCCACCCAGTGTCTTCAACAGGTAAATTCACTGAATTTCTTCCCACTGATTGCTGATCATTGAAAACACCTGTTGAAGCCACTGGGTGGAGGTAAAACATGCAGGGTCTTGGCCCTCCATGGAATCAGTTTGACACCCCTGTTCTAGAGCATAATGGTTCAGGCGTCCACACTTGCCACAACACTTCCCTCTAGCTGGGCAATCCTTAGCCTTATATTGGTGTTTTGCGGACCTGCAGCCCATGTACAGGAGTTTTCCCAGGGCAGACCTTCGGCTGGTAGCATTGGCTTCTATCACATTGTCATCCATGCTATCCTCACTATCCGGATCCACTACTAATGCTGCTGCGGAAGGCTCCGGCTGCCGCTGTGACTGGCGCCAATTTAGCTCCCAGGTTAGCTTGTCCGCGGTCTCCATCTGGAGACCTGGCTTGACAGCCCTAGCTAATGTTAAGTCACATGGCACCGTGAGTAGCCTAGCTCATAAAGCAGTGCTGTTTGTGTGCCCCACCAGCTGGTCACGTACCATTTCTTCTTCCAATGGCCCAAAACGACACTCGCTAGTCAGCTGCCTCAGGTCGGTGACAAACTGGTGGATAGGCTCACCCGCCCGCAGTGTCATTGCCGAAACTGAATCCTCTGGACAGTCACGCTGTCCGAGGTGTGAAAATGGCGGACTAGCAACTCGACTACATCCTCATACGAGTCTGAAGCCCCGAGTGTGCATAGGATACGCTGGCCCTCAATCCCCAAATTATGCACCAGGAGTGCACATGCTCTCAGTTTATCTAGCTCACCCAGGTCGAGTGTGATGATGTATTTTTGAAAGGCTGTGAACCATCTTGGCCAAGGCACCGGCGGCTCGCCCGGGAGCTCCAGGAAGGGGCAAAGCGGTGAAATGCACACCTCCATAATTTATTCTCATCGCCAAAATGTTTATGTCTGTAAATACCTTGAACAGTCAAACCCAGCTTTATTGAAGGTCGGACACACAATACAACCACCAGGTAGGGGCATCGGCAAGAGGCCGTAAAATGGATGCCCCCTGGAATTTATAGGGCAGTGCAGTGGCGAAAGAGAAAGTGACCACCACTACACCACACTTCACAATAAATGGACCCAAACCCAACATCACAGCTAGCTCCTTTTTAAATTTAAGATAAAGTTTCTTAAATCATAAAAGCATATATTGCAATGTACAATATTGAGTAAGAAAAAATGCTGTTAGAACAAGAAGATGAAGTAAATAGAATAAATGAAGTATAATGCAAATTGCTTTTAACAAGGTTAAGCTGATAATATAGTAATATACAAGTGAGGCTTTTTGTCATGATGCCGAGCGCGGGCTTGTACCATGCTCAGGTCTTTTGGTTATTATCCTTTTTCTGTATATGTATGTAGTCCTGATTTCTGCCATTACTATTTGTGCTTTTATTTTGACAGCGTCAGGACATGACTTCCGCCTGTCAAATCTGTTCACGACCTGTCACAGCTGTTTAGTGTTTCTAATTACGTTCTCACTCGTGCATCCACACCTGAGTCACATTTTTGTTTCCCCCCTCATATCATTTAAGTTCGCTGGTGAGGTTTATTCCTCGCTGCGACCACATCGTGTGTAGACAGGAATCCCCACACTTGATTCCTGTTTTAGTCTCAGCCTTATTCTCTGCTTCGCCAGTTTAATTGTTAGTAACCTTTCATGGTTTTTCTTCATTTGTATTTTTCTGTTATCACCCTTCATGGTCTTTGCAAATAGCTTTTTGTAATTCGCCCTTTGTGGCAAGTATTTGTGTTCATTATTATTATTTATTAAATGTGCAAACTCACAGCAGGCGATCGGTTCCTTATTTCTGCCCGGAAAGAGCCAATTATAACAGTTGGTTGCAGCCAGTGGCTGTGAGTTTGCCTTTTTCCCTTTTTCTATTGTTCTATTTTCCCCTTTTTTTGGGTGCCTGCTTTTTTTGGAATGGCATCGTTTGGGAGGGGGTACCCAATGAGCCTGGGGTTTGAGCTCTGCCAGGCTCTAATGAAAATTAATGACCTCCTAGCCATAGCTCGTCAATATTCCACTCCAAAAGACGCTTTGTGGTACCTGGACTTTGTGGTACCTGGACTTTGTGGAGGTGGCTGTGCGGCGACATCCTCGCCTCTCGGAGCATGCTGAGGGAAGGGAGAGGATATCCCTGATGGTGGCTCTGCAACAGCAGAACCGTGAGTTGGAGAGGAATCCCACCAGGAAGCCAAAATCGGCACTGACCGGGAGGCACTCCCGGACTTTGGTCCAATCGACTCCTCGCCAGGTTCCTGCTACAGTTCCAGCTCCAGCTTCACCTGCTCCAAGATGCCGGTTCCCAGCACAGACCTCCACTCCTTCCCGTAATACGGCCGTACTGAATTGGATGGAGGAGAGTCACCGGGTGGAAACACCGCAAACCCCCCGTCATTACCTAGCCACGGGCCATCGGAAGAATTCCTCCGCCTCTCAGCCAGCGGATTCCTTTTCGCTGTGTCAAGAAGGTTCTACAGCAGCTTCAGCGTCTGGGGTTTCCTCGCCGGCTGTCTCGTCAGCTCCCTCTTCCTGGGTCATCGCAGCTGTTCCCCCCTCCTCCATGGTGCCTCCTCTCACTGCTGAGAGCCCAGCTGGTTCTCCCCCGGCTACACCCATCACCGTGCCTGCAGGGACGGCTCCTCCATGTGTTCCAGAGGGGCCCACGATCACCGCCATCACGGAGGGGGAAAAAACTGGGTCTGCTGCAGCAGGAACCACTGTACCCTGGGAAAACAGGCAAGTGCTTTTTTCACTCTATTTAACCATCTAATGAATTACCTTGCCCGATTCCCGGGGGTGAGGCTCAGTTAGTGCAGTCCACTGGGCCCTCACCACCTGCTGCAGCCACAAAAACTTTACCTGCTCTCTCTGTGTCTCCTCCAACACCCCCCGAGTGTCCACCGATTCTGGGATTAAGCCGCCGGCCGGAGGAGTTGCCCGCGGCCCTGGAAAACCTGGTTCCAGCCCCGCAGACATGGTCTGGACAGAGGAAGAGGGCTGTCTGCAATCCGGAGCCTCAGCTGACGAGGAAGCGTTCCTGGGCTTCACCCGTGCAGAATTCAGCTCCAGCAGGAAGTGGATCTCCTGTTGCCACACCGGGCGAGCCACCTGCGTGGGTCACATCGCCAGGGGGTTCCGGGATGGCAATGTCCATCATGCCTGCTGTTGAGGCCACCGCAGCAGAGTCTGAGCTGGACCTCCAGAGGACCAGGCCCGAGACATCGTCATCTGGATCGTCGGAGTCCTGGACGGCGGTGGAAGTTGAGCTCAGGCGAGTACTCTCCTTTGTTTTTGCTGTTTCTGTATTGTGACTATTGTCGTGACATGACTTCCGCCTGTCAAATCTGTTTGCGACCTGTCACAGCTGTTTAGTGTTTCTAATTACGTTCTCACTCGTGCATCCACACCTGAGTCACATTTTGGTTTCCCCCCTCATATTATTTAAGTTTGCTGGTGAGGTTTATTCCTCGCTGCGACCACATCGTGTGTAGACAGCAATTTTGTCTTTTTTTTTTTCCATTTGACGGCCAAATCTTATATGGTCCAATAAAGTTGGAGAAGTTTGTTAGGTGTTATCCAGAACTGTAAAGTTTGCCAGAAACTGTGAAATTACAGGACAAAAGAGATGCTGTCCTTTCTCAATGATGAAATCATAGAATATACAGGAATTTCTGTTAATATTAACCTTTTGATTTAAAAAGCCTCAAGAATACATTTTTTAAGAATCTTAAAATGGACTTGTGTCTTAGTCATCATACTGCTGTTGTTGATGTTGCTTTTTGATGTGCTTTTAAATCAAATAATGCAAAGAAAACAAGTTCATGTTCGTTCTTAAACACTATAATACTTCAAGTTTTAACTTAGGAAGAACTCAAACCTGTGTTTGTGAAGTAGCTCTGTTTTTAATTCACAGCTGAGCTTTCATGCATCTTGCCATGTTTAGATGATCACCTAATCACTCCCTCCTTAAGTAGATCGAAGTGTTCCTGTATGTACAGTGGTGTGAAAAAGTGTTTGCCCTCTTCCTAATTTCTCATTTTTTGTTTGTCACACTTAAATGTTTCAGATCATCAAACAAATTTAAATATTAGACAAAGATAATACAAGTAAACACAAAAGGCAGTTTTTAAATGAAAGTGTTTATTATTAAGGGGGAAAAATCCAAACCTATGGGGCCCTGTGTGAAAAAGTGATTGCCCCCTAAACCTAATAACTGGTTGGGCCACCCTTTGCAACAACAACTGCAATCAAGCGTTTGCGATAACTGGCAATGAGTCGTTTACAGTGCTGTGGAGGAATTTTGGCCCACTCATCTTTACAGAATTGTTGTAGTTCAGCCACACTGGAGGGTTTTCGAGCATGACCCACCTTTTTAAGGTCATGCCACAACATCTCAATCGGATTCAGATCAGGACTTTGACTAGCCACTCCAAAGTCTTCATTTTGTTTTTCTAAAGACATTCAGAGGTGGACTTGCTGGTGTGTTTTGGGTCATTGTCCTGCTGTAGAACCCAAGTGCGCTTCAGCTTGAGGCCATGAACAGATGGCCGGACATTCTCCTTCAGGATTTTTTGCTAGACAGCAGAATTCATGGTTTCATTTACCACAGCAAGTCTTCCAGGTCTTGAAACAGCAAAACAGCCCCAGACCATCACACTACCACCACCATATTTTACTGTTGGTATGATGTTCTTTTCCTGAATTGCTGTGTTACTTTTACGCCAGATGTAATGGGACACACACCTTCCAAAAAGTTCAACTTTTGTCTCGTCAGTCCACAGAGTATTTTCCCAAAAGTCTTGGGGATCATCAAGATGTTTTCTGGCAAAACTGAGATGAGCCTTTATGTTCTTTTTGTTCAGCAGTGGTTTTCGTCTTGGAACTCTGCCATGCAGGCCATTTTTGCCCAGTGTCTTTATTATGGTGGAGTCATAAACACTGACCTTAACTGAGGCAAGTGAGACCTGCAGTTCTTTGAATGTTGTTGTGGGGTCTTTTGTGACCTCTTGGATGAGTCGTTGCTGTGCTCTTGGGGTAATTTTGGTCAGCCGGCCACTCCTGGGAAGGTTCACCACTGTTCCATGTTTTCACTATTTGTGGATAATCGCTCTCACTGTGGTTCGTTGGAGTCCCAAAGCTTTAGAAATGGCTTTATAACCTTTTCCAGACTGATAGATTGTTTCTCATTTGTTCCTGAATTTCTTTCAATCGCAGCATGATGTCTAGCTTTTGAGGATCTTTTGGTCTACTTCACTTTGTCAGGCAGGTCCTATTTAAGTGATTTCTTGATTGAGAACAGGTGTGGCAGTAATCAGGCCTGGGTGTGGCTAGAGAAATTGAACTCAACTTTCCAAAGATGTGATAAACCACAGTTAATTTATGTTTTAACGGGGGTGGGGGGTGTCACTTTTTCATACAGGGCCATGTAGGTTTGGATTTTTTTTTACTCTTAATAAATAATAGTCTGTGGTCTGGGTAATATGGATGGACAGATTCTCTTCTAAAAATTTCTCCAAGCATTTTTCCAGGCTAAATTACTGAATAATTTCAAATTTTATGGCCAAGCTAGTAGAACTACTACAGTGGAAACAAGGTTTTTAAAGTGTTGTACTGCATACAAAAAGTGTACTATGAGGCTTGAACTGTGAATGTACAAAATTAGATTTTAATCCAGCACAACAGTAGGTGCAGAGCAATACTGATAACACTTGGTGTAAGTTTTCTTCTTTCCTGGTGACATGGTTTTGGTAACAGGCCAAAAAGCAGGCAGTAAAGAGACCCAAATTGGTAAAACAATAATCTTCATGACAATAATAGTGATGGTAATAGGATGCGGAGAGCCTCACAACCTTGCAGGGCAGAGAGAAGAAACAAGGGGTAAGTACAAGCTCTCACAGTCTGATAATGCTACTGTGTGTCTGCTTTCTTACAGGCTATGGAGTTCCATCCCATGGGGAGCAGGATGGCAGCAGACCCTCGATGTGGAAGTGCCATTCACTTGGTGAGTATTTACAAGGCAGTGCGCCAGTGCTGGGAGTGAAGGGAAAAGGGGTTTTATGTGCACATAGTAAGTTGACTTATAGGGCTTGGCAGCTGTGGGGAAGATCCACCAGGCAGGGGAATCCACCAGGCAGGATCCAAATCCGCCAGCCACTTTTCCTGGGGAGTAATGACAGGGAGACGATTGTGAAAATAATTGTCCATACGTGTCCACAGATTTCCAGGAGGGACAGGTCGACAGGTTGCAGGCTGCACACTAGGGGATGAGCGTTCTGAGTGCATGGAGGAAGTCTGATGTGCTCCTGAAGCTCTGGAGGAGAGTGGCCCAATTTAAAGGGTGTGCTGACTGCCCACATATGGTAGGTGCAGCTGCAGGGGATAAAGCCCCTTTTCCATTAGTACATACTCAGTCCAGCTCGCCTCGACTCTGTTCAACTCCACTCAGCTCGACACAGTGTGGTTTGTTTTCCATTACAACTGAGTACTACCTCAAAGTGGGTGGGATCTTTACGGCAAGGCGGCCCGACACTCCCGTGACGTCATTTGTATGTGACACAAGCAAAACATAAAATGGAGGATATCGAGGTGATGCTGCTTGCTCTAAATGGCTTTTTGTCAGAGTAAAGGCAAAAAAGGAGAGCCAGAGAAGGCTACAGGCGGTGAGACAAAACACTCTGGAAAAGTACTGGAGAGTTTAGGCAGCCATAGCAGTATAAAGCCGAGGACATGAGGATACGAACTAGATCACATATGAAGGTAAGCTAATGATTGCTAATGCTAGTTTGCTACAGTCATTAATAAGTCCCCCGTACTATATTGTAATCATGGCAAGTTATCGCTATTAGGTATTAAAATATGTACTGTATGCTTTGTGTGTGTGTTTCAGATGGCTCTATTGTGACAAAATTATTGCTTCAAACCGTCAGTCTGGACATTCAACCGAGTCTCCCAGTGGTGGGATGTCATCCCAGCTTCACGAACACGCAGTGGTTGCAGAACTCCAGAATGTCTGAAGAAACGTTTAGCTTCCTGTGCAACAAATTGCTCTGATCTTTGTGAAAATCATGGAGAGACTGTTGGGATGTCATAGGATGTACCTGCTCCAGCACCACTCGAGCTTGTGGTGGTGTTGTGGCAAAAACTGATCAGCTGCCAAACATTGATCACCAGCTTCCATATTAGCCATAAAATATATATTTCAACAGGTAAACAGAACTGAGTTAGGTATAATAAGATATATTTAACAATTGTGATGCATTTTTATCTCAAAACAAACTTTATCTATGATTAAAAACAATTAAAATAATGCAGTCACAAGGTTACATGGAGAAATACATGGATTTACTGGATATATACATGTAGATACTGTATAAATATACGTATATTCTCTGCATCAACAATGTACTATACATGTACTCATTTAGTATTGCACTAGGAATTTTGACAATAAACTTTTATACCTTTTGCAGATATGCCTCAACTTTTGTTTGTTTTATTTGTGAAGGTTACCAAGTGGCATAAATTAAATGCTAAGTGATTGGAAAAGCTGTTTAAGAATAATCCACCGCTTTGAGAAATCACTTCTGGTTTGGTGTAAGTCTGTCAACATAATTATGAACCATAAAGTAGTTTGAGTTCAAACATATTAAATCCCATTAAACCCTAACCCATTATTAGGAAATACAGATGCTAATATGGCACAGAATTCCTCCATATACTGGTACTATCACTAAAGTGTGCACCGTCTTCTGCACTGACACACCCAACAATGCAGTCTTCAGTAAATAAAATGATTGTTTTTAGTTGCTTTTTCGTAAAAATGAGCCATTATTTTCAACGTCACTGATAAATGTTTGGTTTGTACTGTTGACTCTTTTCCCACCGGTGTCTTAACAGACAAAACAGAAAATCATGATGCAAACACATAAGTCACTAAATTGTTTATTGCAATCAGAAGCAAAATCCAGATTACTTAGAATGTGCAAAATTCACACTCTAAACTGTAAAAAAAAACTTAGAATGGGTCACATGCATTGGCCACTCATTGCCTTTGCAAGGTCGCCCAGCACACCGAGGAATGCTTGATTGAAGGAAGCATTCTGAGACATCTCTTCCCTTTGCAAGGTAGTTTTCATGCTCCCTTGCCTCACTGAGAAGCAACTGGATGTGCCACTCACGGTGGTCCCAGTTCTGCAGCTCTTCAGCCTGCATCTCTGTAAATAGTGTTGTAAGGTCCGGTTTGGGTTGGATCATTTTCCTCTTGCCTAGGCAAAAGACAGAAATGGGTGGTGGTTAACCAAAGCAAGTTTAAAACACATATTTGGGAAATGCACTTGTTGCTAAAAGCCAGTGGTGAAATGTGACAAAAAAGTGCTTTGTTGTTGTATTTAAGCACAATTTTCATGTAGCTGCGCTTCAGTAAAGTAGATTTTACAAGGGCTGGGTTACGTTTAAAATCATTTGTTTTTACTGTGGCCTCAGCAATCAGAATGAGTTAATACATTCAGTTGAATGGAATATAGTACTTTCAATATTATACTTCAAGTACATTCAAAAGTGAGTTCTTTAATATTTTTACGTAAGTGGAAATTGTGCTATTTTAGTTTTGGCACTTTATCTGTACTTTAACTTAAAAAGCAAAGGATTTGAGTACTTTGTCCACCACTGCTAAAAACAACGTCGTGTGCAACTTGTTTCTTACTGGTCATAACACATTGCTGTGTCATGCTAGACGTTGCCAGTGTCAAAGCAGATGCTGGTCGGACTCTAGAACGAAAATACACACAACTTAAGTACATGCACAGCACGAAAGTGCAACATGTAAAAAAACCAACTTTTTAACCAGGATTAACACTAGCTTATTTCATCAGATGTTGTCGACACAAGCGCAACATACAAGCAGAGCACGGAGTTAGCATTGATGGCTAATTAGCTAGCTCATTGTCTGCATACAGGGGACAACGGTGTTGTTTGTTCAAAGTAAGCTTTCCACCACTGGGATAAATAACATAAAAGATACATAATATCAGATCATATCACATCACTCACCATTCTTTATCACGGTTTTCAGCAATGATGCCGTGGTCAGGTCAACGCCAGTCTGCCTCCCGTTATTTGCCGGTCGGAGGCCGTAAATTCATTTCGGGTCACTCTGTCTAGTTCCCTTTGGATTCTCTCATCAGCCAAAAGGCACAGAAAAGTCTGTTGGACCACGGTGCTGATTTCTCTGAAGCCATTTCTATCGTTGTTATGTTTATACTGACGCTCACTAGCTGAAGATTTTTTGCAAATGGTTGCTGAAGATTCTGGTGAAGACATCGCTCTCATGACGTTATGCCCTGACCAATCAGTGGCCTGCAGTCTGTTGACGTCACATTTTCAGGTCGACTCAGCACGATTGGAACCCAACTGGAGTAGGTATGAAAAAAGTACCTGGTACCAGTTACTAATGGGAAACCCTACAAACCGAGTAGAGTCGAGGCAAGCAGGACTGACTAGGTACTAGTGGAAAAGGGGCTTAAGTGGGTTAATCAGGGAGAGAGCAAAAAATGTGCAGCCAGAACCACTACACCTGGTTTATCCCAGCTAGTTAATGCACAAATGCAAATCAGCTCACCATTGAAACAATTAATTTAATCTACAGGGACCTCACTAGATGAGATATCACCTTTCCAAAACAATAAGTATTCTTTTGATGTTGAGCAGACATGCAAAAGGCTGTGAACTGGCAGCTCTGAATGTCTAATAAGATACCTTAATCCATCATTAAGCTGAATACTAAGCTAAAACACCTTTTTTATGTCACCTTAGTAAACAGATTAATGTTTATCTCTTTCATATGCTGTTCCCCTGTGTCTATCCACAGCTTTGATCAGTGTCTGAGTGTCTGAGAACAATTGCACCTCTTCACTTTAGCTGCAGTCACTATTTAAATTTAGATTTTCTGATGGGATTTATCTAGAAAAAAAAATATATAGCAGCTGAGAAGTGTTATTTAACCTTCAGCACATTTCAGGATTAACCCTTCACTTTCTTAGGTCTTTTAAATGTGGGTTATTGTCATGTATCATATCATCATTTAATCTAAAGATAAAACTTATCAAGTTATAGCAAATCAGCTCTGGCAGACTCCAAACATTGTAGACTGTGATCACCGATCACTAAAATAAGCAGTGATAAGTTCACTGTGTGGATCTGGTGCTGATTGCGTTAGTCTGTGGAGCAGATGCTAAAATGTAAAAGATGAAACAGATGTTGAGTTCCTTCTTTCTGGGGCCTTTTTTTCCCCTGGAAAATTATGTTGTCTTGTAAAGGATCACTTCAAAACAAGATCAAACACATCATTCAATTGGCCTGCGCTGCTCTTCATCCCTCTAGAATGTTTTTTCTATAAGTTGCCTGGATATTGCATGGATATTCCTGCAATGCAAGTACTGCGATATTGGTCTTTATTATCTTGAATATAATGGAATTGAAAAGGCTGTTAAATTGTGATGCTCAAAACATCAAAAATTTACATTAAATTCAAATTGATTTTCATTTTCAGCACGACTGACATCACCAGTGGCATAAAATTACTTTTTGTTTTTTTGGGCTTTCAGCACAAAAGCAAACTCGATGAATACAGTCCACTGTAGACCAGAAGAAAATATGCAATGTCTTTTTTTTTAAATGCTTTAAATTTTTAGAAATTGTCACTCGGACAAAGTGTGATTACAGAAGTGTTTGCAAGCAGTGTAATAGTGAGAACAGAGCAGGAGAATAAGTCACAGTTTAGTTTAAACAAAGGTTGTGGACAGTCACATGCACAGATGTTTCATTTCACCAGGGGGGACAAAAAAGTCACAAATTTATGAAAAAATGCTAATTTACAAGAAGAAAGTAGCAAATTTAAGATGAAAAAAGTTGTGAATTTACAAAAAAATAAGTCACAAGAAAAACACTGCAAATTTATGACTAAAAGCAGCAAATTATGAGAAAATTGTTGCAAATGCTTGAGAAAAAAATTGAAAAAATTACAAGAAAAATTTGCAGTTACAAGAAAAAAGTTGCAAAATTATGAGGAAAAACATTGCAAATTTAAAAAGACCAGTTGCAAGTTTACAAGGAAAATTTTTGTGGGGATTTCTGCTTAGCATTGGTGATATAAGGTTTATGATGATATTGGAGGGAAAAGGTCTCTGTTTTTTCAGGTCAAGTTGGGGGGGGGGGCATGCAACACACCTTTGATTTATGCCTATGGACAGTTAGACCAACCAATGATGCCCCCCCCCCCCCCCCAGTAAAATGCACAACATTTTTAGTATTATAACCTGCAGAGGGCAGACTTGGCTACATGATAATATGATAGCTGTGAACAGTAACCAGTTTCCCTGCACATTCAACTTGATATATACAGTAAATCCTGCTTTTTGTGGTGTCTAGTTTTTGGATGAACTTTTTTGATGATGAATAAATATTTACACTACAAGGCATAAATTAAATTCTCTAAACTGCTTCCATAGATGAATGAACATATCTTAATTTCAAGAGAGTAATGCAGTTTGCATCAACTCTACTGGAGCTGAGCTTGTAGCATTTAGCTTTATTGTGCACTAAGGCTGGGCGATATACACTGCCAATAAAAAGTATTCACCCCCCTTGGATGTTTCAACCTTTTATTGCTTTATAAATTGAAATGATGGTCAAAATAATTTGGCTTTTTAGACAAAAATTTGCAAAAAAAAAAAAGGCTTCTTTGATGTCAAAGTAAAAACAGATTTTTAGAAACTACTGTCAATTACAATTATATAAGGTAAAATAATTGATTGGATAAATATTCACCGCATCAGGTCAGTGTTTACTAGATGCAGTTTTGGCTGCAATCACAGCACTGAGTCTGTGTGGATGTCTCAATCAGGCTGACACATCTGGACACCGAAATTTTTCACCATTTTTTTCCTTGCAAAACAGATCAAGTTCTGTCAGGTTGCTCAGGGATCGGGCGTGATCAGCTCTTTTCAAATCCAGCCACAAATTTGAGATCTGGACTTTGACTTGGCCACTCCAGAACATTCACCTTGTTGTCTTTGAACCATTTCTGTGTAGCTTTTGCTATATGTTTGGGGCCATTGTCTTGTTGGAAAATAAATCTTCTCCCAAGTTGTCTTTCTCTTGCAGATTGAATCAGATTATCATAGAGGATTTGGTGATATTTTTCTGCATTCATGTTCCCCTCTACCTTTACTAGCCTTCCAGGGCCTGCTGTTGAGAAGTATCCCTAGAGCACAATGTTGCCACCACCATGCGTCACGGTAGAGATGGTGTGTTTGTGGTGATGTGCAGTGTTTGGTGGTCGCCAAATATAGTGTCTAGTCTGATGGCCAAAAAGTTAAATTTTTGTCTCATCAGACCAAAAAGCCTTCTTCCAATTGACCTTGGAGTCTCCCACATGCCTTTGGGCAAATTCCAGGTGAGATTTCATGTGAGCTTTTTTCTTCTTCTTCTTTTAGATTTGATTGGCGGTTGGCAACCAGCCCACAGGTGCATTACCGCCACTGACTTGATTATCATCGCTCTATATCTTTGTATAAGGAGTTATTACAAGGAGTTCTGAACAACTCCTTATGTGTGAAAAAAATTATTTATCTTGGCCGTAGCCAGATTCCCAGCGAGCAACTAACCACGTACTTCAACAGAAGCTTTCTCTTTACCACTCTCCATACAACTTGGACTAGTGAAGAACCCGGGCAACAGTTGCATGTACAGTCTCTCCCATCTGAGCCACTGAAGCTCTCAACTCCTTCAGAGTGGTTGCAGGTGTCTTGTGCCCCTTATCCACCAAGCTCGTTCCGGTACCAAGGGAGCCAGAGCCTGACTTGGTAGCAGTTCTTTGCTTTTTGATCATCTAAGCACTAGCCCCAGGCTCTCAAAAGTGGTACTAAGCTGGCTCCAACTCCTTGCTGGGCCAGAGCTGCAAACCATTTGACGTTGGTTACATCCACTGCCGTGGGCGGGGTTATCTGACCAGCTGAAAAGTGCCTCAAAACACTACTGACTGCCATGTTGCATTCCGAACAGCAGATCAAGCATGATTCCAAAATGAAGTGGAGTTGGAGCAAAGAGGAGACCCAGTATTTTCTGGCTCTATGGTCATCTGTGTGGGGAGACTTGAATAACGAAACCGAATTGCCTTTAATTTCAGTTTATTTCAAGTAACCATTCCACTGTCTGCTCTCATTTCTGAGCAGCGAACAAAGAGAATGAACACACCAAAGTTCTCTCATTTAAACATTCTCACATCAAACCATTTCCCTCGCGGGGGAAATCACACATCTATATCAAAGTCTCTTTATTCACATTCATTAGCCTTTTATTTACATAACTCCCCCTTCTCTCCTCTCGAGCCTCAGTGGTCAGGAAGTCTTCTGTCCCCTGTCCTCCGCAGGGGGTCCAGGCTCTGTGGCTCCGCACCGCAGGGGGCTGGCTCTCCTTCATCGTGAGGTTAAATTACATATGCAGTGTCCAACATATACATGTCTCACAACACAGCCATATAACCCCCCCCAAACGATGAAGAACAGACTAATTCCCAAAATTTAATAGCACCTTACTCACTACTGAATAATCAACACCAACATTCAGTCTGTGCGCCGCTTGGGCTTCAGCCGTCTGCCGAATCTGCTGTGAGTTGGCCCCGCCTTGCCTGCGGTGCTTTTCTGCTTCGGTTCTGTTGACTGAGGGAGAGAGTGATTAATTGCCCTCTGCGGGGGCCTGCCTCGTCGAGGCGCCACTGCGACCGGTACAGACACGTCCTTCATGACAAAAGCAGGTTTTAGTCTGTCAATACTGACTGTCTCTTTTCTGTCTCCAAAATCTAGCACAAATTGCTTATCACCTGCCTCCAGCACTCGAAATGGCCCTTCGTAAGGTGGTTTGAGCGTTGCTTTAAGGGCTTCGCGCCTGACAAAAACAAAATCGGCATTTTTCAAAGCCTTGGGGACGAAAACTCGTGGAAAAGCGTGATGAACCGGACCCGGGAGC
Source organism: Pholidichthys leucotaenia (assembly GCA_020510985.1). Taxonomy (NCBI): domain Eukaryota; kingdom Metazoa; phylum Chordata; class Actinopteri; order Cichliformes; family Pholidichthyidae; genus Pholidichthys; species Pholidichthys leucotaenia. Next base: position 89,076,099 of record CM035840.1, on the reverse strand, counting down.
GTGTCTGCCCCCGTGCCGACTAACGGTCCCAGAGCAGAGAGAGGTGGGGGCTCTGGGTGCTCTGGTAAAAACTCGCCCGGCAGCCTCAGAGTTTGTGCGAATACCAGCTCCGCTGGGGAGGCGTCTAAGTCCTCTTTAGGCGCAGAACGCAACCCTAATAAAACCCATGGAAGTTTATTTACCCAATCTGCATCCGTGAGCGACGCTCTGAGTGCTGCCTTCAAAGACCTATGAAAACGCTCGCATAAACCATTAGCCTGAGGGTGGTAAGCCGTAGTGCGGTGAATTTTGGCTCCTAAGCCGTTGGCCATCGCTGACCACAGCTCAGAGATGAATTGCGGTCCTCTATCGGACGTAATGTCCGACGGAACCCCAAAGCGCGCCACCCAAGCCGTTAAAAAACGCGAGCCACCTCCGCGGCCGTGGTCGTCGCAAGTGGGACCACTTCCGGCCAACGTGTGGTGCGGTCCACCATTGTCAAAAGATACGTGAACCCCTGTGATGCCGGTAGGGGGCCCACAAGGTCGACGTGCACATGGTCGAACCTTCTGGCCGGAATGCGGAACGGTTCTAACGGGGCTCTTGTGTGCCTGTGAATTTTGGCCCGTTGACAGGAAATGCAGGTTTTTGCCCATTCCTTCACGTGCTTGCGCAGGCACGGCCAAACAAACTTTTCTGCCACTAGTTTCACCGACGCGCGCACCCCCGGGTGCGCCAGTGAGTGGACCGAGTCAAAAACACGGCGGCGCCACGTGGCCGGAACCACCGGACGCGGGCACCCCGTCGACATGTCGCAGATCAGGGGGGGCATACCGGTTTGTAAACACTTGCTCTCCAGCCTCAACCCTGTTGGTCCAGACTGGAGCGCGCGCACGTCTGCGTCCGCCCCCTGGTCCGCTGCCATGGCTGCGTAATCTATACCCACGTGCACCGGGGCTGCGCGCGCCACCGTGCCGCTCTCCTGCGGCGCGGTCACGGTGGCCCGTTCTGCCTCTGCGCGTGTTGGGGTCGTGAACGCGCGTGAGAGACAACCCGCTACTACATTGAATTTGCCCGCGACGTGCCTAATGTCAGTGGTAAATTCCGAGATTGCGGCCAGCTGCCTCTGCTGCCTGCCGGACCACGGATCTGAAATTTTGGCCATGGCGTATGTGAGCGGCTTGTGGTCCACATAAGCGGTGAAGCACCGTCCTTCCAGCCAGAACTGGAAATGACGAATAGCCAAATGCAGCGCCAACAGTTCTCTGTCAAACGCGCTGTATTTTCGTTCAGCCGCGCTTAAAGATTTGCTAAAGAAAGCCAAAGGCTGCCAAACTCCGGCTACCTGTTGCTCAATAACGGCCCCTATGGCTAAATCTGAAGCGTCTGTCGTCAGCGCGATACGTGCTGCAGGGTCTGGGTGGGCCAGGAGCGCAGCGTCAGCCAAGGCTTTTTTAACCTCTGTGAACGCGCGCTCCCGCTCCGGGGACCATTCGACCGCCTGGGTCGGTTTTTGTTTTTTGAGCGCGGCATATAACGGTTGCATGATTTGAGCTGCGTGGGGCAGGAATCGGTTATAAAAATTCACCATCCCCAAGAATTCCTGTAGTGATTTGACCGTTTGTGGACGGGGAAAATCCGCTACCACGCGTACTTTCTCTGGTAACGGAACCGCTCCCTCCGGGGAGACGCGGTGACCCAAAAAATCGATCCGCTCGACGCCGAACTGGCACTTGGCTGGGTTAACTATTAAGCCGTGCTCTCCCAGCCTCCTAAAAACTGCTGTGAGGTGCGTTTCGTGTTCGTCCTCTGAAGTACTCGCGACCAAAATGTCATCGAGGTACACAAACACGAAAGGGAGATCGCGTAACACGGCATCCATCATCCGCTGAAATGTTTGCGCTGCCCCTTTGAGACCAAACGGCATGCGTAAAAATTCGAAAAGTCCGAACGGGGTTATTACCGCTGTTTTAGGAATGTCCTCCGGTTGGACCGGGACTTGGTGATAGCCGCGAACTAGATCAACCTTTGAAAAAATGCGCGCCCCCGCCAGGTGCACCGAAAAATCCTGAATGTGCGGGATGGGATAACGATCGTGCGCCGTAGCGTTGTTTAGCCTGCGGTAATCCCCGCACGGTCTCCAGGAGCCATCGGCTTTCGGTACCATGTGCAGCGGCGAAGCCCACGGGCTCTTCGACCTACGAACGATGCCCAGCCTCTCCAGGCTGGCGAATTCCTCGCGCGCAATGGTGAGCTTAACTGCATCCAAGCGCCGAGCTTTTGCAAACACGGGAGGACCAGACGTGGGGATAAAGTGTTTCACCCCGTGCTTCGCGACCGTCGCTGAAAAAGTGGGCACAGTGAGCGCTGGAAATTGGGTGAGGAGTGTGTGAAACTTACCACCTGCTGTAGCGACGTGGGTCTGTACTGGTGGCGGGGACACTCGAGCTGAACAGGGGAGAGAGTAAAAAGAGAGTGCATTTACCAGCCGTCTATTAGCAAGATCAACTAACAGATTGTGCGAACACAAAAAATCCGCGCCCAACATGTTGAAACTCACCGCCGCTATTACAAAAGTCCATTCATATGTGCGGCCATGTAAGCACAAAGGCAAGGTCCTTCTCCCGTAGGTGTTGATGTTCGAGCCATTTGCCGCTGTAGCTCCGCTACCGTGGGGTCCAGCCACCCGGTCCGCGTATGTTGGGGTGATGAAGCTCACTTGTGCTCCGGTGTCGATGAGGAACTCTCGTCCGGAGCGTGCATCCGTGATGTAGAGCAGCTTGCTGCGTTCTCCGAGGGTCGAAGCTGCTAGCGACCCCCGGTCTTGCCGTTTCCCGAACTCCTGAAGATGCAGGGCGGCACACACCTGCGTGCCTTCTCTGCGAACCTCTGATGGTAGAAGCAGAGATCTTCTCCTCCGCTGTGTCGTGTCCGCGCCTCTGCCGCCGGGCTATTGGCTCCACCTCGTCGCGGCCGTGTTGCCGCCGTCGTCGGCCAGTCTGGTTCTGCCGCCTCTGGCTCCCCGCTGTCTCGGGTCGCCGCTGTGGTTGCTTGCCCGCCGCAGGCGTCCAGGATCCCATCTGCCTCCTGGGCCAGCTCCCGGAACTCCTCCAGGGTGTGACACTTTTTGCCGGCCAGCGTGCTTCTCGCATGCGCCGGGAGGTTGGAGAGGAAGATGAACTGAAAAATAAAATCATCGTTGTCCAACCCTCTCAGCTGTATCATCTCCTCCATCAGGGCGCTCGGCCTGTGTCCACCTTGGTCTAGCAAAGACAGGATCCTCCTCGCCCTCACTTCAGCCGAGGGGGTGAAAAACTTGATGAGGGTGGATTTCAGCTTGCCGTACCTGTCGGTCGCGGGTGGCTGCTCCACCAAGCTTTGCACGCACCGAGCTGTGCTGTTGTCCAGTTTAGCGATGACATGGTGGAACTTAGTGTCATCCACCGTTACTCCTGCGAGCGCGAACTGCGACTCTGCTTGCAGAAACCACGACCGTGGGTTATCCTGCCAGAAATCAGGCAGCTTAACGGCCACTGCGCTCGCCAGCTCTGAGCGCTGTGAGTCCGGGACCCTGAGAATTTCTTCGTTCATTCTCAACGTCGTCAGTCACCAATGTGGGGAGACTTGAATAACGAAACCGAATTGCCTTTAATTTCAGTTTATTTCAAGTAACCATTCCACTGTCTGCTCTCATTTCTGAGCAGCGAACAAAGAGAGTGAACACACCAAAGTTCTCTCATTTAAACATTCTCACATCAAACCATTTCCCTCGCGGGGGAAATCACACATCTATATCAAAGTCTCTTTATTCACATTCATTAGCCTTTTATTTACATAACTCCCCCTTCTCTCCTCTCGAGCCTCAGTGGTCAGGAAGTCTTCTGTCCCCTGTCCTCCGCAGGGGGTCCAGGCTCTGTGGCTCCGCACCGCAGGGGGCTGGCTCTCCTTCATCGTGAGGTTAAATTACATATGCAGTGTCCAACATATACATGTCTCACAACACAGCCATAATCTGCTTAAAGGCCAAATGTCACGTAACAGGGTCCTTAAAATGTCTTGAAACTAGATATAAAAGGGAACCGATCTGTTCGGGTCTTGGTGCATATGCTTCAGTAACGCCGGAACATTCGTTAATTTAAAACTGCCGCGTTTGGCCTGACGTTACCACTCAGGGCCCCCGGAATCGCCTGGGGAAGAAGGCGGAAGTGACGAAACAGATTGTACCCTAGTTTGATGCTTGGGGTATCCCGATTGATTGTTTATATGGAGACTGGAAGATTGAAGTGAGCAACAAGAAAGAAAAAATTGGATATTTCACCCATACCGTAAAACGGGGCTATAATGGACAGCTGGGTAATAAGGGACATTTTCTGGGAAATGTTTTCATACCTGTCAAGTGATACGTTTTCGCCGTATTTTAATACCGTAAAACGGGGCTATAAGGGACGGCGGGGTAATAAGGGACACTTTTCTGGGAAATGTTTTCATACCTGTCAAGTGATACGTTTTCGCCGTATTTTAATACTGTAAAACAGGGCTATAAGGGGCAGCTGGGTAATAAGGGACACTTTTCTGGGAAATGTTTTCATACCTGTCAAGTGATACGTTTTCGCCGTATTTTAATACCGGTACGGGGAAAATGCAATTTTAGCAAATACGGGCGTATTGCCATTTCTGTACGCCCAAAAGAAAAATATACGGGAAAAAAAATTAGTGAGTGTGTTGAGGAACACGTCGTGTGTGTGACCCCCACAGCTAGGGGGCTGGCAGAGCGCTCAGCGTGAGCTATTCTCACTACAGTGAGAAGTGTGGACTCAATCATTAGGCTGATGGCCGGGGCGGGCAGAGTGCTCAGCGTGAGCTATTATCACTACAGTGAGAAGTAGGCTGATGGCCTCACACTTTCTACTGTCTTGCGGCTCCGGAACAGAGAGGAATCGCCTTCCAAATCCAATGCATCACTAGCAGAAGTGATGGTTTGTCATTTTTTTGTGGCAGGGCACAATCTACCCCCATTGGTGGCAGATCACTTCTGATCTGCCACCTGATCTGATCTGCCACATCAGAAATGCTAGAGTCAGCAAAGGCTGCTACTTGGAACTATAACAAGCAGCATCAGTGAACATTTTCTTGTTTCAAGTTCATCCAAGTGCATTAGTGTAACAAAGCTGACAAATAAAAACTCTTTAATTCCAAGTGTATATACAGTATCTAGCTGACAATTAAGAACTATATTCAGAATAATTCTTATTGTGTACTTTCAAATTAAGCAATCTACCCTGTGCTAATGTAAATTTGAAAAATATTTTTGTATTTTTTTTTATTTTATTTATTTTTTTTGTGCTACTTGGCTTATTATTTTCACATTACCAAAAAGTTGTGGCTCAAGATTGTGTCCATAAAAGTGTACATTTGAAGAAATATGTTTGAAATAGGTCATGTTGCAGTTTTTTGTTTTTTTTGGGGGGGGGCAGTTTTCTTTCATCTGCCGATAAATACAGTTTTTAAGTACTCAGTACAGGAGTGAAAGCCCCCCAATAAGGGAGGCATGAGGTATGCCTTGACAGGTATGTGTTTTAAGTGTAATTCTGCTTTTTTTATTTTGAGCAGGACGCAGAAAAGTGTCCCTTATTACCCAGGGTTATGGCCCTATACACACGATCCTGGGGATTTTAATACAAGTCATTTTCCACAATTACTTCCATTTCATCCTTGATTTTGTTGCTACAACTGAATGAGGAAAGAAAGGGTTCTACTGTAAGCTAGCTCCCCACTGTATCGTCATAATAATGGCTTCCGAAAAATCAATATTTATGGGGCGCCCTCGACAGACCCCCTTCGGCTTCCCAATTTTGCCGGTGGTTATAATTAATTTAAACATCACAGATTTCTTTTGGCTTACCATTCAACATTCTGGAGGCGATTAATGTCCAATTCAATGACATTTTCCACTGGTTCTGCTCTCTGGTCATCGTCGGAACTGTTGTCATCAGACAAAGCATCTGATTCCGTCTCGGACGGCTCGAACCTGTAAGGTTCTATGCCTCTGTCACTGTCTGAACCACTGTCATCAGTATCTGGGGTGTCATCTTCCCTGAATTCCAAGTCCGATTCACCAGAGGACAAAACTAAACTAATTTGTTCACAATCGCTGTCACTTTCCGTCATGATTGTCCAATGTTGATAAGTGTGAATGTGGATAGGCAGGGCAGCCAGGGTGAAATTTGTGACGTCAACAACATGGCCGCGGTCTGGATTGGCTGTCACACACTGACAGCCGCTAGGGGGGCCTTCGCCTGGTGTATTTTGTGCAATTATGTAAATACGGGTGGGTGATATGGTCTCCGGTATGAATATTTGGTTTAAGCTAAGTGTATTTTATCAAAATTCGTTGGCATTTGGAAAAAAAAAATTACGTAACATTTGGCCTTTAAGTACAAGATAAATTGGAGGGGACCAGTTGAACAAAGCCTATTTTTGAGCAAGTACTGCAATCCTAACGGCCATGGATGAGTTTCCAGCTCATCAGCTCACAGCTCTGAACGCTACAAATTCTGGTAAGTGTATCATCTTTAAAATGGCAAAAGTAAATGAATATATATATACAATATATCCACATTTATTGATATGTGTCTCTTCGCCATAAAGTAAACTCTCTTATCTTGAAAATGCTTGTTTGAGAAAACTAGAGCAAAAATCTTAGCGTCTTACAAAATACTTTTTGTCAAAGATATCCAGTGGAAAATGCACAGAGTTTTTTTGTGGTATCAATACTGTGTACGAATGGGTGCCTTGCAGTGTGTATATGGGAGATTTTTCTTCCAAATGATGCTAGTAACGTCATTTTTACTATTTTGGTTATAGTCAGACATGTAAGCTTTGGTAATATTGATATTGGATAAAATTGCCATATGACAGAAAAGTTTCATATTTGTGATTTGCTTTGTCTCAGAGTCTGTGTGAAAGTGTCAAGGATGCAGCTGGAGTTTATCACTTTGTTTTAGTTCATTTTGCACAGTTCCTGTGTGACTGGTGCTGAGTGAGTGTCATGGTTCCTGAGAAAGAGATAATCTGTACACCAAGTTTTGACCAGATGTACTGAACCAATCATCATGGACAATTTCTTCTCCACCTCTCGGATAACGAAGGGCTTAAAGGACTGAGCGATGTGTGTTTGGGTCAGAGTGATGCGCGAATAGGCTCTGAGACTGGTTTTGTATTGTTCTTCACTGGCCAGTGTAATATTTGCTGAAACTCTGATCCTGCCTGGTTTCTGGCTGAAGGTTAAGAAGAATTTTTCTAACACTGTATATGTCTGCACATTCCTTAATGGAAGGCTTAAGTTGTACACTGCACAAACTAACACTTTTTTTTTGGATTTACAGATTTATCACATCGAGATGATGAGGGAGAACCAACCAGACCCGTGGTTTGCAGCTCACCTTCGCCAGCACCAAGCTTGTCCTCCTCCTGCTCTTCCGCCTCTTCTCATCAGACCAGATTAGGTAATATATGTTCAGATCATGTCCCATTCACACAAAGGAGTGAATTAAACCAATTATATGCTTGAATTGAATGTTCTGATGCTACTAACAGTAAATGGATGTTGAACAGAAACATTCAACCTTGGATTGACGATTCCTATGTTTTTCAGTGTGGTTATTTTATATTGCTTCTTATTTTTGTGCTTTAAAACAGGGAAATGGAAGCGGGACACAAACATGGACCTCCTTCTTCACTAATGGACCTCCTTCTTGACTACCTGGAGGTCAAATGAAAGACACCACGAGCAGAGCAGGAGGGATGAGCAGCTGACCTCCAGTTTGCTGCAAAGCATCCAGAAGATGGAGGACAGTACCAATACCCTTGTTGGACTGACGGGACGTGTTGTGTCTGTGCTTGAGGGACTGCAAAAAAAAGTAACTATCACAGCATTAATATTTTTGGCTGTGTGTACATAACATTTCATATGTAGCCATCTTAAAATTTTGCACATTTTGTAAATAAACGCTTAATTTAACTTAACGCGTAAATAAACGCTTAATTTCCTTAAGTGTTTTTTTCCTGCTTCTACATTAAGTAATTGTTATCCTCATACCAAACGTGCATGAAATGTCAAACTATTTAGGATAAATAATGCAAATCAATATAACATTACAGTGGTGGGAAATGAAAGTACAAGTACTGAATTACTGCACTTAAGTTCATTTTTTTCAGGTATTTGGAGATATATCAGGTATTTGTGGACTTTACTCACGTATTTTTGACAACTTTTTTTTCACATTTTCTAAAGAATGAGCAGCAACAAACTTTAAATCTATGGACTTTTTTTTGCAGAAAATGTTCCAAGTTGCCTGCATCAAAAATGATAAATAATGAGCTCTTATATTCTTTTGACAACATACCATATGACATTCTGTCAGCTCTGGACAAGATCATTTTTAAGGAAAGTACTTTTAACTTGTACACTTTAGAGTTTGTTTCTTTTTACCCCAACATGAATAAAAACTTGAATCAATACTTTAACCAGAGTAGATTTTTACACATCTAAGTACATAAAGTGTATACCTTTAACAGCTCTGCAAATGTGTCTATAAAATATATAAATACACCATAAATACTTCAAAACAGAGTACACCGAGGACTAACTGTCAGCTGAATTTTTTTTATTCATTAATGATTTTACACTACTTCACATATGTTATATTTTGTAAATGATATGACAGGCACTAAACAGGTTACAGCTCCCCACTGCTAAAGTACTCCATTAAAGCTGCCATAATGTCATTCCCTTCTACACTGGTATGGTCAGGTAGTGGTTGAACTGGAGGTTGACTGTGATCATGTGTGTCTGGGAGTTCAAAGGTGTCACCATGTTTCTCACAAATATTATCAAGTATGCAGCAGGTGAGCCCATTTTCTTGCTCAGCTCCAGTTTGCAGTCATTCCTTTTCAGGAGGGACATCCATCATCTTTTCAAGCGCCTGAAAGCCATTTCCACAACTGAACATGCACGGCTCATCCAGGAGCTGTAGCTACGTTGTTCAGGGTTAAGTCTGCTTGTGTCCGAAAAGGGTTTCATCAGCCACTTCTGCATGTGGTAGGCTGGATGGTGAAATCCGGTGTCAAAAAGTGATCACCGGGTGCAGGAGCTGGGAGTGCCCGTTTCTTAAAGGTACTGCCTGGGCTCAGTCCACCTACAATGTGTCTGTAAATGTTTTGAGGTTTTATCGCATCTGAAAAATTATAGTGTTGGCCAAAGTGTTTGCAGTTTGGATAACAATTCAATTCAACTTTATTTATATAGCGCCATTTCACAACAAGAGTCATCTCATAGCAGTTTCAACTGTAGAGGAAACCCCCACAATTGCAGAAAGACCCCAGCAATCAGGCGATCCCCAATGAGCAAGCGCTTGGCGATGGTGGAGAGGAAAAACTCCCTTTTAACAGGAAGAAACCTCCAGCAGAACCAGGCTTAGGGAGGGACAGTCATCTGCTGCGACTGGCTGGGGGGTGAGGGGACAGAGAAGATGAAAAGAACAGAAATGTAGAGAGCAAACAGCATGATGGGGACTCAATCTATGGGAGAGAACAAACAGATGTTAATGACCAGCAAAAAAAAAAAAATAAATTTTCAATGAGAGTGAAGAAAGGAGTGAAGCCCAGTGCAATTATTGGAGGTCCCCCGGCTGTCTAAACCTATTAGCAGCATAACTAAGGGAGGGTTCAGAAACACATGATCCCTCCCTAATTGTAGGCTATATCAAAAAGGAAGGTTTTAACCCTATTCTTAAAAACAGAGATCGAGTCTGACTCCCGAATCCAGATTGGCAGCTGGTTCCACAAGAGAGGAGCTTGATAACTGAAGGCTCTGCCTCCCATTGTACTTTTGGAGATTCTAGGTATTACAAGTAATCCAGCATTTTGGGAGTGTAGTGCTCTGTTAGGATAATAGGGTAACATCAGATCTTTTAAATAAAAAGGGGCCTGATTGTTTAGAGCTTTGAAAGTGAGAAGAAGGATTTTAAACTTAATTCTAAACTCTATAAGAAGCCAATGAAGGGAGGCCAGAACCGGAGAGATATGATCTCTCTCTCTAGTACCTGTTAAAACTCTTGCAGCAGCATTTTGGATCAACTGAAGAATTTTTAGAGATGTTTTAGGACAACCTGATAATAAAGAGTTACAATAATCTAATCTAGAGCTAACAAAAGCATCAGTTTCTCAGCATCACTCTGAGACAAGATGCTCCTAATCTTGGCAATATTATGCAAATGACAGAAGGCAGTCTTAGAAACGAATGTAATATGTGAATTGAAAAACAGATCTTGATCAAAAATAACTCCAAGGTTCCTCACAGAGCTATTAAGAGAAAGAATAACTGCATCCAAACTAAAAGTTTGATTTGGAAAGGTATTTCTAAGGTTTTTTGGACCAACAAGAATTACTTCAGTCTTATCTGAATTTAATAGCAGGAAATTACAAGTCATCCAAGCTTTGATTTCCTTAAGACAGGCTTCTAACTTGGCTAATTGATTACTATCATCTGGCTTCATTGACAGGAATAATTGTGTGTCGTCTGCATAACAATGAAAATGTATACAGTGCTTCCTAATAATGTTGCCTAACGGAAGCATATATAAACTAAAAAGAGTAGGGCCTAGCACAGATCCCTGTGGAACTCCATGACTGAGCTTTGAGTGGAAAGAAAACTCATTATTGACATGAACAAACTGGAACCTATCAGATAAATAAGATCTAAACCACTGCAACGAAGTTCCATTAAGTCCAACATAGTGTTCTAATCTATCAAGTAGAATATTATGATCGATAAGTGTAGAAGAGCTTGAAATGATGAGGCGATTTGATATATAAACCAAAGTTTAATTATCAGCTCTCCTAACAAGTCTCATCTAGTGCAGAGGTAGCAGAAGGAAAAGAGACCGAATATCTCCGGCTCACTGACTTTATACTTGCACATAACAAAAGACATGCATAACAAAGGCTGACATCCCTCATTATCTTAATCCCCCCATTGTCTTGGTATTTCCTCTCCTCGCCCTAGGGGGTGAGGGTAGCTCCTCCGGTCTCCACCGCAGTGTCTGGGAACGTCTTTGTTCTTCACTTGGCGGTTGAGAGCCTTTGTCCTTTCAGAGGTGTGAAGTTGCTTTACATATGTAATTACCAAACATTTCCACATGCTTCAACATATGTAGGTTATGGAATATATGGTTAATATAGCCCACAGCCCCCCCCCCCAAACGACAAAGAAAGGACAATAGAAAGGTTCACAGTCTAAGATAATTACTATGACATACTAAGTGTTACATCTCTTGCCACAGAAGAAACTTTCCAGCAGCCATGCCCCTAAGAGAGTTCAGTGGTAATCATAACAGCATAGTAAAATCATAAGTCAGTCCTAAACTGTTGCAGCACAATTAAGGCCCTTTTCCACTAGCCCCACTCAGCCCCGGTTTGAAAACCCGGCTCTACTCACTTCGGTTCGGCCTCAGTTGCTTTTCAACTACTGCTGGCGCACCTGCTGGCACACCTGCTGTGGGTGGGATTTGTTGAACAGCAGGCGGCGCCACACCCTCGTGACGTGAAACACACGCGACTGAATCCTCCACAACAAACATGGCTGTTGACGAGGAGAGAAGGAAGGAGGAATGACTGTGACATGAAACTGGTTAAATCTATGGTGCTGACTTGTGCTCTGCACAATCTGTGTGAGAGTCATGGAGAGACGTTTGACACTACATTGGATGATGCAGTAGATGAACCAGTGGTGGCAGCGGCACAGAGAGCAGAGGAGCAGGGTGGCGATATTGTAGCGAACTCAATATAAGCACCCTACTTGGCTTGCCAAGTGGGTTGACCCTATTGGCAACACAGGTAGAGTGCGGGACTCCAGAGCGGGAGACGTGAGTTCAAATCTCCCGGTGGGATGTCGCCATGTCAAGCTGCACGTTACAATATAACACGAGATGCTGTGATGCAATACTTGTCTATTTCATCCACATTTATGTGCATACATATTTCAAAAATGTTTTTTGTAAATAAAATGTTGTGCATGGTCCATCTATCTGTCCTCTTGTTCATAACGCTTATCTGTTAAGAAGGTGCGAAGCCATCAGCCTAATGATGAGTCCACACTTCTGTTGTGATAATTGCTCACGCTGAGAGCTCTGACAGCCCCGTACGCTGTGGGGGTCACACACGACGTGTTCCTCCCCACACTCTCAAATTTTTTTCCCGTATATTTTTCTCTTTGGCATACAGAAATGGCAATACGCCCGTATTTGCTAAAATTGCATTTTCCCTGTATTAAAATACGGCGAAACCGTATCACTTGACAGGTATGTAATTACATGCAGAAACACCGCACAGGCCATCTTCACAAAAATCCAGCTCGACAAGCCACTTTTGCTTAGGTGGAAATGCAAATTGAACTGTAAATCATGTGCTGATACATGTCATATTTTCCCATGTAAAGGTCTCCCACTTTTACTTACAAATTGATTTTTAATTTTTGGGAAAAGGGAATATAAATTTTGCACTTATAACAACAGTTGTGTGCAACAAAAACACAGTTGTGTATCCTTGTCCGATTTGTCTACTATTATTAGTGCCAAATTTTTGCTAGATTCCTTCTTAATTTATTAAATTTTGACTGGCGATGCAACATTCAACTTACATGTACTTACCTTTATCAGTGTCAACAAGTTCAAGCACACCTGTACAACTGCTTATAACCTAAAAAATGTACCCGTTCAAGAGAAATGGATTCCGCATTGCAAATTTGTTTAAAATTAAAAAAAACCTACCAAGACATTACGTTTCGTTGTGTTGTTAAAAATTAAATTACCATTAGAAGGCTATACACTTGACCTGATGAACAGCAGCATGTGGAGTGAACAGAGAATGGAATGTGTATGTAATTATTGGCTTTTCTCATACGGTGTCATAACAGATAAACTAGACTTTTGATGCAAACAATACAATTTTATTCCCGAAGCAAAATTTACAAACATAAAAACAGACTGGGCGATGACATCTCTGTGAGCTCTTCCCTTCGTAACGCAGCGTCCTGTTCCAGGGCTTCACGCGCATCTGCCCGCACATCTGCGGCCACCTGTCACAAATGCTGCATGTACTCCTGATTCTTGCCACTGGTCATGTTGCCGTTCCAAGAGCCGCATCTCTTCGTCATGCATGTTGACCATCGTTAATGTAAGGTCAGCGATGGGAGTTGTCTGTTTTCGTCTTGCCTAGATGGAAAGACAGAAAGGCATGGTCGTTAAAGCTGGATCACTACATATATTATGGAATTACACAGGTGAAAGTCTGTGGTGGAATGTCAATATTATATTATGCTTCATTGCTGTATATAAGCTGAACTGTCATGTTGCTGCCCCTCAGTAGAGCAGATTTTGCAACACGCAGTGTGCTGTCTTCGGCTGCAGCCCCCCTGCAAAACTAAAAAGGATTAAGATTAAGAATATGGATGGATGGATGGGTAATGTTTAAACTAGTTGCTTGTAGTGTGGCCGCAGAAATCTGAATGGGTTAATACAGTCAGCTGACGCGAAGCATTTCAATGAAGCATGTTGATTTCAACGGCAGTTCATGCACTTTGTCTAAAAGAGGAGTTACAACAGCACTTCAATCACCACACCTAAAAATGGTTGTGGAACACTGATAAGGGAAGACCAAAGAATAACCTTTTTGTACATTTAAAAAGACATTTTCAATTAATTAATATGCAGCTACAGGAAATTGCATTAATCAATTTGGGACATAACTTGTTAGGCTCCAGCCCCACCGCGACCTGTAAAGGATTAAGCGGTAGAAGATGGATGGATGGATGGATTTTCGACCCTGGTTTCCGCTGCTGGACCTGTTTCAACCAAAAAAAATAATCGTGGTTATTGTGCCTTACCGGCACTTGAACGTGATCCAGATGGAGCTGGTGATGTGGAGCTGATCCAGCTGGCGCTCAGCCAGACGCACACGCAGACGCAGCGCCAGGAGAGTCCGCTGTGTCAGTCATCTCCACTGAGGTGGACCCCTGTGATATGAAATGCGACTCTAGAAAGAAAATGCACGCAATTTAAAACTTAACACCAAAGTGCAACATGTACACAACACTCTCAAGTTTTTAACCGGAATACAATAAGCGTAATTCAGCGTTTTGTTCGCGCTAATACTTAACACAAAGCAAGTGTTAATCTGCAGTTGGCTGCAAAACAATACGCAAGCCTCAGTAACAACCATTACCCACAATCTAACAACCTTCCTATTTCTTAAAAACAGTGAGCTTGGCACAGAAAGGATCAAGTGGCGAACAGATGCGCAATATCAAATAAACACTCCCCATCCACGGTTTCCAAGGGCCGTGACCGTGACGGTGACCGTGTGGAGCCCAATGTCTCTCAGCGAACTACTTCCACTCCTTCCATCCGCTGAACTTCGAGCAATGTGGTCCTTCACTGCTCGGTAATCGCTTTTCAGCTTTTTCAGCTTCTCCCGACACTGTTTGGCAGTACGGATGTGCCCTTGGGAAGCCATCTGCTCGGACACCTGCATTTCAAGTAGATCCGTCCAACTCGCGCTGGATGCGATCGTCGCCTAATATAGAAAGAAAATTGCGCACCTCCTAATATATAATATTAGGAGTATATTATTATATAAGTATATTATACAGTATATTAATATAATATACCGTATTAAAGGGGCGCACTGTGTTCACTGCTGAACAATTACAAATGGCGGTCTTGGAGTAAATTCAGCAGAAAAAGTCGCTTTCATGACGTTACAACCTGACCAATCAGCGGCGACCAGTCTCTTAAAGTCATATCACAGCCCTACTCAGCCCTACTCAGCCCGGTTAGACCCTGCCCTGGATCAGGTACGAAAAAAGTACCTGCTAACCGGTGCTGGGGCTAATGGAAAAGCGCCTAAAGCGGGCTGAGTGGTGCGGAGTAGGGCCAAGTGAAAGGGCCTATAGTGAACAATTGTGGAGTAGTTTGCATCAGTCCCTGTGCTGTCTGGGTTTTAATCTTCTCCCAAAACTGCTGTGGGTTCGTTTAGGCGTCCTGCTGGGACCTTCTTGTGAGGAATCTGCAGCGTGGGAAGGAGAGTGGTTAATTGTTCCCTGCAGGGGGGCTGAGTCTTTTCTCTTGGGGGGTCTGCCCCGCCGAGGTGCTCTCGCCAACTGTGCAGGCTCGTCTTTCAACAAGAAGGCAGGTTAAAGTCTGTCAATGTTGACTGTTTCTTTTCTATCCCCAAAATCAAGCACAAAGTGTTTATCACCATGTTCCAGCACTCTGAATGGCCCATCGTATGCTGGGCGGAAAGTTGGTTTTAAAGCTTCATGCCTAACAAAAACGAACTCAGCGTTTTTTAAAGCTTGAGGGACAAAAACCCGTGGAAAGGAGTGATGAGCTGGACCGGGGAGAGAGTCCGGTCCGTTGCTGCCTAAAAACCTTGGGACTGGAAGATGCCCTGGCTCTGGGTTCTCTGGTAAAAATTCACCTGGGAGCCTGAGAGGCTGTGCAAAAACTAATTCTGCAGGAGAGGCATCTAGATCCTCTTTAGGCGCAGCACGCAACCCCAATAAAACCCAGGGAAGTTTATTTACCCAATTTGTATCCGTTAGTGAGGCTCTGAGGGCAGCCTTTAAAGACCTGTGAAAACGCTCGCATAACCCATTAGCCTGAGGGTGATAAGCGGTGGTGCAGTGAATTGTTGCCCCTAAGCTGCTGGACATGGCTGACCAAAGCTCTGAGACAAATTGAGGCCCCCTATTGGACGTGATGTCCAATGGGATGCCGAAACGTGCTACCCAGTTTGTCAAAAAGACGCGAGCGACTTCCTCCGCTGTGGTTGCCGCTAGAGGGACTGCCTCTGGCCAGCGTGTGGTGCGGTCTATCATTGTTAACAGGTGTGTGAAACCTTGGGAGGAAGGTAGTGGCCCCACGAGGTCGACATGAACGTGGTCGAACCTTCTAGCAGGGATTGGAAAAGGCTCCAGAGGGGCTTTTGTGTGTCTGTGTATTTTGGTGCGCTGACAAGAAATGCAAGTTTTTGCCCATTCTTTTACGTTTTTGCGCAGGCCTGGCCACACAAACTTTTCGGCGACCATTTTAACCGAGGCGCGCACACCTGGGTGCGCGAGGGAGTGAATTGCGTCGAAAATACGGCGGCGCCATGTAGCTGGTACTAACAGGCGAGGTCGGCCGGTTGAAACATCGCATATTAGGGGGGGCACGCCGTCGCGTAAACCCTTTTTCTCCAGCCTTAACCCTGTTGGTCCAGACAGGAGTGCGCGCACGTCCGCGTCACTGCTTTGTTCCTCTGCCATGGCTGCATAATCTATCCCTGCATGGATAGGTGCTGCGTATGTGTCTGCATTAGTGAAGAGTTCTGCTGCTGAGGCAGTATAATCTGTCTCCTCGCGCTCTGGTGATGTCACAGCGCGAGAGAGGCAGTCTGCTACCATGTTAAGTTTGCCTGCCACGTGTCGAATGTCTGTGGTGAACTCTGAAATCGCATCCAGCTGTCTTTGTTGCCTGCCTGACCATGGTTCTGAAATTTTAGCCATAGCAAAGGTAAGCGGTTTATGGTCTACAAAAGCTGTGAAACTCCGCCCTTCTAACCAGAACTGGAAGTGGCGGATGGATAAATGAAGCACTAGCAGCTCCCTGTCAAAAGTGCTGTATTTACGCTCAGTTTGGTTTAGCGATTTGCTAAAGAATGCTAAAGGTTGCCAGATCCCGCTGACATGTTGTTCTACAACTGCCCCTATAGCCAGGTCCGAAGCGTCTGTGGTTAGCGCGATGTGGGCCGAGGGATCTGGGTGAACTAACAATGTGGCGTTAGCTAGAGCGCTCTTTACTTCCACGAAGGCGTGTTCGCGCTCCGGGGTCCATTCGACCGCGTTGGAAGCTTTCTTTTTTCTGAGCGCGTCATATAGGGGCTGCATAAGCTGAGCTGCGTGGGGGAGGAAACGGTTGTAAAAATGAACCATTCCCAAAAATTCTTGTAGCGATTTGACCGTCTGTGGCTGTGGGAAACTTTTTATCGCATGAACTTTGTCTGGAAGTGGAACTGCCCCCTTCGGAGAGACTTTGTGTCCTAAAAAATCAATTTGTGACACGCCGAATTTGCATTTGGCTGGATTGATTATTAGCCCGTGCTCTTCCAGTCTCTGAAAAACCGTAGTGAGGTGCTGCTCGTGTTCTTCCTCAGACGAGCTGGCTACCAGCATGTCGTCGAGGTAGACGAAGACAAAAGGAAGGTCGCGTAAGACCGCGTCCATCATTCGTTGAAAAGTTTGAGCAGCGCCTTTGAGGCCGAAAGGCATTCGCAGAAATTCAAAAAGGCCGAAAGGGGTTATTACAGCTGTTTTAGGAATGTCCTCCGCTCGGACTGGGACTTGATGATAACCGCGGACTAAGTCTATTTTTGAAAAAATGCGCGCACCCGCCAGATGTAGTGAAAAATCTTGAATGTGAGGAATTGGGTAGCGGCCATGTGCTGTAGCATTGTTTAATCTGCGGTAATCTCCGCATGGTCTCCAAGAACCGTCAGATTTCAGAACCATGTGAAGTGGTGAGGCCCAAGGGCTCTTGGAGCATCTAACAATGCCCAATTTTTCAAGGGTCGTAAACTTGTCCTGTGCTATGTTGAGCTTGGCCGCGTCTAAGCGGCGAGCTTTGACAAATACGGGTGGGCCCGTTGTGGGAATAAAGTGTTCAACCCCGTGTTTAGCCACAGTGGCTGAGAATTTGGGAATTGTGAGTGCTGGAAATTGGGTGAGGAGTTGCTCAAACTTACCTCTTGCCGTGGTGACGTTAGCCTGCACAGGAGGTGGAGAAACTCGAGCTGAGCATGGAATAGAAGCAAAAGACAGTGCATTAACCAAGCGCCTATTTGCTAGATCCACTAATAACCCATGTGCACACAAAAAATCTGTGCCTAACAAGTTAAAACTCACCGCCGCTACAACAAATGTCCATCTGTAGTTGCGGCCGTGGATGTGGAGGTGCAGGCTCTTTTCGCCGAAAGTGTCGATGTTAGAGCCGTTGGCTGCCACCGCTCCATTGCCCCGGGTGCCCATGGCTCGATCTGCGTGGGAGGGCGTGACGAAACTCAGCTGAGCTCCTGTGTCGATGAGGAACTGCTTGCCGGTGTGTCCATCCGTCACATACAACAGCTTATTCTTCTCGCCGAGAACCGCTGCCGTTAACGTCTCTCAGCTTTGGCGTTTCCCGAAACCGTAAATTTGCAGGGGGGAACGCATTTGCGGGCCTTCTCGGCGAAACGGTGGTGATAATAACAGACGTCGCTCTGTCTGTTACATTTTGGCCGTGTCGCTGTCACCGCGGGCTGGATCTGCTCAGTGGGTTGTGGCTCTTCGTGGTTCCGGGCATCAGCGTTGAGGTCTGCGGATGCTGCTGTGGGTGTCAGCTCCTTGCAGGCATTGACGAGCCGATAAGCTTCATTGGCCAGCACGCGGAAGTCTTGGTGGTTGTTGCATCTCATGTTGGCGAGCGTCCCTCTCATGTGTGGCGGCAGCATGCTGAGGAATATGAATTGGAAGAGGAAGTTGTCATTGTCCTCTTCTTTAAGCTGTAGCAAATCCTCCATGAGGGCTTTAGGTTTGCACCCTCTGTGGCCGTAGACCGCCAGGATCTTCTCGGCTCTCTCTTCAGCTGAGGGGACGTAATTCGCCACGATGGTTGCTTTAAGCGTTTCATATTTGTCTTGGGCCGGCGGCCGCCGGATCATGCTCCGCACACACTTGGAAGTGGCGGCGTCGAGTTTGGAGACGATATGGTAGAATTTGGTATCGTCAGCCGTGATGCCCGCCAGTGCAAACTGGGCTTCAGCTTGCTGAAACCACGAGGCGGGGTCTTCTTGCCAGACGTCTGGCAGCTTGACAGCGACGGCATTCGTGTATACCATCACTGCTGTGTCCGCAGGGTGAGAGTGCCTTGCTTCGGCTCTCACAGCGGTGCTGGTGCTCGGTTGAGCCCTCTCAATCCCTTCTGCCGGGGGGGACAGTCGTCCATCTGTTCCCCTGTCTGCGTGGTCGCTGGCGTCTGCCTGGGTCGCCACGGATGAGTCGATTGCGGGGGTATGCCTCAGGACCATACTCGCGTCAGGGGTCACCAGTGTAGAAGAGCTTGAAATGATGAGGCGATTTGATATATAAACCAAAGTTTAATTATCAGCTCTCCTAACAAGTCTCATCTAGTGCAGAGGTAGCAGAAGGAGAAGAGACCGAATATCTCCGGCTCACTGACTTTATACTTGCACATAACAAAAGACATGCATATCAAAGGCTGACATCCCTCATTATCTTAATCCCCCCATTGTCTTGGTATTTCCTCTCCTCGCCCTAGGGGGTGAGGGTAGCTCCTCCGGTCTCCACCGCAGTGTCTGGGAACGTCTTTGTTCTTCACTTGGCGGTTGAGAGCCTTTGTCCTTTCAGAGGTGTGAAGTTGCTTTACATATGTAATTACCAAACATTTCCACATGCTTCAACATATGTAGGTTATGGAATATATGGTTAATATAGCCCACAGATAGTATCAAAAGCTGCAGTAAGGTCTAAAAGAACAAGTATAGAAACAAGTCCATTATCAGATGCGATCAGGAGGTCATTAATGACCTTCACTAAGGCTGTTTCAGTACAATGGATTCTAAACCCAGACTGAAACTCTTCAAATAAACCATTTCCCTGCAAGTGGTCAAATAATTGTGTGGCAACAACTCTTTCTAAGATTTTTGAAATGAAAGGGAGATTTGAGATTGGTCTATAGTTAGCTAAAACTCCTGGATCCAGCGTTGGCTTTTTGAGTAAGGGTTTAATTACAGCAGTTTTAAAAGCCTGCGGTACATGGCCTAAAGTTAATGAAGAATTGATTATATGAAGAATAAAGCTACCAATAAATGGGAAGACTTCTTTTAATAACTTGGTAGGAATAGGGTCTAAAAGACAAGTTGAAGGCTTGGATGAGGAAAATATTTTGTCTAACTCTAAAAGGTCAGTTGGAGTAAACTGATCCAAACAGATGTCAATTGAAGGAGTTGTAGTAGTTACTGTATTTAAGTTAATGGTGGGAAGAATCTGACTGATTTTATCTCTGATAGATGAAATTTTATTAATGAAAAAGTTCATAAAGTCCTGACTAGTAAGCTCTAAGGGAATGCTTGGATTGACAGAGTCCTGACTCTTTGTCAGCCTGGCTACAGTGCTGAAAAGAAACCTGGGATTATTCTTGTTCTCTTCTATTAATGCAGAATAATAACTCGTTCTAGCTTTTCTCAGAGATTTTTTATAAATTAAAAGATGATTTCTCCAAGCTAAATAGATTTCATCTAAATTAGTGGAGTGCCATTTTCTTTCTAATTGATGAGTCTTCTGTTTTAAGCTACGAGTTTCTGTGTTGAACCAAGGAGGTAGAAATCTCTGATTAGACTTTTTCTTTTTTAAAGGGGCCACCATGTCTAGAGTCTGATGCAGAGAAGCTGTAACACTATCTACCATGCTATCAATTACAGAAGGAGCAAGCTGTCTATAGCTTATTTCTGTTGTGTTGATACATGGCATAGAAGAAACAATCTGCATAAATTTGGTAACATCATCTGAGAGGCATCTACTGTAGTAATATTTTTCCTTAGGAGCCAAATAGTCAGAAATAGTAAAATCAAAGGTTAACAGACAATGGTCTGACAGTACAGGATTATGAGGAGACACTACCAGATTTTCTATTTCTATGCCATATGTCAGAACAAGGTCCAATGTATGGTGGAGACAATGGGTAGAATTTCCTACTTTCTGAGAAAACCCCATCGAGTCTAATATTGAATTAAACGCCAAATTAAGGCAATCACTATCTACATCTACATGTATATTAAAGTCCCCTACTATAATTATTCTATCTGATTTCAGCACTAAATGAGCTAAGAATTCGGCAAATTTGGATAAAAACTCTGAGTAGGTTGATGGAGGATGATAAACTATGGCAAATAAAATTGGGTTTAGCCTAAAATTGCTAAAATGCCCAATACTGAGGACCAGGCCCTCAAAGGAATTATAACGTGTTTTTTTGCTTTACATTAACTAGTAATTTGGAATGGTAAATTGTTGCTGCTCCTCCTCCATGACCAGAACTTCTGGAATTTTGACAGTTTAAATAACCAGAGGGAGTTGATTCATTCAAACCAACATAATCCTCTTGCCCTAAACAAGTCTCCGTAAGGGATATTAAATCAGTCTGATGATCAATTAACAGATCATGGACTAGCAGAGGCTTGGGAGTTAGAGACCTCATATTTAACAAACCGCATTTAATATTTAAATTATGAGGAGGAACAGAGGCCAAATTATTCAATTTAGAGGCTTCATGTTTAATTTGAGTTTTACCAACTTTTTGTTTAATCACTTTGGGATGCTTATACATTATATTTTTATTTACTTTGGAGGGAGCAGACAATGATTCTCTGATGGGGAAGACAGGGGCTAAGTCAGTCCTTCTCAAATAGTGGGGGGGGCGCGATGCGATGCCGGGGGGGGCGCGTGTGACCCCGGGGAACAGGCTTTGCTTTTGCCGTGTAAAGTGTAATTGCACATCCACGGCAGCAGGTGGTGCAGTGGAGCTCTCATTGTCAAATTCTGTGCGGGAGTTTAAAACTTTTTAAATTGCTGTCAACAAACCCCTCGAGAGACACCATGGAGAAATATTTAACAGTAACGAAAAGAAAGGCGGAGAGAGACAGAGGTTGGCTTCACTTCACTTCACGCTTGGCTTCACTCTGACTACGGTGGGAGACGAGAAAAGACCGGTGTGTTCACTGTGTCTGAAAGTGTTGGCAGCGGACAGCATGAAGCCAAATAAAGTAAGACATCACCTACAGACATTACATCCTCAACACGTTGATAAGCCGCTTGATTTTTTTCAGCGAAAACGTGCGGAGTACGGCCAACAATCATCCCGCTTTGTGAACGCTACATCAGTAAACCAGCGAGCACTTTTAGCATCATTTAAAGTGGCGTACCAAATTGCGCAGTGCAAAAAACCCCACAAAAAAACCCCCAACCCACACAATTGCAGAGGAGTTGATACTGCCTTTTTCTACCTTTTTCTTCAGACTAAAATGTTAAATATATTGGTACTCCTGTGTTAATGCATCCATCCATCCATCTTCTACCGCTTTTCCGGAGGTCCGGGTCGCGGAGGCAGCAGTTCAAGCAGAGAAGCCCAGACTTCCCTCTCCCCAGCCACCTGCTCCAGCTCTTCAGAGGGGATACCAAGGCGTTCCCAGACTAGCTGGGAGACATAGTCTCTCCACCGAGTCCTGGGTCTGCCCCGGGGTCTCCTCCCAGTGGGACGTGCCTGAAACACCTCAAGTGGGAGGCGTCCAGGAGGCATCCTAATCAGATGCCCATACCACCTCAACTGACTCCTTTCAATGTGGAGGAGCAGCGGTTCTACTCTGAGCCTCTCCCGGATGACTGAGCTCCTCACCCTATCTCTGAGGGTGAGTCCAGCAATCCTACGGAGAAAGCTCATTTCAGCCGCTTGTATCCGCGATCTCGTTCTTTCGGTCATTACCCAAAGCTCGTGACCATAGGTGAGAGTAGGAACGTAGATTGACTGGTAAATCGACAGCTTTGCCTTAGAACTAAGCTCCCTCTTCACCACAACAGACCGGTACAACGTCCGCATCACTGCAGATGCTGCTCCAATCCGTCTGTCGATCTCTCGCTCCATTTTCCCCTCACTCGTGAACAAGACCCCAAGATACTTAAACTCCTCCACTTGGGGCAGGAGCCTGTCCCCAACCCGGAGAGGACAATCCACCTTTTTCCGGCTGAGGACCATGGACTCGGACTTGGAGGTGCTGATTCTCATCCCAGCCGCTTCACACTCAGCGGCAAACCGTCCCAGCAAGAGCTGTAGGTCATTGCTGGATGAAGCCAACAGGACAACATCATCTGCAAACAACAGAGATGAGATCCTGTGGTCACCAAGCATGACACCCTCCATTCCCTGGCTGCGCCTAGAAATCCTGTCCATAAAAATTATGAACAGGACCGGTGACAAAGGGCAGCCCTGGCGGAGTCCAACTCTCACTGGGAATGACTCCGACCGAGTGTTGGCAATGCGAACTAAACTCTCACAACGGTCGTACAGAGACCGAATAGCTCGTAACAACAAGCCCGATACCCCATACTCCCGAAGCACCCCCCACAAAAATCCACGAGGGACGCGGTCAAATGCCTTCTCCAAGTCCACAAAACACATGTAAACTGGTTGGGCAAACTCCCACGAACCCTCAAGAATTCTCGAGAGGGTAAAGAGCTGGTCCGATGTGCCACGGCCAGGACGAAAACCACATTGCTCCTCCTGAATCCGAGGTTCGACCAACGGCCGGACTCTCCTCTCCAGTACCTTGGCATAGACCTTCCCAGGGAGGCTGAGGAGTGTGATCCCTCTAAAGTTGGAGCACACCCTCCGGTCCCCTTTTTTGAAGAGAGGAACCACCACCCCGGTTTGCCATGCCAAAGGCACTGCCCCCGACCTCCACGCAATGTTGCAGAGGCGTGTCAACCATGACAACCCAACAACATCCAGGGCCTTGAGGTACTCGGGGCGAATCTCGTCCACCCCCGGGGCCCGGCCACCAAGGAGATTTTTAACCACCTTGGCGACCTCAGCCCCTGTGATAGGCGAGTCATCCCCCTCGTCCCCAAACCCTGCTTCCTCTGTGGAAGGCGTATCAGTGGGATTGAGGAGATCCTCGAAGTATTCCTTCCACCGCCCGACGATATCCCCAGTTGAAGTCAACAGTGTCCCATCCGCACCATACACAGTGTGGACGGGGAGCTGCTTTCCCCTCCTGAGCCGCCGAACAGTTTGCCAGAATCTCTTTGAAGCCGACCGAAAGTCTTGTTCCATGGCCTCACCGAACTCCTCCCATACCCGGGTTTTTGCTTCAGCAACCACCCGAGCTGCACTCCGCTTGGCCTGCCGGTACACCTCAGCTGCTTCGGGAGTCCCACAAGCCAACCAAGCTTGATAGGACTCCTTCTTCAGCTTAATGGCCCCCCTCACCACTGGTGTCCACCACTTGGTTCGGGGGTTGCCACCACGAGATGCACCGACCACCTTGCGGCCACAGCTCTGGGCTGCCGCTTCAACAACAGAGGTGGAGAACATGGCCCATTCAGACTCCATGTCTCCAGACTCCCTCGGAATGTGGTTGAAGTTCTTCCGGAGGTGGGAGTTGAAGACCTCCCGGACAGGGGCCTCAGCCAGACGCTCCCAGCACACCCTCACTATACGTTTGGGTCTACCAGGTCTGAATGGCTTCCTCCCCTGCCATCGGATCCAACTCACCACCAGGTGGTGATCAGTTGACAGCTCTGCACCTCTCTTTACTCGGGTGTCCAAGACATACGGTCGCAGGTCTGATGATACGATAACAAAATCGATCATCGACCTGCGGCCTAGGGTGTCCTGGTGCCAGGTGCACATATGGACACCCTTATGCTTGAACATGGTGTTCGTTATAGACAGACTGTGGTTAGCACAGAAGTCCAATAACTGAACACCACTCGGGTTCAGATCGGGCAGGCCGTTCCTCCCAATCACCCCCCTCCAGGTTTCACTGTCGTTGCCCACGTGCGCATTGAAGTCCCCCAGTAGGACAATGGAGTCTCCAGGAGGAGCACCCTCCAGCACCCCAGTCACAGACTCCAAAAAGGGTGGGTACTCTGAAACATCATTTGGTGCATAGGCACAAATGATGGTCAGGACCCGTTTCCCAACCCGAAGGCGCAGGGAAGCAACCCTTTCGTCCACCGGGGAAAACTCCAATATAGAGGCAGCAAGGTGGGGCGATACAAGAATACCTACCCCTGCTCGTCGCCTCTCGCCCGGGGCAACTCCAGAAAAGGCCAAGCTCCAGCCCCTCTCCAGGAGACTGGTTCCGGAACCGGAGCTGTGTGTTGAGGTGAGGCCGACTATATCTAGCCGGTATCGCTCAATCTCGTACACCAGCTCAGGCTCCTTCCCCACCAGAGAGGTGACATTCCACGTACCAAAAGCCAGTTTAGAAAGCTTGGGATCAGTCCGCCAAGGTCTCCGCCTTTGACTGCCACCTAATCCACATAGCACCGGACTTCCATGATCCCTCCTGCAGGTGGTGAACCTACTGGAGGGCGGACCCATGTAACTCCTTCGGGCTGAGCCCGGCCGGGTCCCATGGGTGGAAACCCGGCCACCAGACGCTAGCCTTCGAGCCCCTCCCCCAGGCCTGGCTCCAGGGTGGGGCCCCGGTAACCCCATACCGGGCGGGGTACACTGAATCCTTGATATACAATTTATCATGAGAGTCTGTTGGATCGTTCTTCGTCTGGCCCTTCACCCAGGACCAGTTTGTCTTGGGAGACCCTATCAGAGGCAAATTGCCCCGGACAACATAGCTCCTGGGATCACTGGGGCACGCAAACCCCCCCACCACGATAAGGTGACGATCCATGAGGGGGTCCTGTGTTAATGTTCCAGAACCATTTGATGCTGAGAAAAATAATTCAATCAATAAATAATATTAAATGTAAATTGATCTGGAACATCCTGTGTTAATGTTCCAGATCAATTTACATTTAATATTATTTATTGATTGAATTATTTTTCTCAGCATCAAATGGTTCAGTTGGTCAAAAATGTTTCTAGTTTAAATAAGGATTGACATATTTTTTATTTCAGGCACTTTGATGCACTTTAAGTTTTTTTTTTTCTGTTTTAGACTATAACAGGGTTTCTGTGTGGCAAAATAAAGTTAATATTTGTTGAAAGTTGATTTATATTGCTTTTTTCTTTTGTTAATGTTAAAAAGGATACAATTTTAGGTATACTTATACAATTTTTATAGATAATGATCTTATTTATAGTCACTGCGGCGAGTTGGGGGGGTGCGAAATATTTTCTCTTTCCTAGGGGGGGCTTTGCAAAAAATAATTGAGAAGCACTGAGCTAAGTTGATGGGTGGCGTTTGAAGAGGAGCTGCAGAGAGGCGTGTAAGACTGCGACTCTGCTTCCTGGTCCCAACTCTGAGTTGTCAAGGTTTTGGAAATTTGGATAAAAATGATGTCAGATTGTTAGATAAATGAGAAGCACCATCCAAAGTGGGATGGACACCATCTCGTCTAATAAGACCAGGTTTTCCCCAAAATGAGCTCCAACTGTCTATGTAGCCCACGTCATTTGCAGGACGCCACACAGACAGACAGCGGTTGAACACAAGCGGCTACAAGCCACTTGAATACAAGTGGCTAAACATATCATCACTGGTCAGATTAGGAAGGGGCCCAGAGAATATTACAGAGGCAGACATTGTTTTGGCAAAGTCACACACCTATTCAATTCAATTTAACTTTATTTATATAGCGCCATTTCACAACAACAGTCATCTCATAGCACTATCAACTGTAGGGGGAACCCCCACAGTTGCAGAAAGACCCCAGCAATCAGGCGATCCCCTGTGAGCAAGCACTTGGCGACGGTGGAGAGGAAAAACTCCCGTTTAACAGGAAGAAACCTCCAGCAGAACCAGGCTCAGGGAGGGGCAGTCATCTGCTGCGACTGGCTGGGGTGTGAGAGGATAGAGAAGAAGAAAAGAACAGACATGTAGAGAGCAAACAGCACGATGGGGACTCAATCTATGGGAGAGAACAAACAAATGTTAATGACCAGCAAGAAAAAATATTTCATAGAGAGTGAGGAAAGGAGTGAGGCCCAGTGCATTACTGGAGGTCCCCCGGCTGACTAAACCTATTAGCAGCATAACTAAGGGAGGGTTCAGAAACACATGATCCCTCCCTAATTGTAGGCTATATCAAAAAGGTAGGTTTTAGCCCTATTCTTAAAAACAGAGATCGAGTCTGACTCCCGAATCCAGATTGGCAGCTCATTCCACAGGAGAGGAGCTTGATAACTGAAGGCTCTGCCTCCCATTGTACTTTTGGAGATTCTAGGTATTACAAGTAATCCTGCATTTTGGGAGCGTAGTGCTCTGTTAGGATGATACGGTAGTATCAGATCTTTTAAATAAAAAGGAGCCTGATTGTTTAGAGCTTTGTAAGTAAGAAGAAGGATTTTAAACTTAATTCTAAACTCTATGGGAAGCCAATGAAGGGAGGCCAGAACCGGAGAGATATGATCTCTCTTTCTAGTACCTGTTAAAACTCTTGCTGCAGCATTTTGGATCAGCTGAAGACTTTTTTTGGATCAGTTGAAGACTTTTTAAAGATGTTTTAGGACAGCCTGATAATAAAGAATTACAATAATCTAATCTCTTAAGTTTTGTGATTTCCAACTGCCGGAGACGGACGTCATTAATGCCGGTGTGGATAACAATTGTGGAGTATTTACAGTTACTTTTAGCCAGCATTTTCAAATTTAACTCGATGTCGCCTGCTCTGGCCCCAGGAATGCATTTGACTATGGCCGCTGGAGTCTCTAGGTTCACGTTTCTGACTACAGTCGCCGATGATCAGAGTTTTTTCCTCAGCAGGTGTGTTGCTGAGCGGGTAAAAGCAATTAGAAACATGAACAGGTTGGTGGTGTACCGGGGCTTTGCGGCTAGGCTTCCTTCTCATCATCACCCACCCAGTCTCTTTGCTGCTGAGGAGGACCGGAGGACCGCTAACAGGCTGCCCTAAGCTAGCGAGCTCCGCTGCAGCTAAGGGACATCCGTCAAGATTAACTGGCGCAGACTGTCATATAATGTGATATTTATATGTGGTGTGTCTTTAAGACTGTGGTGACGTCACAGGTCAGAGTTGACCTTCACCGAGTGATATAGTTATGAAAATGGCGATGTGTTGATGTTGCCGCCTGTTAATGTTCCCGCTCCTAGTTTTAAAAGAGAACTTTGTTGAAACCACTATTCGTGTGGACCTCAGTTCTTTACATGGTGTCAGAAGTGCTTGACGGACGCTCTGCTTCAGTAAGATGGCCTTGTTTAATCCCCCGGAAAGTTTTCCTTTTCATCGTCCAAATGAATGGGCGGGCTGGAAAGAGCGCTTTCTGCGTTTCCGGACGGCTACAAAACTGAATAAAGAGGACGGCGAAATTCAGGTCAGTTCACTGATTTACGCCATGGGCCCCGAAGCTGAAAACATCTTCAAATCATTCTCATTTACTGAGGAAACGGATCAAAAGAAGTTTGACGTTGTGTTAGGAAAATACGACGAGTACTTCTGTCCCAAACGGAACGTGATCCATGAGCGCGCTTGTTTTCACCAGAGGCTGCAGCGGCCTGGTGAGAAAGTGGAAATGTTTATCAGAGCCCTTCATGAGATGTCAGAACACTGTGACTTTGGTGTAAAGAGAGATGAACATATCCGTGACCGAATTGTTGTGGGCATCCTTGATAAAGAGCTGTCACGTAAACTGCAGATGATGGCTGATCTAACGCTTGCCCAAACCATTCAAACAGTTCGCCAGTACGAGGAGGTTGTCCTCCAGGTTCACCAGCAGGGGGAGGCACACGCCACGGTGCAGGAGATCCAGGGAAAAGCAGCAGGCAGAGGAAGATCTCCATTTAAACCAAGGAAAGGAAAAAGTGGAGAGCAAAAAGACTCATGGTGTGGAAGATGTGGAAAATTAAAACACAGAGATCCTGAAAAGTGCCCAGCCATGAAGTCAACATGCAACAAGTGTAAAAAGGTGGGTCACTGGGAAAAGAAATGTCACAGTAAATCAGTCAGAGAAGTCACTGAAGAGACAGTTTCCCAGACACCATTTTTTTGGGGCGCAGTCACAAAAACAGACAGAAATGATGACCCATGGACCATACAGCTTACAATTGGAACAACACCAGTCAATTTTAAAATTGATACGGGTGCAGATGCAAACATTATGGGAGAAAAGACATTTAACAAACTAGTTCCTAAGAAGGAATTAGAGCCATCTAATGTCACACTGTGCAGCCCGGGTGGTCAGTTGGACTGTATAGGAAAATTTCAAGCCTTCACAGAATACAAAGAAAAACCATATACTTTTCCTGTGTATGTCATCAGTGGCAATAATGCAAACAATTTGCTGGGCAGAGATACAGCAATGTCGATGGGGCTTGTGAAGCGTGTTGAAGAAGTTCACAAAGCATTTGGTGAGCATGGAACACTTAAAACAGAACCAGTTAAAATCCTGTTAAAAGAGAATGCTCAGCCATACACAGTGCACACTGCCCGTCGTGTCCCTTTGCCACTTTTGCAGAAGGTTAAAGAGGAATTGCAGCGTATGGAGGAGAATAATGTGATTGAAGCTGTGATTGATCCTACAGATTGGTGCGCGCCAATGGTACCAGTCCCAAGGAAAAATGGAAAAGTGCGGATCTGTGTCGATTTAAAGAGGTTAAATGAAGCTGTACGAAGAGAGAGGTATGTTCTTCCTACTGCAGAGGAAATCACTGCAAAACTTAGTGGAGCAACCACATTCACATCATTGGATGCTGCCTCCGGGTTTTGGCAGATTCCTCTCCATCCAGAAAGCAGTAAATTAACAACCTTTATCACACCCTTTGGGAGATATGCATTCAAACGTCTTCCATTTGGGATCTCAAGCGCTCCTGAAATTTTTCAGCACAAAATGACAGAAACCCTCAACGGCCTGGAAGGCGTGGCTATCTATATGGATGACATACTGGTGTACGGCGACACTCCTGAACAGCACGACCAGCGTCTCAGCAAGGTACTGGAAAGGATCGAGTCAGCCGGACTTAAACTGAACAGAGAAAAATGTAAGTTTAGACAAAACAAGCTTCACTTCTTGGGCCAAGAAATTGACAAATCAGGCGTGAGACCCGACCCTGATAAAGTCAAGGCAATCCGCGAGCTCCCTCCACCACAGAACGTGCATGACCTCAAGCGTGTCCTAGGCATGTTTAACTACCTAGGGAAATATATCCCAAATC
Organism: Pholidichthys leucotaenia; assembly: GCA_020510985.1. Classification (NCBI taxonomy): domain Eukaryota; kingdom Metazoa; phylum Chordata; class Actinopteri; order Cichliformes; family Pholidichthyidae; genus Pholidichthys; species Pholidichthys leucotaenia. Next base: position 89,046,123 of record CM035840.1, on the reverse strand, counting down.
TGTCGACAGTGGGCCAGCCACTATATGAACTGTTGAAATCCAAGTCAGTGTGGATGTGGGACCATTCTCAGCAGGAGGCATTTCAACGCATCAAAGACATTCTGTCTACTTCTCCAGTTCTGAAATTCTATGATGTGAATCGACCTACTGCCGTATCAGCCGATGCCAGCAGCTATGGTATAGGTGGAGTACTACTGCAACTGCACGATGGAAACTGGAAACCTGTGGCATACTGCTCACGTCGTCTGTCAGAGGCCGAGACTAGATATGCACAGATAGAGAAGGAGTGTTTGGCGAGTGTCTGGGCATGTGAGAGATTCGAGAAGTACCTCTGTGGTCTGGAAGATTTTAAGTTGGTTACAGATCACAAACCCTTGGTGCCTCTCATGAACAAAAAGGACCTGGACAATGTGCCAATACGGTGCCAAAGGCTACTTATGAGACTTATGAGGTTCAAACCGACAGCCGAATATGCTCCGGGAAAGACCTTGGTAGTAGCTGATACACTCTCAAGAAGTCCACTACAGTGCGTAGAAAACGAGACTGATTCTCACTCTGATGTAGTGTGCTACATAGCAGCAGTTATTGATAACTTGCCAGCTACTACACATAAAATAGACACTATAAAGACTGCTACAGCAGCTGACTGTAACCTACAGTTGGTGTTGTGGTACATCAAGTCAGGATGGCCAGAATACATACGCAATGTCCCAGCAGCTATCAGAGACTATTTTCCCATTAAAAATGAACTGTCTGAATGCGATGGAATTATCACCAGAGGAAGCCGCATGCTGATTCCGGATGTGCTCAGAGCAGACATCTTGGATCGAATACATGATGGACATCAAGGTCTGACAAAATGCAGAGAGCGGGCCTGCACATCTGTGTGGTGGCCTGGCATCTCATCTGAAATCAAACGCAAAGTCCAGTCCTGTCAGGTGTGTCGTGAGATGAGACCAGCTCAGCGAAAAGAGCCTCTCTTGTCAACCCCTCTACCTGATCGACCCTGGAAGAGACTTGCTGTTGACCTGTGTGAGCATAACAAGCACACCTACCTTGTTGTGTCAGACTATTTCTCTCGGTTCCTCGAGATACTTCATCTGCCAGTAACCACTGCTTCTCAGATGATCTTAAAGCTGAAGGCAGTGTTTGCGAGGTTTGGTTGTCCAGATGTGGTTGTATCTGACAATGGGCCTCAATTCTCATGCCAAGAATTTAAAAAGTTTGCAAGGGAGTTTGACTTTTTGCACATCACCTCAAGTCCACATAACCCCCAAGGAAACGGACATGCAGAGAGGGGAGTTCAAACAGCAAAAAGAATCTTAAAGCAGCAAGATCCTTTGCTCGCCCTCATGTGCTTTCGATCAACGCCCTGCACCACCACAGGCGTGAGTCCTGCAGAGCTACTTATGGGTCGAAAGATCAAAACAACTCTTCCTACACTCGAAGTGAATCTTCAGCCCCGATGGCCTGATCTGGAAGTCGTCAGGAATAAGGATGCAATGGAGAAACAGAAACAAGCATTCTACTTCAATCAGCGCCATGGAGCTAAACCCCTACCTTCGTTGAAGCCAGGAGATTCAGTCCTCACAAAGCTGGACCATCAGAAATCCTGGAAAACACCCGCTGTTGTCACAGGAGAAAGCAGCACACCTCGCTCCTTTCTTATTGAAACACCCCAGGGAGCAACTTTGCGACGCAACCGCCGTCACTTGCAACATGATCCTGAATCAGCCAGAGAGATACACTCTTCAGCTCCAAATGACCTGCAGCCAGAGATTGTCGATCAGCAGCCTGAAACTGCAGCTGCTGCTGACACTATTTTACCAGAATCCAGTGTCAAACCGCCAGACCCAAAGCAAGGACTGTTGTTTACCCGGTCTGGTAGAATGATTAAACCTGTGCAAAGACTAGATTTGTAGAGAAAAAAAAAAAAAAGAAAAATGAAAAGAGAGAAATTCACGTGTTCACTGTGATAAGTGTGGCTATATGTGGTTCAATAATTAAGCCATGGGCTGTGGGGAAGGGTGAAATGGAAAATGTTTGAATTGAAAATTGTTTTGTTCTGAAAAAAAAAAAAGCTAAAAAAGGGGGAGATGTCATATAATGTGATATTTATATGTGGTGTGTCTTTAAGACTGTGGTGACGTCACAGGTCAGAGTTGACCTTCACCGAGTGATATAGTTATGAAAATGGCGATGTGTTGATGTTGCCGCCTGTTAATGTTCCCGCTCCTAGTTTTAAAAGAGAACTTTGTTGAAACCACTATTCGTGTGGACCTCAGTTCTTTACACAGACGGTGTTTCAATACAGCGGAGCCGGAATTCCAAATCAGACAACCTCGCCTCGAGCGCCTCAAAAAAACAATATTTATTACATTTACCGTTATCACTAAAAGAGGCAGAGGTGTAGCTAAACATCTGACAGAGAGAGCACACCAGAGGAGGAGGGGAAGGAGAGCTAGTAGCCATAGCTAGTGGCTAACCCGAAGCTAACAAAAACACAGATGAAAGGTGAACAGAAGGCTAAAGAGGATGATTAGATGACACTGAGTGTGCACACAGGTGCAAGAGGCTTGATAAACAGAAGTGAGAGCTAACGGTAGATGGAAAAAAAGTGATTAAAACACAATTAAAGGCAAAATCCTCAGGAAAATGAGGAGAGCAAACCACAGACAGCCAGCAACACAGGAAGTGACGATACGTTACCGCAGGAACGACTGGGGATCCGATGCCAAGGATGATCCAACAACGTATAGAATTTATGAGATTGCAATTGATTCCAATATTTATATGAAAAAACCTCATTGTTGTTTAGAAGCTACACTGTAATTGTCCATTGTTGTTGCATAGAATATATATATATATATATATATATATATATATATATATATATACAGTATATATATATACAGTATATATATATATATATATACACTACCGTTCAAAAGTTTGGGGTCACCCAGACAATTATTTTGTGTTTTCCATGAAAAGTCACACTTATTTACCACCATGAGTTGTAAAATGAATAGAAAATATAGTCAAGACATTGACAAGGTTAGAAATAATGATTTGTATTTGAAATAATAATTTTTTCCAGATACTCAACCTGCTCAAAGGAAGGTCAGTTTTATAGCTTCTCTAACCAGCTAAACTGTTTTCAGCTGTGCTAACATGATTGCACAAGGGTTTTCTAATCATCCATTAGCCTTCTGACGCAATGAGCAAACACATTGTACCATTAGAACACTGGAATGATAGTTGCTGGAAATGGGCCTCTATACACCTATGTAGATATTACACCAAAAACCAGACATTTGCAGCTAGAATAGTCATTTACCACATTAGCAATGTATATTAGATATTAGAGTGTATTTCTGATTAGTTTAAAGTTATCTTCATTGAAAAAAACAGTGCTTTTCTTTCAAAAATAAGGAAATTTCTAAGTGACCTCAAACTTTTGAACGGTAGTACATATACAATACCTACATGTATACAGCACATCCAGAAAGTATTCACAGCGGTTCACTTTTTCCACTTTTTGTTATGTTTCAGCCTTATTCCAAAAGGGATTAAATTCATTTTTTCCCTCAAAATTCTACACACAATACCCCATAATGACAACATGAAAAAAGTTTTTTTTTTGAGATTTTTGCAAATTTATTAAAAACAGAAACGAAGAAATCACATGCACATAAGTATTCACAGCCTTTGCCATGAAGCTCAAAATTGAGCTCAGGTGCATCCTGTTTCCACTGATCATCCTTGAGATGTTTCTACAGCTTAATTGGAGTCCACCTGTGGTAAATTCAGTTGACTGGACATGATTTGGAAAGGCACACACCTGTCAATATGTATATGTATATCTGTGTGTCTATATATTTATATATTTATATATACATATGTATACTCGCTGCTCTTGTTTTTTCTTGTCTTCTGATTGTTGCTCTGAGTGTTGCTATCCCTGTGCTGTTGCAATCCTGGAATTTCCCCATTGTGGGACTAATAAAGGCTTATCTTATCTTATCTTATCTTATATAAGGTCCCACAGTTGACAGTGCATGTCAGAACACAAACCAAGCATGAAGTCAAAGGAACTGTCTGTAGACCTCCGAAACAGGATTGTCTCGAGGCACAAATCTGGGGAAGGATCCAGAAAAATTTCTGCTGCTTTGAAGGTCCCAATGAGCACAGCGGCCTCCATCATCCGTAAATGGAAGAAGTTCGGAACCACCAGGACTCTTCCTACAGCTGGCCGGCCGGCCGTCTCAACTGAGCAATCGGGGGAGAAGGGCCTTAGTCAGGGAGGTGACCAAGAACCCAATGGTCACTCTGTCAGAGCTCCAGCATTCCTCTGTGGAGAGAGGAAAACCTTCCAGAAGAACAACCATCTCTACAGTAGGAGTGGGCAATATGGCCTAAAAATGATATCACAATATTTCTGTGAATTTTCACGATGATAATATTTTTCACGATATTGCAGAATGCATTGTTTTTCTTTTAAATTTATGCAAAAAGGACAGTTTGACAGGCCAGCATTATTTACCTTCAACATATTCAGGAAAAACAAAACAAAAACTCTTTTTTCTCCATTTTATAAACAGCAGCTCAGATTTAGTTTAATTTTTTTTTAGTTCTGTATCAATATGACAAGAAGATAATATAAACCTTTACGTCTTAACTGCACACAGATGTTGGATTTTATGCTGAATCACTTTACCTGCTCCCATTGCATGGACCTGTCCTGGGGCTTTTGGCTCTCCTCACACTGAATGGATGTTTTTTTGTTTCTCTCTCTCTCTTTGGATGGTTTAATAAAAATGGAAGTAAAATACAGCCACTTCGAGTGGGACACTGTCCAATGTTAATACCGCTCCAGCAGTATTGACATGTGGAAAAAAAGTTCAGGCAGAACTGCTGCACTTTTTTTTTTTTAAACATGACAGCAGTCTGAAACAGAAAGTGAAACTTGAATATTTCCATTCAACTGGAGACTCCGGGTGAAGGTAGAACACGTTGGTGCACTGCTTCACCGACTTGAAGCTGGAAAGGAGACAGAGAGACCAGAAAATTAGACCACTTATCATGAAATGTAGTTAGGGTATCAGCAGTAGACAATGACGGTCTGACTTTGGAGCTGTAGTTTCCCACTGCCGTTTGTTTTGCTGTTTCTATGCGGTGTGATGTCGTCACACATCAGACCCCAAATATCGTGATATTCATTTTTACACCAGTATCAAAATTTATACTGGTATTATCGTAAACGATATGATATGGCACACCCCTACTCTGCAGCAATCCACCAATCAGGCCTGTATGGTAGAGTGGCCAGATGGAAGCCACTCCTTAGTAAAAGGCACATGGCAGCCCTCCTAGAGTTTGCCAAAAGGCAACTGAAGGAGTCTCAGACCATGAGAAACAAAATACTCTGGTCTGATGAGACAAAGATTGAACTCTTCGGCGTGAATGCCAGGCATCATGTTTGGAGGAAACCAGGCACCGCTCATCACCAGGCTAATACCATCCCTACAGTGAAGCATGGTGGTGGCAGCATCATGCTGTGGGGATGTTTTTCAGTGGCAGGATAGAGGGAAAGATGAATGCAGCAATGTACAGGGACATCCTGGATGAAAACCTGCTCCAGAGGGCTCTTGACATCAGACTGGAGTGACGGTTCATCTTTCAGCAGGACAACGACTCTAAGCACAGAGCCAAGATATCAGAAGAGTGGCTTCAGGACAACTCTGTGAATGTCCTTGGATGGCCCAGCCAGAGCCCAGACTTGAATCCAATTGAACATCTCTGGAGAGATCTGAAAATGGCTGTGTACCGACGCTTCCCATCCAACCTGATGGAGCTTGAGAGGTGCAGCAAAGAGGAATGGGCCAAACTGCCCAAAGGTAGGTGTGCCAAGCTTGTGGCATCATATTCAAAGAGACTTGAGGCTGTATTTGCGGCCAAAGGTGCATCAACAAAGTATTGAGCAAAGGCTGTGAATACTGATGTACATGTGATTTCTTAGTTTTTTATTTTTAATAAATTTGCAAAAATCTAAAAAAAAATCTTTTTTCATGTCATCTTTATGGGGTATTGTGTGGAGAATTTTGAGGAAAAAAAATTAATTTAATCCCTTTTGGAATAAGGCTGTAACATAAAATGTGGAAAAAGTGAAGCGCTGTGAATACTTTCCGGATGCGCTGTATATCCAATAAATCTACTGTATGTATTTTTCCATATAACCTTGTGACTGCATTATTTTAATTGCTTTTAATCCTAGATCAAGTTTGTTTTGGGTTCAAAATGCATCATAAGTGTTAAATACTGTACATACATAAATATAGTATATCTTATTATACCTAACTATTAACCTGTTGAAGAAATATATATTTTATGGCTAATATAACCCCATAACTACAATATGGCACCTGGCGATCATTTTTTGGCAGCTGATCACTTTTTGGCACAACACCGGAACAATAGAGTCCTACCAGTATCGTGACCGTGGATATGCCCAGGTAACAGGTGACCTCCACCTCATAACGCACCGTAACACCACTTATTACAGAATTGACATAAATAGTACATTTAAAAGTGTAGTCAATGCTAGCAAGTTGAGCTACAGACTTGAGCTAACAATGGCTGATAACTGAAATACTGATAATTACCCATCTCCTTAAACACAGTCACCGTTCTCTGCGATTAAGAATAAAGCCGTTTCTGGATGGTAACACAAGTTTAGAATAATAAAAGCAGCACTCCCAAAGAGACAACAAGCTCCTCCATGTTGACAAGTTAGTGCTTCTTTGGCTACGGTCACACTGCAGGTCTTGATGCTCAATTCCGATTTTTTGCTGAGATTTTATTTTTTTTGTGTGGGCATTCACATTACAACTTAAATGCGACCCCCATCAGACTCCAGTGTGAACGGTCTACAGCTATGAAGTGACCCGCATGTGCAGAAGAAAACGTAACGTCAGACACAGCGTTGTGTTTACGGAAGTAATATATATGAGGTATATGAGAACTTCTTCACCCTGATGCAGCGCAGCAAAATAAAATGTTAAAATCATAAATATGAGACCAGCTTCATCCCTCTACAGGCTAGATGACCGCTGTGATCAGCTCTGCTTTAACAGAACTGATCGATTAAACAGCCCTCTTTAAAATGAGACCCCCCCCCCCCCCCCGCACAGGAAGGAGGCACCACCAGAGACTCCCCTCTCCCGTGTGTCTCCCTATCTGGCCATTCCGCTCCAGTCGTGTCAATATTAACTTTACATGTTAGTATTACAGCAGCCAGGAAGGAAAATGGAATTTGCTGCATCCAATAAATGTGCCGCTACGTGCGCCTGTAATGTCTGACCGTTTCAGCCCTGAAACCCCCCCCCCCCCTGAAATTTTGAAGTTATTGTGCAGTCGGAGCAGACAAAATTACAATCCAGTGGTAAAGGGAAGACGATTGGTTAAAAAGAGAGCACAAATCAGCTGTGTCTGCCATGCTGGCTGCATCCTCCACCGCAGAATTGTAGTGTCTGTCCCACTTCAATGAGGAAAAAGTCGGATGAAATGTGACATGACCGTTCAGACGGAGGTCGCTTTGGAAAATAACAGATATGTATCCGAATTAGGACCACATATGAAAGTGGCCTGGGTCTGGTGTGAAAAAATCAGATTTGTGTTGTTTAGACTGTCATTAAAAAAATCAGATATGGGTCACATTTGTGCAAAAAAATCAGAATTGAGCAGTAAAACCTCCAGCGACCGTAGCCTTCTTCTCCTCCTTTACCTTATTCTTCTGTGGTGTTCTGTGGGGTTGTATAAAGACGCTTTACACTACATAATAACATAGCCCTGACTAGCTCTGTGTTGGTCGAAAACCAACTGGGTCTTACGAGGCACAACAGTTGAACTGGTTAAGCACCGGCGCAGGCATCGGAACCGAACTAGCACTGATTCTTTTTTGGTGGAAAAGGGGTAGGTGGTGGCCCCCCTCTCCAGTCTTCTTCTTGCTTGATCACTCAGTTTGTAAGGACAGCCAGCTCTAGATCGGTTTAGACAAGTGTCATACTACTTCCATTTCTTAATGAGGGATTTAACTGAACTCTGTGGGATGCTCAGTGAGTTGGAAATCTTCTTGTAGCCATCTCCTGTCTTATTCATAGTTTTAAGATGACGTCACACAGCTGCCAGTCGCTATATGGGTGGCCATATTGGGAGTGAAGCTACAGGGGGTGATTCCATTTCATTAAAGCCGAAAAAATTATGTAAATATAATGCACTACTGTGGAATAATTGGTTGTACAAACACTGGTGGAAAGGAGAAAGTGTTTTTTTTATCTATTACCTGCAATCGTTTTGAACCAAGGCGAGCCAGTTTGGGAACTATCAGAGAAACGGAGGAGAATTTGGCTTTCTCCTATTAGAAAACAATATTAGTATTAGTAGAGCTGACGTGGCGCCTTCCTTGTATTCCAGCTTGCGGGTGCTCTGACCATTTTGTAATAAGTTTGTAGAAATAATTGACTAATAATGCTGTTGAAGAGTCTGTGGTGCTATGTTGACATTTTCACAGTTTCATAAGTTCCCTGTTCTGATAAGCTCAGCTGCTGCCAGCAGAACAAACACACACACACACACACACACACACACACACACACACACACACACACACACACACACACACACACACACACACACAAGCTAAACAAATGTACTTGTTCATCTAACGGGACCTATCGGGGATCCGAGCCAACTTAATAAGTGTCACACTTTCAAGCTACAGAATCATATGAAGATCCAAATGACTATTTAGCCCTCCTTGCCAAGTTCTTACCTTTGACTGCAGTCTGTAAAATCAGCTGTGTCCACACAGGAGAGACGCAACATGTCTCCTTATGCTCAGCTGCGCAGATACTTCTAATCATTCCAGCTGATTAGATCTCTGTACAGACCACACCTGGATCCCGCTTACCTCCTGTTTCCTTTCTGATGAAAGAAGGCTCCGAAGAGGAGAAAAACAACACAGCTTTGTCCTTGAGGCTGCTGGCAGGAAACCAGCAAAGCCGGGACACTCCGTGCTGGAACAAGCTAGCTGCTAAAGCTAACCTTAGCTGGAGTTAAGGCTTTTCAAGAACGATGCTGAGATCCAGACTTCACCACCGTTCAAGAGTGTCACTCGCTTGGGAAGTCTTAATTCTTCTGAACAACAACAGAAGAAAATGACAGAGTAGTAACCCAAGGTTTGCTGTTCTGATGCCAAAATGTCAGAACACTGGCTAATTAGCCTATGGCTTTGAGGATTATTAGGAGTAGCTGAGAGTCTACAAATCAACTGGTTATTGTTAACAATGAGGGATAATGATTAGACGCCAAGACAACGATGTCTAACGTCATCTGAAAGCACCTGGACAGGTGAGTGTGCTGAATGAAGCCAGCCTTTAGCTAATGCTAAATCAAATAAGATCACATATATATAAAAAAAAAATTGAGAGCAAAAACAGAAAAACAAACAGGAGAAATTAAGTTGGGGGCTCTGTGAATAATTTATGGGCTGATGTGGATAAACATGCATGATAAGTGTTATGAAGATCAAGAAATGTATTTAGCTTTGTACATGTCTGGATAGGTGATGGTAGCCCACTTCTTTGTGTCTTTTGGATATTTTTACTTTGGAATGAGATAGGGGGCCTGCTTCTCAGTTAAAACTAATTTGTCATCATACCGCGGTCTGTCATTATCAAGAGTTTCATAATAATTTTTTTTTTTTTTTTTTTTAATTTAGTGTACTCTGTTGATCCCCAGAGGGGAAATTCAGGGCATCCACCTGGATGGATGAAGCAGCCGCTGTACTGCGCCGTCCCTTCACCATTCATACACACATTCACACCTAGGACCACTTTTAGAGTCTCTAATTAACCTAGCCTGCATGTTTTTGGCCTGTGGGAGGAAACTGGAGAAATCCCATGCAGACACAGGGAGAACATGCAAACTCCACGCAGTGCTAAACACTGTGCCACTGCACAGCCCAAATTTCACGTTTTCACTTTTTTTGTTCCATTTTACTACGTGATTATCCCCCCCATAATGGCCGGTAATCCTGCCGGAAGTCATGTGATCAAAAACTATGAATAGTTTTCAATGATCTTTTCTCTGAGTTGCTTGGAGTGTTCTTTTGTCTTCATGTTGCAGTTGTAGCAGGAATACTGATGAACCAGAGGCTGGATCTCCCAGACACACGTTTCTTTATACTACAGTCACTTGACACACATTAACTGCACTCAGGTGATCTCAAGTTCTCTAATTGTGAGACTGTAGGCATCAGCTAGCTGGACCTCTGTTGAATTAGGTCAGTCACTTTAAAGGGGGTGAATACTTTTGCAGTCATTTACTTTGCCTTATATAATTTTAATAATTAATTGACAGTAGTTTGTAAAAATCTGTTTTCACTTTGGCGTGAAAGAAGCTTTTTGTGCAAATTTTTGTCAAAAAAGCCAAATTATTTAGACCATGATTTCATTTTATAAAGCAATAAAAAAATTGAAACATTCAAGGGGGGTGAATACTTTTTATAGGGCATTGTAGCTCAAAAAATGCATTGCGATATAATTTCTCTATATCGCGATACGCGACATATATCACAATATATATTCTGTGTACTGAATGTCCTTTAAAATTTGGTTTTGCTTACACTTTTATTATACATTTTATATATATAAAATAAAATGAAAACTTATGTCAGAGAAAATTCTTCACAACAATATGTAACTACTATGTAAGTGTGTAAAAATATGTAAATCTTCTCCTGCCCCCCCTCCCCCAGTTCTCTGTCTACTTTTTCTGTTATCTTCCTTTTCTTTCTCTACTCACCACAGTGTAGGTTTCTCTGTGAGTACACAGGGGGGCAGTGCAGCCATGCTGAGCTTCTGCTTTTAGACTACAGCAGTGGCACCCCATGTTAACATGGCAAATATTGAGATATGTGCGATACAACCATTTTATGTATTGCGGGTGGCCAAATGTACCGATACAACGAACATATTCAGTATATTGCCCAGCCCTATTGTACACTTTTAGTTACACTGCCAAGAAAATAATAAATATAGTTCAATAATGAGCCGTCATGACTTATAGTCAATAAGTCAGCGAATAAACTTAGAATGCTGTGGGAAAGAGTGAAAATTATTATGCATTTATTTTAAAAACTTGATTAAATCTATGTCTCAATAGGAGAGACAGCAGTGTGCTTTAGGTCTGTTGGACTTTAATGGTGATACCTCATTAGGAGGCCCAAGCTATGACACTTACATCTAATCCAACTGTGCTGTTGGTCAGTTGTGGGCTGAGTGATTTCTTCTGACCTCGACGTGCCATAGCAGAGCCCTCGGTGCTCAAACTCTCCTTGCTGCTTGTTGACAGCAGCTCCCTTTTGGGGCTGCTGGAGATTGGCCTGCCGCTGACCTCCCGTCAGTCTGCTGCTGGAGAGTTGGAGATCGGTTTGGACTGAGAGGAGAGCGTGAGGAATGAGGAGGGCGGGGGGGCGATGGGTGGTGGCTCACACGCATGAATAGATTCCCACAGTGCTGGCAGAGTTAGGATGGGGTTTTTCCTAAGCTTTCCTCCCACACATTTCCACCGGGTATGAGTCAAAGGCCAAAGTGTTAATTTAATAAATTACTACTTTCGTTTTTGCTTCCAGATACATCATATATTATAATTAGGTGGAAGGTGTATAATGACACAAATATTTTAATGGTTGTTATTCATTTCGCAGGTTGATCTAATGGAATATGAGCCATCTTTGTGTTCAACTGGGTTTGTTGACGACGGGAATGGAGAGCAGTGTATTATTGTAATTTCAGAGGGAAATGTTAGGTTTCATCTGCTCATAAATAGTCTATCATCACCAAGCAGCTCATCGCGAAGCAAAATTAGCTCGGAATTTTGCACTGTACATCAAAGAGAAGTGGCACAGTATCAATTAATGATTAATATGCCATCTGCTGGTGGTGGCGTTTTGAATATCAATACAACTCCCTTCGGATGTTTAATCACCTGATACCATTGTGTTGGAGCACAACAACAGGGCTGTTGGAAATGCAGCAGTGCTAGTGAGCTCAAATGTTTTGATCCACCTCCACAATATCAAAAGATATTCAACGCTCCAGTGGAGAAACATGTCTACGGGGTCCTGGCAATGGTGTTTGCATGCAGATATCTGCTGTGTGGGGCCACTGTGGAGATCTAACCCAAGGCAAGCCTCCACTCACGCTGCAGCACAGAGGATGTTGTGAATATGGCCTTGACAGTGCGTTCCAACCCCCGAAGGCCTGAAGAGGGACAGGAAACAGTTGGCTCTCGATTGACTGAAGTAGTGCCTGGGACTTTCCCACACGCCTCAGGGATGCTCCTCGTTGAGCCTGGTCTGTGGTTGGAGCGTGTGTCTGCACCACTTCACAATGGGGAGTGAAAGGAGGGAGGGAGGGAAAGGAGTGTGGGGGACTTACTGTAGAAGTTGGAGAAAACTTTTCAGAAGGGATTCATCGCCCCTTAGCTGAGAGAACGGCATAAATTATTTGCGCTGGCAGATGTTCACAGACCCAAATATGCATGAATTTGTGGAGCTGGCAGGCTTCCCTCAGCCAAACGTACTGGTTTTCACGATGTGTGCAGGAGCAGTTGTTATTCTGGCTGTTATACAGAGAGCATTAATCTGAGCTGTCAGCACCACCAACCACTTTGGTGGAAATTATTTCACTCCTTAATAAGGGAACTCTGGTGCTGTATTACATATGGTGGTCGGGGTAGCATTCTTGGTGGGTCTGTCATCATGTAGCTGCTCTCCAACACTGAGCCTTCTGTGTTTGGCCTGTAGCACACTCTGCAACCCAGAGATGAAAAGAATCCACTAACTAGGCATTAAATGAAACAATGACCTCTCGTATTTTCACTGTTAGAAGCAGAACAGAAATTGTAGCCGGGAAGGAGAAAAAAATATATACTGAGAGTTTACATTTCTGTTTTTATAGGTCATGTTCCCTAAAACTTTTATTCATAAATTGGAAGTGAGTAATAAAACACTAGTTCACGGGAGTTGTAAAGCAGCCACTGAAGGGTAATTAAAGTGCACCTAATATGGTCATTTCAAGGGAATAGTTGGCTCTGACTTGAGAATGCCATTTATAAAGGGCAATCAATCAGAAGAAAGTTGAAGAAGGGCTAAACCTTGAATTAGCGAATCATTTAAAGAGCAGTACAGCTCAAGTACAGAATGCATGCAAATGGAAATTAGCAGATATTAGCACCTTTTTAAAATTGTAAGATATTTACATAAATGATTCTCCAGTCTGAGCCCATGAAGAAGTTACAGTAAGGATCCAGTGTACCACACCCATTTTGGGCTCGAGGGCAAGGGTCTGGTGCCTGGGTTTCTGTCCATAGGACCTGGCTGGACTCAGCACGGGCAAGCCACGTGGGTCCACTCTCCAGTGGGCTCACCACCTGCAGGCGTGATCATGGGGATCTTGGTGCTATGTGAACTGGATGGATGGGTGGATGGATGGCTGGATTCATTCTCCGGTGCCGATAATTGCTGATAACAACTACATCCATATGAAATTGTCTCAGGGTTTTTTCCCCCCTGTAAACTGTTTTGTGTATTTGTGAAGATGTTCTCATTTACATGGTGCATTTTTAATGATTGTCTCTTTTCTAACCTAAATCTAATCAAGCAGCTTTTCATGCATAAACCTCCCAGCAGCAAGTGAAACAGGACTATTGCTTCACTATCTAGTATATTTAATACTTATACACTTTTAACAAAGTACTATAAACTCCAATTTCAACTTTTTAGTACATGCTATTTCCAACCCCATTATTAACCAGATCGAAAAGACAATCAACACCAGAAACTGACCACCAAACCAAACCACCAAACCACCAAAAACTGACTAAAGTTTGTTTAAACATGAATTTATAAGTTGAAACAAATGCTAAATGGACCATATTTATGAAGCAACCTGGTATCATGGCCAAGGATGTAACTGACCAGTTAGTGTAGTACAGGACATCATATCAGTGTAATTGGTTTCTCCTTGCAGTGCTTGGGTGTGCACTTGTTTGTGGTTGTGCCACTTCTTTCTCTGTTTCAAAAGTAGTCAAATCCTCACATGGAGGTGGGTGGTGAGTGGTTGATGGTGCAAAGAAGCGCACTCTCGTTCAAGAAGTCTGAGCTTGCATCCAGCCCCATGTGTTCACCATCACTTTCTTTTCAAATTCAGTACACTTTTTTTTAGTGTCAGGAACCCTTTACAGTCATTGCTAAGGTTGGGGTTATAGTAGGGTGAGAGGCTCAGTTTTAAACTTTTTTTTTTTAACAGCTCCTCATGCACCTCTCTCACATTTCACTGCATGCGCTTATTTTTACAACCACTAAAGGCGCTGTTTCCACTAATCGCTGTGTCTAGTACTGCACCAGTGAAATGTCTGTGCAGTTCACGTAACATTTTTTTTCCTATACATTTTCTAATAATGGATAAATGGGTCAGTTACACACCAGTCTACAGTATATAACAAGTTTTCCTCATTACTCAAAAGTATTTTTACATTACAAACAACAATCACAGACACAATTTCACAGTGCTTTATATGTACATTTTATTGTACTCATACACAACTAGATGTAATAAAGGACATTTGGGGCTTACTATCTTGCCCGTGTGCATATCAGCAAACAGATAAGGCAAGCTGGGGTCCAAACCTATAATCCTTTCAATAAAGTGGCCTGCTGTGACCTTGAACCACAACCGCCCATTATTTATAGGTACCGGCTATTATTAGCTGTTGTCGTTATAGTATTTTAGATTTATTTTTAGACCTAATACTAGTTCATTTGGTTATGTTTTACATGTGAGTGAACCTTAGGCATTATGAGCCCTACAAATATATTTGTGGAAAGCTGTTGTAACTGCATTACACCACATGTGTTCATGACCTAATCTCTACATATGACTCTATTGGAAAATGGATTAGGAAAATAGATGTTGTAGTGTCTGCTGTGGTCAGTTATTCTGGCCATTTTAAGCAGTGATCATTATGAGGCTCTAATGTGCATTTTGACAAAAGTAGTAGTTTGTCACACCCAGTCAACCGGTGTTTGTGAGATATCGTGGTCCTATTTCACAGCACCTACAGGTATGCAGGCATGAACCTGCATGTGAAACACAGAACACATGAGGCGTTATATAATCAAACTATTATCACTGATGCAAATAACAATAATACAGGTATAGATGAGACAGGCTGTAACTGTCATGCTGCGTCTAACTACTGAGGGAGGAGTGACTTTGTGCCTTTCCAACAGGAGGGCTTTGGCAGACTGCCACTTAGTGTGGTCCCCCTGAGGGCCCTTACTCATGAATCAGAGAAAATGGGAATTACACATATTAAAGAGGGTAAACGTCAGTAATCACAGCACTGGGAGGATGCTTGAGGACTCATCAGGCCCACTGCTGCTGTTTTAGAGACACTTGTTTCAAGGAGCCACTGTGTTTAGCAGCTGCTGGCAGAACTGCAGTGGGCAAAATTACAGATTTCAGAAAGGAGCCCACCAATGAGGTTCACCCTCAACACTCAGCACACCTGTACTTAGAAATGTCATAGAAGCACACTGACGGTGAGGCAATCCCTCCATTTGACCCCCTGATCCATGAGTCACACTGCCGGTAGGCTGGGTTACAGCCTGTCATGTCTGTTGTATAGTCTGCCTATTGATATTTCCAGCGTATTTGTGCAACATTGACTGCCGAGTGGTCCCTGATTGTGACTGGCTTGGTAGTTTTGACACGGAAAAGCTTGTTTGTTTGTCTGTCTGGTCAGCAGAGGTCACGCAGTGGTATGTTTGTTTACCAGGTCAATTGACTCCATTAACAGAGGAGGCCAGCGAGGAGAAGTGATGGAGGGAGAAGTGCTCATTAATGGTCCTTCCTCCCTCCCTGTGTGTTCCTCCTCTGGTGGAGATGGGCAGACCACCAGGCCCTTTACCTCAACTCCCAGATAAGATGTCTGGAGTTGCTCCACATGACTTAGTGCTGCTTGTGCTTTGACAGAAAACAACCCTCAAGGGAATCTCAGGCAACCATAAATATTTAGGCACCAAAGAGCTTTATGGAGTTTGTTGTAAAAGGATTTATAGCAGCCCTGGGAGGCGATGCATCAGTGTCAGAGGGCTTGAAGCAGCCAGTGTTTACAGGATTGCATGTGAATCCTCCCAAAGCGCTTGGCCAACCCTGGAGTACGGAACCAAATAAGCACTTGAGCACCAGGAATGCAAACACCACAATTCCTTCAATTGGGTTTCAGAAAACAGGTGTGAACTCAGCGTCATGCCAGTTCAAAAACTTTAACGACCTGCAGAGATGATTCATAAACAAGTCAAGTTGATGGCCTTATATGGAGCGATTTGGAAATATTAGTTCAATGTCTTCTGATCGTGTTATGAAAACAATAATAACAGCTGTAAAGACAGGTCTTAATTTGATTTACCTCCTTCTGCACTTTATTGTAAAGAAACAGTGTGATGTAATATTTTCACTGGCTTTCATTTGTCAAAAGGTAATAAGAACCATGCCTCTTGTTATTCCTGCCACATGTTATTCTAAGTCAAGTGATTTCACAAATTTGAGAGCTGAGTCAGTCTACTTATAATTAATCACTTAGAAAATCTTGTCTGACTAAAGGTCTTAAAAGAATTTCAGCAATGTGATAAGTTTGTTATATGTCACATTGTGTGACACATATTTGGGCTTCAGTAAAAGATTAGGTTTCCCTATATGGAGGTAAAGGAAATTCCTTCTAAATCACGGGCTTAATGACACAACAGCAGGTCTTACATGATTCTTTTCAGCAAAATGCAACAGTCCATTGACTTGGCCATGTACCAAATACATCATTCAAATAAAGTTTCTCTTGCCATGACTTGATTTTGTACTTTTTATGCAGCTTGTCTCCATCTATCCTGCTAAGGATTAATTTGCTATAATTGGCCAGTATCTCATTGATTACATACATTACTTTAAACCACAGCAGAAGTTATTTTTATTTATTTTTCAGCTGATATAGTCAGCCTTTTGTCCAAGGCTAATTTTCTTTGCAAGACAGTTACAATGGACAACTTCATGTTGAACACAATCATGTTCATCACATACCAAAGCCAAAGGAAACCTCATGAAGACAGCTACTTTCACATCAAAATTGGTGTGTACTTTTCTTTTTTTTTTTCACCACAGATTAAACCCACCCATAACTCTCCATTGACTCCATCCCTATTGCAGGGTTTCCTCTGGTAACATTTCCGGGTGGTGGCCTGCCAAGCTTGAATTTATGCCACCACTCTATGAGGAAATACAAATTTAAGAAAAAATATGAAGGAATGACGGTCCGCAAGCACGCACATGAACAATGCACGTGACCATCATCCGCGCAGAGTTCAGAAGCGCCCCGCCCGCCTGACCGCTGCAGTCGACAGGCAGAGAGTGTCTCGCTAGCGTCACTGTCTGAGAGAAGCATGAGCGTATTAAAGTATTTTAAACACTGAAAATAGCAGAAGAGGTACGTAAGCAGTGAAGGTATGGATAGTTAGGAGCTTGAGTTGGTTCATTTTGTCTTCTTTTTAATTATTAGTTTTTTGTTTTTCTTATTTCAGACAAGAATAAAAAGGAGATGTTTTTACCTTTACCTTAGTTAATATTAACTAATTTATGTTCATTATTATGTACCTGGCAAGTTAAGATGATCGAAATTCACGAAGTCAATGACTTGAATCTGTCAGCAGCCTTCAGACAAACTAAACATGCCAAAATTTGGATTTCAAAATAAGGGAGGTTTTTCCTGCTGTCTGGGTGGTGAGGAGATTTCTAAAAAAACAAAACAACCAAACTCTAACTAAATAGAAATATTATAATAGAAATAACCGCATTTTTGGTCATTTAAGTTAATGTATTTCATTAAATACAATTTTATTTTTTTTTTCTTTGAAATCAGGGTTAAATTATTGCTCTGTTCTGACTGCAAAATTATGGTCAAAAATGGAAAAAGTAAAAAAAATTACAACAGTCTCTTTCGAATTTATTAAAAAATAGTAATTTTATTTTAAAAAATAGACAAAAATTAGCCATAAAATAATCCACAAATTTATAATAAAGTCTCAAATGTACAAGAAAAGTCAATTTTACAAGAGGAAATTACAAATTTGAGTAACATGGTTTCAAGTTTAGACAAATTTACAGAGAAAAGTAGAAAACTATAAGAAAATTGTTATAAATGTTGGAGAAAAAACTCAAACCTTCAAGACTGAAGTCATTACTCAAGTTTTTGAGTGCTCTTTTGTACCCTGAACTCAACTAGAAATTTTTGGTTGCCTACTTTTAATTATTAATTTTAAAGCACTGCTTTTACATGAGTAGAATTTCTGGCTACGCTACCCACCTCTGATCATATAATTTAAGTATGCATGAGTAAATTACTATTATGAATGGTTTTTTTTTCCCTTCCCTACTCTCTTCCATCCATCCATCTTCTACTGCTTAATCCTTTCGGGTCGCGGGGGGGGGCTGGAGCCTATCCCAGCATCTTTGGGCGAGAGGCAGGGTACACCCTGGACAGATCGCCAGTCCATCGCAGGGCCAACACAGAGAGACAGATAACCATTCACTCTCGCATCCATACCTAAGGACAATTTAGAATCCCCAGTTTTGATGCCAATTAACCTAACTTGCATGTTTTTGGCATGTGGGAGGAAACCGGAGTGCCCGGAGTAAACCCACGCAGACACGGGGAGAACATGCAAACTCCACACAGAAGGGTCACCGATGGTCTGGGGGTGGGATCGAACCCACGATGGTCAAGGGTGGAATCGATCCCATGACCTTCTTGCTGTGCTGCCACTGTGCTAACCACTGCGCCACCGTGCTGCCCTCCCTACTCTCTTAATGGAAAAAAAGAAACACTAGAATGAAAATACAACAAAATACACATTTTTTTGTCATTTATGTAAACCATGACAAAAAAATCCTACAAGGCAAAACATGACAGTTGATGTTTTCTAAGCTGTTTGTATATCACCATAGACAGGGAGAGAACCTGAATTAGACAGGGCTCAGAGGGGAAGATGAGACAGAAGAGAGGAGCCAAGGAGAGGAAAGTGTTCAGGCAGAGGGTCCAGGAGAGGTGTGAGCAGAGAGAAGAGAGAAGGATGACGCCAGTAAAAAGTCCAAACACAGGACAGCTGGGTAGGGCCCCAACTGGCCCAATATGTCATCACTCTGAGCTCAATTATTCCCTCTGATCTCAGACTCAATTTATTTCTGAGTTTTGCATGTCTGTTATTATTTTGTTGTCAATTTTCTGTGTATATTTTGGTTTGTTGTCTCTCTTGTGCCCTCCTCTCTCAGACAGACGCTCCCACTAACTGTTCACAGTCTGCTCTCCTGCCACCTCAGCTGTGGACAGTTAGGTAATTAGCTCACCTGCCTGCTCAGCCCACACCTGCTGCTCATTTGTCTGCCCAGTACTTAAGCTCTGTCAATTCATTGTTTCACTGTGGCAGCATTGCTTAACTTGGACTGGTTTGGACTGCTTTCCCTCTGTGTTTTTTTCCTCATCTCCTCCAGAGCCTCCCCTGCTCTGGAGTGTACATATCATCTGTAAGTAATCCTAGTTTATATTTTTGTGTTGTCTGCACTGTTTTTATATTTTGTTAATAAATGACACACTCCAGTTCAGCGCTTTGGCCTGTCTTTTTGTCCTGGAGGGGCCAGTTTATGACACAATATTCCAATATTGTGTCAATCAGCTGTGAGCACATGCGCTGATGTCTGTTAACGTCTCATCGCGTCAAAGAATTATCTTGTCCACTTTTGTTTGTTTTTATTGATTTCGTTTTTAATTTTTTTATCTCTTTTTGCTGATATTAGTTTTTGCTCGGTGTTAGCTTAGTATTGGCCTAGCTGAAAAGCCCGATCGGACGCCCGGCTAGGTCGGACGCCCAGCTGGGCTGTTTTTACCAGGCTAGGCTAACCTTCTAACCTGTTTTTAGCCTTTTTAGCTGTTTTTAGCTAACCTGTTTTTAGCTGTTCTTAGCTGGTTGGCTATCCACCTCTCACCTGGAACGTCATGGCTCCATCCCCGATGTGTACCAGCTGTGTGTCCCTCCTTAAGAAGGTCTCTGAGTTGGAAGTGAGACTCCCCAACCTTTATAAGATTCGGGAGGCTGAAGACCACCTCAACACCATAATTCTCGGGCGAACATCGGCCCCGGCTACCGACTTGCAGCTGGCAGAGACGGCTACTTACCTGGGTGAGTTCAGCGCATCTCCGTCCACTTCTACCCCTGTTCCAGGCTCTTCAGATGTCCAGGACCACAGCAATAATCACTGGCTTCATCTCGGGGCTAAACCCAAAGCCCCGGGTGGTTCTTCTCATCCTCAATGCGCGCCCTGGACCTTGGTTGGACCAGCTACCAATCATCGTCGAGCGACCAGACAGGGCCGCGCCTCCTCTCTTCCCTTGCTCTTGGAAAATAGATTTGACATCCTTTCTCTGGAGGATTTTCCCCGCCTGGATGCTGGCCATCCGCCCATGGCCACCCCTCCTCCTCCTTCCTCTCCTTCAGCGGCGGCTCAAATCCGCCAACCCCAGACTAAGACTACTCTAGGTGTGCCAAATTACACACCAGCTCCAAATAGAAGAGAGCACATCACCCCACCTTCACAACAACACCATCAACAAAATTATCCACCACGTCAGAAACCACCGACAACCCCCCCCCCCCCCCCACCAGACGACGTTGGTAATTGGTGACTCGATTATGAGGAACGTCAGAAGCAGGTACTGTGTGACTAAATTTTTTTCCTGGGGCTAGAGTATCTGACATTGAGGCTCTTACCCCTGACCTACTAAATGAATACCCCCACGTTAAAACTGTCATAGTACATGTTGGATGCAACAACATCCCTGATGAAGCGTCGGAGATCTTAAAAAGTGACTTCAGGAGCCTTCTGTCCACTCTTATGAACTGTGGCAGACGTGCGTTTATCTCTGGGCCTTTGGCACCTTTCAGACGAGGTTGCAATTATTTTAGCAGAACTCTCAGTCTTAATACTTGGTTGTGTTTTACATGTCCTACTTTTAATATTGGTTTTGTAGATAATTTTAACCTGTTTTGGAACCGCCCTTCACTTATGAGGCTGGATGGTATCCATCCAAATAGACTTGGTGCACGTGTTTTAAGGGACAATCTGTTCTATTCCATTCAGCGTTTTTTAGTACAGTGACTGAAATTTGGTGTGTTAACTCACTCTGAAGTATACTTTACTTTATTGATCCCCACAGGGGAAATTGAGGGCATCCACCTGGATGGATGAAGCAGCCACGGTACGGAGCTATCCCTTTACCATTCACACACACATTCACACCTAGGGCCACTTTTAGAGTCTCCAGTTAACCTAACTTGCATGTTTTTGGCCTGTGGGAGGAAACCGGAGAACTCCCGGAGTAAACCCACACAGACACGGGGAGAACATGCAAACTCCACACAGATCACTGTTGGTCACGGGCTGGGATCGAACCAGGGATCCCATGGCCAAGGGTGAGTTGCTATGCTGCCGCAGCACTAACCACTGTGCCACCGCACCGCCAGTTCCTGGGTCTGCCAACCACCCCTTTTTTTTGGTTTTGTTTCCACTTCTCATATTAATCCCATTAATCCAAATAATCCTCACTGTTTGGATCAGTCTTTGATTTATAACCCTACAGAGATTGTGTCTGTCTCCCGTTACCCAAAATATTATAACCCAAGACAAATACAACACAACTTGATAAATACACGTCTTTCTACAGCTCCTCCTAATCCACCATCCCCCAACTTTGCCCCTGTCTTCTCCCTAGAGAACCTTTGTCTACTCCTCCCAAAGTTAATAAAAAAGTTAATAGAATATAATGCATAAACATCCCAAAGTGATTAAACAAAATGTTGGCAAAACTCAAATCAAACCTCAAGTCTCTAAATTTAATAATTTGGCCTCTGTTCCTCCTCATAATTTAAAAATTAAATGCGGTTTATTAAATATTAGGTCTCTAACTCCCAAGTCTCTTCTAGTCCATGATCTATTAATTGATCATCAGATCGATTTAATATCCCTCACAGAGACTTGGCTAGGGCAAGATGATTATGTTGGTTTGAATGAATCAACTCCCTCTGGTTATCTAAACTATCATAATCCCAGAAATTCTGGTTGTGAAGGTGGAGTAGCAGCAATTTTCCATTCTAAATTACTAGTTAATGTAAAGCAAAAATCATGTTTTAATTCCTTTGAGGGCCTGGTCCTCAGTGTGGGGCATGTTGGCTATCTTGGCTTGAACCCAGTTTTCTTTGCCATAGTTTACTGTCCTTCCTCGGCCTACTCAGAGTTTTTATCCGAATTTGCTGAATTTTTAGCTGATTTAATGCTGAAATCAGAATAATTATTGTAGGGGATTTTAATATACACATTGATGTAGATAGTGACTGTCTTAATAAAGCATTCAATTCAATTTTAGACTCAATGGGGTTTTCCCAGAAAGTAGAAAATTCTACCCATTATCTCCACCACACATTGGACCTTGTTTTGACCTATGGTATAGAAATAGAAAATCTGATAGTGTCTCCTCATAATCCTGTACTGTCAGACCATTGTCTGTTAACCTTTCATTTCACTATTTCTGATTCTTTGACTCCTAAAGAAAAATATTACTCAGCAGATGTCTCTCAGATGACATTGTTACCAAATTTTTGCAGATTGTCTCCTCTATGCCATGGGTCAACACAACGGAAATAAAAGATGGAGAGCCTGCTCCTTCCGTAATTGATAGCATGGTAGATAGTGTTACAGCCTCTCTGCATCAGACTCTAGATTTGGTGGCCCCTTTAAAAAAAAGTCTAACCAGAGATTTCTAACCCCTTGGTTTAACACAGAAACTCGTAGCTTAAAACAGAAGACTCATCATTTAGAAAGAAAATGGCGTTCTACTAATTTAGATGAATTCTACTTACCGTGGAGAAATCATCTCTTAATTTATAAAAAAAATCTCTTAGAAAAGCTAGAATGAGTTATTACTCTGTGTGGTTTATATTAATCATATATCCCATAACCTACATATGTATAAGCATGTTAGAATGTTTAGTGATTACATATGTACAACGACCTCACGCCTCAGAACAGGACAAGAGGTCTCAACCGCCAGCAAAGATCAAAGAGCATCTGAGGCGCAGCGGTGGAGACCAGATCAATCGCCCTGACTTCCCAGGGCAAGGTGGAAGAGACAGAGGACAATGGAGGAGATCGATCGCCCTGACCACCCAGGGTCAGGTGGAGGAGTAGGAAGACAAAGGAGGGGGGATTAAGCTAATGCGGGATGTCAGCTTTGATATGCAATGTCTTTTGTGATGTGTAGGTATAAGTATGTAGGTCTGAATGTGTTCGACCTCTTATTCTGCTTCTGCACTGAGATGAGACTTGTTAGAGGAGCGAAGCTGATAATAAACTTTGGTTTATAAGTCACATTGCCTCGTTATTCCAAGCTCTTCTACACTCTGCATTAATAGAAGAGAATAAGAATAACCCCAGGTTTCTTTTCAACACTATAGCCAGGCTGACAAAGAGTCAGGACTTGGTCAAGCCTCGCATCCCCCTTGAGTTTTCTAGTCAGGACTTTTTGAACTTTTTCAATCATAAAATTTTATCTATTAGAGATAAAATCAGTCAGATTCTTCCCACCATAAACTTAAGTACATCATCTACTACAACAGCTTCAATTGATATCTGTTTAGATAAGTTTACTCCAATTGACCTTTTAGAGTTAGATAAAATAATCTCCTCATCTAAGCCTTCATCTTGTCTTTTAGACCCTATTCTTACCAGGTTATTTAAAATAGTCTTCCCAATTATTGGTAGCCATATTCTTCATATAATTAATTCTTCTTTAACTTTGGGTTATGTACCACAGGCTTTTAAAATTGCTGTAATTAAACCCTTACTCAAAAAGCAAACGCTCAATCCAGGAGTTTTGGCTAATTATCGACCAATCTCTAATCTGCCTTTCATTTCAAAAATCTTAGAAAGAGTTGTTGCTGTGCAATTGTTTGACCACTTGCAGGGAATGGGTTTATTTGAAGTGTTTCAATCTGGGTTCAGAGTCCATCACAGCACTGAAACAGCCTTAGTGAAGGTCACTAATGACCTCCTTATCGCATCCGATAATGGACTTGTTTCTGTACTTCTCCTTTTAGATCTTAGTGCAGCCTTTGATACTATCGATCATGACATTCTACTTGATAGATTAGAACACTATGTTGGACTAAATGAAACTTCGCTGCAGTGGTTTAGATATTTGTCCGACAGGCTTCAGTTTGTTCAAATCAATGGTGAATTTTCTTCCAACTCTTATGGCCCTTTTCCACTAGTACCCACTCGGCCCTACTTGGTTCTACTCGGCCCGGTTTGTAGCCTTTTCCATTAGTACCTGGTACCAGGTACTATTTTAGTACCGACTAGAGGCCAGGGTACAGCCGCACTGAGTCGAGCCGAAAATGTGACGTCAACAGACTGCAGGCCACTAGTTGGTCAGGGCGTAACCGGAGTGGTGGCTCAGGTGGTAGAGCATCCACCCCACACCTGGGAGGCAGGGGTTCAAATCCCGGCCGGGTCATGCCGAAGACCATATAAAAGTGGAACTTCCTGCCGTCCAGCTTGGTGCTCAGCAATAATGGAATGGAGGAGGGAAATTTGTGGCGGCGCCTTGCATGGCAGCGGCCCTCTGATTCTACACTTGGGGTGTGTGTGATTAACACAGTAGATAGGTAAAACACAATCTCGTTCTACTGTACATGATTGGTTGTACAGTTGAATGACAACAAAGCGTGATTTAACGTCACGAAAGCATCCGTCTTCTGAAGAATTGCCAAACCGCCATTTGCAAAAGTTCACGGAGCAGCTCGGTCACCGAGTAAACATGATATTAATAGAGATGGCATTGTAGGTTTTGCAGAAATCTACACCGTGGTCCAACGAAGGGGTGCGGAGTTTTCTGTGCTTGGTGGCAGATATCAGTATCCAGAGCGTCATGGAGCGACCCTGCAATGATACAGATGGCAGCCCAGCATAGAACCGGACTACGGACAAACTGAAGCTGAAAGTGAGAGAACCATCGATGGTGAGTGATTTGTGATATTGTGCATCTTTTCGCTTATTTATCCTGTTGGTGGTAAGCTCACTTTTTTTGAGCAATACAACGCCGTCCTGTGCTGGCTAACAAGTGTTAGCTAGTAGCTAGCTAGCTAGTAACCAACTGCTGATTCGCACTTGCTTTGTCTGAAGTATTCGCTTGTGAGAGCAAAACAATGAAATATGTTAATCCTGGTTAAAGTCCTGGTTTGTGTATGTGTTGCACTTTGGTGCTGTGCATTAAGTTGTGTGTAATTTCTTTCTAGAATCTGTTTCCACATGCCAGGGGTCAGCCGCCCTTGGGAGTGTTGTGTTACATATCAAGTGGACCCCAGGATCCAAAAGCTCGACATACACAAGTGCATTTTCAAAATAGTGATTTATAAAGTGATACATACAATTTTCTAAAGTGTCAGAATAGACCCAAACACCTATTCTGTGGATTTTCCAAAAAAAGTGTTGGAACAGTGTTTTCGTGCTGTTTCTGTTCCACCAATAAATCCCTGGATTGAAAATGTACTTGTACATGTACAGAGTGGATCCTGGGGTGCTCACTGGTCAGGGTAACAAAGCATTTTTGTCACATCCCACCACTGACTTTCACAAGTGTATTTCCCTAATACAGGTACATCTCCAAAAATTAGAATATCGTGAAAAAGTTCAATACTTTTTGTCACTCATTTCAGAAAGTGAAATCCATATATTATATAGTTTCATTGCACAGACAGTGATATATTTCAAGCGTTTATTTATTTTAATTTTGATGATTATGACTTACAGCCCCTGAAAACCCCAAATTCAGTTTCTCAAAAAATTAGAATATTACATAAAATTAATTTTAAAAAATAGTTTTTAAATAGAAATGTTGGCCATTGAAATGTTGGTTAACATGGGCTGTAGCCATAATCATCAAAATTAAAATAAACACTTGCAATATATCACTGTCTGTGTAATGAATCTACAGTGGAGTAAAAAAGTATTCAGTCAGCCACCAATTGTGCAAGTTCTCCCACTTAAAAGATGAGAGAGGTCTCCAATTTTCATCATAGGTATACCTCAACTATGAGAGACAAAATGAGAAAAAAAAAATCCAGAAAATCACATTGAAGGATTTTTAATGAATTAATTGGTAAATTCCTCTGTAAAATAAGTATTTGGTCAATCCCAAAAGTTCATCTCAGTACTTTGTTATATACCCTTTGTTGGCAATGACAGAGGTCAAACGTTTTCTGTAAGTCTTCACAAGGTTTTCACACACTGTTGCTGGTATTTTGGCCCATTCCTTCATGCAGATCTCCTCTAGAGCAGTGATGTTTTGGGGCTGTCGCTGGGCAACACGGACTTTCAACTCCCTCCAAAGATTTTCTATGCGGTTCAGATCTGGAGACTGGCTAGGCCACTCCAGAACCTTGAAATGCTTCTTACGAAGCCCCTCCTTCGTTGCCCTGGCAGTGTGTTTGGGATCACTGTCATGTTGAAAGACCCAGCCATGTTTCATCTTCAATGCCCTTGCTGATGGAAGGAGGTTTTCACTCAAAATCTCACGATACATGACCCCATTCATTCTTTCCTTTACACAGATCAATCGTCCTGGTCCCTTTGCAGAAAAACAGCCCCAAAGTATGATGTATCCACCCCCATGCTTCACAGTAGGTATGGTGTTTTTTCTCCTCTAAACACGACAAGTTGAGTTTTCATCAAAAAGTTCTATTTTGGTTTCATCTGACCATATGACATTCTCCCAATCCTCTTCTGGATCATCCAAATGCTCTCTAGCAAACTTCAGACGGGCCTGGACATGTACTGGCTTAAGCAGGGGAACACGTCTGGCACTGCAGGATTTGAGTCCCTGGCGGCGTAGTGTGTTACTGATGTAGCCTTTGTTACTTTGGTCCCAGCTCTCTGCAGGTCATTCACTAGCTCCCCCCATGTGGTTCTGGGATTTTTGCTCACCGTTCTCGTGATCATTTTGACCCCACGGGGTGAGATCTTGTGTGGAGCTCCAGATCAAGGGAGATTATCAGTGGTCTTGTATGCCTTCCATTTTCTAATAATTGCTCCCACAGTTGATTTCTTCACACCAAGCTGCTTACCTATTGCAGATTCAGTCTTCCCAGCCTGGTGCAAGTCTACAATTTTGTTTCTGGTGTCCTTTGACAGCTCTTTGGTCTTGGCCATAGTGGAGTTTGGAGTCTGACTGTTTGAGGTTGTGGACAGGTGTCTTTTATACTGATAACGAGTTGAAACAGGTGCCATTAATACAGGTAACGAGTGGAGGACAGAGGAACCTCTCAAAGAAGAAGTTACAGGTCTGTGAGAGCCAGAAATCTTGCTTGTTTGTAGGTGACCAAATACTTATTTTACTGAGGAATTTACCAATTAATTCATTAAAAATCCTTCAATGTGATTTTCTGGATTTTTTTTTTCTCATTTTGTCTCTCATAGTTGAGGTATACCTATGATGAAAATTGGAGACCTCTCTCATCTTTTAAGTGGGAGAACTTGCACAATTGGTGGCTGACTAAATACTTTTTTGCCCCACTGTATATATGGGTTTCACTTTCTGAAACAAGTGACAAAAATATTGAACTTTTTCATGATATTCTAATTTTTTTGAGATGTGCCTGTATATGTGTTGAACTTGCTTTAACAAACCACCATCCATTTCTGTCATTCGTCTAGGCAAGAGGAAAGGAAAAGCAGCCACCCCACAATGGACCTTGCCACTGTGGAAAGTACTGAAATCCTTTGTTTTTATAGGTAAAGTGCCAAAACCAAAGTAGCACAATTTCCACTTAATATAAAAAGGACTGAACTGAGATTTATTTGACTGTGTGAATATTAATTACAGAATAATTGAAAATGAATGGCACATCAACTGTAAAAAAAAACAACAAAAAAACCCACTTGTTATTGTTTTTGTTTTTGTTTTGTTTTTTGTCAGATCACTTGTGATCCTTTGTGAGTTATGTTCATAACTGTATGTTGCACTTTGGGGAATGGGAGTTGTTCAGTCATCAATATAATTTAGTTTATATGTGTAGTTTATAGTCTATCATCAATAAACTAATGTAGTACTATAATAGCAGGACAAATTACAAATATTTGAGACCCATTGTAGTGCATCCTTTTATATTTTAGCAATAAAAGTACAAAACACCGCCTACACTTGAAGCCAGGCCAAGTAGAGACACAGTAGTGACAGAGCGGTGGCTAAACTTTTATTGATAAAAATTACATATTTTGACTGAGCGACTCCATTCTCGGTGATGCACACCCTCAGTTAAAGTACTATATTCCATTCAAGTGAATGTATTAATTCATTCTGATTGCTGAGGCCACAGTAAAAACAATTGATTTTAAATGTAACCCAGCCCTTGTAAAATCTACTGAAGCGCAGCTACATGAAAATTGTAGTTAAATACAACAATGAAACACTTTTTTTGTCACATTCCACCACTGGCTTTTAGCAACAAGTGTATTTCCCAAATATGTTTTAAACCTGTATTAACTAACCACCATCCATTTCTGTCTTTGGTCTAGACAAGAGGAAAGGAAAAGCAGCCACCCCGCAACGGCCCTTGCCACTGTGGAAAGTACTGAAATCCTTTGCTTTTATAGGTAAAGTGCTAAAACCAAAGTAGCACAATTTCCATCCATCCATCTTCTTCCGCTTAATCCTTTCGCGGGGGGCTGGAGCCTATCCCAGCATCTTTGGGTGAGAGGCAGGGTACACCCTGGACAGATCACCAGTCCATCACAGGGCCAACACAGAGAGACAGACAACCAATTAACCTAACTTGCATGTTTTTGGCAGGACTGAACTGAGCTTTATTTGATTGTGTGAATATTAATTACAGAATAATTGAAAATGAATGGCACATCAACTGTAAAATAAACCACTTGTTAATGTATTTAATTTTTTTTTGTCAGATCACTTGTGTGATGATCCTTTATGAGTTATATTCATGACTGTATGTTGCACTTTGGGATATGGGAGTTGTTCAGTCATCAATATAATTTAGTTTATATGTGTAGTTTAGTCTATCATCAATAAACTAATACAGTATTATGGTGGCAGGACACGTTACAAATATTT
This sequence comes from Pholidichthys leucotaenia, assembly GCA_020510985.1. Taxonomy (NCBI): domain Eukaryota; kingdom Metazoa; phylum Chordata; class Actinopteri; order Cichliformes; family Pholidichthyidae; genus Pholidichthys; species Pholidichthys leucotaenia. Next base: position 89,016,771 of record CM035840.1, on the reverse strand, counting down.
GAGACCCATTGTAGTGCATCCTTTTATATTTTAGCAATGCAAGTACAAATCACCACCCACACTTGAAGCCAGGGAAAAAAGAGACACAGTGGTGACAGAGCGGTGGCTAAACTTTTATTGATTAAAAATTCCATATTTTGACTGAGCGACTCCATACTCAGTGATGCACACCCTCAGTTAAAGTACTATATTCCATTCAAGTGAATGTATTAATTCATTCTGATTGCTGAGGCCACAGTAAAAACAAATGATTTTAAACATAACCCACCCCTTGTAAAATCTACTTTACTGAAGCGCAGCTACATGAAAATTGTGATTAAATACAACAACAAAGTACTTTATTGTCACATTCCACCACCTGCTTTTAGCAACAAGTGTATTTCCCAAATATGTTTTAAACTTAAATTAATTAACCACCACCCATTTCTGTCTTTTGTCTAGGCAAGAGGGAAACGATCCACCCCAAACCGGACCATGCGTCACTATTTACAGAGATGCAGGCTGAAGATCTGCTGAACCAGGACCAGCTTGAGTGGCACATCCCAGCTGCTTCTCAGTGAGGCAGCGTGGCTGGCGTGTGTGTGACCCATTCTAAGTTTGTTTGTTTTTTACAGTTTGAATTTTGCACAGTCTGAATAATCTGGAATTTGCTGCTGATTGTAATAAACAATTTAGTAACTTATGTGTTTGCATCATGATTTTCTATTTTGTCTGTTAAGACACTGGTGGGAAAAGAGTCAACAGTACAAACCATTTATCAGTGACTTTGAAAATAATGGCTCATTTTTTTAAGAAAAAGTAACCAAAACAATTATTTTATTAACTGAAGACTGTATTGCTGGATGTGCCAGTGCAGAAGACCCTGCACACTTTAGTGACAGTACCAGTGTATGGAGGAATTCTGGGCCATATTAGCATCTGTACTTTATCATAATGGGTTTGGGCAGGGGTGTCCAATCATGTGCCATGGAGGGCCAAGACCCTGCAGGCTTTACCTCCAAACAGTGTCTTCAACAGCAGATTCCACTGAATTTCTTCCCACTGATTGCTGATCAGTGAAAACACCTGCTGAAGAGACTGGGTAGAAGAGAGAACCTGCAGGCTCTTGGCCCTCCATGGCACATGATTGGACACCACTGGGTTAGGATTTAACATTTTAACACAAATGTCTTTATGGTTCATAATTCTGTTGGCAGACTTACACCAAACCAAAAGTGATTTCTCAAACTGCTGGATTGTTCTCAGACAGCTTTTCCAATCTTTTATTATTTAATTTATGTCACTTGGTGGGAACCTTCACATACAGTATAAAACAAAAGAGACACATCTGCCAAAATTTCAAAGGTTTATTGTCAGTGCAATACTACATGAATACATGTATAGTACATTGTTGATGCAGAGAATATACAGTATATTTCTACAGTATCTACATGTATCTAGTAAATCAAGTATTTCTCCATGTAACCTTGTGACTGCATTATTTTAATTGCTTTTAATCCTAGATCAAGTTTGTTTTGGCCTAAAATGCATCATAATTGTCAAATATATCTTATTATACCTAACTCAGTACTGTTTACCTGTTGAATATATATTTAGTGGCTAATATAACCCCATAACTGGGCTGCACGGTGGCGCAGTGGTTAGCACCGCGGCAGCACAGTTTTACCCTCGGCCGGGGGATCGCGGGGATCATGAGATCGTGGGTTCGATCCCTGCCCCCGGCCAACAGTGATCTGTGTGGAGTTTGCATATTCTCCCCGTGTTTGCGTGGGTTTACTCCGGGATTTCTCCGGTTTCCTCCCACATGCCAAAACATGCAGGTTAGGGAGTTAAGGGGCGCTTGCGCACGCAGCGACCGGCAGCTGGTGGCTTGTCACCGGACTGCAGAACAAATCTACCTACGGGTACAAAATAAGTCAAAAAAAAAAAAAAATAACTACAACCCAGCGATCAAGTTGTGTCAGCTGAACACTTTTTGCCACACCACCAGACTGCTGGAGCAGGTACGTCCCATGATGTCTCAACAGTCTGTCCATGATTTTCACACAGATCAGAGCAATTTGTTGTACAGGAAGCTAAACGTTTCTACAGACATGCTTAAGCTCTATAACCACTGATCGTTTGTGAAGCTGGGGTGACATCAGTGACAGGCTGTGTTGAACACCCAGACCCACGGTTTGAAGCGGTAATTTTCCCACAACAGAGCCATCTGAAACACACACACACACAGCATACATATTTTAGTACCTAATAGCGATAACTTGCAGACATTACAACGTAGTACGACATACTTAAAGCAAACTAGCATTAGCAATCATTAGCTTACCTTCATATGTGAGCTACTTCATATCCTCATGTCTTCGGCTATATGGCTTCCAAGACACTCCAGTACTTTTCCAGAGTGTTTCGTCTCGCTGCCTGTACCCTTTTCTGGTGGTACTTTTTGGCCTTTACGGTGACAAAAAGCCAGAGACCGAGGAGTTGCCTTGTACAGCCGCAATGTTATGTTTTGCTTGGGTCGCGTGTTTTACATCACAGGAGTGTGGCGCCGCCTTGCTGTAAAAAAATCCTACCCACCCCAGGCGTACCCAGCTGCAGTGGAAACACAACCGAGTCGAACAGAGTAGAGCCGAGTAGTGTAGAGTAAGGCCGACTGGGTACTAGTGGAAAAGGGCCATATGCTCAGTCACGGAGTTCCACAGGGATCTGTGTTAGGCCCTACTCTTTTTAGTTTATGTATGCTTCCGTTAGGCAATGTCATTAGAAAGCACTGTATACATTTTCATTGTTACGCAGATGACACACAATTATACCTGTCAATGAAGCCCGATGATTGTAATCAATTAGCCAAGTTAGATGCCTGCCTTAAGGAAATCAAAGCCTGGATGACTTGTAATTTTCTACTATTAAACTCAGATAAGACTGAAGTCATTCTTGTTGGTCCAAAAAACCTTAGAAATTCCTTTCCAAATCATACTCTTAATTTGGATGCCGCTACTCTCACTCTGAATAGTTCTGTGAGGAACCTTGGAGTTATTTTTGATCAAGATCTGTTCTTTAACTCACATATTAAATTTGTTTCTAAGACTGCCTTCTATCATCTGCGCAATATTGCCAAGATTAGGAGCATCTTGTCTCTGAATGATGCTGAGAAATGCTTGCTCACAGGGGATTGTCTGATTGCTGGGTCTTTCTGAAATTGTGGGGTTTTCCCTGCATTTGGTAGTGCTATGAGATGACTTTTGTTGTGATATGGCGCTCTATAAATAAAGCTGAATTGAATTGAATTGAAAATATTCAAGCCCCGGTTGTACAATACTTCAAAAAGTAAGTTCCATATGCAAAGTTACTGTGCAAAATTTAAAAAAAAGAAATAAATAGTATGAAATTAACATATTCCGGTTACAATAGTGTCATGTGTTTTCTGTTCCCCCTTCCCCCGGAAAAATATGTTGCCACCGTGCCAAGCTCTTTAAGCCAGAGCTTAAAGAGCTCTGGTACTGTGCACTGCTATTGCAAACAGGCTTGAGTCCGATCCCACAAGTTTGTTTTTTTCCTCTGGTATGTTATGTTTGTCATCAAGTTGGAGATGTTATGAAGGAAGCCAGTGAGATGATGGTAACATGTTTTGTTTTTGTTCCACGTCTTGTACTTTTGTCCCTAAGTCAAACAATACAAACTGAACACACAAACAACACATTTGTCCCAGCTTGACTGAATTTGTCTATGTCAATGTGCAAATTTGTTACTGACTGAGGTTAAGCTGATAAAAGCCAATGCCCATTGCATTTGTCCCAGGACTGAAGATTATGACTGTGTTCTCACCACAAACCAAACCTGGGTCTTGGAGGGTTTTCATTATCTGACCAGGGGGAAAGTAGACTTTTTTTTTTTTCCCCCATTGTTGCCAAGTGCTTGCTCATAGGGGATCACCTAACTTACCTTGCAATTTAAAGTGCTTTGAGATGACTGTTGCTGTGAATTGTAGCTCAAAAAACAACTGAACTGAACTAAGGATTATGCAGTTTCCTTAGTTTCTCAGGCTGATTCACCTCGTGATCATCACTTCCACCCTTAAAATGCCAAGACTGTGATGACCAAAAGTGACTTCACTAACATGCCATTGATGTGTGGATATGGGTTCTTTGGTACTGAGCAGCCGATATTTCAAGCTCACAATAAAGTTATGAGATGGAAATCAAAACAGCATTTGGAAAGCTATTGAATCCTTATTCCTGCTGGGATTTGAGTTATGATGTAATCTGTATCGAACCTTTAGCCTTGGAGAAAAAGGTAATACCGTTAAAGAATTGGAGGACTATTAACTAATTAAAGTTAGCCTCACTCATACCAATACTCCATGGATATGTGCTTATTTAAACAGATGTGACATAACGCACGGCTCAGGAGACGCACACACACAGGCTTAGAGTAGTTCAAAGAGTTTATTAACAACAGGAGTGAATGAGTGCGTGTCTGCGGGATGTAAATGTGTTGGTGATGGTGTCTGCTCCAGGCACAGAGGCAGGTGACCGTACAGCCGAGCAACCCTATGGAGAGAGCACAGGGAGAGGGTGACGGGCATACACCAACACAGGAGGAATTTATGGCGAGAGAAGGACTTACTTGGTGGGTCAGGACAGCTGGCACAACAAGGGGGTGAAGCCCGGAAGACAGCCACCTGGAGAGCTCCGTGCAGCAGCGAGGATTGGGCGATGGAGTGGAGATGTCCGCCGCTGGGGAATCCACCTGTGCACAGGGGAGAAGACTGAAGAGAAAAGGTAAGCGATCTTCTTACCAAAATGGTTACGCTGAAGGGAAGTATGCTCACAACGGTGAGGGACGAAGTCTGACGGCTTCAGGCCGAGCCTCCGGGCGAGACGGCCTTTATCCCTCGCCGCTGATGATTGGCAGGTGCGTGAGCAGGTGGCGCCGCTGATGAATGGCGCGGCGTGACAGTACTCCCCCCTCTAGCAGCGCCTCCTGGCGATGGCTTATCCGGGTGCGCTCGGTGGAAGTCCGCGATGAGCGATGGGTCCAACACAAACGACGGGGGCACCCATTGCCGATGCTCGGGCCCATAGCCCTCCCAGTCCACCAGGTATTGCAACCCACGGCCTCGGCGCCGGGAGTCCAGGATGGAGGAGACGGACCAGGCCGGATGGCCACCAACCATCCGGGGCGCGGGTTGCGCTGCAGGAGGAGGGCAAAGGGGGTCAGTGACTGCCAGTTTCACCCTCGACACATGGAAAGTGGGATGGATGCGGAGGGAGGGGGGGATAGCCACGCGCACAGCCACCGGGTTGATGATCCGGGTGACGGGAAAGGGACCCATGAATCGCTGTGCCAGCTTCCTCCTCTCGCCTTTTAATGTGACGTCCTGGGTAGACACATACACGAGTTGCCCAACTCTGTACGCCGGGGCAGGTCTTCTGTGCCGGTCCGCCACGGTCCTGTTGCGCTCCGCTGTGCGTAAAAGCGCATGACGCGCGGCAGCCCAGGTGGAGCGGAACTGCCTAAGGTGCGCCCTAACGGAGGGGACAGTCACCTCGTTCTCCTGCGCTGGAAACAGCGGGGGGTCGTAACCCAGGGACGCCTTGAAGGGGGACATCCCCGTTGCAGAAGAGCGGGCGGTGTTGTGGGCATACTCCACCCAGGCGAGATGGTTGCTCCAGGACGTCGGCTTGGATCTGGTAACACAGCGGAGCGCAGCCTCCAGCTCCTGATTGGTCCTCTCACACTGCCCGTTAGACTGGGGGTGATGGCCGGAGGAGAGGCTCACCTTGGCTCCGATGGCGTTACAGAAGGATCTCCAAACCTCGGACGAAAATTGGGGGCCCCGGTCCGAGACCACGTCCACCGGAATCCCGTGCAGCCTGACCACGTGTTGGACGAGGAGGCCCGCCGTCTCCAGGGCAGTAGGGAGACCCCGCAGGGGAATGAAGTGCGCCGCCTTGGAGAAACGGTCCACAATGGTCAGGACGGTGTCAAAGGAGTTGGAAACGGGGAGTCCGGTGACGAAGTCCAGTGCGATGTGCGACCAGGGCCTGCCGGGGACGGGCAGAGGCTGGAGCAGACCCGCTGGGGGGGCATTTCCCGACTTGCTGGTGGCACAGATTGGGCAAGCCCGGGCGTAGCGGGCTGCATCCCTCCGCAGGCCTGGCCACCAAAAGGACCGCTGGAGGAGGCTGATCATCCGAGAGGTGCCGGGATGACAGGTGAGCCGGGAGGTGTGGAGCCAGTGGATGACCTCTCCTCGGACCGCAGATGGGACGAACAGTCTTCCCTCCGGTCCGCCGCCAGGATCAGGTTCCACCTCCTGCGCCTTCCGGATCTTGTCTTCAATGTCCCAAGAGATGGCACCGAGGACGCACGACCTGGGCAGGATAGTGTGGGGCGTCTCCTCAGCCTCCACGGGGGTGAACTGCCTAGAGAGGGCGTCAGGCAGGCCGTTTTTGGAGCCCGGCCTGAAGGTGATCGAGAAGCGGAACCTGGCGAAGAACAAAGACCAGCGCGCCTGGCGGGCATTCAGGCGCTTGGCAGATCGTAAATACTCCAAGTTCTTGTGGTCCGTCAGGACCACAAACGGCAGGTCCGCCCCCTCTAGCCAGTGGCGCCACTCCTGTAAGGCGAGTTTAATGGCCAGGAGCTCTCTGTCCCCCACATCGTAGTTCCTCTCCGCCGGGGACAGGCGCCGGGAGAAGAAGGCGCACGGCCGCTTGGCGCCATCGTCAGGTGACCGCTGGGATAACACTGCTCCCACTCCCGTGTCCGATGCGTCCACCTCCACAATGCACTGCAGCGCGGGGTCGACCTGGCGAAGGACCCGGGAGGAGGAGAACTCCGCCTTCAGCGCCCTAAAGGCAGCAGCGACCTCTTCAGTCCACCGGAACGGGACCTTCGGGGACGTGAGGCGGGTCAGCGGTCCGACGATCGAGCTGAAATTTGGGACAAAGCGGCGGTAAAAATTGGCGAAGCCAACAAACTGTTGCACCTGCTTCCGGGATGCGGGAGTAGGCCACTCCACCACCGCCTTCACCTTCTCTGGGTCTGGGAGCACCTGATCTTGAGCGATGATGAATCCCAGGAAGGATGTGGTCCTAGCGTAGAATTCGCATTTCTCAGCCTTCACGTACAGACGATTCTCCAGCAGTCTTTGGAGGACCCGCCTCACATGGACCTGGTGCTCGTCCCTGGACCTGGAGAAGATAAGGATGTCATCCAGGTAGACGAACACAAAAAGGCCGATGAAATCCCGGAGGACGTCATTAATGAGGCGCTGAAAGACGGCAGGAGCGTTGGTCAGCCCGAACGGCATGACGAGATACTCAAAGTGGCCGTTCGGGGTACGGAAGGCTGTCTTCCATTCATCTCCCTCCCGGATCCGGACGAGGTGGTAAGCGCTGCGTAAATCCAGCTTGGTAAACCAGGTCGCCCCCTGGAGGGAGTGAAAGGCAGTGTCCATGAGGGGCAGGGTGTAACGGTCCCTCTCAGTGATGTCATTCAGCGCTCGGTAGTCTATGCAGGGGCGGAGGGATCCGTCCTTTTTCCCGACAAAGAAAAACCCTGCCCCCACGGGTGACGACGATGGGCGAATAATCCCAGCGCTCAGAGATTCCTTTAGGTATGTATTCATGGTCTCCTTCTCCGGCGCCGACAGGCTGTAGAGCCGACCAGATGGCAGGGGAGCCCCCTGGCGGAGGTTGATGGCACAGTCATATGGTCGATGCGGGGGAAGAGACATAGCTTTCGATTTGCTAAATACCATACCCAGGTCGTGAAATTCTGGAGGCACCAGTGACAGGTCCGGAGGTGCTGTATCCGCCACAGGGGGAGCCGCGGATGGGGAGCAGGCAGCGGACTGAAGGCAGGTGCCCATACAGAAGGTACTCCATGCCGATACCCCAGCGGACCTCCAGTCCAGGACAGGGTTGTGGAGGCGTAGCCAGGGATACCCCAGGATGACGGGCGACACAGAGTTGGGCAGGACGTAAAATACCATCTCCTCCCGGTGGTTCCCTGAGATGATGACTGGGACAGGCATGGTCTGGTGAGAAACTCTCCCAAGGGAGGCACGGGAGAGATGGACCAGGGAGATGGGGTGTTTTAATGCCTGACAGCGGATGCCCAATCGGGTTGCCAGGCCTTGTGAAATGAAGCTGCCCTCTGCGCCCGAATCCACCAGTGCGTGGGTGAGGTGCCCAGTGGGATTGTGGCAAAAACGGATGGGCAGCTTTAATTGGGTGAGAGAGTCTAACCGGTTGGGATCCGCGAGGCTCCCTACAGCGATTCGCGGACCCCGCCGACTGGCTTTCCGCGGGCAACGCTCCACAGTGTGTTGGTCACCTCCGCAATACATGCAGAGGCCCAACTCACGGCGGCGTTGTTTCTCCGCAGGGGAAAGCTTGGTCCAGCCCGTCACCATCGGCTCCGACTCCTCGGGGCACAATGCTGGCGGCGCCGCCAGGGGGCGAGCTTGGAACAGGTGCGGCGAGACTCCACGAGGGCGAGAAGAAGAAGACTTCCGCCCCGAGGAGCGCTCGCGCAGCCTGTTATCCAAACTTATCGCTAAGGATGTCAGCTCCGCTAGCGTCCCAGGGATATCCCGTCCAGCCAGTTCATCCCTCAGATCACTATTGAGGCTGCGGAGGAACAGGCCACAGAGGGAGCGATCCTCCCAGCCCAATTCCTCCGCCGCTACCCGGAAGTCGACCGAGTAGTCCGCTGCCGACCGGCCTCCCTGCTGGAGAGCGAGGAGCCGATCGACCTGGACCGTCTCGGTTTGAGAATGGTCAAAGACCTCCAGGAAGCGCCTCACGAACTGGTCATAGGTGAGGGTGGCATAACTGGGCCTCGCCATTACGGCGTAGGTCCAAGTTAACGCACGCCCCTCCAGAAGATTCCCTATGTAACCAATCCGACTGTGATCCGAGGGAAAATCTCCGGGCACACGGTGGAACACGGACTCACACTGCATAATGAACCCCCGCGCTCCGCCGAGCTTACCGCTAAAGCGGGCGGGGGTCGGAATCGGTGTGAGCCGAACCGGTGCCACTGGAGCCGGCTGGACGGCCGCTGGAACAGCAGGAGCCGCGCCACCCTGGCGAGCCGGGGGGAACGGCTGTTGAGGATCCAAGCGGCCCAACCGGTTAGTTAAATTCAATAATTGATTAAAGATCACCTGTTGTTGATAAGCTATTTGATCCACTCTAGCCTCGAGAGTGGAAAACCGGTGTGCGAGCCCGCCGTCCGCCGAGCCGCTCTGCTGAAGCCGTACTGACATAACGCACGGCTCAGGAGACGCACACACACAGGCTTAGAGTAGTTCAAAGAGTTTATTAACAACAGGAGTGAATGAGTGCGTGTCTGCGGGATGTAAATGTGTTGGTGATGGTGTCTGCTCCAGGCACAGAGGCAGGTGACCGTACAGCCGAGCAACCCTATGGAGAGAGCACAGGGAGAGGGTGACGGGCATACACCAACACAGGAGGAATTTATGGCGAGAGAAGGACTTACTTGGTGGGTCAGGACAGCTGGCACAACAAGGGGGTGAAGCCCGGAAGACAGCCACCTGGAGAGCTCCGTGCAGCAGCGAGGATTGGGCGATGGAGTGGAGATGTCCGCCGCTGGGGAATCCACCTGTGCACAGGGGAGAAGACTGAAGAGAAAAGGTAAGCGATCTTCTTACCAAAATGGTTACGCTGAAGGGAAGTATGCTCACAACGGTGAGGGACGAAGTCTGACGGCTTCAGGCCGAGCCTCCGGGCGAGACGGCCTTTATCCCTCGCCGCTGATGATTGGCAGGTGCGTGAGCAGGTGGCGCCGCTGATGAATGGCGCGGCGTGACAAGATGTAGATGGGCATAAAAACATCAACCTTAATAGTTGATTTGTTATTGCTTCCTCTGTGGCAAACTACTATTGCACCAAAACAACGGCACTCTCTAAACAAATCACTAGTAGCAGTTGGTCTGCTCAGCAGCCTTCCTTTACCTTCAATGTCCTCATCAATGTTGCATGAAGGATTTATCTGCATCCCTCTCATCTCTCTCTTCCTTTCCAGGTTTTTATCCACCCTGCCTCTTTCATCTCTAGCCTTGAGGGGGGCGAGCCGGACATCTCGGTTCAGCATCCCTGCCAGTGCTGCCTCTGCCACCCTCTGTTCATCCTCCCCATACTGCCCTTTAGTTCTTCCTTGCGGGTCACAGGGCTGCTTTGTCCCAGATTGCTGGAGGATCAGGATTCCTCATTATCCCTTTAACTGTACATTTATCTGACAAGACAGAGGAGAAAGAGCGACCCCCAGCATCATTAAGCTTTAATGGACAGCCTAGAAATGGGGGAGAAGCCATAAAAGAAGGAACTGAACTAGAGTTTCTATTTAATGTCTCTGATCGTCCTGACAGGATTATTAATCAGGAACTAAAGGAATTTAAAACCTTTGCTCTTGGCTTCCTCACTTAGAGTCTTTAGCTTGCGCCATTACATTGCAACCCTGGGTCAGGAGGTCTGCAGCTAATTGGTTCTACAGGGTTTTGAATAACAATGAGCTGAGCCCAATTACCGAACTACAGAGAGGTGGAGATGAGAGGAGGGAGATTGGGGGGGGGGGGGGCTCAGTGGAACATGCACATGGAGGATGCTTGAGGGGGTGAGGAGGATGAGCAGGAGGAGGAGATGGGGGAGGCTGTTTCACGGATGCTGTCTCTCTCCTCCTCAGAGTGGGGATATTAATGAGATCAGTAAATGAGTGCTGGCATAGACGGGGTTGTGCTGCTGTAGAAAAACAGCCCCGCTGCCCCTGCAGGACAGCAGCAGCAGCTCCTCATTCACGATTCCATTTGACTCCTGCAAAATATGTGCACCACGTTCTTTTTGTCCCAGATTTTTCCTTCTTCTTTGTATCCCATGTTCATTTATTAGTGATGCATTTTCTTTTTTCTCTCCTCTGACACAGGGGATCTGTTTCAGTGCTCCTTTGATAGCACCACTGTATTCCAGTCTGCCTTGTTCAGCCTTTAATGTTTTCTTCAGGGGGTTGTATTCAGCAGTGGCTAATATAGTTAGTCCCAGCAGTTTAGAAGCAGTTTGGAAGACTATTTATAGTCACTCTAAGGCACAACAGCTACTGATTGTTCCTTATTTTTGGGACCCGTGCTGCCTTGACTCACATCAAGACTTGTTTTTTTCATCCCCTTACCCATCATTACATGCTACTACTGGATATTTCCAGTAGGCTGCGCAGTATCTGCCCGTCTCTCCACTCTAGTGTGTCATATAGTGTCTCCCCCTGCCCCGATACTGCTCATGATACTGGTTTGGATAGACGCATTATCAGATTTAAAGAGCTAATTTGTTCCAGCAGCAAAAAAGGCCTTTCAGTCTGTTGAAGGGATGCCTTTTTTCCCACTTGGTGTGGCGCTCAGTATATTTTTTTTTTTCTTGCTCTTGAAACATTGCATCAGTGCCGAGCTGTAGGACTTTCACATTGATCTCTGCTTAAATAATCTCTTTCAAATTCATGAATTCACATGGAGCAATCCCCTCTTCTGAGCATTCATCTCTTTCAATAAACCCCCGAGAAGCTGTCATTATGCTCCACCTCCTCATCTCGCTCTAAACTGCTGTTCAAGGACTGCAATTTAGAAATGTGATTTAAATATTGCTTGAAACGGATGGCGTCTATTTACCTAAGCCCCCATGTGCTACACTTTGTCACGCAATGAAAGCAGAGGATGTCAACTGTACTTCCTGTGCATGCGTTGAGAATATTAACTGCCACTCGCAGAAAGTTTAGTCCTGACCTTTGCAGATCAAAAGGCAAACAAAACTGTGGCCCTCCTTGTTCGCACGCCTTTGTCACTTCTTCATGGCTGGTTTTCTTAGAGATGAGAAGGATTGTGTTTGCTTACACTTTTAATCGGCTATAGAGTACTGAAATACCCCAGCTGGAATGAGAATCAGATAAAGGCCTTCTTAACTCTAGACTGCAAATGAACTACAAATCCTTGAACTGGACCGCTGTTCGTTCTTCAGTTATGTAAGCCCCAAATCTATTTTTTTTTTTAATTTAGTTTAACTCAGTAGTGTCACTGTGTATACAAATAAATTATTGACAGACAAGATTTATAATCTCTTTCAACATTCAAGTACCAGCATTAATAAGAGTCCATTTTTCTCAGTGCTTTTTCAGCAGTGCAAACATTAAACGAGCAATTTTCTCTCCACTGATGATCTTCGTCTTTGAATATTCATCACCACTCATTGATTGGATTCGTATAGATTTGTGCGAGGCCGCCTTGCAAATACACTTTTGAAATTCCTCCTCGGCGGCGTGCTTGGATGTGGATTATGCGTGGAATCTCATCATTTTTAAAAGATAGTTGCGAGTGCCATTCATTCCAAACAATCTTCTGAGCCTGTAATATATTCTGAACTCTCAAATCTGCATATTTGCATACTGTAACAGAGCTGCAGATGTGGTCTCAGAAGAGTTTATCATTATTTCACATTTATTTTGTCTCCCTAATTACCTAATTAATTCTGTTGTTTTGATTGTTGTGTTTACCGTTTGTTTTGTGGAGGCATAATCCTGTTCTATTTGTCTGTTTGAAGAAGGAGCAGGCTCACTGAATTATTCATGCTGTGCTCCAGCGACAGCACAGCCGTTTAAATGATGAAGGCATTTGTGAAATCCTCTCTCTCTTTCACACACACTCACACACTTTCTCTCGCTTTCACTCTCGCCTTTCCCTCGCTTTCTGTGAGTGCCTGAGGCGGCGGAGTGTAAGAAGGGGAGAGGATTTCACAAGGCGACGAGGCGATGGGAAAACATGTCCCTCTAATGTGTCTGACCAATCTGAGAGAGGGAGAGAGCCGGACTGAAAGCCATGTCTAATCTGACACCATAATGTGACCTTTCATCTCTGTTTCTCACAGGAAACACCGCTCCACCCTGTGCATTGTACATGCCTCAGTGTGTTTGTCTGCGTGCTTGTTCCTGGCCCGGGCCAAGCGCCCACGGAGCAGAAATGTGGACACTTGAGTCGACACAGGCCCTCTGGAGTGCTGCTGATGTGTCAGAAATGCTGTTCGCTGATTGGATATCACTGTCATGTGGCAACTCGGTGTTCACTTCACACCTTCAGCTGTGACTTTTTTTCAGTGTTGACAATACTTGATAGACCTCAAGTCAGCAGAAAGCAGTAGCTACTATTCAGAGGTTTCAGAAATGCAGTTTGACTTTTTGTAAGTGGATCTTGTTGGAAGTGAATCTTGTCTCCCAAAGGTCATACTTACTGTATCTTCAGAGCCGTTGAATAAAAGCTGCTGCGCTGGGACTGCCATTGTTCTGTTTGTCATCATGCTAACATGCTGTATCTGCTATCTTGTTAGCTTCATTGGCTCGCATATAAATACGTCATGCGTTAAACTGCTTCACACATCCACATGCTGGTTCATTCTTGCGTAATGGATCGCATATAAAGCTTCATTTATCCTCACGCTGGTTCACTTAGCTTCTCAAAGTCCCACAGTATACATCACACTCAAACTTCTTCCAGAGAGCTAACTAACATCCAACTTGCTTGAGCACCACAACCTGCAAATCTTAGTCACGTTGTCTTCTTCCGGTGTGAAGGTAAGCAAAGCTTGACTCAATTCTTTCTTTTAGCCTTTAGGAATATTAATGAAAACATTACAACATAGAGCAGAATTTCTCTTCATTATTTCAGTAGCACTCAAGACTACTGCTACTCTCCAAAAACAATAGATGTTGACATCACATTCCAGCGTGCCATAACACCCCAATAGTAACAACAATACAGCTGATGGGTAAAACAATGAGTAAAGGCACCAATGTATAATATTCAACAGATACCAAAATAACTGACCTGTTTGGTTCCCCCTTCATTGCACTCCTCTGTTCGGGTACCAAGCATAGTGGTCCAGTATCTAAAGCAGGGGTCACCAGCTAAAACTGCAAAAGGTCCGCTAAGTCAGTCCTCCTCCCCAGCCGAGGTCCGAAATAGGTGTGGGAATCTTTAGGCACCTCATGATTCGATTATGATCCAGAACTCCGACTTGATTCTAAAACCATTCTCAATGCATCTTGATGCATTTTTTTTTCTATTCAAGATTTTTCCCTCCACTGTGTGACAACTTGGCCCTTTTAAAGCAAAGTATTTGCAATGACCCATGAATTTACTTCCATCTTTTATTAAAACAAATGGAAGAGAAATCTGACATATGGTGGGCACTCGTGGCCTAATGATTAGGGATGTGGACTGGTAAGCGGAGGGTCGCGGGTTCGATCCCTGGATCAGCAGGATTAGATCTGGGTGGGACAGATAACGTAGTAGTGTTTGTCCCACCCTCCTTAACCCCACTGTGGTGCCCTTGAGCAAGGCCCTTAACCCCAACTACTCCAGTGGAGCTGCTCACTGGCCACAGGTAAGATAAGATAAGATAAGCCTTTATTAGTCCCACAATGGGGAAATTCCAGGATTGCAACAGTACAGGGATAGCAACACTCAGAGCAATAATTAAGAAGATACTGTGGAGAGCGTGAAAAGATGAGGCTGAGTTTATTTCTCAAATCAGATTTATTCACTTGTCTCCAACATCCTCCAAACAGAAAAAGAGACACATCCTCCCACATCTGTCCTTTTTATACCTAGGACATCAAAGTACAGAGTCACATTGTCTTTAAATCCCAAGACACAATACATCATCCTCCCGGTCTTCTCCCCTCCACCTAAAACCTCTGGTGGTCAGGAAATCCCTCAAGGCCATCTCTGAAGATCACATTTCGCATCCTCCTGTTATCCCCAGGAGACCCAGACCTATTGTTAATTCTGAGACGTGAAGCAAGAGTAATGTACATATGCAGTCTAAGCAACTCACATGTGTCCCACAATACGAAAAATATAAATAAAAGTAGTTGATATACATACGTACACATAAATATATAAATATATATACAAAGTGCGGAGCATTGTAGCTAGATGGAATAAACAGCATAACCGTCTACTTAGTTATCCTACATAGTATGAATATGTACCCAAACATATTGTCACCCTTCGTAGTGACTGATATTGTCCTAGTTGTATACTGGAGGGGACCATTTGTGTAAGTCTATTGCGTCTTTTGCATTCAATACTATTAGGTCATCACGTTTTTTTGCTATCTCTGCGAGCAGCCCTGCTTAGGTTATACAGTCTGACAGCCGTAGGTAGGAAGGACCTGCGAAACCTCTCGGTTGCGCACCTAGGATGATGTAGTCTACTGCTAAATGAGCTCCTCAGTGCATTCAATATGTCCTGCATAGGGTGGGACTCGGACTCCAGCAGAGATGACAGTTTAGCCACCATCCTTCTCTCTCCTATCTCCTCCACTGGGTCAAGGCGTTGCCCCAGGACAGAGCTAGCTTTCTTGATCAGTTTGTTTAGTCTCTTCCTATCGACTACTGTAATGCCGTTGCCCCAGCAGACCACTCCAAAAGTGATGGCTGATGCCACCACTGTGTAGTAGAATGTCTTCAGCAGCGCCCCTTGTACACCAAAAGACCTGAGCCTCCTCAGTAGGAACAGCCTGCGCTGTCCCTTCTTGTAGAGTGCGTCAGTATTGTGTGACCAGTCTAGTTTATTGTTCAGATGAACACCAAGGTACTTGTAGGATGTCACCATCTCAATGTCTGTTTCCTGTATGTTTACTGGTGCTGTGAGGGGTTGTCCTTGCCTGCGGCAGTCCACCACCAGCTCCTTAGTTTTCCTCGCGTTGATCTGGAGGCAGTTCCAATGGCACCAGTCCACGAAGTCCTGGATAAATCCTCTGTACTCAGCTTCATCTCCGTTGGAGATGAGGCCGACGATCGCAGAGCTGTCAGAGAACTTCTGTAGATGACAGTGTGTTGTGTTGTGTGAGAAGTCCGCAGTATAAAGGGTGAACAGGAAGGGACCCAAAACCGTTCCCTGGGGGGCCCCCGTGCTACTGATGATCGTGTCAGACACACAATCTCGGGTTCTCACAAACTGTGGCCGGTTAGTGAGGTAGTCCAGGATCCATGATGACAGGTGCTGGTCCACCCCTGCGCACAGCAGCTTGTCCTTCAGGATCATCGGTTGAATGGTGTTGAAAGCACTGGAGAAGTCAAAGAACATGATCCTCACCGCATTCCCTGGCTTCTCCAGGTGGGACAGAGAACGGTGAAGGAGGAAGATCACTGCATCCTCCACCCCAATACCATGCTGGTAGGCGAACTGGAGTGGATCCATCACTGGTCCCACCAGGGGGCGGAGGTGAGCAAGGAGCAGTCTCTCCAGGGTCTTCATCATGTGAAGGTCAATCTGTGGTTGTACTGGGCAGCTTCCTGATGTGAGTGTGAACAGGGCGTCCTTGAAAGAGGTTTCCTCTCAGTGGAACTACCCTGTATAAATAAAGGTTAAATAAAAAAAAAAAAAAGGACAAATTTATCTCAAAATGTGCTTTTAGGAACTGTCATAATTTCATTGACATTCTTTCAGAAGACCACAGCTGTCTCCAGACAGACCAGTATTTAACTTGCTTTCACACATAATTAAGCTCACGTTTTAGCTGGTTTTAGCTCTGAATTAATTTTTAAATAAAAAATATTAAAATGAATTCTTTGTTCAATTTCAAACAAGGTGTAATATAAAATTTTATAATACAGGAGAACACTAAATGTCACGTTCGGGGTCGTCACCCCGAGCATGACTTGTGGCTGTTGGGTTTAATTATTATTAATTTCAGCTGGTAGATTGAGCCTCACTCTCCGCCAGCCCCACAGCCAAGCCTCCTCCTCACCAGGCATCCACCAGCGGTATGGTTCACCACATACACACTCACACACTCATGCACGCACACACACTCATGCACGCACACACACACGCATGCACACACACTGTTCAATCAGTCACGCACCAGGTGGCCACACAGCTGTGTCCATTTGCCCTCATTTTGGGTTTGTGTATTTATAGGGTAGAATATGACCAGCTGTTGTGGCAGCTTCACAATGTCAACCTTGGACATCTGGACTCGCTTCTGTTGGTTTACCCCTGGACCGAATCGTGTTACTCCCTCAGAGCCTTTCTGCTCCGACACTGTAAATCTTCCCTGTGCCTTTTTTCTCCACTCCTGCTTAATTGGAGCGCGTTGGGCATTCCCGTAGACCAATCAAGTTTGTAGCAGGGTGTCTTTCCTTTGTGCTGTGACTGTTTTTGGACTTTCTATACATACACCCATTGTAAATAAACACGTTACTTACTCTGCGTTTTGGGCTCGTTGCTATTGCCTATGTTCGCTGCGCAGTTTGCGCAGTGAACATGACAGAAAGTTGCCACCAAAAAGAGCCCAAGCAGTAAGTAACGTGTACCACATTTTTTGTGTTTTTTTTTCCACTAACCTGTTCGGAGCATGATGTCCTGGTCCAGCCGTTTCCACACCAGCAGAAGTGGACGGCCAACGGGACATCCCAGTGTGGAGGAGGAATGGGCAGCCGTGTATATGCGGGGCTTCCTGTATGTCGCCAAGGACGCCTATGGTCCCGGAGAACAGTGAGACTGCCTCAATGAGGCTCAGGATATTCTGGCAGCTCACCCGGGCCTCTGGAATTATCCCCAGTACGCCAAATTACTGTCCTCCCTCTGTGTGCTCGAACAGGCATTCCCCAACCTGAAGAGGAGGGCTCTCCGGACAAAACCCAAACCAAGATGCTCTCCTCCGTCAGCGGCCATCTTCTTCTCTCCTCCGTTCACCGTTTCAAGATGGCAGCCAGCAGGTTGGCGTCATCAATGTCACCCGGAATCCCGGAAGAACGATTTCGCCACACAATCTGCTCCCGCTCCGACACCGAGCCCAGTTACCTCCGCAGCAGATCATCTGTCCCGAGCAGTCCCGTCTGTAGGATCTACCTCTGTATCCACTGCGAGGTCTTCTTCCTCAGTTTGTTCGTCGGCAGCAGTGGGGCACCAGTTTTTTTCACCGGGATCTCCCATTCCTGTGGTGAGAGGGGCGGCTCCCATACCTTCTACGGAGGAGCCCAGCACCGCCTTTCCTGGACGGACTGGTGGAGACGTCCAAACAGCAGCAGCTGCAATTCACACTGCAAACCGGGAGACCAGGAGAGTACATTTTTGTTTGACTCATATTAATAATGAAATGTCTTGCCTGATTCCCGGTAGAGAGGCTCAGGGAAAGCAGTCTCCTGAGCTCTCCCCACCTGCTGCTGTTAAAAACTGTTCACCAGCCCTCTCTCCTCTTCCCTTGGTGTGCCTGCCGGAACCGGAGCCGAGCAGTCTGGATCAGGAGGAGCCAGAGGTCCAGGAGGGATGTTCTCTCGCAGCCATGGTGAACCAGGTCCCAGCCGCCACGCCGGCGGAGTCACCAGCATGGATCATGGTAGCTGGGAGAATTAAGACTGCAGAGACCATCACGCCTGCTGTGGAGGCCGCCACAGCAGAGTTAGCACCCGAGCAGAACCTTGTGGAGGCTGAACCTGAGGAGACATCGCCCAGCTCGCCGAAGTCCTGGACGGTGGTAGAGCTTGAGCTAAGGCAAGTGCTCTCTTTTGTCTTTCTCTTTTCCATAATTGAGCATTTTTGCCTAGCTTTAGGTGAGGAAAGCCAGCTGCAGCCAAATGCTGCACCTGAGCTCGCCTCGCCGGGCTCTGCCACTGCCGGCGACTCTGACCCTTCCCCCTCTCTTTCTGAGTCCATTTCCAGAGTCGTCGGAGAGGGTCTTCCGTTGCCGGACGAGTCTGTGGACCCAGGCTCACAACCAGAGGTCACCGAAGGTCCGGTTGAGGTGGTTGTTGGGGGCACCCAGTCCCAGTCCAGGGTGCCTGTGATCAATCGCCTCCTTGCTTGGGTGTTCATACGGGTTGGCTGGCCCATGGCCAAGATGGCATGGGGGTCAGCAGTGGCCCAGACGGGTCCCACCGCGGGTGCAGCAGGGGTCCAGCTGGACTCCATCGTGGGTGCAACCATGGCTCGGTCAGGGTCCATCGAGGGTGCAGCCGCACTCCAGTCACATGCCGGGACCACCGGGGGTGCCACAGGACAGTTTGGGGATGCTGGGGTCTTCCTTTCCCTGTTGGAGACCCTGTGGGTGTTCCTCCTTCTTCTGCCAGGCACCATTGGGGTCTTTCTCCCTTCACCACCAGTGACCGCAGGGCTCTCTCCTCCCCTGTCTGGCCACCCACCTCTCAGCCTTCTGGTGGGTAGGCCACTGCCTCATCTGCCCTTCTGGTCCTGGTGGCCCAATCGTGTGGGCAGGCTGCCCGAAACACAGGGTTCCCTCGCCGGGTGGCCCGTCTGCCCTGGCAGGCCACCGGATGCTGCTCTGCGGGCCGCCCACTGGCCCTGGGATTTTGGCTGGCCCCCTGAACTTATGGCAACCTGCTGGGCCTTGGACTTTGGCCGGCCCCCTGAACTGTGGGACTCTTGGGGGCGGGGTGAGTTAGTTAGTTTTGGGGTTGGGAAGTGTGTTGCCTTTGCGGTGTTCCCCATCTTTGATCCCTCCTAACCTGTTTCCCTCCACCTCCTGCCCTGGTTTGGTGTGTTGGTTTTTTGGGTGGGGGTGGGGCGTGGGGGGTTGTTCTTTGCTTTGATGGTACGGTGGGTGTCTGGTACCCACCCCTTGGGGGGGGGCACTGTCATGTTCGGGGTTGTCACCCCGAGCATGACTTGTGGCTGTTGGGTTTAATTATTGCTTATTAATTTCAGCTGGCAGATTGAGCCTCGCTCTCCATCAGCCCCACAGCCGTGCCTCCTCCTCACCAGGCATCCACCAACGGTATGGTTCACCACATACACACTCACACACTCATGCACGCACACACACTCATGCACGCACGCACGCACGCATGCACACATACACTCACACTCACGCGCACACACACACACACACACACTGTTCAATCAGTCACGCACCAGGTGGCCACACAGCTGTGTCCATTTGCCCTCATTTTGGGTTTGTGTATTTATAGGGTAGAATGTGACCAGCTGTTGTGGCAACTTCACATCTGGACTCGCTTCTGTTGGTTTACCCCTGGACCGAATCGTGTTGTTCCCTCAGAGCCTTTCCACTCCGACACTGTTGTGAGTCTTCCCTGTGCCTTTTTTCTCCACTCCTGCTTAATTGGAGCACATTAGGCATTCCCGTAGATCAATCAAGTTTGTAGCCGGGTGTCTTTCCTTTGTGCTGTGACTGTTTTTGGACTTTCTATGCATACACCCATTGTAAATAAACACGTTACTTACTCTGCATTTTGGGCTCGTTGCTATTGCCTATGTTCGCTACGCAGTTTGCATAGTGAACATGACAGAAAGTTGCCACCAAAAAGAGCCCAAGCAGTAAGTAACATGTTACACATTTTTTGTGTTTTTTTTTTTCCACTAACCTGTTCCCTATACATGATACTAAATGTGTCTGACTCCAAATAAATAGGTCTAAAATTCTAAAATCTACAACTAAAATTCTAAAAATGTTTTACAGGAGAACAAACTAAATTGTATTGTATTTTTAAAAAGATTAATATCTAAAAAAAAAATTCACAAAAAGTCTACCTCTATACAATATTTTCAGTGCAGAAAAAACTCTTTCAAACTAAGACAAGAAAAAGGACACAAAATATAATTCCACACGACAGAATTCCTCAACATTTTTTTTAATCTCAACAATAAACTGTTACAGCATGGATGGAGCTGTAACTCCATGGTTACAGGGAGAGGGGAGGTGGAACTTTTTATGTTCAGTAACACACAGAGCTTTTACTGACCAGCGACCTCGCCTCTGGACCCCAGCATTGACTACTCTTGGCAGAATAGTGGAAGAAGGTAAATACTGTACATTCAATTCACAACAGCGCCTCTTTTTGTAGTTACAGACCGGTCTGTCCAGGATAGATGTCCTGGCTGTCGGCCTTGTGTGTGTGTGTGTGTGGGGGGGGGGGGGGTGCCCCCTGATTTTGCAGTCTGCCAACTCTCTGGGGCGGTTGGAGCCACAGAGTCTCTGCAGAGAGTGGCATTCATGGGAGAGCGAAGAGAGGACTCTGCAGCAGGAGGAGAGTGCCCAAGGGCTCGTGCCATAATCTGTTGGGCAGTCACCAATGCAGCTGTTCATTTCCGCTTTTTTTCCGACCAAAATAAAACGGTCTCCCTTTTCCCCAAATTGTATCAAAAGGCTTCAAGGTCCGGACGGAGGACTCTTGGGATCCGGATCTGGACCGGAGTCCATCAGTTGGTGACCCCTGATCTAAAGCATGGAGAGGGACACACTGCAGTCTATTGATTGGTCAACACAAAATTGCCACTTTTGAATGACAAAAATATAAAATGTACCATTTTTAAGTATACCGTACTTGAGATGATTTAAGACCTGCCAGAGCACAGCAGTGACTTTGACATCCTGCACTTCCTGTGTCCATTGTTGCTTTTTGTTGTCCTTCTTTTCCATTGACTTTATTGAAAGACTATCCTGTCACATTGGAATGATGTCACGCTATTTATGTAGCTGACCCAGCTATCTTCATCTGGCCTACATCCCATGATGAAAATGCAAGCCTTATCAGTGTTTACTGTTCCAAAACATACAGTGTTAAACTGAAATGAAATGTGCCGCTTGATGGAAATGAGGCTTTATTTATCTTGCAAAGCGACTTGAGCCAGTAAAATTTTGAATCCAAAAACATCCATTTCTGGAGTTGCTATGTTGCCATTGATTGGCCTATATAAATACACGCCATAGGATCTGATATTTTTGAAGGAAATCCAAGCAAATGCTTTTGCTGAAAATGAATTAAGAGAATTGGCTGGAGTTCACTTAATGGGTTCTGGTGTCATTAAAAGTAGATTTGCTGTGAACAGAGATGCAGACCCAAACCTTACAGCCCTGTTTCTCTTGGAATGTCATAGTAGGGAAAATCCTTGGTTGACTTTCTGCTTCAGTTCTGTCGATGGGATGCCTTGACCTATTTTCAGACTTTACCTATCTTCAAAATCAAATACAAGGTCAAGGTCATTCCACATTTAAGGCGTTTCAGACCCCGTTAGAGGTTGTTTTAAAATGTGGTGGTTCTATCTTTCATAATAGTCACTATAAGCCAAAACAGATTTTGACCTCTTATGACCCTGTGACCTTGACCTTTGAATTCCAAAAGCATAGCCAAGCGTGGTACTCCTGTGGCCATCCTATGTGCTATGTTTGGTCACCCAAGCATCATTTTCTCTTGAGTTGGAGCACGGATACACAGACAGCTGGACAGATACTCAAGCGACTGCCCTATCCATGCCTGGACGCTGCTGGTGTGGGTAACAAAGGGTTTTCAGTGGTTTCAGACAGAGCTAGAATTCCTCCACTGGTAGGATTGCCAACTTTCTCACAGCTGAATAAGGAACAGAGGGATTTAACTACTGCTTGGATTTAACTACTGCTTGGGGCCACAGTGTTGTGGACATTGGTGTTGTCATAATACTGGGATTTTTTTTTTACCTTGATAATACCTTAAAAATACTGATATTCAATGTCATGTTTAATACTACAAAGAAAAAAAACATACCACACTATACCTAGAAATTTCAGATTTTACAGAATACATAATCTCAGTTTTAAAATGTGTAATTGCTATGTTTTTAATAATGGATTGCATTTATATAGCACTTTTCATGACATCCAAAGACACTTTACAATGAGTCCCTTACTCATTCATTATGCAATGATAGTGGTAAGCTACCTCTGTAGCCGCAGCTGCCTGGGGAAGACTGATGGAAACATGGCTGCCAATCCATGCCAACGGCCTCTCCAACCACCACCAAACATTTATTCACATTCATACGTCAGTGTCATGAACCATGAACACACTGGAGTCAAGGTGGGTAAAGTGTCTTGCCCAAGGACACAACAAGGTGGAGGGAGTGGGATTCAAACCACCAGCCCTCCGGTTATTGGGCAACCTGCTCTGCCTCCTGAGCCAATGCGGCCTCATTTTTGTTTCTCTTTGAGAAATAATGCAACTTTGAGCTAGAAAACACAACTACACTGCAAAAAGTCAAATATAAGTAAAATGAAATAAATTAACGCTGTTTAAGCGTGTTTATTGTCTGACAAGATATTTATTCTTGCTGTGCAGTTTGTGTGTAAGAAAATTGTACATGCTTTCCAATAGTTTTAACTTGTTTTATGCAATTTGTAAGTCAAATTTTCTTGCTCTGTTGGCAGACAATTTGATTTAAAATAAACAAAAAAATTCTGCCAATAGATAATTCCAGTTATTTTTTTTTTTTAAATCTGCCAGCAAAGCAAGATTAACTTGCTTAAAACAAGTAAAAACTTTCGTAAAGCAAGTAAAATCTTACAGAAAACTGCACAACAAAAAGAAATTCTTGTCAAAATTATCTTGTGAGAGGAAAACAAGCATAAAGCCTTGATTTAGGATATTTTATCTTACTGAGATTTCCCTTTTAACAGTGTGACATATACTGCTTTCGGGATAAACTTACATCAGTGAAGCGCTATTCCTTATTCAAACAATGTACAACAGCAGCAGTGAAAAACCTGCACAGGTGGATGGAAAGCACTGCAAATAGCATGTCTTACATTTTTAGAAGTATCTTCTTCTGGCCTTCTTTAAAGAAAAATCCTTCATTATGTCCTTTAAATCCAGCTCACAAATACGGATGCATGCTTGATCCAGTCTACTTTTTACCAAATTTGGAGTCCACTGTCCCACGCACAGCTGTCTGATATAAGCAATCATGACCTTTCTTCTCTCTTCACCCTTCTCCTCCAGGTGAGTGCTTTAATGGCCCACTTGCCTCCTCCGTGCAGTAATTAGCAGCCTCCTCCACTTGATGCTCCAGCTTAGAAAAATCCTTTACACTTCTGGATGTTTTGAGCAATTCGTTTTCCTTAAGCTCTTTTCCTCTCAATAATTTTATGAGCGCCACGTTCAAACTTTTTTCCAGACATTTTAACCGAGCCAATTACTTCTTACCTCTCACTGGTGCTTGCATAGTCAAATGTCAAAACAATTCCTCTGATAAGCTATTGTTACGTAGTACCCACATGAGGCACTTGCAAATTAAACCTATCAGCAGCCACACATGAATGTCAAGTGATGGACATAGAATTTGGCCAACAATATGATCTTTTTTATTGGCTCATGATAGGCGCTGATCTTTGTAGGCCCCTGGGCTTCAGCCCAGCCTAGTCCGTTCATTAAGGCGGCCTTGAATATAGATGGGTTGCACATGACGTCAGTGGTCACGCGCCACATTGTCTGCCATTTTGTATGGCAAATAGTGTGAGCTCTGTGTTGAGAATAATAATAATCCCACTAGCACATACTCAGCCCGACTCGCCACGGTGTTGTTCGTTTTCCATTATGACTGAAGACCACCTTAAGTGAGTGAGATCTTTACAGCAAGGCGACCAACACTCCCATGATACCATTTGTATGTGACAAGCAAAACACAAGATGGATATGGAGGCGAGCCTCTTGCTCGCTGGCTTTTTGTCAGAGTAAAGGCAAAAAGGAGAGCCAGATAAGACTACAGGCGGCGAGATGAAACACTCTGGAAAAGTACTGGAGAGTTCAGGAAGCCATGGAGCAGTTTAAGCCGAAGACTTAAGGACACGAACTAGATCACGTCTGAGGGTAAGCTAATGATTGCTAATGCGAGTTAAGCAGTAATAAGTCCCCCGTACTGCATTGTAATCACAGCAAGTTATCGCTATTAGGTATTAAAATATGTATGCTGTGTGTGTTTCAGATGGCTCTCTTGTGGCAAACTTATTACTTCAAACTGTCGGTCTGGGCATTCAAACCAAGTGACCATTGTCACCTCCCTGACTAAGGTCCTTCTCCCCCGATCACTCAGTTCAGATGGCCGGCCTGCTCTAGGAAGAGTCCTGGTGGTTCTGAACTTCTTCCATTTACAGATGATGGAGGCCACTTGTGCTCATTGGGACCTTCAAAGCAGCAGAAATTTTGCATGTAGGGGGAACCCCCACAGTTGCAAAAAGACCCCAGCAATCAGGCGATCCCCTGTGAGCAAGCACTTGGCGACGGTGGAGAGGAAAAACTCCCTTTTAACAGGAAGAAACCTCCAGCAGAACCAGACTCAGGGAGGGGCATTCATCTGCTGCGACTGGCTGGGGGGTGAGGGGACAGAGAAGATGAAAAGAACAGACATGTAGAGAGCAAACAGCACGATGGGGACTCAATCTATGGGAGAGAACAAACAGATGTTAATGACCAGCAAAAAAAATATTTCATTGAGAGTGAAGAAAGGAGTGAGGCCCAGTGCATTATTGGAGGTCCCCCGGCTGACTAAACCTATTAGCAGCATAACTAAGGGAGGGTTCAGAAACACATGATCCCTCCCTAATTGTAGGCTATATCAAAAAGGTAGGTTTTAGCCCTATTCTTAAAAACAGAGATCGAGTCTGACTCCCGAATCCAGATTGGCAGCTGGTTCCACAGGAGAGGAGCTTGATAACTGAAGGCTCTGCCTCCCAGTGTACTTTTGGAGATTCTAGGTATTACAAGTAATCCTGCATTTTGGGAGTGTAGTGCTCTGTTAGGATAATACGGTAGTATCAGATCTTTTAAATAAAAAGGAGCCTGATTGTTTAGAGCTTTGTAAGTAAGAAGAAGGATTTTAAATTTAATTCTAAACTCTATGGGAAGCCAATGAAGGGAGGCCAGAACCGGAGAGATATGATCTCTCTTTCTAGTACCTGTTAAAACTCTTGCTGCAGCATTTTGGATCAGCTGAAGACTTTTTAAAGATGTTTTAGGACAGCCTGATAATAAAGAATTACAATAATCTAATCTCGAGCTAACAAAAGCGTGGATCAGTTTCTCAGCATCACTCTGAGACAAGATGCTCCTAATCTTGGCAATATTACGCAAATGATAGAAGGCAGTCTTAGAAACAAATTTAATATGTGAATTGAAGGACAGATCTTGATCAAAAATAATTCCAAGGTTCCTCACAGAGCTATTAAGAGAAAGAGTAACCGCATCCAAACTAAAAGTTTGATTTGGAAAGGTATTTCTAAGGTTTTTTGGACCAACAAGAATGACTTCAGTCTTATCTGAATTTAATAGCAGGAAATTACAAGTCATTCAAGCTTTGATTTCCTTAAGACGGGCTTCTAACTTGGCTAATTGATTACTATCATCTGGCTTCATTGACAGGTATAATTGTGTGTCATCTGCATAACAATGAAAATGTATACAGTGCTTTCTAATAATGTTGCCTAGCGGAAGCATATATAAACTAAAAAGAGTAGGGCCTAGCACAGATCCCTGTGGAACTCCATAACTAAGCTTTGAGTTGAAAGAAAACTCATTATTTACATGAACAAACTGGAATCAGATAAATAAGATCTAAACCACTGCAACGAAGTTCCATTAAGTCCAACATAGTGTTCTAATCTATCAAGTAGAATATTATGATCGATAGTATCAAAAGCTGCACTAAGGTCTAAAAGGACAAGTACAGAAACCAGTCCATTATCAGATGCGATGAGGAGGTCGTTAGTGACCTTCGCTAAGGCTGTTTCAGTACTATGATGGATTCTAAACCCAGAGTGAAACTCTTCAAGTAAACCATTTCCCAGCAGGTGGTCAAATAATTGCGTAGCAACAACTCATTTCTAAGATTTTTGAAATGAAAGGGAGATTAGAGATCCAGAAATCCAGTGATTTGTAAATGCAAAGAAGGAGAACAACAACAAGAAGTTGTGTAAAACTGTTGGAAAGACTTTTCCTAGTCACCAAGAAGTGTAAAAAAAAAAAAAAAAAAAAAAAAAATATATATATATATATATATATATATATATATATAAGATAAGATAAGCCTTTATTAGTCCCACAATGGGGAAATTCCAGGATTGCAACAGCACAGGGATAGCAACACTCAGAGCAATAATTAAGAAGATACAAAAAATATAAATAAGAGCAGTGGATATACATACGTACACATAAATATATATACAAAGTGCGGAGCATTGTAGCAAGATGAAATAAACAGCATAACCGTCTACTTAGTTATCCTACATAGTACGAATATGTACCCATACGTATTGTCACCCTCTGTAGCGACTGATATTGTCCTAGTTGTATACTGGAGGGGACCACCATATATATATATATATATATATATATATATATATATATATATATATATATACTGTATATATACTGTATATATATATATATATATATATGTGTGTGTGTGTTTATACACACTTGGACAAAATTTTTGGTACCCCTCTGTTAATGAAAGAAAAACCCACAATGGTCACAGAAATAACTTGAATCTGACAAAAGTGGTAATAAATAAAAATTCTATGAAAATTAACCAATGAAAATCAGACAGTGCTTTTGAACTATGGTTCAGCAGAATTATTTTAAAAAACAAACTCATGAAACAGGCCTGGACAAAAATGACGGTACCCATAGAAAAGATTGAAAATAATGTGACCATAGGGACATGTTCAACCAAGATGTGTCCTCTAATTAACATCACAGGTGTCTACAAACTTGTAATCAGTCAGTCGGCCTATTTAAAGGGTGACAAGTAGTCACTGTGCTGTTTGGTGACATGGTGTTTACTACACTAAACATGGAACAGAGGAAGCAAAGGAGAGAGTTGTCTCAGGAGATTAGAAAGAAAATTATAGACAAGCATGTTAAAGGTAAAGGCTATAAGACCATCTCCAAGCAGCTTGATGTTCCTGTGACTACAGTTGCACATATTATTCAGAAATTTAAGATCCACGGGACTGTAGCCAACCTCCCTGGACATGGCCGCAGGAGGAGACGGATAATATAAATGGTAACAAAAGAGCCCAGAACAACCTCTAAACACATTCATGGTGAACTCCAAGGTCAAGGTACATCAGTGTCAGATTGCACCATCCGTCGTTTGAGCCAAAGTGGACTTCATGGGAGATGACCAAGGAGGACACCACTGTTGAAAACAAATCATAAACTAGAAAAGCACTCGGAGAGCGCAAACCTCCACCAAGCGCCACAGTTCCCCCCATACAGTGTTTGTGTGTACGTTTTCAGATTCCTTGACCATGAAAACATATGACTAGCAATTGGATTCACAATGATAGGATTAGTGGTTCAGTAGTTATTGACGAAAATGGCATTTTCCGTAATGGCGGTTTAGCACCACAGTTCCCCCCATACAGTGTTTGTGTGTACATTTTCAGATTCTTTGACAATGAAAACATATGACAAGCAATTGGATTGACAATGATAGGATTAGTGGTTTAGTAGTTATTCACGAAAATGGCATTTTGCGTAATGGCGGTTTTCTTGTGGACGGTGATCCGGATCACCACCAAAATCTAATCATCTGTAGGATACCCCATTTCTGACAATCTGTGAAAATTTCATGAAAATCCGTCCATAACTTTTTGAGTTATCTTGCTAACAAACAAACAAACAAACAGACAAACCAACGCTGATGATCACATAACCTCCTTGGCGGAGGTAAAAAGCCAGACTGGAATTTGCCAAACTGCATGCTGACAAGCCACAAAGCTTCTGGGAGAATGTCCTATGGACAGACGAGACAAAACTGCAACTTTTTGGCAAGGCACATCAGCGCTATGTTCACAGACGCAAAAATGAAGCATACCAAGAAAAGAACACTGTCCCTACTGTGAAAGGTTCTGTTATGTTCTGGGGCTGCTTTGCTGCATCTGGCACAGGGTGTCTTGAATCTGTGCAGGGTACAATGAAATCTCAGGACTATCAAGGTATTCTAGAGAGAAATATGCTGCCCAGTGTCAGACAGCTTGGTCTCAGTCGCAGGTCATGGGTCTTGCAACAGGATAATGACCCAAAACACACAGCTAAAAACACCCAAGAATGGCTAAGAGCCAAACATTGGACTATTCTAAAGTGGCCTTCTATGAGCCCTGATGTAAATCCTGTTGAACATCTGTGGAAGGAGCTGAAACATGCCGTCTGGAGAAGGCACCCTTCAAACCTGAGACAA
Organism: Pholidichthys leucotaenia; assembly: GCA_020510985.1. Taxonomy (NCBI): domain Eukaryota; kingdom Metazoa; phylum Chordata; class Actinopteri; order Cichliformes; family Pholidichthyidae; genus Pholidichthys; species Pholidichthys leucotaenia. The sequence continues at coordinate 88,987,727 of CM035840.1, read as the reverse complement.
CTGGAGCAGTTTGCTCATGAGGAGTGGACCAAAATACCTGCTGAGAGGTGCAGGAGTCTCATTGACAATTACAGAAATCGTTTGATTGCAGTGACTGCCTCAAAAGGTTGTGCAACAAAATATTAAGTTAAGGGTACCATCATTTTTGTCCAGGCCTGTTTCATGAGTTTGTTTTTTAAAATAATTCTGTTGAACCACAATTCAAAAGCATTGTCTGATTTTCATTGGTTAATTTTCATAGAATTTTTATTTATTACCACTTTTGTCAGATTCAAGTTATTTCTGTGACCATTGTGGGTTTTTCTTTCATTAACAAAGGGGTACCAACACAAGCAAAGCACGGAATTAGCATTGATGGATGACTAGGTAGCTCATTGTCTGCATGCAGGAGACAACAGTGTTGTTTGTTCAAAGTGAGCTTTCCACCACTGGGATAAATAATGGCAAAGATGCATAATATTACATCACTCACCATCCTCTATCACTGTTTTCAGCAATGATGATGCCGTGGTTGGGTCTACGCCACTCTGCCTCCATCTGCCTTTGCCGGTCGGTGGCCGTGAATTAATTTCAGGTCGCTCCATCCAGCTCCCTCTGGATTTCTTTAATCAGCTACCAAGCACAGAAAAGTCTGCACCTCATCACTGGACCACGGTGTTGATTTGTGTGTAGTCATTTATCTCATTGGTTACACTCACTCACGCTTGCTGTTGGTGATTCGACTATTCGTTGCCATCCAAAATGGCACAGTAAACAAAAGATGTGATCTGTGTGACGTTGCTGCAACCCCTCTATATGGGGTGTGTGGCGGTGGCACTGGGGCGGGGAGAGTGCTGGCCTCCTGGCGCCTGGGGCTCGGGGGATGGCGTTGGCCCCACTGGGGGGGGGCGGGGGGTTGGTGGCCCTGAGAGCATAGGCCGTCTGGTGACCTGGCCTCCCTCAGCTGTCCCTCCTGGGGCAGATGTTTGGCTTTCCTGGGGCTTGTTGGCTTTGAACATTTGTGCCCTGTGGGGGTTGGTGGCATTGCCTTGCCTGCTCGGGGTTTCTGGGGGGGTTGTTGCTGCCATCGGCCGTCTTCTTCGTATGTTTCCTGACAAACCACTCACATGAACACACTTATTTTGCGTGCGCTGTCATATACACGCACACGGATGCACACACACAAATGTCTCCCTTTTAACAGGTGCGGATACCAGACTCGTGTTGAGTCCTCTGGTGGAAGAAGCAGTCTGTCTTCTGTTTGTTTTAGCTGTTGGTTTGTTTGTCTTTTTTGTCTGTTCCTCTCCCCTTTCTGGAATTTCCCCATTGTGGGGATAAGCCTCTAAAGGCTTATCTTATCCCTTTCTTTCCCCCTCCCTACATCTCCTTTCCCCATTCACCATCCTGTCGGGTCCTTCATGGGTAAAATAATTTAAATAAAGTATTAAAAGTTATTACAAGAGGCGTTTACAACAATATACAGTACATAGATAGGTACTGTATAAAGCTCCTTTTGGCAAGGCAAATCTGTTTTGGCACAATAAGGGTAGCAGATTTCTGTTCTGCTTACCTAGCTGCCTGACAGGACAAGGAGCGGGGGGGATATACAGGACAACACACATCCCGCTTCAGACAAACATATTTAGCCCAATAAATGGGACATCCCATTTAAAATGGGATCGTTGGCAACTCTATCCACTGGCTACTTGAGGCTAACCAAAAGTAAGTCCAAAATCTGAAGTTATAACAACACAAGAAACTAAAAATTTGTATTTACATTCTCATCAAGGAGAGAAAAATTTATGTTGCGCTTTTATACAGTGGATATAAAAAGTCTACACATCCCTGTTCAGGTACCAGTTTTTGTGATGTAAAAAAAATTAGACCAAGACAATAACCTGGTCGCATAAATATGCACGAAATCAGTGACTACGTCAGTGGTGACTGATTCGGTGGGCAACACCTCTGGCCTTTTTGAGTGGAGGTCGTAGGTAGGCCACTAATGGAAAGCGTTGGTGTGGGGGAGCGCTATGCATTTTGTTGCATATGTCCAAAAAAGATAAGAGCTGTGCTGGGCATGATGGTTCAGGTAGGTGCAGCACCGCATTGATGTTTGAGTGCAGGGGGCTCAGGCCCTCTGTGGTCAGGCAGAAACCCACAAACTCGATGGTCATTGCTCCAAAGATGCACTTCTCCCCATTAAGTGTGAGGCCGTGTTTTGTTAGCACCTCCATTACCTTATCAAGACAGGTGTCGTGGGAAGCCGATGTTGCGCTGTGCACCACAATGTCATCCAAGTACACCACCACCCCTGTGAGACAGGCGAAGATGGTAGCCATGATTTTTTGAAAACAGCTCGGGGTGGAACTGAGGCCGAAATGCTTGCAGGTCTACCTGAACACTCCCATGTGGGTGATGAAGGATGTTATGTTGCACCTGTATGGATGAAGGGGGACCTGCAACCTGCAGGTAGCCTTGGTGGAGGTCCAGTTTGGAAAAACCTTTCGAGCCATGGAACGCCGCTGTCAGTTCCTCCATCATGGGCAGGGGATATTTGTTGGGGATCACCGCCTTGTTCACCACTCTGAGATCAATGCATGGTCGTGGGCTGCCCGACTTCTTCTTTGCCACCACCAAGTTGAAGATCCTTGGAGAAGTGTTGACCTGATCAATAGCCATGTTTACATGGACAGAAGTAACCAGATTAAAAGCCTGATTGGAATAAAAATGCTTCATGTAAACATGCCAATCTGAATATTCTGACCCAATCACACTCATTCCAATCAAAATTTCCTTCTGATTGAGACAGGTGGGTTATGCCAATTGTTAATCTGATTGGTGCACATATAAACACTTATTCCGAAGTTTGGGTAGAAAATATGTTTTCTGCACATGTCTGTATGTCAGCCACATGTCGATGTGATGTTTTTCCGCCTTTACAGCAGCTAGCGGAAGACATAAAGGGAGTAAAACAAAACTGGTCTGTATCGTCTTGCTGTCTCCTTCTGTTCGTCATATGCAGAAGTATGTACTTGTAGCTTCATTACGGAGACCAGCAGAAGCAAAAGTACAGCCTGAATAACATAATACAGGTCCATTTCAAAAAGAGAAAGACATGAAGCGGGGTTTGTTTACATCGGAAGTTGCTTCTTCTTCTACTATTTCCAGAGTGTCGGATAATTGTGCGCATGTCAAAATGATTTAGTCCGTTCAAACCTGTGACACATGGAAACGCACGTCCTAATTGGTTCAACTTTTTCAGGATCCATGTAAACAGTAAAGTTCTGATCTGAATTGTAATCAGATTGAAGAAATTTTGCACATGTAACTGTGGCTATTGATGCTGGTGTCCAAAAGCTTCTGCAGTTCTGCCGTGACATCTTCCTGCAATTCGAGGGGAAGTCGGCAGAGAGGCTGAATTTTTGGTGACACCATCAAATCAGTGAGCAGTTGGTGATTAAAAGAGGTAAGGCATCCCAGCGCCATGAAGAGCTTTGGCCAACGGTGCTGCCGGGATGAGGAAACTATCAGAATTGTAGAGCCTCTTTGGCTGGTGATGGAGAAACCCAGCTCGCTGATCAGGTTGATGCCTAGCAGGTCGGCCCCCTGGCGCGTTACTTGGAAGGTGAATGACGGAATGGTTTTAGGGCTGCAGCGTACAGAAAAGGCGACCGTCCCTACCATTCGATTCTGATTCCACCACCGATTCTGACGTGCTCTTAGCTGAAGAAGTCCTCCGCATTAGCTGTGATGGCCTTCTGGGGAAACAGTTTCCTGACTGTAGCCATACTCAGAAGACATCTCGAGGCCACCGTATCCAGTAGCAGCAGCACATCGACACCATCCAGCTCCACTGTGCACCATTTGAATGGCCAGCTTTTGGTGCCAACTGTGTGAAGAGTGATTAGGCCTGACGTGTGGGCCGTTGAATTTGCGAAGGTTGAGCGGCAAATTCTAGCAAAGTGGTTGAGCTTCTTACAGCAGTAGCATTTCAGCCCTCTGGCTGGGCAGCCGGGTGATTGAGTCTGGTGTCTAGATGAACCACAGTCATTGCAGGGTAGGCACTCGCCTGGGTTGTCTTGTTTCTTACCCTTCTTCTTCTGGTTGTAGCGGGGTGATGTGGGGTCGGAGCACCGGGTGGTGGTGGTGACAGTCTGTACTCCTGGGGCTGGACGAGGGGCTTGTTAGTTAGGCAGTGTTAGCTGCATTGATAGTTGGATGGCCATTTCCATTCGGGACGCCATCCTCACAGCCTCATCTAATGTCAGGTCGTCCCCTGCCAGCATCATCTGCTCCCACAGCCACTTGTTCCTAGCATGTTCCGCTAGCCTGTCACATACCAGCTTTTCCTCTAAGTGGCCAAAGGCGCATGTGCTAGCCAGGGCATGGAGCTTGGTGACATACTGAAGGACTGTCTTGTCTTCATGCTGGCGCAGCCAGTTAAAAGCGATTGTTCGTGCCATGAGGTTACATGGGTCAGCGAAATGTCTGTCCATCACAGCAACGTAGCCTTTGTATGTGCTCGCAGGCCCGAGAGAGTGAAACACACACTGCCCCTTGCTACTGAGACTGTGGATTAGCACCCCCTTTAGCCTCTCGTTGCTAGCATCGTGTAGACCAGCAGCGGTGATAAAAGCCTGGAATTTCTCGTGCCAGCGGAGCCAAGGGATCAGTGGTACCTGATAGATACCTGGTAGAGCAAGGAATGGTCGCATGGTTGTATTATTATTACCTCCGCCAGGAGGTTATGTTTTTGCCGGGGTTTGTCTGTCTGTCTGTTTGTCTGTTGGTTAGCAAGATAACTCAAAAAGTTTTGGACGGATTTTGATGAAACTTTCAGGCATTGTTGGAAATGGTACAAGGAAGAACTGATTAAATTTTGGGGATGATCCGGATCACCGTCCAGAAGAAAACCGCCATTACGTAAAATGCCATTTTCGTGAATAACTACTGAACCACTAATCCTATCATTGTCAATCCAATTGTTAGTCATATGTTTTCATGGTCAAGGAATCTGAAAACGTACACACAAACACTGTATGGGGGGAACTGTGGCCACCATTACGGAAAATGCCATTTTTGTGAATAACCACTGAACCACTAATCCTATCATTGTCAATCCAATTGCTAGTCATATGTTTTCATGGTCAAGGAATCTGAAAACGTACACACAAACACTGTATGGGGGGAACTGTGGCCGCCATTACGGAAAATGCCATTTTCGTGAATAACTACTGAACCACTAATCCTATCATTGTCAATCCAATTGCTAGTCATATGTTTTCATGGTCAAGGAATCTGAAAACGTACACACAAACACTGTATGGGGGGAACTGTGACACTTGGCGAGGCCTGCGCTCTCCGAGTGCTTTTCTAGTTGCTGTTTTTATCCTCATCGCCATTGTTGTGTCTAAGAATGAGGCGCTGACAGCGGAGATGAACCAAACTCTCCTTTATTCAACACAACTGATTATCTTTATTCAACACAACTGATTATCTACAGATGGATGGCGCTGCCCTGTGCCACGGCCAGTTCACCACATGATGACATCACCTACGGCGAGCCACCACGTCCAAACATCACAGTATCGTCACCACAAAGTATCATAGTATTACGCAGTATCAATTTTTTTCTGCCACCCCTAATGATAATCAACAAATTTTGAGTCTATTGCTCAAAGGACAAAAAAGTATATTTTTATTCACCATTGCAGCCATATGTACATGACTAAAATAAGGAAAAGCATAACAGGTCCACTTTAAGGAAACACTCTCTCTTGTGGAGGCTTAATGGTGTTGTTCCCTCTCAAAGGCTGCTGAAAGAGGAGGAAGAAGAAGGAGGTGATGGAGCTCTTTAGAGATTGCCTGTGTGTTGTGTTTACCACCAACCCCCTAGCTGGCACTTTCATCAGCACTCAGGAGTACATAATACACCCCTCACTGTCTGTAGTTGCTCAGTTTTTAATGCCTTATTTTCCTCTCACACTCCCGTGCATTTTTAAAAACTATATACGACACCTCTCAGTCCCAGGGGTCACTTATGCGTGACTGATTGCCTTTCCCCTGTGGTTGCAGCACATGAAAAGGATCCTGCACCAGCCATCATTTGTTTGCAAATTCTTTCGTGGTTTCCCCTCAGGACAGTATTGTCCTTAAAAATCACAACCAGCAGCCCTTTCTTCTTTCTTTCTTTTTTTTTTTTAAAGACTCACATTTCTTTTGATGATTGCAAACTTGATGGACGTTATCAGCCACCGTGTGACTCCAGGCTCAGACAAAAGCCCCAAGCAAGCAGCATGCATGGTTTTATTTAAAATCTTTTTTAATGTGTTGTTTTCTCTCTGTAGGCCTGTGGATTCTGCATTCTATTTGATCTGCCCTAAACATACATCTTTAATCTTCGCTGCAGGCTGTGTGAGGGAAGTGTGTGTCACTGCCTCTCCGCTGAGGCTGCAGGCCTTCTTTTTACAGCACTGCAGCCCCTCTGGGAGACCTGCAGAGGGCATCACACCAAACACTGCATCCTCTCCTAATGTAGCTCTTTTACACCTGCATGCATTCCCACAACTTTCTCTATTTTACAGCTTCATTAGCTCAACAGAATAAAAAAAAATATTAATTTAAAAAAAACAGGCTGAAAATGAAACCATCATGGGCCCGCGGGGTGTTCTACTGTTTGTACTGACACAGAGGACGAGTTATGCTAATTGAGAGTTCTTTGCATAATTAGGGAGAAAAAACTTTATCATTATTATTAGTGGAGAATAGCCAGACAGAGGGTAATTTCAAGTTTCCCAGCAGGGTGCTGCCAGAGAACAGAAGCAAAAAGGACACACTCTCAATGTTATTCCTGCTGTCTTTTGATGCATGGAGCATAATTCATCTAAGATACTTAGCCCGAGTATGCAGTTAATGATGATGACTTTTCCCAATGTGATTTTTCAAACTGTTTTAATGTATTGTCTTCATAGCGGATGTGTTTGCTGTGGTAAATTCGAGGACTGCATATTAAGTTATCCACCTAAATGAGTTTTTTTTTCTTTCATGTTTAATGGGCCTTCACTTTTTACCTCTTTTTTTGCAGACATTTTCATGCTGCTTTGTGAGCGTTGTTGCTGTGGCTTTTCTACGGCCCTGCATAGACAGGAGAGGAATGTGCGATACCACTGAGAGAGGGCTGACAGGTGATGCGGATAGACGCTCAGCAACTCCTAGCTGTGAGTAAGTGAGCCGTGGTTAAAACAGGCACACAGGGCAGTCACAACAGAGTGCTGAATCTATTAGTTCCTCAGCAGGATTTCAGCAGGTCATTAAGGTTCAATGGGATCCTGTGATATCCTGTTATGCACTTTTCTTCTCCACTTAAATCACGTGATGCCAGAGCTCCTTTGTGGAGGAAGTTGTCTTTCCCTCAAAGCATGAGGCCTTGTGCTTTCTTTAAGACTGTGAACGATAGTTTATGCCGCAGTAAGTATTCCTTTCAAAGGATTTACAAGGCACTGGGGAATTGGAGACTATACCACACTCGTCTCATTTGTGTCAGGGCCGGGGAAAGGGAGCACTCTAAATACACACTGCACCAACAAGCCTTACAGGACAGACTGAAAAGGAGGGCTCTCAGAAACATTGCACCTGCCCCAGTTGTTCTCCGCCAACATGGCTGTCCGTGCAGCACCCGCTTCACATATTCAGGGAATATTCCCTCGCTTCAAAGGTTCCCCTGCATTTTTTCATCTCTGTGCACCAGCCCACGGCCAGAACCACAGATTAATATTTCAAAACATGTTTCTTGCTTGCACCTCACCCCCATCCCCTACCCCACACCCCCAACCCTTTTCCCTGCTCTACTCTCTCCCTCCTTTGCCTCAGTGATCCCACCCTCCCCCAGCATCATCTCTCACACATGCAGCCCCGTTCCCTGTTCACTACTTATTCTCCTCGCTGCCCCCCCCCCAAACCTGCCTGCCTCCCTGCCTGCTTGCTCTCCAAAATGTGTGATATTTTTCCATATCTCGTGTTTTGCTGCTCCACTGCTCTCTTCAATCCAATCACCAGTGTAGTATGTTTTATGGATTAATAAGAAATGATCTTGGAAGGTCCAGTCAGGCAGCTGAGGAGCCAAAAAGCTGAAGGATGAAGCAGTGAAGGGGGGGTAGCGGGGTAGGGTGCCGTCTGCAGTCGAATTTTAATGAGTACCAAGGGGAATATCCCTCTTTTTGTGGGATATCCTTCTGGTGCATTGCTCTAAATCACTGTCACACAAACAAGGTATTTTCCCATCATGCCTGTGATTTGGCTTGGTAACTGTGTCATCCTGTGGCACGGGAAACTCACTGGCACACCTGCTCCGCTATATCTTAATTGAACAGATGATCTGCCAATTTGTCATGTTTATCTTCAGAGGCGTTTTGGCGTCAATGCCCTGCTCTGCTCAGCCCCCACAGAACACACTGCAGATGTTAGCAGAGTTTTTTTTATGACAGATCTTGTAGTTATTACTGAATAATTCATCGCTGCATTAATATCTTTAGATAGAGCAGCATCTTGCGCTGCTTTTTTGGTTCCTTCTCTCTCGCTTCCCAATCTTCCCACAAGGGAGAACTTTATTATTCTCTCCGTTGACAGCAAAGTATATGGTTAGGAGATAATTGCCCGGCTTGACTCAGCCATTGATATGAAAATGGGGCTGAAATTATTCACTGTGGTGGTGTAAAGGTTAGTTGAAGGTTATTATTCAGGGAAAGGTGTCTCTGTGTACAACCCAGTGGCAGGCCTGACAAGACATTTCTGAAAGGCTAATATGCTGTTCATGCTGCAAAGGCCATTTGGTGAATAAACAGTAAGGGTCTCCAGAGATCTTAACACTGGAGAAGTCAATTATTTATGAGCAAATTATGGCTCACTCTCTGCATAAACATGATATTCTCCAAATAAGATTGCGAGCTAGATTGTGAGCACACTCCAGTATCTTGTGTTCACTTTATTGTTTATCCTTTCATTCTGCCTTCCATGCATGGTGGAATGTAATATGAACACTGTAATGAAGAGGGAGAGGACTGTTCTCACACTTTAATGTATTCGATCCATTGCATGCTTATAGGCTTGTTATGGTTGGGATGGACTTTGAACATGGGCTTAATAAATCACCTCCACCAGCAGTCGTCTGATGTTTCTGCTTAACAGCTGCTCTGATGTCTGTGGTTGGCCCGTCACTACTTACGCCAGTCTCTATTACCATGGCAACTGGGGGGATGTATGCAGGTAGCATGCTGCAAGCTGGAAAAAGTCACGGTGTGCTTTCTGATAGCAGCCACAGAGGAGGCGACAGCTCTCTGTCTGTCTGCAGGTGGCTGGTCCACTGCATACATGTGTTTTGATTCTTTATTAAGGATTCACTTGTTCATCTTTTGGGGATTTACAGTCATATGTTTTTAATATAAATAATATCACAATACAAACCCACTTTAACTAGCATACTAAATCTTTTTGGCTTATGATGTCATTTTTTTCAAACCTCATCTATAATATCATAAATTACTTCTGTTGTGTAATAGCTTAGTGACAAAACAAATCTCTGTGAACATTTAAACCTCCATTTTTGTATTCACAGCCTGATTTTCATGTAAATACATCAAAGAGAAGTGAAATGAGAGGCAGAAATTATCACACTTCTCCTGGGAGAATGCCGCAGTTCACACCTCCTCTTCACCTGCATCTTCGCTGTCTCATTTGATCACTTTTCTGTCCATTGAGGGTCGCTGTCTTCATCCAAAGATGCAGGTGTGATCATTCACCCATTTGCAGTAAGTTAAAACCACATCTTCTGCTCCTGAAATAGAATGTTATTCAAATTCCTACCATCAGTCTTTTTCTCTCCTTTTTTAAATAGAAATTCTGTATTTGTCAAGGAAAGTCAGCTACATGACCTTTTTTTTTTCAAAAATGTGTGAGTACAGACAGAAAGAATTCACTCTGAATACAGAAAGTCTAGAATTTCAGAAATATTTCTTGCCATTGATCAATGATTTTTTAAAAATTTCTTATTATTCAGTGAGCTGCTCCGTTCTAAACTCACTAAATTTTGGCACCAGGTGCTGTGCTTAACAGCTCAGATGAAATCGATTTGCTAGCAGAATGCTGTATGGATTGGCTATTGGATTGTGCACTCAAAGCGGTGGTGTGATTTCACACAAGTGTTTCTATTGGGTCATACAGAGGCAAATTCAGACCTACATTGCTGATGATGGATGACGTGCTGTCAATATCTGTCTGCTCCTCAGTTACAGGCCTGTAGTAAAGATCAGTGACACCATATCTCTTCCTCCTTCCTCTAGACTGCTCCTGCACTATGCAAAGAAATTGGATCCTGTCCTTAAAGCTAAGCACTTCAGGATGAAGTTTTTCTGAGGCCAAAACTGCTTGTGTGATTACAGACAAATCGATACCTTGTAGTGTCTCCAGCCAGCTCACCCTGCTGGCGCAGGAAATGATGTGATCCATGCAGCTCTGACATTGACAGGCCCCAGGGAGGCAACAGCTTCACTTACTAGAAAAATTCTCTCCATTAGCTCGGCTGGGTGGCTTTGCCCTGTCATTGTTATGCTAGCTAGGCTGTGACATTTGTGTTATGTAGACGGCAAATGCCTTTCTAATCATCTGCTTGTGGCATAATTTGAAATTTCATCAACTTTGATGGACAGCCCGTAAAGAATTATCATCGAGAAAATGAAATTTTTTCTGACCCTAAATGCCAGGGTTGCTGCCACTCCCTCTCAGTGTCCCATCGTGCCGCTGACAAAGGTTGCAGACACTCACACAGCATCTCCCTTCAGGCTCCTGCCCTTTAGCTGTTGTGCTACTGTTCAGAGGTTAAACCTCAAGACTTTCCTCATAGTCATGGAAAGGCCCGGTGATAGGCCACATCCTTTCTCAGACCTCTACAACACCGAGAGCCCCATCTAACCCCCTGCCCAGGAAGTAGATCTCATATCCACGCTAGAGAATAGCAGCACTTTACAGCACAATGTTTGTTTTTTCATGGCTGAGCCAGCATCTCTTAAACCTAAGCACTTGCACTGAGCCACCTCCCATCTCTCCCTCTCATCCCCCACTGTTTCCTTGTTTGAAACAATATAGCCTGCCGGTTGTTATTGATTCCAGAAGATTGGGCCCGGGTAAGTGCTCCTTTGAGTCTGGTGTTATATTAACCAATTGTTCCAACGGCAAATGACAGGACTGAGAAAGTTTTGGCTGCCTCTAACAGGCTGGGTATTATGCGTGTGTTAATTGACTGGGTAGCAGAAGGAGGGAGAAATTGGCTGCACTGAGAATTCAAGGCTAAGCAGCTGATAAATAGACACTAATTCACATCACTGGCTTAGATAATATGACAAAATAGCTGTAGTCCAAACAGCTATACATATAGTCCTCTCACAACACCAGCCAATTTCATCTTTTATTAAAACACAAGACGGAAACATGCCTGTAGGTAATAGTGATTATTTAGATCAGAGAGGCCTAACTTTATCCTGGTGGCCATGCTGAGTGTCTTTGCTAGAGTCTGAGTTGCACAGCCAGTAGCTAGACACTGTCTGCAGCACAGGGATAGTATTGCACGGATGGTTGTTTTATGGAAGCCACCTGAAGTAAACGCTCCATTCATCCTGTCTGTCTGCACTGGCCTCCATTTCCTCTTCTGTCATACGCATGGTTAAGATCAGCTTGAAGCATTTATCACAGAGCCAGAACATGAGGCGGGGAGGGTGTTGTTGTGGAGGAGATCAAGCACGAGGGGAAACAGAGCCCACCTTGCTTTTTGTTTGTCTAACATCCAAACGTCTCTCACTTGTCAGTAAAATGTCAGCAGTGAAATTCCCCCTCACAGTTGTGCTGTCAGAGCAGAGCACTGTGATTCAGCAGCAGTCTGATGTCTGAGGAAGTGATGACATTATTTTGACAGCCATAATGCATTATGCATCTAATTCCATTAGCTGCGAGTGGTCATCAGTTGTCTTCAATGAAATTTCTGTGTGCGTGTGTGTGTGTGTGTGCGCGCGCGCGCGCGTGCATGCGTGTTTATGTTTATTTTTGGTCAAGTGAATCCCATTAGATTCCATTTCCAATAACAGCATGTTCTGCTGTGGTTGCATTTCAGTAGAGAGGTAATTTGCTAATGGCATGGCCCTTATTAGAAAGCAATTATTATTAATTACCAGTGGGTGATACAAGAGCTGATTTAGTCCTTAAAGCCTACCGTTTTTCTGGCAGTGTGTCCAGTGTATGTGTGTGTAAGTGTGTCCATATTTGTGTGACACCGTCTTTCTCGGAGATGATTGCCAGCCCCACACCATCACCCTCACCTTTTGCTGGCCTGCTGCCAAGCACCGACATTGTCATTATCAGTGTGCCAGAGGGCCGGGTAAATGTCATTATTGTAGCTTGTGGATTCCTCCGGGGAATCAGCAGCTACCCGTTTAATTTCTCTAACAGCCTGGGAAATATTTGTTGCATCACCAGTCTGCTGCATGGCAAGCATCTATCGCTGCTATGCAATTAACGACATAGATCATTTACATAGTCACAGAGCTAATTTTCATAATGTTCCCTTTATTATCAGAGGAAGAAATTAACCCAGGAATTTATTTACACACCCACTGCAAATGGTAACAGTGTGCTAATTGGCTGTTAGATGATTAATAAGCTTATAGCACATGCTAATGAATGGTGCACTCTGTGTTTCAGAGGTGCTCCAGCACTGTGCTTGTGTTTTGGCAGCTTAATTAGACAGATAATTATGTACTTGTTGCTTTCATTTTCAAGCAAATACCATTAAACATTTAAAAAGATTAAACTGACTAGCATTGTTGCGCTTGTGTTGGTTCTTTATGTTCTGTTTTGTTTTATGGCCATGCAACATAAGGCTCTGATTTGTCACCACCAAATTGTAATAATAGTAAATACCAAAAACTGAATAATAAAGACAATGAGTAAAGTAGAGTTTCATCATTTTAAAAGCTCATTACCAAGAACACAATTATGTTGGACTAAAGAGTCTTTGATAAAAACAAAAGCAAAATATTCCAGTTAAATGCGTAAAACTGCTAAAAGATCTGCAGCCATATTGTGAACAATTTGGGTTTAACTGACATATTTTGGACAGAGGGTCTTAATTGATGTGATTAGTGAGATGTTAATATTTTCATGGTGCTTTATTCTATGTACTTAAACTATTTTTTCTATTGCCCTTATAGATAGATAGATAGATAGATAGATAGATAGATAGATAGATAGATAATGTACTTTACTGATCCCAAACTGGGAAATTACAGTGCAACAGCAGCATGACACAGACCGCCCAATCCACAGAAATACACACAGCATAATAGAAAAAGGAGTTACCTAGGGAAGTAAAGTAAAAATGCTTAGATAACTTTATATACAACATAGTCTCCTACTAGGTTAAATAGATGATGATCCTTATGAGTCTATGGATACTACTGACTGTACAAAGAAGGATTATAAGGCACAGGATGAAATACAAGGTGCCAATTATACTGTAAGGTGCAGTATGGCAGCATTGTTATGACCAAAATTCAACATTAGAGTGAGTTATTGTACAGTGAAATGGCATGTGGTAGAAAAGATTTCCTGTACCTGGCCGTTCAGCAGTGAAGCTGTAGCAGTCTGCTGGAGAAAGTGCTCCGCTGTCTGTCCAGTGTGTGGTGGAGGGGGTGATCAGGATTGTCTATGATGGATCGCAGTTTGTTCAGTGTCCTTTTCTCCACCACAGATTCAAAGGTTTCCAGCCTGAGACCAATCACAGAGCCAGCCTTCTTGATAATCTTGTCAGCTCTATTGGAGCTGCTGGATCGGATTCTGCTACCCCAACAGACAGCAGCAAAGAAGACGGCACTGGCAACAACGGCCTGGTAGAAAAGCTCTATGAGCTATGAATGCATCAAAGAGTAATTGAGGGTTCAGTATTTTCCACAAGGATGCTTTAGCATGCATTTGGGTTATTCTGCACTTGAATAACCCAAAAATCATTTTTCTTCTGCCATGTTTACAATTCATGTCAATAGTATTGCAGTTTTGTAAGTATCCCCTGTAAAAATGCCCCCATTCTCACAAATATAAAGGAACCACACAGTTATTAGATTGGTCGGTCAGTCACGTCTCTAGAAATAACAAATAGATACCTTAAGTTCAGTTAAAATTTCATCTACCATTTTCGCTTTGAAGAAGAAAGCATATCAATATGACACCCTTAAAAAAAACTCTATAAACCAACAAGTCATCCCACTAAGTCCTCTATCATCTTGCCCGTGCTTAAAAAGGCTGTTGTCACCTGCCTCAGTGATTATCGGACCGTCGCTCTAACCGCAGTAGTCATGAAGTGTTTTGAGAGGATCCTCCTGAAACACATCAAGGACACCATCCCTGCTGATGTAGACAGCCACCAGTTTGCCTACAGGGGGAATAGATCTACAGAGGATGCAGTCTCCATAGCACTTCACACAACCCTGACCCACCTGTAGCATCCTAACACTTATGTTAGGATGCTATTTGTCAATTTCAGCTCAGCATTCAACAATGTCATCCCAGACAAGCTGGCACTGAAGTTTTGCAACCTGGGTCTGTCCACATCACTGTGTTCCTGGATTAGAGATTCTCTCACCAACCGGCCTCAGGTGGTGAGAATAGGAGACCGCACATCGTTTACTCTGGTTCTGAACACAGGCATGTCGCAGGGGTGTGTGCTCAGCCCTGCCCTCTTCACTCAGGACTGTTATGCCATCCACCCCACTAACACAGTCATAAAGTTGGCAGACGACACCACCGTGGTGGGTCTCATATCAGACAATGATGAGACCCACTACAGCGATGAGATCCACCACCTGACTCAGTGGTGCTCAGCCAACAACCTTGTCCTGAACACCAGTAAGACTAAGGAGGTCATTGTGGAGGAGGTCCAGGAGGTCCAGGAAAATAGCACATGCTCCCTCCTCATAGACGGGGAGACGGTCAAGCGTGTGGACAACATCAAGTTCCTGGGCTTACACATCACATCTGATCTGTCTTGGTCTCTGAAGACATCGCACCTGGTGGAGAAGGCTCAACAAAGGCTCTTCTTCCTCAGGAAACTGAAATGGGCTGAACTCTCCTCTCGGCTGCTCACCAACTTCTACAGATTCTACAATGGAGAGCATCCTCTGTCTCAGTGCGACAGTGTGGTATGGCAGCTGCAAAAATCTTTTGAGGGGAAAAATAAAAAACTTAAAATAACATGTTTGCATAAATATGCACACCCTTTCATAATTGGGGATGTGGCTGTGTTCAGAATTAACCAATCACATTCAAACTCATGTTAAATGGGAGTCAGCACATACCTGCCACCAATTAAAGTGCCTCTGATTAACCCCAAATAAAGTTCAGTTGTTCTAGTAGGCTTTTCCTGACATTTTTGTTATCACATCTTACAGCACAAGCCATGGTCCACAGAGAGCTTCCAAAGCATCAGAAGGATCTTATTGTTCAAAGGTATCAGTCAGGAGAAGGGTACAAAAGAATTTCAAAGACATTAAATATATCATGGAACACAATGAAGACAGTTATCATCAAGTGGAGAAAATATGGCACAACAGTGACATTACCAAGAACTGAACATCCCTCCAAAATTGATGAAAAGGCAAGAAGAAAACTGGTCCGGGAGGCTACCAAGAGGCCAAGAGCAACATTGAAGGAGCTGCAGGAATTTCTGGCAAGTACTGGCTGTTTAGGACATGTGGCAACAATCTCCCATCTCGGGTGGCAAAACAGAAAGGACTGGCGGAGAGGGGCTTGATCTTGGACATGTGGAAAGTAGGGTGGATGCGGAGAGTTGGCAGCAGCTCCAGGTGGACTGTCAAGTTATTGATGATTCTGGAGCTGGTAAATGGACCCAGGAAGCGAGGTGACAACTTTCAGGACTCCATTTTTAAGGGCACCTGGTCCGCTGACAGCTACACCCTCTGCCCAGCAGTAAATCTGAGCACTGGAACCTGCCTGCGGTCTGCATACTGCCGGTTCCGCTCAGCAGAGTGGAGAAGAGCAGCCCGAGTGGCCCTCCAAAGACGTCAGCAGTGGTGAGTGTGGGCCCCTAGAGATGGTACGGCGACCTCTCTCTCCGGTTATACCCCATAGATGCCTCAAAGGGCGTTAATCCAGTGGACGAGGAGACTGCAGAGTTATGAGCATACTCCACCCACGTCAGAGGAGTGCTCCAAGTTGACGGGTTACAGGATGCCACACATTTGAGGGCGGCCTCCAGGGATTGGTTGGTACGCTCAGCCTGCCCGTTACTCTGTGGGTGGTATCCGGATGTGAGGCTGACTGTGGTGCCCAGGGAGCGACAAAAGGACTTCTACACTTGGGAGGTGAACTGTGGGCCCCGGTCAGACACAATGTCCAGAGAGATGCCGTGAAGGCGGATAATGTAGGTAGTGAGCATGTTGGCAGTCTCGGAGGTGGAAGGCAGCTTGGGGAGGAGCACTAAATGGATGGCCTTAGAGAAACGGTCAACGATGGTGAGGATGACTGTATTACCATGCGAGGGGGGAAGTCCAGTGACAAAGTCCAGTGCAATGTGCGGCCAAGGGTGACTGGGAACTGGCAGGGGATGCAGCAGGCCGGCGGGAGGAGAAGAGTTGGATTTGTTTCTGACGCACACTTGACAGGCCTTGACATAGTCCTGGATATCCGTCCGCAGCATGGGCCACCAGAACACTCGTTGGATTAAGCTGACAGTCTGGGAAACCCCTGGGTGGCAGGCAAAGTGACGAGTGTGCCCCCACTGGATGATGTCACTGCAGAGGCCGGCCGGGACAAACGGACGATCATTGGGATGCCCCTCGGGTTTGGGCTCAGTAGACTGGGCCTGCCGGACCCTCTGCTTCATCTCCCAGGTAAGAGCACCTAAGATGCAGGAGGAGGGCACAGTGGGTTGGGGAGAGAAGGGGGGCTGATTGGTCAGGGGTGAACTGGCGGGAGAGAGCGTCTGGTTTGATGTTAAGAGAGCCAGGCCTGTAGGTGATGGTAAGATTAAATCTGAGAAAGAATAGGGCCTTGCAGGACTGGGGCATTGGCCAATCAAGCACAGCCTTCACCTTCGCCGGATCGGTCCTCAGCTCCTCCTCAGCAACAATAAACCCCAGGAAGGAAGTGGAGCAGGTGGAAAACTCACACTTTTCGGCCTTCACAAAGAGCTAGTTTTCCAGGAGCCACTGTAACACGGCCCTGACGTGGACTGAGTGCTCCTCTGGTGTACAAGAAAAGATTAGAATATCGTCAAGGTAAACAAAATGAATTGATTAACCATGTCACGGAGGATGTCATTAATCATGCGCTGGAAGACGGCAGGGGCATTGGTGAGCCCAAAAGGCATCACGAGATATTCACATTGCCCCAGGTGTGTTTTAAAAGCTGTCTTCCACTTGTCCCCCTCGCGAATACAGACTGGATGGTACGCGTTGCACAAATCCAGTTTGGTAAACACCTGCGTGCGCTGAAGGAGCTCAAACATGGAGTTGATCAGGGGCAAAGGGTATTTATCCTTGACTGTAATGGTGTTTAACTCGTGAAAATCTATGCACGGGCGCAGAGATCCGTCCTTCTTTCCGACAAAGAAGAGCCCTGCTCCAAGAGGAGCCAAAGAAGGCCGAATGAGGCCGGTGTTCAAAGAGTCCTTGATGTAACTTTCCATCGCCTCTCTCTCTGGTCCAGAAAGGCTGTAGAGCCGGCTGGATGGCAACCGCGCACCCGGGAGGAGGTCGATAGCACAGTCATAAGAGTAGTGAGGAGGCAAAGAAAGGGCTCTGATAGACCTTGGGCACGAGGCTGAGATATGGCGGCTCCACTGGAGGGGAGGAGATGGTAAGGGACAGCGAACACTCGGCCGAGCAGAGGCAGGATGCTAAGAAAAAGGGGCTCCAGGAAGAGATGGAATTTTGTGTCCAATTAATAATAGGGTTATGCTTCCGGAGCCAAGGGTACCCCAGAACGACTGGAGAGGCTGAACTAGGGAGAATAAAGAACGATATAGTCTCCCGGTGGTTCCTGGAAAGGAGGACGGAGATTGACACCGTGCGTTCGATAATGGACGCCGCACAACTACCAGATAATGCCACAACATTTAATGAAGTTGGCAATTTAGTCATGGGGATGCCTACTTCCCGCACAAGCCGCGAAGAAATGAAATTCTGTTCCGCCCCTGAATCAATTAATGCTGACACCCTCCTCTCAACCCCGGTAACTGAATGAGGGCTGGAATGGAAAAAAGTTACCGGGGGGAATGAATGGAGTTCCTGCCCGTCAGACCCCCCACGGCTACTGATGGGCCCCGTCTTTTCGGCTTTAGGTGACAATTCAACAGTTTGTGCTCAAAGGAGCCAGAGTGCATGCATGCACCGGCTTTCCTCCGGAGTCAGGCGGACTCGGCCGAGCACCATAACTTCGGAGGAGGAGTCAGCTTCACCCGTGCCAGTAGCTGGGGTGGGGGGGGACGTGCACGAAACGGGCGGGCCAGAGGAGGTCTTCCGTTCCTTTGCGCGCTCGGGGTAGCGGTTATCCAAATTGACGGCCTGATCAATGAGCCCGTCCAGAGAGGAGGGAACAGCCTGAACCGCCAGGTCGTCGCGGAGGTTGGCATTTAGACCCTGGAGGAAGGTGCTGCATAAGGAAATGTCATTCCATCCAGAGTCTGCCGTGACCGACTGCCCTGGCGGAGTGACATAAGACAGCTCATAATGTTACCCTCGCACTCAGAACAGTCAAAGGCCCGGGAGAACTCACCAACGAATCTGTCAAAAGTATGACTAGGGCCCTCCACGCTGTTGAGAATAGACTGAGCCCAGCTGAGGGCTCGGTCTTGCAGCAGGAAGGTCATGAAATGAATTTTGGACGTGTCGTTCGGGTACTCTCCACCCACCTGCCTCAAATAAAGCCAAACCTGGCACAAAAACCCCTTACATTTCGCCACCTCCCCCGTGTACGGGGCCAGTGAGGGCACGGAAGTGGTGTGGTGAATGATGGAAGAAACTGGAACGGCAGGTGGGGGGGGGCTGGACCTGAACAAGACATGTGGCTAAGATGATCGTGACTGTGCTCAGCTGCTGTGTATTTGTCTGCAGCTGTTCTGTGAGCATGGCCACCTGCCTCTCTGTGACGTTGAGGCGGTAAAGGGCGGGGTGTTCCGCTGATGCAACACTTGCTGAGCCAAATTCGTGGCTGGCTCTTTCTGTCATGATTGAGAGAATGATCAGCTCACGTGCAGGATGCTACACCAGTGAATGCACATGACAAAGAGAAGCAACGTTTAAACACAGTTTTATTGAACAAAGTGAACTCAAAGTTAGAGAAAAAGCATCACTCGCCAGAGGAATACCCAGCCTGTAAGAGAGGGAGATGAGAGCAGGTTAGCTATAAGGAGGGAGACCGGGAATAAAGAGTTACAGGGATATTCTTACGAATTAGGAGCAGAGAGCCTGGCAGAGGAACCCAGCAGGAAAAAAGATGAACCAGCAAGGTGGAGCTGGCAGGGAGTTGAGGACGTGTAGAGCTGGGAGAAGTGTCTGACCGCGTGGAGGAGGCTGTCTGGAGTGATGATGACGATGGAGCAGGCGAGCGCACAACAACCTCCGCAGACTTCATATAATTGAAGGAAAGATAAATGGACAAATGTACAGAGGCATCCTTGATAAGAACCTGCTGCCGTCTGCCAAGATGCTGAAGATGAAATGAGGGTGGACATTTCAGCAAGACAATGATCCCAAATACTCAGCCAAGGAAACTCAACTGGCTCCAGAGAAGGAAAATAAAGCTGCTAGAATGGCCGAGTCAGTCACCTGACCTGAATCCAATTGAAAATCTATGGATCAAACTGAAGATCGGAGTTCATAGAAGACACCCACGGAACCTTCAAGATTTGAAGACAGTTTGTGTGGAAGAATGGACTAAAATCACTCCTGAGCAATGCCTGTGCCTAGTTTCTCCATACAGGAGGTGTCTGGAAGCTGTTATTACCAACAAAGACTTTTCTACTAAATATTAAATGAACTTCATCAAGCGTGTTCAATACTTATTCCCTGTGTCATTCCACTTTATTAAATATAACTTATTTTCTGAACACATTTGCCTTGATTTCTTTGTATGTTTGGATTACTTGGGTTGTTACTGATATCTGGGGAAAATCTCATGTCAATGGCTCCATCAGAAATACTGTATGTTTAATGAGAAAAATGTTGACGTGTTCAATACTTACTTTCCCTGCTGTGTGTGTGTGTGTGTGTGTGTGTGTGTGTGTGTGTGTGTGTGCGTACGTGCGTGCACACGCGCGCACGCACGCACACACGCACATACAATGTATATCTTCTTCTCTTGGCTGCTCCCTTTAGGGGTCGCCACAGCGGATCATCTACCTCCATCTCACCCTATCCTTGCATCTTCCCCCGAAACACCAACCCTCTCCATGTCCTCTTTCACTACATCCAATCTTCTCTGTGGTCTTCCTCTTTTACTCCTGCCTGGCAGATCCATCTGCAACATCCTTTGTCTACTATAAGATAAGATAAGATAAGATAAGCCTTTATTAGTCCCACAAAGAGGAAATTCCAGGATTGCAACAGCACAGGGATAGCAACACTCAAAACAATAATTAAGAAGATACGGAAGATATACACTACCGTTCAAAAGTTTGGGGTCACCCAGACAATTATTTTGTGTTTTCCATGAAAAGTCACACTTATTTACCACCATGAGTTGTAAAATGAATAGAAAATATAGTCAAGACATTGACAAGGTTAGAAATAATGATTTGTATTTGAAATAATAATTTTTTCCAGATACTCAACCTGCTCAAAGGAAGGTCAGTTTTATAGCTTCTCTAACCAGCTAAACTGTTTTCAGCTGTGCTAACATGATTGCACAAGGGTTTTCTAATCATCCATTAGCCTTCTGACGCAATGAGCAAACACACTGTACCATTAGAACACTGGAGTGATAGTTGCTGGAAATGGGCTTCTATACACCTATGTAGATATTGCACCAAAAATCAGACATTTGCAGCTAGAATAGTCATTTACTACATTAGCAATGTATATTAGATATTAGAGTGTATTTGTGATTAGATTAAAGTTATCTTCATTGAAAAAAACAGTGTTTTTCTTTCAAAAATAAGGAAATTTCTAAGTGACCCCAAACTTTTGAACGGTAGTGTAAATAAGAGCAGTGGATATACATACATACACATAAATATATAAATATATATACAAAGTGCGGAGCATTGTAGCAAGATGGAATAAACAGCATAACCGTCTACTTAGTTATCCTACATAGTATGAATATGTACCCATACATATTGCTACCCTCCGTAGCGACCGATAATGTCCTAGTTGTATACTGGAGGGGACCATTGTGTAAGTCTATTGCGTCTTTTGCATTCAATACTATTAGGTCGTCACATTTTTTTTTTTTTGCTATCTCTGCGAGCAGCCCTGCTTAGGTTATACAGTCTGACAGCCGTAGGTAGGAAGGACCTGCGAAACCTCTCGGTTGTGCACCTAGGATGATGTAGTCTACTGCTAAATGAGCTCCTCAGTGCGTTCAGAATGTCCTGCATAGGGTGGGACTCGGACTCCAGCAGAGATGAAAGTTTAGCCACCATCCTTCTCTCTCCTATCTCCTCCACTGGGTCAGGGCACTGCCCCAGGACAGAGCTAGCTTTCTTGATCAGTTTGTTCAGTCTCTTCCTATTGGCTGCTGTAATGCCACTGCCCCAGCAGACCACTCCAAAAGTGATGGCTGATGCCACCACCGTGTCGTAGAATATCCACTATCCCTCCTCTGCACATTTCCAAACCATCTCAGCCTTTCCTCTCTTACTTTGTCTCCAAGCCACTCAATGTGAGCTGTTCCTCTGATATACTCATTTCTAATCCTGTCACTCCCAATAAGAATCTTAGCATCTTTAATTCTGCCACGTCCAGCTCCACCTCCTGTCTTTTTGTCAGTGCCACCATCTCCAAACCATACATCATAGCAGGTCTCACGACTGTCTTGTAAATCTTTGCTTTCACTCTTGCTGCTATCCTTCGGTCACCCCTGACACTCATCTCCACCCTAACTGCACTCTCTTCTTCACCTCTCTTGTGCATTTTCCATTGCTTTGGATGGTTGACCCCAGGTATTTAAACTCATCTACCTTCACTACCTCTATTCCTTGCATCTTCACCATTACACCTGTCTCCCTCTCATTCACACTCATGTATTCTGTCTTGCTTCTACTGACTTTCATTCCTCTTCTCTCCAGAGCATACCGTCACCTCTCCAGGTTCTCTTCCACCTGCTCCCTACTTTCACTACAGATCACAATGTCATCTGCAAACATCATGGTCCACGGAGACTCCTGCCTGACCTCATCTGTCAGCCTGTCCATTACCATGACAAACAAGAAGGGGCTCAGAGCCGATCCCTGATGTAACCCAACCCCCACCTTGAATCCATCTGTCACTCCTACAGCACACCTCACCACCGTCTCGCTGTCCTCATGCATGTCCTGCACCACCCTCACATACTTCTCTGCCACTCCTGACTTCCTTATACAGTACCGCACTTCCTCTCTTGGCACCCTATCATACAGTGCATCCAGAAAGTATTCACAGCGCTTCACTTTTTCCACATTTTGTTATGTTACAGCCTTATTCGAAAAGGGATTAAATTCATTTTCCCCTCAAAATTCTACACACAATACCCCATATCCCACAGTTGACAGTGCATGTCAGAGCACAAACCAAGCATGAAGTCTGTAGACCTCCGAGACAGGATTGTCTCAAGGCACAAATCTGGGGAAGGGTACAGAAAAATTTCTGCTGCTTTGAAGGTCCCAATGAGTACACTGGCCTCCATTATCCATAAATGGAAGAAATTCAGAACCACCAGGGCTCTTCCTAGAGCTGGCCAGCAATCTAAACTGAGCAATCGGGGGAGAAGGGCCTTAGTCAGGGAGGTGACCAAGAATCCGATAGTCACTCTGTCAGAGCTCCAGTGTGCCTCTGTGAAGAGAGAAGAACCTTCCAGAAGGACAACCATCTCTACAGCAATCCACAATTCAGGCCTGTATGATAGAGTGGACAGATGGATGCCACTCCTTAGTAAAAGGCACATGGCAGCCTGCCTGGAGTTTGTCAAAAGGCGCCTGAAGGACTCTCAGACTATGAGAAACAAAATTCTCTGGTCTGATGAGACAAAGATTGAACTCTTTGGTGTGAATGCCAGACGTCATGTTTGGAGGAAACCAGGCACCATTCATAACCATGCCAGTGGTGGTGGCAGCATCATGCTGTGGGGATGTTTTTCAGCAGCAGGAACTGGGAGACTAGTCAGGATAGAGGGAAAGATGAATGCAGCAATGTACAGAGACATCCTGGATTAAAACCTGCTCCAGAGTGCTCTTGACCTCAGACTGGGGCGACGGTTCATCTTTCAGCAGGACAACGACCCTAAGCACACAGCCAAAATATCAAAGGAGTGGCTTCAGGACAACACTGTGAATGTCCTTGAGTGGCCCAGCCAGAGCCCAGACTTGAATCCAATTGAACATCTCTGGAGAGATCTGAAAATGGCTGTGCACCGACGCTTCCCATCCAACCTGATGGAGCTTGAGAGGTGCTGCAAAGAGGAATGGGCCAAACTGCCCAAAGATAGGTGTGCCAAGCTTGAGGCATCATATTCAAACAAAACCCTTGAGGCTGTAATTGCTGCCAAAGGTGCATCAACAAAGTATTGAGCAAAGGCTGTGAGTACTTATGTGCGTGTGATTTCTTAGTTTTTTATTAAATTTCCAAAAATCTCAAAAAAAAAAAAACTTATTTCACATTGTCATTACGGGGTATTGTGTGTAGAATTTTGAGGAAAAAAATGAATTTAATCCCTTTTGGAATAAGGCTATAACCTAACAAAATGTGGAAAAAGTGAAGAGCTGTGAATACTTTCCAGATGCACTGTATGCCTTCTCTAGATCCACAAAGACACAGTGCAACTCCTTCTGACCTTCTCTATACTTCTCCACCGGCACTCTTAGAGCAAACATTGCAACTGTAGTACTCTTTCTTGGCAAGAAACAGTACTGCTGCTTACTGATCGTCACCTCTCCTCTTAACCTGGCTTCAACAACTCTTTCCCATGTCTTCATAGTGTGGCTGATCAACTTTATGCCTCTGTAGTTACTACAGCTCTGAGCATCACCCTCATTCTTGAAAACTGGTACCAAAACACTTTTCCACTCCTGAGGCATCCTCTCACTATCCAAGATTGTGTTGAACAACCTGGTTAAAAAGTCCAATGCTATCTCTCCTAAGCATCTCCATACCTCCACAGGTATGTCATCTGGACCAACCGCCTTTCCATTCTTCATCCTCTTCAAAGCTGCCCTCACTTCTGCCTTGTTAATCCTTGGAACTTCCTTGTTTACTATCTTTCCTTCATCCATCTCTCTCTCTCTCTCTCTCTCTCTCTCTCTCTCTCTCTCTCTCTCTCTCTCTCTCTCTCCACTGATAGAGGTAAGCTACCTCTTTAGCCACAGCTGCCCTGGGGCTGATGGAACAGTGGCTGCCAATCCGTGCCAACGGTCTCTTTGACCATTTATACACATTCATACCCAGTGTCATGGACATCAGAGTGGTGGCCTAGAGGTTGTGGGCTCAAGTCCCAGCCGGATCATACCAAAGACCATATAAAAATGGTACTTCCTGCCTTCTAGCTTTGTGCTCAGCAAAAATGGAATGGAGGAAGGAAAGTTGGTTACCCAGCCACAGTGGGTGCACAAGCCAGTGTACTCTCTGTGCTGGTCCCAAACCCAGATAAATGGGCAAGGTTGCATCAGGAAGGGCATCTGGCATAAAAATCCTTGCCAAATCAATGTGCAGATCATCGTGATATAAGGTGATGATACGCTGTGGTGACCCCGAAAGGGAGCAGCCAAAAGACAAAAAAGTACCCAATGTCATAGACACTAGAGGCAAGGTGGGTAAAGTGTCTTGCCCAAGGACACAACAGCAGGATGGCTGGGGGAGCGGGATTCCAACCACCAACCCTCCGGTTACTGGACGACCCGCTCTACCTCCTGAACCACTGCCGCCCAGTTTCCAAATACTCCTGTCTACTTTTTTCATCTCCCTGACTATCCCACTTTTAATTTTCCCAGCCTCTTCCTTAGAATACTTTCCTGTACCTCCTGATTCCACTATCAAGTCTCCTTGTCTTCCTTCCTCTGTCCAGAGGATACGCCACATAGCTTTCTACCCGTTTCCCTCAATGCTTTGCTGTACTTTCCCAGTCATCTGGTCATTCTTCTCTACCACCCAGAGCCTGTATCAACTCCTTCCTGAACACTGTGCAACCTTCTTCCTTCTGTAACTTCCCTCACTTAATCTTTGGCATGGCCTTCATATTTATCTATCTATCTATCTATCTATATATATATACAGTATATATATATATATATACAGTATATATATATATATATACAGTCATGTGAAAAAATTACGACATCTCATTAAATATTTAGTTCTTTATTCAGAAATGTTCACATATCTATGTCAAACCTTGTTTTTGCTTTTATTTGCATTTTTTTTAACATTTATTTTAGCCATTTTAAATGGGAATGAATGTGGGGGTGTCCTAAAAAAGATGAGGGGTGTCCTAATTTATTCCTCACTATTTGTTTAGAATGATATTTTACAGAAAATTTGAAAAAAGTCTTTAATTCATTTTTAATTGTTCAACTGTATTACATGAATTTCCCAGTATTTTAAACATTGATATTAAATATCCATATGTCCAAATATGTAAAAAAAAAACAAAAAACAGGCTTATACAAGGTGTCCTAATTTTTTCACATGACTGTATATATTATAAATTTTCATGAAAGTGCTATCTAGTCCATTGCTTAACTAAAGGGTCCTCTTTTTTAATGAGTAACTACTGTAGGTTCGGATTCCTGCTGCTAGAAAAACCACCACGCAAGTAACAAGTGTTTTTTACTGTAGTTCTGTTGTTTTCAAAAGAAGGCAGGTGTAAGAGACATTTCCAAACTAAATCCAAAACACTAGATTAATAAATAGCACCACTGACCAGAGGGAAAAGATGCACATTGTTTTAGAAAGAACAGTCATCAAGAAAAAAAGACTATTTTCAATCTTTAGAGGGAATCACGAAGCAAACATCTTAACACTTGCAGTTTACCTCTAGAGATCACTTTCATAGATAATGAAACACTTTAGAGTGGCCATATTTGTTGGCTGGGAAGGAGCATCATTTGAAAGCACTCTTTTTTTTTTCCTTTAAATTTTTTTTTTTCAATATGAAGCAGCACTTTGTAGATAATTACTGCAGTTTGCAACTTTCCTTACATAAGACCCGATCTGGAGCAGCTGGGCCTCTGCAGAGAATATGCTGTGGTGGTTTTGTTCCGTCTGCTCTGTGTAGAGTAAAAGTCCTGTGGTTGTCTGTGGTGGTGAATCCTCTGGGGGAGCTGGCTATGAATATTTGATGTAAATCCTCCTTTTTATCACTGACACGGCTCAGAGCAAGAATCCTCATTGATCTGGTGTTATAATAACAGATTAAACGAACTCTCCCCAAACATTTCCCTGATTAAAGCTCTGTTTATACGTTGTGTTCGTGATTGAGTGAGGTTCACATGAAGAAGGGCTCTATAGGAGGGGCAGGGCTGCAAACACACTCTCTTTAATGTGGCTCCCACTGGCTATTGTGCATACAAGCCTCTGGATGTGCTTGACGTCATTAGTTCACAAACTTGGCCATACTGAGTTTATGTCCAACATTTTCCTCGTTTTCAGAATGCATGGAGAACCGAACAGATATGTTCAACTCGTTTGTTGCTTTTTTGTGCAGGAGACCGTCAACCGTTAACGTGCAATGTACTACTAGTTTTAACTGGAGTGGTGGCTCAGTTGGTAGCGCATCCGCCCCACACCCGGGAGGCAGGGGTTCAAATCCCGGCCGGGTCATGCCGAAGACCATATAAAAGCGGAACTTCCTGCCGTCCAGCTTGGTGCTCAGCAATAATGGAATGGAGGAGGGAAATCTGTGGCGGCGCCTTGCACGGCAGCGGCCCCTCTGATTCTATATATGGGTGTGTGTGTGTGTGTGTGTGTGTGATTAACACTGTAGATAGGAGAAACACAGTTTCATTCTACTGTACATGATTGGCTGTATGGATAGAATGACAATAAAGGGTGATTAAAAAAAATTCATTACAGATTTTCCACAGGCAGATAGAGTAGCCAGAAATAGTAATCAAATAAAAGTAGTGTTTCTTTATGAAATCTGTCACCGGAGAGTTACTTGACTACCTAATTTCCACTGGATCTGGTTACATTGCATTACAGCTGCGATGTGGTTTGAGCCTAGCAGCAGTCCCTGCGAGTTGCGTTTCTGCTGTGAAGCAGTATGGAGTGCAGCAAGGTTTACATGAGGACACAAGAATAGCAAGATAACATGAGAGATAACAATCATTGTCAGCGTTCAAATTTTCAACCTTTTCACATAAATATTACATTTTTCTCATAAATTTTGAAAATAACAATTATTATACCTTCTTCCAGATGCCCTTTTGCCACGCCCTTGTATGCTGAATGTAGCATCACTCAAAAATAGTCTTCTTGTGAATTCATAACGTTCCATTGACACATGGATGCAGTGCTTTGCATATGGTAGAAAACATGAGCGTTGACTAGAGTGGAACCTATCTGCGACTACATTTCAGCAGTAACACAGTCCAACCACATGCATTGTAAAATAGGCACAGGATTAAGAAAATACTGACTTTTAGAGGTTGCTTGAGTTATGACTGTCAGATTTACTTTTGGCACTTGGCATTCTTTTTTTACTGCATTAATTTATGACTTTTTTTCTCATGAAGTTTCAACTTTTCCCCTTAAATTGGATGCTTTTACTGTATAAATTTGTAACTTTTTCACATAATGTTTATAATTTTTTCTCATAAATTTGCTAAATTTTGTAAATTGCGTTAATTTATATTTTTCTTGTAAATGTTTTTTTTCTTATAAATGTAAAACTTTTTGTTACCACTTGAAGAGTATGAACAATTATACCTAAAACAAGTTTGGTCAAAAGCTACTTGGGTACATGCTCTTTAGTGAATGTAACCCACCTCAGATGTTTTCTGATTACTTGGATGTATCTCCACTAAACATTTTACTGAAATCGCAGTCCTGAATGATGATTGAATCAACACGAATACATCTTCCTTTGCTTTGAAAAGACATACCTAAGCTGCAAGCCAATAGTATTTCAATAAGCTCTTGGCCTTCTGTCAAACGTCCATTTGTGAGTTTAAATGATTGGTGAATTTCATCTTAATTACAACAAAGTCGAGCCAAGCCCAGAGTTCATTCTCATCTTGTTCAGTTTGCCAATTATGGATGTGGCTGGCAACGCGGTGATTTCCACCTCTATAATTTCTCAAACCCATATTGTCCCTGGAGCAGAGAAGATTGGTACGTGCCCCGCGCCCCACCGCTGTGCTCAAAATGAAGCAGATGAGATTACTCTGTGTGCATGAAGACTGTTTCACCTAATATCAACTATGAGTCTTCCCCGTGCATACTAATCATATGGTTATGTTCTTTCTTATGAGCCCGCTCTCACCTTCATTAGTGTCTAAAATGAAACATAGGGTTTTTTTTTTTCTTATGATTGATATTCTGGGGAAGTAAGAGTCTGATAACTGTGACAGACTTTCTCCTCCACATTTCTTTCTGCACTGAAGAATCAGCTGAGAAATCAGAACAGAGAGGGGTTTTTTTTGTGGGGGGCAGCATTCAGCTGCAGTATCAGGGACTGTTAATTCATGTTTTCCCATATCAGATTAGATTTGCTTTCTTCATGCATGTGCTAAAGATAATCTGTTCCAGAGCACAGAGTTATGATTATCCTGGTGCCAAGGACAGAAACATAGAGCGGCTATAGCAGCCCCAAGTAATTAAATTAGCCCCGAATGGCTAATTGGATCAATTTGGAAGGCAGACACTGTCAAGGATAAGAGTAATCATCTATGCAGTAGCAATCTTTTATTGCTCAGACACGTCTTGTAAAAAGACGAGGTGTGATCCAGAAGGTTAATATAATTACTGTCCAATTCTCTCACTCACTGTGCACAATAATGCTAATTAATCTAAGATCTCTGGACTATAATGAAGCGCGACAAGCCAGGTAATGCTGATTATAGTTTAAAGGACCTGACTGAATATTCTCTGTTATTTTCTCATCTTGCACTCTGTGATGTTACTGCAATTAGCTCGCTCATTTCTCACAATTTTACAAGACTATTGGTTTTAAAGCGTTCAATCCACTGCAAAGGGAGTATATTTCACTCTCACCTGCATGGCATTTTAGTATGATACCCCAATAAAGCAGTGATTTACATTTCATCCAAGGCAAGCTCTCCTGGCTCAGTGAGGTGTAAAGCAATGTAATGAGAGAAAGACTTGGCTTATGAGCAGAGCATTCATATTCATTAGCAGCAGACATTAACATATGATGCCTGTGACAGATCTGCGATGCATGTTTTATGAATGCGGTTAATGGCACGCTGACAGCATGGCGGGCCGTAAAGGACCAGAGCAATCTACCGAATGAAAGCCACAGAGCAGCGGGACGATTATTGATTCTCCCCTGTGTCCTATTGATCTCTGACGTTTTCATCTGGCACAGAGCCGCTAATCTGCTGTGTATCGGAGAGACACCCACAGTGCAGCCCATTGACTCTGCTATCAATAGCCACAAAGCTGGATATCATTAAATCCTCATCACTTTGTTTCCCCCGGCCAGAAGCCACAGACGACTGAGCACTCTGCGTGACCTCTGAATAACCACTGTCCGCAGGCTTGTTTATGGCCTCGGCTTGTGGTGGCTGACATTTACTGCCTCTTTTTTAATAGGCCAGTGTAACAGCTTTGTTGTACACAAAACCGATATTGACTACTGCTGCAAAGTGTGTGACTGGTTTAGCCCATCGAGTGGGTGGTCACAATCTAGTCAGGTTTTCCGCCATCAGAACATTTGGCTGTGTCAGCAAACAAGGGCTATAGAAAGTGTGCAAATGAGCAGGATAAAAGAGCACATACTTCTGCCAAGGCTCCTTCTATCCCTCATGGATCGCCTCCAAAATGTAATGGGTTTGTGTGTAGGCCTGGAGCCACTTCTGGTGAAAACTGCATCAAAGTCTGTCCATTAGTTTTGGAGTGTTGCTGCTGACACTCTGTGAGAAGATAAGAGTCTTGGCTGAGGTATGCATTCTCAGATCATCACCAAAATGTAATGGGTTCGTCTGTAGCCCAAGAACCACCTCCGGTGAAAATTTCATCCAAATCCATGTAGTAATTTTGGAGTATTGTTGCTAACACTCTGTGAAAAGATAAGAACCTTGGCAGAGGTATGCACTCTCAAATCATCACCAAAATGCAATGGCTTCCTCTGTAGCCCAAGAACCACCTCTGATGAAAATTTCATCCAAATCCACCCAGTAGTTTTTGTGTAATCCTGCTCCACAAATATAAACAAAGCCCTTGGTGGAGGTATGCACTCTCAGATCATCACCAAAATCTAATCATACAGTATGTTTCCCATGCCATTATACATCTTTCCTGAAAATTTCATCAAAATCTGTTCATAACTTTTTGAGTAACGTTGCTAACAGACAGACAGACAGACAAACCAACCAATGCCACAAAAACATTACCTCCTCCCTTGGCGGAGGAAATAACTAATAAATGGTTTGCTACTGCTTTACCATGAAAATATGCATCAAATCTTTCAAAGCCATCAATTAAAAAGCCGCAAGAGTTCAAGTGCCAAAGAGCCAGAGAACTGGGTATGGTATCTTTTGCTGAGGTTGGGGATGGAGGGAGTTGTTAGGTGAAATTGTTATTAAGTCTCAATTGTCTAATGGCAAGATGCACAGTGTCCAAAAGGTGATCATCAGCATTTGTTAGTTCTGGGAAAATATTACTAACTGAGAAACTGAGACCACTGCATGCTCAAGCTTCTCATTATTAAAGTTGCCACATCCGGTTCAGGGTCTGTTTATTGTAAATGGAACCAAAATTTACAAAGTGAACATCATGCTGTAGTTTACATTCTGCCCATGGTTTCATGTTAGTGATCGAGATCATAAACTCAGCAGAAAAGTATTTATTAAGGTTGGCTAGTTTTGATTTAGAGGCGTGTTGTAGTCAAGACCACACCAATTGAGACCAAGACAAGATACAAGGATGCTGAAATTAAAATAACCATTTTTAATTGATTCAGACATTCTCATATCGTCTAATTAACACAAATGTGAAATGTTCACATGTTCTAAAGAGTGTGGTTGCAACTTTCCCCTCTTTGTCTCCTCTCATCTTATCACGCTTGTGTAAAGAGGGTGGCGTTGCCACCATTAAAGGTGACATAAAATTAAACCTCCAGCTGACTTTATTATTACATTTAAAGGGGTCATTGACCCAAAAATTGTGTTTTTATAGGTTTTAACCTTCTGAAAGGCATCTATTGGTCACGTGATTATTGAAAAAAGTATCATAATGTTCACTTCTCTTTAAAAAACACACAGCCTTATATAATTTTTCACTCCAAAAAACAAAATTGACTGTTCTGGATTTGTCATGGGATATCACTTCCATAGTAAACCCAGCTCAGCACATCCTTGATACCCGCCTGCTGCTCTATTATTGGCCAGTCTAGCTGTTAATCATGTGGACAACGGTACGCCAACAAGTTGGATTACTAAGCATGGTTTATATTACTACTATTTTCTTTAGATTTCAGTCACCCTAATAAACATGTTGTTTCCACCTGGTTCACTAATCCACAGTCGATAATATATTTCGTGCCATTCTGGCTTATTGTGTTATACTGTCGCCATGATGCTACATTTAAGCTCTGTTAGCATTAACTTGGCTAGGTGGTAAGTTGGCATTGGTCCCTGACCGACAGCGTAGATATATAAGAGCAGCCACCAAAGAAATTACATGAGTTAAAAAAGCATCTTAAAAAAGTATGTAATGCCTTTAATAACACAAATTGTGATGGTACAGGTAAAGCCTGATGATATTCTCATAAATTTGCATTTTTGTTTTGCAAGTATTTTTTCTTGGGCCTTTCAAACATTATTCTCATAGCTTGAAGTCATGAAGTTGTCTTTTTTCTAATTTATTGCTTTTTTTATTTTTTTTTATATTTTGTGAGAATTTTTTCACTTTTTGTAATCAATTTGTGACTTTTGTCATTTAGATTTGCAATTTTTTTTTTTCTCCTTCCTTGATAGATCAGATCAGATCTGGGTGGGACAGATGACATAGCAGTGTTTGCCCTGCCCTCATTAAGCCCATTGTGGTGTCCTTGAGCAAGGCACTTAACTCCAAGTGCTCCAGTGGAGTTGTTCTGTGGCCACAGGTCAGTCTGTGGCAGATGTTGCGTTAGCTGTAAATTGTCCTTCATTGACAGATTTTTTTCAGCAATGACTGAAAATCCTGAAAGCCCTCTGTCATTTGACAAGATTACACTGACGGTGATCTAATTAAAGTCAATTAAAATAACAGATGATAAAAGATTATGGCAGAAGCCTGTCTTTCAAAATGAGAGATAACAAAAAAGTCTAGTGCAACCTCTGGTCTGTGGTTGTACTGGGCAGCTTCCAGGTGTGAATGTGAACAGAGTGTTCTTGAAAAAGTGAGGCTGCCGCTCAGTCAACCTTTCCTGAATAAATAAAATTTAAACAAGCAAACAAACACCGTATTTTTTCATAAATTTGTGAGCAGTTTGTGAGGTTTTTCTTTTAATTGTTTGTCTGAGAAAAACTATCTGTATGTTCCCTCTAATATAATCCAGATTGCATCATATAAAAAAATAAGCATGAAGGACCTTAATATTACCTGAGCCAGAACAGAAAAACAGTTATTTAAATTAAATAAAAAAAATGTCAGCCTGATATGTCAAAATATTTGACACAAACTCAAAATAAAATGAATGAAAATAAAAAGTAACTCAGAGTATGACCAAATGAACTTCAGTAAAAGTACACTACCATTCAAAAGTTTGGGATCACCCAGACAATTATTTTGTGTTTTCTATAGACAGCTTGCTCCTTCTGTAATTGATAACATGGTGGATAGTGTTTCAGCTTCTCTGCATCAGGCTCTAGACTTGGTGGCCCCCTTAAAAAAGAAAAAGTCTAATCAGAGATTTCTAACTCATTGGTTCAACACAGAAACTCGTAGCTTAAAACAGAAGACTCGTCAATTAGAAAGAAAATGGCGCTCTACTAATTTAGATGAAATCTATTTAGCTTGGAGAAATCATCTTTTAATTTATAAAAAATCTCTTAGAAAAGCTAGAACAAGTTATTACTCTGCATTAATAGAAGAGAACAAGAATAATCCCAGGTTTCTTTTCAGTACTGTAGCCAGGTTGACAAAGAGTCAGGACTCTGTCAATCCTAGCATTCCCTTAGAGCTTACTAGTCAGGACTTTATGAACTTTTTCGATAATAAAATTTCATCCATCAGAGATAAAATCAATCAGATTCTTCCCACAGTTAACTTAAATACTGTAACTACTACAACTCCTTCTTTTGATGTCTGTCTTGATGAGTTTACTCCAATCGACCTTTGTGAGTTAGACAAAATAGTTTCCTCATCCAAACCTTCAACTTGTCTTTTAGACCCTATTCCTACTAGGTTATTTAAAGAAGTCTTCCCACTTATTGGTAGCTTTATTCTTCATATAATCAATTCTTCATTAACTTTAGGCCATGTACCGCAGGCTTTTAAAACAGCTGTAATTAAACCCTTACTCAAAAAGCCAACGCTAGATCCAGGAGCTTTAGCTAACTATAGACCAATCTCTAATCTCCCTTTCATTTCTAAAATCTTAGAAAGAGTTGTTGCTACGCAATTATTCGACCACCTGCAGGGAAATGGTTTACTTGAAGAGTTTCAATCTGGGTTTAGAATCCATCATAGTACTGAAACAGCCTTAGCGAAGGTCACTAACGACCTCCTCATTGCATCTGATAATGGACTAGTTTCTGTACTTGTCCTTTTAGACCTTAGTGCAGCTTTTGATACTATCGATCATAATATTCTACTTGATAGATTGGAACACTATGTTGGACTTAATGGAACTTCGTTGCAGTGGTTTAGATCTTATTTATCTGATAGGTTCCAGTTTGTTCATGTAAATAATGAGTTTTCTTTCAACTCAAAGCTTAGTCATGGAGTTCCACAGGGATCTGTGCTAGGCCCTACTCTTTTTAGTTTATATATGCTTCCATTAGGCAACATTATTAGAAAGCACTGTATACATTTTCATTGTTATGCAGATGACACACAATTATACCTGTCAATGAAGCCAGATGATAGTAATCAATTAGCCAAGTTAGAAGCCTGTCTTAAGGAAATCAAAGCTTGGATGACTTGTAATTTCCTGCTATTAAATTCAGATAAGACTGAAGTCATTCTTGTTGGTCCAAAAAACCTTAGAAATTCCTTTCCAAATCAAACTTTCAGTTTGGATGCAGTTACTCTTTCTCTTAATAGCTCTGTGAGGAACCTTGGAGTTATTTTTGATCAGGATTTGTCCTTCAATTCACATATTAAATTTGTTTCTAAGACTGCCTTCTATCATTTGCGTAATATTGCCAAGATTAGGAGCATCTTGTCTCAGAGTGATGCTGAGAAACTGATCCACGCTTTTGTTAGCTCGAGATTAGATTATTGTAATTCTTTATTATCAGGTTGTCCTAAAACATCTTTAAAAAGTCTTCAGCTAATCCAAAATGCTGCAGCAAGAGTTTTAACAGGTACTAGAAAGAGAGATCATATCTCTCCGGTTCTGGCCTCCCTTCATTGGCTTCCCATAGAGTTTAGAATTAAGTTTAAAATCCTTCTTCTTACTTACAAAGCTCTAAACAATCAGGCTCCTTTTTATTTAAAAGATCTGATACTACCGTATTACTACCTTCCTGTTCACTCTTTATACTGCGGACTTCTCACACAACACAACACATTGCCATCTACAGAAGTTCTCTGATGACTCTGCGATCGTTGGTCTCATCTCCAACGGAGATGAAGCTGAGTACAGAGGGCTTATCCAGGACTTTGTAGACTGGTGCCATCGGAACTGCCTCCAGATCAACGCGAGGAAAACTAAGGAGCTGGTGGTGGACTGCTGCAGGCATGGGCAGCCCCTCACAGCACCAGTAAATATACAGGGAACAGACATCGAGATGGTGACATCCTATAAGTACCTGGGTATTCATCTGAACAATAAACTAGACTGGTCACACAATACTGACGCACTCTACAAGAAGGGACAGCGCAGGCTGTTCCTGCTGAGGAGACTCAGGTCTTTTGGTGTACAAGGGGCGCTGCTGAAGTCATTCTATGACACGGTGGTGGCATCAGCCATCACTTTTGGAGTGGTCTGCTGGGGCAGTGGCATTACAACAGCCGATAGGAAGAGACTGAACAAACTGATTAAGAAAGCTAGCTCTGTCCTGGGGCAGCGCCTTGATCCGATGGAGGAGATAGGAGAGAGAAGGACAGTGGCTAAACTGTCATCTCTGCTGGAGTCCGAGTTCCACCCTATGCAGGACATACTGGATGCACTGAGGAGCTCATTTAGCAGCAGACTACATCATCCCAGGTGCACAACCGAGAGGTTTCGTAGGTCCTTCCTACCAACGGCTGTCAGACTGTACAACCTAAGCAGGGCTGCTCGCAGAGATAGCAAAAAGACGTAACAAACTAATAGTTTTTTTGAATGCAAAAGATGCAATAGACTTACACAATGGTCCTCTCCGGCATACAACTAGGAACATACCGGTCGCTATGGAGGGTGAGAATATGTATGGGCACATAATCATACCATGTAGGATAACTAAGTAGACGGTTATGCTGTTTCATCCCACCTAGCAACAATGCTCTGCACTGTGTGTGTTTATATATTTACATATTTATTCCATCTAGCTACAATGCTCCGCACTGTGTTTTTATATATCTACATATTATTCCATCTAGCTACATTGCTCCGCACTGTGTGTGTTTATATACTTGCATATTTATTCCACCTAGCTGCAATGCTCCGTACTGTGGGTGTTTATATATTTACATATTTATTCCATCTAGCTACAATGCTCTGCACTGTGTGTTCATATATTCATATATTTATTCCATCCAGCTACAGTGCTCTGCACTGTGTGTCTGTGTGTGTGTGTGTGTATATATATATTTTATAGTAATATGTACATATGTATATTAGCTGCTCTTGCTTGCTTGTTTTTTTTCTTGCCTTCTGATTGTTGCTCTGAGTGTTGCTATCCCTGTGCTGTTGCAATCCTGGAATTTCCCCTTTGTGGGACTAATAAAGGCTTATCTTATCTTATCTTATCTTATTATCCTAACAGAGCACTAAGCTCCCAAAATGCAGGACTACTTGTAATACCTAGAATCTCCAAAAGTACAATGGGAGGCAGAGCCTTCAGTTATCAAGCTCCTCTCCTGTGGAATCAGCTGCCAATCTGGATTCGGGAGTCAGACTCGATCTCTGTTTTTAAGATTAGGGTTAAAACCTACCTTTTTGATATAGCCTACAATTAGGGAGGGATCATGTGTTTCTGAACCCTCCCTTAGTTATGCTGCTAATAGGTTTAGTCAGCCGGGGGACCTCCAGTAATGCACTGGGCCTCACTCCTTTCCTCACTCTCTATGAAATATTTTTTTTTTTGCTGGTCATTAACATTTGTTTGTTCTCTCCCATAGATTGAGTCCCCATCGTGCTGTTTGCTCTCTACATGTCTGTTCTTTTCATCTTCTCTGTCCCCTCACCCCCCAGCCAGTCGCAGCAGATGACTGCCCCTCCCTGAGCCTGGTTCTGCTGGAGGTTTCTTCCTGTTAAAAGGGAGTTTTTCCTCTCCACCGTCGCCAAGTGCTTGCTCACAGGGGATCACCTGATTGCTGGGGTCTTTCTGCAACTGTGGGGGTTCCCCCCTACAGTTGATAGTGCTATGAGATGACTGTTGTTGTGAAATGGCGCTATATAAATAAAGTTGAATTGAATTGAATTGAATTGAATTGAATTGAATTTTCCATGAAAAGTCACACTTATTTACCACCATGAGTTGTAAAATGAATAGAAAATATAGTCAAGACATTGACAATGTTAGAAATAATGATTTGTATTTGAAATAATAATTTTTTCCTTCAAACTTTGCTTTCGTCAAAGAATGCTCCATTTGCAGCAATCACAGCATTGCAGACCTAACATGATTGCACAAGGGTTTTCTAATCATCCATTAGCCTTCTGAAGCAATGAGCAAACACATTGTACCATTAGAACACTGGAGTGATAGTTGCTGGAAATGGGCCTCTATACACCTATGTAGATATTGCACCAAAAACCAGACATTTAAGATAAGATAAGATAAGAACATCCTTTGTCTACTATAAGATAAGATAAGATAAGCCTTTATTAGTCCCACAACGGAGAAATTCCAGGATTGCAACAGCACAGGGATAGCAACACTAAAAGCAACAATCAGAAGGCAAGAAAAAAAAAAAAAAAAAAAAAAAAACAAGAGCAGCGAGTATACATATGTACATATAAACATAAATATATAGACACACGATGCGGAGCATTGCAGCTAGATGGAATAAATATATAGATATATAAACACACAGTGCGGAGCATTGTAGCTAGATGGAATAAATATGTGAATATATAAACACACACACAGCGTGGAGCGTTGTAGCAAGATGGAATAAATATATGAATATATAAACACACAGTGCGGAGCATTGTAGCTAGATGGAACAAACATGCAAATATATAAACACACACAGTGCAGAGCATTATAGCTAGATGGAACAAATATGCAAACACATAAACACACACAGTGCGGAGCACCGTAGCTAGATGGAATAAATATGTGAATATATAAACACACAGTGTGGAGCATTGTCGCTAGATGGAATAAATATATAAATATACAAACAAATATATAAATATACAAACAAACACACACAGTGCGGAGCACTGCAGCTAGATGGAATGAAACAGCATAACCATCTACTTAGTTATCCTACATGGTATGATTATGTACCCGTACATATTGTCACCCTCCGTAGCTACCGGTATTTTCCTAGTTGTATACCGGAGGGGACCATTTGTGTAAGTCTATTGCGTCTTTTGCATTCAATACTATTAGGTTGTCACATCTTTTTGCTATCTCTGCGAGCAGCCCTGCTTAGGTTATACAGTCTGACAGCCGTTGGTAGGAAGGGCCTGCGAAACCTCTCGGTTGTGCACCTAGGATGATGTAGTCTGCTGCTAAATGAGCTCCTTAGTGCATTCAGTGTGTCCTGCATAGGGTGGAACTCGGACTCGAGCAGAGATGACAGTTTAGCCACCATCCTTCTCTCTCCCATCTCCTCCACTGGGTCAAGGCGCTGCCCCAGGACAGAGCTAGCTTTCTTGATCAGTTTGTTCAGTCTCTTCCTATCGGCTGTTGTAATGCCACTGCCCCAGCAGACCACTCCAAAAGTGATGGCTGATGCCACCACGTGTTATAGAATGTCTTCAGCAGCGCCCCTTGTACACCAAAAGACCTGAGTCTCCTCAGTAGGAACAGCCTGCGCTGTCCCTTCTTGTAGAGTGCGTCAGTATTGTGTGACCAGTCTAGTTTATTGTTCAGATGAACACCCAGGTACTTGTAGGATGTCACCATCTCAATGTCTGTTCCCTGGATGTTTACTGGTGCTGTGAGGGGTTGTCCTTGCCTGCGGCAGTCCACCACCAGCTCCTTAGTTTTCCTCGCATTGATCTGGAGGCAGTTCCGATGGCACCAGTCCACAAAGTCCTGGATAAGCCCTCTGTACTCAGCTTCATCTCCGTTGGAGATGAGGCCAACAATCGCAGAGTCGTCAGAGAACTTCTGTAGATGGCAGTGTGTTGTGTTGTGTGAGAAGTCCACAGTATAAAGGGTGAACAGGAAGGGAGCCAAAACCGTTCCCTGGGGGGCCCCCGTGCTACCGATGATCGTGTCGGGCACACAGTCCCGGGTTCTCACAAACTGTGGCCGGTTTGTGAGGTAGTCCAGGATCCATGATGACAGGTGCTGGTCCACCCCTACGCACAGCAGCTTGTCCTTCAGGATCATCGGTTGGATGGTGTTGAAAGCACTGGAGAAGTCAAAGAACATGATCCTCACTGTATTCCCGGGCTTCTCCAGGTGGGACAGAGAACGGTGAAGGAGGAAGATGACCGCATCCTCCACCCCAATACCATGCTGGTAGGTGAACTGGAGTGGATCCATCACTGGACCCACCAGGGGGCGGAGGTTTATTTATTTATTTATTTAGCGAATGCAAAGTCCTTAAGCCAAGCAGTTGCCTCCTGGTTTGCTGTATGGAGGGTGTGTAATCCTCCTTCCAGTCTTTGGAGCGGGCAAGCCTCTATGATGTGTTCCATTGTTTGCTCCTCTCCACATGCGCACAGTGGGCTAGGGCTACTGCCCCATCTGTAAAGGCTGGCCAAGCAGGGGCCATGTCCAGTCCTGAAGCGATTGAGTGTAGACCACTGTCTCCTTGGGAGGTTGGTGCCCGGGACCTGTTGGTTGGGGTTTATCACCAGCTGTTTGTTTGGGACCTCCTTGGTCTCCCATTCCTCTTGCCAAGCTGTCTGGATGGTAAAGTCAGCTGGGGGAGGGTTTTTCCAAATCGGCCGTCTGGATGAAAGTCGGGCAGTGGGTGGAGTGTAGATATCTGCATGGATTGGTAAGTGAGGAGAATCTTTAACTTTTTGGAGCATCCTTTGAGTTAATGCTGCTCGCCGGATGTGTGGAGGGGCTATGTTTGACAGTACAGAGAGCCAGGGGAGTGGTGTTGAGCGGATTGTTCCAGTTATAGTTCTCATGGTTGTGTTGAGCTGGGTGTCTACATGGTGTGTGTAAGATGACCTGGACCAGACAGGGGCACAATATTCTGCTACAGAGTATGAAAGGGCCAGTGCTGAGGTGCGCAGGGTGGAGACTGCCGCCCCCCATTTTGCACCAGCGAGCTTGCAGAGCAGGTTGTTTCGTACCTTCACCTTAGCAGCCGTCCCCTTTAGATGTTCCTTGAAGGATAAGGTCCTATCAAGGGTCACTCCAAGATAAGTTGGATTTGGGGCATGCTTAAGCTTGAGTCCGCTCAGGTGGATGTTTAGTTCTCTGGCAGCTTTTGCATTGTGGAGATGGAATACACTGGAGACGGTTTTTGCTGGGCTTGGTTTTAGGCGCCAGATTTTGCAGAACTGGTCCAGTTTGGCAAGATCTTCCGTGAGCACCCGTTCCAGTGGTTCAAAGTCTGGTGCTTGGAATGCCAAACAGATGTCGTCTGCATAGGTGAATTTGCGGGATTTTGTAGTAGGCAGGTCGTTTATGTAGAGGTTGAACAGAGTTGGAGCTAGAACTGAGCCTTGTGGGAGTCCGTTTTTCTGCATTCTCCATGCACTTGTCTTCTGACTGAGGTGGACTCTGAACCTTCGGTTGGTCAGCAGGGTTTTTATAATTTCTGTTGCCCAAGCAGGGATCGCCTTTATAAGTTTCAGGAGGAGGCCTTTGTGCCAGACCGTATCATAGGCGGCTGTAAGGTCGAGAAACACAGCCCCTGTCTTCAGTCTGCTCTCGAAGCCATTTTCGATGAAGGTGGTTAGGGCCAGTACTTGTTCTCCTGTACTGCGGTCCTTGCGGAAACCTGCTTGATCCACACTTAGAATATCCTCTACCTCTGGGGAAATGCGTTGCAGAATTAGGCGCTCCATGATTTTGTAAGGAACGCTGAGTAGGGAGATTGGGCGGTAGCTTGCTGGTAATTTGTGGTCTTTGCCAGGTTTTGGGATGGCAATGACCTTTGCTGTCCGCCATTTCTTTGGGATCGAGTTTGTTTGTGTGATCCTTGTGTAGAATTGTGTCAACCAGGTTAGGGCTCGGGGGCCAAGATTTTTCATGAATTCTGGGAAGATGTTATCGTATCCTGCTGCCTTTCCACATTTCAGGCTCTGTAGGACTTTCTCCAGTTCAGCAGCCTCGAAGGGTTCAGGGTTCGTTTCCTCTACAGGCATTTTTTGGTGTTTTTTTAGCTCAGTTGTAACTGCTCTTTTGGTGTCTTTGTCTTGGGGTGCTTTGGCGATAGTCAGTAGGTGGGATGCAACTTGGTTGGGTGTGACGGATGCTCGGCTTTGGCTAGGGGGCTTCTGTGCAGCTCCTAGGGGCGGAGGTGAGCAAGGAGCAGTCTCTCCAGGGTCTTCATCATGTGGGACGTCATTTGCAGCTATAATAGTCATTTACCACATTAGCAATGTATAGAGTGTATTTCTGATTAGTTTAAAGTTATCTTCATTGAATAAAAGTGCTTTTCTTTCAAAAATAAGGAAATTTCTAAGTGACCCCAAACTTTTGAACGGTAGTGTACTTAGTCACAAATGTTCTCAGATAAGAGTAAAAAGTATCCTGCGATACTCAGAAGAGAACAATTTTCTGAAAAGCTAGTTGAGTAAATGTACTAACTACTACCCAGCTGTGCATCTTCACTGCAAAGTTGTTCTATCACATTAGAAATAATATACAGTTGCTGTATTTTCCCTGTTTATCTTTGTTGGGAGTGCTCCAGTACTTTAAAAACAACAGTAATCTCACTGCAGTATCATTTGGAATTTTTGTTCTTTCCCAAAACTTGTGTGGAGTCATTTATAGTCATACAGCAAGATGAAATATGATCAAAGTCAGTATGAATATGTGATAGGTCAGTGCTTATGGACTTCAAAATTATACAGTTCAACATAAATTATCCGAAAAGGGTGATGGCTGAAGCCGTAGCTTTTATTGCCCACCCATGCTCCATCTAAGAAGTCAAAAAAATAAAAGTAATTACAAAACAAAGCTAAAACAAAATGTGACAAAACAAAACTACGCAACAACACAACACAGACTGGATATGATAAACCTTATGTGATTTTACATATCATTTTGTATATATGTTTGGAGTATTTCTTCCTTTAGTTTTTGTTTAAATTGTCCAAGCATTGTACATGATTTTAATTCAGGTCCAAAAGCGTTCCACAGTCTGACTCCTTGCACTGAAATACAGTATTGCTTGGTGGTAGTTCTCACTGAAGGTTTTTGAAATATACATGTTCCTCTGAAATGATATTGTTTCTCCCTTACTTGGAACAACTTTTGGATATTTGCGGGCAGTGATAGATTCTTCATTTTAAACATTATTACTGCAGTTTTAAAATCAGCCAGATCTTTCAACTTGAGAGCTTTTAATTTAAGAAAAAGTGGGTTTGTTGGTTCCCTGTAAGCAGCTTTGCTTATTATTCTAATAGCTCTCTCCTGAAGCATAAAAACTGGAAATATGTTTGTTTTATACATATTTCCCCATACTTCAGTACAATATGTCATGTATGGGAGTATTAATGAATGATACAGGGTATATCGTGTGGGTTGATTCAGCAAATATTTCACTCTTTGTAGTGTTGCAATTGATTTTGATATTTTACCTTTAATATAATTAATATGCAACTTCCAACACAATTTATTATCAAGTATTACTCCAAGGAATTTAATTTAGGATACTGTCTTATTTAAATTGAGTGTTAATTTGTTTGAATCAAACCACAATCTAAGCTTTCCTAATTCCTTTCCGAGTGTATCCAAAAGTTGTTCCAAATTGCTTCCACTGCATAATAAATTAGTATCATATGCAAACAATATTAAATACATTTTTTCCGAAACTTCACATATATCATTTATATACAGATTGAATAACAATGGCCCCAAAACTGAACCTTGTGGGACTCCACAAATAACCTTCAGTAACTGCGAGTTTTTGCTCCCCA
The DNA here is from genome assembly GCA_020510985.1 of Pholidichthys leucotaenia. NCBI lineage: Eukaryota > Metazoa > Chordata > Actinopteri > Cichliformes > Pholidichthyidae > Pholidichthys > Pholidichthys leucotaenia. The sequence continues at coordinate 88,944,734 of CM035840.1, read as the reverse complement.
CACATACGTACTGATGTCTGTTCTTTAAGTAACTACATAACCAGAACAGTGCTACCCCCCAATACCATAATTTTGTAGTTTCTTTAACAATGATTTATGATCCACTGTATCAAATGCTTTTTTTTAAGATCCAGGAATACCCCAACTGAACACTCTTTATTTTCTACAGCAGTTAATATTTTTTCTATAAATTCCATGAGAGCAAATGCAGTTGTACTCTTGTGTCTGAACTCGTATTGCTGTTCACACAATAAATTATTCTTTATTATAAAGTTGTCAGTTCTCTCGTAGAATATTTTTTCGAGTACCTTTGAAAATTGTGGCAATAGTGAAATAGGCCTATAGCTTGAAAATTCCCCTCTGTCATCCGTCTTGTGTATCGGAATTACTTTGGCTATTTTCATTGCATTGGCATATATACCTGTTTGGAGAGACAGGTTACAGATATACGTACATACGTATGTCAGTGGCTTCACTAAGTATTCGATGATAGGTTTGACTAAAAGCATGTCAATACCATCATAATCCATAGATGTTTTACTTTTAAACGATTTAACAATTTGATTTTTTTTTTTTATTTTGTATACTTTATTGATCCCCAGAGGGGAAATTGAGGGCATCCACCTGGATGGATGAAGCAGCCATGGTACAGCGCTATCCCTTTACCATTCACACACAATTTGATTTGAGTAATAATATAGTGGGCTGGATTCTGGATTTTTTAACCAGCAGGACACAGAGTAAGGGTCAATGGTACATTGTCTGACCAAAAGTGTTCTTCTACTGGCTCTCCTCAGGGGTGTGTGTTGTCACCACTACTCTTCATCCTGTACACAAACGTGTCAGAGCAGACATGGCAACAGACACATTATAAAGTATGCTGATGATTCAGTTATTGTCAGTCTCCTTCAGGATGGTGAGAGTGGCCGCGGCCCAGTAGCTGATGATTTTGTTCACTGGTGTGAGGATCCTACCTGCAGCTGAATACGACAAAAACCAGATATGATTATTGACTTTAGGAGGAAAACTCCAAGGCACAAAGTCACTGTACTAAAAGGCCAGACCATTGAATGCGTGCAATCTTACAACTATCTTGGGACGATTATTGATAGTAATTTAAACTTTGAAGAGAACTGTGAAAGGGTGTGCAAAAAGGGTCAGCAACATTTGCATTGTTTAAGGAAACTCGCACACTTCCAAATTGACCGAACCATAATGACAATGTTTTATTGGGCTTTTATTGAATCTGTTTTATCCTTTTCTTTAGTGTCATGGTTTGGTCAGATAAAACTGAAACAGAGGAAATCCTTAGACCAGGTAGTTAGATTGTACAGTCGTTAGCTTGGTGAGTCACAGCTGAGTCTGACATCCCTGTACACCAGACAGGTACAGAGGATTGCTACCTCCATTTTAAATGATGACTCCCACCCTTTGCACTGCCACTTTCAGCTTCTCCCCTCCGGACGGAGGTTTGTTGTCCCAAAATGTAAAACCCAGCGCTACAAAAACAGCTTTGTTCCTGCTGTTGTCAGAGTTGAACAAGATGTAGCAATATATTGCAAATAATTTAGTTATCTATTTATTAATTTTTATTTTATATTTGTTTATTTTTGTAGGTTTTTTATTTGGGTTTTAAATCTTTTATTGGGTTTTAGACTTCAGTCTATTACTGAGTTTTTAATCTCTTTGACTAAGTTTTTAACTTTTTCAATATGACCCTTTTCTCTTATCTCTTTGTTTTTTTCTCTTATCTCTTTGTGTTATGTCCTGATTGGTGGAGCCTTGAGTACTTTTATCATGTTTATAGTCAGCTTCATGTGTGCCTGTGTTTGTGTTCATGTTGAATGTAATCGTGGTTTGTAAATATGTGTCTAAAAGGATGTCACCTGACTACAAAACAAATCTACCTACGGGTACAAATAAAGTAACCTGAACACACCTAGGGCCACTTTTGAGTCTCCAATGAACCTAACCTGCATGTTTTTGGCCTGTGGGAGGAAACCGGAGAACTCCCATACAGACACGGGGAGAACATGCAAACTCCACACAGATCACTGTTGGTCAGGGGCTGGGATCAAACCAGGGATCACATGGCCAAGGGTGAGTTGCTGTACTGCCGCAGTGCTAACCACTGCACCACCGCCCAATGACCTCTTTTTCATCTGTGTTCTTTATGAAGATGGAGTCTTTTATAGCAATGTTTTTGCTTATTGTATCACCTGTAGGTGCTGTAATGGATATTTCTCAAGCCAAATTAGGACCAATGTTAACAAAAAATTTATTAAATTCATCTGAGACTGCATTCACACTCTGAGTCATTTTTTTTTTTTTTTAAAGATTGGTTGGGTAGCTTGTATTTCTGTTTTTATTTCCAAGAATATTGTTAAGTATTGTCCATGTGTAGAAGAGCTTGAAATGATGAGGCGATTTGATATATAAGCCAAAGTTTATTTATCAGCTCTCCTAACAAGTCTCATTCTAGTGCAGAGGTAACAGAAGGAAAAGAGGCCGAATATCTCCGGCTCACTGACTTTATACTTGCACCTAACAAAAGACATGCATAACAAAGGCTGACATCCCTCATTATCTTAATCCCCCCATTGTCTTGGTATTTCCTCTCCTCGCCTTAGGGGGTGAGGGTGGCTCCTCCGGTCTCCACCGCAGTGTCTGGGAACATCTTTGTTCTTCACTTGGCGGTTGAGAGCCTTTGTCCTTTCAGAGGTGTGAAGTTGCTTTACATATGTAATTACTAAACATTTCCACATGCTTCAACATATGTAGGTTATGGAATATATGATTAATATAGCCCACAGCCCCCCCAAATGACTAAGAAAGGACAATAGAAAGGTTCACAGTCTAAGATAATTACTATGACATACTAAGTGTTACATCTCTTGCCACAGAAGAAACTTTCCAGCAGCCATGCCCCTAAGAGAGTTCAGTGGTAAACATAACAGCATAGTAAAATTATAAGTCAGTCCTAAACTGTTGCAGCACAATTAGTGAACAATTGTGGAGTGGTTTGCATCAGTCCCTGTGCTGTCTGGGTTTTAATCTTCTCCCAAAACTGCTGTGGGTTGGTTTAGGCGTCCTGCTGGGACCTTCTTGTGAGGAATCTGCAGCGTGGGAAGGAGAGTGGTTAATTGTTCCCTGCAGGGGGGCTGAGGGGGTCTACCCCGCCGAGGTGCTCTCGCCAACTGTGCAGGCTCGTCTTTCAACAAGAAGGCAGGTTTAAGTCTGTCAATGCTGACTGTTTCTTTTCTATCCCCAAAATCAAGCACAAAGTGTTTATCACCATGTTCCAGCACTCTGAATGGCCCATCGTATGCTGGGCGGAAAGTTGGTTTTAAAGCTTCATGCCTAACAAAAACGAACTCAGTGTTTTTTAAAGCTTGAGGGACAAAAACCCGTGGAAAGGAGTGATGAGCTGGACCGGGGAGAGAGTCCGGTCCGTTGCTGCCTAAAAACCTTGGGACTGGAAGATGCCCTGGCTCTGGGTTCTCTGGTAAAAATTCACTTGGAAGCCTGAGAGGTTGTGCAAAAACTAATTCTGCAGGAGAGGCATCTAGATCCTCTTTAGGCGCAGCACGCAACCCCAATAAAACCCAGGGAAGTTTATTTACCCAATTTGTATCCGTTAGTGAGGCTCTGAGGGCGGCCTTTAAAGACCTGTGAAAACGCTCGCATAACCCATTAGCCTGAAGGTGATAAGCGGTGGTGCGATGAATTGTTGCCCCTAAGCTGCTGGACATGGCTGACCAAAGCTCTGAGACAAATTGAGGCCCCCTATCGGACGTGATGTCCGATGGGACGCCGAAACGTGCTACCCAGTTTGTCAAAAACACGCGAGCGACTTCCTCCGCTGTGTTTGCCGCTAGAGGGACTGCCTCTGGCCAGCGCGTGGTGCGATCTATCATTGTTAACAGGTGTGTGAAACCTTGGGAGGAAGGTAGTGGCCCCACGAGGTCGACATGAACGTGGTCGAACCTTCTAGCAGGGATTGGAAAAGGCTCCAGAGGGGCTTTTGTGTGTCTGTGTATTTTGGCGCGTTGACAAGAAATGCAAGTTTTTGCCCATTCTTTTACGTTTTTGCGCAGGCCTGGCCACACAAACTTTTCGGCGACCATTTTAACCGAGGCGCGCACACCTGGGTGCGCGAGGGAGTGAATTGGGTCGAAAATACGGCGGCGCCATGTAGCTGGTACTAACGGGCGAGGTCGGCCGGTTGAAACATCGCATATTAGGGGGGGCACGCCGTCGCGTAAACCCTTTTTCTCCAGCCTTAACCCTGTTGGTCCAGACAGGAGTGTGCGCACGTCCACGTCACCGCTTTGTTCCTCTGCCATGGCTGCATAATCTATCCCTGCATGGATAGGTGCTGCGTATGTGTCTGCGTTAGTGAAGAGTTCTGCTGCTGAGGCAGTATAATCTGTCTCCTCGCGCTCTGGTGATGTCACAGTGTGAGAGAGGCAGTCTGCTACCACGTTAAGTTTGCCTGCCACGTGTCGAATGTCTGTGGTGAACTCTGAAATCGCAGCCAGCTGTCTTTGTTGCCTGCCTGACCATGGTTCTGAAATTTTAGCCATAGCAAAAGTGAGCGGTTTACGGTCTACAAAAGCCGTGAAACTCCGCCCTTCTAACCAGAACTGGAAGTGGCGGATGGATAAATGAAGCGCTAGCAGCTCCCTGTCAAAAATGCTGTATTTACGCTCAGTTTGGTTTAGCGATTTGCTAAAGAATGCTAAAGGTTGCCAGATCCCGCTGACATGTTGTTCTACAACTGCCCCTATAGCCAGGTCCGAAGTGTCTGTGGTTAGCGCGATGCGGGCCGAGGGATCTGGGTGAACTAACAATGTGGCGTTAGTTAGAGCGCTTTTTACTTCCGCGAAGGCGTGTTCGCGCTCCGGGGTCCATTCGACCGCGTTGGAAGCTTTCTTTTTTCTGAGCGCATCATATAGGGGTTGCATGAGCTGAGCTGCGTGGGGGAGGAAACGGTTGTAAAAATTAACCATTCCTAAAAATTCCTGTAGCGATTTGACCGTCTGTGGCCGTGGGAAACTTTCTATCGCGTGAACTTTGTCTGGAAGTGGAACTGCCCCCTTCGGAGAGACTTTGTGTCCTAAAAAATCAATTTGTGACACGCCGAATTTGCATTTGGCTGGATTGATTATTAACCCGTGCTCTTCTAGTCTCTGAAAAACTGTGGTGAGGTGCTGCTCGCGTTCTTCCTCAGATGAGCTGGCTACCAGCATGTCGTCGAGGTAGACGAAGACAAAAGGAAGGTCGCGTAAGACCGCGTCCATCATTCGTTGAAAAGTTTGAGCAGCGCCTTTGAGGCCGAAAGGCATTCGCAGAAATTCAAAAAGGCCGAAAGGGGTTATTACAGCTGTTTTAGAAATGTCCTCTGCTCGGACTGGGACTTGATGATAACCGCGGACTAAGTCTATTTTTGAAAAAATGCGCGCACCCGCCAGATGTAGTGAAAAATCTTGAATGTGAGGAATTGGGTAGCGGTCATGCGCTGTAGCGTTGTTTAATCTGCGGTAATCTCCGCACGGTCTCCAAGAACCGTCGGATTTCGGAACCATGTGAAGTGGTGAGGCCCAAGGGCTCTTCGAGCGTCTAACAATGCCCAATTTTTCAAGGGTCGTAAACTCGTCCCGTGCTATGTTGAGCTTGGCCGCGTCTAAGCGGCGAGCTTTGGCAAAAACGGGTGGGCCCGTTGTGGGAATAAAGTGTTCAACCCCGTGTTTAGCCACAGTGGGTGAGAATTTGGGAATTGTGAGTGCTGGAAATTGGGTGAGGAGTTGCTCAAACTTACCTCCTGCCGTGGTGACGTTGGCCTGCACAGGTGGTGGAGAAACTCGAACTGAGCATGGAATAGAAGCAAAGGACAGTGCATTAACCAAGCGCCTATTTGCTAGATCCACTAATAACCCATGTGCACACAAAAAATCTGCACCTAACAAGTTAAAGCTCACCACCGCTACAACAAATGTCCATCTGTAGTTGCGGCCGTGGATGTGGAGGTGCAGGCTCTTTTCGCCGAAAGTGTCGATGTTAGAGCTGTTGGCTGCCACCGCTCCGTTGCCCCGGGTGCCCATGGCTCGATCTGCGTGGGAGGGCGTGACGAAACTCAGCTGAGCTCCTGTGTCGATGAGGAACTGCTTGCCGGTGTGCCCATCCGTCACATACAACAGCTTATTCTTCTCGCCGAGAACCGCTGCCGTTAACGGCTCTCGGCTTTGGCGTTTCCCGAAATCATAAATTTGCAGGGGGGGAACGCGTTTGCGGGCCTTCTCGGTGAAACGGTGGTGATAATAACAGACGTCGCTCTGTCTGTTACGTGTTGGCTGTGTCGCTGTCACCGCGGGCTGGATCTGCTCAGTGGGTTGTGGCTCTACGTGGTTCCGGGCATCAGCGTTGAGGTCTGCGGATGCTGCTGTGGGTGTCAGCTCCTTGCAGGAATTGACAAGCCGATGAGCTTCATTGGCCAGCGCGCGGAAGTCTTGGTGGTTGTTGCATCTCATGTTGGCAAGCGTCCCTCTCATGTGTGGCGGCAGCGTGCTGAGGAATATGAATTGGAAGAGGAAGTTGTCATTGTCCTCTTCTTTAAGCTGTAGCAAATCCTCCATGAGGGCTTTAGGTTTGCACCCTCTGTGGCCGTAGACTGCCAGGATCTTCTCGGCTCTCTCTTCAGCTGATGGGACGTAATTCGCCACGATGGTTGCTTTAAGCGTTTCATATTTGTCTTGGGCCGGTGGCTGCCGGATCATGCTCCGCACACACTTCGAAGTGGCGGCGTCGAGTTTGGAGACGATGTGATAGAATTTGGTATCGTCAGCCGTGATGCCCACCAGTGTAAACTGGGCTTCAGCTTGCTGAAACCACGAGGCGGGGTCTTCTTGCCAGAAGTCTGGCAGATTGACAGCGACGGCATTCGTGTATACCATCACTGCTGTGTCCGCAGGGTGAGAGTGCCTTGCTTCGGCTCTCACAGCGGTGCTGGTGCTCGGTTGAGCCCTCTCAATCCCTTCTGCCGGGGGGGAAAGACGTCCATCTGTTCCCCTGTCTGCGTGGGCGCTGGCGTCTGCCTGGGTCGCCACGGATGAGTCGATTGCGGGGGAACGTCTCAGGTCCATACTCGCGTCAGGGGTCACCAGGGTAGAAGAGCTTGAAATGATGAGGCGATTTGATATATAAACCAAAGTTTATTTATCAGCTCTCCTAACAAGTCTCATTCTAGTGCAGAGGTAACAGAAGGAAAAGAGGCCGAATATCTCCGGCTCACTGACTTTATACTTGCACCTAACAAAAGACATGCATAACAAAGGCTGACATCCCTCATTATCTTAATCCCCCCATTGTCTTGGTATTTCCTCTCCTCGCCTTAGGGGGTGAGGGTGGCTCCTCCGGTCTCCACCGCAGTGTCTGGGAACGTCTTTGTTCTTCACTTGGTGGTTGAGAGCCTTTGTCCTTTCAGAGGTGTGAAATTGCTTTACATATGTAATTACTAAACATTTCCACATGCTTCAACATATGTAGGTTATGGAATATATGATTAATATAGCCCACACATGTATTTTTAGTGTTATCTCTGTTTTTCTCCAATTCTTTACTGTAATAGTCTCTTTTACTACATCTCATTATATATATTAACTTATTTTTGTGTGTTTTATAATGCTGCTCTGCTTCTTTTGTCCTTTTCTTTAGAAAGGCTTTATATAATAAATTTTTCTTTTTACACGCTTTTTGTAATCCTTTGGTTAACCATGGCTTGTTGACAAATTTCTGTTTAAGCTTTCTCATTACTAATGGATAATTGGTAATTCAATTTGATTCAAAGATTTTTATTTGTCAATTCTTCTATATGTACAGGACATACAGGAGAATTGAAATGCTGTTTCTCTCGCCCTTAGTGTGTCATGGTTCGAGCGCCGATCTCGTCCGCGCTCGAGCCATGCATCATCTTCACCTATTTTGACAGAGGTGTGTACTTTTTGGCTCCCCGAGCCTTTATTGTGACAGCGCTTGGAGGGGCTTCCGGCTGTCAAACTGGACAGCTGAGCCGCATTTCGCCTCATCAGCGGCCCTCCACTTAAGAGGGCAGCTGGGAGCGAAAAGACGTGGCAGTCTCGTCAAAGACTTCTCTATGGTCTGACGCATCGAGCATTCCTCGGCACAGACGTCAAAACTTCCCCAGTGTCAGACGTGAGCGAGCATCCCTCTGTTCGTACGCTGACTACTCTACTGCTATGATTGTAAGTGTGCTTCTTTATTGCCCTATGGTCGTCTGTATGTAGTGTAGTATGTTTTAGCCCACCGTGGCTCGTTATTTTGTGTTTCTTTTCTGTTCTTCAATAAACCGTGCAAACTCACTAGTGTCTTGTGGCGTCTTGTGATGGCTCGCGAGGGCCATCCTTGACAGTAGACTGCCGCCAGACTGAGACGCCAGTCCCGGTGAGTTTTGCCTAATTGGACGTTTGTTTTCCCTGTCTGGGTACCTGCACGCTGGGAGGTCATGTCGTCATTCAGGGCCCGCGTTCGGAGCCTGGACTACGAGCTGGCGGAGGCCCTGGACTACGTAGATGGAACACTCTTTTCTGCCACCCTCTACGACACTCCCAGCGATATACGCCGGCACCTGGGTTACGATGAGGACATCCTTAATCGCCTTCCTCGCTACTTCGACCACCCGGAAGTCATGACGAGGAGGGCTGACATCGCTTCACAATGCAAGATATTCCGTTGGCTGGAGGGAAACTCCGGCAGGAAGCCGAAGAGGAGGCATCCTCGCTCCTCGTTTCGGGATCCCGTTCCTGTCCCCGATCCGGTCCAGGAGTTTGCACCATCCAGGGGTCCTCCCTGAATGAGCATGACGACAGTCGGGAATCCCCCAGACAGGTTGCAGCGGACAGCAATCTCCATCTGGGACCGAGTGGCTGCAGCTCGCTCCGCCGGCCACCCCACGCAAATCATTAAGCAAGTGACGGCGGCTGTCAGGCTGGTTGAGAGGAATCCCGAGCTGAGTGACTACCCGGAATACGCTGACTTGCTCGCCTCTGTTTCCGCTCAAGAGCGGCGTTTCCTGGACCTCACCTTCGCCTCGACATCAGCCAGTAAACGTCGGTGCCATGCTCCAAGCGAACCTCAGCGAGAACCCCGTCTGGATCCGCTTCCGGGTCGTCGGAGCAACTCTGCCTCCCAGCCAGCCGCTCCTTCTGCGTCACGACAGGAGGGAATTCCCCCAGCCTCTCCCCCCGGGTCACCTGTTCCCGCTGTCCCGTCAGCTCATCGTGCCCGGATCGTCTCGGCTGTCGTCCCCTCCTCCTCGACGTCATATCCGGCTGCAGAGAGAGTTTCGAGTCCTGCCATGGCAAAGCCCGTTAGTGGACCATCGCGAGCGGCTCCTACTCGTCCTCCCAGGGGGCCCTCCGTCACCATCCACTGGGGAAAGGGAGGAACAACGTCCACTGCAGCAGGCACCACCTATCCTCCAGGGAACAGGCAAGTGCAAGTTCATTTTTCTCCCCGTAGTTGTGATTTGCCGTGTCTGACTCCTGGGGGTGGAATTCAGGGTTCGCAGTCCCCCGAGCTCCCACCACCTGCTGTAGCTTCTGTCACTAAACCTGCCGCCTCTGTGTCTCCCTCCATGGAGCGGTCCACGACGCCAGCTCTACGTCGCCGGACAAAGAGGGGACCTGTGGTTCTGGAGAGCCTGATTCCAGCCCCGTAGCCACGTCATGGGCAGAGGAGGAGAGCGGACTGCAGCGTGGAGCCTGCGCCCACAAGGAAGCGTCCCCGGGTCTCCACAGATGAGCAGTTCAAGCCAGTGGGTCGAGGGTCCCCTGCCACCACGCCGTGCGGGTCGTCAGCGTGGACGTTAGCGCCGGAGGGTCTTCAGACTGCGGAAACCATCATGCCGGCTGCGGAATCCGCCGTGGCCGAGTGGGAGCCTGATGACGATCTTCTTCGTCCTGAGCCTGGATCAGCGAAGTCCTGGACGGCGATAGAACCCGAGTGCAGGCAAGTGCTCTACTTTGTTTTTCTTCTTTCCATTTTGGAGCATTTCTGCCTGCCTCTTGGGGAGACGAGCCGGGGCAGCCATCCGCTGCACCCGAGCCCGTCTCACTGGGCTCTGTCGCTACCGGTGATTCTGATCCCGGTTCTTTCCTTTCTCCTGAGCCTTCTTCCAGAGTCACCGGTGCGGAGCCAGTCTCAGTCGCTGTGCTGGAGGTTCCAGGTTCAGGGTTGGAGGTCATCACTGGTGCTGCGCTGACCCAATCGGGGTCCAACGCGGGTGCAGCCGAGACCCAGTCGGGGTCCAACGCGAGTGCAGCATCGGTATGTGTCAAGGTTGGTGAAGGAGCTGCAGACCCTTTGCCACCTGACATTGTGCGGGCTCATCATCGTCACCATCCCAGCCCATCGCCACCGGGGGCCGTTGGGGGCCTCTACGTTCGGCCCGGCTCTTCCATGTCTTTCCCCCCGCCAGGGAGGCCGTCGCCAATTGTTTCCCCACGGTTCTGGTGGCTGAGGGATGTGGGTCGGCGGCCTGAGGAGCTTTTTCGCCGGTTCGGCGCCCTGGGTCGGCCACCCGACGTACTGCTTTTTCAACTGCGTGACCTGGTTTGGCCGCCGGAGGTTCTGACTTTCCAGGCCTGGGACTGGGGTAGGCCGCCCGAACATTTCCTTTTCCCCTTAATCACCCTTTGGCCATTGGACGCAGGGAGACCGCCGGAACTGTTCCCGTTTTTTGGACTCTGCCTGTCGTCATCCTCATGTGTTGCATGGTCCCACTGAGGTATAAGGTCATTCGTTGTAGTAGTTCTGCTCAGTGTATTTGTCCTTGTTAGCATGTTTTTTTTTCCCTCTCCTGTCTGAGGGATGAAATGTGCCTAACTTGTGTTTTTTTTTTCCTGCTCTATAGGTTTACTGTGTGTTAGGTTTTCTGGTAGCCATGCTCAGCAATTGCCTCATTTGTGCCCTGTTCTAATTATCATTTGTGCATTATGGAGTATTGTGTTTTTCTTTTAAACCTTACTCTGTAATTATCACATGTGCTCCCGGTCATCGTTATGGTGTTTCCTCTGTTGCTGGTTCTCTCCCTCCAGGCCTGTTCCAGGCCTGTCCCTCCAGGCCAATGACACCCAAGCCTGGCTTGGGTGTCATTGGGTGCTCTGAGCTCGCCCTTGGGGGGAAGGTACTGTCATGGTTCAAGCGCCGATCTTGTCCGGGCTCGAGCCATGCATCATCTTCACCTATTTTGACAGCGGTGTGTACCTTTTGGCTCCCCGAGCCTTTATTGTGACAGCACTCGGAGGGGCTTCCGGCTGTCAAACTGGACAGCTGAGCTGCATTTCGCCTCATCAGCGGCCCTCCACTTAAGAGGGCAGCAGGGAGCAAAAAGACGTGGCAGTCTTGTCAAAGACTTCTCTATGGTCTGACGCATCGAGCATTCCTCAGCTCAGACGTCAAAACTTCCCCAGTGTCAGACGTGAGCGAGCATCCCTCTGTTCGTACGCTGACCACTCTACTGTTATGATTGTAAGTGTGCTTCTTTATTGCCCTATGGTCGTCTGTATGTAGTGTAGTATGTTTTAGCCCACCGTGGCTCGTTATTTTGTGTTTCTTTTCTGTTCTTCAATAAACAGTGCAAACTCACTAGTGTCTTGTGGCGTCTTACGATGGCTCACGAGGGCCATCCTTGACATAGTGGTGTGCACAATATATAAGAAAAGAAGGAGTAAGGATGAAAAACAACAGCAGTCTATGTACAGGAATGCTACCCATAGTGCAAATGAAGATAAAAGATAAAACCCAGCAGTCCCGCAGTGCAAATTAAGATAAATGATAAAACCCAGCATACAGAAAAAGTGGAGCCGTGATACCCGTAGCTGCAAGTTCAGTATGGTAGTGTAACCCAGCCACAGGAGTGCACAAGCCAGTGTACTCCTAGTGCCGGTCCCAAGCCCGAGTAAATGAGGAGGGTTGTGTCAGGAAGGGCATCCGACATAAAATCTTTGCCAAATCAAACATGTGGATCACGACGAATGAAACTTTCATACCAGATCAGCCAGGGCCCGGGTTAACAACGACCACCACCGGTGCTGTTAACTGACAGGGTGCCGGTGGAAACTGGGCTACTGTTGGTCGAAGATCAAGTTGGAGGAGAGGGGGAAGTGTGGAGGTGAGAGTAGGGACATTAAATGTAGGGACTATGACTGATAAAGGCAGAGAGTTGGCTGATATGATGGAGAGAAGAAATGTAGATATACTGTGTGTTCAAGTAACCAAATGGAAGGGAAGCAAAGCTAGGAGCATTGGGAGTGGATTTAAACTGTTCTACCATGGTGTAGATAGGAAGAGAAATGGATTAGGAGTAATCTTGAAGGAAGAGTATGTGAAGAGTTTTCAGTAGGTAAAGAGGGAGTCAGACAGAATCATGAGTTTGAAGCTAGCAGTCAAAGGTGTGATGTTGAATGTTGTCAGTGCTTATGCTCCACAAGTTGGATGTCAGGTAGAAAGAGGAATTCTGGACTAAGCTGGATGAAGTGGTAGATAGTGTTCCTGGAGGGGTGGGGGTGGAGCAGACTTTAATGGACATGTAGATGAAGGGAACAGAGGTGATGAGGAGGTCCTGGGTAGGTATGGTCTTAAGGAGAGAAATGTGGAAGGACAGATGGTTGTGGATTTTTACTAAAAGGATGTAAATGCCTCTGGTGAACACATACTGTAAGAAGAGAGAGGAACATAGGGTGACTTACAAGAGTGGAGGAAGGTGCACACAGGTGGACTACATCTTATGCAGAAGGAGAAATCTGAAAGAGTTAGGAGACTGCAAGGTGGTGGCAGGGGAGAATGTAGCTAGACAGCATCAGGTGGTAGTCTGTAGGATGACTTTGGAAAGCAAGAAGAGGAAGAGAGTAAAGGCAGAGCCAAAGATTAAGTGGGGGAAGCTACAGTAGGAAGAAGGTCGCACAGAGTTCAGGAAAGAGTTGATACAGGCTCTGGGTGGTAAGAAAGAATTACCAGATTGTCATGATTTCCTGTCCAGCGGGGAACAAACAGTACTCACAGGGCATGGAAATGAGCAGTCTGTGGGGGTGACAATCCAATAATCTGGCAAATACCAGTGAGCAGGCAGAGCTTAAATAATACAGGACCTAATGAACAGAGTGATTGCAGGTGTGAGTGAGTGTGTGCATGTGTGTAAGAATGTGTGGGTGTGTGCTGAGCTGAGTGAGCACAGGTGTCAGTGAGTGTGTGCGTGTGTAGTTATGTGTGTAAGTGTGTGCGTGAGTGTGGGTGTGAGTGTGCGTGCCTGTGTGTGTGTGTGTGTGTGTGTGTGTGTGTGTGTGTGTGTGTGTGTGTGTGTGTGTGTGAACCTGAGCAGGGAGAGGAACGGGCAATTACAAATTGGAACCAGCTGTCAAGGTTTGACAGGAGAGGGAGTCATGGCTACCAGCAGACAAGAGGCACAACAAGACTCCACCCCCTGACTGCTGCCAGATCACGAAATAAATATAAACAAACCAAAAGCAGACTAAGGAAAACTTCAACAGATAATCAAATAATACAGAAACAAACAGACAAATAAAAGGCACCCAACATACCACAGGGCAAGACAACACAAGCTAGACAATGAAACACAATATGGAACTCTAAAGGTAACATAAAACACAGATAACAAAGGAAGAGGAAAAAACCATGAAGCCGAGCTTGGGAGGATCCCAAGCCCGGATCATGTCACCAGATGACCGGGACAGTACAGCAAAAGTATTGAGGAAAATAGGTAGAAAGTTATGTGGTGTATGCAGTGGACAGAGGAAAGAAGATAAAGAGATTTGGTGGTGGAATGAGGGGGTACAGGAAAGTATTCAAAGCAAGACGCTGGCAAAGAAAAAGTGGGATAGTCAGGGAGATAAAAAAAGTAGACAGGAGTATTTGGAATCTAGGCACATGGCAAAGACAGAGATGGTAAAGGCAAAAGAAAAGGCATATCGAGTTGTATAAGAGGCTAAACACTAAGGAAGGAGAAAGGACTTGTATCGATTGGCTAGACAGAGAGATCGAGCTGGAAAGAATGTGCAGCAGGTTAGGTTGATTAAGGACAGAAATGGTAAATGGCATTCACTTATATAGGGCTTTTTCTCATCTCTAGATGACCAAAGCACTTTACCGATCCTGCTATTCACCCATTCACACACTGATGGCGGAAGAGCTGCCATACACTGGTGCTGACCTGACCCACCAGAAGCAATTGGGGGTTCAGTGTCTTGCTCAAGGACACTTCGACATGCAGACTGCAGACAGAGCAGGAATCAAACCCTTGACCCTCCAATCACTAGTTGGCCATACTACACCTGCGCCACAGCTGCAGGTGTAGTAATGTACTAGCAAGTGACGAGAGTGTGTTGAGAAGGTGGAAGGAGTTCTTTGAGGAGCTGATGAATGAAGAAAATGAGAGAGAGAGGAGGCTGGATGAAGGAAAGATGGTGAACAAGGAAGTCCTGAGGATGAACAAGGCAGAAGTGAGGGCAGCTTTGAAGCGGATGAAGAATGGAAAGGTGGTTGGTCCAGATGGCATACCTGTGGAGGTATGGAGATGTTTAGGAGGGATGGCAGTAGACTTTTTAACCAGATTGTGATAAACAATCTTGGAGTGGGAGAGGATGCTTCAGGAGTGGAGAAGAAGTGTTTTACCAGTTTTCAAGAACAAAGATGATGCTCAGAGGCATAAAGTTGATCAGCTACACTATGAAGATATGGGAAACAGTTGTTGAAGGCAGGTTAAGAGTAGAGGTGACAATCATTGAGCAGCAGTACGGTTTCATGCCAAGAAAGAGTACTACAGATGCAATGTTTGCTATAAGAGTGTTGATGGAGAAGTATAGAGAAGATCAGAAGGAATTGCACTGTCTTTGTGGATCTAGAGAAAGCATATGATGGGGTGCCAAGAGAGCAAGTGTGGTACTGTATGAGAAAGTCAGGAGTGGCAGAGAAGTATGCGAGGGTGGTGCAGGACATCTATGAGGACAACGAGATGATGGTGAGGTATGCTGTAGGAGTGACAGATGGATTCAAGGTGGGGGTGGGGTTACACCAGGGATCAGCCCTGAGCCCCTTCTTATTTGCTATGGTGATGGACAGGCTGACAGACGAGGTCAGGCAGGAGTCTCCGTGGACCATGATGTTTACAGACAACATTTTGATCTGTAGTGAGAGTAGAGAGCAGGTGGAAGAGAACCTGGAGAGGTAGAGGTATGCTCTGGAGAGAAGAAGAATGAAAGTCAGTAGGAGCAAGACAGAATACATGAGTGTGAATGAGAGGTAGGGCTGTGCAATATGACAATATATATCGGTGACGCGATAAAAAACATCTACCGTTTCATATAAAACTGTATAGTTTATATTGGGATTTAAGAGACATACCTGTTTCTATTTGTCACCACACTTCCTCTCCCCCACAGTGCGTAAGGTGCACCACAGCAGCTAACTGCAAGCTAATGTTTTGCTACTACTTCTGTGGAGCCACTATTTCTGTGCCAGCCAGAGATGTTGGACTTTTTCCCACCGTGCTGTACAGAGAGGATAGTCCTCTAACCTCGTTTTAATTGGAGGTAAGTCACATTAACACCATCTCTCTATAATTATAAGACGGCAAATGCTAAATGATGATGCTAACAGGAAACATTATAGTGTATCAAACCTGCATGGACACTGTCACAGTTGAGAAAGACATCAGGATTTATCCTAACAGAAAGCCCTGGATGACCCGGGAGATCCAGCAACTGTTGAGGGAGAGGAGAGCTGCCTTCAGGTCAGGCGACACGGCTCATTATAGCTCAGCCCGGGCTAACCTGAAAAGAGGCATCAGGAAGGCCAAGAGGGAATACAGGAGGAGGATTGAGGACCACCTGGATAGTAATAACAGCAGACAGGTGTTGGAGGGGGTGCAGCAGCTCACTAACTTTAGAGCCAACCCTGGAGCGTCTGAAGGGAGCCCCTCGCTGGCAGAGGACCTGAATATTTTCTTTGCTCATTTTGAGGTGGAGCCTCCAGAGACAGAAACAACAACGAAGCCTATAGCTCCCAGTAGCCCAAGCCTCATTGTTGAGGAGTATGAGGTGAGGAGAGTTCTGGGAGCGGTCAATCCAAGGAAGGCCACTGGACCTGATGGTGTCTCCGGGCATGTGCTGAAGGACAGTGCGTACCAGCTGACTGGAATCTTTACTAGGATTTTTAACCGGTCCCTCTCACAGTCCACTGTCCCACACTGTTTAAAATCCTCCACCATAATTCCTATACTCAAAAAACACAATGTTACCAGTCTTAATGATTACCAGCCAGTGGCTCTGACTCCAGTGGTGATGAAGTGTTTTGAGAAGCTTGTCAGAGCCCACATCATATCACTTCTCCCACAGTGTTTGGACCCCCACCAGTTCGCTTATAGGGCCAACAGTGAGGATGCTGTTGCCACGGCCCTCCACGCTGCCCTGTTCCATCTGGAGCAGCCGGGGAGCTATGTGCGGATGCTATTTGTGGACTACAGCTCCGCCTTTAACACCATCCTTCCCGGCAGACTGGTGCCCAAACTTAGGGAACTAGGACTTCCATATTCCACTTGTACTTGGATCCAAAGCTTCCTCTCGGATCGCAGCCAGAGGGTCAAAGTGGGACCTCACATGTCCACTACCATCAGCCTCAGCACCGGCTCCCCACAAGGCTGTGTGCTGAGCCCCCTACTGTACAGCTTTTACACCTATGACTGCACCCCCATACACCACAGCAACAGCATCATCAAGTTTGCCAACGACACCACAGTGGTGGGGCTCATCTCGGGGGGAGATGAGACCGGTTTTAGGGGCGAGGTGCAGCAGTTGATAGAGTGGTGTGGAGACAACAATCTTCTTCTAAATGTCACAAAAACAAAGGAGGTCATCATAGACTTCAAAAGAAATAAAACAGACATTCAACCTCTGACTATTAGTGGCACGGGTGTGGAGAGGGTCGAGGATTTCCACTTCCTGGGAGTCCACATTCAGGAGGACATGACATGGGGGGTGAACACAACTGAGCTGCTGAAAAAGGCCCAGCAGAGACTACATTTCCTTAGGGTGCTGAGAGGAAACAACATCTGTCAGAGACTGCTGTTGTCTTTTTATCGTTGCTCTATTGAGAGCATTTTAACTTATTGTATTTGTATTTGGTTCAGCAGCTGCACGGTAGCTCAGAAGAAAGCTCTTCAGACTGTCATCAACACAGCCCAAAAAATTATTGGTTGCCCTCTCCTCAGCCTTGAAGAACTGCACCACGCCTGTTGCCTTAAAAAGGCACAAAAAATCCTGAAGGACCCCTTCCATCCCGGCCACTCTCTCTTCCAACTACTACCATCAGGAAGGCGGTTTAGAGCAATCAAAACAAGGACAAACAGATTCAAAAACAGTTTTTATCCGACCGCAATTACCTGTCTGAATTCTAGTAGAACATGAGGTTTGAAACTGCGAAATTGAGTGTGTGTGATATTTAAAATTAGTAATTTATATAATTTTTTTAAGCTTCTTTTTACTCCTCATTCACTGATTGGTTTGCATTTTAATTTCGTTGTACTTGTTATAATGACAAATAAAGTCTATTCTATTCTATCAGACCATCATTCTGGTTTAAATCGCTGCCGAGTTTCTTAATTTTGTCTGAAAAAACATTACTAAAGCTGCAAAAGTGCGTGACAATGGCCGCATATGTATGGAAATGATGGTCGGAGTCAGAGTTATGCCATGCAGTGAACTGAACTTTATTAGGAGGAACACAGAACTATATACATTGGCCGTGCCCACCTGATGTGACACCCAGGGCGGGTATGACAAGCCTCACAGGCCACACACACACCACACAACATCCCCCTCCCCCTTACAAAAGTTCAAAACACATACACACAGTTCAGACCCACCCCAAGTTAGGACCAGAATCATGCACTAAGGGAAATAGCAGGGAAACAGTGAAGTGAAATAGCCTAACACATTCACCCAAAACAACTAAAATAGCACTGTGTGTCTCAAAATGTGTAAAATAATCCCACAACAACACATTCATACCCTCACACAATCATATAAACATATTTACATAACAGTGTTCATGTCACACCACAGTCCACGGGCAGCCAAGGGTAAGCCCGGCTTGGGGGCCCATGGCAGCCCCACGGCATGCGCGCCCCTGGCCACCACCTGCCCCCAGGATTGAAGCCGACCTCCCCGGCAAGAATGTCTCTTCTCACCACTGACTGCTTCTCTCCTCTGGGCCCGCAGTGCTGCTGTCCAGCACGCCGTCTCGCCATGCTTGTCGGTCCGCTCCCGACTGCCTTCAACACCGCTGCAGCTGCCGTAGCCGCCGCCACCACCGCTGCAGCCCCAAACACTCCGGCCCCCTGTGGCCGAACTCCGGGGAAAACCAATGCTTGCTCGTCGGTGCCGCTCATTCACTCAGGCACCTCGCCGTAACGCCCAGCACCCTCGTCCAGGGCACTTTGAACTTCGGCACTGAGGTCCTGCCCAACCGCCGTGGAGCCCAGCACCTCCTCTCCATCGTCTGAGGCACTACGCTGTGCTGCTTCCGTGCCCGGCTGTCGCCGTTGCTTCCTGGGGCCCACAGCCTGCTCGCTCCTGCTCTCCTGCTGCCCGGTCTCCAGCTGCAGGGAAGACTCCGGTTGCTGCTCTCCCTCTCTGCGGTCGTTGCTCACTGTGCCATCGACCTCACCAGTGCTACGGTCACACACCGTGCTGAGCTCCTCGGCTGGCTTGCCGTTGTCGACAACCAGGGGCTCTGGTCCCCCCTGGATGCCCAGCTGGTAGCCTGTAGCTCGGTTTTGGCGCACACCTGGCATCGTGGCTAACTGTCCCGTTGCCACTGACTGAGCCTTTAGTTCCACCGAGCTAACTAGCTTAGCTCTTCTTGGCACCAACAGTCTCGCTACCCACAGCTCCAGCTTCTTGTCTCTTGGACATTCGGCAAAATCTCCAATCAGCTACCTGACAGTATCCGCATAACACTCCGTCTTTCCCAACATGCTGAGAATTCTCCAACCCTCCACGCCGAGACGGCAGGCCACAAGTGCCCATCCTCGGTCCCCGTCCAGTCTACCCAGGCCCAGCCCAGCCCAGCGATGTATCCCTGAAGCATCGCTATCCAATCCGGCCACAGGACCACTGGCTCTCCGGAACACTCCAGAAACGGTGGTAGAGGTGAAGGTAGCCCACACGCCTCCATGATTTTCTCTCGTCACCAAAATGTTATGTATGGAAATGATGGTCAGAGCCAGAGTTATGCCATGCAGCGAACTGAATTTTATTAGGAGGAACACAGAACTATATACATTGGCTGTGCCCACCTGACGTCACACGCAGGGCGGGTACGGCAAGCCTCACGGGCCACACACACACACCACACAACAGCATACATACTAAATAACTAAATTAAAATGTGTCGGAGGAACAAACTGGCTCTTAATGTAACTTGATTTCTAATCACTTTTAATTAGCGATAAAGAATAAAGTTGAAGTCATCTCAAATGCACGTTAAAAACAATTTTATAACAACACTGCACAATTAAGAGGGAAAAAATGCATAAAATTAATGACAGATGAATTTGTACAATTGATTTTTTTTCAATATGTAATTTAAAATGTAAAAAAAGAGATGGTCCTTTTTATTGGTTATCATATACGTATAAACTGATGATGGATTGAGCCGTCGCCAATGATGGATCTCCCGCCTTCTGGCTGCATTAAATTGTAAGGGGGTGCTTGTGACGGCAATGACTGATGAGGGCGATGCATGAAGCACATGGCATATCGCAATCGGGACAGATGTACATAATTGGCTGAGTGGATGACACCGACTGCTGTAGACGTCTCTCTTGCTGGGCGGCACCGTGACGTGCTTTATGGCGGGCATCCAAAAGGGCAGTTCTCTCTGTCAAAGAGGTCAACACCTTCATGGCAGATCTTTCGCCAAAGGGGACGGTTCTTGGCCTGCATTTCCCATGTCATAGGATCAATCCCACACGACTTGAGTGAGGCTTTGAACACATCTTTATACCGCTTCCACTGACCACCCTGTGACCTCCGCCCTTCGTCCAACTGGCCAAATAACAGGATTTTAGGAATGCGCTGATCTGTCATCCGAACAACATGGCCGGTCCAGCGCAACTGGGAACGTATGATGAATGACTCGATGCTGCTGATATTGCACCGGCAGAGAACTTCTGTATTGGCAACTTTGTCTCGCCACGTGATTCCACACAGCTTCCCTAAACACCGCACGTGAAACTGTTCAAGTTTCTTCACATGGGGGCGATAGGTTGTCCACGACTCGCACCCATAGAGAAGTGTAGATAGAACAACGGTGCGATAGACCTTGATCTTGGTGCTTAGACGAATGCCATGCTTCGACTATAGACGATGCTGTAGGAGTCCATAGGATGTGCTAGCCTTGCTGATGCAGTGGGTAACTTCATCATCAATCTTATCGTTCTGCGAGATGGTGCCCCCCTGGTAGCAGAACTTGTCAACTGCCTTGAGGGGTTCGCCACTGATGGTAATAACAGGATTTATTGGGAGCGTACCAGGACGAGGTTGATGTAAAACCTCTGTCTTCTTGATACTTATAGTGAGTCCATAACGATTCGTTGCTCTAGCAAACTGGTCAACAATGAACTGTGCGTCTTCAAGAGTGTGAGCGATGAGTGCGCAGTCGTCGGCATAGAGAAGCTCTCACAGCATCATGCATGACGTCTTTGTTTTAGCCTTTAAACGTTGCAAGTTGAATACATTGCCGTCAGTGCAAAACTGGATCCTTACACCCCTGTCGCAGTCCTTGAAGGCATCGAGGATCATTGCAGCGAAGATGATACTAAAGAGCAGCGAGGCCATAACACACCCCTGCTTAGTGCCATTAATGATAGGGAATGGATTGGAGATTAAACCACTCTCAACCACCCGCCCGACCATGCCATCGTGAAATGAGCGGATGACATTGACGATCTTAGGAGGGCACCCGACCCTGGCAAGCAGCTTCCACAGGCCCTCTCTCCCAACAGAATCGAAGGCCTTAGTCAGGTCTACGAACACTATGAACAAATTACAATTTTGTTCTCGGCACTTCTCTTGTATTTACCTGGCTGCAAACATCATGTCAATGGTGCCTCGTCCTGCTCGAAAGCCACGCTGATTCTCGGGAATGATGTTGTCGACAACATAGTGATTGAGGCGGTTTATGATCACACGTGCTAGAATCTTACCAGCGATGGCGAGGAGCGATATTCCTCTGTGGTTATCGCAGCAGTGGCGGGTTTCCCTTATGCTTATACAAGTGAACAATCATTGTATCCTTGAAGTCTTGTGGAACCGCCTCCTGCTCCCATATGGTGGCAAATAACTGGGTGAGACGGGCGACAATGATGTTACCGCCCCACTTATAGCTCTCCGGTGGGATACCGTCTCCACCAGCTGCCTTACCATTAGATGTCTGTTTGATGGCATCTTTAATCTCAGTAACCGTTGGTGGGACATTCAGCTCCTCCATGATAGGTCTCTGAGGAAACTGCAATGGCTTCCGCCTGAAGCTTGATACTGGGTACATAACATGCATTAATGCGTATGCACCAACCATGACACACACAGACGAGAGCAAGGAACGGTTATCATATATAAACTATAGAATTTACAGAAAATGTATATTGTGATATACAGTGATGTGAAAAAGTGTTTGCTCCCTTCCCAATTTCTCATTTTTTTTGTATGTTTGTCACACTTAAATGTTTCAAATCATCAAACAAATTTAACTATTAGACAAAGATAACACAAGTAAACACAAAATGCAGTTTTTAAATGAAGGTGTTTATTATTAAGGGGGAAAAAATCCAAACCTACGTGGCCCTGCGTGAAAAAGTGATTGCCCCCTAAACCTAATAACTGGTTGGGCCACCCTTAGCAGCAACAACTGCAATCAAGCATTTGCAATTACTGGCAATGAGTCTTTTACAGTGCTGTGGAGGAATTTTGGCCCACTCATCTTTACAGAATTATTGTAATTCAGCCACATTGTCGGGTTTTCAAGCATGAACTACCTTTTTAAGGTCATGCCACAGCATCTCAATTGGATTCAGGTCAGGACTTTGACGAGGTCACTCCAAAGTCTTCATTTTGTTTTTCTTAAGCCATTCAGAGGTGGATTTGCTGGTGTGTTTTGGATCATTGTCCTGCTGCAGAACCCAAGTGCACTTCAGCTTGAGGTCACAAACAGATGGCCAGACATTCTCCTTCAGGATTTTTTGCTAGACAGCAGAATTCATGGTTCCATTTACCACAGCAAGTCTTCCAGGTTCTGAAGCAGCAAAACAGCTCCAGACCATCACACTACCACCACCATATTTTACTGTTGGTATGATGTTCCTTTTCTGAAATGCTGTGTTACTTTTACACCAGATGTAATGGGACACACACCTTCCAAAAAGTTCAACTTTTGTCTCGTCAGTCCACAGAGTATTTTCCCAAAAGTCTTGGGGATCATCAAGATGTTTTCTGACAAAATTGAGATGAGCCTTTATGTTCTTTTTGCTCAGCAGTGGTTTTCATCTTGGAACTCTGCAATGCAGGCCATTTTTGCCCAGTGTCTTTCTTATGGTGGAGTCATGAATACTGACCTTAACTGAGGCAAGTGGGGCCTGCAGTTCTTTGGATGTTGTTGTGGGGTCTTTTGTGACCTCTTGGATGAGTCATCGCTGCACTCTTGGGGTAATTTTGGTCGGCTAGTCACCCCTGGGAAGGTTCACCACTGTTCCATGTTTTTGCCATTTGTGGATAGTGCCTCTCACTGTTGTTTGCTGGAGTCCCAAAGCTTTAGAAATGGCTTTATAACCTTTTCCAGACTGATAGATCTCAGTTACTTTGTTTCTCATTTGTTACTGAATTTCTTTGGTTCGCAGCATGATGTCTAGCTTTTGAAGATCTTTTGGTCTACTTCACTTTGTCAGGCAGGTCATATTTAAGTAATTTCTTGATTGAGAACAGGTGTGGCAGTAATCAGTCTTGGGTGTGACTAGAGAAATTGAACTCAGCTTTCCAAAGATGTGAAAAATCACAGTTAATTTATGTTTTAACATGGAGGGCAATCACTTTTTCACACAGGGCCATGTAGGTTTGGATTTTTTTTTTACCTTTAATAATAAACACCTTCATTTAAAAACTGCATTTTGTGTTTACTTGTGTTATCTTTGTCTAATATTTGAATTTGTTTGATTATCTGAAACATTTAAGTCTGACAAACATACAAAAAAAGTAGAAATCAGGAAGGGGGCAGACACTTTATCACACCACTGTATATCGTTATAGTCAAATAAGATTACTTATATTGTGATATGAAATTTTAGTCATATCGCACAGCCCTAATGAGAGGGAGGCAGGTGTAACAGTGAAGATGCAAGAAGTAGAGGTAGTGAAGGTAGATGAGTTTAAATATCTGGGGTCAACCATCCAAAGCAATGGAAAATGCACAAGAGAGGTGAAGAAGAGAGTGCAGGCAGGATGGAGTGGGTTTAGACGTGTGTCGGGTGATTTGTGACAGAAAGATAGCAGCAAGAGTGAAAGGGAAGATTTACAAGACGGTAGTGAGACCTGCTATGATATATGGTTTGGAGACAGTGGCGCTGACCAAAAGACAGGAGGCAGAGCTGGAGGTGGCAGAGTTGAAGATGCTAACATTCTCACTGGGAGTGACTAGGAGGGACAGGATAAAAAATGACTATATCAGAGGGACAGCTCAGGTTGAGCAGTTTGGAGACAAAGTAAGCAAGGCAAGGCTGAGACGGTTTGGACATGTACAGAGGAGGAGGGATAGTGGATATATTGGACAGAGGATGTTGAAGATGGAGGTGCCAGGCAGGAGGAAAAGAAGAAGACCACAGAAGAGATTCATAGATGTAGTGAAGGAGGACATGGAGAGGGTTGGTGTTACAGAGGAAGATGTCGGGGACAGGGTAAGATGGAGGCAGATGATCTGTTGTAGCGACCCCTGAAGGGAGCAGCCGAAAGAAGAGGAAGAATGCGGTAGTGTAGGTGCCGACAGTGACAGATTGGACTGCACCTGATCAATATTTCAACTAGAAAAGCACTCAGAGAGCACATACCTTCACCAAGGCTCATTCCGTCCCATCATGGATCACCTCCAAAATGTAACGGATTTGTTTTGGAGGAATCTTGCTTACACAGTGTGAGAAGATGAGTCTTGGTGGAGGTACGCATTCTGGGATCACCACCAAAATGTTATGGGTTCCTCTCTAGCCCAAGGACCACCTATGGTAAAAATTTCATCCAAATCCATCAAATAGTTTTGGAGTATTCTTGCTGACATGGTGTGAGAAGATAAGAGCCTTGGTGGAGGAATGCATTCTGGGATCATCACCAAAATGTTCTGGGTTCCTCTCGAACCTAAGGACCACCTCTGGTAAAAAATTTTATCCATATCCAGTGTTTCCTCTGGCTTAAAGACCTAGGCGCGGTGGCAACATATTTTTCCGGGGGGCAGAAAACACATATGTATGAATATGTTAATTTTATACTATTTATTTCTTTTTTTTTAAATTTTGCACATTGTAGCACCTTGGGGGAGTCAGATTATTTAGCATCTCAGACAAGAGACAGTGGATAAGCATGGGATAACAATGCTCAGGAGGTTCCTGGCGAGATAGCAGGAAGGAGTCAAGGACATAGGGGGTTGAATGCAGTGTAATGCAAATGTCATGTTGTGTGTGGAGAAATGCCATGAAACTTGTGAGGAGAGATTTGAGTAAAAAGAGAGTGCCTGCTGAAATGAGTCAGTCTGTTCTGTGCTTGAGAAATGTGAAGTGTGTAATAAACCGTCTGCCATGAGTCAGCCTCTTATTTGACACACTCCACAACATAATAATAACAATGCATCAGATTTATGTTGTATTATTGGTCGGCACAACTGAGGTCTATGACATATTATTTTTCATCAAATGATCTCCCTCACTGGACTGAAATGGAATCATACAATTTACCTTTACCTCTTCCCATATTCATATACTCAGATTCGGCAAAAAAATTACAAAAACAAGTTAAAAATCCATTTGTAAAGCATATGATCAAAATATGGTGTGAAGCTAAAAACTATTTAAAAGAACCACAGTTATTGTCACAATTTAGTCCAATATGGGGTAATCAATATTTTAAACCAGGGAGAGCGGACGCTGTATTTAAAGTATGGAATTTAAAAGGGATACAAAAGATTCAGGATTTATATTTGCCATGTGCAGACAACATAATGTCTTTTGAAGAGCTGAGGATCAAATTTAATCTCAATAGAACACATTTTTTTAAATATCTTCAACTTAGAAACTTTATTCGATCAAATCAAAATAAAGCTCTCACTCGACCTATTTATTCATCCTTGGAAAAAATGATGATGAAAGATAGTAAAAGAAAGGGTATTATTTCAGAGTTTTATAACTCATTGACACTATCTTCAAGTGAAAATTCACTGAAAAGATTAAACTACTGGAAAGAAGATCTGCAAATTGAAATTTCAGAGGAACAATGGGAATTGGCTTGTACAGAAGCTCAAACCAAATCAATAAATGCACGCCTTAAATTGATACATTTCAAATGGTTAATGCGGATGTATGTTACACCGGAGGAGTTAAATAGATATAACAAAAATATACCAGATACATGCACAAAATGCATGGAAAGTAAAGGAACCCTATTTCATTGTTTATGGGAATGTAGATTAATAAGAATGTTTTGGGAAGAGGTGAGGGTAACAATTGAAAAAATAATCTCAAAACAAATCATATTGAATCCTAAACTGTTTTTGTTGGGTCTGTACCCAGAAAAGCATAATTTTAATAAAAGTGAAAGAACATTCATAGACCTCAGTTTGCTTAATGCCAAAAAATGTATTGCACTATTATGGAAAAAGACTCATAGACCAGATGTGACTCAGTGGTTAAGACAGATGTTAACAAACCTTCCATTAGAAAGAATAACATATATACTAAAATCAAAGGAAATTGTGTTTGAGAATATATGGAGACCTTTTATTGATTATGTAAAAAATTTAAACATAACTCTTGAAGAAGAAGGTGAATGATGTGTGTGGACCTTGTAAATTCCAAACTGGTGAACATAATATGTATACTTATGTATTGGATTGTCTAGACTAAACAGAGCATTGTTGAAGACTTGATTTTGTTGGTGGTTGTTGGTGTTTTTAGTGCATTTTTTTTTTTTTGTAGTACTTTAGTGTTAGTGTTTGATTGTTTGTATCATGTTTGTTAAAAAAAAAAAAAGGTTCAATAAAGATATTGTGGAAAAAAAAAACAATGCATCAGATTTATATAGCACTTTATCATAGACACTTTTTACAGATACATTATTCATTCACCCCAGACAGACAATGGTAGTGGCAAGCCACTACTGCAGCCACAGCTGCCCTGGGGCAGGCTGACAGAAATGTGGCTGCTAATCCAGGCCAACGGCCTCTCCGGCCGCCACCTAACATTTATACACAGTGTTATGGACACTGGAGGCAACGTGGGTAAAGTGTCTTGCCCAGGGGCACAATGGCAGGATATCTGGGGAGAGCGGGATTTGAACCGCCAACCATCCGGTTATTGGACGACCCGCTCTACCTCCTGAGCCACTGCCGTGCATATGGAACTTACAGTTTGAAGTATTGTACAACCAAGGCTTGAATGTTGGACTATTGGGCCATTTGAGGTCCCACCCAGAAGTCCTGTATTTGGACTTTTTACTGGTGTCATCCTTCTCTCCTTCCTCTGCTCTCACCTCTCCTGGACCCTCTGCCTGAACACTTTCCTCTCCTTGGCTCCTCTCTTCTGCCTCATCTTGCCCTCTCTGAGCTCTGTCTAATTCAGCTTCTCTCTCTGTCTATGGTGGTATTCAAACAGGTTAGGAAACATCAAGTGCCATGTAAAATAAAGGAGACAACAAAAAATTTCTAGTTAAGGGTACAAAGAGCACCCACTTAAAACTTGAGTAATGACTTCAGTCTTGAAGGTTTGAGGTTTTTCTCCAGAATTTATAGCAATTTTCTTACAGTTTCTACTTTTCTCTGTAAATTTATCAAAATTTGTGGATTATTTTATGGCTTATTTTTGTCTGTTTTTTTTAAATAAAATTACCATTTTTTAAATAAATTTGAAACAGACTGTGGTATTTTTTTTCCTTATAACAACTTATATTTTTGACCATAACTTTGCAGTCAGAACAGAACAATAATTTAACTCTCATTACAAAGAAAAAAATATTAATAAAATTGTATTTAATGATTTAAATTAACTTAAATGACCAAGGATGCCGTTATTTCTGTTATAATATTTCTATATGTTTATAGTTTTTTTTTAGAAATCTCACCGCCAAGAAAAAACTCCCTTATCTTGAAGTCCAAATGTTGGCACGTTTAGTTTGTCTGAAGGCTGCTGACGGATTAACATCATTGACTTTGTGAATTTCGGTCATCTTAACTTGCCAGGTACATAAGTGGGAACATAACTTAATATTGTAGTGGCTGGTGAAATAAATCCTCAGCAATTCATCAGTCCCCCTGCCTTTCCCTTCATATGAAGCTGGCTGCATTTGAATTCTAACCACATCTCTTAGCTAAGCGACTCTTCCGTTATTGTTCCCGTTTCCAGCGGGTTAAAACCATGATAAACGCCTCCAGTGTTTACATACCTCTTGTGATTTTTTTTCCACGTTTAAAGTACTTTAATAAACTCATGTTTCTGTCAGACAGTCGAGCCTTATTCATGCTGAATTTCCCCTCTAGTCCGTCTTGGTCCGCGCATGCTTTGGACGAGCCCAGCACGCACGCAGCGCTGTACATGCTCACCTTTTTCATCTACCCAGGCCAAGCGGTTGACGCATGCACCCAACCATCATTTGTAGTTTTACTCCTGCCCGACAGGTAACGCCAAGGCGCTGACGCGCCAGGATTTTCACCAACGAAGAAACAGCGGACTTCTTCACAAAGTTTCTCTTAAAATAGAGTCTATTTCTGCTGTTTGACTTCCCGGTTTTCACTCCTTTTCCACGAAGATGCTGCTGCCGCTAGCGAGACACTGCCTGCTGACTGACTGGAAAGCTTGCGTGGGCGGGGTGCTTCTAAACTCCGCGTGGATGACAGCCACGCGCGTTGTTCGTGTGCGCGCTTGCGGAAAGTCATTGTTTCATGTATTTTTCTTAAATTCATATCTCAGTCTTGGTGAGGCAGTAAAATTTCTGGCACGGCAGGCCGCCACCGAAAAATATTAACAGAGGAAACCCTGAAATCCATAAAGTAGTTTTGTAGTATTCTTGTTAACACAGTGTGAGATGATAAGAGCCTTGGTGGAGGTATGCATTCTGGGATCACCACCAAAATGTTATGGGTTCCTCTCTAGCCCAAAGACCACTTCTGGTGAAAATTTATTCCAAATCCATGCAGTAGTTTTTGTGTAATCCTGCTGCACAAATATAATCAAGGTCCTTGGTGGAGGTATGCACTCTCAGATCATCACCAAAATTTAATGGGTTCATCCTTGCCCAAAGGGCTCCCTCTGGTGAAAATTTCATCAAAATCCATCCAGTAATTTTTGCATAATCCTGCTAACGGACGGACAAACAGACAAACCACCTCAATTACATAACCTCCTTGGCGGCGGTAATAACAAGACAGACAGCAACAGGTATGGCATTTGTGCAAATGGTTGCAATAAGGTGCAGAGACATACAGCAGCAGATGTATTACTGTTGGTGTGCCAAGTCTTTCTGTTCAAACAGCTGAGGTAGTTATTGTGTGGGTGAGTGTGTCACGGTCCGGGGGTGGGGGTGGGGAGTGGGCAGAGTTCAGGGTACTGATGCCCTGGTGAACAAAGCTGTTTAGCGGTCTTGCGGAGCGGGCCTGGAGGCTCCGGTACCTTTCAGACTGATGGCGAATATTGGGTAAAGGACTTTAAATTAAATCACCCTTATTGTCATTCAACTGTACAACCAATCATGTACAGTAGAACGAGATTGTGTTTTACCTATCTACAGTGTTAATCACACACACCCCAAGTGTAGAATCAGAGGGCCACTGCCATGCAAGGCGCTGCCACAGATTTCCCTCCTCCATTTCCATTATTGCTGAGCACCAAGCTGGATGGCAGGAAGTTCCACTTTTATATGGTCTTCGGTATGACCCGGCCGAGATTTGAACCCCTGCCTCCCGGGTGTGGGGCAGATGCTCTACCAACTGAGCCACCACTCCGGTGGCTTTAGCAGACAAAAGCACAATCTAAATAGGAAAGCACTGGAATTTACAGTGGCTTCTTTTATAGTAATTTATTGGGTATTTATAGAGTGTGTTTTTAAACCAGGATAGTATTTTTTTTTATTGGAGTATTCTTATTGACCTAATTCCTATGTTCCTGAACTGTATATTTGAGTACAAATGGCAAATAAAGTTCTTGATTCTTCTTCTTGATTCTTTTCCCCAAGGGCAGAGGGCTGAAGAGGGAGTGTGAGGGTTGGGAGGTGTTGCCTGCAATGTTGATGGCTCTGCGGGTGAGGCGGGTGTGGTAGATGTCCGAGAGAGGGTGCACAGGAGCACCAATGATCTTGCTGGCCGCTTTCACTGTGCATTGTAGTGTCTTCAGGAAGGAAGCGGTGCAGCTTCCGTACCACACCATGATGCAGCTGATGAGGATGCTCTCATCCCGGTAGATGCCCTGGTAGAATGAGCACATGATGGTGGGGTGGGACTTGTGCTCTCCTCAGTTTATGGAGGAAATTGGGGCGAGTTTGAGCCTTCTTGGCCAGTGATGTGGTGTTGTTGGTCCAGGAGAGGTCCTCAGAGATGTGCAGCCCCAGTAACTTGGTGCTGCTCAACCCCTCCATCGATGATCAGAGGGGGACACTGTGTGTGTCCTCTCCTAAAGTTGACCACAATCTCTTTGGTTTTTCCAATGTTCAGGAAGAGATTATTTTCTTTACACCACTGGAACAGTTGGCTCACCTCATTTCTATAGTTGGCCTCTTCATTGTTTGTGATGAGGCCCACCACCGTTGAGTCGTCCGCAAACTTGATGATGTGGTTGGTGCTGTAGGCTGGTACGCAGTCATGGGTCAGCAGGGTGAAGAGCAGCGGGGTGAGCACACACTCTTGTGGGGCCACTGTGCTCAGTGTGATGGTCTTGGAGGTGTTGCTGCCGACCCGCCCATTCTGTGGCTTCCCTGTGAGAAAGTCCAGCACCATTACAGAGACAGGTTTTGACTTCCAAGTGTCTGAGTTCTTGTAATAGGTGCTGGGGGACGATTGTATTGAATGCTGAACTGAAGTCCAAGAACAGCATTCGCACATAGGAGTTCTTTGAGTCCATGTGGGTGAAGGCTGGATGCAGCAATGGCATCTTCTGTGGATCTGTTTTACCTGTATGCAAACTGAGATGGGTCATGGGAGGAAGGGAGGGTGGACCTGATGTTCTGCATGACTAGCCGCTCAAATCACTTCATTATGATGGCGGTCAGTGCTGCCGGCTGGTAATCATTATAGCTGGATGGATTGGGCTTCTTTGGGACTGGTATTATGGTAGCAGTTTTGAAACAAGTGAGGACAACAGCTTCACTTGGGAGATGTTGAAGATGTTGGCCAGGACATTCTTGAGCTCATCCGCACAGTCCTTCAGAACGCAACCCGGTATGTTGTCTGGTCCAGCTACCTTGCGTGGGTTGATCCTGGAGAGGGTCCTCTTCACGCAAGCTGGATCCAGACTTGTAGCCTGTTCGTCTGGGGGAGAAGTGGTCTTCTGTGCTGATGTGCTGTTTTGTGCTTCGAAGTGGCCAAAGAAGTCATTTAAGTTGTTACAGTGTGATGTCACTCGCACAGGTCTGAGGTGGAGGTTTGTAGATGGTGAGGGTCTGTATGCCACACCAGAGAGAACATGCATCTCTGGTGTTGCTGAAATGGCAGGATACAGTATTTTCTTGCTGTACTGTCATTTTTCCTCCTTGATACCATGGGACAGGTTGGCCCTAGCTGTTGTTAGTCCTGCATTGCCACTGGCCCTGAAGGTTGCGTCCCAAACCCTCAGGAGCCTGTAGACCTCTGCAGTCATCCATGGCTTCTAGTTGACACGAACAGTGGTGGTTTTGCAGTGAGTGACATCATCAATGCATTTAGCTATGTATGCTACAACAATCTCAGTGTACTCCTCTGTGTTTGTGTGTGTCCATTGTGAGTGACTGCATGCTTGAAAGTGTCCCAATCTGTATTGCTGAAGCAGTCTTTCAGAGCATCCGAGGCCCCCTCTGGCCACACACGTACCTGCTTTTCAGTTCATCTGATGGCTTTCACTCTGGGTCTGTATGCAGGCCTTAGCAAGATAGTGATGTGATCAGAAAGACCCAGGTGGGGAAGGGGGGAGGCTCTGTATGCTCTCTTGTGAGTTGTGTACACCAGGTCCAGCAGGCTGTCTCCTCTTGTTGGACAATCCACATGTTGATGTAGTTTTGGTAGGAGGGCTTTTAAATCTGCATGGTAGAAGTCTTCTGCTGTGATGAGGAATCCATCTGGATGTGCTGTTTGTGTCTCACTGATGGCCTGATAGAGTTCATTTAGTGCAGGGATCACCAACTAAAAGTGCAAGAGGTCCGATAAGTCAGTCGTCCTCCCTAGCTGAGGTCCGAAATAGGGCTGGGGATCTTTAGGCACCTCACGATACAATTATGATTCAGGGTCTCCGATTTGATTCTAAAGCGATTCTCAATGCTTTTTTTTTTTTGTCAGGATTTTTTTTCCTGTCACTGTGTGACAGCTTGGTACTTTTAAAGCCAAGTGTTTGCAATGACCCATGAATTTACTTCAAACATCTTTTAATAAAAGAAATGGAAGAGGAATGTGACAAGTCACATGGACAAATTTATCTGAAAACGTGCTTTTAAGAACTGTCATTTTTTCGTGGATATTCTTTAAGAAGACCACAGCTGTCTCCAGCAGGCCAATGTCATTTGCTTTTACACTTTATTTTATTAAGCAGACGTTTTAGCTACTTTTAGTTCTGTATTTTTTAAACAAAAAAATCAAATAAATTCTTTGCTCAATTTCAAATAAAATGTAATAATTTAATCATAATAATACAGGGGAACACTAAATGTGTTTTTAATTTCAAATAAATAGCTCTAAAATTTTAAAATCTACAACTTAAATCCTAAAAATGGAAAGTTTTACAGGAGAACACAAACTAAATTACATAAATTACAAACATTTAAAAAGATTAATATTTACAAAACAAAATCTCACAAAAGTCCACCTCTATACTATATTTTCAGTATTTAAAAACAAAACATTTCAAACTGTAAGCCTAAAAAAGGCACAGAAGATATAATTAATTCCACAGCACAGAATTCCTTTGGAGGTTTTTATCTTTTTAACTTTGTCTGTGTCTGTTTGGGTAACACTCTGTCACAGGGAGAGAGGAAGTGGATGTGTGTGGAACTTTTCATGTTCAGTAACACACAAGAGCAAATTATGGTTTTGACATGATATCAGAGGGTCGTGGAAATTACCTCCATAAACAACGTTGTGCAGCCCAACGGGGATGGTGTCCCAGGAAGGTGTGGAGGAGCTGCGGGGACCTTCTTTCAACAAACCCCCTGGTGGACCCGTACCATCGCAGGCAGCCAGAGTGGTGGTGGACACAATTTCACAGCAGCGTTTCATTCCACGGGTTACACCGAGGAGGCGTGGCTGTTCACCTGCTGCATTGCACGGAGAGAGAACGTCCAAGGTCCCACGCCCTAAACTGTCCGGGCAGCTGCCGCTGATACAGCACTTAAGTTCCGCTTTTTCATTTGGTTAAAACAAAACAGTATAATTTTTCCCCAAATTATATTAAAAAGCTTCGGAGTCCAGACGGAGGACTCTCGAGGTCTGGATCCGGATCGGAGTCGGCCAATTGGTGACCCCTGATTTAGTGCTTTACTCCTCTCGCCGATGGCAGTGAGCGGGACATACATGGTAACTAGCAGGATAGATGTAATTTCTCTCAGTTAGTAGAAGGGTCGGCACTTGATGATCATAAATTTCACCAATGAACAACAGTGTTTGTGTACAACAGTCACATCTTGGCACCAAGCGCCACTGATGGAAACACACACACCTCCCCCACGGGTCTTCCCTCCTTCCATGAACACCCGATCGGCACGATAGCATGTTAGCCCCGCTAATAGAATAGCAGAGTCCGGGATATTGTCATTTAGCGACATTTCCATAAAGATAAAAACACAGCAGTTCTGCGCATCATGTTGCGTAGATCTCAGGAGCTGTATGTGGTCTATTTTGTTGTCTAGTGAGTGTACGTTGGCCAGAATGAGGGAAGGAATGTCTGTGTGGGCTAGCGACTAGCTTCGTCAGATACCTCCACGTTTACCTCTCTTTCGTCTTCGCTCACACTGTTTGTGGGGTCTCCATTTGGGATGGGACACAGCAGTTGAGGCCAGGGGTGTGGAGGTCTGGCGGAGAAGACCTAGGCCACGGAGTTCCTCTGTAACACTCTGGTCCAGGGCATATTGTTTGGTCATATTCTTTATCTCCAGAAGGCTGTGGCGACTGTAATTTGTGTGCAACATCATATGCAGACATTAAACACATGAATATACACTTAGGCGTAATTTCAACAACACTAAACGGCACAAAACACGAAGAGAGAAGGGAGGCCGCTGCGTGTTCACATGCCACCTATTGGTAGCTTATCAATACTTATCATTGTTTCCAAAGTGCAGGGTGACAGATATCTCTAAACAGATATAGTAATAATAATAAGTTTATTTGTAGAGCACTTTTCACAGACAGGGTCACAAAATGCCTTCCATAAAATCAAACAGTAAATCAATAGGGCAATAAAAGACAATAAAAATAAAAAAGTAAACAATAAAAGACACAAGAACAATGTACAACCAGCAGAGGATTAATAAAACACCAAAGTAAAAAGATGGGTTTTTAACTGCTTCTTAAAATGAGCAAGTGAAGGTGTAGATCTTAAAATGAGGGGTAGAGAGTTCCATAAATTTGGTGCATGGACAATTTGGTGGACATCAGCAGAGGCTCATCAGCAGCAGGGCACAACCGATGGCGGTGACAGTGCAGGACAAGCCATTTTCCTCCAGAGAATGAAGCACCAGAGGGACAAGGACGGGTGACATGGGGATCGATGATACTCAAGGTGTGGGGGTGACAAGGACAGGTGCAGGGGAGTGCCCTACCACGGTCCATTAGTGACAGAGCCTCCCTGCTGAGAGCAGACAGCATGATAAACAGCTTCAGCTCTGATAATACTGCGGCTGATCAATAGCCTGTCTGGTCGCCTTCCCTAAGGGACGAGCAGGAGCAGCAGCCGTGACAGCTGACCCTTAGGTCCTGTGTCTGAGTGCATTTCCGTGGTGGCAGCCCCCACACACCCCTCTCTCTTACACACACACACACACACACACACACACACTCACTCTCTCTCTGCAAGAGGGAGCTTTGGGAAGGCGAGTTAAAAAAAAACAACTACTGAATCAGACGAAGCGTCAGATTGGCCTCTTGACCTTTCTGCTTAACTTTATCTTCATAGTGTAATAGAATCAACCATGTATATCCAATTAGTATCTGCATACCCTCCACAGAAGCCCTAATGGTTTATTCATAGTAGTACATAGGAGAAATTTTTTCACATCCTCCTCTGTCATTTTCCGAGAGTACTTACTTGCATTTACCTCTGTCCTTCTCTCCTCTTCTTACTGGAGTATTCATCCTAATGAGGATGTGCTGGCTTTTATTTCTTAATTCTATCCTATATGGAGAAGATGGAGATTTTGTCTTATTTGTAAAAGAAAATCATTTTCACCTGTCTTTTTAATTAAATAATTGTCTTTTGAAAGATGCAGCCATATAAATTATAGATACACACAATCCTTAATGTACTATGAAATACTATATGTACTGGTGTAAAACAGTGTAAGTGCAGGGTAAAAACCTCTATTTTTACCATAAAAATACATTTGATGTTATCATTTAAGTACCATATATTTATCATATAAGTGCTCTGTACTTGCATGTAGGTACCCTGTAGTTACTATTTAAAAACCCTGTAGTTTCCATGCTTCAGACAAGTGTAATTGTTCAATTAATTTGCAAGCATCCTGAAATTACCTGGTACTTACTGAGTTCTAATTTCATAATAATAATCTATCTATAAATGCACGAAATCTGTGTGTGTGTGTGTGTGTGTGTGTGTGTGTGTCTGTCTGTATGTCTGGCTGGCTGGCTGTTCCACGCATATCTCTTAAACCGTTTGTCAGACTGGCCTCAGATTTTATAAGTG
This sequence comes from Pholidichthys leucotaenia, assembly GCA_020510985.1. Lineage (NCBI taxonomy): Eukaryota > Metazoa > Chordata > Actinopteri > Cichliformes > Pholidichthyidae > Pholidichthys > Pholidichthys leucotaenia. Next base: position 88,909,309 of record CM035840.1, on the reverse strand, counting down.
CTTTGCTGAGGTTACGAGGGTGTGCATCCCCAAGTATGGAGTCTCTCAGTCAAAATATGTAATTTTTATCAATAAAAGTTTAGCCACCGCTCTGTCACAGCTCTGTCTCTTCATGCCCTTCAGTGTGTGCGGGGTGTCGAATTGACTCTGTGCTGACTGGATAATAGGCGGCGTCACGGCCATGCTGATTGAATAATACACGACGTCACGACCATGCTGATTGGATAATACGCGGCATGACGACCAGTCAGTCACCACAGCGTTTCGCAAACAAAAAAGGAAGTGAAAGTGACAAATTTGACAAGAGAGAATAGTGACGATGTTATGCTTAAAAAATTATACTGTAATGTTGCTGTGATTGTGTATGTCTAAAGGATAATTCAGGGAATGCTGGCCACCGCTCTGTCTCACGCCCAGGCTTCTAGAAGTGTGGGCAGGGTTGTGGATTAACCACAGGCATCAGTAACCACAGCGCTCGGTGAGCAAACCAGACTAGAAAATGAGAATACTTAAGATTTAATGCTTAAAATTTATACCATAAAGTTGCTGTGATTGTGTAGGTCTAATGGCTAAATCGGCATGGAGAACACAAAGTGCATGGGGATTGGGGGGGCGCTGGCAGCGACCCATGGTGCCGCAAAGGGCATCACTGGCACACAGGTAAAGCAGCAGCCGAGACTCCCATTAACCGGGCAGGCTGGGCTTGGCTCCCTGCGAAGAACTGTAATCCGCCAGTTCAGCTGCTGCTTCTCCAACACCGGTGTCCGAAAGGATGCTCCACAATTGTTCACGGGAAGAAACGCCCAGCCTGCCCGGTCAGTGGTAGACAACAGTCCGGACTGCTGCTTCATTGAGGAGCGGAATGGCCAGATCAACTGCATATCATATACAGACACATATGCTGGAGTCAGTTTGTCTTGGCCTGTCCTTGCCACTGATATTACCTCTATCTGCCAAGAATGTGCCACTAGTCCAGCAAAAGCTAGCAGTACTCAAATACTTTGCAAGCAGTTTCATGAAATGGTCAGTCAGAGAGTAACTCATACCGGCTCGGACGTCGCTCAGGTTAACAAGGTCAGGAGTTCCTGGCAGCGGAAGGCAAAGGACGGAGCTGCATGGAGGAATCTGATCAGCCCTAAATGAAACAGTCATTGTCGCCCCCGACGGACTGTTATGATGTGATGATGATGATGATGATGATGATGCACGCTTTGACTAAACGACAACAGGACGCAAAAATGCCCAAGTAATGAAATAAATCATTTTTATCTAAATATTTACAGACAAATGGGCAACACTGATGCAACAGTTGCAGCCAAACGGCTCATTCTGCTGTGTGTGTGTGTGTGTGTGAATGGTGAAGGGACTGGTGCCGTACCGTGGATGCCCTGAATTTCCCTCTGGGGATCAATAAAGTATACAAGACACAAATACAAAAAATAAAAAATAATGTTTGGTGTTTTGTACTTATAATATTGCTAAAATATAAAGGATGCACTACAATGGGTCTCAAATATTTGTAAATGTGTCCTATTCTAGTACTGCATGTGTTTATTGATGATAGACTATAAGCTACATATATAAACTAAAACAATTATAATGATGACTGAACAACTCCCATTCCCCAAAGTGCAAGATACACTATTATGAATATAATTCATAAAAGCTCACGCAAATAAGTGATCTGACAAAAAAAAAAATAAACAGATGGTTCTTAAACAGTGTCTAATATTGGCTATCCCATTCATTTTCATTTATTCTGTAATTAATATTCACACAATCAAATAAATCTCAGTTCAGTCCCTTACACATTTGTTAAAGTCTAACATGTGTGATTGCCTACATATAAGCTACACCTCTGTATTCCACTTTCAAGCACAGCCTACATTTGGGCCTGTAAAGCCTGATTCGGCTACCTGTTTCAGACAAGAATACTTGCTTTCTACGGGCATGCACTAGTAATAATAAAAATAACTTTATTTGTATAGCACTTTTCATAGACAAAAATCACAAAGTGCTTTACATGAAATAAAACACAGAAACAAGAGGTTAAATGACAGAGATGCAGTGATAAAATGAAAACATAAGTTAAGAATAGATTATAACAAATAAATATTACCCCCAAAATACCTGGTACTTAGTGACTTTATTCAACCCTTAAATGCATGAGTGTCTGGACTCTATATGCTTCCATAAGTGGATCAAAAATGATCTGTGTTAAAATTGATGTGTTTTTATGCCATTTTTGTTATTTTGGTTAAGAATAATCATTATTTGTATTATACTTTATATTTTGATTAACACAAGAATGATTTAATACTTAAAATATTTTATTTATTTTTCACCTTTTTAACATTTTTCCATTGGTCCAGTGGTGTAAAGACAATAACCTCTTCCTGAATGTGGGAAAAACAAAGGAGATTTTGGTCGACATCAGGAGGGGACACACACAGTGTCCTCCTCTGATCATCGATGGAGCAGCTGTGGAGAGGGTGAGCAGCACCAAGTTCCTGGGGGTGCACATCTCTGAGGACCTCTCCTGGTCCAACAACACCACATCACTGGCCAAGAAGGCTCAAACTCATCTCCATTTCCTCTGCAAATTGAGGAGCGCACAAGTCCCACCCCCTATCATGTGCTCATTCTACTGGGGCACCATTGAGAGCATCCTCACCAGCTGCATCACGGTGTAGTATGGAAGCTGCACCACCTCCTGCCGAAAGACACTACAACGCACAGTGAAAGCAGCTAGCAAAATCATCAGTGCCCCCCCCCCCCAGACATCTACCTCACCTGCCTCACTCGCAGAGCCATCAACATTGCAGGCGACACCTCCCACCCCTCACACTCCCTCTTCAGCCCCCTGCCCTTAGGGAAAAGGTACTGGAGCCTCCAGGCCTGCTCCACAAGACTGCTAAACACCTTTGTTCATCAGGCCATCAGGACCCTGAACTCTGTCCGCCCCCTCTCCTCCTTCCCCGACCGTTACGCACTCACCCGCACAATAACCACCTCAGCTGTTGGCACAGAATTCATAACATTTACCTTCTGGCATGTTTACTGCACCAGTGAAACACAGACATACTACAGTACTATTCCCCCAACATGGCCACCATGTTGTGGCCCCAACATGGCGCCCACAACGGGAAGTGACGTCAGACTGCCATTCTCTATATGGGAAAGAAAAAAGGATCTCCCTGCTGCCGAAAAGCATCAAATAGTGCAATGCCTTGGACAAGGTATGAAAACATTAGATATTTCACGAAAACTTAAGCGTGATCATCGTACTTTGAAGAAATTTGTGGCTGATTCAGAGCACAGACCGGTTTGTGCAGATGAAGGCATAATGAGGAAGGTTTCTGCCCAACAAATTCATCAGATTAAGAGAGCAGCTGTTAAAATGCCATTACAAAGCAGCAAACAGGTATTTGAAGCTGCTGGTGCCTCTGTAGTCCCATGAACCTCAAGGTGTAGGATCCTCCAGAGGCTTGCAGTTGTGCATAAACCTACTATTCGGCCACCCCTTACCAATGCTCACAAGCAGAAATGGTTGCAGTAGGCCCAGAAATACATGAAGACTAATTTTCAAACAGTCTTGTTTACTGATAAATGCCATGCAACCCTGGATGGTCCAGATGGATGGAGTAGTAGATGGTTGATAGATGGCCACCATGTCCCAACAAGGGTGCGACGTCAGCAATGAGGTGGCAAAGTAATGTTTGAGCCGGAATCATGGGGAGAGAGCTGGTAGGCCCCTTTAGGGTCCCTGAAAGTGTGAAAATGACCTTGGCAAAATATATAGAGTTTCTAACTGACCACTTTCTTCCATGGTACAAAAAGAGGAACCTCATGCATGAAAATGCACCATCTCATACTGCAAAGAATACCTCTGTGTCATTGGCTGCTATGGGCATAAAAGGAGAAAAACTCATGGTGTGGCCCCCATCCTCCCCTGACCTCAACCCTATTGAGAACCTTTAGCATCCTCAAGCAAAAGATCTATGAGGGTGGGAGGCAGTTCACTTCAAAACAGCAGCTGTGGGAGGCTATTCTGACATCTTGCAAAGAAATTCAATCAGAAACTATCCAAAAACTCACAAGTTCAATGGATGCAAGAATTGTGAAGGTTATATCAAAGAAGGGGTCCTATGTTAATATGTAACTTGGCATGTTAAGATGTTTTCGATTGAAATAGCTTTTTGATTCAAGTAAATATGACCTCCTAATGCTGTAAATTCAACAAATGACCATTTTCAGTTCTTTACATCCAATAAAATGTTTTGAAACTCTGTTGTGCATAATAATTTGGAACAGTGCATTCTGAGTTTTATTTTTGCAAAAAAATTATCATTGGGAGGTTTGTTCAGTAAAATGTGAATTATGCTTTCAAGTCATCATTATGGGTTGATGACTTGAGAATTATACTGACCGTCATTTGCATCGACTACACAACATAAAAAAATAATTTTTTTGTAAGTTGTCTGTGTTTTTTCAACTGATTTAAGACAATTTTGCACCGCTGAATCCAAAAATGACATCTGTTTCTCTCGATCAGGTCAGGTTTTTATACTAAGTTGTAAGCAGTTGTACAGCAGTTGTACAGTTGTATTGTAAATTAAATAGTAGACAGTGATACAGGTAAGTACATGTAAATTGAATGTTACATCATCATTGTTCAAAATTCAGAGAATTTCAAGAAATAGAAAAGAATTTTGCATCATATAATGTGAAAACACCCATACATGTAAACAAAAACGTAAAAAACATGTGGCCATAGTTCAAAAAGTTGATCTGATTGAGCAAAACCAATGTGATTTTTGGGTTCAGTACAACAAAATTGTCCTAAATCAGCTAAAAAACCTTAGACAATAAATTTGGCGTTGACCAGTGCTATTTTTTAAAAATCAGAGGCAGGTATCATTTTCATAATAATTTGGAATGTGGTGTAGCTGAGGGGCTAATAGGCTACCTTTAGCCACCACTTCGCTCTACATGACAGACAGCTAGGCGGGCCAATAATAAAGCAGTGGGTGGGTCTTTAGCATGGCAGTGGGTGGGCTTTTTCAAAACCTGACTTAGGAAATTTACCCAGAAGTGTCAAAAAAAAATGTTTTTGGGACTTTCTGAGAGAAAAATGAGATAAAGGCAGTGTGCTTTTTTCAGATCATTGACTGTTTGGAAAATTTTGGGCTAACTGTCAGGGCATGGGCCAGGTCTTATGCCCTCATCCTAATTTATTATTGTGTTATCTTGTCTTCAGGGCATGGACCTCTGCCCTCGCTTTAAGTTTCATTTTGGAATTTTCTGTATTTCATTCTGAGTATTATCTTTATCATGGATTGCCATTATTATTATTCTGTTTTGTATATTTATTTATCTGTGGGTCAGCCTCATAATTTGTTATTATTATTATTATTATTATCTTTATGTGCCACTTTCTTGTCTCCCCTCTGACTGTTCATGTTTTGTGCATCCTCTGTCTATGATCATCTGTGTAGCCCTGCCCGTCCTGTGTCTGTGATTAATCCCTGCTGTCTCTGTCACTGATTGTGCTCACCTGTTTGGTATTGTGTTTGATTGTGTTTGGGTCTAATCCACCACCAACCGTGACACTAATTATGTGACCAGTTAACACATTTGAGACAGTTAAAACCTACAAACACACCATTTTTCAGTCAATGACCCCTTTAACTTTTCATATTAAAATTAAAATTACTGGTGATTACATTATAACTGTTAAAATTCTCTTTATAAAAATAATAGAAAGTCCCACCACATGCTTTTTTCTCATAATAGCATTAAACTATGCGCTTCTGACTACAGACCTCCCTTTTGCTAATCAAAAGCGCATTGGCATAACATGCACCATAATACCGATGCACATGAGATTGCACGCCGCCACATCTCTTTGAAATGACTCTCCACCTCCCAGTGCAAAGTGGGCGCACTGTCTACTGGTAATTAGATGGTGTGACACAAAGCGTAAAAAACAGACAATGCACAGACAGAAACTAACAAAAGAACTGACGTATGTTGGGAAGTCTGGTGCAAACGTCTGCTGATGACCGTCAAAATAGGGCTCATACTCTTTTTGATTTTTTTTTATTTGATTTTGTATACTTTATTGATCCCCAAAGAGGAAATTGAGGGCATCCACCTGGATGGATGAAGAAGCCACGGTACGGCGCTATCCCTTAACCATTCACACACACATTCACACCTAGGGCCACTTTAGAGTCTCCAATTAACCTAACCTGCATGTTTTTGGCATGTGGGAGGAAACCGGAGAAATCCCGGAGTAAACCCACGCAGATACGGGGAGAACATGCAAACTCCACACAGATCACTGTTGGTCAGGGGCTGGGATCGAATCAGCGATCCCATGGCCAAGGGTGAGTTGCTGTGCTGCCGCAGTGCTAACCACTGCTCCACTGCACCGCCCACCACCGCTCCTGACTTTTACACAAGTCAGGAATTTCACACACACACACACACACACAAACAGAAGAGTACATACAGTACAGTATGTGAGAGTACATACAGTAATGTTAGCTGTTTAGTTAGCTAACTAGTATTAGCTAGTTGTAAAAATTAGCCTAATTTAAAGTAGGCTAATTTGTTGATTGATACATGATAATAACACATACTCTTACACTTATGAATGACACACACACTCATGAATGTGCAACTATGTTGTTGAAATATATCAATTTGATAACATCAGATATTTTCTGACGTAATAAATGAAGATAATACTTACATTTATGAGATCTTACTGTGTAAAATAATCTTAAGGGGTGATATGATATAGTTTGTGTGGTCCATATTCCTGACATTCACAGCTGATAAGAATCAAAGGTTCCCACAAAATTCCATAGGAAATGAATGCAGGTGATTTTTGACCCACTCATGGAAACTTGGGGTAGTAATCCAAAAACTACAATTTTGTAAAATGTATGAAAGGTAAGTTAAAAAGTAAGTTAAAACTTTAATGAAAAAATTTAAATAACACAATAACATGTGTTTTGAGGAATTGCTGGAATATGAAATAACTTTTCATTACGAAAATTTTGGATAAAGTACTTACTTGGTTCTTGTCTGTATTTTTGAGTTACTTTACTCATTTGAAGTTTGCAGTTAGTGAAATCAGAATGTGCAAGTACCAAGTAATTACAGAATAATTATGACCAAGTAATATAAGCCCAGAACCCTATACTGACTAACTGAAGGTAGCACTTAAACTTGTCTGATTTGTGGAAAACATTTTTTTACAGATAGATAGATAGATAGATAGAACAAGACTGCATATCATTGCTGACTTAGTCATGTAAAAGTCATAGTTTGATAACCAATAATGTATTTTGTCAAAATGAAACAATTCAGTACTGAGCTGGATTTTATTGTGTCCAACCCATGTCTCTTAAAATGCTCATGAGCCCCAGTTCACCCTATTCTCCCTCTCTGGTCACTTTTGAGGTTATTGCTGATGTTAGCCGGTTAACTCCTAACTCCTGTAGCGAACACAGCCTGAGCTTACCAACATAAAATTGCCTGAAAGAATAAATGACGTAGTATCACTGGTGGACAGGAGTGTTTTAGTGTTTGATAGGATATGACCAGTCCCTGGAGTATAATAAGCACATAAACAACCCATGAGTAAATGGTCAACTGCTAATGGCAGCTAGCTGCCTTTCATTCCCGTCAGAGAATAATAAACTATGATTAAGTAAAATAACCTAAAATAAGCCACTTTTCCACTAGCTCAGCTCGCCTCGCCTCGCCTTGTTTCGCTACTACTCGGTTCGGCCTCGGTTGTGTCTCCATAGCAGCCGGGTAAAGCTGGGTTAAGCTGGGGTGGGCGGGATTTTTTTTTACAGCAAGGCGGCGCCACACTCCCGTGACGTAAAACACGCAACTCAAGCAAAACATAACATGGCGGCTGTACAAGGCAACTTCTCGGTCTGTGGCTTTTTTCACCATAAATGCCAAAAAGGACCGCCAGACAAGGGTACAGGCAGCGAGACGAAACACTCTGGAATAGTTCTGCAGCTTCTGGGAGAGCCGAAGACGTGAGGATACAAACTAGGTCATATATGACGGTAAGCTAATGGTTGCTAATGCTAGTTTGCTATAAGTACGTCGTACTACACTGTAATGTCTGCAAGTTATCGCTGTTAGGTACTAAAATATGTATGCTGTGTGTGTTTCCGATGGCTCTGTTGTGGGAAAATTACCGCTTCAAACGGTCGGTCTGGGCGTTCAACACAGCCCGTCACTGATGTCAACACAGCTTCACAAACGATCAGTGGTTATAGAGCTTAAGAATGTCTGTAGAAACGTTTATTTCCTGTGCAACAAATTGCTCTGACCTGCGTGAAAATCATGGAGAGATTGTTGAGACATCATGGATGTACCTGCTCCAGCAACACTGAGTCTGAGGTGGTGTCATAGCAAAAAATGATAAGCTGACACAACTTGATCGCCAGGTTAATAACTATATTAGCCACAAAATATATATTCAAAAAGTAAACAGTACTGAGTTAGGTATAATAAGATATACAGTATTTGACAGTTATGATGCATTTTAGGCCAAAACAAACTTGATCTAGGATTAAAAGCAATTAAAATAATGCAGTCACAAGGTTACATGGAAAATGCGTCATTTACTAGCTATATGTACTGTAGAAATATATATTCTCTGCATCAACAATGTACTATACATGCATTCATGTAGTATTGCACTGACAATAAACCTGTGAAGTTTTTGCAGATGTCTCTTTTTTTATATGTGAAGGTTACCACCATGTGACATAAATTTAATACTGACAGATTGGAAAAGCTGTCTTAAGAACAATCCAGCAGTTTGAGAAATTCAATTCAATTCAATTCAATTCAACTTTATTTATATAGCGCCATTTCACAACAACAGTCATCTCATAGCACTATCAACTGTAGGGGGGACCCCCACAGTTGCAGAAAGACCCCAGCAATCAGGCGATCCCCTGTGAGCAAGCACTTGGCGACGGTGGAGAGGAAAAACTCCCTTTTAACAGGAAGAAACCTCCAGCAGAACCAGGCTCAGGGAGGGGCAGTCATCTGCTGCGACTGGCTGGGGGGTGAGGGGACAGAGAAGAAGAAAAGAACAGACATGTAGAGAGCAAACAGCACGATGGGGACTCAATCTATGGGAGAGAACAAACAAATGTTAATGACCAGCAAAAAAAAAATATTTCATAGAGAGTGAGGAAAGGAGTGAGGCCCAGTGCATTACTGGAGGTCCCCCGGCTGACTAAATCTATTAGCAGCATAACTAAGGGAGGGTTCAGAAACACATGATCCCTCCCTAATTGTAGGCTAGATCAAAAAGGTAGGTTTTAGCCCTATTCTTAAAAACAGAGATCGAGTCTGACTCCCGAATCCAGATTGGCAGCTGATTCCACAGGAGAGGAGCTTGATAACTGAAGGCTCTGCCTCCCATTGTACTTTTGGAGATTCTAGGTATTACAAGTAATCCTGCATTTTGAGAGCGTAGTGCTCTGTTAGGATAATACGGTAGTATCAGATCTTTTAAATAAAAAGGAGCCTGATTGTTTAGAGCTTTGTAAGTGAGAAGAAGGATTTTAAACTTAATTCTAAACTCTATGGGAAGCCAATGAAGGGAGGCCAGAACCGGAGAGATATGATCTCTCTTTCTAGTACCTGTTAAAACTCTTGCTGCAGCATTTTGGATCAGCTGAAGACTTTTTAAAGATGTTTTAGGACAGCCTGATAATAAAGAATTACAATAATCTAATCTCGAGCTAACAAAAGCGTGGATCAGCTTCTCAGCATCACTCTGAGACAAGATGCTCCTAATCTTGGCAATATTACGCAAATGATAGAAGGCAGTCTTAGAAACAAATTTAATATGTGAATTGAAGGACAAATCCTGATCAAAAATAACTCCAAGGTTCCTCACAGAGCTATTAAGAGAAAGAGTAACTGCGTCCAAACTGAAAGTTTGATTTGGAAAGGAATTTCTAAGGTTTTTTGGACCAACAAGAATGACTTCAGTCTTATCTGAATTTAATAGCAGGAAATTACAAGTCCTCCAAGCTTTGATTTCCTTAAGACAGGCTTCGAACTTGGCTAATTGATTAGTATCATCTGGCTTCATTGACAGGTATAATTGTGTGTCATCTGCATAACAATGAAAATGTATACAGTGCTTTCTAATAATGTTGCCTAACGGAAGCATATATAAACTAAAAATCACTTTTGGTTTGGTGTAAGTCTGTCAACAGGATTATGAACCATAAAGCAGTTTGTGTTAAAATGTTAAATCCCATTAAACTTTAACCCACAGGTGTCCAATCATGTGTCATGGAGAGCCAAGACCCTGCAGGTTCTCTCTTCTACCCAGTCTCTTCAGCAGGTGTTTTCACTGATCTGCAGTCAGTGGAAGAAGTTCAGTGGAATCTGCTGTTGAAGACACTGGTTGGAGGTAAAGCCTGCAGGGTCTTGGCCTCCATGGCACATGATTGGACACCCCTCCCCAAACCCATTATGATGAAGAGCAGATGCTAATATGACCCAGAATTCCTCCATATACTGGTACTATCACTAAAGGATGCAGGGTCTTCTGCGGTGGCACATCCAACAATACAGTCTTCAGTTAATAAAGTAATTGTTTTGGTTACTTTTCTTAAAAATGAGCCATTATTTTCAAGATCACCCATTAATGGTTTGTACTATTGACTCTTTTCCCACCAGTGTGTTAACAGACAAAAATAGAAATCATGGACTTCCGGTCTGGACGCCATGGTGATAGCAACTTAACGCTGAACCTCCCAGATCCAATCCAAGGAAAACATCGTCAAAATCAGACTTAACGGATTTTTGGAAGAATAAAAATCAAAAGACAAAAACACCATGCCTAACCACAAACAGAAGAAACTGGCATTCCCCAGGTCAGGACGCGCGGCGGCCGCAGAATCTGATCCCGAGGACCTCCATTCAGGAGACGAAGAGCTGGGCCTAGCTAACAAAAAGGTTAGCCTGAAATCGTTATATGATGAATTACGACGATTTCGGGCCGAATTTCACAAATTCAGAGAGGAACTAATAAGGACGAACAGCAGAATGGACCAGGCCGAAAACCGAATCTTGGAAGCTGAAGAAAGAGTAAAAGTGCTTGAAGATTCTATGCTGGATTTACACAGAAAACAGTCAAGGCTGGAGGCTAAGCTAGCCGACCAAGAAGGAAGACAGAGACGAGATAACATCAGAATTCATGGTCTGAAAGAAGGAGCTGAAGATGGTTTCAACACAGTGGCGGAATGCGTGGAATCCTTATTGAGAGAGAAGTTGGATATTCCACAAACCACCGATTTGAAAATAGAAAAGGCCCATCGTACATTAACCGCAAAGCCAGCGGCAGAAGCACACCCGCGTTCAGTGTTGGTAAGATTCTCCGATTTCAAAATAAAACAAGAGATTGTAAGACGGGCTTGGCAGAAAAAAGGATTTATGCATCAAGAGAGAAAAGTCTTCGTGGAGCACGATTACGCCCTGAGGTTCTTAAAAAGCGACGGGAATATAACGACGCCAAAAAGGTTCTACGGGAAAAGAATCTACGCTTTCAGACGCCATTTCCGGCGAAGTTAAGGGTCTTTTACGGTGAAGAGTCATGTCTCTACAATTCAGCGGAAGAAGCAACAACTGACATGGCGAGAAGAGGACTCCCGTGAACGGTGTTTAAACCCGCAGCGAATCTGAGCGAGAAAATCAGAGCTCAAACGTGGTCCACTCAAAGACCTTCTAAATCCACGGGCCAGCAGCAGGAAACCCAGCCCCAGAGCTACAAAGATAAGCTTTCCAGTTCCAGGAAGGAATAGCGACCTTTTTGTTTTTTTCTCTCTTTTCAGTCATTCTGCACTTCCATCCCCCCTCCTACAAGGTAACAAACATTAAAGGAGATGCAGAATCAGCATGTGGTAAAACCTTTCATGGAGCAGTTATAGCATTAGAAACAAATGTCTTCTTAATTTAAAGGAAAAAAAAAAAATCTTGTTAAAATAGAAATGTAACAATCACCCACATGTTCTCCCCACACTAACAAATACTGTATTAGAGTGAAGGTTTGCTGTGATGGGGGTGGGAGGGTGCACACAATCTCATAGGGTATAGGCATAAAAAAAAAAAAAAAAAAAATCATTACAAATTCGGATTGGGATCTGAAATTCACGTTAAAAACATGGGACAACTTACAGGGGTAAGAGAGGGCCCTCAACACGTAACAGAGTTTGAGGAATTTCCCTCAGAGCCTACACTCCATCAAGGCTCTTACAGGGTCTTTAAAGAGACCCCAGCTCAGGAAGTTTTTTTGACAGTTTTTTGTTTTAAAGTCTCATACACTATGTTCTTAATGTTTTTTATGTCCTTAATGTTCTTTCAGTTTCTGAGTAGCAAAAAAGAGGTCCACCACACTGTTATACTAAATAAGAAAATACAATGGAGAAACAGGGTGTAACCAAAATAGCCTCATATAATGTAAAAGGGATCCTGAATCCAGTTAAAAGATCCAAGATTCTACGCAAAATGAAAAAAGACAAAGCAGAAATAATAGTTTTACAAGAAACCCACCTAACAGACTTGGAACACACTAAACTCAATAGACAAGGGTTTAAAATGATCTCTTCATCTTCATATAAGTCAGGGAGGAGGAGGGGAGTAGCGACATTGATATCAACCAAAATTACATTTGAAAAAAAATCAGAACACAAAGATAAAGAAGGGAGGTACAGTTTGGTAATTGGGCGGCTAGAGGGAGAAGATATCACCCTGCTGAATGTATATGCACCACCAGGGGCTAAATGGAAATTTTATAAAAATGTATTCGACCGAATGATAACTAAAGCCCAAGGTTTAGTGATATGTGGTGGAGACTTCAATCTAAGACTGAATCCATACTGGGATGCAACAGGTAATTCTTCACATCAAAATAACACTCAAAATAGGAAAACTCGGATGCTACTAAAAGAAATGGGAATCTGTAACGTATGGAAGGAATTCAACCCCAATGTAAAAGATTATACTTTTTATTCAACGCCACATTCATCTTACACAAGGATTGATTACTTTTTTATGTTTAATAGAGACATTGGAAGAGTAAAAACATGTAAAATAGGACTGATGGATCTCTCTGACCACAGTCCGATCTATATGGACTTAAACATCCAAAAATACACAAATAATACATTTTCCTGAAGGCTGAATTCAAATGTCCGGAAAGGACCACTGAAAGATGAATTGGAATCAGATATTTTCAAATATTTGGAAGAAAACGATAATGGAGAAGTATCCCCTTTAATACTGTGGGATGCGTGCAAAGCTGTAATAAGGGGAAAAATTATTGCAAAACTGGCAACCCAAAAGAAACTGAGACAAGAAAAACTAATCACACTAGAGTCAGAACTCAAGAACCTAGAAAAAGAACACAAAGACAACACTCATTCTAATGGCTCACTCAAGATTAAAGAAATTAAAAATCAAATAAATGAGATCTACACAATAGAAATCCAGAAGAAACTTACATTTCTGAAACAAAAACACTATGAAGCAGGCAGTAAATCGGCAAAATTACTAGCCTATAAATTGCGGAAACAACAAACAGAAAGAGCAATCTACAAAATCAGAGACCCAATATCAAAGGAAATAAAATTCAAAATTCAGGATATTCTTAAAAGCTTCGAGAATTACTACAAGAACTTATACTCCCACAAAAAACATAAAACGTATCCGAGACATTCCTAAACACATTACACCTTCCCCAACTTACGGAATCACAAAATAAAACACTACTGTCAGAAATACAACCTAAAGAATTGGAAAAAGCAATTATGAAACTTAAAGCTAACAAATCCCCAGGAGCAGATGGCTATACAGCAGAATGGTACAAAACCTTTAAACAGCAACTATCTCCTCTCCTCTTGAAAACATTTAACTATGTCCTCAACACAGGGGAAATCCCCCCCTCCTGGAGAGAAGGGGTCATTGCAGTTATACCTAAACCTGAAAAGGATAAACTAGAATGCTCCAACTACAGACCAATCAGTGTATTAAATCAGGACTATAAGCTTTTTACCATTATCTTTGCCAAAAGGTTAGAAAACATACTGACAGACTTAATTCACTTAGACCAAACAGGTTTTATAAGAAAGACAGACACAAGACAACATTCGACGCACTTTACACATAATTCATCATATAAAAAAATATAACTTAAATGCAGCCATATTGGGATTAGATGCTGAAAAAGCATTTGATTCGGTTGACTGGTCTTTCCTATATAGAATCTTATCCAGTTTCAATTTTCATAACAACTTCATTAGAACTATACAAGCATTATATAAAAAACCAACAGCTAAAATAAGGATTAACGGTAATTTATCATCATCTTTTGAGCTGGAAAGAGGATGTCGTCAAGGCTGCCCCCTGTCTCCACTGCTCTTTGCAATCTTCATAGAACCTCTGAGCCAATGGATAAGACAAAATCAAAAAATTCAAGGTATTACACTTGGTCAGAAGGAACATAAAATAGCACTCTTTGCTGATGACATTTTAATATACCTAGGGCAACCAGACACTTCTTTACCAGAACTAATCTCAGTTTTTTCAGACTATGGAGATTTATCGGGGTACAAATTAAACATGCATAAAACCCAAGTTTTAACATTCAACTATGACCCAAATCATTATTCACTAAGTGAACTCAAAACTAACTGGGAGCTGGAATCTATGAAATATCTGGGGATCAATATCCCGAAACAACTCAACAAAATTATAACACTAATTTATGATCGACTGGTGACAAAAATAAAATCTGACCTAGCAAGATGGAATATGATACCATTCTTAGGTACTGCACAAAGAACTGAAGCAGTCAAAATGAATATACTCCCACGTCTTCTATACCTTTTCCAAACAATACCGGTAGAACCCCCCCAAAAAAACATGGCAGGAGCTAGACAGAAGGATCTCAAGATTCATATGGCAGGGCAAGAGACCTAGAATCAGATATAGAACCCTACAGCTAAACAAAGACAAAGGTGGGCTCGCGCTGCCAAATATCAGGGACTATTTTATAGCTGCACAAATTAAAACTTTAGTAGAGATATGTAACCCAGTCTACACTGCACAATGGAAGGAGATGGAATGCCAAATAACAAGTGACATCCCCCTACAGGCGATAATAGGGAACAATGCCTTACCTAAACTCTTGAATAACACTAACCCGTGGATAGAGACCCCGCTAAAAATTTGGTTTAAGATAGTCAGAGAGAATCAAGCTAAAGAGCCCTATCGACTTCTGCAATGGATTGCCTATGATCAAGACTTTACCCCCAATAAAACAGACACTAGATTTAAAGAGTGGAAAGAGAAAGGGCTGATAAAATATTACGATTTCTTTAAGGGGCAAACTTTAAGAAGTTTTGAAGATTTGAAAAAACAAGGTCTAATAAATCAAGACCTTTACAGGTTCTTTCAGCTTAGACACCACATAAACAATATACTTAAAAAGGAGGATTTGGAAAGGGCCCAGTCAGGTGTTCTGAAGGTCTTCTTAACGGCATATAAAGGGATCCCAGGGATCAGATACATTTCTAGAATATACCAAGGTCTTCAAGACTTAAAAGGAGACAACACATCATATATAAAAGAGAGATGGGAAAAAGAGGGGCATTTCACTTTACAATTGGAAATATGGGAAAAGCCAAATAGACAGCAATGGAAAAGTACCTCATCCCTGCAGTGGAATTTGGATGGAAAAATTTGGTAAGATTTTTCAGAACACCTGCACAAAACAAATTTACCCATAAGGGGTTGAACTGTTGGCGCTTGTGTGGTGAAAAGACTGCAAATCATTTTCATGTGTTTTGGTCATGCCCAGTTATCCACCAATATTGGACCAACGTACAGACAATATTGGGGAAAATATTCAAAATAACAGTTCCCTTTTCTTTTGTAACTTTGTATTTGGGTTTACTACCGGACTCACTGGAAAGACGAATACCATTATTGAAATGGTATTTGTCAAAGATTAGATCTAATGGAATACACATATGCGATCCAGGGTTGCCAAAAGTTCATGAACCCATCCATGTCCTGTCTCAGTGCGAATGTCAACTTTTCCATCGAGTAAATGTCTTGAATCACGTTAATCCAATCTTCAGGTGTAGGACAGTCCTTCAGCATCCATTTTTTAGTTAGGGCTTTTTTACTTGCCAATATTAAAACATTGAATAAGTATTTATCTCCTCGTCTTTCCAGTGAGTCCGGTAGTAAACCCAAATACAAAGTTACAAAAGAAAAGGGAACTGTTATTTTGAATATTTTCCCCAATATTGTCTGTACCTTGGTCCAATATTGGTGGATAACTGGGCATGACCAAAACACATGAAAATGATTTGCAG
This sequence comes from Pholidichthys leucotaenia, assembly GCA_020510985.1. Lineage (NCBI taxonomy): Eukaryota > Metazoa > Chordata > Actinopteri > Cichliformes > Pholidichthyidae > Pholidichthys > Pholidichthys leucotaenia. Next base: position 88,892,855 of record CM035840.1, on the reverse strand, counting down.
TCTTTTCACCACACAAGCGCCAACAGTTCAACCCCTTATGGGTAAATTTGTTTTGTGCAGGTGTTCTGAAAAATCTTACCAAGTTTTTCCATCCAAATTCTCTCCACTGCAGGGATGAGGTACTTTTCCATTGCTGTTTATTTAGCTTTTCCCATATTTCCAATTGTAAAGTGAAATTCCCCTCTTTTTCCCATCTCTCTTTTATATATGATGTGTTGTCTCCTTTTAAGTCTTGAAGACCTTGGTATATTTTAGAAATGTATCTGATCCCTGGGATCCCTTTATATGCCATTAAGAAGACCTTCAGAACACCTGACTGGGCCCTTTCCAAATCCTCCTTTTTAAGTGTGTTGTTTATGTGGTGTCTAAGCTGAAAGAACCTGTAAAGATCTTGATTTATTAGACCTTGTTTTTTCAAATCTTCAAAACTTCTTAAAGTTTGCCCCTTAAAAAAATCGTAATATTTTATCAGCCCTTTCTCTTTCCACTCTTTAAATCTAGTGTCTGTTTTATTGGGGGTAAAGTCTTGATCATAGGCAATCCATTGCAAAAGTCGATAGGGCTCTTTAGCTTGATTCTCTCTGACTATCTTAAACCAAATTTTTAGCGGGGTCTCTATCCACGGGTTAGTGTTATTCAAGAGTTGAGGTTAGGCATTGTTCCCTATTATCGCCTGTAGGGGGATGTCACTTGTTATTTGGCATTCCATCTCCTTCCATTGTGCAGTGTAGACTGGGTTACATATCTCTACTAAAGTTTTAATTTGTGCAGCTATAAAATAGTCCCTGATATTTGGCAGCGCGAGCCCACCTTTGTCTTTGTTTAGCTGTAGGGTTCTATATCTGATTCTAGGTCTCTTGCCCTGCCATATGAATCTTGAGATCCTTCTGTCTAGCTCCTGCCATGTTTTTTTGGGGGGGTTCTACCGGTATTGTTTGGAAAAGGTATAGAAGACGTGGGAGTATATTCATTTTGACTGCTTCAATTCTTTGTGCAGTACCTAAGAATGGTATCATATTCCATCTTGCTAGGTCAGATTTTATTTTTGTCACCAGTGGATCATTAGTGTTATAATTTTGTCGAGTTGTTTCGGGATATTGACCCCCAGATATTTCATAGATTCCAACTCCCAGTTAGTTTTGAGTTCATTTAGTGAAAAATGATTTGGGTCATAGTTGAATGTTAAGACTTGGGTTTTATGCATGTTTAATTTGTACCCCGATAAATCTCCATAGTCTGAAAAAACTGAGATTAGTTCTGGTAGAGAAGTGTCTGGTTGCCCTAGGTATATTAAAATGTCATCAGCAAAGAGTGCTATTTTATGTTCCTTCTGACCAAGTGTAATACCTTGAATTTCCTGATTTTGTCTTATCCATTGGCTCAGAGGTTCTATGAAGATTGCAAAGAGCAGTGGAGACAGGGGGCAGCCTTGACGACATCCTCTTTCCAGCTCAAAAGATGATGATAAATTACCATTAATCCTTATTTTAGCTGTTTGTTTTTTATATAATGCCTGTATAGTTCTAATGAAGTTGTTATGAAAATTGAAACTGGATAAGATTCTATATAGGAAAGACCAGTCAACCGAATCGAATGCTTTTTCAGCATCTAATCCCAACATGACTGCATTTAAGTTATATTTTTTTATATGATGAATTATGTGTAAAGTGCATCGAATGTTGTCTTGTGTCTGTCTTTGTCTTATAAAACCTGTTTGGTCTAAGTGAATTAAGTCTGTCAGTATGTTTTCTAACCTTTTGGCAAGGATAGTGGTAAAAAGCTTATAGTCCTGATTTAATACACTGATTGGTCTGTAGTTGGAGCATTCTAGTTTATCCTTTTCAGGTTTACAAAATATGGAGTTTTTAATCAATAAAAGTTTGTCTTGTCTGTAAAAGTGTCTCTTCTTGCCCTGGCTTCAAGTGTGGGCGGTGTTTTGTACTGGTATTGCTAAAATATAAAAGGAAGCACTACAATGGGTCTCAAATATTTGTAATGTGTCCTGTTACTGCATGAGTTTATTGATGATAGTGTGGGTCACCCCCACAGCCTACGGACAAGCAGAGCGCTCAGCTGGAGCAATTAGCAAAACAATGAGATGTGTGTATTGAGATCAATAGGCAGCTTCTCTTTGTCTAGCTCTTTCCTGCCAGTATCCTGTTGATATGTGTGACTCTCAAATGCAAATGTCCATGCCTACTGCTGTGAATGCATTGTCTGTAGTGGGGTATTTAAACTGCATCGCTCTGTAACTCTTTCTCTCTCTCTTACTACTGCTTCTGACACACGCATTCCGTGTCTCCTGACGAGAGCCTCCGGGCCCGCTCCGGCGCGCCTGCACGGCACTGGAGTGGGTGTTGTGATGGCGGTATGATTAATAAACTCCCTCAAAAACTCTCAGTTCGCTGCTTATTATTACATGCCGCCACACTGGTGACCCCGTACGAAAGCACACGCTTTGTGCAACGCAACTTTCTGATCTGGACATCTACACTGGTGACCCGACGTAGAAAAGAACACGCTGACATCGAACGCAGCACCTGGCGGTGATTCTCCGATGACGAGCGAACGCAGCAGCCTGACGCAAATGGACTGCCCTCCCTTCGGCTACAGGGAGACCTCGACGCAGAGCCACCACCAAGCGAACTCTCCGGAGATCACCCATGACCGGGAAAGCCGCAGAAATCTTCATGGTGCGACCCTCGCCTGAGATCGGGACATCCACGCTGGATCGGCCGAGGGACACGGAAAGTCTTCTCCCTCTCACCGCTCCTACGCATCTACGCGAGCCCGAGGGACAAAGATCGTCTACTCCCTCTCACCGCTCCTACGCATCTACACGAGCCCGAGGGACAAAGATTGTCTACTCCCTCTCACCGCTCCTACGCATCTGCACGAGCCCGAGGGACAAAGATAGTCTATTTCCTCTCACCGCTCCAACGCACCACGAGCGAACGACGCAACAGCTCAACAGGGATGACCATCGGCGCCGACAACGCTGATCTCCATCAAGCTCCCTGACCCTGACTCGCCTCTCAACAGCGGACCACCCACGCACCGAACCCCCGCACGCACACTGGGGGGTTACGAGGACAGCGCACCACGCACGGGACAATAACGGCTCCACAGACCGCCATTGTCCTTCGCCGCTGCACACAGAACCTTCAGGGCTGCTCACACACCTGAAGCACGCACGCAGCTCGCTCACAGGATTTTGTACGGGTCTCAGCCACGGCACACAAGGGAATTCAGCCGTCAGCTGTTCCCGAGGGCTTTAGGGCTGCGCGCGCACCTAAAGTCAACACGCCAAGTCCCACACTGCTGCAGCTCCTTTTTTTCTTCATAGCGGCGAGAGGAGTCAGAGACAAATTTTTCTTCTCACAGCCGCTGTGGACCACCGCACGTTCAACGGGACAGCCCCTCAACACCGTGGATCCACATGCAATTTTTGCACGGCCCAGACAACTTCGCACTTGCTACCCCCACCCCCCTCCCTCCACCTCCTCGGCACAGAGCCTTCCCCGCAGCTCGCTTCCAAAGCCGGACTATTGAGGCCTCAGCTTCCTGCTGAGCCCTCTGGGGGGAAGTGTGTGGGTCACCCCCACAACCTACGGACAAGCAGAGCGCTCAGCTGGAGCAATTAGCAGAACAATGAGATGTGTGTATTGAGATCAATAGGCAGCTTCTCTTTGTCTAGCTCTTTCCTGCCAGTATCCTGTTGATATGTGTGACTCTCAAATACAAATGTCCATGCCTACTGCTGTGAATGCATTGTCTGTAGTGGGGTATTTAAACTGCATCGCTCTGTAACTCTTTCTCTCTCTCTGACCACTGCTTCTGACACATGCATTCCGTGTCTCCTGACGAGAGCCTCCGGGCCCGCTCCGGCGCGCCTGCACGGCGCTGGAGTGGGTGCTGTGATGGCGGTATGATTAATAAACTCCCTTAAAAACTCTCAGTTTGCTGCTTATTATTTCATGCCGCCACAATAGACTATAAACTACACATATAAACTAAGTTATATTGATGACTGAACAACTCCCATTCCCCAAAAGATACAGTTATGAACATAACTCACAAAGGATCACACAAGTGATCTGACAAAAAAATAAATACATTAACAAGCGGTTTATTTTACAGTTGATGTGCCAGTCATTTTCAATTATTCTGTAATTAATATTCACACAATCAAATAAATCTAAGTTCAGTCCCTTTTATATTAAGTGGAAATTGTGCTACTTTGGTTGTACTACTTTGGTTTTGACACTTTACCTATAAAAGCAAAGGATTTCAGTACTTTCCACAGTGGCGAGGTCCGTTGTGGGGCGGCTGCGTTTCCTTTCCTCCTGCCTAGATGAACGACAGAAATGGATGTTGATTAGTTAAAGCAAGTTCAACACTTATACAGGCACATCTCAAAAATTATAATATCATGAAAAAGTTCAATATTTTTGTGACTCATTTAAGAAAGTGAAACCCATATATAGATTCATTACACGGACAGTGATATATTGCAAGTGCTTATTTTAATTTTGATGATTATGGCTACAGTGTAGCAGGTGTAGCACCTTGTGTGAGCCAGATTATCTAGCATCTCAGACAGGAGACAGTGATAAGCTTGGGAGAACAAAGAGCAGGGGATTCCTGGTGAGATAGCAAGAAGGAGTGAAAGATGAGGGGGTTGAATGCAGTGTGATGCAAATGTCATGTTGTGTGTGAGGAAAATGCCATGAAACTGCTTAAGAAGTCAGTCTGTTCTGTGCTTGAATGATGTGAGTGTGTAATAAATCGTCTGAAATGATTCCGCCTCTGATTTCACACACTCCACAACAGCCCATAGTAACCAACACCTCAGCGGCCAACATTTCTATTTAAAAACTTAAATTCTATTAAAATAAATAAACGCTTGAAATATATCACTGTGTAATGAATCTATATAATATATGGATTTCTCTTTCTGAAATGAGTGACAAAAAATATTGAATTTTTTCATGACATTCTCATTTTTGGAGATGTAGCTGTATTAGGGAAATACACTTAAAGTCAGTGGTGGGATGTGACAAAAATGCTTTGTTTCCCTGACAAGCACCGCAGGATCCACTCTGTACATGTACAAGTACATTATCAATCCAGGGATTTATGGTGGAACAGCACAACAACACTGTTCCAACACCTTTTATGGAAAATCCACAGAATCGGTGTGTGGGTCTACTCTGACGCTTTAGAGAATTATATGAATGACTTTATAAATCACTGGTTTGAAAAAGCACCTGTATATGTCGAGATTTCGGCTCCTGTGGCCCACTTGACCTGCATCCACAAACACTGAGGGAGGCTAAACCCTGGCATGTGGACACACATTCTAGGAAGAAATTACACACAATTTAATGCACAGCACCAAAGTGCAGCACGTACACAAACCAGGACTTTAACCAGGATTAACATATTTCATCGTTTTGCTCTCACAAGTGTAACGTAAAATATGGGAATATTAATAAATAATAAATATGATCAGGTATGAATTATTTAATTTATATTGATGTATTGGAATCTGAGCTCAAATCTCATTTCATATACATCAGAAAAGCTAATAACACTCGTAAGGGGCACCAGCTTCTATCTTTAAGAAGCAATTTGATCTTTAATTTCACTTTATACCTGTTTGATCACTCAATAAATTAATCAATAATCAGTCTCAAAAATTTTCCGTGAATTCGATACCTGGGCTTGAAACAGACTCAGAATGAAATAAATTCCCAACAACTTCTCATTTTTAAATATTTATTAAACGAAATGATTAATAGACATCAAAATAATTTCATTAATCATAAAATCAATCTTGTAAATGATAGATTAACAATGTCAATATTTTCGGAACCAGGGTTAAACTGAGAAACGAATTTCTATCAGTTTGAGTTAACAGATTATCAAAAACAACGCAAATTTATGGAGAAAGTTTGCTAATTATGAAAAAGTCCTAAATTAATCTTAAGAAAATAAAAACGGAATTTTAATGAAAAGGAGAGTTATGTTAAGGGCTTCTTAATTTGCATCTGATTAGATATATAAATTAGTACCGAACCTCAAGTTTAATTCAGCAGATGAATTAAAGTTTTTTCAGCTCACGTGATCCTCAGTGATGGCAGTTCTGTCGTCCTTTTTCAGCCCAAGACTTTGTGGATGTGAGGGAAATATCTGCCAGCAGATATTTCAAGGGTTCACAGCTCGACCTTTAGATTCAAGCGGTCGAAGGAGGCTGGATTCTGGGCTGCATGACCCACAGTTGAAACGGGTCTTAGCCAGATGGTGCCGACGTCTCTTCAGAGTGATGTGGGACAGCTGTGTGTTGATCCTACAGCTGCACGTTATGTGGGAGCTGCGTCTTTCTTCAAGAGGTCTTCGGTAATAATTAAGAGATATCTAATCAGATTTCAAATTAGAAAAGAAACTTTCGGACTTTAGATAAAAATAGTTTTGGGACGTGCTTGGTCAAGAAAAATATTATAAAAATAAAGTCAAGATTAAAGTTTACCTTAAAATTAAACAAACGGCGGTTTACAGAAAGTTTAACAAAAAGTGATAAATTAAGAATTGGAGTTTGACTCCGATTAAGAATTGAGCTCAAAGAAAAAGGAATTCCTAGGCATTTAAGAGAAGAAGAAAATACAAAGTTACATAAACAAATTATCTGCTGTGTTCAGAAAAGCGCCATGTGGTCCTTTGTTCTCCCTTGCTGTGTGTAGACAATGGAGGAGATCAGAAAGAAGGGAGCAGGCGAAAAGAGAATCCGGAGCAGAAAGAGGCTGGGAAAAGAGTCTCTCTCCTTTTTATAAGCTCTGTTGAGTTTCGCGGGATTCCGGCCTGACCGGAATCTCAGCCAATGAGCGTCCTTCGTGGGCGGGCTCGATGAACCTTTAGTCCAATAATAGGCCTTGTCTGTGAGAGACCAATAGGATGAAGAAGCTGGGGTTCTATGAAGACTGGTGACACATGATATCAGTCCACAGGAATACACAGTTTTAAATGCATTGGAATGTACTGTTACAAACTTATGTATAACTAAACTAACCTTAGTGTATCTTATAAGCAGTGCTTCTAAATCAACATGCAGGAATAAACATTCATTTAACATCAACATGCATATACTGTATATATAAAATCACAGATTAATGCATTTCACACATATTGATTTTCCACATCAAACACATCAGAGTCCATCTGCATTTTCATAGTTCTGAAAAGAATGAAGGTTTAGAATTGAGTTTGTAATAATGTACTTTAAAGTTGTTTAAATCCAGCATGTCCACAGTTTAAGGAAATTAACTGAGTCGTGGATCTGTGTAGGTTTTATGGGGGCAATAAAAGTGAAGCTGGACATTGGGGGAAATTCCTTAGGCTGGTTTTAACAAAAGAAGGGGATTTCAGCTGTGGCCTGGGGGAAGAAAATCCATTTCTTTGCATTATTCCTGGATGAAACAAAAATGTCTTTAAGCAGAAAAATAATTGTTGCTGAGCCAAAGTGAGATGATGCTACACAAGCGAATACTTAGGACAAAACAAGCGCGAATCAGCAGTTGGTACTAGCTAGCTACTAGCAGCTAGTAGCTAGCTAGTACTCGTTAGCCAGCACAGGACGGCGCTGTATGGCTCAAAAAAAGTGAGCTTACCACCAACAGGATAAATAAGCGAACAGATGCACAATATTACAAATCACTCACCATCGATGGTTCTCTCACGTTCGTCTTCAGCTTGTCCGTAGTCCAGTTCTATGCTGGGCTGCATCTGTATCGGTGTGGGTCGCTCCTCACTGTGGATCTGGCACCAAGCAGAGAAAACCCCACACCTCTTCGTTGGACCACGGTATAGATTTCCGCAAAACCTACAGCGCTGTCTGTATTAATATCGTATTTACTCCGTGACCGAGTTAGTCCATGAAATATTGCAAATGGCGGTCATGTAAATTCCACTGAAGACGGACGCTTTCGCGACGTTACGCACTGACCAATCAGTGGCTCGCAGTCTGTTGACGTCACATCTCGGCTCGACTCAGCACGGTTGTACCCTGCCCTCGATCAGGCACGAAAATAGCGCCTGTTAAACCGTGCTGGGTACAGTGGAAAAAGCTAGAAAGCGAGTCGAGTAGAAGTGAGTAAGGCCAAAGCGATACTAGTGGAAAAGGGCCAATAGTGTCTGAGATGAACATATATGGTCATATGTTAGTGGATGAACAAGGATGTCAGTGGAAGCTGATAGAATTTATAGAAAATAGAGATCAAAGCCAGTCGCAATCAGACAGGTAGGAAACGCTAGGTGGCATGATCTGTCAGTCTCTGTAATGCAGTTAGCCAGACTGGCTCTGCCTGCCTCGAAAAGCTAATGGTCAGATTTACCAACTATCACGGGGAAAATATAACAATTAAGTATGAGGGGAGGCTGAAAAGTTCATAGTGGTCAAAACTGACCAAATGTGGTTTATTTTTCAACATAGTCTTCCCTTCGGTCCATACACTTCTTCCAATGGTGTTGCAGCGCTTGGATCCCTGTTGTTAAAAAATAAACCACATTTGGTCAAATTTCACCACTTTGAACTTTTCAGCCAATGAACTTTTCAGCCCCCCCCCCCCCTTCGTAAAGGGCTGTTCAGAGTCCCTCTGAGGGGATAACGTTTGCATTCTGTAGACTGCATTTGTGTACACTGCAATATTCAGACTTGCTTTTGAGCCACTGCAGCTACCATTCAGCAGCCGCGTTTCGCACATGCGCAGTGAAAATAAATTTAAATGCTTTAACAGCTGCAATCAAAACACAAAAGAAGAGCTCGGTGGTGGAGTTTTGTTTTTTTTGTTTTTTTTACTTTTAGTAATCTGTGGATTAAATGTCTTACATACTGTATATATTTACCATAAATTGACTGAAACAATTTTTCCCAACCCCAAACCACACCTGTAGCAGCTGCTGTCACAAGCTATGGACAAATACAAAGCAACAAAACAGGTAGGAATATAATTTACTGTTTTGGTGTTCTGGGTGAAAAATTGATAGATGAGCCATTTCACAGTAGAAGAATGCACAATGTTTATTTCGAGGTCCTGCCATCCCCGAGTCTAGTGGCGCATATGCAGTTCACTGCAACCACTGCATTCTTGTACACGCGGTCACTTTTTGGGGCCTGCATGTGCTTGGTCAGCCAAACCCTCTGCATAGGGTTTGCACACAAATGTGTCCATTGCACTCGCTCGTGTACCAGTGTGTTTTTGTAACTATGAATTGGGCTTAAGCCAGAATGATGCAAGGTATATTATCAATTGTGGATGTGTGGACATAGGGATGTCTAGTGAGGTGACTGGAATTTAAAGAAAATAACAATAAATGCCTTTGTTAACAATAAAAACCACACTCACTAAGCAAACTCCATAATAGCACTGTTAGCTCAGAAACTCTGTGTGGGGACTGGATCAAACACAGGCATAGCACGCTGATAGGCTGTAACTGAAAACCAGATTATGTGTTCGGGACATCAGGAAATGGAACAGACATTCTGCCAAAATGTAATATAATTATTTCTAAACAAAGAGAGATTTTAAGTTTTTACTGTGATCATGTGACCCAAGAAATAATTTTAGAAGGTTAAAACCCACAAATACACCACGTTGTTGTGAATGAGGCTGTTGGTGCAATTAACAAAACAACATGTCAAAGAAGCCTTTTCTCCAGTTCTGCTATAATTCTAACTGAATTAACCCTATGAGTGTGTATGTTGCCAAACTGCAACATAACCCCTAGTGGTCACGAGTGGTAAATATTTTTTGTCAATAAAATAGTTCAGATTTCCAAGGCTAGAACTTGAAAGTGGTAAGAGATAATGGCTTACTGTCAATTAGAAAGATGTAAAATATGATCCAAAGTTTCAGATAGGAATAAATTTACGCATCTAATTTGCATAATGTCGCAGCACCTCTTTAAATTCCACAACTCAGTCAAAACTGGACTTTGGACGTATTTACACAAAAAATGGTTCAGTCTTTTGACACCATTTTTTGTACAGAGGTACCTCATCATCGTATCTTCAAAGTATATGAACAAGAAATCAGTACATTTAAAAAAAAAACAAAACAGAAACTTCTCACTTACTTTTGAAAAAGGGGGGCTGGATGGCTGGGTGGCGAGGCCACTGCGTTTTCACCCATCATGGTCCATATTTTGCATTCTGCCGGTAATCTAAAATCTCTACTACATCTACAAAGTCTTATGATTATCCCACATAAATTTTGCTTGTATCCCGCGGCTATTTTCCGCGTACAAAGCCGAAAAAGTGACAGTGACGATCGTGGCCATATTAGCTTTCTGGGCTAATTGCTACAAACAGGAAAAGGAAATGAGTTCTTCTTCTTTGGTGTATTATGTGTCATCCACTGAGTCCTCCAACGGATGTCTGCCACCTGTTGAAACTGGCAAATCGGTACAATCAGTACAAATTCCCAATGCAGGCGATCATATCAGAGTGAGAAGGCAGGTGCAGTGCTGCGCTCTGCCACTAGGGGCACGCAAATTTTCCCACTCAAAGGGTTAACAAATTACAAAATATCCGAGTCTGTGCAATGCACCTGCACAGTCTATGAAAGCAGTTTGCAAACCAGGCAAGGAAGTATTGCAGACAATTCACCATAAGACATCAAAGCAATGCAAACCACTGAATGAGTTCGGGGAAACTACAGTGCATCTGTGAGAAACTGCTGTGATGTCAGGGTTAAATGCTAAAATAGTATGAAAGCAAAAAAAAAAAAAAATAATAATCTGTATTTCCTATATCTCTATTTTCCTTTTCAGCTTTACATCACATCACATTCAACTGTTGTCAGGTTTTATTCGGAGAATTAATTCTAGGAGCTTGTCTAATAAATCTACCAAATGAAAAGCAGCATAAAAATATTTGTAAGTGTTTAAGTAATAAATGAAAGCAGAAAGAAGAGGAAGTGGGTGAGTACTTGAGCAAGTATTGCATCAATAGGTGGAAAAATAACATGAAGTGAGGCACGCAAACACACACACACACACACACACACACACACAACACAGTACACATAGACATACTGTGTTGTCACTCACTGAGTCAAGACCACTCTGAAGTTCTTTCTTCTCAATGTGCCTGTGTTATCGCACAGCTACAGTTGTGGCTTCAATGGCGGTGAGACATCCTGACTTGGAAAGTGAGACTTCATATCTTGAGCAGCCCCACAAGCCATAAACCGCAGGCAGCAGCTTCTGCAGCCCAGCTTGCTGTGACTTCAAACACTAACAAGCTGGAATAACATTTTGCTTGGGGTGGCTTCCCTTGACGGCTCCCAGCTGCTGGCAAGCTGATGGAAGTAAGACAAGATTTATTACAGGCCTTGTCACATTTGGGTAAAGCCTAACCACATCGTATAGAATCTGTGGAATCGCAGAATGTATCATTACAGCTTCTTTCTCTGAAGATCCGGACCAGATTTGGGCTGGAATGAATCCACTGGAAAATCAATTTCTGTGTTTAAGTTTTCATCCTGTTGTCAGTGGTTATTGAGAGTCGTGTGTGGAATTAAAGTGACATTTTTGGGTGATTTTAAATTGCTTCAAAACCTACTTTAAAGAAAAATGATTCACCAAAATCAGAATAAAATACTTAACTGCATGCACATTTAAAAACACCAGAGCTCAATCTCCGAGTTTCATCCTAAATAATTTCCACTCTTGTGTTTTATTAGAGTCTGCTTTACGGTGTTAGGTGTGATGTTATTTCACAAATGGAAATTCGAGGTGAGGCGGAAACAACAATCTGACCCAAAAACATCCTCCCAGTGGGAGTAGACGAGTACAGATGGAATGACAGAGTGCAGCTATGTGGGAGTCTGAATTTGAAAAATTCATACCGTGCACATTGGCCTGAGGACAGCTGTGGATTGTCTCTGCTGAATCACCCACTTAGGAATGACTATCAAATACACAAAAGCAACACTTACCTTAACTGAACAAGTCTCAACAAACAGTGCTGCCACAGTTCATAGTGTTACTTCATGCCTGTAAGACAAGGAAGTGAATGCACAAGTGAGCAGCACAGTTTCACCACCGAAGACAAGAAGTGGGTGGAAATATGAGTCAATTTTCATTAGCGAAAGGAGTTTGTAAACTGTCACTGTCAGTGCTGCTGTTGAAAGGTCAAGTACCCTGTGTATTGTCTGTCTGTCTGCTTGTCTGTATGATGTGTCTGCATATTTAAAGACAGCAGCTATGCACATCTGTAGAACAAATCGATCTCAGATGCACCAGCAAGCAGCTCACGACTGGGAGATGACATGACTCTTCAACCCCGCTTCTAACTTTCTTTATTTTCTCTACACATAAACTGTTTGGCCTCCTCTGACCGTAACGTCAGTGTGAAATTCAAAACTGCACTGGATCAAATTACATTAGTCTGTTGCGGCACATGTCTAGTTTAAACCGTGCTCTGGTTTGGTTTTGGTTTTAATGAAATTATAATTGGGTGGTTTGTTTAAAGCAAAACAATAAGCTCAGATTGCTGCATGATACACGCTGTTTATCCTCCTGGGGAATGGACATGGACCACCCACCTCGGTATGAATATGAGGAAGAAGGCAGGCTGTGGCTGCAAAGCAATGAGGCCACTCTAACCAGATAAATCTGTGCTTTCATGAACCACATAAGAAGGGTCTACATCTGCAGAACATTTCAGCCTACATTTGGAATCAGTGCAACATACAATTTAAACATCAGACAGCTGTGAAGAGGTGGAAATTAGGGATTTGGGTTTGTATGGTGGAAAGTCTTGTGGTTACAAAAACAGGATGAGTGAAGGGTAGTTATTCATCTGAGCTGGGTGGATAAAACAGAACACCTGCCTGCCTCAGCAGCCCATCTGTTTGCCTGTCTGTCTGTGTGTCTGTACAGTGCAACGATTATAGCAGCAAACTGTGATGAAGGATTTTTAAATATGGTTCGTCCTCGTCATCAATAACACACACACACCTACGGGAGAACGTTGGTGGTGAATCATCATCTGTATGTCTCCCAGACAAGCTCAGTGAAGTTAAGAAATGGAAGTTGGGGTGTGTGTGTGTGTGTGTGTGTGTGTGTGTGTGTGTGTGTGCTTTTTTCCTCCATTTCTCCATTATTTTGATTTATAACCATAAGTCAGATTGCATTGCACTAAAAATAACAAAGGAGCAGAAACAGCACTTGCAGTTCTGTGATCGTATTGATTCTGATAGCCGGCCGCAGTGTTTGTGTGACTTGGGGCGTATTTTATTGAGGGCAGTGAAATAACAAAGGAGATGGGCTGGAAGTTCTCTATGTATACCAATCAGAATTTATAAATTGCTCCATTACCTTTATTTCCCTTGGTTACTCTGGGAACATTAGCAATCATTCTCTCATGGGCTTGGCTCATAAAACTAATAATCTGGTGATTTAGTGCCTCGTGGCACAGTGCACCCAGTCTAGCCCACTCTAATCCATTCATCTTGCCACCTATTAGTTTTATTTTGGAGGGACAAATTGCTTTCCAAGAGAAAATGGGTCAATAGGTGTCCTCTATTAGAAACTGCTAACAATGTAACTGTTTTCCCCTTTTTATAGTGTGTGTGTGTGTGTGTGTGTGTGTGTGTGTGTGTGTGTGTGTGCGCGCGTGCGCGTGCGCGTGCGTGTGTGCGGTACTGAGGCTGATTATTATTCTATTTGCATACTGGGAGGTTGCTTCAATTATCTTTCTTGGGCTGCATGACAAATTGCAAATAGCCAAGGTTATATATGCAAAACTTAATTTATTCTACATTTGCTTCTGTGGATGTGTGGATGTGTGTGCATTGGTCTCTGCTATATTCAGTGGGTCATAAAGTGGGAGCTTGCTATGTTTGAATATATGTATATCCACATCTGGCTGTGCTGCAGCTTAAAATCAACATTGCTGTATTTCTGTTGGTGTGTGATTACAAAGATGGATGAGCAGAGAAGACTTCTGCTCCATGGTGGCTCCATCCCGCTGTCCCATTAGTTGCTCCCCAGGGAGAGAAGGACATGGAATCTGGGGAGACAAACCCAGATTAGCTTGTAAATCACTGCCCTGGGGACCCTGGCAAAGCAGTGACTTCATCACTCTGAGACTTTGTGTCCTGTGATCTGGCTGACGGTGCAGTGTAACAATAGCTGCTATCAGCTGATATGAGTTGGCAGCAGACTGTGGTACAACACAGTCCACCCAGAACTGCCAGGGTTATTCAGCATCCGTAGCTCTGGAGTAAGTTTGTCATTTCAGCTTGGTTATTATTCAGTTTCATTTCACTGTGAAACAATGAAGGTATTTTTTTCTTAAGCAGAGTCAAGTGTTAATGGAAAAATAGCAGATCCTTGTTTGTAATTGAGCATATCACATGTATTCAGCCTTAAACAGTCGCAGTAGTCGCACCCTGTTGCTGCTACTACTTGGTGGCTTCAACTGGCTGTGAAGTAGTTGTTTGTGAGGCCCAGTGGTGTAGTTGGCTCTGTAATAAGGCCTCTGAATCCCTCCCTCTTGCCCTCAGAGGTCTGTGGTCATACAGCTGGCAACATCTGGCCAACCGCTGCAACCTCACCACTTCCCCTCACTGGGTGGGATGACAGTGGCAGGGAGCAAGAAAGGAAGACGAGGGATGGCCTTCCATTGGTCATTTCCCAAATGTGACCTCCCAGTCAGTTTGTCTGTATGTCTGTCTCTCTAGTTGGAATATGCTGTAAATACAGTATGAATAGAGAGGCTTTGAGACAAAGGGGAGGGTGTTTATTTATCCTAAAATGAACCCCTCAGTCACATGGTACATTTATGGCCTCCAGACCACAGCAGGCCTGTACTACGTCAGCTGGTCTGTTCTCCCTCTGTCAGGAGACACACCTCCACACAGCTGTAATACAGACATTTATGAAAAGTGAGGCATGCTGTCCACTAATATCATTATCACAGCACACAGCGTGCAGCTGACAGTGAAAGCAAATGCTGTGGGGTGAACTTCTGGACTAAACAGAAGTTGACAGTTTTAATTCCGGTTCCTCTGGGGACTCAATTTAACTGGCTGAGAGGAGCTGTCTCCCATAGTGCACCCTGGTCCAGTATGGGCAGCCTATGAAGGGTGGAGGGGATGCAGTTGTCGCATGAGGGGAGTCATCATGGTCCCCCGGTGGCTGGCCCTGTCCCCAACAGGCTCGGCTGATGTAATCTGCCAGACTAAAACTTACATCTACGCAGGACGCACAGATGAGATAAGAGGCCCCAAGGCCAGCTTATCTGCTGCTATCAGAGGAGAGGAGCCAAGCCAACTTTCCTTCTCCTTCTCCCCCTGTGTCCTACAGCCCTGTTGCTCTGTTAGACTGCTACAGATTTATGTAATGACATCACAGGGAGACTGAGGCCTGGCGACAGTGGCCCAAAGGCGCCCGAATCATAAACCTAATTGGTGGCTGTCGCAAGTTAACTACATAGCAAATTTCCACATTTTCCCAATGCTGCTTTATTATTTGAATGGCTGTGAGCTAGGAATAACTGTCTTAAACAACTTGAGTCATTCGTAAGCAGATTCTGTGTTTAGAAGGACTTTAAAGGTATTTAAAGTTATTATTAGTATTTCAGTACAGGGATGTTGCATTTATCAGTATTATTCAAAACTTTCCTCAGCTTGGTGCATAGGTAATTTTAACTTGTAGTACAAAAATGAGGAAAGGTGATTAATTCATAATGAGGGAAATAATGTACACATTTATGAAGACTCTGGCTTCTTTTGCTTAAAAGGGTGATTGACTGCACTTTTTCCACATTTTAATAGCTCACTCATGTCTTAATGAAATGTTTGTGACATATTTTGTTCACATTTTCTTTAATTTCTTTAATTATTGAAGCAAATTGTTTTTTTCTTTTTCCTGGCTTTTTTGAAACACTCTGATTTAAAGCGTGTCACTTTAAGAACCATCCTTCACCTTTTCAACTCCGCCCTCCCTCTTACATCAGTTAGCCATTATAGCTGACTAGCTTCTAGCCTCCTAGCTTGGATGAGCAGCACTCTGGTTCACTGATCCACAGTCGATGGTGTATTTCGCTTCAGTCTGGCCTATCTCCCAATAATTCTGCCGTGATTCCACAACAAATCGCTAACACCGCACATTGGACGGCTCCCCCAGTCGCCGCAACCGAGACCTGGCCCATGACCCGAGGCGAAGTACCAAGCCAAGGGATCTCAAAGGGCAGTGTGGCTCTGTGGGACTCCACTCTGCTCTCATGGCCAGCTGAAAGGTGGAGTGACTACGCTGCCCGCGAAAGCAGCGCAGAGTTGTGCGGATGCATGGAGGACAGTGGGGGAGCTAGGTGTGAAAGCCAGCAACCTCCAGCCAGCAGCATCTGGTCCCGAGACATTTTGACTGCAGCGAGCCGGAGGCTTTGTCGTGATTCTACGGTGGATCGCTTGTACCGGCTTGTGGCTCGCACGGCCAGCTAAAGGCTAAAGGTAGCCTATTAGCCCCTGAGCTATTAGCCCACAAACTAACAGTGTTACTACGACACTCGCTGTAAGCGTGGCTTATATTGTTATTTTCTTCAGATCTTAGTCACCCTCATAGCCATCCCTGTTATCACCTGGTTCGGTGGTGTGCCTCACATCACTGTGGCCCATCTCTCAGTGGTTTTGTCATGATTCTGTGGCGGATTGCCCATACTGGTGTTATGCCAAGAACTCCCCCGCCCATCCGGGGGAGTTCTCGGCATAACACCAGCCAGTAGCCCTGATCCTGGGCCATTGCAGTGACTGGTGTGCCAGTATGGGCGATCTGCCACGGAATCACTACTGAACCACTCGGAGATGGGCTGGAGTGAACCAGGTGGTAACAGGGATGGCTATTAGGGTAGCTAAGAGCTGAAGAAAACAACAATATAAGCTGCACTTACAGCCAGCGTCCTGGTACCAGTGTTAGCTCGTGGGCTAACAGCTCAGGGGCTAATAGGCTACCTTTAGCCACCACTTCCATCTACATAACGGACAGCTAGGCAGGCCAGTAATAGAGCAGTGGGTGGGTCTTTAGGATGGCAGTGGGTGGGCTTTTTCAAGACAACATAGGAAACTTACCCGGAAGAGTCAAAAAACGTTTTGGGAGTTTCTCTGAAAGAAAAACGAAATGAAGGCAGTGTGGTTTTTTCAGATCGTTGACTGTTTGAAAAATTTTTGGCTAATCACTTGACCAGTTGACACATTTGAGAGAGTTAAAACTTACAAACACACCATTTTTCAGTCAATGGCCCCTTTAAGGAGACATTATAATGATGTGTAGGCCGTCCTGGTTAAACAGCCATAGTCACTGCGCACAACCACAGTAACTCTACCGGAGGCACCCACAGGACCACCACATTCAAAAATACTGCAACTGGCCTGGCCGATCGGCTGGCTCCACAGGCCAGGGTTAAGCAGCTTCCCGACCTCAAAGCAAGGGGTCAGTGTGGTGGAAAAACATCACACAAGGGCCACAATTGCAGCCCTCAGACATGAAAAGTCTCTTTTTATTTTTGACAGGCTTCCCAAATTTAATGGCCGGGTCTATGTAGTGTATAAACAAATAGTGAGGCCTGGTCGGCACAGGCAGCCAGCAGCACTGGCTTTGGTGGTGAGCTGGATTACAGGCTATGATGCAGCTGCGGTTAAGATGGCACACACTGAGCTACACTCCAACTCTGTGACAGTCAGTTGAGCTCTCTCCCACTTTCTAGCAGCTCAGCGTTGACTGCAGCCTTTCCAGATGTCAAAGTTGTGGCTACTGCACTAGCCAATCCTTGCTGCTGGATTATTTGGGTGTTAAATATTTCCTGGATCTGACATTTAATATAAAATGAGTCAAATTTATTTCTTTAGAAAATTGAGGGACTTATGTAAATTATGTTTTAAGACTGTAATGTTTCTCATATCCCTAGATCACATGGAGTTGCTTTTTTTTTTTTTTTTGCCTTGAACTGACTGCGTAACCTTTAAAGAAGACTTAGCCATCATGTGAAATCTATGTAAAGTCCAGAGTGTAAAACATATAAAATCTCCATTTTCACTTACTGTATATATAATATAATGAGGGGGGTTATGCATACACTGTCATGGGTTTCTGCATTTGCTGCTGTTGCTGTGATGCATCTGTACTGTTTGCTCCTCCTATTTCTGTTGCACGGCCTCCTTTTTCCAACACTGCTAATGACAGCAAGTTTAATTAGTGCCAGCGGATCCCCCCACTAACTGTAACTTCATTATCCGTTGTCAGCAGGCCAAGCAACACTGCACATAAACACAGCTCATTATGACTCTGCTCAATCCTTTGTCTCCTCCCTGCTCCAAAATCTCACACTATTCATCTCGATCTCTCTCCGCGTACACATGTATAATTCTCACACCATAATGAGGGTCCTCCTGCTGGAATGGATGCAAAGCCTTAAGGTCATTACTCTCTCCCCTCACAGTAGCCAAAAATAACAAATTCAGGGTTTTGCTTTAGCCTCTCATTAAAATATGTGATGTGAAATGTGTTGTGGATAGAAAGATGGGTTTTGGCAGTTATCGCACTGAGAAATAGACTTTAGAATATGTGTGAAATCTATCCCATTGATTTACTGTCTGACCCCTAAATCTGAAGCTTATTGCTGTTACCCTACCCCTCACCTCAAAAAGCATTGACTGACCTCGTGCAATCTTTAGCAGCAAGATCAGTTTTCTAAAATAAAGATCTGCAACACTCTTGTGTAGGTTTATGCATACCTAACAGTGGTTTTAGCAGTAACACTGTGCCAGTAAATCCAATCTCAGCCCACAGCGGAGTGATTTATGAGACTGCAGAGGGTAAGCGTTCATGACTTCACTTTCTTTTCTGGAGAGCTGGGTGTATTACATGTAAATGCGATCATTTGCCTGGTCAATTATCCTCCATCCCTACTCTATTTGCCTGGCGCTGTGCTGCATTTCAGCACTGTTTGGCTGCTGATAGAGAGATAACCCCGGGCCTTGTTAGATTCCTGACAGGCGTGGCTTGTCAGTCTGTGGTTTTGAAACCTCCCTAATCAAAAAATCTCTTGGAGTGAGCCAGTGGATTCTGCAGGGGTGAGCCTCATCAAAGCCTTTCA
Organism: Pholidichthys leucotaenia; assembly: GCA_020510985.1. Taxonomy (NCBI): domain Eukaryota; kingdom Metazoa; phylum Chordata; class Actinopteri; order Cichliformes; family Pholidichthyidae; genus Pholidichthys; species Pholidichthys leucotaenia. The sequence continues at coordinate 88,873,699 of CM035840.1, read as the reverse complement.
TGTTCTCTGGCTGAAGGGAACGAGAGGAAAGAGGAGAAAGCTCTAGCAGGCACACTGTGCTCTTTTGTTTACCCTTTCTCTTACCAATCTGGTGCACAGATGGCCAACAATTATTTCTCTGTGTGTGCATTGCCACTGGCAAGCCACCAGCTTTTTAGATTGGTGTAATCCTTTATTATTTATGATTGTCTGGGATTTTTTTGATCAAGATTGAACACAATCTGTTGAATAACTGAGAGGAGCAGGAGGCAGCAGAGAGAAATGAAATGCAAACAAAGAGTGGAAATGCAGAAGTCAGGGCGTCCATAATGAAGATGTGATGCTCACGGTTAGCAGAACAGCTCCTGAATCCAGCACACTTTAATCCCATTAACACTGACTAAATATACCATTTGTTTTAAGCTTGCCAGTGGTGGTATTTATGCTAATAGCCTGCCTGCTCCAGGCGATTTCAGAAGACTTTTGGAGGGCACTGGCTAATAATTAGATTTAATAAGGAAGTCAATTTCTATCCTCATTTGAAATAAAAATAAGAGGCTTAGCCTCTCATAGGACAGGCATTAATTTGTTGATTCGGTTTCGCTTTCTCTCTCAGGACTTCAGGCTCCATAATTCTTTAACCCTTTATGTTCTTGTTTAGGGACACATCATAAATTAATAGACTGATAACAATATTTCTGGAACTTACACACAATCAAACCCATAATTCTGCCTATTGCACTATGTTATAGAGGCTGATGTATTATGGACATCAAGCAAAAACAACAAATTAAGACTTAGTTGCACCTCCTCTGGCTTAAATTCTTTGAAGCATGGACTTCACTAATACAAAACAATCTTCTTCATCAATCAGGTTCCAACTTTTTTTTTGATGTCCCCTCAGTTAAAGACCAAAAGTCTCCCCGTCCATCTGTCCCACAAAAAGTACTTGTTTTGTGAAATCAACTCCTCCTGCAGTTTTGTTCCAAATGTTTTCAAACTTGGTACCAGGGTTTGATTTACACTTATGATGTGCATGGAAAAACTGAAAACTGCTCTCCTTCAGTAAGATATTGGGATCTTCAAAGACAACAGAGACAGGAATATTGCACTCGCCTCAGAGTGCTCTTGTTTGAAAAGAAGCTGACAGATCAGCATTGCATAATGGAGTCTTGTAATGTACATTTTCTTGAGTTTCCACCATAACTTTTCAGATTGAGATCTACACTGTTTCGTGGTCATGTCATTGAGTTGATAGGTCTTTCCCAAAGAAAACTTTTAACATTCTTTGCTCTGTACCAAGACCATGAACATGACGAAGTCATTTATCATCCTGAGAAATAACTTCATCATCACCAAAACTACTTTCAATCAATGACATGAGAAAAATGTCCAAAACATCAATGGGTACATCTTAGGGATGTTAATGATTAATTGACTTTCGATTAATTGACTTTCGATTAATTGTTGATAAGAATTTAGTCAACTAAATTAAATGAGTTGTCAATTAACTGATAACTCAGCAGTCCTTTTCAATGGGAGCTTATTCTACGAAATGTAGTGGTGTCGGCGTCCAGGCGGGGGCACACGCGGTCACCCACTGCCGCATTTCAACCGAAACAGCAGAAGAAGATGCTAAGTCCCCAGAGCACATGCGGTGCGCAGAGCAAAGAAACTCACCCTTCTGGGTTACGTCGGAGGATCGCAAGTTCCAATGGCATGTTCCGTTGTCCACTTCCCTACTTCAAATCAACAGGTTTGTTGTTGTTGTATGTTGTGCAGTGGTGTGGTGTGAAAAAGTGCCCCCTTCCTGAGTTCTCACTTTTTTGTATATTTGTCACACTTGAATGTTTGAGATCATCAAACAAATTTAAATATTAAACAAAGATAACACAAGTAAACACAAAGTGCAGTTTTTAAATGAAGGTGTTTATTTTTAAGGGTAAAGAAAAAAGACCCCACAACAACATCCAAAGAACTGCAGGCCTCACTTGCCTCAGTTAAGGTCAGTGTTCATGACTCCACCATAAGAAAGAGACTGGGCAAAAATGGCCTGCATGGCAGAGATCCAAGACGAAAACCACTGCTGAGCAAAAAGAACATAAAGGCTCGTCTCAGTTTTGCCAGAAAAGATCTTGATGATCCCCAAGAGTTTGGGAAAATACTCTGTGGACTGACGAGACAAAAGTTGAACTTTCTGGAAGGTGTGTGCCCCATTACATCTGGCGTAAAAGTAACACAGCATTTCAGAAAAGGAACATCATACCAACAGTAAAATATGTTGGTGGTAGTGTGATGGTTTGGGGCTGTTTTGCTGCTTCAGGACTTGGAAGACTTGCTGTGGTAAATGGAACCATGAATTCTGCTGTCTAGCAAAAAATCCTGAAGGAGTATGTCTGGCCATCTGTTCATGACCTCAAGCTGAAGCGCACTTGGGTTCTGCAGCAGGACAATGATCCAAAACACACCAGCAAGTCCACCTCTGAATGGCTTAAGAAAAACAAAATGAAAACTTTGGAGTGGTCTAGTCAAAGTCCTGACCTGAATCCGATCGAGATGCTGTGGCATGACCTTAAAAAGGCGGTTCATGCTCAAAAACCCTCCAGTGTGGCTGAATTACAATAATTCTGCAAAGATAAGTGGGCCAAAATTCCTCCACAGCGCTGTAAAAGACTGATTGCCAGTTATCGCAAACGCTTAATTGCAGTTGTTGCTGCTAAGGATGGCCCAACCAGTTATTAGGTTTAGGGGGCAATCATTTTTTCACACAGGGCCATGTAAGTTTGGATTTTGTTTCTCTTAATAATAAACACCTTCATTTAAAAACTGCATTTTGTGTTTACTTGTGTTATCTTTGTCTTAATAGTTAAATTTATTTGACGATGTGAAACATTTAAGTGTGGCAAACATACAAAAAAATGAGAAATCAGGAAGGGGGCAAACACTTTTTCACACTACTGTATGTTGTATGTTGTATAATGTATGTTTTCTTTTACAAGCTTACCATTTTGTTTGTCATTGCCCCAAGTTTTAGACACAACTGGCCAGTAACAACCAACATCTTTACCCACACGTGCCACATTTTTTTCATCCTTTTCATTGTTTCATTGTTGTGGCCATGTTTCCTGTCAATCACCCAGGTGCAACAGTTCATTAAGGTCTGCAAGCTGTCTTAACTGTAGATTAATTTGCATTTAGATTTGTGCTGGTATTTGTTTTATTAATGCAAATGGACAAGCTAATTCCTTATTTATTTTTTCTTCAAAATCAAATGATTCCATAACTTTTCCTCTTATTGATCTAGGAAAAAGTGTCATTAATGGAGATATGTAAATATAAAGATATAAAGAGATATAAAGATATGTTTCACAAAGCTGAACTGTTCAACTTTTAATTAAAGATAGTTTTGTGCCAAATATGTGATTTTTTTTTTAACCTAAAAATTAAGACTGCAGAATGAACATATTCAAAGGCTGGTGATTCCATAATTTCCACCATGAGTAGTAATCCAAAAATAAGAATCTAGAAATGAGCAAAATAAGTCCCTGTCAAAATTTCTTTATTTTCATCACTACTTTTTTCTTCCAGCACAGATGGTGATGTGGGGGTGATCTATACAGCATAGGTGCTACTGTTCTGTCCTGCACACCAGAGCTCATCATCCTGGTCGACTGCTGGGCGCTGCTCTGCCTGAGCAGGGGTTCCAGCTGGAGAAGCTCTCTGATCTGCTGTCAGACAGAAGCCTTTACTTTCCCCTGTCCTGATAACTTCCTCAGCTATCTATTATTCTTCTCGACCCAGTCAGACTTTTTTCCCCCCGATCCCCTCACTCTGTCTCCCTTTTTCAACTTAATAATGGAATCAAGCACTCCTCCAGAGCATGAAGCAATGCAGGGCCCCTCATGAAGGAATCATTTTCAGCAAGCATGTGTCAGTCAGCAGGTATAGGAGCACTTGTGGAGTCAATTTGGCATGGAGGAGGAGAGCTGCAATACTGTGTGCCAGAGAATATGAAAAGCTCCTCAGTGAGACAGAAGTGGTGAAATGCAGTATATTATGACAGAAGCTTGTGGTCTCATAAGGAGATTCCTGAGATACGGCACACATCGCAATTATGGAGCTAGTTAAAGTGGTCTGCTTACTATTCATTACACTGTGATAAATTCAGCTCTACAATGGTGCTTCATTACATTTCTCACTGTCAAAGTGTCGCCCTGCATGCCTACATCGCTGTTTGATATATAAGTGAATATTATGTTCAGACACTTCTGGATGGGCTGTTACCTTGACAACAAATTTACTTTCAAGACAAGTCATGTGAAGTCATTCCCATACCATGTGAATGTAATCATGAACCATAACTGAATTTAGGCCCCCAAAAATCTTTTTAATCTTATTAGCCATTTAGCAAACTGGATTAGAGTAGCTAAATCTTTGTTGTGCAGCTCAAGGTTCTCTAAATCAACTGGTACAGCTTGATCCTATGATCAGTTTAAAGTTGATTTTTACCTCCGCCAAGGAGGTTATGTTTTTGCCAGCATTGGTTTGTTTGTTTGTTTGTCTGTTAGCAACATAACTCAAAAAGTTATGAACGGACTTTGGTGAAATTTTCAGGAAAGGTGTGTAATGGCACGGTGAACAGATGATTAGATTTTGGTGGTGATCTGAGAGTGCATACCTCCACCAAGGGCTTTATTTGTATTTGTGCAGCAAGATTACACAAAAACTACGGGATGGATTTGGATGAAATTTTCACCAGAGGTGGTGCTTGGGCTAGTGACAAACCCATTGCATTTTGGTGATGATCCAAGAATGCATACCTTCGCCAAGGCTCTTAAATTCTCACAGAGTGTTAGCAACAATACTCCAAAACTACTGAATGGATGTGGATGAAATCTTCACCAGAGGTGGTTCTTGGGCTAGACATGAACCCATTAAATTTTGGTGATGATCTGAGAATGCATACCTCAGCCAAGGCTCTTATCTTCTCACAGTGTGTTAGCAACAATACTCCAAAACTAATGGACAAACTTTGATGCAATTTTCCCCAGAAGTGGCTCTGGGCCTACACACAAACCCCTTACATTTTGGAGGTGATCCATGAGGGATGGAAGGAGCCTTGCCGGAGGTATGTGCTCTCTGAGTGCTTTTCTGGTTTACTATATGTCCACGCTGAACTATAGTGTACATACAGAGACTGATTCTCACCTGGGAATAATTCAATCCACAGACTCGCTGCAGTCCTGAAGTGACCTTTGGTTTACGTATTTCATGAGCTAGGGCTCTGTTAAACAAGCATCCCTCTCAGGAATCTGATGCTTGATTATATACTGTGTAAAGAGTGAGGGAAAAAAGTGAGAAGCACTACTGTCAACCCCATTACCTCTACATAAATACTGCTGAATTTAAGTAGACTAGTGCATTCCCGTAGAAAGCAAATATTCGTGTCTGAAACAGGTAGGCCAATTAGGCTTTACAGGCCCAAATGTAGGCTGTGTTTGAAACTGGGCCAGAGAGACTGGGAAGGTCACATCCACGAACATGTGATATTGTACAGCTCCACTTGTCTACTCTAAGGAACAGCAGGACTTAACAGAGTGTTGTGTATAGTATGAGAGATATGAGATAAAATATAATGCCAACTACAGAGGACAAAGATGAATTGCTGGGCTTTAGGAGCTTAGGCAAATATCTAATCAGCCAATCAATTTATCTCCCTGTATCTCTGCCGATAAAGTGGTGGATGGCAGTGTGACCAGGTCGACACTGCAAGTAGTGGAGTTTAATTATTTAAAGACTTATGAAATATTAAGAAACTGTAAATTCCAGTAATTTCAAGGTTTTGGAAAGACTGTAATCCATGCAATTTCATGGAATTTGCAGAATAAGTCAGGCAGCCCTGACATAAACATCAATGTAAATGTAAAATATAATGCAGAAATTTACAGATATAAGGTTCATTTAACAACTTTATTGCAACGGCAATATAAAATGTTAATAAAAGTCATGAATATAAATACTTGAAAAGAAGTGCTTGTAAAATGATAATAAATAGAATGAGCAAATAAATTTTTTTAAAAAGGATTTTTTTTCCAATTATAATAAAAATAATGAATGCAAAATTAATTCAATTTCTTAATTTACTGAAGAGTCACAGTAATCCAGGCGGGTAAGTGTGCTGTATGAAAGCTCAGTCAAGTCAACTGGATTCAGATATTTTGTACTTCTGAAATGTTTCACCATTCATCCAAATTCTATGGTAATGCCAAGCAGCATATATGTGTAATTTTTTTTCCACAATGCAATGCTTTTTAATTTTTATTCATTTATTTATTTGTTTATTTAATTAATTATTTTTACACTATAATTTTTACACTATAATTTTTACACTATAATTTTACAAACTTAAATAGTGCTCATTTCAGAATCAGAATCAGAATTAGAATCAGATTTATTGCCATTGTTCATGTAGTACACAAACTAGGAATTTGTCTCGATGCCATGCTGCAACATTAAAAACATGATGAGAAAAAGAGATAAACTAAAAAACTAAAGGACTGAAAACGTGCAATAAGTGTAGAAAAATAAGTAATAATAAGTAATAATGATAATAATAATAATAACAATACTAGTAATAATGAGTAGTACTAGTCAAGGCAGTTTTAAAAAATTAGCAAGTAGCAGATAATGTGAAGTACCACATAGTGCAGTCGATAATGCAACAGAAAACAGTGATGAATGACATGAGTCTGGTTGAGCTGCTGTACATAGTGCACGAGAGTCAAAAAGTCACTTAATGTTCAGCAGTCTGATGGCAGAGGGGAAAAAGCTGTTCATGTGCCGGGAGGTTTTAGTCCGAATGGACCGAAGTCTTCTACCTGAGGGGAGGGGAGCAAACAGTACGTGACCAGGATGTGAAGGATCGGCTATGATCCGGCCAGCACGCCTCCGGGTCCTGGAGATGTACAGGTCCTGGAGAGATGGGAGCTCGCAGCCTATCACCTTCTCAGCAGTGCGCACGATGCGCTGCAGCCTTAGTCTGTCCCTGGCAGTGGCTCCTGCATACCACACAGTTATGGAGGAGGTGAGGATGGACTCGATGATGGCCGTGTAGAACTGCACTAACATCTTAGTGGGTAGCTTGAGCTTCCTCAGCTGCCGCAGAAAGAACATCCTCTGCTGGGCCTTTTTGATGATCATTTTGTTTATCTTTCAAAATTATGCTGTTTAGTATTACCGCGGGTGGGGAGTCAGTGAGTGCTTGACAGGGGAAATGCAGCATGAATAAGGCTTGAGTGAGGATGAGCATGGCTGAGGCTGCGCAGTGAGTCTTTGGCTCTGACATCTGATAGGCTGCCATAATCATGTGACACAGCAGCTCCTCTGTTATGCCTGGGCTGGTTTTTCACCTGTTTTCACACATAGCTTGAATGCATACAACTCAAAAAAACAACAACAACATAACTTTAATGCGTAAAACTCTCAGAGGTGAAAACAAATTGCACGTTTTGTATCGACACTGGTATCATGATATTTTAAAAAGTATCGATGCCAAAGTATCAACTACCTAGCAAGGAACGGTTCTTCAGCAGTTAGCTCCATTGGCTAATAACTACCTAGCATGGCTTCGCCTGTGATTAAAACGGCGATGCAGCGGGTAAAAGGTGATCAGGCAAAATGAATTAGGAGAAGCAGGGCGGTAAAACAAATAACAGTCAAAAAGTGTCGATACCAAAGTATGGACTACCTGGTGTTGAAGTATTGATACCTAGTGGCCCTGTGTGGAATAGTGTGTATGGCCCCGTGTGGAATGGTGAGGGCACTACACCAGAATAATAACAGTGGTAGAAGTGAAAACTTTTATTAATAATAATTACATATTTTTTCTGAACACCTCTATACTCAGGAATGCACACCCTCGTACCCTCAAGAAAGCACATTTAAAATCTGAGGCCAGTCTGACAAACGGTTCAAGAGATATGCGTGGAACAGACAGACAAACACACACACAGAGATTTGCTGCATTTATAGATAGATGAGATTATAGATAATTTTAAAATTTTAACTGAAATATTAGGTGTTATGCTGCTACTAAGACATATAGATTGACAAAGACATATAGATTGACAATGGCAAATGCAAACAAATGCTAAACACTGTGTCACCCTTTTTTAAATTGCCTTGAGGGGTCTTGGTGTTCTCAATATAATCATCTAGATTTCTGGCAGCCTGGCAATCAAATAAACTATTATAGCTGTCGTTTGGCTACACATTTACCCTCGTATATCTTTACTTCTGTATCTGTAGTCTGTCAGCTTGCTGAAGCAATGAGATACAGTATATTTCTGCAGACCAGATGTCTTTGCAGGATAAATGTGATAAAATTCACACTAAAATTCAAGGATTATATTATCAGTGTTAATTTATTTTTGCTCTAATGTACTGTTATTTAATCAGTTGGGATTTTTTAAATGGGTTTAGCTCATGTTAAGGAAAAAAAAAACACTGTATAATACTTTTGACATTTTAGACACCACAGAGATTTTTGATATAACAGCAAATGCCTCAGCTAATATGCCAGGAAACAAGGTATGGCCTTGACGCTGAGGTATTTATATTTGATTTACCTGTCTTTGTAGAATTAAAGAAGACTGGGAAAAGCAAAGAGAAGAGTGGATCATGCACATGTAACTAGATACTTGAATGAGTAACTTCATTTGGTGCCATATGGTGCTGTTTCCAGATTTGAAAACCCAATGGAAAACAAACAAATTGTGCAAATGTTTCATGAGTGGGCTCCTGGGTTAAAGCATTTGCACAGGGAAGTGACTTTTCAAACTGTCAGTTGCAGCACATGTGTTTATCGGCGATAGCTGTTGATTGCAGGGAGTATTAATTTCAGAGCATCAGCATGCTATGTCCTCCCCTGCCGGGGGTTGTGTACGCCACAAGATTCCTGCCAAAAGTCTCTTTCTGTTTGGAGACACTTTTCATGTCTGCATTTTTTCCTCCTTTGATAAGGGCTTTCATCCTGTTTTCATTGATTACAGTCTGATGATTCATCCTGATAATACAGTACAGGCAATTCATCTCTCCACCACACACTGTAGGCTCTTTGTTGCTTGGAATGTCTGTGCGTGTTTTTGTAAATTTCTGCCTCCTGCCTGTGAATGATGCTGCTGCGATACGCAGCATGCGTATTTGTTTACGAACGTGCGCCATGCAAGTCTGTGTATCCCCACACACACACAGCATGCCAGAATTCTGAAGTGAGAGTCATTGGAATACACGCCCAGGCTTTGCAGTAACTGGGCCCTCATTTTCTGCTCCATGAACAGCAAAGTAATCCTGCATGAATAAGAAAAAATGGCCAAGTCATTTGTTAACTGCAAGTCACATTAATGAGGCAAGACCGTGTAATCTCCAAATACATCCAATATACAGTGTAGGTTCTTGATAAACAGTTGCATCCATCCATCCATCCATCTTCTACCGCTTTTCCGGAGGTCCGGGTCGCGGAGGCAGCAGTTCAAGCAGAGAAGCCCAGACTTCCCTCTCCCCAGCCACCTGCTCCAGCTCTTCAGAGGGGATACCAAGGCGTTCCCAGACTAGCTGGGAGACATAGTCTCTCCACCGAGTCCTGGGTCTGCCCCGGGGTCTCCTCCCAGTGGGACGTGCCTGAAACACCTCAAGTGGGAGGCGTCCAGGAGGCATCCTAATCAGATGCCCATACCACCTCAACTGACTCCTTTCAATGTGGAGGAGCAGCGGTTCTACTCTGAGCCTCTCCCGGATGACTGAGCTCCTCACCCTAACTCTGAGGGTGAGTCCAGCAATCCTACGGAGAAAGCTCATTTCAGCCGCTTGTATCCGCGATCTCGTTCTTTCGGTCATTACCCAAAGCTCGTGACCATAGGTGAGAGTAGGAACGTAGATTGACTGGTAAATCGACAGCTTTGCCTTAGAACTAAGCTCCCTCTTCACCACAACAGACCGGTACAACGTCCGCATCACTGCAGATGCTGCTCCAATCCGTCTGTCGATCTCTCGCTCCATTTTCCCCTCACTCGTGAACAAGACCCCAAGATACTTAAACTCCTCCACTTGGGGCAGGAGCCTGTCCCCAACCCGGAGAGGACAATCCACCTTTTTCCGGCTGAGGACCATGGACTCGGACTTGGAGGTGCTGATTCTCATCCCAGCCGCTTCACACTCAGCGGCAAACCGTCCCAGCAAGAGCTGTAGGTCATTGCTGGATGAAGCCAACAGGACAACATCATCTGCAAACAACAGAGATGAGATCCTGTGGTCACCAAGCATGACACCCTCCATTCCCTGGCTGCGCCTAGAAATCCTGTCCATAAAAATTATGAACAGGACCGGTGACAAAGGGCAGCCCTGGCGGAGTCCAACTCTCACTGGGAATGACTCCGACCGAGTGTTGGCAATGCGAACTAAACTCTCACAACGGTCGTACAGAGACCGAATAGCTCGTAACAACAAGCCCGATACCCCATACTCCCGAAGCACCCCCCACAAAAATCCACGAGGGACGCGGTCAAATGCCTTCTCCAAGTCCACAAAACACATGTAAACTGGTTGGGCAAACTCCCACGAACCCTCAAGAATTCTCGAGAGGGTAAAGAGCTGGTCCGATGTGCCACGGCCAGGACGAAAACCACATTGCTCCTCCTGAATCCGAGGTTCGACCAACGGCCGGACTCTCCTCTCCAGTACCTTGGCATAGACCTTCCCAGGGAGGCTGAGGAGTGTGATCCCTCTAAAGTTGGAGCACACCCTCCGGTCCCCTTTTTTGAAGAGAGGAACCACCACCCCGGTTTGCCATGCCAAAGGCACTGCCCCCGACCTCCACGCAATGTTGCAGAGGCGTGTCAACCATGACAACCCAACAACATCCAGGGCCTTGAGGTACTCGGGGCGAATCTCGTCCACCCCCGGGGCCCGGCCACCAAGGAGATTTTTAACCACCTTGGCGACCTCAGCCCTTGTGATAGGCGAGTCATCCCCCTCGTCCCCAAACCCTGCTTCCTCTGTGGAAGGCGTATCAGTGGGATTGAGGAGATCCTCGAAGTATTCCTTCCACCGCCCGACGATATCCCCAGTTGAAGTCAACAGTGTCCCATCCGCACCATACACAGTGTGGACGGGGAGCTGCTTTCCCCTCCTGAGCCGCCGAACAGTTTGCCAGAATCTCTTTGAAGCCGACCGAAAGTCTTGTTCCATGGCCTCACCGAACTCCTCCCATACCCGGGTTTTTGCTTCAGCAACCACCCGAGCTGCACTCCGCTTGGCCTGCCGGTACACCTCAGCTGCTTCGGGAGTCCCACAAGCCAACCAAGCTTGATAGGACTCCTTCTTCAGCTTAATGGCCCCCCTCACCACTGGTGTCCACCACTTGGTTCGGGGGTTGCCACCACGAGATGCACCGACCACCTTGCGGCCGCAGCTCTGGGCTGCCGCTTCAACAACAGAGGTGGAGAACATGGCCCATTCAGACTCCATGTCTCCAGACTCCCTCGGAATGTGGTTGAAGTTCTTCCGGAGGTGGGAGTTGAAGACCTCCCGGACAGGGGCCTCAGCCAGACGCTCCCAGCACACCCTCACTATACGTTTGGGTCTACCAGGTCTGAATGGCTTCCTCCCCTGCCATCGGATCCAACTCACCACCAGGTGGTGATCAGTTGACAGCTCTGCACCTCTCTTTACTCGGGTGTCCAAGACATACGGTCGCAGGTCTGATGATACGATAACAAAATCGATCATCGACCTGCGGCCTAGGGTGTCCTGGTGCCAGGTGCACATATGGACACCCTTATGCTTGAACATGGTGTTCGTTATAGACAGACTGTGGTTAGCACAGAAGTCCAATAACTGAACACCACTCGGGTTCAGATCGGGCAGGCCGTTCCTCCCAATCACCCCCCTCCAGGTTTCACTGTCGTTGCCCACGTGCGCATTGAAGTCCCCCAGTAGGACAATGGAGTCTCCAGGAGGAGCACCCTCCAGCACCCCAGTCACAGACTCCAAAAAGGGTGGGTACTCTGAAACATCATTTGGTGCATAGGCACAAATGATGGTCAGGACCCGTTTCCCAACCCGAAGGCGCAGGGAAGCAACCCTTTCGTCCACCGGGGAAAACTCCAATATAGAGGCAGCAAGGTGGGGCGATACAAGAATACCTACCCCTGCTCGTCGCCTCTCGCCCGGGGCAACTCCAGAAAAGGCCAAGCTCCAGCCCCTCTCCAGGAGACTGGTTCCGGAACCGGAGCTGTGTGTTGAGGTGAGGCCGACTATATCTAGCCGGTATCGCTCAATCTCGTACACCAGCTCAGGCTCCTTCCCCACCAGAGAGGTGACATTCCACGTACCAAAAGCCAGTTTAGAAAGCTTGGGATCAGTCCGCCAAGGTCTCCGCCTTTGACTGCCACCTAATCCACATAGCACCGGACTTCCATGATCCCTCCTGCAGGTGGTGAACCTACTGGAGGGCGGACCCATGTAACTCCTTCGGGCTGAGCCCGAAGGAGTTATTATAAATGTCTCGCTGGGTCTCTAGGTGTAAAAACCTGATTTCTAACTGTAGTCACCCATTTTTTTCCAGAGAAGCACATGGAGAGTGTGACGGGCGTGCTACCTTTGAACAATATGACCCCAAGGAAATTGTTCTGTGGAAGAAGCAAAATATTTGCTCACTGGCTGCATCAGAGCCATGTGGAAAGAGAGTTGCCAGTCAGTTCAAAGTGGCAGGAGTGAGGACAATCCCTGCTCTGTTAAGAATTAGAGCTACCTCTGCAAATAAGGCTGTGTGTAATGCCTGAGAGGGTGGGAGTTTCACTAAGGATGGGGTTTCCGTGTAAATAAACAGCGTGGGGGTCTCAGTGGGTGGAGGCACCCCCCCCCCACACACACACCTTCTCCCTGGGGTTTGGCCCAGCCTTTTGTTGCCTTTAATCCAGGCACTCTCTATTGAAAAGCAAGAGAGGGGGGGGGGGGGTGCCTGGCTGAGATCAGCCCGCCAGCTCTTTGGTGTGCTTGAGTTTCTCACAGACTGCCCCCATACTTTTTGGAAATAACAGTTATCCCACATCCTCAAGGTGGCTGACAAGAATGACAAGTAAGACGACTGCTGGGCAATCTCAGACCTCGAGGTGACATAATGACCCCAGCTCTCCAAAGCCAGTGTGAAACAGGTCCTGTTATTTCTTATGTCGCATTACACACACTTCATTACTTTATTGGTATGATCATAATTAAGGTCACTGTGGTATGTGAAGACTTTAGACGCACGCTATTTCTCTGAATGTGTAGCACATTAATAGCCGGGAGATAATTTAATTAGTCTGTTTCTTTATGCGTGTGGTGCCGATTTATCTTCTGCCACTGAGAAACAAGCAAACAACTGGTAGCCTATTTTATTTCCATGACAAGCAGGTGCAGACAAGTGTCTTATTCTGGTCTTTCGATTGTGTAAGCGGCAGCACCTATCTATACAGAATAACTTTAACATCACGCCTAATGTTGGAACAGCCCGACGATGTGCCTTGGTGATAAAGGTAAACAGTAGCCTTTTTGTCTGCTAGCTGCATGGGCCCATATGTAAAGTAAAACTACAGGTTGTAATGTTACAACTGTTTGCATGCTTCCTTTCTTCCTTTGTTTAATGTAGGCTCTCATTACCACGTGGTGGTAACAGATTGTTTGAACTGGAGAGAAAAGCCATTCTGAAGCTAATTAAGCAGCCATTCCAGGCTCTATTCACAGGCAGAGGACCGAGGAGCACAGGCATTTGTCAGCGCTTGACCCCGCGTGGTATTGATTGACAACGCCGCTCCGTGAATGACAGGCTCGACTCCCGCGGACCAATGGGAGGCCGCCGAGTAAGTGCGCCGCGTCGCCATTGGGCGAGAGGCCTTAAAGCCGCAGAGGGGCCCCCACGTGGGGGCAGAGCCGAGGCTTCAAAACAAGGCGCAGAAGAGGCGCGCAGACATGGCTGATGTTCATATCACACAAAGGCAATCATCTCCTCTCCCCCCGCTGAGAAACTATCACCCGAAATGTGTTGTGCAAGAATCACGAGACACTTAAAACAAAAAAAATAATAACATGCCCACGCGCTCCCGCAGCTTCAAATTGGTGCGTGTCGTCGATCGATGGGGTCATTATAATTTGCCCTTCACGGTGAGCGTGTGAAGGGGTTTTAAACCGGGGCACTTCTGAGTTTGGACCGTTTCTATCTTTTACAGACACGCGCACACACACACACACACACACACACACATCCTCGACCAAAAATGAAAATTCATCAACTTATTTCAGGCGGCGAACAAAAGCAAGCGCCCCTAATGAAGCGCGGATGTGGCATTTGCGCCGTCTCTGTCAGATCTGGAGATGGTTCGTCTGCACATCAAATGCCCGCCGCCGCCGCCGCCGCCGTCGTCGTCGCCGTTGTTGTACACGGTGGGACGGACGGATGAAGCCTTGTGGATCCGCGGGATGATGTCATGTGCCGCTGCACCCCCACGTGGGGGCCGCCTCTCTCCGATAGGCAGATGTGTCCGTATTCCTTCCGAGTAATGCGATTGGACAGATAGGGGCGCTTTCACGGCAGTTCAGCGCCGCTGCCTGTGTGTGGCAACCGGGCTTAGCTGGACTGTGCGCGCGGCGAAACGCGAGATTGTGGAGAAGTACCGTGTTACGCTTTTAAAGAATCTCCAGCCTTTTCTTCTTCGGGTCGGAAGGCGTATTTTGGAAGCATATTTTATATACATTTTTTTTTCTTTGTGGGATTTACCCCGCCGCGGATTCCTCGGCTGAAGAATAAAGTAGTTCAATCGAGACCGACCGCACTAAGAGGGAAAAAAAAAAAATCGCCCAACGGCTCCCCCAGTCTGACTGGGTGCGTTCTGGAGAGGGAGAGGATGCTGGTTGAGAGCTGCGTCCACCGCGCTTACATTACGAGGGATTAAAAGCGTGAATTACAACCTTCTTTTTTTTTCTTTTTTTTTTTTTTTCCTTCGGAAGCAGAAGTCGGACGCACACACAGGATACACGGGTAGGTAGCCTGCGATCCACCAGATCTGATGATTTCTCTTTTTTTGTTGTTGTTTCTTTGGGGGCGTGCGCTCCAGCAGCGTATCGACGGCTTTGCGCGGAGCGAAGCCAGCTGCCGTCGGTTTTGGCCTGTCCGTGGACGTCCTAGAAAGCATTTTTAGTCGTTTTGACGAGCACCAAGCAAGATTTCCTTTTTAACGGCCAAGGGGAACTGGGCGCAGGCACTGAATGAGACGGCGGCGCGCTGAACTGGCCGTGCTTGCATCAGTTTAAAAATGCACGGAGGTTTACGTGGAGGACACGGCGCCTGACCACTGACCGAAAAAAGGTCATCAGGAAGACAAGCGCTCGATTGTAGCGCCACTTTTCTCACATAATACGGACTGCTGCCTAAACTGGGATTATTCTGGGATAACCCCTTTGATCTGTAAACCATGTGAACTGCCTTTTTTTTTCTACAGCTAAAGATTAAACCGCATTGTTTTTCCACCACAGGGCTTTCACGACCTCCCCTGCTCCCCCCCCACCCCTCCACCCCACCCCCTGTCTGCTGGGACTGGCGTGGCCGTGAGCAGATTTCAACCATTTTGCCAAAGGACCTGCACGCTGGCGAGATAAACAAAGGATACTTTTCAAAATGTATCCACAAGGCCGACATCCGGTAAGACGCGCTTCCTCTACAGGCTACACTCTCGCAGCAGCTTTCACGTCTTATTGCAAAACGGTGATGGTGGCTTGGCTGCTCCTGACTGTGCCCTGTAAATCGGTGCCCCCCCCCCCCTCCTCCACGCTTCCAATGCAAGTCATGGCATTTATGTATAGATACACCATAATAAAGCCATGTATGCGTGGCTTTATTAGGCTTTTTTATGCATATTTATGCCGCATCAGGCAATACACTTGAGTGGTAAATGGGTGCAGATTGTTTGCCATGCCAGCCAGACACACACATGACCCTGCTGAGACTGAAGGCAGGTGATGGTTTTAATTTATCATTAAAAACCGGGATTTCATGTTGGGTAGTAAAGCTATAATTTATGGAGATGTGTAGAGTAGGTCTTACCATGGAAGGAGACCTAATGTGAGAATTGTTTAGTTCCGGACACAGCAGAGGGAATTGTGAACAAAAGTTTCTCCTGTGTGACTGGACCGCTGTGATTTTTTTTTTTTTTTTTAATGATCTTTTCAGGCTCCACATCAGCCCGGCCAACCTGGATTTAAATTCACTGTAGCGGAGTCTTGTGACAGGATTAAAGACGAATTTCAGTTCCTGCAAGCCCAATATCACAGGTAATGATTGTATGACAGCGTATGACAGTGACAAGTATGACAAGTATGACAGCGTCAACATTTATTTTGGAGTGTTGGGGTTTAAGATAAAATTTAAGTTGCTGACTTCTGTGGAATGGGAAAAAAAAAAAATCCCAGTTCCTGTCACCTGTACTTTGCAGTCATGTGGTTAAGTATGAGCGAGTTACTGGCGTGATGTGTGCTTGAAAATGAAACCTTGTCTTCTATTTTAGTCTTAAGGTGGAGTACGACAAGCTGGCCAACGAGAAGACCGAGATGCAGCGCCACTATGTCATGGTGAGATTGGGTTACAATAGAGAACAATTATACCACCAGCTTGCACGGCTTGTTGAACATCTGATTGGGGCGGAGTGAGACGGGCCATTGTGATCACCTGCGCTGGTGGTTAGGGCGGTCTGAGTGTCAGGTAGAGAGAGAGAGGCCTGTGAAAGCCCCCAGGGGGGGTTTTGATGCAGGCAGTTGCTATGCGGGGAGCTCTGGCTTGACAGGCAGGCAGGCAGCAGTGGGCCAGTGTTCCATTATAACTCGCCCCTGATCTCTCAGGGTCGACTGCAGCACTGCCCTCTGTGTGTGCTGATCTGATTATTCTCCTAGGAGACTCCACACTCAGACGTATGCATGGCCATAAATTAGGGTGTGAGCCGAGGGTGGAGGCCTGGAGCAGTGGGTGTGTGTGTGTGTGTGTGTGTGTGTGTGGGAAAAAATGCTCCACAGTAAACAAAATGGAGGACGGAACGTGCTGTAGTCTGTTTTACACTTACGCTTCTTTGTAAACCTTAATTATTGGCTTCTATTTTAGCAGCCTTTTAGAAAAACATAGGTGGTGCTGCTGACGCAAGAAATTAGTTCAGACATGACGCGATATCCCAGGTAAACACACCAGGGAGGATTTAAACCAATACATGCAGGCTTTTATTTAAACATTTATTTTTACAGGAAAACAGCATGTCAGCCTGACAAGGAGGAGGTTAGGTAAACATGTCGGGACGGTATCCCACAGCCAGCACAGGGTGTTAGGTTACTCCATGGCCGTGAGGCTCTGATCTCAGACAGAATGGCTCTCTTGTTTGAGAGTAATTTTCGAAGAAGCTAATGGACTGAATAATGCATTGGCCTCATCAAATAGATGCTGACTGGAAAGCCATTTCTGCCCTGGCTGCCACTTGTGGGCTCCACGGATTACATTTCAGCCAGCCAGACTGACCTGGCTGGAAAGAGGAGTGTTGAGCAATCACCTTACGCTAAGTAAACAAGCATCACAGAGATCTGGGGGGGCTTAAGACTGTGATGATCAATAATTTTAACCCTCTCTTCACTGCCAACACTGCAAACAAGAAAATACAGATTTTTTTTTTGATTATTCACAGTCATTCACTCTGAATTTTTTTGTTGTTGAGCCTTAGCTCGTCATCTTGGCCTGTAGATGTGTGATGTTGTGACGCAGTGAGCGTGGCGATCACTGATGTTAACAGTCCTGATCGTAGGAACACAAGATGCACGTATGCATGTCAGTGTTTGCACAAATTGAGTATAACCTCACTGACTAAATCTCTGCTTTTCCAGTATTACGAGATGTCCTACGGGTTGAACATTGAGATGCACAAACAGGTACGTTCCGCTATGCTGCTCACACTTTTTTTTTTTCTTTTAATCTCATTGGTTTTCCAGATTGTTGGGGGAGTTGAAAAGTCAGCATTAGTGACAGGCTGTAACCAAATAGATCCACTCTACTGCTTTCAGTTGTTGCTGGAGATTTGCATGTGGTGTAATGTCTGGATCTGATAAGATTAGAGATAGACTTTGGCAGATCTGGCCTTTGACTTAATGACTGAAAAGAAAGGATTGCTGATAAGTCAGTATCTCTTTTTAAGAACAGCCATTACAAGAACGGAGCAAAAGTCTTTTAGTTGCTTATCGTTTCGTTATCTTCATCACAAGATCCAGTCTTGTTGTTGCTCCGTAGATCAATCAGACTGATGCCTGTGGTGATAAAGATTGTATGACTGAGTAATCACAAGATTCCACTGCCTGCTGTTCTCAAACCGCTGAGGTCGTCTATTCCTCTGCGACTGCCTGGCCTGGTTAATGATACTTTTGGTGGCGGGGCAGAGTGGTGTGGTGGAGCGATCCATCAGTGTCTGTGCTGTGTGTCACACTTCCACATGTCTGTCAAGGCTCGGGTCGCTCTGATAGCTTCTGTCAGGCACTTATCGCCAACCAGAGGAAAAAGAGAGGGGGGTAGGGGGGCCAGAGACGAGCTGGAGAGTGGAGCAGAGGGCGGAGCAACAGTCCAGCTCTGTGTAAACAGGTTAATCGACTGATCCATTTTAGCACCTGACGTTTATCAGCAGCCTCAACAGAGCTGAAGGAAGAGCTTGAATAATTCATCAGTGAGGCCCTAACCTGCTGAACGCTGTGTTTGTGAGCAAACAGTGTGGGCCCCATCCATGCAGCTTCCCCAGCTTCCATCTTGGGCTGGGGAGGAGGAGGAGGAGGAGGAGGAGGGGGTGGGGGAGGAGAGATGGGGAGCGGTTAACAGACAGGGTTGGGATGGATTATTGGATGCACACAAGCATATTATTTTCCCACCAGGAGATTTATTCCATACTGAGGAAACTCATCCCTCTAACTGTGCCTATTTCATTACTGTGCGGGGCCATAATTCAGATTTCAGAATGCACACACCGGTGCCGCTAAGATGAACTGACGTGGAGGTGGTGCTATCGGATTCTGCTCCTCTCTGTCAGCCCAGCCATTGTATGTTGATGCAAGCAGCTAATTTCTGCTACGTGATGTCAGCCAGTGATTACCGTCATATGGTGCTTGTTTCCAAGATCTGCATGGGGTTTTGGGTTGTTGCGGTGATTCAGTCAGATGTGGCTGTTAGCTATAGTCGCGAAACAGACACGAGACTCATGCCTGCAGGAATAATTCGCTAAGTAGCAAAGTATCTGCCATACTGAGTGCCAAAGAAAACTCGGTCAGTCAACAGACTGTCCACAGTCTTCTTACAAAAGAGGCGTCCGGTGAAGAGTAGTTGGAGAAAGCCATCAGTGCTGCCATATCCTCAATCTGTCATGTAGGACTGGACTGCAATGTAATAGTCTCAGGGTGTGAATTGTTGGGTGTCAGTTTCACTTACATAAACAGAAAGTTCCAAAGTTAAATTTAAATTGGAGGCTTTATTGTCTTTTGTTATTTTTGTGTGAACTTGTCCAAATAAAAACATTTGGATGTAAACCACTGAAGAACAGTGATTCTTTAAGGTTTCACGTCGTATCACAGTC
The DNA here is from genome assembly GCA_020510985.1 of Pholidichthys leucotaenia. NCBI lineage: Eukaryota > Metazoa > Chordata > Actinopteri > Cichliformes > Pholidichthyidae > Pholidichthys > Pholidichthys leucotaenia. Next base: position 88,854,050 of record CM035840.1, on the reverse strand, counting down.
CAGCTAATAAAGACTAATGAGTTAGCATTTAGCTTGTATTAATCATCTTCTCCCCGTGTCTGCGTGGGTTTACTCCAGGATTTCTCCGGCTTCCTCCCACATGCCAAAAAACATGCAAGTTAGGTTAATTGGCATCAAACTGGGGATTCTTAAATTGTCCTTAGGTATGACTGTGAGAGTGAATGGTTGTCTGTCTCTCTGTGTTGGTCCTGCGATGGACTGGCGATCTGTCCAGGGTGTACCCTGCCTCTCGCCCCAAGATGCTGGGATAGGCTCCAGCCCCACTGCGACCCGAAAAGGATTAAGCGGAAGAAGATGGATGGATGGATGGCATTTTTTTTTTTAAATTTAAGATTATGTCCTTGTTTAGCTTGAAAAATAATTGAAGCTGAAGCTGACAGAGTTAATCACAGTAATGATTTGTGTAGTGATTTCAGCAAGCTTTTTTGGATCAATACTGATAGCTCTGAAAGCAATTTGAAATTTATTTTGGACTTGCTTTATATTAATAGAGACTCTGGGACTTTGTGCAACATCTCATATTACTGGAAGCAATATTTTCTGGCTTAGACGTTGTCTTCTGTAAAAATCAGACACCAGACAATGCTGTCATCTTGGTCTAATTTCCGAGCCTCTAAATGTGACTAGTCAAGTGTTGTTTATAGATGGAGCATGTGACCAGAGTTGCCACTTGTTTTCTCTCTGCATATAATACTCATCAGTGCCTCGAGTTCATTTTCCCATTGCTGATAGCAGCAGGCGAATACCTCTCTGCACACCATTGACAAGCCAGCCCAAGAGTGCTCTTAAAGTGGTGCTACACAGGTCCGAGTACCTGTAATTGTGTAGCAGCAGTAGAAAGCTGGCCTCTCAAGAGCCAAGCTGTCATCTGCTTAAAGTGACAACAGCCTTTTTTTCCTTTTTTTATCTGGCAGTAGAACTAAAAAAAAAAAAAAACGAAAGAAAGAAAACTCTGAGCACAGCACTGTATCTATTTTGACAGCAGTGGTGAGCTAAGCTGATGCCTTTTCCATGTATTTGCATGTCGACTTGTGAGAGTGTAGAGACTGCCAGTTGTTTAGGGCAGAGTGGATCAGTCGCCTCCTGACCTCTCTCAGCCAGCTGTCACCATGATACTAAGCTACAGAGGAATGGACCGTGCGCTCAAGGCCTTCTCGCAAATCCTGTCAAATGTTCGACTGCTATTTACATAGCTTATCTCTACAAACATGGATTATACAGGTCCCGTTGCTTTTTGACCATTTTTAAGGGGTCTTTCTCAGCTCATTTTTGTGCACTTGTCACACTCCATTACTACTAATATCCATAAAACCTTTATCTTTATAAGTTGTAGGTCACATTTATTGTGTGTCAGCAGACTCACAGTTCAGTCTCCTCCATGTCTACAGGCAATAATAAAGTTATAGTGAGTGTGTTATCTTATGGACTATTGTACTTCCTGTAACCCAAGCTACCATATATTTGTTTCACATTATTGCGTCTGATCCCAGGCTTCACTTTGTTTCATGTGATTATACGTCTTCAGCTTGTTGTTTGTCCTGCTGGCTTGCCTGGCTAAGTGGCTATCCATGTTGCAGCTTGGGTCAGCAGGTCCCATTCTGCTGGACATTACGGTCCAATCTCTCTGGCTCAGCTCAGAGGTAATACGTCTGGCTGCCAAAACTGCCTGGCATTTCTGCCATGTGTAATAAATAAGCTGGCGGTCTGCAAAGTACATTGTGTGTGCTGCTCAAATGAAAAATCGGAGAAAATCCCTGTGATGTGTTTGTGTTCCGCAGTGGCCCTGGGTTGAACTGCAGCTCATAAATTCCAAAGATGATGTAGCTTTGGCACTGTTATTTTTCTGCTCCCAGTGCAGAGCTTGAACCTGAAAGTCTCATCTCCCATCTCTGGAAGGAAAAAGAACGAGAAGGCGGTAGAACAGCTCGGCTGTGCTTCCCCCTCCCTACACGCCACCGCCGCCTCCTCTTCCCATTGCTCTTTTTATCCACCATTCATTTGGTACGTTCATGTGATCGACAGGCTGAAAATTCAATTTAATGACCTGCCTCCAAGCACGTAATATGATTTTAAAGCCTGTTACGGTCAAGCAGAGGTGCCATTTGCATAATGATCCCAGCAAGATAGGGCTGCAGCCGTTGCCATGGCAGTTGGTAGACAAGCAGAAGAATGGAGGCAGAGCTCTGTGGATAAATAGGAGGCTGGAGGATGGAAGGCAGGGCACATGATTGCACTGAAAAATGGCACAGGCTTCATTCTTGGATAGACTTAGCTTCACTTACAGCACAGACTGGTCGTATAGATTTGAGGTGTGTTATTTACGGGGTCATTATGGTCTGTTATCTTTGCTCTCTCTGGATAATTGTAAATGTAAATGGCCTTTACTGGCACATGTAAGTAAACCGTGCAGTAGAGTTAGCAGGCTTCTTTTCCTGGGGTGTGGTTGTGTGGTTTAACTCTGAGGTTAACTGCAGGACAGTGCAGTTGCAGATGAGGGGAAGCGGGGCAGAGTGAGAGAGGATCCTCTCAACACAGCAGCACTCTGCCTGCTCATATCCGTTTAGCATGGAGTGCACTCTCAGCACAGCTGTGCTCCATCCCCCTGGGCTCTCCTAATGTTTTAAATATTTCAAATGTCAATATCACGCTGTTTAGAGGATGTTGAGTCGAGCAGTTCTGATTGCCGCAGTAATTGACTTAATCGGTGTAAACATTAAAGGCGGGGTTATATGAAGTCACTGTGTTTCATACTTTACCGTCTCATTTTTGCTCCCTTTTTTTTCCAGACGGAGATTGCCAAGCGGCTCAATGCAATTTTAGCTCAAATTATGCCTTTCCTGTCACAAGAGGTGAGTTTTAAATGTGGTTGCCAAACAGTGTCAGTGTTTACTTTCATGAAGTAGCATATTGTTGCCTGTACTAATGTTGTTAGACGTAGAAATGCACAAAATCCAACGCTGGAATCCACAAAATAAATGTGGTCTCTCTAATGACCCTTTTCTGTAAACCTTTTTTCCATAGCACCAACAGCAGGTTGCTCAGGCAGTGGAGAGGGCAAAGCAGGTGACCATGACCGAGCTGAATGCTATCATCGGGGTACGTGGACTTCCCAATCTGCCTCTCACCGTGTGTATTACCCCCTTTTTATTCCTTTATTTGACCTTTGGGTAGGGGCAAACTCACATAAAATACTGTCAATAGCACTCGCAGTTATTTTTGAAATAAATGCAAGTGCAAGAAATTTGAGTTATGTAAATAATGTAGATATTGTGCATATTTGATTGTTGAATCAGATATTTTAAATCAAATTTCTACCATATTCTTCACCAGTAGTTTCGATCACATATGCACAATAAGCGTTGCTCTTAAAAACCGGTGTGCTGCTCCTGCTTTGGTCTCGGCGGTATCTTCACTGCCTTGTTGTGTGTTTATAAATGCGAGCCTGAGAGCTCTTGAGATTCCTCTTCGCAGCCCGTATTGCTTTAATTGGCTAAGGTTTTAACGAGGAGCCTCATCCCTCACTGTTGACCTGGATAGCGGTGGGAATTTAAAGGGCTGAGAGTGAACTGAACACAACCAGCACAGCAAGCTGGCTGAGATGATTCTGGAAGAAAACAAAACAAAAAAAACAGTTGACTGCTGCACAGGCTTTTGCACACTGCAGCGCTAGGCAGTAATGTGTGCTTCGAAAATGCCATCTGCTCCTCATTGATCAGGTGCACTCACCCGGCCCTGCTGAAGTGATTGGTTCCCCCACCCCCATGCACAGCTCAGACTATCGGTGATCTTATTACTACAGTTGAATGTTTACCATGCACAAGAGACGAGCCCAAAAGGCCAACTTGATGACTGGAAGCACATATTGGAATTCAATTAATGCCCCCTCTGTGACCTTTTGCTCTGGGATAATTGCTCCCTAGAATTTGTCTGAGTAGGTGTCCTGAGGTGATGGAGAGTGGTTTGTTTTTATCTGCTGGACTGTAGTACATGCTTTATTACACTTTCACCAAAGCCAAGCTGCTGCAGGTAGCAGTTGTTTATAAGAATAGGAAATCTGATTCGTGGCTCCTTCCTGTGCATTTGATTTTCATATTTAGAACGTGACAATACTGGGATATTGCCGCACCTTTGACTGAATTTGGTTGTAATCAAGATAACTAGATAACATTTTGCCAGCTCATTCACGGTTTTGGATTTGTGTGCCAGCAGGATTGTTTTATGAAACAGTAACGCCACCCAGGTCTCACCAGCGGGTCATGTCGAAGGAGGTGGAAATGCAGCTACTGTATGTTTTACGAACACCTTCCCATTAGTTATTCATTAAGAAGAACCTCTGTAGGCATGCCAAAATCCTCATGTATATTGTAAAGCAAGGTGAAGGAGTGTGCCAGGCAGACGGGCAGCAGCCAGGAGCCAGGAGCCAGCTGCATGTCTTATTGATGGAGCTGAGGGCCATTAATAGAATGCAACTGGGGCAGATGTGTGTGTTGAGATGAAACTGATGAATAGTGCTTCGTGGTTTCTTAAAAAAAAAAAAAATACACAGCAAGAGGCAGTTCGGATAAGCTCACCTTCTCTCTGTGATTGCCAGACTTTTGGTTTTAAGAGTGTTAAACAGTGAAAAATAGTTTGTCTCAAACTGCAGTGTAAAGTAGTAATGAAGAGAGAGTATTTGCAGCCTTTCCAGCCCATCACTGCTCTGACAGTTTTTTTAAAAGCAGAGAAAGGCTTGCCACCCAGCTCTCATGCTCAGTGACATACACAAATATCTGTCAGTGCAATGCATTTGCTAATGGACTTGGTGTGTTCACACAACTGGCAGTAAAGAGCTTGTGGATGTTGTGTATGCCACCTTTCCAGCATAGTGCGACAAACATTGCTATGCCTTCCGTAATAGTTTGTTAGCACACCTGAGACTACTATAATACATATGCTCAGGTTTGGTTGTGCTTTATCCCCCTCCCTTCCTTTCAGGTAGCTGTGCTTAGTATGAAAATAAAGGGCAAAGAGTAGGTCTTTATCTTGGAATATTAAATTAGAGGAAATGGGCCAGGCTCCTTTCTTTATTTATTATTGTCTTCTTTTATGGCCCTCTAATGAGGACTCTTGCTGATCAGCCATGCTTATTACACATCAGTGCCTCATTAAACACAATGAGCAAAGATGGCTCTCCCCTGCCAATGAACTGGCTCCTTAATTTCCCTTATGGATGCAACATTATAACACTCGCGCTCTCCTGGGTTCCTCGTTCACTCTTTCGCTGTCGCTCTGTCCTGAGTACATTTTGTAATTGGATTGACATCTGCCCCACAGAGTAAAGCGCAAAGTTAAAATGCTCACTATTTTCCAGTCTAGTGTTTTCTATTTCTATCTTTATGTCCGTGGTAGGAAATTCAAAAGCCAGGAAGCAATTTCAGAAACTCTCTAGACATTATTTTAAGGACATATTTTAGTAAGTGCCCTCAGTATTGCTGCGACAGAATGTTGGAGTAACTTCCTGCTGAGTTAATGGATTTTTAACAGTGTGCTCAGCCTCCCCGCCACCTTATTCTCTGTGCTGTTCCACCTTAGTCATTACAGAGTTCCTAATATTCCTGAAATGGCCATAAATGGCCACTGATTGAAGTCCATCTTGTAAAAGCGAGAGGTGCATGCTTTAACAGCATTTGAATTATTCATCTGGCTCGTAGACGAGTAATAAATTGCTGATGTTTTTATTGGTGTCTCAGCTAAGTATTATTTAACCTTGCTTTAAACTGCTTACTTCCATGCTGAGTGCCTTTTAACTCCCATCCATTTCCCCGTGCCTTTCAAATATTGATGCTGAATATTGGAGGGTTGAGCGAGTGCCAGCATGGGACCCCTGGCCCTGGCTCCCGCAGCAGACTTCCTGACACACACTTAAAAACATGCTCAAAAGAGTCGGCGTGAGAAGGAAGGAGTGCCAGCTTTTGCCACTTGCCGTTTCCCACCTCTTAAAGTTTGGGTGTGCAAATGATTCATGTTGTGTCAGTTCAGGAATGTGAATATGAGAGCAGAGAACAGACACTGGCTGTATGTAAAAAGCAGGTACTGTTTAGCCCACAGGCTGACAAATTCCTTCACAGCTTTATGTTCAGTGAGATGCTGGCACAAGACTCCTGTGGTGGAACAGTGTAAACTATGTCAGTTTAAAGTAATAAAAAGTGTGATTGAATCAAATGCCTTTGCCTTTGTTTCATGAATAAAGGACAAAAGTTTTTTTTTTTTTCAACTCTTTGCACTCAAAACTGTGTGATTAAATACTGTGAGTGCTGTATCACTTGCGTTAGATGTGTTGAGGAGGTTGTTAGTCACAAGTTTTATTCTGTTCAGTGCAGATCAGGGGCTTATGCCACCTGGTCTGGTATGGAAATCTCACTGAGGAAGACTGCTGTGCATTCCTGACAGTAATAGATGTGTGAATGTGCTAATATCAGCTGGGGTTTAACTGAGCAGCCTCATGTTTAGTTTGTGGTTTCTCCTTGCCCTTTCCCTCCGACCCACTTGTTGTCTGTCTGTCTATCTCCCTGTCACCTTACAGCAGCAACAACTCCAGGCACAGCACCTTACTCATGCCGCTCATGGGCCCCCGGTCCAGCTGCCACCTCACCCCTCGGGCTTGCAGCCGCCGGGCATCCCCCCTGTTTCGGGCTCTGGATCAGGCCTGTTGGCACTAGGCGCCCTGGGCAGCCAAGCCCACCTCCCAGTGAAGGATGAGAAGAACCACCATGATCTCGAACACAGAGGTGAGACGTTACCCTCAGCTACATAGCTCTCGTATTGGACCTTAGCTGTTTAACCAGTTGATTTGGAGGAACTGAAATGTATATTAATTTTAGCTCTGTTGAAAAGATGTTAAACGGGCCGAAACCAATTTTGTGCAGAGTGCTTCTCACGCTATAGAGCAGAATGGTAGGGCCCTTAGGTAAGGAGCATATCCTGTCTGTTCACATTCAGCCTGGGTAATGAGCTGGTACATTCCCAACCCATGACTGCATAAGCTATTCAACAGTACCAATACATGGCGATAAGTGGGGCCTTGTGCCCTGCAGTCGATTCTCACACGTTTAGCCAGGAGCGTCTGCTATGATGTGCTAACTGATTTGTTTCTCTCATTCCTCCACTTGGTTTCATCTCTGCCTTGATTGCCAACGTGATGTCTGCGATACAGAGAACACGGTGAGTTCTGCTTTAATTCGTCACATTTTTGTCTCCCCTGCAAATGTCAAGTACAGTGAAAATTCTTGCTAACTGCATGTACTGTATACACCGATTCCATGCGCTGTAATCTGCCTTCAGTGAAATGATTAATGGAAAATGAGGTTTGAAATATTAAGTCCCGTGTGTTTAATCCAGAAGGGAAATGACTGGTATCATGCTGGAGAGATTAGAAGCCTTGTGTAATTTCATCACAATTAAAGGAAGGACTTGGACTTCCCCTTCTTAAGGGATTTATTTGATCCCTTCTACTCTCTTGTTTACCAGCTCACTCTTTCGTCTCCTTGGCATGTGATGAATATTTATGAACACAAATGGAGTGCTGTTTTGCTTTCTGTTTTGTTTTTTTTTCCCCCTCTCCACCTCGTCTGGCCAGACCTGCTAAAGTGTTAGATTTGAATTGCTGCGATCTATGATGGCTCGTGATGGTTCCAGTGAGATTGTGTTTCTGTAGGCTGGCCCAGCTGAATGGGTGCAGTCATGTCTGAAGAAATGGAGCTCCCGGGGCGATTAGCAGGCCTGTTTTGTTTCTGTGCTCCTGTCCCAGGTCATCTGATAGTAGTAGTGACTTTGGTTAATGAGTCACGCTACGCGTCCCTTTAAAGGTCAGCCATTATGCTGACAGTGGCCCTTTGCCCAGACTTCTAGTCTATCAGCTATTGTTCACTTCTCTGGGCTGCTTCTGACTTAGTCCATGTTGCTGCTTGGGTCCTCAGTTGAGGGATGGAGGGAATCAGAAGAACTTGGCAGTTCACAGGCAAACGGCAAACTCCTGTGAATGCCACTGGCCACCTGCCTAGTGCCTCCCGTTCTGCTGGCGTTTAGAGTGAGCTGTCCCAGCTTGTGTGGGCAGGCTCCAAGAAGAAGCACCAGTCAGTCCCACGCTGTCGAGCCCACTGGCAGGATATAGATTCTCTTTCTTTATCAGCGCTCTAAGCTTCAGCTGACATGGTGCCCAAGCACGCTGCAGCAGTCAATGCTCAGTGCCCACAACATATAGTTTCTCGCTCTTGCTCGCTCTCTCGCTCTTACGCGTTCTCTCCTTGCTGTCTCTCTCTCACGCTCAGCCTGACTGTCTCAAGAGAAAGGGCCCTCTGTTCAGTTACAACACACTGCCCATGTCCCTGTGAGGCTGTTTGTTGTCCAGTTATGAGGAGGAGGGAGGCCAGCTCAGAAAACAAGCCCTCCTCCTTTCAGTTCAGATAACAGCCCATTCTGTTGTGTGGTAAGGGAAGGGCTTGTGTGTGAGATTGGGCTTGGCTGTGGTGTCAGGGTACTGTTCGGAGCTGGCCCACAGCTGCATTTTAAGAGTCTGTCGTATCCCGCCATTGTGTGAACGAGGCTTTCTATTTCTTTAGTATTTGGCCGGGCACAGTGCAGCCTCTGTGAAGCTGTAATGCACAAATGACTTGCTGCTCTCTTTTACTAAGAAAGACAAATTTGTTTTAAAGACAGTGTGTCCGGGTTCCTCTTTGCAGAATAACTCAATATCCCCATCAGAAAGTTTACGCACAGCCAGCGAGAAGCATCGCAGCTCCTCAGACTACAGTTTGGAGTCAAAGAAACGCAAAGTTGAGGAGAAGGACAGCATGAGTAGATATGTAAGTCACTAAATTAATGACTAACAATTTGGGGGCAGCTCCAGGCCCATTCAGTGTCCCCTTCTGAAACCTCAAATTTTCCCCCAATGGCTAGTGATGCTTATTATGTTTTTTTTTTTTTCTTTACAGGACAGTGATGGAGAGAAAAGTGATGACTTGGTGGTTGATGTCTCAAATGAGGTAAGCAGTACATCATTTTATAATATCTGGCTTTAGCATCAGAATGTAATGTTATGTATTTCCAGGATCCTGCCACCCCACGGGCAAGCCCAGCCCACTCGCCGCCTGAAAACGGCATTGATAAGCCCCGCCCTCCAAAGAAGGACACCCCTAACAGCCCCGCATCGGTGGCATCCTCTGGAAGCACACCGTCCTCCAAAGCCAAGGAGCTCAGTCATGTAAGACATCAAGAGTTGTGGACAAACTAGGACAGAAAAGGCTTTAAATGAGAACTGCAGAGAGCACGGGGATATGTTCACATAGATCTAGGCGGTTTTCGGCAGTGGATTAGGAATGGCTGTCGGTGCTTTTAAGTGCATGACCAAACGTCAGGGATAATATTGTCCCACATCAGGATCAGTCAGGTCTTCTGTGTTAATGGCTCAATGTATTTAACCATTCCAGGATATTTCCCCCCCACTCTGCCTCACTAAAAGATTAAAGCCAAAGCAGTAAGGGGATAAAAACGTCCCCATCTCCATTGTGACCGTAATAGGTTTTAGAATAAATAGCAGTTTATGACTCTGCGGGACTGTGAGGGTTGTCAGAATTAGATTGGATTAAGTTCAGTTTGCTCTCAAATTGTCAGACTGCACAGTGCCTGGTCTCCATGATTTTGATTGTGCTTGCTCTCTCATTCCCTTGACAGAATGACAAATCCTCCACGCCTGGTCTCAAATCCATCACCCCCACCCCACGCAATGATGCCCCCACCCCTGGCACCAGCTCCACTCCTGGGCTCAGACCCATCCTGGGCAAACCACCAGGCATGGAGGCTCTTGGTCGGTACCATTCTCTTTCCTCTATAGAAACTGAGATTATCCTTTTCCATTCTTTCCCAATGTGCTGTTATGTCACATACGGACATTCATCCCTTGTCTTTGTCTAGCTGCTCCAGCTTTGCGCACCCCTCTGTCCATTGCGGGCTCCTATCCTACTCCCTTTGCCATGATGGGCCATCATGAAATGAATGGAGGCCTGACTAGTCCTGGGGTGTACGCTGGTCTGCACATCTCCCCTCAGATGAGTGCTGCAGCAGCAGCAGCATATGGACGCTCTCCCATGGTAACAGCTGTTCAAACCCTTTTTGTTTCAACTGCATTTAGAATATGTGAAAAGAGTGTCATGCACAATGTGGTGCCTCTGTTTTCCAAACACTTCTACGTTGTCATCTTTCAGGGTTTTGATCCTCATACCCACATGAGGGCACCCGGCCTTCCAGCAAGCCTCACTTCCATTTCTGGTGGCAAACCGTAAGTATCTCTTAAAATCCCTTCCAAATATATTTCAGATGCAGTGTTTACTTTCAACACTCACGTGTGTCCTTTTATTTCAGCGCTTACTCCTTCCATGTCAGTGCAGACGGCCAGATGCAGCCTGTCCCCTTCCCACCAGATGCCCTTATTGGCCCCGGTATTCCACGCCACGCTCGTCAGATCAATACGCTGAGCCATGGCGAGGTGGTGTGCGCTGTAACCATCAGCAACCCTACACGTCATGTTTACACTGGTGGCAAAGGCTGTGTCAAAATCTGGGACATCAGCCAACCTGGCAGCAAGAGCCCAGTGTCACAACTAGACTGTCTGGTGAGGAAGTGTTCTGGTTACACCTTATACTCTATTATTAATCATTTGCGTAATAGTTTTGTTTTATAATTTGACTGAAAATATATCGGTTCACAAATGTCCTGAAATATCAAACTCAGTATTTGTGTAGAAATAAGAAAATACTTCTAACTAAAACCAAAGAAGAGCATAATAAACATCAGAAAACATTTTCTGATATTGAATTAATGCTTAAATTTAACATGCTAAAAAGCTTTTTCATTTACTCAGATTATTTTTAAGATTGCATTTGGTTGATCTATTATGAGATGCTTTTTCCCCCCATGACTTGTTCCTAAATCTCTCTTTGGCTTCACTGCCGTGAACATGTATTGATTGGCTTTGTTCTCTGTGCAACAGAACAGGGATAACTACATCCGCTCGTGTAAGCTACTGCCTGATGGTCGCACATTGATTGTTGGAGGCGAGGCTAGCACTTTGACCATCTGGGATCTGGCCTCGCAGACACCCCGCATCAAGGCTGAGCTTACCTCTTCCGCCCCGGCATGCTACGCCTTGGCCATCAGCCCCGACGCCAAAGTCTGCTTCTCCTGCTGCAGTGATGGAAACATTGCCGTGTGGGACCTCCACAACCAGACTCTTGTTAGGTTAGAAGAAAAAAAATTTTTTTTCGCAGCGTGTGGGCTTTGGCCCCCAACAGAATTGCTCCCATGTGAGTACTTTTTAACTGTCAATAAATGCTGGGGCACTTTCTGCCTTTGACTGCAGGCAGTTCCAGGGTCATACTGATGGCGCTAGCTGTATTGACATATCCCATGATGGCACTAAGCTGTGGACTGGTGGTCTGGATAACACTGTTCGCTCCTGGGATTTGAGGGAGGGTCGACAGCTGCAGCAGCATGACTTCACTTCACAGGTACAACCCTGCAACTTGAGAAATGGGACGTCAGCAGTGGTTTCCGTTTAGAGGCCGTCAGTAATTACTCTTGCTCCCTGTCTTCAGATCTTCTCTTTGGGCTACTGTCCGACTGGAGAGTGGCTTGCTGTGGGTATGGAGAGCAGTAACGTGGAAGTGCTACACCATTCAAAGCCTGACAAGTATCAACTTCACCTGCATGAAAGCTGTGTCCTCTCCCTCAAGTTTGCCTACTGTGGTATGAACACATATAAAAACAGTGACAATATCCCCGATTCTGTTTCATTCTCTTCTAAAGCTGCAATCAAGTATTTCTGTGCTCTGTTATTATGGTTGCAACTTTCCATGTGGTGGGCATTTCTTCCTCCTTTACTTAGTCCAAAGTGTCCTGACAGCACTGTTGTTACATTTGCAGGTAAATGGTTCGTAAGCACTGGGAAGGACAATCTGTTGAATGCATGGAGGACTCCTTATGGCGCCAGCATATTCCAGGTATGCAGATCAATACATGCTGTCTGCAGCCAGGCCAAAAGTATGCACAGCTGTCTCTAAGAGGAAGGGCACAGCGACCGCTGTCTGATGGGACTATCCTATCAGTGAAAGCTGAACCTGAATTATTGACCTGACAAAGATGTGTTTTTGAGAGCTGTGAGGCCAAAACTTGATGTCAGTGCAATCTAATATTACTCTGTAGTCAGCTAATCGTCCTCTCTTAACTTTAAATGTTGTTGAGTACTGTATATTTACCTCCTCCAAGACTAAAAATGCCTTCATCATCTCTTCCCCAAACAGTCGAAGGAGTCCTCGTCTGTCCTGAGCTGTGACATCTCGACGGATGACAAGTATATTGTGACAGGCTCTGGAGACAAGAAGGCCACTGTATATGAAGTGATCTATTAGACAGACTGCTGTGGACTGGAGCATGTTCATGCTCAGGAGCAACAGACTCTTCCTCCATCTACCTTCCCTCACACAGACAGCATGGATGTGCCTGCAGCCCGGTGGTTGGTGGGCAGGAAGTTTGGGAGCACCAGACTCACACGGATGGTGGTGCTGTCATGGCCTTGGATGCTACGTGCTTTGGCTCTGCCCTTCCTAACTCATACAACTAACACTTGTACAGCGAGTGCAATTTCTCAGCGCACTAAGAAGAAATTAATGTCTTGCTGTTTTTCTGTTTGTTGGATATTTCTTTTTTATTCGTCCTTTATAAAGTGGATAAAGTTCCATGACATAACTTGAAGCGGCGCTTCACTCTGGAGCTTCTCCTTGGAGGTCCTGTGAAAAGTGTACATAATGGAATAATAAAAGGCCTTTTATAGATTTATATTTTGGTGTCCAGTTACGCTTGTGATGGTTCTTTCTTGTTCTCGCCATGATTTTCTGTCCCCTCTGGGGATGGAAATTAGATTAGAACTTTGTAAGAGGATATTCTATTTCAGTTTTTTCCCCCTCCTTGGCTTTTTTTAATGTTCGTTGTCCAGAATGACCTTTTCGGAAATCTAATTTGGAGGTTTTTTCCCCTCACTGACAATGGCTTTTTCCCCTCACTATTTGCTGTAACAGTCATTTGTCCCATGGATTTTTTGCTGTTGAAAATCCTGAAAAGGCCCAGTTTTCAGACCATTAGAAGGAGAAAGTCATGGTTTCCAGTTACATCTTCTCCAGCCCAGATCAGCAGAATTACATGAAATGAGGACCTGTCACTAAACGCTGCCCCCTCTTTACAACATCAGTATGGATGACTTATCAACTGGAAAACTGATGGATTTTACAGAAAAGAAAAGCAGCTGTAACTTGAGCTCACTCTGTTGACTCATCTTTATACAGTATAAAAATGCACTGGTCCATTCGGCAAAGATGAGCCATAACTCTAGAAGAGTTAATTATTGCCTCTCTTGTCTGACTGAGAAATGACAGACTTGTGTGGTTTCTCCAAAAGGCGGCAGGAAAAGTCATTACCACATTTGACCTTTTAGGTGTACTCTTTGCTTTCTTCAACATCTCCTAATCCACTACAGTCTTCTCATAGACAGGGACGCTCGCTCCATGAATACAAGTTAGACTGTGTAGCATACACGTGGCATCATCCATAAGGATTGTACAGTTGACAGTTGTTGATAAATAAATAAAACTGTTTTTATATAAAACTAAATGAACCACCTGACTGGAATTTTATAGTTGCTGTCACCTTGGTTCTATTGTGAGGATTTTAAAGACTAGTTTAACATTTTGAGTAATATCCTTATTGTTTTTCATATGGGAGTTAGGACTCATGTACAGGTGCATCTCACTAAATTGAAATTTCATGACTTAGATTTAAAAATCTATAACTAATCATCAAATTAAACCAAAAAGTCTTGAAACATTTCACTGAGCATGTAATGGCTACTGAATATATAAATGTTTATCTTTTTAATTTATATTGCAAAAAAGAAAAAAAAGATAAACTTTTTCACAATATTCTGATTTACTGAGATGCAGTAAGGGTGAAGGTGCAAAGAGAATTTAGCTAAGTATTGAACCTAACCTGGGAAATGACTTTCCTCTTTCTAAATGCAAACAAATGGAGCATGCTTAAAGTTCAGCCAGGCTGGTAAATTTAGTATCTCACTGGGCTGCGACACCTCAGGACTAGTTGGAGATTAAAAAACTTGCAACAAATACACAAATTAGTGACAATGTTCACTAGGAATCGCACTGAATTGGCACATTTTTGTATGTTGCACAGATATTGTATGAATGTCACATGAACTGCCGGCGCATTTTGGCCCAAAATTTGAAGGGAGTTCACATTCATGCCATGCACATGTTGCACAACATTAGAGCAACATGTACATAACAAAATTGTGTATTTTTTTGCAACCACGACTGTCCCGTGATGTCCCCACAAATCCCATGCAATATTCACACAACGGTTATCTGTGACAGTTGTAAAATCAGACGCGGATCTTCCCATCCCCACAGTCATGTTCCCTCCCTCACGAATGCCCTTCTCTATCTAGCCACGAGCTGTCTCAGCCCAGTGAGATTAGTATCTAAGACTACAGAGTCAAGCTCTGCTGCTAATCAGCTGATCATAACGCCAGCCCACTTTAAATGAATGATCATCTTGTTTTACCTCAGTAAGAAGTTCCTACAAACTGTTTTTTGTGATTGACGTTGGCTCTTTTTTGTCGCCTGAGTCTTGGTGCTGCTTTACACGTCCTGACGGTAGAAAGGGTCCTGAAACAGGCACAGCATCAACTGTATATTACTATAAATGCTCCTGTTTATTAAAGCAGCTCTGGAAACTATTAGTAAGACTATCACAGAGCTTAGTGGTTAACTGTTGCCTCGCAGCAAAGGGGTCATGGTTCGAACCCGTCATTTCCCTCTGTGGTCTGAATGTTTTCCTCATACTTGTACGGGTTTATTCTGGGTCCGAAGGTATGCAGTATGGCAGTACTGTTGTTTTATTACAGCTACTTTGGCTCCTAGTGTTCATACATGGAAGCTAGGAGAAAAAATATAGTCCTCTAATTTGCATACACTGTGCCTAAGAGTTGTATCTCATGGAGTGGCGAATATTGACGAATGTAGCAATTTTTGGATTCGCATTTGGAGTTGCAAATGTTTGCAACTACTTGCAGAAAAATACATTTACAAAAAAGTTTGTATGTTTTATGTTGGGACCTCAAAAACTGTTTGTCAACTACAAACTTTTATGAACCCTGACGAAAGCCCAATAACTGCAACGTTTGTGAAGCAGTCGCCGTTCCGTGAGATAAGGGCTTAAATGACAAAGTTCCTCTTTCTAAATTATCCAATGTTAATTTAAAGAGGTTGACGCACCCAAATATTATTTTTCTGATTTTTTTTTAATGGGCTCATTAAGTTTCTACTTTTTTGTTAATTGTTGGGTAACTTACAATAATGACATTCCTCCGATAGTCTACAGTGGCTTTACAAGAAAAGGTCCAAGACCAAACCTAACAAAAAGCTTTGCATTAAATATACAATATATAATGTTTTAATTGATGAGCTTTGAATGGTAGTTGTTTCCCTTTGTGCAAATACGTTGCCACTCAAATTCAGCACATGAATAGCTTTCTTTTTCCTTACTAAAGTAATGAGGGTCATTTTCCAAATTATTATTTTAGCAACTAAAGGAAAAGCATTTCATGCATTGACCTGTTTGATGTCACAGGAATTTGCTTGCTGTCTGGAAACCATAGGTGTATCCTCAGAGTCCCTCTTGCCTTGCATGTCATTCGTGTCTGCATGTACAGTTCATGTAGTACTTTTCTTGGATCCAAGTTCGACAGTAACTGGAAGTACATCAGCAAATGGATGCAAATGCATTCAAAAAGGAGCTGACAGCTGTCTCAGGAGAATCACAGACATGAGAGGAAATCATTCCTGGTGCAGTTTGAGAGTTTGCTAGGGACCTCTGGCATTGGTTTTAACTTAGAAAATTACTGGTCTTCGATGAGCATTTGAGTGATGAACTTGATGTGATGTAGGTTTCAAAGTCAGTGTGTTGTGTCAACTATGGTTACTGTCAGATACCGCCTTTTTTTTTTACATTTGTGCCCATGTGGTTGCAGCCATGAAATCACTCAGCCACCACAGAGTGACACAATAAGGCGGAGGTTTTATGCTGTGCTGCTTCACAAGTATGACGTAAACACTGCTCTTGAGCTCTATTGAGTGGTCTTCTGGTAGCTGGCTACTTTTGGGTACGATAAGGTGAATGCCCCAATCCTTCCACTCCAGAACAGCCTCTTCTAGGACTGTGTGCTTGAAGCTGTGAGGCCTTCATATGGCTGCCTCTTCAGAGATGTTGTTGTTAGAATATAAAAGCTGGGCCGGATGCTTTCAGCATGGAGCCAGCCACCATGCTTCGCTCTCACAGACTCATTTGTTAAAGGCTGTAGTCTTTCTTTTCCCACATCGCTGAAGTGTGTACTTCCTATGTGCATTTGTAGCTCGACCCTCTTGCTCAAGTACAATTTTCTTCCTCACTTAATCAAACAGTAGAATATCTGCAGATGAAAGGTTGTACCTCTGAGTGCCTATTGCTGGACACTGAGGGGGTTCATTGTCTCGCCTTCTGCTGATCTACCTCTCAATGGCAGGCTTTCAGCAGGTTCTCAGGCAAAATCCTTGCTCCCCTGTTCTGTTTAAAGAAGGACAACTGGAGTGGCCTAAGTGTTTTAGAGCAGCTCTAAACACAAGAACATGGTCCAATTCTCTACTTCTGCTGGGATCGTTAGAGCCGAGACTGGAACACCATACAGAAAATCGAGGGTGGTCTATCATGCCAATATGTGGACAGTTTTAGTTTTTTAATTCCAAGGGACTGATCTCAGTCCGCCAGATTTCTGGCTGATTATTTTGGCTGGCATGCTGTTTTGTACCCTCCCCCATCCATCACACACAGAATCAGGCCTTTTCTCTTTTTTTCCCCAACAGCAAGGGACTGGCACTGCGCTGAAATGCAGAATAATAATCCCCTAATCACCTGAGTATTGCCAGTCCTAGGTTTTATCTGCAATGGATGTGAAAGCCCCCAGTGCCTAGTGATTACAGCATTTGATCTGGGTAATAATGTCTTCACTGTTGCCCTGCCTAGGGCCCGAAGGCAGCACTGCTCTAATCCACAGTGCATTCTGGTGGAATCGCATTACACAAAGACCACCAGGGTTCTCCTCCAGTGGGGAGGGGTGAGGTGGGGGTTAAAGGAGGAGGTTGCCATGGAAACAAGCTTTTCTTTCTCTTAGACAGACACACATGCACAAACACATAATACACACCCACACACTCTCTCTCCTGGGACAGATAAGCAAAGGACAGGTTCTGTGTTTACTTTCCACAGACCCTCCAATCCCTGAGCAGGCTGAGCCCTGATAACATGAGGCCTGTACAGCCACCGACCACTGACAGCAGATAAGCACTCCGGCAGAGCAGAGCAGTCATCACCCTCCAACCACGATGAACAAACTAGGGAGACTCGGATTCATTTGGATTAGGTTGGATTTCTGCTGCCGCCGCCGCCACAGCTCCTGCTGCTTTTGCTGTCGCTGCTGTGCTCAGACTACTGATGTTCAGTGGACTGCCTACATGAGAACTTGATGTTGTACTTCATCCTGTGGAAGCTCAGAGTTTTGTCAAAGGACACTGCCACGCTAGTGGACTGGATGCTATTTTAGATATCGAGGTCAAAGAACTGTCTGCACCAGGCAGGTTTGTTATCACTGCAGCAAGAGGGCCTCGGAAAAACAAGAAATCCTGCCGATATGAACTGGAAGACTGCATATTTTTGTCTCATGTCTGCTCTTTTTATAGACGAAGCCGGAGAACTAACAGGACATTCCTTTGTAACTGTTTCAAGTGTCTACTAAAATCTAGTAATTCAATACTGAGAGTAATTAGATTTGTGATACTAATGCCCCAAGAAGGAGTCAACACGCTCTTTGATGCTGAGATCAAGACAACTACAAGTACTTCTTCATTATGTGAATTATGCTAACATGCTAATTATTTTTCCACACATTCTTTGATTAAGGCACAGCTGGAAGTGTATAAGTAACATGACTAATTACAAAGGAAATGGTGGTACTGAGCTAAAGAGGTGGGAGCTGGATTTCCCTTTGGCCCCTTCCTTTGCATGTGTTTACAGCATGCTTTATTTTTAATAAAGTATATCAACAACTTTGACTATATTCTTGTGAAAAGAGGGAAATATGTGCACAAATGGCAAGTTTGTTATTCAGTCCTGTGTGAGAAGACACTGCTCTTTTTTCTTTGTAAACAAAAATACATACTTGCGGTTTATAACTTCAGATTTTACATCTGTATAGTACTTCAGAAAAGAAGGCAATCTATGATTACTTCCACAATAGTAGAGAAATATTAATAATTTAATAAAATATAGATTATTATTTAGATTCTCCTAAATTATTTGATACAGCTAAATCTTGTTCTTGAACATTTTAAGAATTGCATTCATTAATCACATTGTTTTCTAATTAAAACGCAAACAGGTGTCTTCTATTTTTCAACGGAAATATCAATTTTGAGCATTTTTTTGGCACAAAGAAGCACAGACAGCAGCAAACCATTTTTGCATGCCAAAAAGCAGGCAGAATTGTCAAGTTAGAACTGGTCTGTCAACATTAGGTGAGTTTTTCCAAATATATAACTTTTCTTTCTTAATTTTGTCTTCTCTTTCATAAGCTGTTGCTGATTACTGTTTATCAGCCATTAAATGACTTACCTGAAATTAGGCTGTCTTCGTGTAATGCAATTTACAGGTGATCTTTAGGACGTTGCTAACAGCTAATTCTGCTACTAGAAGCGACACAAAGACCGATTTAACTGAAAATAATGTCTGCTGCCAGTGTACTAGTTGCACACTTTAACACTGGAGATGCTTTCACTGCTGTGGTATATTTCACAGGAGCAGTGAAAAAGTTTCCATCACCTTTTTGTCTCATAATTGCTAGCTATATAGCATCAAGTTAACCACTTCTCATCCTCTTCATGAAGGGAAACACAACTTTCAACCCTGCTTCGGGGGGTCTGTGGATATGGTGGATAGGAGTGTGAGGGCCACATTTAAAAGTTAAAAAAGTTTTGCATTTTAAGAATAAAGTCAAAATTTTGCGGAAAAAAGTCAAAAGATTATTTGGAGAAAAAAGGTTGAAATTTCAAGATAACATCAAAATGGTATTTTGAGAAAAAAGTTGAAAGAGTATTTTGAGGAAGAAAAAAGTCTTTTGCCAAGTCTTCCAAGTTTGTGTAGACAAAGACCCCTTTGGGTGAAGACGGAAGGGGGATTATGGGGCAGTCCATCCGTCTGTCTGCCCCACTTTTGTAAAATCAACTCCTCCTACACTTTTGTTCCAGTTGTTTTGAAACTTGGTCCCAGGGTTTGATACCCACGACTGATGCGCATATTGCAATTTGACTCTGAGGTCAGAGGTCAGTTTTTCCCTAACTCTTGTAAATGCAATAACTACTAAACGAAATGATGTTGGCTTTTCAAATCCATGCTATAGTTGTATCTAAGACACATCTTGGATGACTTACACCTTGACCTGACTATGGGTTTGAGGTCAAAAATCAAAGTTAACATTCCATTTGCACTATTACTCATCATCATCATTAATTCGCCTTTCGCTGCCAGGAACTCCGGGCCTTGTTAACCCGGGCGACGTCCAAGCTGGTATGAGTTGCTCTCTGACTGACCATTTCATGAAGCTGCTTGCAAAGCATTTGAGTACCACAAGCTTTTGCTGGACTAGCGATGCATTCTTGGCAGATAGAGGTATTATCAGTGGCAAGGACAGGCCAAGACAAACTGACTCCAGTATCTGTTGCAGTGACTGACCAGATGATAGGTTTGTTTATTTCTGCTCTTTGTGTAGTGCATGTCACGATGCACCGACTGGCAAGTCCAGTCTCATCCCGTGTAACTGGGAGTGGTCCACCACAGACCTGGTTTTACTCACGAGGTGTTTTTCTCCCTCCAAGATGCGCAAGACTATACAACAAGTAAAGCTAGGGTCACCAAACTTGGTGCATAGGTTCACTCTGTGACCCTGAAGGATGACTATGGTTTTGGGATTGCAAGGTCAAAGGTCAACATCAAAATGGCTTATAAACTATATGTCAACAACAAAGAAAGCTAGGGTCACCAAACTTGCTACACAGGTTTATCTTGGGATCCTGACCTCTGACTTTGAGTTTGTGGTCACAAGGTCAATGTTAACATTCCCTTTGCACTATTACTACAGAACGATTAAAACTACGGTCACCAAACTTGGTACACAGGTTCACCCTGAGACCATGACCTCTGACTATGGGTTTGGGGTCCAATAGTCAAGGTTAGCACTCCCTGTGCCCGCTTACTATAGAATGCGTAAAGCTCTCTCGGGTCACCAAACATTCTACACAGGTTCATCTTAGGATCTGGATCTACAGCTATGGGTTGTATACAGTTATATTTGTTGTATATTCATGGATTATAGGTTTATCATAATTTGGTCCTGGCCCAATATAATTATATGGGCTTCAGTGACATATCTTTAAAGAAAATGGAGGTGGGGATATTGCAAGAGTGCTCTTGTTTTTCTTCTGAAGAGGCGTAATTTTCGGAACAACTTCTTCAAAGTCCTAATATTTATTACCACACAGTGTTTATGTGCTAAAAGAGAAATAATTTCCTTGTTACTAAAACCAGCTCTGAAGTATGATTTCATTAACTTGTCTATTCACAGCATTTTGTGGAGTCTGACTATAAACAACAGCTTCTCCACATTTAGATTTTTTCCCTCAAAATACAATTTTGACTTTTTTTTCTCAAAATATTATTTTGACTTTTTTTTTTTCAAAATTGCAACTTTATTCTCAAACTGGAAAACTTTGTTTAATGTGGCCCTAATACTCCTTCGAATTATGATGTGGCAGACAACTTAAGTTTTTAAATCACTGTATTTCCCTCTAAATGACCATATCTCTGAATGACTGACAATAGGCATACCCATGTTAACTCCAGCTAAACCAATATGACTTGAAGGCAAATTAAGTGGCTCTCCATATACAGTACACTTTAACTATGGTGTATTAAAGTGGCAAATCACTCACCACAAAAGGAGAAGTGTGTTATTAGCTATTTTCTGTGAAAAATGGACACTAACGTACCACATATGATCATATAAATATACAATCCTGTATTATTTTGAAGCACTGTATTTCTTACACCCTGAGTGCCATGTTTGAAATAGCAGTATTGTCTGATGTTGACCTATCACCAACATTGTGTTCGGGTACATTAACACTAGAACATAATCAGGCACTTACGAAAAAGATGTTTGCAATTCTCAGGCTGTCTACATGTGGCAGCCTATCATCACAGTTGTATTAAAAAAAATCATGATGCATATTTATGAATAATTTTCATTCATCTTCAACCACTTAATCCTTTTCGGGTTGTGGGGGGTTGCTGGAGCCTATCCCAATGTCTTTGGGTGAGAGGCAGGGTACAGTTTAGAAAGATCCAGTCCATTGCAGGGCCAACACATAGAGACAGACAACCATTCACACCAAAAGACAGTTTATCCCCAGTTGGTGCCAATTAACCTAATGTGCACCTCTCTGGCAGTGTTGCCAGATCTCGCGAGAGAAACAAGCAACCAGCTCTATGGAAACAAGCCCAAAAAAGCCCAACAGCCAACCTACCACATCTATCTATAAATGCAGCCGAGCTGGGTGTGTGTGTGTGTGTGTGTGTGTGTGCCTGTCTGTGTGTTCCGCACATATCTCTCAAACCGTTCGTGCAACTGATCTCAGATTTTAGTAGTGCTTTGCTGAGGCTACAAGGGTGTGCATCACCGAGTATGGAGCTGCTCAGTGAAAATATGTCATTTTTATCAATAAAAGTTTGGCCACTGCTCTGTTTCCTCATGCTCTGGCTTCTAGAAGTGTGGGCAGGGTTTTGGATTGACTTCATACTGATTGGATAATAAGCGGCATCATGACATCCGTAACCACAGCACTCCGTGAGCAAAACAAGGGAGCCAAAGGCAACAAATTTAACTAGAAAAAGATAATATTGAAGATTCTCCGGTTCCGCCGGACCGGTGGCGCCACACGAGTAGGCTGCCCGTTGCAACAGCCTTTTTTTTATCTCCCTTCTTCTTTCTACACCTTTCACTCTGTATATATATCACGGACGCACGGATCGCCCCGGGGGTCTCCCGGGTCGGCGGACGGAGCCACGGTTTGCAGCGGGAGACGTTACAGCGGGGAGGAGCTAGTGCTAGCTAGCACTTGGCCGCTGCCCGGTGCTAATGGGAAACTCGACATACCGGGAGCTGTAGCGAAAACGACGCGGGTGCCGGGCTGGAGTTTAGGCGGCGTGCAAGAAATATAAGACAGAATAATAAAGAGCGATGGCAAGAACCAAGCAGATCGCCCGTAAAATCTACTGGAGGAAGAAGCCCCCCAGGAGACAGCTAGCCACCAGGGCTGCTCGGAGAGGCGCTCCGGCCACCGGCAGAGTGAAGAGGCCTCGCCGTCACAGGCCCGTGGCTCTGAGAGAGATCCGTCGCTACCAGAAATCCACGGAGCTGCTCATCCGTAAGCTGTCCGTCCAGCGCCTGGTGAGGGAGATCGCTCGGGACTTCAAGACCGTCCTGCGTTTCCTGAGCTTCGCCGTCATGGCTCTGCAGGAGACCAGCGAGGCCCACCTGGTGGTCTCTTCTTCGCTAAGGGGGTCACCATCATGCCCAAAGACTTCCAGCTGGCCTGCTGCATCCGCGGAGAGAGAGCTTAGACTTTCTGCTGCACATTCACCAACCAACCATAATGCTCTGCACTGTGTGTCTATATATATACATTTATAGTAATATGGACATATGTTTACTAGATGTTGTTTTTTCTTGCCTTCTGATTGTTGCTCTGAGTGTTGCTATCCCTGTGCTGTTGCAATCCTGGAATTTCCCCATTGTGGGACTAATAAAGGCTTATCTTATCTTATCTTATCTTATCTTAATGCTTAAAAAATTATACCATAAAGTTGCTGTGATTGTGTAGGTCTAAAGGATAATTCTGCATATGTGGAGAACACGAGGTGCGTGACCAGAGTGGGTGAAGCGTCAGTGGGGACCCGGGTCTGACAAAGCACACCAGTGTATCAACACAAGACATACTGGGAGAAGCAGCGGCCTGACCAGGCGGGCCACGGTCCTTCATGAGGAGGCGTGCCCAGCCTGCCCAGTCAGTGGTAAACGGGAGTCCTGACTGCTGCTTCATCTGTGTAGTACCACTGTACTTTGCAGGACTGACCCCCCCCCCCCCCCCCGGTGCGAGTATCTAAAAATTAAAAACTCAGTAGTAATATCGCTATAATTGTGGAGCGGAATGGCCAGAATGACTTAACAACCAAACGCTGAACATGCCCAAATAATGAAATAAATCATTTTTAGTTAAATATTTACTGACAAATGGGCAACACTGATGCAACGGTTGCAGTCAAACGGGTCCTTCTGCTGTGTATAATAATGTTGGGTGTTTTGTAGTTAATTCGGTTGATTACAGTTTTTAAAAAACTTCTAATAACAAAATATTGCTAAAATATAAAATGATGCACTACAATGGGTCTCAAATATTTGTAAGCGTGTCCTGTTATAGTACTGCATAAGTTTATTGACGATACACAGAAGAAATTCAATATTACACTGAACTCCATCACTGAACAGTGATATAAACTAAAATAATTGTAATGGTGACTAAACAACTCCCATTCCCCAAAGTGCAAGATACACTATTATGAATATAAGTGATAAAAGATCACACAAATAAGTGATCTGGCAAACAGTTAAACAAGGGAACTGAACCAGTCGCTAATATTAGATGTCCCATTCATTTTCAATAATTAGATAGCCTATTCTGTAATTAATATTCACACAATCAAATAAACGTTAGTGCCATTTAGTCTCTTTCATATTTGTCTATAAGTCTAACATGTGTGATTGCCTACATATAAGCTACACCTCTGTATTCCACTTTCAAACACAGCCTACATTTGGGCCTGTAAAGCCTGATTGGGCTACCTGTTTTCACACAAGAATACTTGCTTTCTACGGGCAACGCACTAGTTGTGTAAAGGAAAGGCTGCTTGATAACAATATAGATACATGTATATAGATTTATTTTTGTTTGCAGTGAATTGACTGTAAACACAGTCAGCATTGAATAACTGAATTTTATAAACCGTAATTAAAGGAAAATACATATGCATTCTGAATAAGCAACAGCAAATTGACAGTAAAGTTGACAGTCAAAAAAAATTGAAAAACTGTAGTCGTGTTTAGTGATGTGTGATAATGGGAGTTGTTGTCTGCTAGTCGTTTAAACAAAAACTAAATATTACTCTGTTATTATACGACAGCTGACAATTTTAATTTACGTGGAAAATTATATTTTAAACTGACAAACATCATATGTGTAACTCGTGGCAAAATTTGATGGTGATCAAAAGATAATTTTGCTTTTGCCATTCATTTCAATGGAGAATTTTTTCAATTTAAGGTCCCATATGCGATAAATATATAAGACATGCAGACAGTGGGAATATCTAGAGACAATGTTTTTGGGTAGCTCAGTATCAGGGGTTAAATTGGCAACAAAATTGGTCAGTTAGTGATAAATTTTTTTGTTAATAACAAGGAAAATTAAGTTTCTTATAAAATTTTGCATCGTATATACCCCGTTAAAGATTTATTTGAAAGGTTTGGAGTCAAAATAGATTATTGTGTTTTTTGTGGACTGGAGAGACAGTCCCTCTCTTATCTGTTTGTTAATTGTATTTACACAAAGACGTTTTGGACAGATATTGAACATTTTAGTTTGCAGAGGACTGGACAAAGAATTCTGTTTAAAGAAAGAGACATCATTTTTGGATTTGAGCAAAAATCAATGGACAAGGACTTTGTTTATTTCATACAACTGCTACTGTTTAAAGGAAAGTTTCACATACACAAGAAGTGGACAGACTCCAGAATGAAACCAAACTTTGAACATTTTTATTTTGAACTGAAACAATATGGCACAACTATTAGCAGCATAAAAAATAAGAAAGCTATTAAGATGTTTAGTGTTCTTAAGAAATGTAATATTTGTACATGAATATCATATTTCAATTTTATTTTTGTATTGCAACGTTGGCTTGAAACTTTTCCAAATGTAAAAGTGTTATTATTCCCCTGGCAGTAACAGTTTTGTTGTAAAAAATTATATGTGTTTCAATAAAGTTTAAAAAAAAAGGTCCCATATGCAGAAGTAGAGGGGGCGTGACAGGCTGCATTCAGACCAGGCTAGCCCGGGGGTCTTGGTTTGACTGGGTGGGGAATGCCAAGAATTTTCACACCTTTGTTTGGTTTGGTTTACATTCACACTGCAGCGGACCAAACTGCCTGGACAACGTCACGCAGTTACAACAACTGCTCATTTGGGGCGCTGTAGCCAAAACCACCACTGACCAGGAAGACAAAATCTCGGCGAAGAAGAACAACCAGGCTCATCGATTGGCCAGGACCAAAAATAGAAATCTGTTTCCTTCAGCTGGGTTGTTTGTCCGCCACAAACAAGACATTTTTAAACTTTTCTCTTCGGCTTTCTCTGGTAAAAGGATTTCTCGGATTCACACAGTTGCTTTTATTGTTATTTTCTACCCAAATTTACTACGGTAAACACCACTTCCTCTTCTCAGACTATGTGTTGCTATGGTTACACAAACGCCAAGGGGCACTTCCGCTCTTTGGTCCGCTGGATACTCCGTTTAGATTCACACTGCAAGCGAAACGCACCACACTTCATTTGCAAGAGAACCGAGACCCCCGTTTCCACATGGACCAGACTTCACTTGTTTGGTGCGCACCAGAATTCCAACGCGTGTTCAGACTGCGCCAAACAAACCGAACTATCCACGAAAGCCACTGTTTGGTCCTTCGGTGCGGACCAAACAGTGGCTGTCTGCATGTGCCCTTAGGCTTTCTATTGTAGGGAGCTGGGAGAGCTGTCACACAGACAGCAAAATAAGCCCAAATAAGCAACTACACGTTAAAAAACAAGCCCAAAAACCCGCAAAACCCACGACTGATGAGATTTGCATGCAACTTTAGAGAAAAACAAGCCCAACGTGGCTTATAATAAGCGGACTTGACAACACTGCTGTCTGGATTGCGGGAGGAAACTGGTGCACCCTGTGAAAACCGACACATGCAACATTAATTAAAGAGTTTAGTGGTTGAATTTGCAGTGATGTACTGGACAGCATGCAAACTCCACACAGAAAAGTCACTGCTGGCCAAGGGGTGGGACTGAAACCATGATCTTCTTGCTGTGCTGTCACAGCTTCTAATTTTAGATAATATAATTATTAGATATATAATATTGCTAGGTTGCAGTGTCAACTCAGACAGAATGCACCCCCCTCTCTCCATAGTTGTTGATATACTGTAGTTGTTCGACCAAGGCTAAACCTATAAAATGTATTATGCTGGTTGGATTTCCCACAGTCCTTTATTGAAATGGATGGAAAGATTGGGCTGCAATTCACTTACTGGCCATAGGTGTTGTTAAAACGAAGATTTTTCCATAGTTACATTGCAAGCATTTAAATTACCTTATTAAATTTTAAGATGTTACTATTAAGATGTTACCATTATTAGATAAGTTGATTGTAAAGTTGGATCTACTTTAAAAACATTTAAACTGACTGTGTGATTATGCTTAGTTGAAGTGATTCTCTCGCTCTCATAGGCTTTATTCTCACATAGCAAGGCTCTCTTTTCAGCTCTAGTTAGTGCACTGTAGTCATCACTGGAGAGGTGCAAAGAGCACCCTGCATGCTATTCTTTGGTCACCAGATTGCTTACCACTGTCTCTTGGCTTTTTGGAAAGACACATTTAAGAAGTGAAGTGGCCAAATGATGTCTGGTCTGGAGTGCTCATCCCTGTCCAAATACTTGTAAAACCCAAGTGTTGTTCTCACTGTCAAAGTGAAGTGTTAGCTATCATGCGGTGCTGTAGACAGACTCACCAACTGGGAAGCAAATTTTGTTAAAATTAACTTTATTACAGAATTAAATATTATATAAATTCTGATCATCTGTCCTTTTTAAGTTTCACGATTAATTATTTTCATTCTGATTAATTATGCTGATTAAAGTCTTGAGTAGTCTGACCCATTAAATGTCATAGGATCATTAAAAAAAATGCCGATTGTTTCACAACAGCATTAATGTCCAATATGACAAAAAAAAAAAATTCAAGTTAAATTTTCACTTTTTGTAGGTGCTCACCGTGCTCGTGAGAAGTGCAGTGCTTGTCATTGTTGCTGACAGCTGCACTTAAAATGATTCAGCACATCATCGCAAATTTAACCACGAAACTCTTTAATTGTTGAGCTGAAAGTCTGGAAAATTTTGAAAATAAACACGGGTTGCAATGCAGATTGAATAATTTTTAGTGCAGCTGTAGATGCGAATGCATCGATGAATTCCTTTCTAAAGTAGCTGTCCATAAATTCATTCATAGCTTTATTAATTAGTTGATTAATTGCTGCAGGTTTGTGTGCTTGTGTGTGACACCTGACTTATGGGATTCACATGATGAAAATGTTTGGGAAACAGAATTGTCTTGCCCCTGCTTCCGGCCTCTTGCGATTTTTTTTTTTTCCCCCCTCGGTAAAACACTTTATTTTTATTTCTGTTTGGTTCATTGAAGCATCTGTCATTCCCAGTGCTCCCACTGAGCCTGACAGAAGCAGAGCCATGTTAGATTGAAAAGACAGAGAGGCAATCTTTCAAATGGATCTCTTTTTGAAAATATATTATGACATAATCATGTTTTCTCCCTAAAAGCCCAGGGGAGGCCTGTCTGTCAGACTGCAGTCCTCTCTTGGCTGCCTGGCCTGAACAGAAACAGCAGTTGTGTGTTAATAGAACCCAGAGGCACTCTGAAACCTTACCCATTCTGCTTTACGCTCTCAGCCAGGAGATTAAAGTCAGGGAAACATTACAGGAGGCTGGATAATTGCCCCTGTGTCTCCAGCAGACAAAAGGCAACGCTCCGGCAATTCCCTTGGTAAATTGTCAAGAGAGGCTCAAGGATCCTTCAAGGCTGCAGCAAATTGTACAGTGCTGTCTAACAAACTACCAATCTCTGGATATTATGAGGCTTCCATATATCCTTGGCCATAATGACAGCTTGCACTGTTGTAATAGAGTGCAGGCACAAGATAGCTTTTGTGAGCACACTTCCAATAGAAAAATTACTACCTTGGCTGCCAGTCTGTGCTTTTCATTTTTTTTCTCCCCCCTTTTGTTCCCATTTGTATTTTGATTTATTCTGCTATCATTTTTATTTTGCGCCTTCGTTCAGAGCAGAGAGCCGGCTGCTGCCACCAACAGATGATTGCAACCTTTACTCCTGAGGGCCACTTGATCCCTAGACAGGGGGGGGGGGGGGGATCTGCTAGCAGTTAATGAGTTGCCATCCATGCCTGCCTAGTATTGAGGATGTCTACAAATTAACAGGGGCTTTTGTCAAGCCACTCCTGTGCTCTCTCTCTCCCTCTCCCGCTCTGTCCTCCTCTTGCCACCACTTTCTCTCATCATCCTTGTGCCTCCCCCTCCATCACACCTTCCTCCTTCTCTTCAAACCCCCCCACCCCACAACCTGCCTGCTTCACGCTCCAGGAGCCCTGTGGCGGGAGTCTGCCTTCGGCTCAGAGCGGCGTTTATTGTCAGCACAGTTCATGTCTAGAATTAGCCATTTAATGAGAACAAAAGAAATTAATTGGTGGTTTAAGCCTAATGAGACGCCTGTGAAATTAACAGGCCTCGTCAATTGAAACAAATAAAATCCTCCAGCTTGTTGTTGGGGAGCATTATTCTGACAGAGCTTTTGACACAATGATGAATAGCGGGTCAGGAGAGACCATCTGTGCTTTTTTAAACCCCTGCAGGAGGGGGATGGAATGTGGGGGCTGCCTCTAGGAGATGGTGATAAAAGAGGGAGCGAGGCAGAGGGGGGAGGGATGGGAGGAAAGAGGAGGGGTGGGGGGAAGCTGAGGGGGAAAAAAACAAATTCACCAGCTTTATTCATCGCCTTTTAGCATGATACCGCTGTCTAACCATGGTTACAAAGGAAATAAAAAACACGGGGCATTAGCATGTGAAAGGCACTGGGTCTCTGACTATGCGTCCAGAAAGCCAAAGAGCTCTGATTTCGAGGGATATTTAACCTCCATTCAGACGGCAACAAAGGCCTGGCTGTCGCGCTGAGAGCAGTGGTTCAGCCTGATTGGGGCTCAGGGGGTAGGGGGGGGATGTGTTGGGGGGGGGGAGAGAGGAGGGGATAGACAGGATCACAGACCTCATTTGTTCCCCCTCTTTACTTT
Source organism: Pholidichthys leucotaenia (assembly GCA_020510985.1). Lineage (NCBI taxonomy): Eukaryota > Metazoa > Chordata > Actinopteri > Cichliformes > Pholidichthyidae > Pholidichthys > Pholidichthys leucotaenia. The sequence continues at coordinate 88,824,533 of CM035840.1, read as the reverse complement.
AGCCTGTCTCTATTCCCACTGAAGAGCAAGCATTTCCTCTCCATCTCCCCCCCCCCCCCCATCCTCCGCCTCCTCTCCAAGTTGTAAATGTATGACCTGAGGAATAAATTGGATGGGAAGGAGCCAAGGAGGCAGCGCGTAGAGCAGTAATACATCTCTATCATGTTCGCTGACCTTTATTTATCGTGCCTGGAGCAACATGGCCGCTCGCGCCGGGTGTCTTGCCTCGCTTCCTCCTCGTTTCGTGGCCTGCTTGTGGAAGCTTATGGAAGCTGCGGACGTGATGGAGGTGGGCTATCTGCGCGTCCCCGAGCCGGGCCCGGGTCCCCCGCCCTGTCCATGTACTGTCCGGCCACCCAGCAGGCTCAGCCCAGCCCTGAGAAACGGTTTGCTTTCCTGTTCTGATCAAATAAACAGGCCGCGTCTTTTAGGGGCAGGGGAAGCGGTGTTGTTTAGCTCTCCGGGTGAAGATAAGGAATTGTTTGATGGGGTAGAGAGAAACGAGAGCGATTTAGGTCAGCTAATCTGATTTACACAGAGATGGTCTGGCCATTGCAGGGCGCAGTAATTACATAGAGGGATTAGAACCCCCCCCCCCCCCCTCCTTGCTAAAAGCTGCCGACCTAAAGAGAGGAGAGCGGGGTGGACGCTTTAAGGCCTGAGAACTGCACCAGCGTGTTGCGGCAACAACAACAGCTTGAGCAGTCCTTGGTGCAGATTAAAAACGGTTGCGACTGCGCGCAGAACAAAAGGGGCATTCGGCCAAACTAGTACTACTTGGCTTGTTTACACGCTTTTGCATCTGCTGCTTTTGATCCCACATTTATCAGAATTTGTTGGGGGGTTTTTTCCCCTCCCCATTTTTGTGGGCAAATATCACAGCTGTGAGTGCCAGGGAATCTGGCTAACAATTTAGTCCTTCTTCACTATCTGGGAGGAACCTGTTAACAAAGTGGGCTCATGTCGTGCTTCCCTTATAGATTCTGCTCATGCAGAACTGCTGTTGCTGCCTTTTCTATTTTACGGCGTGGCGCTGTGTTGATAAGTTACTTGGATTGATTACTTTTAGCCTTGACATTCAACTCATGTTTAGCTATTTTTCCGTGGACGCAGAGCTGATATTCAGAGCCTGTCGTATTGCCACTTGTCTGTGTATTTAAAATGCACAGCTGAATAATCGTACTGCCAGAGCAGTCACTTCATCTACAGGAATGACTTGCACGCTTGGCTGCTGTTTCTAAAGTGTGCTTGGCTAATCCACTCATTGCTTTGTGCATTCAGTGCTGTGAACCATAGGGCACCCGCTTGGATGCCCATGCATAAATTACTGCCATGGAACATAAAGTGCTGGGAGGATTTTCCTTAACGATCGCCAACGCTTTAAATGCTTCTGCTTCAACAGTCGATACTGCTCAGCCCATTCAATTATTCAGTGGTCCGTTCCTCATTAACAAAATCCTGACCTTGACATGTCTGCCCTATTTCTCTCCCCTGACAGAATCAGCTTTCCAAACGAGTCTGTTTGCTCTGGTATTGGCTGCGAAATCCATGCATATTGATAAGTTGTTTGCAGTGTAATTGAAAATGTCAGTTATGAGGCCCATGTGTACAAAGGTCAGCACCAAGAATAGAAGCTGACAGGCTGCTGTTTGTGGAGAATATATAGTATAGGAACGGAGGAGAAATAGGATCACATCACAATGCAGTCTGAGGTATAAACTTAATGTCCATAAATGTAGACTTACATTTTTCCGCTAGGTGCACATATTTTATTATGTTTAGCCTTAGGTCATTTCTGGTGCCTGTTCTTCCTTTTTTTTCTCCACAGTTTTATGGATTGGTTTGTATTCACTTGATTGAAATTCCAATCTCTCTCCAAAGGTCAAATTGTTCATCATTCATATCTCATGGCCTGAGTAAACGTCCACACCTCAAACATTTGATAAGATTTGTGGATATCAAATTTGTATTTCATCACCTCTTTAGGAGTGGCAGGTGTCCTGTGGGTGCTGCTTTATCTCTGGGAACTGTTTGTACCTTGTCCATCCGAGACGTAAGGTGTCAGTCATAAGCTGCATGCCCTGCCGCTGAGCCCTCCCCGCTGACAGTCTGACTGCCTTAATCCACACCGCAGGAGTGGGATCTGAGGTTAAAGTGCTCACCACTATTTCTACATAAACAAAGATCTGAACCTCAATCCCCAGGAGCATCAGCTGGCCGACTGGCCCCCACCCCGGCCAGACGCTGTCCTCTCTGCAGGCAGAGCAGTGACTGCCTGCTGGTTCTTTAATCGATTGCTAATGGGTTCAATTCCATCGTTGAGGAGCTGCTTGGAACCTGGCCCTGAGACTGAATGAAGTGGAAATACCATTTGCGGCTTTATGAGCCGTTATACTGCAGTGAGAGACCTCTATTCGGCATGCTTCATAGCACTGCAGAGAGTTTTGCACCACAGCTTGATGGTTTTTCTTATGCCTGCTCCTACTGCTTTCGTCTCACTGCTTCCCATTTACACTGTGCCCTAAAGCATTTACATCCACTCAATCTACAACAAAATAGCTTTGCTTCGTTTTCACGTGGTTAGCTGTGTAGCGTAATTACTTTAATATATCTCCCATATGCATACAACAGTTCAACATTTTCATTCCATTTTTACCTGTATTAATAATCAGTCTTTATCAGTTGTGGCTATGCGCACTGCTTTTTGACGTCACTGCATCTTAGCTACGTATGCATGTGCAGGATAACCAATAAGGCCGAAGTTGGGTTTTTTTTGTTTTATTTTGTTGTTATTTTATTGCAGTGACACGATTTCACGTTCTGTGGAGCAGTTCTGCCTGAAACTCCCTGGTTTACAGATCTTGCGAAGCTTCTGCAGTGCTCTTATGAGCTTCCTCTGGCTGAAATGCAAAGCTAAGCAGCCAACACCGTTCTACATTTCATAGCCAGTCCCAGCAGACATGTGCTCTTTGAAGCATTCTGGGCCAGGGATGCAAGTCTTGTTTGTTCAGTACTTCTAAAGAGAAAAAAAAATCTAAGCTATTTTTTTTCTCTCACTACAGCCGAGAGTAACGGTCTTTGACGTCTCTACAGTGAGCCTTGTATTACAGCGCTCACTGCCAGATGTCTTGATAGAATCACCCGTGTCAAACAGGAAGAGAAATAAATGCTTCATTGAACTAGAGCTTAGCTTAGTAATGTGGGAGTGTGGAATGGTGTGAGGGAATGAGGGAGGGGTGAGCAGGCAGCTCTGTGGGTGTCGGGTCACTTGGGGAGGGTTATTCTCAAAACTCACTGTAAGCACTTAGTCGCGGTGTGAATAATTAGTACGCCTGGCCTAGATAGTCTCATCAATGGACATTTAATCTTCTGAAGAAGAGCAATAAGAAAGCTGTAATCAAGGAAGCCAATGATTATGGAAGGCAACCTGGTGCCAGCAGTTGGAGCGGGATACAAAGCACATGTTTGTATTTGTTCTTTCAGGCTCATCTTCCAGCGCCAAGTAGAGTATGACAGGATTTACATGCAGGCTCCTAATCTCTGTAAGCGAACCTGTTTCGGGATGTAATTCACATGGTATGTCTTTTGATTCGGATTAGTCTAGGCAATCCTCTTACCCGTGGCTCAGTATAACTTATCACTGACAAGGCCGTCTCGTGGAGCAGTGCAAATCCTCATATCCACCCCTCCCAGACTTCCAACTCGTAATTCTAATCTGTCCAAATCTGATCTGAGACTTTAACTTCCAAATACCTCTTGAAAGCCACAGCTCAAACTGAAGTTCATGCAAGGGCTTTGGATTACATAAATTGAGGTTAGGGATTTCCAGCAGGGTCTAATGTTTGAGAACTCGGATGTAGACTGTGGTGACATTTTATTATTTTCTTCCCTTTAATACTGAATCTCACATTAAAGTGTCGTTATTCAGGTTTTGCCCGATATCCCATTGTAATTGATATTGTCCTTCTTGCATGAATTTACATAAAACATAGTGCACTGCATGATACCTTGTGCATTAATTTATTTTTTAACAGATCATTTTTCAATTTGAAAGCTATTCAAAATGGATTGAAAAAAGTTTTCAAAACACTGCGTACTTTACTTGATGATGTGCTTTAACATAAAACATTCCATAAAATATTTAAATGTATGAGTCACATTCCTGATCCTTTAAGGTTCTTTATAATTCAATAAACAGGATTTAAAGTACAGCATGTATGCTCCACTTTTTCTGCTTCAGCCGGAAGGCCACAAGCGGGTTCTTATTAAACGTTGCAAGATTATGCCTTAATCTCACTGAACACATGTTGGGTGGAATAAAAGCAATTTTATTTCTGAAACAGTGCTCTACACAGCTCCCTCTCTTGCTATAATCTTATCCCGGCTTGTGCCACAGAATGAAAAGTCTTGTTGGCGTGCCAAAGCCTCTGTATGTTTTGAGGTGACTAAGAGATCAAAGTACTAATTGGGAGTTATAACCCATTAACATACCTGTGCTCAACTTGGACTGCGTCTACAGCCCAAAGACAAACTTGACTCCAAGCTCCAGCGGATTTGGGAGCCATCTTCTCTGCTCTTGGTGAGACAGTGGTGTGAAGATGACGATAAGCCAAAGCTCTAAATCCCAGACTCAGCTGTCTTATCTAGAGCTGCTGGGATGTGTGGCATGCTTTAATGGAGGCGGCTCACTGTCTGAGCTTTAGCCACAATCGCATTAAGATTCCCCTTCACCTCAACTACGCTTACTTGTTGTCAGTTTTTGATTGAATCGTGTGAATTAAGGTTTTGTCTAGGTTAGTCACCCTACAGTTTAATTCTTCTAACTGCTGTGCTCCACGGAAAGAACAATTTAATCTCCTATCATGTGTAAACATGACGGTAATTCTAATGAGATAGGAATACCCTAAATATTATGAAACAACCAGTGTAATTAACGCTCATATATTTCTGCCCACCACCATCACAGGTGTATAAAGGTATTCATGGGTAAACCTAGGGCTGGGCAATTTTACCGTAAATCAGCATCACGGTTAATTAATCAATTTTGTTTTTTTGATGTTTTTTTCCCCCCCTTCTTTCCTCTCTTTCACTGTTCACCAACAAGGCTCATAATTAGGCAATATTACACAAGAGTGTGGTATCAGTGAATGTATCACTGAGGTGATTTGGTAGTAAATGAGCATAATATAATCATTTCACACATGCAATTAAATTAAACATTGTCCTGTACCAAAGTCAGTGTTTGTATGTCATGTGTCTGAGCTCAGGTTTTCACTGAGCTCAGACCCTCATTTTGTTTTGAGTATTGTATGTCTGATTAGTTTAATTTTGTTAGTTTTCTGTATAAACTTTGGAATTGTTTCAGTGCTGCTAGATTGGCTGTCAAGACTGGTTTCTCCCTGATTATCCAACTTCTGTATACTCCACTTCACCAACCTCTGAAGTTGACTTCTCCTGAGCACTCCCTGCTAAGAGGTTTAATTTGTAAGTTATTCTTGCTTTGCATTTTTTGTACTGTTAGCACTTTTTGGACTTTATGTTGTTTTCTTTCATAAATTGCACAAACACCATTCAGCGTGTGGGTTTGTCTTCTTCTGCTCCAAAGGAGCATTCATGACAGAATCTAGTAGCCCTGAAACAGTCAAACGATAGTGCCTAAATACACCCAGGTAAATGTGCTGCAGGTATGAATCACTAAGCGAGCAGGGGCCTAATTAACCAACTGCCCACAGCTGAGCTGAGAGGGTAGGCTGTGAGCAGTGGAAGGGAGTGTCTGTGAAAGGGGAGGCCCAAGTGAAAACAATTCCAATGTTTATACAGAAAACTAACAAAATTAAACTAATCAGACATACAATACTCAAAATAAAGTGAGGGTCTGAGCTCAGTGAAAACCTGAGCTCAGACACATGACAGAGGCCCCCCTTTAAGGGGTGGATTCCAGACACCCCCAGGTAACACCCAAAAGACCCCCCACCTTGAGAGAAAGAAGTACATCACAAAACCACCCTGGGAGGGAGGTGGGGGAAACAGGCTAGGAGGGAAAAACAAACCTGCTCATGACCCACACCTGCGCTACACCAGGGCCCTGGGCACCCCTAACCAAAAGGAACCAAACAGTTCAGGTGGCCGACCGAGGTCCCAGGCCAGCCGGACGGCCAGGTGGAATGAGTCAGGTGGCCTGCTGGAGTAAATGGACCACCTGACCCAGTGACCCAGTCCTTCGGGTGGCTGGCCAGAGTTCTTGAGCCACCAGGACCAGAGGAGTGATCCAGGAGGTGGCTCCCCCACCGGAAGGCCCAAAGGTGGGGAGCAGGGCCGGAGGAGTGGGGCCTCAATAGTGTCTGGTGGCAGAGGAGGAAGGGGGACCACAACGCCCTCAGTGGTCTTGACCAGAGAAAATGTTGCACCCACGGTGGCTCCGGGCTGGAGCTTTGTATCACCCGCAGTGGCTCCGGGCTGGAGCTTAGCAGTAACCGTGGTGGCTCCAGGCTGGAGCTCTGCAGCACCCGTGGTGGCTCCGGGCTGGAGCTCTGCAGCACCCCCGGTGGCTCCGGGCTGGAGCACTGCAGCACCCTCAGTAGATCCGGACTGGGCCAACGCTGCACCCATGGTGGACCCAGGCTGGGCCAACGCTGCACCCATGGTGGCTCCGGACTGGGCCAACGCTGCACCCACGGTGGCTCCAGGCTGGGCCAATGCTGCACCCACGGTGGACCCGGACTGGGCCAACGCTGCACCCACGGTGGACCCGGACTGGGCCAACACTGCACCCTCAGTGCCCCCCAGGCTGGGGCGTAGCGCCCATGGTGGACCCAAGCTGGAGCACAGCACCCACGTAGGCTTAAGGCTGGGGTGCAGCACCCACAAGGATCCCCGGCCGGGACGCAGCACCCATGGGGACTCAGACCGAGGAGGAACCCAGTGACAGTCTCAGGCAGAGGAGGAGCTGCACCCACGGAGGTCCCGGGCTGGGACAGGGTACTCGCGACGACCTCTGCTGGGGAAGCTGGACCCCTGGCAACCTTGGGCAGTGAGCCTGAACCCACAGAGACCTCTGGTGGTACAGGAACATCTCCGGTGACCCTGGGAGGAAGCTCAGACAGAACACAAAGAGAACCCGGGTCAGGGCTCACCGGCAGCGGTGGAGCCCAGCGAGGTGAAATCAGGTGTAGCGGGCGGCTGCACCCAGCTCTCCTCACCAAGAGCCAAGCAAGATTGCGCTAGGATAGAAAACAGAAAAACAAAAGAGAGTACTTGCCTGAGCTCGAGCTCCACCGCCGTCCAGGACTCCGGTGATTCAGGTGATGATGTTTCTCCGGGCTCAGTCATCAGGAAGTCCAGCTTGATCGCTGACTCTGCTGCGGTGGCTTCCACAGCAGGCATGATGGTTGTAGCAGTCTTTGTTACCCCGGCCACCGTGACCCACGCTGGAGGTTCCTCCGATGTGGAAGCTGGGGTTCGGCTCCGTGTTGGCTCTGGAGTCGGGTCCTCCAGGGCCACCGGCTCCTCCATCGTCCGACGGCTCCATTCTGGGACTGGTGGACACTCAGGGATAGATGAGGGAGACACGGAGAGGATAGGTGAGGAAAGATTTGCTGCAACAGGGGGTGAGAGCTCAGGGGACTGCAAACCCTGAGCCACATCACCAGTAATCAGACAAGGCATAATATCATTAATAGAAGGAGAAATAAATGACACTTGCCTGTCATCCCGGTGAATGATGTTCTCTGCTGCAGCAGGTGGGCAGTCATCCCTTTCCATGTCTACGGTGAATCTGGGCCCCCTAGTGGATTGTGGAGGAGCTGTCTCTGTAGAGGCAGAGGTGAACGGAACCGGGAAGGGCATAGCCAAACCTTCAGCAGCGGGAGGACACACCGAAGAGACTGGAGGAAAAGCAGCAGGGAAGGAGGAGGAGACTGACGTGACAGTCGTTGACAGAGAACAAGGAAATGAGTCTGTTGCGGGATTTGCCTGACTCGGTGTGAGGGAAGTTGCTGGCTGAGAGGAGGTGGTGTCTCTCCAACGGTCCGGAGCAGGGTGACAGCACCGGCGTGAAGCTGGCAAGGTGCGTGCTGGAGCTGGAGGGGGGTCGGGCGAAGCGTGAAGGGAGAATATGGCAAGGAGTATGTCTGTCGCTTCCGGGTGATTCCACAGGCTGGGGAATGCCTCCATCACCCGCGCCGCGCCATCCCGACTCTCTTGGACCGTCTTGAGAGAACGGGAGCCCTGTGTCAGCGACCAAAGGCCCTCCAGGAAACACACTGCCTGCTGCTCCATGTCGTCCAGGTCGGACATGGTGAGCTCCAAAACACAGGTGGGTGAAAAAACACAAAAAGGTGAAAAAATGCACACGAACACCACAGCTGGGTTTTTCACAGGCTGCTAGATTCTGTCATGAATGATCCTTTAGAGCAGATGAGGACAAACCCACGCGCTGAATGGTGTTTGTGCAATTTATGAAAGAAAACAACATAAAGTTCAAAAAGTGCCAACAGTACAAAAAATGCAAAGCAAGAATAATTTATGCATTAAGCCTCTGAGCAGGGAGTGCTCAGGAGAAGTCAACTTCAGAGGCTGGTGAAGTGGAGTATACAGAAGTTGGATATCAGGGAGAAACCAGTCTTGACATCCAATCTAGCAGCACTGAAACAGTCAAACGGCAGTGCCTAAATACACCCAGGTAAATATGCTACAGGTGTGAATCACTGAGGAAGCAGGAGCCAACTGCCCACAGCTGAGCTGAGAGGGTAGGCTGTGAGCAGTGGAAGGGAGTGTCTGGGAAAGGGGAGGCCCAAGTGAAAACAATTCCAAAGGTTATACAGAGAACTAACAAAATTAAACTAATCAGACATACAATACTCAAAATAAAGTGAGGGTCTGAGCTCAGTGAAAACCTGAGCTCAGATACATGACAGTATGCATGTCTCTTGAGGGTTTGTGGGTCACGTGACTCACGGCAGCAACTAATTAGCTTGTTGGCTGCAATGAGGGGAGTCCTTTACGCAGCCATGGTTAAGTTATCACCAGATAGGGATTACCAGTCTCTGATTGGATTCTTAACCAAACTCAGCTTGACCATTTTGTCCAACCTGGTCTCAGTAAAAACACGTATCTAATAAACGTTTTCCATCCCTCTAAAATTGTACATTTGCACGTTAAATCAAAAAATAACGTGCCTCGGCACGTATTTACAAGCCAACCCATGCCAAGACCATGCCTTCACTCACTGCACATGCGCAAAACACTCCTAAACAGTCCTCACCACACATGTGCAGAACAACGCTTCTTTTACTTTGGTTTCCCAATGCTCATTCAGTTGGTGGGAGGGGGATGGCGGACCGTTAATCACACAGACATTCAAGCAATGACATAAAAACACACAAGTTCGAGTCCTACTCTCATCTGTGAGTGACTTTTTTGTTCATTTTTTTCCCCTTAGTTTGTTTTTCACTCCACTCATGAAAGGTTCCTGTGAGGTTTGGGTTAGGCATTAAGTTGTGGGGTAGTTGCTCGATGGTGAAAGACAATAAAATTGACAGGAACACAATCTGGAAAACGTTAAGCTGCCGTTAGACACCTTTCTTAAAGCTGTAAATGCCACGTATCCACTGCATGTGAAAAATCCTTTTTACGTGTGTGTGTACGATTTCTCTGAGTGACAAAGTGTGCACTTTGACATTTTTTTTGGTGAGACCGGGCTGATTTTGTCATCCATTCCCACTGTAAAGCGGCTGATCTGACACAGATAGCAGTTAGTGGCTACCAGTGATTTAGCTTCAAGGCATTTACATGCTAGTTTAAGTGAACTTTGCTCTCTTTTTCTTGGCATCTTTAGGTGAAATAAAGACTCATTTATCACATTCTATGTGGACAGACACTGCATTTCTTTTCAACACAAGCTCTTTTAATTTTTCCGCTGTGTTCTGCTGCTTCCAAGAGGAGTCACTTGATGCACACAAACGGAGAGCAGGAAAATGGAGAAAGAAAGAAAAAACATGACATGACCAAGATGTCAGTTTTACGTCCAGAATGTCGGTTTTGGTTTTATTTCAGTTAACTGCCCAACCCTAGGTATTCACACATACAGGTCTGTGTGATTGAGCCTCAAAAGAGCAAAACTTTAAGTATATGAGAAAACAGTATCTGCAATGGTAAAATGCAGTTGGCACCCGCCACCGGGCAAACACAGCTGAATTTATTGAATCTGATTAACTATCAGCCACCTAGATTGGTAACAAAAGATGTGCTGTGATGCTGTGGGTGGTGGTAAAGCAACTTAGCACTGGCACTCCATATTACAGATAGAAGAAGAAATGACAACTTGCAAAGGATGGAATAGCCTAGTTACTGATTTTTTTGAAACAAAAACATGGCACTATTGAGGGTGTAAAGAGAGCAGATGATGAAAGAGGGCATTCACAAGAGGTCACAAGTCGAGGTCATGAGAAAAAAGTTAAAAGGCAATTTTTTTTTTCAGTGAGAAATGGAGAAAAACTGGCATTGGGAGGTATGTGACTGGCTACTTTTGATGAAAATTGATAATTATTAATTTTTTTACAGTAAAAATAGTAGGGTAGGCCTATTTGAAAGATTATAGCTGCATGTAAAACTGCATTTACAAAGTGGTGGCTGTTGAAAAATACGAATGGTTGGTAGGGGGAAAAAAGTTCATTTCCAGCACTGGAAAAATCAAGTTTTATTTCAAACAAAATATTACTTCTTTGGCATGTGATGTGATGACTGAAAAATATTTGAATTTATTTGAATGCTTTGAACAAAGCCATATTCAGTTTTGCTCAATTTTCTTTCCACTTCTTTAAAGTGTAAATTACAGTCCAGTAAAGCTAATGAATGTTTTAATAAAGAAAATAAAGTAAAAATGGTTAGAAAGTAGAACATCATTCAATAATAACTTTCATAACCAGATATTGTCATATAGATCATTTCAGAAAAATAAATTCACTGGCATCAGGTTCATAAATGTGAGACTTTGGCACATTACATTACAATATTTATTAAAATGAAAGAATTGCTATTTAAGGGTGGATTCACACTACATCATTTGGCCCAGCTTTTACTGATGTTTTGGCAAACATCTGGCTCTGCTGGTAAAAGTTGATAAAAGTTAATGATAGTTGGTGTTTGTTGGCAAACGCTGGCGAAAGTTGTGTTCTTTGAAAATTTTCAGCATGCTGAAAATTTGCTGACGTTTGGAAATACACGCTAGTGAAAGTTGTGCTCAGTTTGTAAAAGTTCCCGAGCGCTGGGCTAAGTTAGGCAGAGCTCGCCTAAGTTGGCCTAAGTTAAGCTCCACTGGCAAACGCTGACTGAAATGCTGGTGGAAGCAAATGTTTTTAGACCAAAACTCACTTCAGACATGCATGGACAAAAGAAAAATAGAGAGAAGGGGGAATTAAAAAAAAGAAAAAATATATAATCTCCCAAAAATGTGACAGCCCAAAAGAAAAAAAATCTCATTGTGAAATTTACTGTTCTTAATTTTCTGCTCTGTGCGTAATCATTCTCCAGGATTTATTGGTTCGGCTTCCATTGTGGGGAATCAAACGGCGCTGATGTGGTGTTAAAATGTAAATGACATTTAACAGGATTTTATGTTATTTTAATGAAGAGAGTTGTAACAGTCAAAATATAATCACCCGTCATTTTATTTATATGATGATACACTAAATAGTTTTTTGGTTTTTTTTATTCCATCCACATTCACATTTTAATTGCGGACTTATTGTTGGAGTCTATAGATAGGCATTATTGTATTATTTTTTTGAGGAGTGAATGAATGAATGAACAGGGGAAAAGGGTATACAGAAGTAACTACATAGGAATATAAAGCGAAAATAAACACTGAAACGTATGCCCAAGGAAGATGTGTTCACTCCAAAAGCAGGTCCAGAATGGCAGGAAGCCTCCACAAACCCTGATCTTTATATGAGCGTCGCCTGACGCTGATGTCAGCTGACCTGCGCTGAGTATTCGTTTGCTTAATTTAACCTTAAGCCCCTTTTCCACTAGTACCTGCTCACTCCTACTTACCTCAACTCTACTCGGTTTGTGGCTTTCCATTAGTACCTGGTACTTTTTTGGGACCTACTTCAGTGAGGTTCCAACTGTGCTGTGTCGAGCTGAAAATGTGACGTCAACAGATTGCAGGCCACTGATTAGCCAGGGTGTAACGTCAGTGGATGAGAGCAACGTCTTCACAAGATTCAAACCTTCATTTGTAAATTCGGCTGTGAGCTTTTATTATTTTTGTGATAATCAACAAAATAAATGGCTACACACAAATCAACACGATCACAAAACACTCACCATCTTCCCCGTGAACCGCCATCTGCTCGGAGACCTCCTGGAATTTCACTTCGGAACGCTTCGCCGGCGCCGGGGCTGAAAAGTTCATATAGTGGTCAAATTTGACCAAATCTGGTTATTTTTCAGCAGTCTCCCCATCGGTGTGCACACTTCTTCCATTGGTGTTGCAGCGCTTGGATCCCTGTGCTTGAAAAATAAAGTACATTTGGTCAAATTTGACAACTATGAACTTTTCAGCCCCGTCGGCCCTGCTGCAGCGAAGCAAACCAAAATGAAAAATATACCAGGAGGTCTCCAAGCTGATGGCTGCTCACGGGGAAGATGGTGAGTGTTTTGTGATTTTAAGCATCTTTTCCATTATTTATCAGTGAAAATGTCAGCATGTAAACAACATAATGGGATAACGGGCCACCTTCCTGTAATGAACCCAACCCCACCCACTTGAGGTGGTACTCAGTTGAAATGGAAAACCAATCACACTGTGTGGAGCCAAGTAGAGTCGAGGCGAGTCGAGATGAGTAGGAACTAGTGGAAAAGGGGCTTAAGTTGGCACCAGCTCCATATACACTAGCCTAACCCAGGATTTACACTGACTCTGGATGCAGTACGTTACGGCTGCGATCCAGCCTCCACAGCAAATAGTTCCCATTCTCGTCAATTTTCTAATCCCCACCTGGTCCGGACCACTGCAGAACGAATCCGGCTTGTCAGATTCGGTTCGCTAATGAAACGGAACAAGTCTAGTTTTGACGGATGCCGGATACAATCCACAAGGAAATCCCGCTGTGTCTTGTGGTATTTAATAGCCGTTTGATCATTAAAAACCATTTAAGGATTGTCCGTTATTTTCTGAGGTCTACTCCTCCACCACTGTCAGAGAAGGTAAAAACTTGACACAGCATACAAACGCTTCATAGAATTAAAATTAATGGGCTACTTATGTTTTATTTAGAGCCCAAAAATCTAGATGGGGAGGCGCAGCTACATCACACTTCCTTGTTGGTGTCATGTGATTGCGATCGGTTTATCTTGGTCACTCTTGGGTCTTTCTCGAGAGCTTGTGTTATTTTGTATAATTCTCGTGTGATCTTGTATTTCACACTCCGTTCTCATCCATGCTGCTGCAAAACACAAACACATTTGGTAGGGACAAAGGCAAGGCTCCATCCGCACTGCATCTGCAACGTACTGCATCTGGAGTCAGTGTAAATCCTGGGTTAGATGGCAAAAGTTTGCCAACACTGAACGCAATGCTGGCAAATGCTAGCAAAAGTTTGTAACAGTTCGTAAAAGTTGGTGTGCACTGGATTTAAAAAAAACCTGCTCATGTACCAAATTTTACCAACGTCTGGAGTAATTTCTCTGATTTTTCAAAACGTCTGTAAAAGTCAGTCTAAACGCTGTAGTGTGAACCCAGCTTTAGAGTTAAAAGTAAAAGCTGGAAGTTTAGTGTGGGTCAGTTGTGTAGTTTCTTGGTATCTGTCTCCAAAGAGTCTCATGTTCCACTGTTGATTGGACTGCACTTCCAGTGTCATTGGCTTCAACTTCTGATGATAATCTTTGCTCTGCTTTGAGATCCTCTACCTGTTATAGTGTAACTCTTAGCATACCCAGCAGCAGGTGGAGGTCTGGTTTAGGCGATGCTACTTTGACTCTACCCAGGCTGCTGAGAAGAAAAATGATGACCACATGGAGTTCAAGACAATTCAGCTGGAATAAATCCATGTGATCATGAGACTCACTGTAAGGATTATATTACTTAGCCATTTATTTTTTCTCAAAGTACAAGGAAATTAAAATATTTGCAGAGCTCCTCTCGGGAGGGAATTGGCTTGGCATGCCACTACTTTAATAAAAGTATCAGTGCTTTATGCCAAAGTCTTGAGCACATTTAGGTTGGTGTCTCAATATTTAGTATAACAACTCATATTTAATGGCTAGACTATACATTTGATGTAACTTGGAACTCTTGGAGGAATTATTATGAACTCCCTAGCTTTGCAGTATAAATCAGGGTTTTGCAATATTTTTTCCATAGTGACTTAATAAGCCTGGTCCACACCAAAAGATTTTCAAAATTTTATGACTTCATATATGATAAAACATGATAGCTTTAATAGTTTTGTTTCTATATCGTGTGGAGTGCAGCAGTGTAAGACAGCACATCACACACTAATATATATATTTTATGTTCATTTTCTACATAGTTGAGCATGTGCTAAATGCAACACCCTTAATGTGTCAGCATTTTCTGTTGCTGCACCCAGTCCTGAAAAGTTGAAAAAAGTTCACCGTTTGGAACTCTGGATTGCTCATTAGCTGCACACCTCTCTAACCAATGAATCAGAATTATGCTAAAAGGATATGATGAGCAACCTTTGAAAGCAAAAGTTTGTAGGGATGTGTGTTTTCTTCCCAGTATGTTGCGGTAAGTGCAGTAAGCAGAGAGTCTCCATGCAAAGTGCTGAAGCACAGAGCAGTGAGTGACAGGTCAAGCTGTTGCTAGGATACAGGGTGGAGACTTTTTTTCATTTTAGAGTTCCCTGAAAAATAGGTCCAGAGTGCTTTCTGTAGAAAAAATGCTTTCCATGGACATGCAGTCTAATGTCCCACTAAAACCTGAGTTTTGGAAAGTTCCATACAGTACCTACTGCATAATAAAGATTAGTCTACATGTTGCTAGTTATAGGAATGTATAGACCCAGATTAAGATTAAGATGGGTCGTTCAGCCATTCCAGCCCTTGGCCCATGTTCTACCCATGTGTGAAATAGATGCGGTTTATTGTTAGTTATGTGGGGTAGATGGTATCGACCTTGATTCTTACCACTGTGACAATATGATAGCCTGCTCTGGTAGCTCCTCTGGCATTGTTGTACTCCCCTCTGTTTATTCCACTCCCTCCACCTCTCCCTCCACAAACACACATTTGTACATGTGCATGTGCATGCAGTACACCCATACCCCCAGTGAGTCCCAGTCTGTTTACTCAGGTGCCTGCTCACTCAGTGCAATGATGAACTCCTGTGCAGACTTTAACACTCCGCTGCCTCTCAGGCAAATGCCAAAACAAATCTTGTCATAATTAGCAGTAATCCCGCTCATTACCGTCTGCTTAATTATCCTATTAATAGCACTTCCTGGGAGAGCTTGTTTGCTACGCAGGCAAATGTTTGTTCCTAAATTAGCAGACAAGAAGACAGCTCCATTGTTCAAACAGCGGCTTTGACAAAGCAGAACAGGCAGGATTAACAGCAGACAGAACGGGCCACAAGCTCATCTCTGCTTGGAGCTGACAGGCAGGGAGGAGGCAGCCTGGGCCGACAACAGCACTCTTATCCTGCAAGCTGCTGTGTAATCTACATAGTCAAGTACACACAATCAGCACAAACAACTTGTCATATCAAGATTGCAGTGTGCTATGAAATAAGCACGAGTGACAAAAATAGAACTGGCTACAGGTGTATTAGAAATAATTAATTAAATGATTAATATAGAGCTTTTTTAAATGTTTGGAGTGATTCTTATTAGGTTTCTATATGCTGTGAACAAAAGTGAAGAAACTGTGTGGTGATGGGACCTAGTCAGATCCCTGTGAACCATAACCTTTACTGAAACACTGTACAGACAAACCGACTTACTTCCAGGTAATATGACACTAATGTAGGATTTACAAGCCTGTGTTGACCTTCAGAGGTAGAGTTGTAGCCACTCCCAGCCTTGTAAGGTGATAGGCTCATCATTGTAAAAATTAATTGGATCTGTCTTATCCATCAAGGCTCCCAAGTTTCCAAACAAGGCTCAAGAGGAAAGCTTTTAAAGTAAATAAGGCAAGTGCTCTGAGCAAGGTGAAGACCAGCCACACTGAGCTATGTACACTAACCTAAGCAGGCCCAACACCTCAAACTCCAGCAGGCCTATACATTATAAATGACCCTCTCTCTTTTCCCCATGCACCAATCTCCTATACATACACAGCATGCTATGGTTGGAGTAAGCAGAGCCAGTCTGTGCAGCCTGCAGCACTGTCAGCCCATTGATGTACAACACTCTGCCCTTTGTTCCTTGTACACAAACACACTTTCCACATTAATATTTCACAGGAAATGTACTCCATGCTTGTGATTTAAAGCTTTTTCTTGTTAACAATGCTGTTTTCTCTATTCTGTTATACTGCATTGTGAAGGCAACTTGTCAGAATGAAGACATGCCTATAAGATTATAATACTACTGCAGATAAATGATTACTGGCAAGGCACGTGATGTTATCCACTGTGCCTCTCTGTGTGTTCCAGTTTAAACATTTTTCCTGAGGTTGCACTTGGAGCTATTAGTTAAGAGCATGGCGATGTGTTTAATGCGGTGTGCATACAGTATGTGTGAGGGAGCATTTGTAATATGTGTACACATTATGCACATATGCATATTATGCACATCCTTATTGCACATGTATTTTTCTCAGATCTGTGTTGGAGTGTATAGCCATGTGATGTCGCTTGTTTGTTCTTGTTGTCAGAGAAAAGGCAAGGATCAATGGATTTTCCTTGCAAGAGTGAAACATGACAGACATAACGAAAGCCTTTCATGAGAAATGAATGAATAATTCATGGGCGCGCACTTGCTGTGCTTTGTTGTGTCTCATACAGATGGGATTACAGAAGGCTAGATCTTGGAAACATATGAAAGATTAATTTGTGATCTGGGACACTGGTTGCTTACAAAAGGACTAAATAATGATTTTACCGAGAGTGTCAGGGATCTGGGGATGGGTGTGATGTGCACATGGGGCTGGACACAAAAGGCCTGGAGAGAGCTCAGCACATAGCACTCAGAATAACATGACCTGACAGATATTCAGAACTTTGTGCTAAAAGTGAACTTCAGTTCTCAAACATTTTCTTGTTTCTCTGACAGATTTATGACATGTAAAAGCTAAAAGAAGAGTGTTGTTAGTCCTTTTTGTGTTAATCCCCGAAGAGTCAAGTGTCCTTACCCTCTTATTCAGGTCAGATACTTAGTGGCTATAAAGCATTTTCAGCACCTGACAGGAATATGCTGTTTTGCTCGAGGGCACTTTGCTGTGCAGATGCTTGCTGAAATCCGGGCCCTCCTGCTGAAGAGCTGACTTCAAATTGGCAGCCTGCTGTCCAGAATTAACAAAGACACTCCGTGCTTCTGTCTCCAAAGTTGCTGAATATGCCAGTAAGGGACTGCCTGAAAATAGCTCAAATCTTTTCAAAGGAGTCCTCCAATAATTCACCAGGGATCATGAGAAGCTGTTGTCTGGTCTCCCACAGATGGCATAGACTCCAGGGTGGCACTGCTTGTTGTTTTTGATGAGCTGTGCATATACAAAAGCAAAACATCTGGAGCTGCCATGTGGCCTCTCCATTTGGCCAACCCCATACCTCCCCGAGCCAGATGCACCCAAACAACTGTGAGCTAAACAGCATGAATGATTCATAGAAGAGCATGAGGCGAGGCTCACACCAGAAACCTGCCAGCTACTTTGATTGGAAATTTGAAAAAGCAATGAATATGCAATGGACATTAAGCATGCAAGGGGGGGATGATCTGTCAAATGATCTGTATTTGACCAGTGTGGTGAAAGCTCCTGTGGATTTTCTGATTAGAACCTAAGAAATCTAATGTCCAATTGCCAGGATCATTAATTTTTTAAGGCTAGTTAAATGGTCGGCAAGGTGTTACATAATGAATGTGAGTGTGGCTTCGTGCTGGAGCTTGTGTCAGAGATAAGATCGAGAGATCAAGATGAGAAGAATGTGTGGAAAGCAAGAGATCCCACACCTGCTTCATCAGCCACTCATAGCATGATGGGTTAAAGTGGAAAGACCAGACATTTGTGGTGAAAATGCAGTGTGTTTCATTTTCTAATAACTCTACTTACGTAGATCACAGTTATGGAGGACTTGTCTTTTTTCATCTTTATGTCCAAAAAAGACCAAAATTTTGACTGAATATATAATGAAACATTTGAGTGACCTATTTTTTAAAAAGTGCTATTACCTAAAGCCTCAGTCACAACCGGCCGTACGAATTTCAATATCATACGTCAGCTGCGATTTTCTGGGGTCGTGGAGGACGTGGATATCGTAGGAGTTTTGGACAGGCTGCAAGGAGTTCTTTGACACAGTCTTAAATGTGTCTTGCACCTCGCAGGGTCCACATGAGGTAAGCTACGTATGTGCCAGACTGAGGTTGCGTTAACCGAGAATTCTCCGTCATTGACTGGTAATTTTTAGCAATCAAGGAAAATCAAGCGATCCGTCATTTTGACAGATGGCACTGATAGTATTTAACTGTAATTTCCAGCCCATCTCTGCGCACCTGGAGGAAGGTTTGAATTCAGGCCCATAGACAAAGAAAATTTCTGCTGTTCTGCTGTTCGCCTATTAATAGAGAAGGCCTATGAATTCCGCAAGGACCGCCATCTCTATATAGACTTTATAGAGCTTAAGGCTGCCTTCGACACTGTGGACCACGCTTCTCTGTGGAGTATCCTGCAGACCCTCAGACCCCCATCCAAGGTCATAGCCCTGTTCAAACGGCTCTACAGCAGCTTGGAGAGCTGTGTCCAAGTGAACAGAAAGGAGTCCGGCCGGTTTCCCATCAACAGCAAGGTCCGACAAGGTTGTGTGGCCGCTCCTGACCTCTTCACTTGTGTCATAGACACAACTGAGGGTGAACATACCACCTACTAGCTACCTTGGTGAACATACCACCTACCAGACGACGACGCTAGCTGGAGGGACCCACTTGGACCGAGGGAGCTTCGGCCTCACCGCCAGATGCCAGCTATCAGGCTGCGACACCAGCTGGTGGTCTCCATTAGCCACCGGGAGAGCTTTGGCTTCACCGCCAGATGCCCGCTACCAGGCTACAACCCAAGCTAACGGTCTCCATTAGCCACTGGGAGAGCTTCGGATTCACCGCCAGATAGGACAACGCTAGCTAGAGGCCTCCACTAGCTACCGAGGGAGCCTTGGCTTCTTCAGCTTCACCAGCAGATCCAGCTACCAGATGACGATGCCAGTTGGCGGCCTTAACGAGCCATCCGGAGAGCTTCAGCCTCACTGCCAGATGACCGCTATAATTAGATGACAAAGCCAGCTGACGGCCTCCACTAGCCATCGGGCGTACTTCGGCTCCTGTACTAGCCAACAGGTGAGCCTCTCCTTTGATCTCAATCAGCCTAGTCATTATACCTCTGAAAAAGAATCAAACAAATGGAGAGGAGTTGGAGGAGATCATACTCTCACTAAATTTTATGTTTGAAGAAATATCTAAGACAGCAAAACAACAAACTCTACTTATTGACCTTATGGAACAAGTGAGTGAATTAAAGGCTGAAATTATGGAAAAAGACAAGAAAATTAATTTCTTAGAAAGACGTGTGGATGAATTAGAACAATATGCAAGAATGGATGATGTCACTGTGAGCAGTCTTAACACCAGACACTGCTCCTATGCACGTGTGGCAGCTGGAGTTGATAACCAGGATTGGGAGGATGAGACATTGGGAGAATCACACACTCTTGAGCAGCAGGTGTTAAATTTTTTCAACTCTAAAAACATTGTTGTGGACAATAAGACTATTTCGGCTTGCCACACATTACCTAGAAAAGACAGTAAAGGAAAACCAGCGATTATCATCCGATTTGTCAACAGAAAAGCAAAATCTGATCTTCTGCGACAAGCAAGAAAACTGAGAGGAACGGTTGTCTATGTAAACGAACATTTAACAAAAAAGAACTCTGAAATAGCTAGACAAGCCAGGGCTCTCAGAAAACAGGGAAAAATACAATCGACATGGACAAAGAACTGTAAGGTGTGGATAAAACTGCTTGGCACTCCAGAAGAAGCTAAAGTAATAATGATTAGAGATACAGTATGGAGGAATTAGACAAATTTAAACCTTAGCTCTTATGCACGAAATACAGCGCAGTTAGATCATGTGTGGAAATTTTTGTGTTTTTTTTTCTTGTTTTGTTATTTGTTTTTTTTTCTCTTTTTATCTTTTGGTGTACATTGTTGACACAACATATGATCAGCACTTTAACCAATCATCCTTCCTCATTTAATAATGGAAGTGTATTAGGTCAAATTGAAGCTGAAACCTTTGTAGATACTAAACAGCAACCACAAGATATTTTAGGTGATACTGACCCAGATAACAACTACTTTAATCATATGAACAGTAAGTGTACTTATTATGATGAACAACAATTAAATGGAATTATGAACTTGGATCAGACATTGACAATAATACATATAAATAGTAGGAGACTCTATGCCAACTTTGATAGTATTACGTAGTTTTTAAATCAATTTAAGACCCCATTTAGGATTACAGCAATAATTGAAACATGGATTAATGAAGAAAAAGATGTAAGTTTTGAATTACATGGATATGAGATGCATACACAAAATAGGAAACGTAAAAATGGTGGTGGTGGGGTAGCACTGTATGTTGATAGAAATTTAAAATGTAAAAAAGTGGACAGCATGACATCAACAGTGAATGGAATTAGGGAATATTTAACAATTGAAATTACGATGGAAAACAGAAAAAACATAATAGTAAGTTGTATATATAGAGCACCGGGATCTGATATGGAAAAATTTAGAAATGGTATGGAAAAGATGTATACAAAAAATAAGACAAAAACACGTATATCTTTATTTGTGGTGACTTTTTTTTTTCTTTTTTCCACAATATTTTTATTGAACCTTTTTTAACAAACATGACACAAACAATCAAACACTAACACTAAAGTAATTTAAAAAATAAAAGAAAAAAAATACTAAAAACACCAACAACCATTAACAAAAGCAAGTCAAACAATGCTCCTCTGTTTAGTCTAGGTAATCCATTACATAAATATACATATTATACATTCACCAATTTGGAATTTACAAGGTCCACACACATCATTCACCTTCTTCTTCAGAAGTTATGTTTAATTTCTTTACATAATCAATGAAAGGTCTCCATATATTCGCAAACACATTTTCCTTTGATTTCAGTATGTATGTTATTCTTTCTAGTGGAAGGTTTGTTAGCATCTGTCTTAACCACTGAGTCACATCTGGTCTATGAGTCTTTTTCCACAATAGTGCAATACATTTTTTGGCATTAAGCAAACTGAGGTCTATGAATGTTCTTTCACTCTTATTAAAATTATGCTTTTCTGGATACAGACCCAACAAAAACAGTTTAGAGTTCAATATGAATTGTTTTGAAATTATTTTTTCAATTGTTACCCTCACCTCTTCCCAAAACATTCTAATTTTACTACATTCCCATAAACAATGAAATAGGGTTCCTTTACTTTCCATACATTTTGTGCACATATCTGGTATGTTTTTGTTATATCTATTTAACTCCACCGGTGTAACATACATCCGCATTAACCATTTAAAATGTATCAATTTAAGACGCACATTTATTGATTTGGTTTGAGCTTCTGTGCAAGCCCATTCCCATTGTTCCTCTGAAATTTCAATTTGCAGGTCTTCTTTCCAATAATTCATTCTTTTCTGTGAGTTTTCACTTGAGGATAGTGTCAATGAGTTATAAAACTGAAATAATACCCTTTCTCTTACTATCTTTCGTCAAAATTTTTTCCAAGGATGAATAAGTAGGTTGGGTGAGAGCATTATTTTGATTTGATCGAATAAAATTCCTAAGCTGAAGATATTAAAAAAAATGTGTTCTATTAAGATTAAATTTGACCCTCAGTTCTTCAAAAGACATTATGTTATCTGAATGTGACAAATATAAGTCTTGAATCTTTTGAATCCCTTTTAAATTCCATACTTTAAATACAGCATCCGCTCTCCCTGGTGTAAAATATTAATTACCCCATATTGGGCTAAATTGTGACAATAAGTGTGGTTCTTTTAAATATTTTTTGATTTCACACCATATTTTGATCATATGCTTTACAATAGGATTTTTAACTTGTTTCTGTAATTTTTTAGCCGAGTCTGAGTATATGAATAAGGGAAGAGGTAAAGGTAAATTGTATGATTCCATTTCAATCCAGTGAGGAAGATCATTTGATGAAAAATAATATGTCATAGACCTCAGTTGTGCTGACCAGTAATACAACAAAAAGTTTGGACATTTCATTTGTGGTGACTTTAATATAGATTTAATGAAAACAAAACAACATAAACCAACTGAAGATTTCTTAGATACAATGTATAGCTTAACCTTATTTCCAAAGATTACGAAACCTACGAGAATAACGACACACTGTGCTACCCTGATAGACAACATTTTTACCAATGTTATTGAATATAATATGGTGAGTGGTATACTAATAAATGACATTAGTGACCACTTGCCTGTATTTGTTTATTTAGATGTTAATTATGGGGTTAATAAGAGTAAGAATAATAATAAACCATGTAAAAAGATTATTTATAAAAGAATACGAACAGAAGATACAATCAGTGCTTTAAAGTAGAACTGAACTGAACGGCATTGAACGGCACTGGGTGATAGTACATACAATTATAAAGATAATTTATCATTGGCACCCCCTCCACAAATCCCGGAATCTTGGAGAAAATCGCGATTTTGAATTTCCCGCCCTGAAAAATCAGACAAATCCGCCGAAGTGCAGCCGGAGTTCCGCGTGACGTCACGAGTGTGACCCAGTCCTCATGTTTACCATTGTGAGCACGTCGACACTGGTTGTTTTTGGTGCATTTTGTCGTCATAGTCGACTACAAAACACTTCCAACACCTGGGAAGATCTGTTCAGTGGCCAAGGAAAGCTGTCATGGCGACGAAAGAAAAGAAAGGGGGAGGAAAAGCGACCGGGAAGCGATGTGTTTCTAGATATACAGTGATCCCTCACTTATCGTGTTTAATGGGGACCAGAACCGACCGCGAAAAGTGAAAAACCGCGAAGTAGCGTCACCCCCCCCCCCCAGGGCGTCACAAGCACTATTTTGCACAAAAAGGCACAAGAGAACAGCGAAAAGTGCCACTAAGCAACACGAGCGATAAAGAACAATGAATGCGGTCTTCCTTCGCTGGGTAAAACGTCTCGGCCAATCAGCTTGCGAGATTCCCGAGCGGTGAAGAGGTGGGCGGAGAGGAGTGGAGCGGTGGTCAGAGAGGTAGATTTTCAGTTGTGCGGGCTCTCCGTGTTGATACCTGATGTTCTAATGTAGTCTCCCTGCCTTCTCCCTGCCTTCTCCCTGCCTTCTCCCTGCCTTCTACATCAGAACATCAGGTATCAACACAGAGAGCCCGCACAACTGAAAATCTACCTCTCTGACCACCGCTTCACTCCTCTCCGCCCACCTCTTCGCCGCTCGGGAATCTCGCAAGCTGATTGGCCGAGACGTTTTACCTCGCAAGCTGATTGGCCGAGACGTTTTACCCAGCTTCGCTCCCTGCCGAGCGCCTATACCCAGCAAAGGAAGACCGCATTCATTGTTCTTTATCGCTCGTGTTGCTTAGTGGCACTTTTCGCTGTTCTCTTGTGCCTTTTTGTGCAAAATAGTGCTTGTGACGCCCTTGGGGGGGGGGGGTGACGCTACTTTGCTGTTTTTCACTTTTCGCAGTCGGTTCTGGTCCCCATTAAACGCGATAAGTGAGGGATCACTGTAATAAGTTGGAAAAATGCTTATGGTTTTTTTTCCCTTTCTTTTTTATTGTTAATTTTCCTTATCCTGACACCCCAAACATGCCAAAGTAAAGACTCACCATTCTGTATTCAATAAGCGACTCTCCTCCCCATCACTGCTGCGGTCTGAGTCGGTGCCCGAATCCCCCAAAAATTCTGGCTCTAATCTGTACGGTTCGATGCCTCCCTCGCTCTCTTCCTGTTCACTTGACACTCCTGCATCCTCCTCTGTCTTGTCACCGATCCTGAATGCCTCTTCACTCTGAAAACTCTGGTGTTCTTGACTGCTGGAACTGCTATCATCTGCCATTGTTGTTTTGATAAGGGTCACACTCGTGACGTCACGCAGCGTCGTCTGCACTACTTCCGGTTTGTTTGGCACTGCCAGCCAGAGGCAAAAGTTTATCGGCTTATAGCTTGGCCATCGCACGGCCTAAAAATTTCTTTTATGTGTTGAAAAATACAATAGGTAATAAGGAATTAATCTGCTATTCTACTTTTTTGGCAAAAAGGTGAGTTCAGTTCTACTTTAAAAGATAACAGTGTTACAGAATTGGAATGCTGTCTATAGAGAGAAAGAAGTGGACTTGGCATATGATAAATTTATTGATATAGTTAAATCATTATATGGTAAAAAAAACGGTCCAATTAAAGAAATTAATTTAAAAAATATATAAATACAAAAACTGCCCGTGGTTAACCAGGGGGCTACAAAATGCTTGTAAAAAGAAAAATTATCCATCCATCCATCCATCTTCTACCGCTTTTCCGGAGGTCCGGGTCGCGGAGGCAGCAGTTCAAGCAGAGAAGCCCAGACTTCCCTCTCCCCAGCCACCTGCTCCAGCTCTTCAGAGGGGATACCAAGGCGTTCCCAGACTAGCTGGGAACGCCTTTTTTTTCTTTCCCCCCCCTTTTCTGGGGGGGGGAAAGAAAAATTATCTCTATAAAAATTTTATAAAATCAAAAACTAAAGAATCTGAAAATAAAGATATAAAACATAAAAATAAATTACCTGAAATAATATGAACTAGTAAAAAATTATACTATAGGAAAATGTTAAATGAAAATAAGAATAATATAAAAGGAGTCTGAGACATTAAATAAATTAAGGAAAAATGGAACTAAGAAAACAATACATCCAGAGTATTTTACTGATAATTGTGGTGATAATTATGATAAGAACATGGTAGTAAAATAGAATGAATAAATTTTTTGTAAATGTTGGACCAGGGTTGGCAGCAAAAATTCCAAACCAAGGAAGAGACAGCGTGAGTGAGACATTGATTGGAAATAACCCTCGGTCAATCTTTCTCTCAGCGGTGGATGAACTAGAGGTAAAATCTGTTGTTGAAAAGTGTAAAAATAAATTACCTACTGATTGTGATGGTATTGATATGGCACTAGTAAAAAGAACTGTTGATGGCATATTAAAACCATTTACATATATTTGTAATATCTCATTTCAAACTGGCTCATTCCCGCAGAAAATGAAAATAGCATAAGTAATACCATTATTCAAGCAAGGAAATAAACACCACTACACAAACTACAGACCAGTATCGCTCCTCCCACAATTTTCAAAGATTCTGGAAAAACTTTTCAACAGATTAGAAAACATTTTAAATAAACACGATTGTGGCGGAATAAAATAATATACTGCGAACTGAGAGTTTAAAAGGGTGTTTAATATCATTCATCCCGCCATCATAGAACTCACCCCAGCCCTGTGCAGGCGGGCTGGAGCGGGTCCTCAGGCTCTCGTGAGGAGACACAGAATGCGTGTGTCAGCAGCAGTGGTAAGAGAGAGAGTGAACATGAATTTCCGTCAGCTTATATACCCAGTTATAGACAATACATGAAAGGCATGGGACATTTGCATAACAGTAAGAGCAGGAAGCATGAACACAATGCATGAATGGCACATTAACATCACAGTACTGAGCAGGAAAGAGCCAGACGAAGCGAGGCTGCCTGTTGACATTAATACACACATTTCACTGCTATGTTAATTGCTCTAGCCGAGCGCTCTGTTTGTCCCAGTTTGTTGTGGGGGTGTCCCACACACTCCCCCCCCAGAGGGCCCAGCAGGAAGCTGAGGCCTCGATAGTCCGGCTTTGGTAGCGAGCAGGGAAAGCTCTGTGCAGGCGGAGGTGGAGGGAGGGGGGTGGGGGTAGCAAGTGCCGGCCCAGGACAGCAAAGTTGTTTGGGCCGCGCAAAAATTGCCTGTGGATCCGCGATGTTGGGGGGCTGTCCCGTTGAACGTGCGGAGGTCCACAGCAGCTGTAAGAAGAAAAAAATTAGTCACTGACTCCTCTCGCGGTTAAGTCCTGCGAGGATTAATAGCGGCCATGAAGAAAAACAGGAGCTGCGAGGCTGCGTAGCGGCTGTGAGAAAAAAAAAACAAAAGTAGAGGGACTTGGCGTGTTGGCTTTAGGTGCGGGCGCAACCCTGAAGCCCTCGGGGACAGCTGACGGCTGAATTCCCATTGTGCGCCGTGGTTAAGACCCATACAAAATCCTGTGAGCGAGCTGCGTGTGATGCTTCAGGTGTGTGAGCAGCCCTGAAGGTTCCGTGTGCAGCGGCGAAGGAGGCTGGCGGTCTGTGTAGAGCCGGTATGTCCCGTGCGTGGTGCGCTGTCCTCATAACCCCCCGGTGCGTGTGCAGGGGTTCGGTGCATGGGTGATCCGCTGTCGAGAGGTGAGTCAGGGTCAGGGAGCTTGCTGGAGATCAGCGTAGTCGGCGCCGATAATCATCCCTGTTCAGTGTGTCGCGTCGTTCGCTCGTGGTGCGTTGGAGCGGTGCGAGGAAATAGACGATCTTTGTCCCTCGGGCTCATGCAGATGCGTTGGAGCGGTGAGAGGAAATAGACGATCTTTGTCCCTCGGGCTCGCGTAGATGCGTAGGAGTGGTGAGAGGGAGGAGGAGCGGTGAGAGGGAGAAGACGTTCTGTGTCCCTCGGCCGGTCCAGCGTGGATGTCCCGATCTCAGGCGAGGGTTGCACCATGACGCTTTCTGCAGCCTTCACGGTCGTGGGTGATCTCCGAGGGAGTTCGCCTGGTGGTGGCTCTGTGTCGAGGTCTCCCTGTAGCAGAAGGGAGAGCAGATCATTTGCGCCAGGCTGCTGCGTTCGCTTGTCGTCGGAGAATCACCGCCGGGTGCTGCGTTCGTTGTCGTCGTCAGGTCACCAGCGTGGCTGTCCAGACCAGAAGGTTGCGTTGCACAAAGCGTGTGCATTCTCGGGGTCACCAATGTGGCGGAATAAAATAATATACTGCGAACTAAGAGTTTAAAAGGGTGTTTAATATCATTCATCCCGCCATCATAGAACTCACCCCAGCCCTGTGCAGGCGGGCTGGAGCGGGTCCTCAGGCTCTCGTGAGGAGACACAGAATGCGTGTGTCAGCAGCAGTGGTAAGAGAGAGAGTGAACATGAATTTCTGTCAGCTTATATACCCAGTTACAGACAATACATGAAAGGCATGGGACATTTGCATAACAGTAAGAGCAGGAAGCATGAACACAATGCATGAATGGCACATTAACATCACAGTACTAAGCAGGAAAGAGCCAGACGAAGCAAGGCTGCCTGTTGACATTAATACACACATTTCACTGTTATGTTAATTGCTCTAGCCGAGCGCTCTGTTTGTCCCAGTCTGTTTTGGGGGTGCCCCACAATGATGTGCTTAATCAGAATCAATATGGATTTAGAGCAAAGAGTACAACATCATTAGCAATAATAGAAGCATCAGAGGAAATAATAAATGCATTAGATCAAGGAAAATATGCAATTGGTATATTTATAGATTTTATAAAAGCATTTGATACAATAAATCATTCAGTACTTCTTGATAAACTGCAATTGTATAGCATTAGGGGAGTGGCACTGAATTGGGTTACAAGTTGGGTTTTTTGGGGGGGTTTTTTGTACTTATTTTGTACCCGTAGGTAGATTTGTTTTGCAGTCTGGTGACAAGCCATCAGCTGCCGGTCGCTGCGTGCGCAAGCGCCCCGTATCCCTAACCTGCATGTTTTTGGCATGTGGGAGGAAACCGGAGAAATCCTGGAGTAAACCCACGCAACACGGGGAGAACATGCAAACTCCACACAGATCACTGTTGGCCGGGGGCAGGGATCGAACCCACGATCTCTGTAATCCCCCGGCCGAGGGTAAACTGTGCTGCCGCAGTGCTAACCACTGCGCCACAACAGTTTGTGAAGATGGGAGAATATCTGTCTGGATGTATGAGAATTGCCTGTGGGGTCCCTCAGGGGTCAGTATTGGGCCCAAAATTATTTAACATACACTAGCGTTCAAAAGTTTGGGGTCACTTAGAAATTTCCTTATTTTTGAAAGAAAAGCACTTTTTTTCAATGAAGATAACTTTAAACTAATCAGAAATACACTCTATACATTGCTAATGTGGTAAATGACTATTCTAGCTGCAAATGTCTGGTTTTTAGTGCAATATCTACATAGGTGTATAGAGGCCCATTTCCAGCAACTATCACTCCAGTGTTCTAATGGTACAATGTGTTTGCTCATTGCGTCAGAAGGCTAATGGATTATTAGAAAACCCTTGTGCAATCATGTTAGGTCTGCAATGCTGTAATTGCTGCAAATGGAGGATTCTTTGACAAAAGCAAAGTTTGAAGGAAAAAATTATTATTTCAAATACAAATCATTATTTCTAACCTTGTCAATGTCTTGACTATATTTTCTATTCATTTTACAACTCATGGTGGTAAATAAAAGTGTGAATTTTCATGGAAAACACAAAATTGTCTGAGGTGACCCCAAACTTTTGAATGGTAGTGTTGTGGCACATATGTTTGGTTCATATTTCCCACAAGAGTGTGGCACATATGTCTGGTTCATATCTCCCACAAATGTATGGCTTATGTGGATTGGGGCTTCACGTCTGGAGGAACAAGTGTCTGGATTGACGGGGGCCGACAGGAGATGGCGAGGAGGTGTGAAGTCGGGCCCTTGTCTCAGAGGAGGCCCTGGGGGGTTTCCCGGAACACCAGAGAATAAGAGACAATGGTGAATCTTCAGAGACTTGCATTGTGATTGAATGTTTGCAGAAGCACCATGTGACTTGAGTTCTTAATCCCCCGGAGGTATAAGAGTGTGCTGTAATATTATTCTGCCTCTTCTTGCTTTTGAGAATGTTGGATGATTGTGTTCTGCAATAAAGCCAAACCTGAGAAATACACTCATGTCTCGTCATTGAACACATCTTCCACACTGGTGACCCACGACAAAGAATGAGCAGGGAGAATTCTCCCGAGCGGAGCTCATCAGAGGCCAGCCTGATGGCTGCCTCCACGCTCCAGCTGCCTGATTTCTGGCAGCACAGCCCGCGCTCCTGGTTTAGCGCGGTTGAGGCGCAGTTCAACCTCCGGAGAATCTCAAAGGATGAAACGAGGTTCTACCATGTGGTGGCGAAGCTGGTCAGTCACACGGTCCAGAGGGTGGAAGATCTGGTTAACCACCCACCGGACACCAACAAGTACGGCGCATTGAAAGAGGCGCTGATCAGCCATTTCACCCCCTCAGTGCAACAGCGAGCAGAGGGGCTCCTAGAGTTGACGGAGTCGGAGAACGACAGACCGGCAGACCTGATGGTGAAGATGCTGAGACTGAAAGACTCCGAGGATGGCGAATTTATCTTCGCCTACCTTTTCCTCCGGACTCTGCCGCCAGCAGTGAGAGTGACCCTGGCAGACTCACCCCGATTGGCCAAGCGGGACTACCATGGCCTCGGCAAGGAGGCGCAGCGACTCGTCGACGCCCACAAGCGGAGCGCGGTTTCGGCCGCGGCAGCTGAGCAGAGGACTGCGCCTGGAGATGGTTTGGAGCCAGAGGTGGCGGCGCCAGACGAACCCACGACGGCGGCGACAGGCGTCAGGTGACGCGGAGCTGAAGACGGCCTGTGTTTCTACCACCGCCGTTTTGCGGAGAGGGCGCACAGATGTCTCCCACCATGCCGCTTCAAGCGTCAGGGAAACACCAAGACTGGGGGGCCGGTAGCAGCTGCATCCCCCGGAGAAGAAAATAAGCTGCTTTACCTGACAGATGCACACTCGGGGAAACAATTCCTCGTGGACACGGGCTCCCAGCTGAGTTTCGTCACGCCTACCTACGCGGAACGGCTGATGCCGTCCAAAGCTCCCTGGGTGTCAGTATCAGCAGTGAATGGCTCAGCGATTAAGACCTTCGGTGAGAGGACCATGCGTCTGTCCTAACAGGGCCGTTCATTCGAGTGGACCTTTATTGTAGCAGCAGTCAGTTTTAACATGTTAGGGGCTGATTTTTTGTGCTCACATGGTTTATTGGTTGATCTTGCTAATAGACGTCTGGTTAATGCACTTTCTTTCCATTCTATTCCCTGCACAGCTCGGGTGGCTCCGCCGACTGCACACGCCAACGTCACAGCTGCGGGTGGTAAGTTTCATGCTCTGCTCACTCACTTTCCAGCACTCACAGTTCCAAAGTTTTCGGCGACAGTGGCCAAACACGGGGTGGAGCATTTTATCACCACCACTGGGCCGCCCGTTTTTGCAAAAGCCCGGCGCTTGGACTCAGCTAAACTGGCAATAGCGCGCGAGGAATTTGCCAACCTGGAAAAACTGGGCATAATTAGACGCTCGAACAGCCCCTGGGCTTCCCCGTTACACATGGTCCCAAAGGCTGATGGCTCGTGGCGAACTTGTGGCGATTTCCGCAGGTTGAACAACGTCTCAGCACACGACCACTACGCGATTCCGCACATCCAGGATTTCTCAGTTCATTTGACGGGGGCGTGCATTTTTTCTAAAATAGACTTGGTGCGCGGCTACCACCAAGTCCCCGTGCGCGCGCAGGATATTCCCAAAACAGCGGTAATAACTCCGTTTGGGCTTTTTGAGTTTTTGCGCATGCCGTTTGGGTTAAAGGGCACCGCGCAAACTTTCCAACGCATGATGGATGCTGTTTTACGCGACCTGTCTTTCGTGTTCGTCTATTTAGACGACATATTGGTAGCCAGCACGTCAGAGGACGAACATGAAACCCACCTCACAGCGGTTTTTCGGAGACTGGCAGAGCACGGGTTGATAATTAACCCAGCGAAGTGCCAGTTCGGGATGGCGCAAATCGATTTTTTGGGGCACCGTGTTTCACCACAGGGAGCGGTTCCCCTGCCTGAGAAAGTGCGCGCAATAACAGATTTCCCCCGACCTCAAACGATAAAAGCGCTGCAGGAGTTTCTAGGAATGGTTAATTTTTACAACCGGTTTCTTCCGAGCGCAGTGTGGCTTATGCAGCCACTGTACGCGGCACTAAAAAAACAAAAACCCACTAATAAGGTCGAATGGTCTCCGGAGCGGGAGCGTGCTTTCTCCCAGGTCAAATCAGCCCTTGCAAGTGCCGTTTTGTTAGCGCACCCGGTTCCAACAGCCCGTTTGGCGCTCACCACCGACGCTTCGGACCTAGCGGTGGGGGCAGTCATTGAACAGTGTGTGGCAGGGACCTGGCAGCCTCTCGTGTTCTTTAGCAAATCCCTGCACGATAACGAGCGTAAATACAGCGCGTTTGACAGGGAGCTTTTAGCCCTACACTTGGCCATCCGCCATTTCCAGTTCTGGCTGGAAGGGTGGCGTTTCACCGCTTTCGTGGACCACAAACCGTTAACTTTTGCGATGGCCAAGATCTCAGAACCTTGGTCAGGCTGACAACAAAGACAGCTAGCCGCAATATCGGAGTTCACCACTGATATCCAGCATGTTGCAGGCAAACACAATGTAGTGGCGGACTGTCTCTCACGTGCTGTGGCAACGCCAGGCCATGTGGGGGCAGACTCGGTGGCTGTGGGCCAGGGCAGTGACGTGGGAGCGCGCGCAGCCCCGGTCCACGTAGGTTTGGATTATGCAGACATGGCTGCGGAGCAGGTTGGTGACGCAGATGTGCGCGCGCTCCAGTCTGGACCAACAGGGTTAAGGCTGGAGCACAGGGTGCAGCAAATAGGTATGCCCCCCTTAATATGCGATGTCTCCACGGGTCGGCCTCGTCCCGTGGTTCCAGTCGCGTGGCGCCGCCGCGTTTTTGACTCGGTCCATTCGCTGGCGCACCCGGGGGTACGCGCATCGGTCAAGATGGTGGGGGAGAAATTTGTCTGGCCGGGGTTGCGCAAACAGGTCAAGGAATGGGCAGCGGCTTGTGTAGCGTGCCAGAGGGCTAAGATACATAAGCACACGAGGGCCCCTTTGGAGCCTTTTTACATCCCGGCTAAGCGGTTCGATCACGTGCATGTTGATCTGGTGGGCCCGCTTCCCTCGTCTCAAGGGCACACACACCTTTTGACGATGGTGGACCGCACCACACGTTGGCCAGAAGCGGTACCTCTGGCGTCAACAACAGCGGAAGAGGTTGCGCGCGCGTTTTTAACAGCTTGGGTCACGCGTTTTGGAGTTCCGTCGGATATAACGTCAGACAGAGGCCCTCAATTTGTTTCCGAACTCTGGTCGTCTATGGCCCGCAGCCTAGGGGTGAAGGTACACCGCACTACCGCGTATAACCCGCAGGCCAACGGTTTATGTGAACGCTTTCATAGGTCATTGAAAGCAGCCCTCAGAGCATCGCTCACAGATACAAATTGGGTGGACAAACTGCCATGGGTTTTATTGGGGTTGCATTCTGCACCTAAGGAGGATTTGCAAGCCTCCCCAGCGGAGTTAGTGTTCGCACAACCTCTCCGTTTGCCGGGGGAATTTCTCCCGGAAAATCCTGCGCCCAATTGCCCCCCCCGCTCAGCTGTTGCAGAGCGGCACAGGATCAAACACGCTGCCTGGCCCAGTGCATCACAGTTTTCCACGCGTTTTTGTGCCAGAGGCCTTGAAAAACGCAGAGTTTGTTTTTGTTAGACATGATGCACAACGCCCAGGGCTGAGACCGCCATACAATGGACCGTTCAGGGTGCTAGAAAAAAATGAGAAGCATTTTTTGCTAGATTTGGGGGGCAGAAGGGAGCTAATTTGCATAAACAGACTCAAGCCCGCTTTTGTCCTGGCTGATGAACGCGTGCAGTTGGCGAAAGCCCCCCGCCAGGGCAGGCCACCGAGAAGGCATGCTCCAGAGCTCCCACAGAGATGTGCTAACAAATCTAATCCCCAGGTGCGAGGAGACGCTGCAGACGCAGCGAAGCCGGCCTACAGCAGATTCGGCAGGAAGCTAAGATTACAATTATTATTAGATGCTGGTATTACTGTCATTATAAACTATCATTGTTGTATTATTTCTGTTGCATAATTTAATTATATGATGCATTATATATTATGGTATTGTATAATCAATGTAATTATGGTATGGATAATGACTAGAATGATATTATAATTTATTGGGTATGGAGAAGGGGTGGGACTATAAAAGCATTGGCTTCTTCCCACTCCTTTTGAACAAGGACATTTTGGTTTTGTTATGTTTATTTTTTTGATTTTGATTCCTTGTTTTTAATTTTTTTTGTCTTGATCAAATCAATCAATCAATAAATAAATAGACTATCTGATAACCAAGGTCTGCGAGCGGGTCCCTGGCATGCAGTTTGGCAACTATCATCTGGCTGACCTTGTATATGCTGAAGATACCATCCTGTTCAGCCCATCCTACAATCAGCTGAGAGATGCTCTGGTTGTCTACAACAAAGAAGCAGCGAAGCTGGGCCTTCAGGTGAGCTGAACGAAGAAAAAGCTAATGCATGTCAGCAATGGACTGAACCCACCCCTGTTACAGCTCAGGAATGATGCCATCGAGTTTGTCAATTCCTTTGTGTATCTTGGCTCCACAGTGACCAGCAATGGGGACATGAAACCAGAGATCAACCCCAGACGTGGCCTCACTGCACCAGTCCTGCAGACACTATGGAAACCTCTCTGGCATCATCGTTCAATCTCCCAAAAGACGAAGCTCCGCATGTACAATGCGTCAGTCCTCTCCATCCTACCCTATGGGTCAGAGACACGGCCACTGAATAAGATTCTGGCCTCGAGAGTGGATGAGTTTGATAGTCGGGCCCTTGGAACCATCGAAAACATCAGGTGGCCCCAGCACACCTCTAATGATGTGATCCGAGCCCGCACACATCAGCCTACAGCATCCCACCTTATTACACACCAGCGCATCCGCTGGTTTGACCATGTCCTCTGCCTCCCACCAGAACACCTGACAAAAGCCATCCTCATGTTCAACCCCAGGGCCCCAGGGTGGAAAAGACCTTGGGGCAAGCCACGCGCCAGATGGTTCGATGTGGTGGAGAGACCTCCGACAGCTTGGAGTCGCTGTTGATGACGCAGAGGAGCTAGCCCAAAACCGGCAATGTTGGCACGCACTGGTTAACCTGATTGGCTCTATGAATGGTGATGGCCACCCAGCAGCTAAACCCAAAGACAACATAAAAGTTGATTGCGATCAGGTTGTGTTAATTTTTACACATTTAACATTTTTATTTTAACTTACTTAATGGCACTTACCTTAGCTGAATGATAAAAAAAAAAAAAGATGACTGTGGAACAGCTCAAATAAAAATGTTTTGTTGTAGGCTGATCCTTTTCTAAATGTTTTGACTGAAGACTCCTTATCAAATACACTAACCAGCTGTCAGTAAGTCTGATTTTTTTATTGCCTGTAATGTACACAGGTTATTTATTTATGATTGGCTCATTATTTCAATTTTCTTAAAAAAAAACAGCGGTTGAATGGCCAGTACAAGACTCCCTTCCATGAGCTGGACAGAGAATGTCAAGGAGACTACATGGCCTTAATCCGGATGGATCACAACCTCTTTGCTGAACTGTTGCTGTCAGGGCGTGGGTTGGGCCCCATGCCTTCATCCTGATTTAATGTGTGTTTACTTTTTCTATGGCTTGGGTCCCAACCCTCGTCCTCGCCTTGCATTTACATTTTGCGATTTTCTGAATTTATTTGTTAGACTGATTAGGACTATTCTTAGTCCTGTAATTATTATTATTATTATTACTAATTATTATCATTATGATCAGGGGTTTAGTTTGGTCATTATTTGTATTTTCAATTCAATTCAATTCAATTCAAACGTTTATTTCAAACTCAGGGTTCATATTACAAATAGATAAATAAAGTATATACAGATCAGCAGACACTCGGTGCTCTTGTAACAACAAAAAACATAATGGGCTCAGTGTAAAATGGAACGCCACCACTTCCAAATGCTAGAATGAAGTGTGAGTGACGAGTTGACAATTGCTGATATAAGATGATTGTTACATTCCAGCAGTCTTCTCAAAAAACTGTAAACATTCTTACGTATCAATTCTCCAAAAGACGGAATGTTCACAGACACAAACAGCTTGCTTGCACTTGACCTTCGTGGTACATTTAACAACCTTCTTAGGGAGTTATTATATGCAATGCGGATTTTGTTCCTAACAGCAACATTGCTATTAAACCATAACGGCGAGCAGTACATTGAGGTACAGAAGGTCTTGAACAACATACATTTGACTTCAGGAGAACATCTATGGAAATTACGCAACAGTAAATTGGTTTGAGTGTACAGTTTCCTGAGATGCCTGTTACAATCAGCATTGGTCTTATCAGATTCAATCCACACACCTAGGTATTTGACTTTTTCGACAAAGTTCAAGCTATTACCACAAAGTGACATAACAGGATTCGACGTATTGACGCCCTTTGGTTTGAAAGCCATACACATAGATTTAGTACAGTTGAACAGGATGTCATTTTTTTTACCAAATTTTTCACATACAGAAAGGAGATGTTGCATCGCTGCGGTAGATAAACTTAACAGAGGTCATCAGCGTAGAAAATGTGATTTAACAGTGCACCGTTAAAGGAGCCGCCCACGTTAGTATTGTTCAACAGTACACTGAGATCATCAACATAGACATTAAACAACAAGGGTGACAGTATACCACCTTGTTTAACACCGTTGGTCACATGAAATTTGGATGAGGTGACATTGCCCCATCTAACAACCATAGGCTGCCTTCTGTACCAGTATAGCAGGATGCTAACAATGTAAATAGGGATACCTCGATCGATCAATTTTCTGAACAAACCCCAGTGGTTAATCCTGTCAAAAGCTTTGCTAGCATCTAGGAACGTAGCATAAACACTAGTGGAGTGGCTTCTGAAGTAGTCAACAAATTCATGGAGTAGGTAAACAGCCTTGTCAGTTGAAAGAGCTGATTTGAAACCAAACTGATTGTCGTTTGTCCACAGATAATCCTCAATTCTGTTCAGAAATAAACCCTCTAACAGTTTAGATATAACATTAGCAATAGCTATAGGTCTGTAGTTGTTCATGTCAGAAAGACTGGCACACTTGTTTTTCACCAAAGGAATAATAACAGAGTCCATCAACATGTCTGGCATGTAACCATGAACAAACATACAGTTAAAACACAATGACAACAAAATACACAAGTTGAAATCGGCGTTGATGAAGCAATCACTGGTGAGACAGTCGGGGCCAGCTGATTTGCCTTTCTTAAGAACTTTGATCAGTGAATCAACTTCAACAGGAGTAACAGCAGAGATATCAGAGGCATCAAACATATCGTTGTACAGACAAATATCATGCATAACAGAATCCTTCATTGAAACATTCTTGACTGAGTTGAAAATAGCTTCATAATGACATTTCCACTTTTCAGCAATATTAACGTCACCAGTCACACCATCAATAGTGTTTGATCTGACAGACCGGTGGGAGCTCATAGCCTTCATTTGTTTCCAGAATTCTACCATGTTCAGTTCACTCATGTGATTAGCTAGCTGGTCACATTTGATACTTTCTTCATTGCGCCTGCATGCTCATAGAGCATATTTGAACCTAGCCCTGCAATTTTTCATGTTTTCAAATATTGGACCAGAACGTGGTTTGCTATTACTCCTCCACCACAAAAAAGCATCCCGGGCAGCTGTGTGAGCCTCGCTAACTACATCATTCCAGCCTGTGACGTTATATTGGGTGGCCACACTGTGACTAGGAATGCATTCACTCACACAGTAATTTAGGGCATCAACAATATCACTGTAGAACCTGTCAATATCGTCCCTGTGTGCCGCACAGTTACGGTCGTGGCACCTGATGGCGTCCATAGGAGCACGGATGTTACAGAGTTTCCTACGAGTAAGTTTCTTATATCTGGACAGGTCTGACGCTGTGGCATCACGCCATTTGTATGTTCTACTGCTCGTTGTGGCTGAGGGAGCTTCCCGAGGGCCATTTACAGCACTAGATACCTCAATATCTATGGATAAGGGTACATGATCAGAACTCACATAGTCAAGCAGAACTTTGATATTGGATACGTTATCATGGCCTGAGGATGTAGTCACACAGTGATCAAGCCATGATGTAGAGCCGTGGGCAATGCTAACATGAGTAAAGGTATCACTTGGTAGGATAATCCTGTCCGAGATGTGTAGGGAGTAACTCTCACAAAAAGACACCAGTTCGTTTCCAAAACAACTAGAACGTGCTGTATTAGCGTTGAAGTCACCAATTGTGAACACATATGGAGTTGGAAAGTCCTCGGTGATACGTTTAACAAGACTCAGGCAGTGCAAGTATTCATCCAAGTTTTCAACATTGTCATAGGGGAAATATACACATAATATAAGACAGTGAAAGTCACCCAGGTTGACTTCAATACCTACTGTATAACTCTTAAGCAATCGTAAATTTTCACAACACAACTGTTCGCAAGTGACTTCCACCATAGGATACCGACGCCGCCATAGGGGCGACCTAAAATAACACGTTCTTCCGTATCCATAAAGGAGACACCTTGTCCTATAAAGTCACCATGTAATCTACTTAGAATAGACAATTCGTTTTTGAATAACCAGTGTTCCTGCAGCAACACAATGTCATGGTTATCACATAAACTGGAGATTTCATTAAATGAAGTTTTTACATTCTTGCAGTTAAATGAACATATTCTAAGGTTGGTCCTACTATTGAATGCGTATAATGACAAACACAATGATGACAGTCACATGTTGATCATTTCCTCTCAAAAAACTGTCGGAGGTATAAACCAGATGGCCACACATTTTTGTCAAGCAACTTCTTGCTGCAACTGGCAGGACATGTAATCTTAAAAGAGGCATAACCATCATACTTGGTTTCTAGTTGCTCAATCTTGATATTGTCATTTAATTTAACATGGGTTTTGATGTAGGACCGTACATGATGGGGTCTGGTGGTGGGGTCAAGTCAACTGATAAAGACTTGGTGCATCTTATGACCTTGACCTCGACTCTGATGACCGCCAGACCTCCTACCAGACTTTGGTACAACGCGTAACTGTGGGTGGGGGAGTATCTTGTTGACAGCCTGTAGCTGGTTCGTGGTCTGCTTGTCAGACGGTTGGTTGTCAGACGATTGAAGAGCATCAGCATAGGACCTCCTCTTCTCCTTGGAACGACGACTTTCAACTTCCTTGAACTCACTCTCGCGTTCTTCAGCAGTTACAGCAACTTTGGCAACGTCAACAAAACTGGTCTTTGTAGAGTTGGCGGCCTCGTCCGCATTCTCCCCTTCGGACGTGGCAGTAGGTGGAGGATCACGGGCTACAGTGGTGACCGGGGCGTGGTCGACAGTTGTTACCACAGTCTCCTTATTGCTGGGGATGTTGACAGCACTCTGAGTACTGCAAGCCCCATTGTCATCTTCATCATCATCTTCCATTATGATATTGATATTATGTGTATTATGATTGTCATTGTCTTGTCTCCCCTGATCCTCTGGTCATGTCTGTGTCTCCTCTGTTTGTGATTGTGTGTGTGTGTGTAGCCCTGCCCGTCCTGTAATCTGTTTTCCTCATGTGTCAGCTGTCAGTCATTATTGGTCTCTCCACCTGTGCCGTGTTATCTTGATTGTCCCCTTGACTGTTTAAGTTCTGTTCCACTTCTGTTCTGCTTGTGTTCTTTAAGTCATCGTGCGTGAACAGCATGCTTCTGTTCAACCAAGTCCAAGCTTGTTTTTGCCTCTGCTTTTTGTTCTAGCTTCCAAGCAGTGGGTTATTTTCTGTTTAGCCCTTGAGCTGTGTCTGGGTGACCAGCTCCTAATAAATTGTTAAAACTTCTATCCAGCGAATGGGTCCAGTCTCTCCAAATGTGACAGCAGCAGCATGTCTCACCCCGCATAATTAAAATAAACATTATACTAAGTATGATGTTTCGCTACTCGTGATTTCGTGATTTCCGTGATTTCGCTACTCGTGGATACGGGGTCCGGGATCTCCATCCTGAATTGAGCCACAGTTAGAAGATTTTTCCCTGACCACCGGATGTATGACTTCAACGCGACCTGTTATGGTTATGGTGGCAACACATTTAAGATCAAGGGTTCACTGCTGCTCTCTGCAAGGTATAAATCTTCGTCTATGTTTGGTGTGGAGTTTGTTGTGTCCACTGAGGGAACAAATCTGATGGGCTGTGATTTGTTCTACGGGCTCGGGTTCTCCATAACCTGCAGCGTCGGGGAGGAGTGGTCTGGCTGCAGGTTGTGGGACCGACCCTTCTACGAAGGACCTGATGACGAAGTGTGGGACACGAATCTGCCCGGCTCGGATGACGACGGACAGTACCGACACTGGGGAGCGCTGCCACAGGGAGTTTCCGGTGCCAGTGTTCGAGGTGCCCTGGACGAAGGACCCGAATGGCACAGTCAGACACCTGTAGCGGCGAGTGGAGCCAGCGAGCAGGCACAGTGTTGTTCCGGAGCTCAGCCAAGTAGCTCTGTTGAACCGGGCGCTGCCGTGGCTGACTCAGTGCCAGAAATGAAAGAGAGCGGGGTGAGACCATCAGACACGAGCTCCAGGCATTCCTACGAGCGGGTTCCAGGGCGGAACCCGGACCGGATCAGCGCTATTCTGCAGCACCGAGAAGGAACTCGGTCACGTCGCAGCGGACGCAGGAAGCCAGTGAGACCTCACCTGGGTATTAGTGATGAGGTCCGTCTCAGGGGCTCGGCTCGGCTTGGAGGGGTCCGCAAGTCGAGGGAGCAGAAAAACGACCGTGGACAGCTGCGGGTGGTGGGAGCCCGCGATGGTGGCTATCTAGAACTCTCGGATGGTTCCAGAAGACACCCCAATGAGCTGCGGTGTGTGGAGGGAGGAAAACATCCGTGCAGCCCACCTTTGGTGAGGAAGATGCAGAGATGCTCTGAGAGCAGGCCGCCAGACGGATGCTCCAGAGGGGGTCCTTAGTGGGACCATTGGGGTCGGGTTACCGGTATGTTGTTCTGCTTTATGTTATTGTCATCTCTGTTCTTTAAGTTTTGAAAAAAAAAAAAGGGAAAGAGAAGTGATTTAAGTATCGGGTAGCCTAAGAGTAGTCTCCCTGTGTATGTGTGTGCTTTTAATTGAGTTAAGCCAGGGGTCGGGAACCTATGGCTCGCGAGCCAGATGTGGCTCTTTTGATGGCTGCATCTGGCTCGCAGACAAATCTTTAAACTTTAAAGATTTTGTTTTTACAAGAGCGCCGAGTGTCTGCTGCTCTGTATATAGTTTTAGAATCATCTTCCGTGTTGCGGCCATTACGAGCTCAGATCACACGAGACGGCTCGCTGAATTTAAGCATTTATTTATTTATTTTCTACTCGTTTCAGTTCTGCATTTAATATGAACCCTGAGTTTGAAATAAACGTTTGAATTTGAATATCCCAAAAGCCGCTGCACATCCGGGTATTCCAGGCTCAGCCAATATTGAGCACCAGAAGTCGCATTAATGGTAAGAAATACTCATCATTGATTAGCAACAGCATAACAATGTTATTAAAAAGAATTCAGAGACTTATTGTACTTTAAAAGTGTTGAAATGACATAAAATGCACATATTTACTTGTATTTTTAGTTTTAAACATATTGTATGGCTCTCACGGAATTACATTTAAAAATATGTGGTGTTCATGGCTCTCTCAGCCAAAAAGGTTCTCGACCCCTGAGTTAAGCTGTTATGTGTGAGATGCAAATTAACCAGCACTGTGTGTGTTTGTATTGTTCTGCTGGTGCTGGGATAGGGGGTGGGGATGTTCACGGGATCGCCGTTGAGTTCAGTTTGTTTGAAGTATTTGAAATTGTATAGCTTGTGGGGATTAATTTATTTTATTGTCCTTTTATGTTTAAGAACTGTAACACTTTATATGGTGGTGCAATCCGCAGGGCCTGTTTTGTTTGTGCGTATGGATAGTTTTATATATATTTTGTTGTGTATTTATGCTTTGAGTGTGAGTCGGGCTGTAAAATTTTGGGAGGGTCCAATTGGTATGCCTGTGATTTTTTTCAAGGGGGGCGGAATGTTGGATATTATATTATATCTTTGCTGGGTGTACCAATATGGCGGAGCCCTGGGTGTAGGGGGAGGTGACGCCCCACTTCCGGTGGTGGTGTCACAGGGAGTATAATTGGTGGGAAATACTCCCTCCCTTTGCTGTGGACCTCTAACTTGTACGGAGAGCCTCCTGTTGTTCCTTCGTTATAATAATAAAGTCTCTGAACTGGCACCTCACCTCCTCCTCATTTCCAGACATAACACCTTTAATCATATTATGATGCAAGAAATCTCTGTCTGTGTGTCTGTCTTTTCCGCGTGTATCTCCCGAACCATTCGTTGAACTGGGCTCAGATTTTATATGTGCTTTGCTGAGGTTACAAGGGTGTGCATCCCAGAATTTCAGCCTCCCCGGATATGCGGCAGTTTAGCAGGAGAAATCTTTAATGAACGTCTGTAGGGGAACTATGGGCTTTCATAGCTATGACATCATGGACGCACAGATGTTGCCATGGTTACTGTTGCCAGGCAGACACATCATCAAAGATCAAAGGCAGGCATCACTGAACAAGTACTGACATCAAAGATCAAAGGCAAGTTTCACCATGGTTACTGTTGCCATGGTAACCATGTCAAAGATCAAAGGCAGGCATCACCATGGTTACTGTTGCCATGGTAACAGTAACTTTCTACGGGCATGCAGAAATGCTTGCTTACACTTGCTTTCTACAGGCATGCACGGGTATGCACTAGTATTATGGATTTAATCCAATGTGCAGTGATCCAAAGAAAATGTCCATTATCCACAGTCCAAATGTCTGCTGTGACAGAGACATGATCCAGTTCCTCAATTTCCTTTTGGAGATCAAATCCCTTTTTTGAATAATCTTTATCCAGGTAGCAAGTAAATGTGTTTTAACGTCAGTGGATCACAGTCTCAGCTGTCTGATGGAAAATTACTGTTATCAGATCTTCATTCTGTAACAACGTATCTGGCAATCAGTCGGTTTAATTCTTGCTGGTTCACAAACTGTCCAGATGCATACCTGTGCTTGAAATCCAGCCGTGGGTGTTCAGAAAGCATAAATCCACTAACACGGTGTTAGCATAGCATAGCAGTAAGACCTTGTTGCTGTTCTTAGGCGCTTCTGAAGATTGCAGTCAGTCTCAACCGCATTTAGCTTGCAACTCACCAATATGCTTTTTGTGGGGAGCCTTGAATAACGAAACTGAATTGCATTTAATTCAAGTTTATTTCAAGCAACCATTCCCACAGTCTGCTCTCATTCTTGAGCAGCGAACAAAGAGGAGGAAACACACCAAAGTCCTCACCTTTAAACATTCTCACATAAAGGAATCTCCCTCGCAGGGGAGGTCACACATCTCCATCATAATCCCTTTATTCACATTCATAATCCCTTTATTTACATTACTCCCCCCTCTCTCCTCTCGAGCCTCAGAGGTCAGGGAGTCTTCTGTCCACACCTATGTCTTCTCTCGCTGTCCTCCGCAGGGGTCCTAGACTCTGCGTCTCCTTCATCGTGAGGTTAAATCACATATGCATATGTCCAACATGTACATGCACAACTACACAGCCATACTTTTGTCCTTAACCGTAACAAAGGAAAAATAATCTGTCTATTTCCACAAAAACAAAGTAGCTTCATCTTTTCCTCTGCTCAGTAGTGAACAGGCTCTTTGCAACAGATTACGTTGACTGATGGCTGCATCAGCTACATAGGGTCAGTTTGTATTTATTTGCGTTAAAATATCTATCCATCTATCTATAAATTCACAAAATCTCTGTCTGTTTGTGTGTCTGTCTGTCTGTTCCATGCATATCTCTCGAACCGTTTGTCAGACTGGCTTCAGATTTTAAACATGGTTTCCTGAGGTTACGAGGGGGTGCATCCTCGAATATGGAGTCGCTCAGTCAAAATATGTCATTTTTATCAAGAAAAGTTTAGCCACCGCTGTGTCTTATGCCCAGGCTTCTAGAAGTGTGGGCAGGGTTTGGTTTCGGATTGACTGCTACTCATTGGATAATACGTGCATTATGGCATCAGTAACCACAGAGCTCTGTGTGCAAAACAAGGAAGTGAAACGTGACAAATTTGACTAGAAAAAGATAATACTTACAATTTAATGCTTAAAAAATTATGCCATAAAGTTGCTGTGATTGCATAGATCTAATGGATAATTCGACATGGAGAACACGAGAAGAGTGGAGCAGCAGCTGAACCGCTGGGACCACGGATAAAGCAACAGCCGAGACTCCCATTAGCCGGGCAGGCTGAGCTTGGCTCCCTGCATAGCACTGCGATCCACTGGTTCGGCTGCTGCTTCTCCTACCAGTGTCCGACCGGCTGCTCCATGATCGTTCGCGGGGAGGCATGCCCAGTCTGCCCCAGTCAGCAGTAGAAGGGAGTCCCTTTGCAGGACCACAACACGACCTGGCTCAAAGGCACGCTAACTGATGGTAAAAAAAAAAGTTATTTTCAATAAAGTGAAAAAAAGATAATGCATGGAGTGTGCTTTTCGCCATGGAAAACAGCTGAGCTCTGTGGTTCCAGCGATTAGCTGATTGAATTTACCTTTTTTT
The DNA here is from genome assembly GCA_020510985.1 of Pholidichthys leucotaenia. Classification (NCBI taxonomy): domain Eukaryota; kingdom Metazoa; phylum Chordata; class Actinopteri; order Cichliformes; family Pholidichthyidae; genus Pholidichthys; species Pholidichthys leucotaenia. Next base: position 88,780,613 of record CM035840.1, on the reverse strand, counting down.
TTACCAAAGGTAAAAAAAAAAAAAAAACATTGGGGGAGGGGGCTACAATCTTTGTTCCACTGAATGCGGGTTGTATCAACCATACGATGGATAAATTTTCAGCATGGGGCACGTATTTTTTTCAGTTTATATAATTTTTCACTGGGTCTGAGGTGTGTATGAAAAAATGCGTTTTGGTTAACGTTTAGAGGGTAAAAAATTCAATAGTTTAGACGTAATAATAATAATCTCATATCAATAAAAAACAAATGCTTACGATAAAGCCACAATGCTCAGTCTTTGCCAGTCACGCCCTCAGTTCAAATCATTATTTGGCCTCAGTATCGCCCCAGCGCAACGATATAAGCACCCCCTCAATCTTAGCATTAAAGTTTTAGAAAACCTTTTAATAACAAAATATTGTTAAAATATAAACTGATGCACTACAATGGGTCTCAAATATTTGTCCCGTTATAGTACTGCATGAGTTTATTGATGATGCACAGAAGAAATTCAATATTACACTGAACTTCATCACTGAACAGTGATATTGTGGAGAAAGTAGGCAGGCGAGGCAACGAGCTGAATGACACAGAAACTTTATTCCATCTCCAACATGAAGTACCGCAAAACAGCGATCCCGGGTCTCTGTGCATTCCACTTTTATATCTTTACTTCCATGCATCGAGAGCCGGAACTTCCGACCGTAACACATTGTAGTTTGAACAAAGGAATGTGTGGCACATGACATTACTGCGGGGCCGCTCTCACACCCTCCTTCTCCCAGCCACAGCAGCAGCTCTCACTCTCCCCGGGGGGTGTATAGACCCAACAGTCCAATACCCCCCAGTGACACTTCCTCCTTTGGTCCATTGTTCCCCCTTCCCCCTGCCCTCTCTGGGTGGAGAAACCCCCCACCATGCCCCCACACAGCCCCCACCCTGAACACCCAGAAGGGGCACTAACCCCCCTGTCCTTTGGGCTTGAGCTGGCGCCCATAGTGGCTGTAGCAGGGGGTCGCCAGTCCAGTCGAACCGCCCTGCTGGCGAGGTGTACAGGAGGGCACATCAGTCTGTGAAGGGAAAAAGGGATGGGGGAAAACACATTATCTTCGTGAGCCCAGGTCCCTGCTGAAGGACCACCAATCTGCAGAGCCACCAACGGTGGGCGTCCGCGCCAGGGAGCTTGAGCCAACACCACCTGCTCGTCTGCCAACACAAAAGCGGGCTTCAGCCTGTCGATGCAGACAATCTCCCTACGTCCCCTCAAGTCTAACACAAAATGCTTCGCCCCAGGTTCCAACACCCTGAACGGTCCGTCGTACGGCCTGACAAAAACAAAACTGGCGTTCTACAAGCTTTTTGGGACGAATGTGCGGGGAAAACAATGGTGGGCTGGGCCCGGTATGCTCACAGTCTCCATACTGTGTAAAAATTGGGTGGGCGGATCAGCCTCGGGCACGGGGTTTTCCACTACAAACTCTCCGGGGATCCGCAGTGGCTGAGAAAAAAATGACTTCTGCCGGGGAGGCTGCCAAATCCTCCTTAGGTGTGGAGTGCAACCCTTAAAGAACCCAGGGCATCTGGTCGACCCAATTTGTGTCCATGAGCAAAGCTCTGAGCGCTGCTTGAAGCGACCTATGAAAATGCTTGCATAAGCCATTAGCCTGGGGGTTGTACGCGGTAGTGCGGTGAATTTTGATTCCCAGGCTCTGGCCCATCACGGGCCAGAGTTCTGAAACGAATTGTGGACCCCTGTCAGATGTGATGTCCGATGGAGATCCGAAACATGCAACCCAAGCCGACAAAAAAGTGCGCGCCACTTCCGCGGACGTGGTAGAAGCCAGCAGGACCACTTCAGGCCAGCATGTGGTTCGGTCCACAATTGTCAAAAGGTGCGTACAACCTTGTGACGGCGGGAGAGGTCCCACTAAATCCACATGGACGTGGTCAAACCTCCTGGCTGGGATTTGGAACGGCTCAAGGATGGCTCTGGTGTGCTTGTGCACTTTGGCCCACTGGCACGCAACGCAAGCTGCAGCCCACGCTTTCACGTCTTTGCGCAAGCGCGGCCAGACGAATTTTACCCCCACTAGCTTCACCGAAGCACGCACTCCCGGTTGCAAAAGGGAGTGGGCCGATTCAAAAACACGACGACGCCAAGAGCTCGGAACCACCAGGCGCGGGCAGCTGGTGGAGATGTTGCGGAACAAGAGAGGGCACCCTTCTTGCACCACCCTGTTCTCCGCCTTAACCCAGTTGGCGCAGACTGGAGTGCACAAATGTCCGCGTCCCCGGCTTGTTCCGCGGCCATGGCAGGGAAATCAATTCCCATATAGACTGGGGCGATTAACGTGCACGACAGGTAATCGGCCATGACGTTGAACTTACCAGCAACGTGTTGAATGTCGGTAGTAAACTCCGAAATTGCGGCCAAATGCTGTTGCTGCTGGGCCTACCACGGTTCCAAGACCTTGGCCATTGTGTATGTCAGTGGCTTATGGTCTATGAATGTGGTGAACTCACGCCCCTCCAGCCAAAACTGGAATGGTGCATTGCCAGGTGGACAGCCAGCAATTCCCTATCGAACGTGCTGTATTTGCATTTGTTGTTGCGTAAGGTTCGGCTAAAAATTGCTAGCAGCTGCCACGAACCTGAGACGCACTGCTCCACCACTGCCTCTATGGCAACATCAGATGCATCTGTAGTGAGCGCTATCTGTGTGGACGGATCCGGGTGGACTAGCAATGCGGCATCCGCCAGTGCTGTTTTGGCATTTGCAAAAGCCTGGTCTCGCTTGGGAGTCCAGTCTGTGGTTTCCACGGTCTTCTTTTTTTTTTTTTTAAGTACAGCATACAATGGCTGCATCAGCTGGGCTGCTTGGGGAAGGAAACGGTTATAAAAATTGACCATTCCCAAAAACTCCTGTAGTGCTCTCATGGTCTGCGGACGCGGAAAATCCGACACTGCGTGCATCTTATCCGGTAACGGGATTGCGCCCTCTGGCAAAATGCGGTTGCCCAAAAAATCAATCACTGGCACACCAAACTGGCACTTCGCCAGAGTGATTATCAGCCCGTGTGCTTCCAACTTCTCAAAAACTGTGTTGAGATAGGCGACATGCTCCTCCTCGGATGTGCCGGCTACCAGAATGCCATCTAAGTAGATGAAAACGAAGGACAAGTCATGCAGCACTGCGTCCATCATCCTCAGGAAGGTCTGCGCCGCGCCTTTTAATCCAAATGACGTGTAAAAACTCGAAAGGCCGAAAGGAGTTATTACCGCCATTTTTGGAACGTCTTCTGCGCGCACCAGGTCCTGGTGATAACCGCGGACCAGATCCACTTTGGAAAAAACACGCGCCCCGGCCAGGTGCACGGAAAAATCCTGGATGTGTGGAATAGGATAGCGATTGTGTTCCGTGGCATTGTTCAAGCACCGGAAATCGCCGCACGGTCACCACGACCTGTCGGCTTCAGGCACCATGTGTAGCAGGGATGCCCAAGGGCTGTTGGAGCGCCTGACGATACCCAACTGCTCTAAGTTGGTGAACCCCTCGCGCGTGCTGGCCAGTTTAGCTGCGTCCAGGCGCAGAGGTTGCACAAATACCGGTGGCCCTCTCGTAGCTATGAAATGTTTGACCCTGTGTTTCATTATCGTAGCCGAAAATGTCAGGACCGTGAGTGCTGGGAACTGTGCGAGTAACTGTTGGTACTTACCCCCTGGAGCTATATTGTTAGCCAGTGTTGTCGACCCAGCTTCCTGAGCTGTACAGGGCAGAGAGGCAAAAGAGACAGCATCCACTAATCTCCTACTAGCAACATCAACTAACAACCCATAAGCACATAGAAATCTGGGCCCAAAATGGGGGCCAGAGCATGCGGCTACCACAAAGTTCCACTGAAAGTTGCATCCGTGTAAGCATATCGTCAGTGTCCACTCGCCAAAAGTCCTGATGGTGGATCTGTTAACAGCCGTAAGCTCGGGACCGCTGCCTCCTGCCACCCTGTCTGCGTTGACCGGTAGGATGAGACTCTTCTGGGAGCCGGAGTCCACCAAAACCCGTCTCCCCCGAACGTGTGTCTGTGACATAAAGCTGTCTGTCGCCATTGGTCGTGGCTGCAACCAAATTCCGAACGCGCTGTCTTGAATTGGCATGGCGACAGACAGCGTTGGGCATTCAAGCCAAAATGCCGATGATAAAAACAGATCGCCCTGTTCCTTCGTCTCCTGGTGTCTGTCCCAGCTACCACCCATGGTTCCTCGACCTCGCTAGAGTCCCTCATGGATGCCGGTGCCACTGCCTGCATGCTGAGAGTTGTGGTCGCCAAAAGGATACGTTCCGCTTCCTGCGCCAGGGCACGGTAGTCCTTGGCAACCAGCTGCAGCAAGTTGGCCAGGATCACCCTAGCTGTAGCCAGTAGGTTCCTGAGGAACAAGTGGGCAAACAGGAAGGATTCATCGTCCTTCCCCCTCAACACCAGCATGCTCTCCATTAGCTCCACTGCTGATCTGTTCCCTAACTCCGAACGCGTTAGGAGTTTCTCTGCCCTCTCACTGTCGGAAAGGATGTAACGCTGGAGAAGTATCCTCTTGAGCGCTTCATATTTTCCTTGGGCTGGTGGCTCCTGGAGCAGGCTTGTCATCTGTTGCATGGCGTGCACATCCAGCGCAGCGACCACGTAGTAATATCTTCTGTTGTCCATTGTTATCCCGCTGAGTGCAAACTGGGCTTCTATGTGCAGGAACTACGCAGTCAGGCGGTGAAGCCAGAAGTCTGGGAGCTTGACTGAGACAGCACACGCGGCACCAGTGCTCTCCCTCCCGGGAGCCTCCGGGGCGACGCTCAGCTCGCTTTCCATGGCACGTCTTAGGGTCACCACTGTGGAGAAAAGAGGCAGCCGAGGCAACGAGCTGGACGACACAGAAACTTTATTCCATCTCCAACATGAAGTACTGCAAAACAGCGATCCCGGGTCTCTGTGCATTCCACTTTTATATCTTTACTTCCACATATCGAGACCCAGAACTTCCAATTGTAACACATTGTAGTTTGAACAAAGGAATGTGTGGCACATTAACATGACATTACTCTGGGGCCGCTCTCACACCCTCCCTCTCCCAGCGGCTGTGGCAGCTCTCACTCTCCCTGGGGGGTACATAGACCCAACAGTCCCGTCCGATACCCCCTGGTGACACCTCCTCCTTTGGTCCATTGTTCCCCTTTCCTCCCTGCCCTCTCTGAGTGGAGAACCCCCCCCCCCCCACCATGCCCCCACAATATAAACTAAAATAATTATGATGATGATGACTGACTCTCTTCAAAAAAGGGGACCGGAGGGTGTGCTCCAACTTTAGAGGGATCACACTCCTCAGCCTCCCTGGGAAGGTCTATGCCAAGGTACTGGAGAGGAGAGTCCGGCCGTTGGTCGAACCTCGGATTCAGGAGGAGCAATGTGGTTTTCGTCCTGGCCGTGGCACATCGGACCAACTCTTTACCCTCTCGAGAATTCTTGAGGGTTCGTGGGAGTTTGCCCAACCAGTTTACATGTGTTTTGTGGACTTGGAGAAGGCATTTGACCGCGTCCCTCGTGGATTTTTGTGGGGGGTGCTTCGGGAGTATGGGGTATCGGGCTTGTTGTTACGAGCTATTCGGTCTCTGTACGACCGTTGTGAGAGTTTAGTTCGCATTGCCAACACTCGGTCGGAGTCATTCCCAGTGAGAGTTGGACTCCGCCAGGGCTGCCCTTTGTCACCGGTCCTGTTCATAATTTTTATGGACAGGATTTCTAGGCGCAGCCAGGGAATGGAGGGTGTCATGCTTGGTGACCACAGGATCTCATCTCTGTTGTTTGCAGATGATGTTGTCCTGTTGGCTTCATCCAGCAATGACCTACAGCTCTTGCTGGGACGGTTTGCCGCTGAGTGTGAAGCGGCTGGGATGAGAATCAGCACCTCCAAGTCCGAGTCCATGGTCCTCAGCCGGAAAAAGGTGGATTGTCCTCTCCGGGTTGGGGACAGGCTCCTGCCCCAAGTGGAGGAGTTTAAGTATCTTGGGGTCTTGTTCACGAGTGAGGGGAAAATGGAGCGAGAGATCGACAGACGGATTGGAGCAGCATCTGCAGTGATGCGGACGTTGTACCGGTCTGTTGTGGTGAAGAGGGAGCTTAGTTCTAAGGCAAAGCTGTCGATTTACCAGTCAATCTACGTTCCTACTCTCACCTATGGTCACGAGCTTTGGGTAATGACCGAAAGAACGAGATCGCGGATACAAGCGGCTGAAATGAGCTTTCTCCGTAGGATTGCTGGACTCACCCTCAGAGATAGGGTGAGGAGCTCAGTCATCCGGGAGAGGCTCAGAGTAGAACCGCTGCTCCTCCACATTGAAAGGAGTCAGTTGAGGTGGTATGGGCATCTGATTAGGATGCCTCCTGGACGCCTCCCACTTGAGGTGTTTCAGGCACGTCCCACTGGGAGGAGACCCCGGGGCAGACCTAGGACTCGGTGGAGAGACTATGTCTCCCAGCTAGTCTGGGAACGCCTTGGTATCCCCTCTGAAGAGCTGGAGCAGGTGGCTGGGGAGAGGGAAGTCTGGGCTTCTCTGCTTGAACTGCTGCCTCCGCGACCCGGACCTCCGGAAAAGCGGTAGAAGATGGATGGATGGATGGATGGATGGATGGATGATGACTGAACAACTCCCATTCCCCAAAGTGAAGATAGACTATTATCTTGAATATAAGTGATAAAAGATCAGACAAATAAGTGATCTGACAAGCAAATAAACAAGGGATCTGAAAACAGTCACTAATATGCCCCTGCCCCGCCTCAGGCCACGGGGGGCAGGGAGTGGGCGAACAACCTGAATCTGTTTTTCAATAGGTTTGACCAACCGCCCTCCCCCCTGTCTGCACAACAACCACTGCTGCCTCTAAAGAAATCAAGTCCTGCTGCCCACTCCCCACTCCACCAACACCCCCCCACTCCCAAAACACAGCCCCCCATCCTGACCCTGACCAGGACCCAGGTGAGGACGGAGCTGAGGAAGATCAAGGCGAGGAAGGCGTCGGGACCGGACGGCATCAGCGCAAAGCTCCTCAAGTCCTGTGCAGACCAGCTGTGTGGGATTGTGACGTATATCTTCAACCTGAGCCTGAAACTGGGGAGGGTACCACAGCTGTGGAAAACATCTTGTGTGGTACCTGTACCAAAAACTTCCCACCCCAAAGACCTGAACAGCTACAGACTGGTGGCCTTGACGTCCCACTTGATGAAGACCCTGGAGAGACTGCTCCTTGCTCACCTCCGCCCCCTGGTGGAACCAGCGATGGATCCACTCCAGTTCGCCTACCAGCATGGCATTGGGGTGGAAGATGCGGTGATCTTCCTCCTTCACCGTTCTCTGTCCCACCTGGAGAAGCCCGGGAATATGGTGAGGATCATGTTCTTTGACTTCTCCAGTGCTTTCAACACCATCCAACCGATGATCCTGAAGGACAAGCTGCTGTCATCATGGATCCTGGACTACCTCACGAACCGGCCTCAGTTTGTGAGAACCCGGGACTGTGTGTCCGACACGATCATCAGTAGCACGGGGGCCCCCTAGGGAACGGTGCTGGCTCCCTTCCTGTTCACTCTTTATACTGCGGACTTCTCACACAACACAACACACTGCCATCTACAGAAGTTCTCTGATGACTCTGCGATCGTTGGCCTCATCTCCAATGGAGATGAAGCTGAGTACAGAGGGCTTATCCAGGACTTCGTGGACTGGTGCCATCGGAACTGCCTCCAGATCAATGCGAGAAAAACTAAGGAGCTGGTGGTGGATCTTATCTTATCTTATCTTAATATTGGACATCCCATTCATTTTCAATATTTAGTTATTCTGTAACAGTAATTTCATTGCACAGCACGTTACTGCAAAAGTAGTGGTGTTACAGTAACGCGTTACTTTGTACTCATTACTCTCAACACTGGTGCTTACATGCTCTAAAAATCTCTAAAAATTTACAAGAAACACGTGTGTGGCATGTGACATTCGGCCCAAAATCTGCACGCAAACAGGCTGTAGCAGCCCGTATAGCCAGTTGTCACTGAGGCTTTAGATTCTTTTGTAGTTTTATTTTGTTTTTCTAATTTCAATGTTTCAGGGTGACATGTTATAATTACACATTTCTTCATATTGTTGTTTGTTTTTTTTCTCTTGCCTTCTGATTGTTGCGCTGAGTGTTGCTATCCCTGTGCTGTTGCAATCCTGGAATTTCCCCATTGTGGGACTAATAAAGGCTTATCTTATCTTATCTTATATTATATTAAATGGGTTAGGAAACATCTTTTCCTTCTTGCACAAATCATAAACACTATTGAAGTATATTAAAAAAATGAGCTCATGTGATAGATATCAAGATAGATAGATAGATAGATAGATAGATAGATAGATGTACTTTATTGATCCCAAACTGGGAAATTACAGTGTAACAGCAGCATGACAGTTGACAGCCAAACAACAGAAACACACACGACAGACAAAGGGATTACCCATGGAAAGTAAAAAAGAAACTAACACGACTATAGAACCTATATACATCTTAGCTTAATATATGATGATGACCCGTATAAACACATGAATCATCCCATTGCACAAAGAGGGACTATCAGGAGCAGAGTGAAATGTGAGGTACCAGTTAGTCTGTAAGGTGCAGTGTGGCAGCATAGCTGTGACCAGAATACAACATCATAGTGAGTTATTGTACAGTGAAATTGCATGTGGCAGGAAAGATTTCCTGTACCTGGCCGTTCGACAACGAAGCTGTAGTAGTCTACTGGAGAAAGTGCTTCGCTGCCTACCTAGTGTGTGGTGGAGGGGGTGATCAGGATTGTTCATGATGGATCGCAGTTTATTTAGTGTTCTCCTCTCCACCACTGTCTCAAAGGTCTCCGGTCTGAGACCAATTACAGAGCCAGCCCTCTTGATAATCTTGTCAAATCTGTTGGTATCTCTGGCCCTGATACTGCTACCCCAACAGACCGCAGCAAAAAAGATGGCGCTGGCGACAACAGTCTGATAGAAAAGCTCCAGCATCCTGCTGCACACATTGAAGGATCTCAGTTTTCTCAAGAAATAGAGTCTGCTCATCCCCTTCTTGTGCGCAGCATCGGTGTTGGATCTCCAGTCCAACCCGCTACTGATCCTGACACCCAGATATTTGTAGTCTTCAACCACTCCCACATCCTCCCCCCTAATCTGCAGTGGCTGAGAAGGAGCCTTCCTCTTCCTGAAGTCAATCACCATCTCCCTGGTCTTGCTGACATTCAACCTCAGGTGATTCTGCTCCGTCCACTCCACAAATCTGTCTACCAGTGCCCTGTACTCCCTCTCCTCTCCTCCTCTTATACACCCCACAACAGCTGAGTCGTCAGAGAATTTTTGCAAGTGACATGACTCAGTGTTATACTGAAAGTCCGTGGTGTATAAGGTAAAAAGAAAAGGAGAGAGCACAGTCCCCTGTGGCGCTCCCGTATCACTAGCCACCACTCCAGACAAGACACTGCCCAGCCTGACAAACTGTGGTCTGCCTGTCAGGTAGTCGGTAATCCAGGAGATCACAGAGCTGTCAACCCCCATCCCCCGCAGCTTCTCGCCCAGCAGCAGTGGCTGGATGTGATGACACATGACTCATTTGTTTTGAAGGTCAATATGAAGTCACACAGACCTAGAATTTTGGCCTTCACCATTATCTTTTGTTGTCATAATCTATCTGTAAATGCACGGAATCTCTGTCTGTGTGTCTGTTCCACACATAACTCTTGCACTGTTTGTCAGACTGACCTAAGATTTTATACGTGTTTTGCTGAGGTTACGAAGGTGTGTATCCCGTAGTGTGGAATTATTCAATCAAAATATGTAATTTTTATCAATAAAAGTTTAGTCATTGTTCTCTCCTCATACTCTGGCTTCTAGAGGTGTGGGCATGGTTTTGGATGGGCTCCGTACTGATTGGATAATACACGACATCATGGCATCAGTAACCACAGCGCACCGTGAGCAAAACAAGGAAACAAAAGCGACAATTTTGACTAGAAAAAGATAATACTGAAGATTTAATGCTTTAAAATTTGTACCATAAAGTTGCCATGATTGCGTAGGTCCAATGGATAATTCAGCATATGTGGAGAACATGAGGTGCGTGAGCAGACTGGGCGGCGCGTCAGCGAGGACCTGGGTCTGACAAAGAACAGCGGTGTACCCAACACAGAACATGCTGGGAGAAGCAGCGGCCCGACTGGGCAGACCACAGTTCTTCACGAGGAGGCACGTCCAGGATGCCCGGTCAGTAGTAGACAGGAGTCCCTGCTTCTGCTTCACGCATGTGGTACCACTGTACTTTGCAGGGCCACAAGTCCCCCCTCCCGCACAAGTATCTAAAAATTAAAAACTTAATAATAATACCACCCTGATTATGGAGCCGAATGGCCGGAATGACTTAATGACCAAATGCAGAACACATCAATGCACAAATAATGAAATAAATGACTTTTAGTTAAATATTTACAGCCAAATGGGCAACACTTGCAGTTAAACAGGTCCTTCTGCTGTGTATATTAATGTTGGATGTTTTGTAGTTAATTCGGTTGGTTACAGTTTTAAAAAAAATCTTTTAATAACAAAATATTGCAAAAATACAAAATGATGCACTACAGTGGGTCTCAAATATTTGTAAACGTGTTCTGTTATAGTACTGCATGAGTTTACTGACGATACACAGAAGACATTTAATATTACACTTACAGTAACTCCATCACTGAACAGTGATATAAACTAAAATAATTATAATGATGACTGAACAACTCCCATTCCCCAAAGTGCAAGATACACTATTACGAATATAAGTGATAAAAGATCACATAAATACAGTCGTGTGAAAAAATTAGGACACCCCATTAAATATTCAGTTCTTTAAGAAATGTTCACATATCTATGTCTAACCTTGTTTTTGTTTCTATTTGCTTTTTTTTTTACATTTATTTTAGCCATTTTAAGTGGAAATGAATGTGGGAGTGTCCTAAAAAAGATGAGGGGTGTCCTAATTTATTCCTCACTATTTGTTTAGAATTACATTTTACAGAAAATTTGAAAAAAGTCTTTAATTCATTTTTAATGGTTTCGTTGTATTACATGAATCCCCCAGTATTTTTAACATTGATATTAAACTAGTGCATGCCCGTGCATGCCCGTAGAAACCCGTGCATGCCCATAGAGGGGATGCATTGTAACAGAATTCTTGCCAGTTACAGGGCAGTTGCTATAGCAACACAGCACTGAGTGGCAATCACACAAAATATGCCCTGCCATCTGGGGTTGTTTGCCCCTACTTGTTACCTCTTCTCCTGCCTGTCACTGTTCTGTGTTATGTTGCTTACCTGTGTCTATATATACAGTATGTCTGGTTGAGGGATAGGTGCGTCATAATTCCAATTCATGGGCACGATCCTGAAAAAGTGGCTTTCAACTCTGTTCAGGAAGGCCCGTGCATGCCCATAGAAACCAAGAAACCGGAGCACCCGGAGAAAATCAGTGCTTTGCTTGCCATTTTACACATTTGTAGTGTAGACTGGCATTCACCAAGGTTACACATTTGCCGTCATGTAGGCATGGCGAGTCGTCCTATGATGTCTGAGTTCATAGGACGCACTATGATGATGAGGCAGAGATCATAGGCCATCCTATGATGTCCTAGAAATGTGCTTTAAAGTCTGCCGTACCCTATGCTGTTGAAGGGTGTCCTCCTGTCTCAGACGGGTGTGATGTACTGCTGGAACCTTAGGAGTTTCATCTTAATGGCATCTTTTCTGACGTGCAGCAGTTGTTGTCATTCTATTGCTGTCCATCTGGTGGGTCTTCTTCTTCTTCTTCTTCTTCTTCTTCTTCTTCTTCTTCTTCTTCTTCTTCTTCTTCTTCTTCTTCTTCTTCTTCATTGAGATCACTGGTTGAGGGATAGGTGCATCATAATTCCAGTTCATGGACAGGATCATGAAAATAGATCTGAGCAAAAAGAGGCTTTCCGGCACGGACTCACTGTATATGACATCATAAACTTTATGATGTCATATACAGTAAGTATACTCACTGTATATGCAGTATACTGCATATACTGCCTTCATGTCTTTATGACATAAAGACATGAAGGCAGCCTTGATGTATATGACATCATAAAGACATGTTGCCTGATGTCTGTCACTGTATATGACATCATAAAGACATGAAGGCAGGCTTGATGTTTATGACATCATAAAGACACTTTTGTCTATGTGCCGTGGGCTTGATGTATATGACATCATAAAGACACATTTATCTATGTGCCATGGGCTTGATGTATATGACATCATAAAGACACATTTGTCTATGTGCCGTCATATAGGCATCGCGAGTCGTCCTATGATTCCTGAGTTCATAGGACGTCCTATGATATTTAGGCAGAGATCATAGGCCGTCCTGTGATGTCCTATAAATGTGACAGACACACAGACAGACAAGACACATGGAGATTTCTTGCTTTTATAGAGTGACTAGTGCATACCCGTGCATGCCCGTAGAGGGGATGCATTGGAACAGAATTCTTGCCAGTTACAGGACAGTTGGTATAGCAACACAGCACTAAGTGGCAATCACATGTGACAGCTTTTGTATGCAGCAAAACATACACATCACACAAAATATGCCCTGCTTTTTACTTCTTCTCCTGCCTGTCACTGTTCTGTGTTATGTTGCTTACCTGTGTCTATATACAGTATATCTCTTGTAGGGAGTCATGTGTTCTGTCTATGTGCCGTCATATAGACATCATCTGGTGGGTCTTCTTCTTCTTCGTTCAGACCACTGGAGGGTCTCCTGTCTCAGACAGCTGTGTTGTTCAGCATCTCCTCGCTCTCAGCTTCTCTGTGGCTCGCCTGGCGTGCAGCATTGGCGGCCAGCCGAGTATTCCGCATCTCCTCGGTCTCAGCTTCTCTGTGCCTTGTATGTAATTCACTGTCCCTGGCCAGCCGACTATTCCACATCTCCTCGGTTTCAGCTTGTCTGTGCGTCGTCTGGCGTGCAGCGTTGGCGGCCAGCCAACTCTTCCGCATCTACTTGGTCTTAGCTTGTCTGTGGGTCGTTTGGTGTGCAGCGTTGGCGGCCAGCCGACTCTTCCGCATCTGCTCGGTCTCAGCTTGTCTGTGCCTTCCTTGCCTGGCGTGCAGCGTTGCTCGCTTTGCGGGCATTTTGGACTTCAAGTGACTCAGCACATGCATGGCACCCTGCCACATGTTTCCTGTCTGTTTGTGCATCCCTTGTCTGTCATACCCTGTGCTGGTGAAGGGTCTCCTCCTGTCTCAGACGGGTGTGTTGTTCAGAGTCATGCGTGCGATGTACTGCTGGAACCTCAGGTGTTTCATCTTCATGGCATCTTTTCTGTCATGCAGCAGTTTTCCTCATTCTATTGCTCTCCATCTGGGGGTCTTCTTCTTCTTCGTTGAGACCACTGGTTGAGGGATAGGTGCGTCGTAATTTCAGTTCATGGACAGGCTCATGAAAATACATCTGAGCAAAAAGAGGCTTTCGACCCTGTTCAGGAAGACAGCAACGCTATGTGTCCTATGATGCCTGAGTTCAAAGACACATGGTCTATATGACATCATAAAGACACAGACACATGGTCTATGTGACATCATAAAGACACATTTTTCTGAGTTCAAAGACACATTGGTCTATGTGACATCATAAACACACATTTGTCTATGTGTCCTATGATGCATGAAGACACAAACACATGATCTATGTGACATCAAAAGACATGGTCTATGTGACATCATAAAGACACATTTGTCTGAATTCAAAGACACATGGTCTATGTGGCATCATAAAGCCACATTTGTCTATGTGTCCTATGATGCCTGAGATCATACGTTCTATGATGTTCAGGCAGAGATCAGAAGACACAGACACATGGTCTATGTGACATCAAAAGACACATGACACAGACACATGGTCTATGTGACATCAAAAGACATATGGTCCATGTGACATCATAAAGACACATTTGTGTCCTATGATGTTCCGGCAGAGATCATAGGCCATCCTATGATGTCCTATGAAGCGTGACACACACGCAGACACACAGACACACAGAGATTTCTTGCTTTTATAGAGTGATGATAGAGTGATAGAGTGATGATGACTAGTACATACCCATGCATACCCATCCATGCCCGTAGAAACCAAGTATAAGCAAGTACTTCTGCATGCCTGTTGCTGAAGGGTCTCCTTCTATCTCAGACAGTTGTGTTGTTCACGGTCATGCCTGTGGCGTACTGCTGGAACCTGAGGTGTTTCATGCTCACGGCATCTTTTCTGACATGCAGCAGTTCTCCTCATTCTATTGCCCTCCATCTGCTGCCAGGAACTCCTTACCTTGTTAACCCGGGCGAGTGGATAGGTGTGTCGTAATTCCAGTTCATGGGCAGGATCATGAAAATAGATCTGAGCAAAAAGTGGCTTTTGACCCTGTTCAGGAAGGCCCATGCATGCCCGTTGAAACCAAGAAACTGGAGCACCCAGAGAAAGTCAGCGCTTTGTTTGGCATTTTACACATTTGCAGTGTAGACTGGCATTCTTCAAGGTTACACATTTTTACTGTGTCAGCACCTCTTTAAAAACGACATTGCTGAGAAAGTGACGCTTTTTCTTTGTTTCTTCATCTTGAGGAAGAATACGAAGACTGCTTGATCTGGCAACTCTGCTCACGGCAACGTAGAATTGGCCATGGCTGCAGAAATCTGTTGTGCAGAAAACACAAACGCGCTGTAAAGACTGGCCCTGTGACTTATTCACCTTGCCAATTTTGAGTCATATGACATCATAAGTGTAGACTGGCATTCGTCAAGGTTACACATTTGCCGTCATGTAGGCATGGCGAGTCGTCCTATGATGCTTGAGTTCATAGGACGCGCTATGATGATGAGGCAGAGGTCATAGGCCATCCTATGATGTCCTAGAAACATGCTTTAAAGTCTGTCGTACCCTATGCTGGTGAACGGTGTCCTCCTGTCTCAGACGGGTGTGATGTACTGCTGGAATCTCAGATGTTTCATCTTCATGGCATCTTTTCTGACGTTCAGCAGTTGTCATCATTCTATTGCTCTCCATCTGGTGGGTCTTCTTCTTCTTCTTCTTTGTTGAGATCACTGATTTAGGGATAGGTGTGTCATAATTCCAGTTCATGGACAGGATCATGAAAATAGATCTGAGCAAAAAGAGGCTTTCGGGCACGGACTCACTGTATATGACATCATAAAGACATGAAGGCAGCCTTGATGTATATGACATCATAAAGACATGTTGCCTGATGTCTGTCACTGTATATGACATCATAAAGACATGAAGGCAGGCTTGATGTATATGACATCATAAAGACACATTTGTCTATGTGCCGTGGGCTTGATGTACATATATGACATCATAAAGACATATTTGTCTATGTGCAGTCATATAGGCATCACGAGTTGTCCTATGATGCCTGAGTTCATAGGACGTCCTATGATGTTCAGGCAGAGATCATAGGCCATCCTATGATGTCCTATGAATGTGACAGACACACAGACAGACAGACACACAGACACACAGAGATTTCTTGCTTTTAAAGAGTGATGATGATATCCATATGTCCAAGTTGTCATATGGGTGAGACGCCGTGTTATCCGGCGCTCAGGCCATATTCCTCCTCAGCCCAGCTCTTATTGTGACAGCGTCTCAGCGGGCTCCCAGCTGTCAAGCTCTACGGGACGGCTGGAGCCCAATTACCCCTCATCAGCTGAGGCGCTGTCAACCTGTATAAAAGGGAGCAGCTCCGATCATTCGGGGCTGTGACCTCGCACCATTATCCACGCTCTTCTCCGGCGTGGGTAAGGCTGGAACCCCTTCGTCTGGTGCCAGCCACCCGCTCGTCATTCGGCATTGTGTGTAAGTGTTTATCCTTGTATGATCATTTGTGTTTTGGCCCCACGAGGCCCTGTTCCTTTGTTCCTTTTTCCCCTTTTTCACAATAAAATACGCAAACTCACTGGTCTGCTCTTGGCTCTCATTGTATGGCTCGCAAGGGCCATACGTAACAGTAGGTCACAGCCAAGTGAGTTGCCGGCAGCCGTGAGTTTGCTGTTATGGACTTTGTTCTTCCCGGTCTGGGTGTCAACGCTGGAAGTATGCCGACTCCCAGGAACCGCGCTCGGCGCTTGGGCAACGAGCTAGCTAGCGCCCTGGAGTACGTCGACGGGACGCTCTTCACCGCCAGTCTCTACGACGACCCAAACCAAATCCGCTGGCACCTAGACTACGCTGAGGTTCTTCTCAACAATCTTCCTCGCTACGCTGACCACCCTGAAGTCTGCGCGAGGAGAAAGGACATCGCCGCACAGCGAGAGATACTCCATGGGTTGGAGGGAAATCCCGGCAGGAAGCCGAAGAGGAGGAGACGTCACCCCTCGCTTCGGGATCCCGCTCCTGCCCCCGCTCCGACCCGGGAGTTCGCGCCGTCCAGTGGTCTTTCCCCATCGGGCGTGACGTCACTCGGGTTTCCCCCTGAGGAGCTGCAGCGGACTGCTGTTAAGGCCCGAGACCGAGTGACAGCTGCTCGCTCCACTGTTTGTCCGCCTGGTCAACCTCAGCATGAATCCCGTCCGGACCCAGCTCCGGGTCGCCGCAAGGGCTCAATCCCTCGCATAGCTGCCTCTCCTGCGCCTCGTCAGAGGGGATTTCCCGCAGCCTCGTCTCCCCCCGGGCCATCTCCCGCTCTCTCGTCAGCGTCCCGTGCCCGGCTCATTTCGGCTGTCGCCCCCTCCTCCTCGACGCATTTCCCAGCCGCTGTGTGTGCTCCGAGTCCAGCCCTGGCGAATCCCGTCCCGGAACCATCTCCAGCGGATCCACCTCGTCCTTCCAGGAGGCCCGCTGTCACCGTCCGGCGGGGAAAGGGCGGAGCAACATCCGCTACAGCAGGCACCACTCAACCTTCAGGAGACAGGCAAGTCCAAATTCACTCACACACTCGTTATTGTGATTTGCTCTGTCAGACTCCTGGAGGTGGAGTTTGGGGTTCGCAGCTCCCCAAGCTCCCACCACCTGCTGTGGCTGTAATGATTAACCCCGCATCCTCTGTGTCTCCCTCCGCTGAGCGGTCCTCGATGCCAGGCCAACGTCGTTGGATGAGGAGGGGGCCTGCGGTTCTGGAGAGCCTGGTTCCGGTTCCGCAGCCACGTCGTGGGCGGAGGAGGAGGGCGGACTGCAGCGTGGAACCTGCGCCGACGAGGACGTGTCCCCGGGGCTCCACGGACGAGCGGTCCGGCCCAGCGGGTCAAGGTTCTCCTGCCACCACGCCATGTGGGCCATCGGTGTGGGCACCGGTGCCGGAGGACTCGCAAGCTGCACATACCATCATGCCAGCTACGGAGCCCGACGCAGCTGAGTGGGAGCCTGAAGACGACCTCCTGATGCTTGAACCTGGATCTTCGCAGTCCTGGACAGCGTCAGAACCCGAGATCAGGCAAGTGCTCTACCTTATCTTTCTCCTTCTCATTTTAGAGCACTTTAGCCTGTCTCTAGGGGAGATTAGCCGGGTGCAGCCGTCCGCTGCGTCCGAGCTTGTCTCGCCGGGTTCTGGCGCTGCCGGTGATCCTGATCCCTGGTCTTTTCTCTCTCCTGAGCCTTCTCCCAGGGTCGCAGGCGAGGAGCTGCTATCGCCCGCGGTGCCAGAGGTTCCTGGTTTGGGATCGGAGGTCGGTTCTGGTGCGGCGCCAACCCAATCGGGGTCCGACGTGGGTTCTACCGAGACCTAATCGGGGTCTGTCACGGGAGCAGCCGCGATCCTATCGGGGTGCTACGCGGGTGCTACAGAGACCCAATCGGGGTCCAACGTGGGTGCGGCACCAGCGATATCCAGGTCCGGTGAGGTAGCTGCAGATCCCCTGCCATCGGACATTGGACCGGCTCATCATCATCTTCCCCCCAAGCTTCCTCCACCAGGGCCCATATGGACCTCTCACTTTAGGCCCGGCTCGCCCTCATTATCTTCCTCCACAGGGAAGCCGTTGCCTCTCTCTCCCCTACAGGCCTGGTGATTGAGCCATGCGGGTCGGCCGCCAGAGGGTCTGCTGTGCCCATTTGGCTCTTTAGTGCGGCCGCCCGACCCATTAGACTTCCTGTTTGGCGATCTGGTTCGGCCACCCTAGAGACTGTGTTTTCTGGCCTGGGATTCGGGTAGGCTGCCGGAACTTTTCCCTTCACCCCTGTTGGCGGTTTGGACGCTGGGTGCGAGGAGACCCCCCCGAACTGAATTTTCTTTGCTGTGCTTGTCTTGTTTTTGGGTGGGTGCAGCCATGTAAGCCCTTATAATTGCTTCGCGTTTAGCGTGGTCTTTTTTTTTCTCTTCCCCTCCTGTTTGAGGGATACCTGTACTTATTAGATTTCGCCCTTAGGAGTCTCTCCTCATTTTATGGTCTCCTGGGTTGTTTTCCTTTGAATTTGTCTGTACATTGTTATTCTTGACTGTGGAGTATTGTGTTTTTTTCCTGTGCCTCAGTCTCTGTTATTGCCACGTTATCCTCTGCCTAAGTAGTGGGGGGTTTTTTTCCATCCTCATGTTGTCTTTGGAGTATTGTGTGGTTTGGTTTTTTTTTCCCCGCATACTGTGTTGTTTCATTGTTACTGGCTGATGTTTTTTCCTTCTTCTGATTCTCTCCCTCCTGGCCTGCACCCCATCCACCCACCCTAGGTGTGTGTGTGTGTGGGGGGGGGCTTGGGTGTTACTTTGCCGTTTGGACCCCAGCCGTGAGGGGGGGCTGTGTCATATGGGTGAGACACCGTGTTATCCGGCGCTCAGGCCATATTCCTCCTCAGCCCAGCTCTTATTGTGACAGCGTCTCAGCGGGCTCCCAGCTGTCAAGCTCTACAGGACGGCTGGAGCCCAATTATCTCTCATCAGCTGAGGCGCTGTCAACCTGTATAAAAGGGAGCAGCTCCGATCATTCGGGGCTGTGACCTCGCACCATTATCCACGCTCTTCTCCGGCGTGGGTAAGGCTGGAACCCCTTCGTCTGGTGCCAGCCACCCACTCGTCATTCGGCATTGTGTGTAAGTGTTTATCCTTGTATGATCATTTGTGTTTTGGCCCCACGAGGCCCTGTTCCTTTGTTCCTTTTTCCCCTTTTTCACAATAAAATACGCAAACTCACTGGTCTGCCCTTGGCTCTCATTGTATGGCTCGCGAGGGCCATACGTAACACAAGTATGTTAAAAACACACAGGCTTATACAGGGTGTCCTAATTTTTTCACGACTGTAAGTGATCTGACAAACAAATAAACAAGGGATCCGAAACAGTCACTAATATTGGATGTTCCATTCATTTTCAATATTTAGGTATTCTGTAATTAATAGTCACACAATCAAATAAATCTTGGTGCCATTTACTGTCATGGCGCCCTCAGGGCCATCATCAAGCTGAGCTGCACGCACACCTGCTGCCAATCATCAGCGGGCTTTAAAAGCCAGACCTGCCTGTGACTCAGCATGGAGCCGTCTGTCAAACTCCCTATGACACGCCTCTCGTCAACAGCCACGTCCTGGCTCATCGTCTGATCTCCAGACCAACGCTTCGGCACACGTAAGCAATCATTGACTTACCTTGTCAAGTTCATCTTCCCCTGTGCACAGGTGGATCTCCCTGGTGGCGGATTCCTCTCTCCCCGGCGGCGGTTCAGCTCCACGCCTGCCACAGGGTAACTCGCACTCTCCCCTGCACAAGAGCCAGACGCTGTCTCCTTGGCTGTCACCCTCAAGGCCAACCTGAGCTCACCACCACCATCTGCAAAGGTTGCCAGGCCGAACGGCGTCCTGCTCTTCCCCCAGCATGAGTCCTACACTGCACGCACTGTACATACACGCACACATACACAAGCACAGTTAGCAAATAAAAGGATAATTGTACTTCACTCGAGTCTGTCTTTTGTCCCCTGGGTCCTGAATTATGTCATTTACTCCCTTTTATATTTGTCAAAGTCTAACATGTGATTGCTGACATGTAGCCTACACCTCTTTGTATTTCACTTTCGAACACAGCCTACATTTGGGCCTGTAAAGCTTAATTGGGGTACCTGTTTCAGACAGGAATACTTGCGTTCTACAGGCAATGCACTAGTACTATAAAGAAGAAGTACCATTAACATGTAGTGGTAAATGCTGGCTAGTTAGCTTGCTTGCTTAGTACCCAACCAGCACCACGATGCACAGTCTACACCTGCTGGCTCACAATCCACTGTGTGGGGCACTTACATAGTGTAACGGACTGAATGATGTTTTGGTGTTTAATGTTGTCAAAGTTTATAAAACTATTATTGTTCAGCAGATTAGGCCTTTTTTCAGTTCAGAGTTCCTGAATGTCAGTGAATGTGTCTTGTCGATTCAGCTTATACAATCGGTCTAAAAGCCTGTCCATTTCATGTCAGGTCAGGCATTGGTTTGCTTGCTACCAGATAACCATGAAAACCTGTACTACCTGTCTCATGGGTTGGGCTGTCGGTGACTCAACCAGCAACCCCGCCCTTCCGAGGGCATGGAGGGTGAAACTGGGCATCCTGGCAGAACTAAAAACAATATCTGTTGCAGGTCTGTGGTGGACGACTCCCAGTTACACGGGGTGAGACTGGACATCCTGGCAGATAAGCACATCTGTCGCAAGGTCTGTGGTGGACTTTTGTCAGTCGGTGCATCGTGACATGCACTACATAAAGAGCAGAGATAAACAAACCTATCATCTGGTCAGTCACTGCAACAGATACTGGAATCAGTTTGTCTTAGCCTGTCCTTGCCACTGATAATACCTTGATCTGCCAAGAATGTGCCGCTAGTCCAGCAAAAGCTAGCAGTACTCAAATACTTTGCAAGCAGTTTCATGAAATGGTCAGTCAGAAAGCAACTCATACCGGCTCGGACATCACCCGGGTTAACAAGATCAAGAGTTCCTGGCAGCGGAGGGCAAAGGACAGAGCTGCATGGAGGAATCTGATCAGACCTAAATGAAACAGTCATTGTCACCCCCGACAGACTGCTATGATGATGAAAGCCTGTCCTGTTAACTAGTTAGCTATAATAGCGAGTTAAGTATTGATTCATGTCTGTGATTGGCGGAGAGTTTGAGAATCTTCTGCTTCACACCTGTTGGTTCCTCACCCCCACATCATGCCCGAAAAACCAATGCACACGTTCTCACTGATTAACCCTTCTATACCTTTTGCCAACAATATGAAACAAATGAAGTGTGTTTTAGATTAAGAAAAACATAATTAACTGATTTAATAGGAAGGAGCTTAATGACCAGGAATCCAGCCAGTCCCTCTAGCATTTGGTTATTTTGTGTTAAACAGAAACTGCTCAAAAGATAAAATATTTAACAAAAATCAGTTTCACCCCTAAAGCAATATTCACTCCATTCTAATGACCATAATTTTGTCCCAAATTTTCATTTACACACAGATGCCTGCCAAGCATGATGATCTCTCATGAGCAATTAGTTTTTATTAAATGGCATCAGATTAACCTGTAAGTCACACAACAAGCAAAATCACATGCATATCGCTTTATGAGCAGAGCTCTGACTTGTGGCCTTCTTCCAACCATTGTGGAATTGTTAATTCTATGCACACACTGAGTGTGGCTCCAACTGCTAACAGTAACAGATGCTGTATTTTCTGAGGTAACTGTAAACAAAAGGAGTTGGAAATCAGTAAAGTTGTCTTCCTGAATTGCATCAGTTATGGCTATCAATGTGCAATGTATTGGATTAAATGTATTGCAAGAAAGACAAGTTTAAAATCAGAGGTAGTATCTAGGAAAAGTCAGTTATATATTTAAAATCTGAAATAAATATTAGGACAGTAATCTGTGCCTGTTCTCATTACAAATTAGTCATATAATAAGATTACTTCTTGAAAGATGTGAAGTGAGAGTTACTGTATATAGTTGTGTTTGGTAAGTAAGCACTGATAAAGATGTCCTGTCAGAATATATACAGTATCTCACAAAAGTGAGTACACCCCTCACATTTTTGTAAATATTTTATTATATCTTTTCATTGGACAACACTGAAGATATGACACTTTGATGCAATGTAAAGTAGTCAGCGTACAGCTTGTATAACAGTGTAAATTTGCTGTCCCCTCAAAATAACTCAACACACAGCCATTAATGTCTAAACTGCTGGCAACAAAAGTGAGTACACCCATAGTGAAAATGTTCAAATTGTGCCCAATTAGCCATTTTCCCTCCCCGGTGTCATGTGACTCGTTAGTGTTACAGGGTTTCAGGTGTGAATGGGGAGCAGGTGTGTTAAATTTGGTGTTATCACTCTCACACTCTCTCATACTGGTAACTGGAAGTTCAACATGGCACCTCATGGCAAAGAACTCTCTGAGGATCTGAAAAAAAAGAATTGTTGCCCTATATAAAGATGGCCTAGGCTATAAGAAGATTGCCAACACTCTGAAACTGAGCTGCAGCACAGTGGCCAAGACCATGTCAGTGGTTTAACAGGACAGGTTCCACTCAGAACAGGCCTTGCCATGGTCGACCAAAGAAGTTGAGTGCACGTGCTCAGCATCATATCCAGAGGTTGTCTTTTGAAAACAGACGTGTAAGTGCTGCCAGCATTGCTGCAGAGATTGAAGGGGTGGGGGTCAGCCTGTCAGTGCTCAGACCATACACTGCACACTGCATCAAATTGGTCTGCATGGTTGTCCCAGAAGGAAGCCCCTTTGAAAGATGATGCACAAGAAAGCCCACAAACAGTTTGCTGAAGACAAGCAGACTAAGGACATGGATTACTGGAACCATGTCCTGTGGTCTGATGAGACCAACATAAACTTATTTGATTGAGATGGTGTCAAGTGTGCGTGACGGCAACCAGGTGAGGAGTACAAAGACAAGTGTGTTTTGCCTACAGTCAAGCATGGTGGTGGGAGTGTCATGGTTTGGGGCTGCATGAATGCTGCTGGCACTGGGGAGCTACAGTTCATTGAGGGAACCATGAATGCCAACATGTACTGTCACATACTGAAGCAGAGCATGATCTCCTCCCTTCAGAAACTGGGCCGCAGGGCAGTATTCGAACATGATAACGACCCGAAACACACCTCCAAGATGACCACTGCCTTGCTAAAGAAACTGAGGGTAAAGGTGATGGACTGGCCAAGCACGCCTCCAGACCTAAACCCCATTGAGCGTCTGTGGGGCATCCTCAAATGAAAGGTGGAGGAGTGCAAGGTCTCTAGCATCATGATGTCATCATAGAGGAGTGGAAGAGGATTCCAGTGGCAATCTGTGAAGCTCTAGTGAACTCCATGCCCAAGAGAGTAAAGGTATTGCTGGAAAATAGTGGTGGCCACACAAAATATTGACACTTTGGGCACAATTTGGACATTTTCACTAGGGGTGTACTCACTTTTATTGCCAGCGGTTTAGACATTAATGGCTGTGTGTTGAGTTATTTTGAGGGGACAGCAAATTTACACTGTTATACAAGCTGTACACTGACTACTTTACATTGTATCAAAGTGTCATATCTTCAGTGTTGTCTGATGAAAAGATATAATAAAATATTTACAACAATGTGAGGGATGTACTTTGTGAGATACTGTACCATGTTACAGTATAATTTTTTCAAGTTCAAGTTTAGTATAATGTAGAGTGACAGAAGAGGTGGCGTAATGACATTTGCCAGTGCCTATAAACAAATGAAATAAATATGGAGAGCTGCTGAAGCAGCTCAGTGGAGGAATGTGTTATCGGAGCTCTGACTGCATGTTGTAGACTCAGCACTGATGTCATTCACTGTCTAATGAGATGAGCTGTCACTGCTAATTAACCCATCTATAAATCCTAGCACCACCTTCATCAATGCACAAAGCCAAATGAGTAAAGTTGCAATAATAATAATAATAATAATAATAATAAATCGAACTACTTAATATGCTTCATGTCATTTTCCAGTATGAACAACAGGAAAGTTTTCATTCAATACGCATTAAGATCACAATGGTGGGTCAAGAGGGGACCAAAGCTTTAATATTGAATCCAACAAATGGATGACCAGGGCAAAAGTCTCCATCAGCATCTCCTGACTCGAGCCCTTCCTCCTCCTGTCAATTTTGCCGGCTGAGTCCTTGTTTGCTGGTGTCATTCTGCCACAGCAAACCTCTGGCAGGCAGAGAATTAAGGACTCAAAAGCAGGCTTGGTTCAAGTGCAAAGATGGATTTATTACAAGGAATCCCAAAGAAACAAATGAAGCACCAGGGCTGAAAACAAAACTAAACCGATTAGACAAAGCACTTACAGAGGTGAATAAATAGCTCCAATATGACATGACACACCTGAGGGGATAACTGACAATGATGCTACACCAGAACACAAGCTCAGAAAGACATAAATAGGACAACTGTTAATCACAAACGCAGGACAGCTGGGAGACCAATCAAGGGCTAAACAGTAACACATGTGAGGGAAAGTGGCTATGAGCATGGGAAACATGAGGGACTGGGAACGACAGGTAAACAAGTACAGGGGATACACATGAGATTTACACAGAAGACCAAGGGAGGACACAGAGAACAATAACAACCGGGACAATGGGGACGATATGACAGACAAGGACCCAGGAGTACAATAACAATCACAGAGGACCCAGGGGAAACACAGAAGTCAAATAATGCAAAAATTATCATGAACCAAACAGGGGAAAACACAGCAGACAAAAATAAACAAAAGGTGTGGAAATGGTCTAAAATCATGTCCATGTCATGACACATATTTGCCAAGGGAGATGGGTTGGAGATGATGGACAGTACTTAGCAATGTACTCCTAGTGGCTCAGGAGGTAGAGCAGGTCGTCCAGTAACCGCATGGTTGGCGGTTTGAATCCCGCTCTCCCCGGATATCCTGCTGTTGTGTCCCTGGGCAAGACACTTCACCCCTAATTGCCCCTGGTGGGTCTGGAAGCACCATGTTAGGTAGCATGCCACCATCAGTGTGTGAATGTGTGCGTGACTGGGTGGATAGCAGGATCTGTAAAGCGCTTTGGTCATCAAGAGATGAGAATAAAAGCGCTATATAAGTGAATACCATTTACCTCAGCATCACAAGTTTCTGTCCTGACTTTTTGTCACTGTTATGTTTCTACTTTTGCTTCCTCATTCATGACTCATTTTTGGCTTGAGATTAAGAGTTGTTATGTTTATAGGACTAAATTAACTGGTTAAGTTTAGGGAAATGATTAGGGTTAGGGTTAGGAAAACAGAGGGTCTAATTTACACAAATTGCAACTGTGTAACCATTCCACTCCCTTGTCATTATTAGCTCATTCTGGTGAAGCCCATCCATCCATCCAACCATCCATCTTCTACTGCTTTTCTGGAGGTCTGGGTCGCGGAGGCAGCAGTTCAAGCAGAGAAGCCCAGACTTCCCCCAGCCACCTGCTCCAGCTCTTCAGAGAGGATACCAAGGCGTTTCCAGACCAGCTGGGAGACATAGTCTCTCCACCGAGTCCTGGGTCTGCCCCGGGGTCTCCTCCCAGAGGGATGTGCCCAAAACACCTTAAGTGGGAGGCATCCAGGAGGCATCCTGATCAGATTCCCATACCACCTCAACTGGCTCCTTTCAATGTGGAGGAGCAGCGGTTCTACTCTGAGCCTCTCCTGGATGACTGAGCTCCTCACCCTATCTCTGAGGGTGAGTTCAGCAATCCTATGAAGAAAGCTCATTTCACCCGCTTGTATCCGCAATCTTGTTCTTTCGGTCATTACCCTAAGCTCATGGCCATAGGTAAGGGTAGGAACATAGATTGACAGGTAAATCGACAGCTTTGCCTTAGAGCTTAGCTCGCTCTTCACCACAACAGACTGGTACAATGTCTGCATCACTGCAGATGCTGCTCCGATCCATCTGTCAATCTCTTGCTCCATTCTCCCCTCACTCATGAATAATACCCCAAGATACTTAAACTCCTTCACTTGCAGCAAGAGCTTGTCTCCAACCCGGAGAGGACAATCCACCTTTTTCCGGCTGAGGACCATGGACTCAGACCTGGAGGTGTTGATTCTCGTCCCAGCTGCTTCACATTCAGCGGCAAACCATCCCAGTTAGACCTGTAGGTCATTGCTGGATGAAACCATCAGGACAACATCATCTGCAAACAATAGAGATGAGATCCTGTGGTCACCAATCATAACACCTTCTGTTCCCTGGCTGTGCCTAGAAACCCTGTCCATTAAAATTATGAACAGGATCGGTGACAAAGGGCAGCCCTGGTGAAGTCCAACTCTCACTGGGAATGAGTCCGACCGAGTGTTGGCAATATGAACCAAACTCTCACAACAGTCATACAGAGACCGAATAGTTCGTAACAACAAGCCCGATATCCCATGCTCCCGAAGCAACCCCCACAAAAAACCATGAGGGACGTGGTCGAATGCCTTCTCCAAGTCCACAAAACACATGTAAACTGGTTGGGCAAACTCCCACGAACCCTCGAGGATTCTCAAGAGGGTAAAGAGCTAGTCCGATGTGCCATGGCCAGGACGAAAACCACATTGCTCCCCCTGAATCCGAGGTTCGACCAACGGTCGGACTCTCCTCTCCAGTACCTTGGCATAGGCCTTCCCAGGGAGGCTGAGGAGTGTGATCTCTCTAAAGTTGGAGCACACCCTCCAGTTCCCTTTTTTGAAGAGAGAAACCACCACCCCGGTTTGCCATGCCAAAGGTACTGCCCCCGACCTCCATGCAATGTTGCAGAGGCGTGTCAACCATGACAGCCTTACAACATCCAGGACCTTGAGGTACTCAGGGTAAATCTCGTCCACCCCCAGGGCCCAGCCACCAAAGAGATTTTTAACCACCTTGGCGACCTCAACCCCTGTGATAGGCGAGTTGTCCCCTTGTCTACAAGCCCTGCTTCCTCTGTGGAAGGTGTGTCAGGGGGATTGAGGAGATCCTCGAAGCATTCCTTCCATCGCCCGACGATATCCCCAGTCAAAGTCAGCAGCGCCCCATCTGCACCATACACAGTGTGGACAGGGAGCTGCTTCCCCCTCCTGAGCTGCCGGACAGTTTGCCAGAATCTCTTCAAGGCTGACCGAAAGTCTTGCTCCATCGCCTCACCAAACTCCTCCCATACCCGAGTTTTTGCATCAGCAACCACCCGAGCTGCACTCCGCATGGCCTGCCAGTACACCTCAGCTGCTTCGGGAGTCCCACAAGCCAGCCAAGCTTGATAGGACTCCTTCTTCAGCTTAATGGCCCCCCTCACCACTGGTGTCCACCACTTGGTTCGGGGGTTGCCACCACAAGATGCACCGATGACCTTGTGGCCGCAGCTCTGGGCAGCTGCTTCAACAATGGAGGTGGAGAACATGGCCCATTCAGACTTCATGTCTCCAGACTCCCTCGAAATGTGGTTGAGGTTCTTCCGGAGGTGAGAGTTGGAAGACCTCCCGGACAGGGGCCTCAGCCAGATGTTCCCAGCACACCCTCACTATACGTTTGGATCTACCAGATCTGAATGGCATTGACATAACGCACGGCTCAGGAGACACGCACACACAGGCTTAGAGTAGTTCAAAGAGTTTATTAACAGCAGGAGTGTATGAGTGTGTGTCTGCGGGATGCAGATGTGTTGGTGGTGGCGTCTGCTTCAGGCACAGAGGCAGATGACCGTTCGGCCGAGCAACCCTATGGAGAGAACACAGGGAGAGGGTGACGGGCATACACCAACACAGGATGAATTGTGGCAAGAGAAGATCTTACTTGAGTTGTCAGGACAGCTGGCACAGCAAGGGGAACGTAGCCCGGGAGACAGCCACCTGGAGAGCTCCGTGCAGCAGCGAAGGATGGGCGATGGAACGGAGACGTCCGCCGCCGGGGAATCCACCTGTGCACAGGGGAGCAGACTGGAAAGGAGGTAAGGGTTCTTACCCAGAATAGCGATGCTGAAGAAAGGAATGCTCACGGTGGTGAGGGAACGAAGTCTGCCGGCTTCAGGCCGAGCCTCCGGGCGAGGCGGCTTTTATCCCTCGCCGCTGATGAGGATCAGGTGTGCGAGCAGGTGGCGCCGCTGATGAACGGCGCGGCGTGACAGTACTCCCCCCTCTAGCAGCGCCTCCTGGCGATGGCTTATCTGGGTGCGCTCGGTGGAAGTCCGCGATGAGCGATGGGTCCAACACAAACGACGGGGGCACCCATTGTCGATGCTCGGGCCCATAGCCCTCCCAGTCCACCAAGTATTGCAACCCACGACCCCGGCGCCGGGAGTCCAGGATGGAGGAGACGGACCAGGCCGGGTGGCCACCAATCATCCGGGGCGCGGGTTGCGCTGCAGGAGGAGGGCAAAGGGGGTCGGTGACTGCCAGCTTCACCTTTGACATGTGGAAGGTGGAATGGATGCGGAGGGAGGGGGGAATAGCCACGCGCACAGCCACCGGGTTGATGATCCGGGTGATGGGGAAGGGACCCATGAAGCGCTGTGCCAGCTTCCTCCTCTCGCCTTTTAGGGTGACGTCCTGGGTGGAAACGTAGACAAGTTGCCCAACTCTGTACGCCGGGGCAGGTCTTCTACGCCGATCCGCCACGGTCTTGTTGCGCTCCGCTGTGCGTAAAAGCGCATGACGCGCGGCGGCCCAGGTGGAGCGGAACTGCCTCATGTGCGCCCTAACTGACGGAACAGTTACCTCGCTCTCCTGCGCTGGAAGCAGCGGGGGGTCGTAACCCAGGGACGCCTTGAAGGGGGACATCCCCGTTGCAGAAGAGCGGGCGGTGTTGTGGGCGTACTCCACCCAGGCGAGATGGTTGCTCCACGATGTCGGCTTGGATCTTGCAACACAGCGGAGCGCAGCCTCCAGCTCCTGATTGGTCCTCTCACACTGCCCGTTAGACTGGGGGTGATGGCCGGAGGAGAGGCTCACCTTGGCTCCGATGGCGTTGCAAAAGGATTTCCAAACCTCGGATGAAAATTGGGGACCCCGGTCCAAGACCACGTCCACCGGGATCCCATGCAGCCTGACCACATGTTGGACGAGGAAGCCCGCCGTCTCCAGGGCGGTAGGGAGACCTCGCAGGGGGACGAAGTGTGCCGCCTTGGAGAAACGGTCCACGATGGTCAGGATGGTGTCGAATGAGTTGGAAACTGGGAGCCCGGTGACGAAATCCAGTGCGATGTGCGACCATGGCCTGCCAGGGACGGGCAGAGGCTGGAGCAGACCCGCTGGAGGGGCGTTTCCCGATTTACTGGTGGCACAAATTGGACAAGCCCGGGCGTAGCGGGCTGCATCCCTCCGCAGGCCCGGCCACCAAAAGGACCGTTGGAGGAGGCTGATCATCCGAGAGGTGCCGGGATGACAGGTGAGCCGGGAGGTGTGGAGCCAGTGGATGACCTCTCCTCGGACCGCAGACGGAACGAACAGTCTTCCCTCCGGTCCGCCGCCAGGATCAGGTTCCACCTCCTGTGCCTTCCGGATCTTGTCCACAATGTCCCAAGAGATAGCTCCCACGACGCACGACCTGGGCAGGATAGTGTGGGGCGTTTCCTCAGCCCCCACGGGGGTGAACTGTCTAGAGAGGGCATCAGGCAGGCCGTTCTTGGAGCCTGGCCTGAAGGTGATAGAGAACCGGAACCTGGCGAAGAACAGAGACCAGCGCGCCTGGCGGGCATTCAGGCGCTTGGCAGATCGTAGGTACTCTAAATTCTTATGGTCCGTCAGGACCACAAACGGCAGGTCCGCCCCCTCTAGCCAGTGGCGCCACTCCTGTAGGGCGAGTTTAATGGCCAGGAGCTCTCTGTCCCCCACATCATAGTTCCTCTCCGCCGGGGACAGGCGCCGGGAGAAGAAGGCGCACGGTCGCTTGGCGCCATCGTCCGGTGATAGCTGGGATAACACTGCTCCCACTCCTGTGTCCGATGCGTCCACCTCCACAATGCACTGCAGCGCGGGGTCGACCTGGCGAAGGACCCGGGGGGAGGAGAACTCCGCCTTCAGCGCCTTAAAGGCAGCATCGACCTCTTTGGTCCACCGGAACGGAACCTTCGGGGACGTGAGGCGGGTCAGTGGTCCGACGATCCAGCTGAAATTCGGGACAAAACGGCGGTAAAAATTGGCGAAGCCAACAAACTGTTGCACCTGCTTCCGAGATGCGGGAGTAGGCCACTCCACCACCGCCTTCACCTTCTCTGGGTCCGGGAGCACCTGGTCTTGGGCGATGATGAATCCCAGGAAGGATGTGGTCCTAGCGTAAAACTCGCACTTCTCAGCCTTCACGTACAGACGATTCTCCAGCAGTCTTTGAAGGACCCGCCTCACATGGACCCGGTGCTCGTCTCTGGACTGAGAGAAGATCAGAATGTCGTCCAGGTAGACGAACACGAAGAGGCCGATGAAATCCCGGAGGACGTCATTGATGAGGCGCTGAAAGACGGCAGGAGCGTTGGTCAGCCCGAACGGCATGACGAGATACTCAAAGTGGCCGTTCGGGGTACGGAAGGCTGTTTTCCATTCATCTCCCTCCCGGATCCGGACGAGGTGGTAAGCGCTGCGGAGATCCAGCTTGGTAAACCAGGTCGCCCCCTGGAGGGAGTGGAAGGCAGTGTCCATGAGGGGCAGGGTGTAACGGTCCCTCTCAGTGATGTCATTAAGTGCTCGGTAGTCAATACAGGGACGGAGGGAACCGTCCTTCTTCCCTACAAAGAAAAACCCCGCCCCCACGGGTGATGACGATGGGCGGATAATCCCAGCGCTCAGTGATTCCTTCAGGTACGTATTCATAGACTCCTTCTCCGGCGCCGACAGGCTGTAGAGCCGACCAGATGGCAGGGGGGCCCCCTGGCGGAGATTGATGGCACAGTCATATGGTCGATGCGGGGGAAGAGACATAGCTTTCGACTTGCTGAATACCATACCCAGGTCGTGAAAATCTGGGGGCACCAGTGACAGGTCCGGGGGTGCTGTATCCGCCACAGGAGGAGCCGCGGACGGTGAGCAGGCAGCGGACTGAAGGCAGGTGCCCATGCAGAAGGTACTCCACGCCGACACCCCAGCTGACCTCCAGTCCAGGACAGGATTGTGGAGGCGTAGCCAGGGATACCCCAGGATGACGGGCGACACAGAGTTGGGCAGGACGTAGAAAACCATTTCCTCCCGGTGGTTTCCTGAGATGATGACTGGGACAGGAATGGTTTGATGGGTAACTCTCCCAAGGGAGGCACGGGAGAGATGGACCAGGGAGATGGGGTGTTTGAGCGCCTGACAGCGGATGCCCAATCGGGTTGCCAGGCCTTGTGAAATGAAGCTGCCCTCTGCGCCCGAATCCACCAGTGCGTTGGTGAGG
The DNA here is from genome assembly GCA_020510985.1 of Pholidichthys leucotaenia. Taxonomy (NCBI): domain Eukaryota; kingdom Metazoa; phylum Chordata; class Actinopteri; order Cichliformes; family Pholidichthyidae; genus Pholidichthys; species Pholidichthys leucotaenia. Next base: position 88,749,191 of record CM035840.1, on the reverse strand, counting down.
TGCCCAGTGGGGTTGTGGCAAAAACGGATGGGCAGCTTTAATTGAGTGAGGGGACTTTGCCGATTGACGTCCGCGAGGCCCCCTACAGTGACTCGCGGACCCCACCGTTTGGCTTTTGTGGGCAAAGCTCTACCGTGTGTTGATTGTCCCCGCAATACATGCAGAGACCCAACTCACGGCGGCGCTGTCTCTCTGCCGGGGAGAGCTTTGCCCAGCCCGTCACCATCGGCTCCGACTCCTCGGGGCACGATGGTGGCGGCATCGCCAGGGGGCGAGCTTGGGGCAGGCGTAGTGGGACTCCTCGAGGGCGAGAAGCAGACGGCTTCCGTCCTGAGGAGCGCTCGCGCAGCCTGTTGTCCAAGCTGATTGCCAATGAGGTTAGCTCCGCTAACGTTCCGGGGATATCCCGTCCAGCCAGTTCATCCCTCAGATCACTATTGAGGCTGCGGAGAAACAGGCCGCAGAGGGAGCGCTCCTCCCAGCCCAGTTCCTCCGCCGCTACCCGGTATTCGATGGCATAATCTGCGGCCGACCGGTTTCCCTGCTGGAGAGCGAGAAGCCGATCGACCTGGACCGCCTCGGAACGGGAGTGATCAAACACCTCCAGGAAGCGCCTCACGAACTCGGCATAGGTGAGGGTGGCATAACTGGGTCTCGCCATAATAGCGTAGGCCCAAGTTAAAGCACGCCCCTCCAGGAGGTTCCCTATGTAGCCGATCCGGCTGTGATCTGAGGGAAAGTCTCCGGGCACACGGTCAAACACGGACTCGCACTGCATTACAAACCCCCGCGCTCCGCCGAGCTTTCCGCTAAAGCGGGCGGGGGTCGGAATGGGTGTGAGTCGGGCCGGTGCCACTGGAGCTGGCTGGACGGCCACCGGAACAGCAGGAGCTGCGCCACCCTGAGGAGCCGGGGGGAACGGCTGCTGGGGGTCCAGGCGGTCCAATCGGCCAGTGATAATTATCAATTGATTCAGGATAACCTGCTGTTGATAAGCTATTTGATCCACTCTAGCCTCGAGAGTGGTAAGCCGGTGTGCGAGCCCGCCGTCCGCCGAGCCGCTCTGCTGAAGCCGTACTGACATAACGCACGGCTCAGGAGACACGCACACACAGGCTTAGAGTAGTTCAAAGAGTTTATTAACAGCAGGGGTGTATGAGTGTGTGTCTGCGGGATGCAGATGTGTTGGTGGTGGCGTCTGCTTCAGGCACAGAGGCAGATGACCGTTCGGCCGAGCAACCCTATGGAGAGAACACAGGGAGAGGGTGACGGGCATACACCAACACAGGATGAATTGTGGCAAGAGAAGATCTTACTTGAGTTGTCAGGACAGCTGGCACAGCAAGGGGAACGTAGCCCGGGAGACAGCCACCTGGAGAGCTCCGTGCAGCAGCGAAGGATGGGCGATGGAACGGAGACGTCCGCCGCCGGGGAATCCACCTGTGCACAGGGGAGCAGACTGGAAAGGAGGTAAGGGTTCTTACCCAGAATAGCGATGCTGAAGAAAGGAATGCTCACGGTGGTGAGGGAACGAAGTCTGCCGGCTTCAGGCCGAGCCTCCGGGCGAGGCGGCTTTTATCCCTCGCCGCTGATGAGGATCAGGTGTGCGAGCAGGTGGCGCCGCTGATGAACGGCGCGGCGTGACAGGCATCCTCCCCTGCCATTGGATCCAACTCACCACCAGGTGGTGATCAGTTGACAGTTCTACACCTCTTTACCCGAGTGTCCAAGACATACGGTCGCAGATCTGACGACACGATAACAAAATTGCTCATCGATCTGTGAACTAGGGTGTCCTGGTGCCAGGTGCACATATGGACACCCTTATGCTTGAACATGGTGTTCGTTATGGACAAACTGTGGTTAGCAAAGAAGTCCAATAACTGAACACCACTCGGGTTCAGATTGGGCAGGCCGTTCCTCCCAGTCACCCCCTTCCAGGTTTCACTGTCATTGTCCACGTGCGCATTGAAATCCCCCAGTAGGACAATGGAGTCTCCAAGAGGAGCACTCTTCAGCACCCCAGTCAGAGACTCTAAAAAGGGTGGGCACTCTGAACCATCATTTGGTGCATAGGCACGAATGATGGTTAGGACCTGTTTCCCAACCCGAAGGCACAGGGAAACAACCCTTTCATCCACTGGGGAAAACGCCAATATAGAGGCAGCAAGGTAGGGGGATACAAGAATACCAACCCCAGTTCGTCGCCTCTCACCCGGGGCAACGCCACAGTAGGCCAAGCTCCAGCCCCTCTCCAGGAGACTGGTTCCGGAACTGGAGCTGTGTGTTGAGGTGAGGCCATCTATATCTAGCCGGTATCTCTCAACCTCATGCAACAGCTCAGGCTACTTCCCCACCAGAGAGGTGACATTCCATGTCCCAAAAGCCAGTTTAGGAAGCCTGGGATCAGACCGCCAAGGTCTCCACCTTTGACTGCCACCTGATTAACATTGCACCGGACCCCTATGGTCCGATGCAATGTGCTCAATGTGCAGTGTGCTTCTGGAGAAACCGAAAGGGGCTAATGTGATGGTGCGGCATGCGTGCATGCATCTGTCCAACTGTCCACATTTCATGGGAATCACTACTCCTCCTAGGAAATTGCCCTGATGGCCACCAAACTCGCACTCAATGATCCTCAGGTAGTTCTGCATCCAAGATGAGCTCAAGGACAAGGTCATTGTAGGGCTGGGCGATATACCTCAAAAAAATGTATCATAATATAATTTATGTCATGACACACAATATAGTATATCGTGATATGTATTTGTGTGCTGAATGTCCTTTAAAGTTTGGTTTTACTTACACACACACACACACACACACACACACACACACACACACACACACATATATATAGTCATGTGAAAAAATTAGGACACCCTGTATAAGCCTGTGTGTTTTTTAACATACTGTATTTGGACATATGGATATTGAATATCACTAGCTACGGTTACATGGGCAAAATTTCTTCAATCTGATTACAATTTAGATTAGAACTTTATTGTTTACATGGATCCTGAAAAAGTTGATCTGATTAGGACGTGCGTTTCCATGTGTCACACAATTGAACAGACTAAATCATTTTGACATGTGCACAATTATCCGACATTCCGGAAATAGTAGAAGAAGAAGCAACTTCCAATGTAAACAAACCCTGCATCGTGTCTTTCTCTTTTTGAAATGGACCTGTATTGTGTTATTCAGACTGTACTTTTGCTTCTGCTGGTCTCCGTAATGAAGCTACAAGTATATACTTCTGCATATGATGAACAGAGGGAGACAGCAGGATGATACAGACCATTTTTATTTTACTACCGCCATGTCTTCTGCTAGCTGCTGTAAAGGCGGAAATACGTCACGTCGACGTGTGGCTGACGTACAGACATGCGCAGTAAGCATATTTTCTGCCCAAACTTCGGAATAAGTGTTTATATGCGCAGCAATCGGATTAACAATCAGTATAACCCACCCGTCTCTATCGGAAGGAAATTTTGATCTGAATGAGTGTGATCGGGTTAGAATATTCAGATTGGCATGTTTACATGAAGAATTTTTGTGGGACACACTTTTGTGGGACACTCCCACATAGACACACTCCCACTATGTGGGAGTGTGTCTTAATCATGCTACTTCTTATATGGATGCCGAGAGAAACGCAATTTCATCATGCCTGCACTACAGTTGTATGTACAGCAATATGACAATAAAGTTTGATTTGATTTGATTTGATTTGATTTATTCCGATCAGGCTTTTAATCTGGTTACTTGTGTCCATGTAAACATGGCTCCTGTTAAAAATACTGGGAGATTCATGTAATACAACTAAACAATTAAAAATGAATTAAAAACTTTTTACAAATTTTCTGGAAGATGTAATTCTCAACAAATAGGAATAAATTAGCCCCCCCATCTTTTTTAGGACACCCGTGGACCGCACCACGCACTGGCCGGAAGTGGTCCCACTGGCGTCAACCACAGCCGAGGAGGTGGCGCGCGCGTTTTTAACAGCATGGGTAGCGCGCTTTGGAGTCCTGTCGGACATTACGTCCGACAGAGGTCCTCAATTTGTTTCCGAGCTTTGGTCAGCAATGGCCCGCAGCCTGGGGGTAACGATCCACCGCACAACCGCGTACAATCCGCAGGCTAATGGGTTATGCGTGGGGTCTATATTTATCATATATTCCATAACCTACATATGTTGAAGCATGTGAGAATGTTTGGTGATTACATATGTAAGGCAACTTCACACCTCAGAACAGGACAAAGAGATCTCAACCGCCAGTGAGGATCAAAGAGTTTCCCAGGCACTGCGGTGGAGACCGGAGGAGCTGCCCTGACTCCCCAGGGCCATGAGGAGGAGTACGAAGACAATGGGGGGATTAAGATAATGAGGGATGTCAGCTTTGGATATGCATGTCTTTTGTTATGTGCAAGTATAAGTTCTGAGAGCTGGAGGTGTTCGGTCTCTTTTTCCTTCTTCTGCTGCTGCACTAGGATGAGACTTGTTAGAGGAGCTGATAATAAACTTTGGTTTATATATCACATCGCCTCGTTCTTCCAAGCTCTTCTACAATGCGAACGTTTTCATAGGTCATTGAAAGCGGCTCTCAGAGCGTTGCTGACGGATGCAAATTGGGTAGACAGGCTACCGTGGGTTTTATTGGGGTTGCGTTCTGCACCTAAAGAGGACTTAGAAGCCTCCCCGGCTGAGCTAGTTTTTGCGCAGCCACTTCGGCTGCCCGGGGAGTTTCTCCCAGATAATCCTGCACCAGATAGCTCCCCGTCTCAGCGGTTGCAGCGTGGCACGGAATCGGGCACGCTGCCTGGCCCCGTTCACCACAGTTTTCCGCGCGTTTTTGTGCCTAAGGCTTTGAAAAACGCGGGGTTTGTTTTTGTCAGACACGATGCCCATTGCCCACCGCTGCGACCACCTTATGATGGACCATTTAGAGTGCTGGAAACAGGGGACAAGCATTTTTTGCTAGATTTGGGGGACAGGAAGGAAAAGATTGGCATAAACAGGCTCAAACCCACCTTTGTGGTGGTGGACGAGGATGTGCTGTTGGCCAGGGCTCCTCGGCGCGGCAGACCCCCTCGGGGACATTCCCCAGAACACCCACAGGGAGTGACAAACAGTTCTCACCCCCAGACAGCAGCTCCCCAGCAGGATGGCGTCGCAGAAGTGGCGAAGCCCGCTTACAGCAGATATGGGAGGAGACTGAGGCCCAAGCAGCACGTGGGTTAATGTGTAATGATTTTATCATGACATGCAGACTGTTATTCTGTTGTTCCATCTTAGATGTTTGGGGGGGGGGGGTCTTGTCGGACACATATGTATCACTTTAAGCTTCACATCTCAGAGTAGAACAAAGAACTGGGTCTCCTTGGAGATAACAGGAGGATGTGAAAATTTAGTCTTTGGTATGCAAGAGACGGCCTTGGGGGATTTCCTGGTCTGCCAGAGACTATGAGGAGGATGTTATAGGATTTAAGGAAAGATGCATTGTTACTTGGGATTAAATGCAATGTGACTGTGAGCTTTGAAGGTCCTGGATATATAAAGGACGAATGTCTGTGTTTTTCCTTTTTCTGCTTTGCTGATGTTGGAAGATGTGAATAAACCTGACTCGTGAGATAAACTCTGCCTCGTCATTTTCACATTTCCACATCTTCATTGAAAAAAACTGCTTTTCTTTCAAAAATAAGGAAATTTCTAAGTGACCCCAAACTTTTGAACGGTAGTGTATATATACAGTGGTGTGAAAAAGTGTTTGCCCCCTTTCTGATTTCTCTTTTTTTTTTGTATATTTGTCACACTTAAATGTTTCAGATCATCAAACAAATTTAAATATTAGACAAAACTAACACAAGTAAACACAAAATGCAGTTTTTAAATGAAGGTGTTTATTATTAAGGGAAAACAAATCCAAACCTACATGGCCCTGTGTGAAAACGTGATTACCCCCTAAACCTAATAACTGCTTGGGCCACCCTTAACAGCAACAACTGCAAACAAGCATTTGCGATAACTGGCAATGAGTCTTTTATAGCACTGTTGAGGAATTTTGGCCCACTCATTTTTGCAGAATTGTTGTAATTCAGCTATGCTGGAGGGTTTTCGAGCATGAACCGCCTTTTTAAGATCATGTCACAGCATCTCAATCGGATTCAGGTCAGGATTTTGACTCGGCCAATCCAAGTCTTCATTTTGTTATTCTTAAACCATTCAGAGGTGAACTTGCTGGTGTGTTTTGGATCATTGTCCTGCTGCAGAACCCAAGTGCGCTTAAGCTTGAGTTCACAAACAGATGGCTGGACATTTTCCTTCAGGATTTTTTGCTAGACAGCAGAATTCATGGTTCCATTTACCACAGCAAGTCTTCCAGGTCCTGAAACAGCAAAACAGCCCCAGACCATCACACTACCACCACTATATTTTACTGTTGGTATGATGTTCCTTTTCTGAAATGCTGTGTTACTTTGTAATGGGACACACACCTTCCAAAAAGTTCAACTTTTGTCTTGTCAGTCCACAAAGTATTTTCTCAAAAGTCTTGGGGATCATCAAGATGTTTTCTGGCAAAACTGAGACGAGGCTTTATGTTCTTTTTGCTCAACAGTGGTTTTTGTCTTGGAACTCTGCCATGCAGGCCATTTTTGCCCAGTGTCTTTCTTATGGTGGAGTCATGAACACTGACCTTAACTGAGGCAAGTGAGGCCTGCAGTTCTTTGGATCTTGTTGTGGGGTCTTTTGGGACCTCTTGAAAGAGTCGTCGCTGCGCTCTTGGGGTAATTTTGGTTGGCCAGCCACTCCTGGGAATGTTCACCGCTGCTCCACGTTTTCACCATTTGTGGATAATGGATCTCACTGTGGTTCGCTGAAGTCCCAAAGCTTTAGAAATGCTTTATAACCTTTTCCAGAATGATAGTTCGCGATTACTTTGTTTCTCATTTGTTCCTGAATTTCTTTGGATCGTAGCAGGATGTCTAGCTTTTGAGGATCTTTTGATCTACCTCACTTTGTCAGGCAGGTCCTGTTTAAGTGATTTCTTGATTGAGAACAGGTGTGGCAGTAATCAGGCCTGGGTGTGGCTAGAGAAATTGAACTCAGCTTTCCAAAGATGTGATAAACCACAGTTAATTTATGTTGCATTTTGTGTTTTCTTGTATTATCTTTGTCTAATATTTAAATCTGTTTGATGGTCTGAAACATTTAAGTGTGACAAACATACAAAAAAATGAGAAATCAGGAAGGGGCCAAACACTTTTCCACACCACTGTGAGTATATATATATATATATATATATATATATATATATATATGTGTGTGTGTGTGTGTGTGTGTGTTCAAATAAAATATATATATATGTTTTTTTTTAAATAAAAAACTCGTGTCGGAGAAAATGCTTCACAACAATACGTAACTGAGCAAAGTGTCTTTTGTCCTTTGCTTAACAGAACTAACATTATCAAGTAATCAAGTTTATCCACATGGGTAGAAATGTTAGTTTACCACACATAGTTAATTCTTGGTGTTCTAATAAGTGACAGAAGTATAATTTTTCACTTATTTTTGTTTTTTTATGTGTCTACATTGTATCAGTTGTTTATTTGGCGATCCACTCACTCTTATTTCGAAGGTTCGTTCACTACGTGAGCTTGATTTTACACCTGCAGAGTTGAGACTAGAAATGTTTATCTTCTCCTGCCCCCTTGCATTTCCTGTGCTTAAAGTGAGTCTGCTTTTATTCTGTTATCTTCCTTTTTATCTCTGTTATCTTCCTTGTTATCAGGAGGCGGGGCAGCCGCGTTGAGTGCTCAGCATCGTTCAGTAGCGGCATCTGGGGAGAACATGAAGTCACTGCTCATATTAACGTGACAAATATTCAAATATGTGCAATACAACCATTTTATGTATTGTGGGTGGCCAAATGTGTCAATACAACAAATATATTCGGTATATCCCCCAGCCCTAGGTCACTGTCAAAGGTCAAGAGATCTGGGGATTTATGATTTCATGAAAATTAATACTCCTCCAGTTTCCCTAATGTTTGGCAAACTCACACACAATGATCCTCAGGTGGGTCTGCATCTAGGTTCTGCTCAAGATCAAGGTTAACAGTCAGAAGATCTCATCACTCTTGCAGCAATTTCTTCAGGCCGGAATGAGCTACTCCGTCATTGATGGTCAGGTTCTAGGGCTGGGTGAAATAACGAATATATTTGTTGTGCCAGTACATTTGGCCACCCACGATACATATTATAGTTGCATCGCCTATATTCGAGTATTTGTCACATTAATATGAGCTGCCGCTGCCAGACCGGTCTGTCTGCAGCTTTGCCGCTGCTGTAGTCTGGGCGGAAGTTCAGAGCGGCTACCTCACCCCTGCATGCTCACAAAAAAGCAGAGAAATGTACACTGCAGCGAGCAGAGATGTAAAGGTAAATAATGGAATAAACATAGGCTCACCTTAAGCACAAGAAATGGGGGGAGCCAGGAGAAGATAAACATTTCAAGTCTGAACTCTGCAGGTAATTCACTTGGTGAATGAACTTTCAAAATAAGAACCCCTATCCAGTCTTGCAACCCTTCAAAATAAGAGCGAGTGGCTCGCCAAATAAAGAACTGATGAAATGTAGACATAAAAAAATACAAAAATAAACAACAAATTATACTTCTGTCACTTATTAAACTGCCAAGCATTAAGTATGTGTGGTAAACTGAAACATTTCTGCCCATGTGGATAAACTTGATTACTTGATAATGTGAGTTCTGTTAAACACAGGGGAAAAGAAACTTTGCTCTGTTACATATTGTTGTGAAGAATTTGTTCTGACATAAGTTTTCATTTTATTTTATTATTCAGCTTTTTCATAAGTGAAATGAATATATATACACATACAGTATTTTTTTTTTTATTACTTATTTTGTACCCGTAGGTAGATTTGTTTTGCAGTCTGGTGACAAACCACCAGCTGCCGGTCACTGCGTGCGCAAGCGCCCCTTAACTCCCTAACCTGCATGTTTTTGGCATGTGGGAGGAAACCGGAGAAATCCCGGAGTAACCCCACACAAACACGGGGAGAACATGCAAACTCCACACAGATCACTGTTGATCTGTGTGATCTCATACTGTGATCACAGTATGTATGTATGTGTGTAATTTCTAATAAAAATGTAAGTATTGTGGCGGGTTTGGAAAACCCCCCACAACAGGCTAAGGACAGTCAGCTCGCTACTCCTGGTTTTTTCCGCTTGTCAGGAATCTGAAACTCAAGACTCATAGAAATGATAGTACTCTGTTAGGTTCGTACCTTAATCAGACTCGAGACATGAATATAATCAAAGGTTTTTACTTGCAAGGAGCAAATCACAACACACCTCTGGTTACAGATGGGAGTGAATGCTGGTGCGTAGAATCAGCACTTCCCTTTTATACAATAAAGTAGGTCAAGGAAAAAGTTTCACAACATCTGCTGCACCCACACATGGCGGAGCAGAAAGTTAGACACAATGAGTTTTTATCACATGATGGAGAAGCAGCGAGAAAGACAATTCCATATATGGCATAGGACAGTTGGTTAATACAAGTATTTTCATTCTGTCCGGTTACACTGTTGCAGGGCAGATTACACTTCTCAGAACAGAAAGTTATTTCAACAGTTCCTGTGTCACGTACAGCACAGGAGAAGCAGTTATATGAGTATTATTCATTTATGAAATGTTAACATGTATATACATTTATACATTTTCCAACAATTCCCTCCTGTTTAACATTTCATCACATGCAAGCATCAGTATAATGTAACTTCAAAAGATTTTTTTACATTGACCTCATAAAGCATCATTTCCAAATTTAAACAGTGGTTTTGTCATCACAATCACCATCACTTTGCTGTCTTAAGGCAGTATATTGTACAGGGACTTCTCTTTGGAGCATAACAGATTGTAACATGAAAGTGTGTTGAGCAAAAGGTCTACTTATCATGGACCTTATACAGGGAATGAAACACATGAAAAGCACAATGAATAAAATTAATATCACAATCAATGGGGTTAACTATTTCAAAAGACTCTGCCACCAAGTTCTTACTTTGAAACCAATCCCAGGAGCCCCAACCTTTATCTTCATCTAACCCATGCTGTAAGTGTAAAATATCATGCTAATTTTTGTTCTTCATTTAAGTTGTGAATCCTTGCTCCACTAATACAGTTAGATTTTCCATTGTCCATGCTAATGCATTTATGTGGTGTATAGCTAGAGCACTGCCATGCATTGGAAAAAGAGTACCCATTCTCTGTTTTCCAGATAGTTTACCCACCAACTGTTGCATCTCTATTTTTCTTCCTTTTACCCTGGTGTATATTTTAGTTTGTTCAGAAAGATAATAATGGGAGTAGGATGTTTTCATTTCATGTGTAAGATTTGACCTTATGCTGATGTGTGGGAACAATATAGCCATGTAACACCTGCCACACCATCCTGGAGGATCCACAAACCCAAACATGGTTTTCCAAGAATCCATACCCATCATCATTTGGCCAAAAAACAGTAGGATTATTGCTACAGTTAAAAGTTCAATTTTTCCTCTTTAAGGTGAATTTTCCAGCAGCAATATAGGGAAAGTGAAATACATTTCTACAAACAGAATCATGATATGACACTTCACAGGTCACTTCCTTAGTATCATTGCATCTCTGTGAAAAACCCAGGTTGAAACTGTTTTTACTACAATTTTTGTGAAAGCAGATTGGTGAAGTAAACAGTGTAGGATTTACTTTCATTAAAGGCTTCTTAACTGCAAGCAAAGAAGTTCCAATCTCAATAGTATTAAATATTCTAATCTTAATCAGAATAGTGACATTCAATCTATTAAGATACCTTTCTGACAAATTCCCCACCAACTAATGTCCAACATTATTGCTTGTATTAAACAGACTGAGACATGAGACTGTATTAAACAGACTGAGACATGAGTTCATCGCTATTGTCGCTCCGGGCGTTTCTTCTTCACTCAGTGGAACAGGGATCATGGGTATTGCAGTCTTGTGTGAATGGGGTAGCAATGAACACACATAGCAAGAAGTATTGATTCCCAGTCCTCTCATCAAACCACCATTGTCTGGTACCATAGGTTATGCGTATTGTTCATTGTCCGTGCTTCGTGGGTTCCTTGTCCTTGAATCAGAAAGAGATTACCACCCCACTGTCAGGAGAAGTGCTGAACACAGAGTCATCAATAATTTTGGTGCCATGCTTCCACCTGAGAGAGTACCCCTCCGGGCCTCTTTCTTCACCAGGGTTGAGACGGCCTTGTCCTTAAAAGGACATGCCCCCTTTGTAACTGGACTTACTCAGGGAAACAAGTTAGTTAGTTCACTTACAGGCATCCGTAGTAATCCGAGATGGTCATTCAGCAATACGTACTGCAGTGGGAGTGGGAGTGTCTAGTGTTGTCGGTGGTGGTTCTTTATGAAGACATAGTCTCCAGGTTATCCGTTTCTTTCTGTGGAGCAGAGAGAGCTTCTGACAGAATCAAAACATTCCCTGAGATGTTCACCAAGATCTGTGTATTTGTTAGGTGTGGTTAGTGGTGAGAGGTCAGGTAATGCATAAGGATGGTGAAAGGCACATTCAAAAGGTGATAATCCTGTCTTTGGGTCTAGTATAGAGTTAATGGTTAGTCTGACTAATTTCAGGGCTTCTGGCCAAGTAATACCCTTTCCAGGTGTGGTTTTTGCCAGCACTTGTTTGATTGTACCATTTTTCTTTTTACAAAACCTGTACTTTGTGGGTGGTAGATACTATGAAATTTGATCTTATTAACTCTTGAACTGTTTGTGCTGTAAAATAAGTTCCATTATCTGCATAAATCAGTTCTGGAACCCCAAAAACGGAAAGAGCATCATTCAATAGAGTTTCACACACACAGATGCGGCATTTGCTGAGGATGTGTGATGAATTCCTGTCCACTTTGCGAAGGTGTCAATCAACACCAAGCAATATTGTAGCTTTTCATTGCTCCTTGAGCATTATTTTATAAACAAATGATGCACTTTTGGCATGTTTTTGTTACTTCTTTCAAAATATTAGGACAGTTTTTCCAACATCCTCATCACTGATTCCCCTCCTGTTGGCACATGATTGGCCATGTGCCACCAGGACAGCTCATCTGTATAATGTGGGTGGCAGAGCAAATTTTCATCAGGCAAGCCAAACGTATATCTAATTATTTACGCATGAAACAAGAGGAAGGTCCATATTATCTTGACAGTCTTTTAAAACATCAACATTATTAATAAGACAGACGGTTCCTAAAAGACCAATAGCAGCACAGTGAGTAGCGTTATCAGCCAAGTGATTATCGCAGCTAGACAAGTCAGTGCCATTAGTGTGGGCAGGGCAGTGAATAACTGCCACAGAACATGGTAGCATTAGAACATTACATAGTTGCAACAATTGCTGTTGATGTTTTGCTGGTTTTTTGTGGAGGTGACAAACCCCCGCAGATTCAAGGTAACATTATGCAGGTGTCATGCGCTATAAGCATATGTACTGTCTGTACAGAATACAGATAAGTTACATTAAGGTTAGTAGCTCATTCAGCTGTTGGAGGTGATGCAGGTTGTGGAATTTTTACACAATCTGGACCCCAGACAACACCGTTACAGCATAAGTACACTTCTATTTTTTACAGAGCAAGCCTGTCGCTCGCTTCTTCCTTTGCTAAGTAGAGAGAGAGATCTGCTGTTCAACCCCCCCTTCACAACATGGGAAATGTGTAGGATAATAGAGGGCATGATCTTATTATTTGTATTATCCCATGAATAATAAAAAGGTGGTCTGTATTGCCCAGCCTGTATTTGAGTTATAACTGCAGCCATATGTTTATCCTGGGCACTACAGAAAATGAAATGAAAAGCACTTATGCAAATAAAATTGAATTGAATTCATCATCAATCATTTATTGATAATTTTTATGCATTATCTGTTTTTCTGAGGATTGCTAATTATTTGCTAATTAATTTCTTTGATACCCCCTGTTTTGATACATGGAGGCTCACATGCAGCAAAGTTACAGGGTATTTGTTTGATTATTTTACTGAAAGGAAGTGTGTTTCCATTTTTAGTTTTAAATAAAATTTGCAGGTAGCCCAGTTCCTTCAAAGATGAGATCTCAATAATTATAGCTTCTTTTTGTGACATCTCTTGAAATAGTTTACAAATTTCATTTAAGAAAAACAAAATAACTATCTGTGCATTTGTGATATGCTTCAGCATTGATAAATAAGATCAGTTTGTCCAGTTGAACACAGATGGGTTGAATTTGAAATATTGTGTCACATTGTTTCAGTCAAAGGAAAGGCGGACATTTTGCCTAATTAGAATTTGATTTAATGTTTTACAAGGAATGCCCCTATTTCATACATTCCTTGGTAAATTATGGAGTGCACTGTAGTTCACCCTGACCCAGCTTGGCCACCGCTGAATCAGGAGAAGCACATTCCTCATTGCTGTTACATTTCTGAAATATATTGTTACCGCACCATTATGTGGTGAGTAATATCAGTATAAAATCATATAAGCATTACATTTGTAAGGTCAAAGTCATTTGAATCAGTACACCTTATGTTATCTACAATGTCATACAAAGTCATACTTGGCTTCAAAAAATGCTTATCAATTTAAGGATTCTTTCTCCAAAACCTTTGTCTGATAATCCATAGCCTCTGGCAGATCATATGCACAGACACATTAATTTTCAATCTGTTTTGAAACTCTGTGCTTTAAATCATGTGATATAGGGTAAACATAAAACCTTCAGTGATTAGGCATTATTAAATGACATCATAATATGATCATAGCATGGCCTGTAGTCACATTGTCACATGTCAGTCCTTTTTTCTATAAAGTGTGCTGTCATGTTTCAGTCAAGGACAAAGGTCAGTAATGCGTCAAAATTGCTTTTTTTTAAAAAAAATATGTAAACAGTTTATCACGTACGCAACATTAATCAAGACCCCACACAGTTAAATTGAAAAAAATAAAACCCCCAAACCTTGTAAAAGTACCCATATTTAGACCACTTTCTTCACAGATCAACCACACACACACACACACACACACACACACACAAACAGAGAACATATATTATATTATGGTCTAATTATTATGATTTTATTTGCCTCCTCCATTTCCCAACCTCTTGGGCTTCTTTAAATAATTTGCCGTATGGACCCTCCTTAGGATCGTGGCATTGATAAGTTGGGGAAGGATTATCTTGTTAATCCCACTGTTTTTTCATATTTCCTTTATACAACTCAGCATCTCCCAAGCCTTGTGAGGCACACAGCCCCGCCTCTTGCATTCTTCAATTGAGCTGAGCAAAAATTCACACTTCTGTTTTTTCTAGAGGCCAAATCTGCCTCTCCCCCGCCCCTGAGGCAAAAGGAGACAGAGAGAGAGAGAGAGAGAGAGAGAGAGAGAGAGCTGCTCCTCCAGCAGCCCCTCCTTTCACATTCCACACTGCACTGAGCAAAAATGCCCCCTTTTTTTTTTATAAACTTTTCCTTTCTCACTCACAGCGTTCCCAATATAAAACAAATACCAACAGATTACCAGTATAAAACAAATAGCACTTGCAGTAGTGATTAAATAGTATCCGGATCCTTTACTTTATCCTTATTTTCTTGTTTATTATTAAAATTCGTCACTGTTCTCCGGGCTATTTCGCCTCTTTTTCTTTGTTTCACTTTTTCTCTGACCCCGTCAGATTTCTTACTGCGTCCAACGCAATTTCCCATTTTTCTCTTAACCACTTTTCTTCCTCCTCACTATTTTGTTGTTATTTTCAGTTCTTAGAGGTCAAAGTGGTTTTCTGTACTTTTCTTCCTCCTCACTATATTGTTGTTATTTTTAGTTCTCAGAGGTCAAAGTTTTAACTTAGTTCTTATTAACTTTTCTTCCTCCTCACTATATTGTTGTTATTTTTAGTTCTCAGAGGTCAAAGTTTTAACTTAGTTCTCTTAACTGCTTTTATTCCCCTTCACTATATGGTTGTTATTTTTAGTTCTTAGGGGTCCCAGTTTTGACCTGGTTCCTTTATTTTACTGCTCTAGGAAAAATATGGACGCCGCCATATTACCATTAATCGCATCCCGCGGACCTAGAACATAACATTGTACTGGGAAGAAACAAAGACTTACTTTTGGCTCTATTAGTTATGGCGGAACAGCCGTCACTGAATAGAGCATGGAGGAGAAGCGCCGGTCCAAGTTCCCTCAAGGCGGGTTAGTCAATGCTGATGGTTTCCACCAGACCGTGCACGGTTTTCTCACTGGCCCAGACGCCTCCCCCAGCTCCGTCCAGATCTCAGCTGTCCCGGGTTTCCGGCACCACGTTATGTCAGGAATCTGAAACTCAAGACTCACAGAAATGATAGTACTCTGTTAGGTTCGTACCTTAATCAGACTCGAGACATGAATATAATCAAAGGTTTTTACTTGCAAGGAGCAAATCACAACACACCTCTGGTTACAGACGGGAGTGAATGCTGGTGCGTAGAATCAGCACCTCCCTTTTATACAATAAAGTAGGTCAAGGAAAAAGTTTCACAACATCTGCTGCACCCACACATGGCGGAGCAGAAAGTTAGACACAATGAGTTTTTATCACATGATGGAGAAGCAGCGAGAAAGACAATTCCATATATGGCATAGGACAGTTGGTTAATACAAGTATTTTCATTCTGTCCGGTTACACTGTTGCAGGGCAGATTACACTTCTCAGAACAGAAAGTTATTTCAACAGTTCCTGTGTCACGTACAGCACAGGAGAAGCAGTTATACGAGTATTATTCATTTATGAAATGTTAACATGTATATACATTTATACATTTTCCAACACCGCTGCACTGCTGTGATGTTAATGTGCCATTCATGCATTGTGTTCATGCGTCCTGTCCTTACTATAACCTAGAGACATGCCCATACCAACTGCTGTGAAGGCTCTTTCATGTATTGTTGTAACTGGGTATATATGCTGCACGACTCTGTAACTCATTCTCTCTTCAACTGCTGCTGCTGGACACACACTCTGTGTCCCTTTGCTGGAGAGCCTCCGGGCACGCTCCTGGCGCGCATGCATGGCGCCGGGGCGGGCTTCTTGACGGCAGTATGATTTAATAAACCTGCTTAAAACCTTCACCACGCTGCTTTATTTCATGCTGCCGCACTGGTGACCCCGAACATGCACACGTTTTGTGCAAAGCAACCTTCTGGTCTGGACAGCTACACTGGTGACCCGTTCTTCATGATGAGATCTGCACGTCTGAGATCTGCTCATCCACGCTGGACCGGCCATGCTCGCAGCTCCTCCACACGAGAGCGCATGCACCTCGTCCCCTCTCCACGACGGCGACCTCCAGGGCTGGCGGAGAACGCAGCGCGTGGATCTGAACGCACCATGGCCGAGCGGTGACAAAGATCGTCTCCTCCCTCTCACCGCTCCAACACATCTGCACGAGCCCGAGGGACAAAGATCGTCTCCTCCCTCTCACCACTCCAACGCATCTGCACGAGCCCGAGGGACAAAGATCGTCTATTCACTCTCACCGCTCCAACGCACCATGGCCAATCTGCAGCCACAGCTCAACTTGGATATTATCGGCGCCAATTGCGCTGATCTCCACCAATATTCTGGACCCTGACTCGCCCCTCCAGCGGCCCACCCACGCACGGAACCCCGGCACACGCACCGGGGAGTTACGAGGACGGCGCACCACGCATGGGACAAATACGGCTCCACAGACCGCCAGCATCCTTCGCCGCTGCACACAGAACCTTCAGGGCTGCTCGCACACCTGAAGCACGCACGCAGCTCGCCCACAGGATTTTCTAATGGTCTCAGCCACGGCACATAAGGGAATTCAGCCGTCAGCTTTTCCCGAGGGCTTTAGGGCCGCGCCCGCACCTAAAGTCAACACGCCAAGTCCCTCTGCTTCTATTTTTTTCTTACAGCCTCTACGCGGCCTCGCCGCTCCTGTTTTTCTTCATGGCCACGAGAGGAGTCAGAGACAAATTTTTCTTCTTGTGATCTCCACACGTGTAACAGGACAGCCCCTCGACGTCGCGGAACAACAAGCAATTTTTGCGCGGCCCGGACAATTTCGCCGTCCCCGGCCGGCATTTACTACCCCCCACCCCCCTCCACCTTCGCCGGCACAGAGCTTTCCCTGCTCGCTGCCAAGCTGCACTATCGAGGTCTCGGCCCCCTGCCGAGCCCTCTGGGGGTGAGCGTGTGGCGGGTTTGGGAAAACCCCCACAACAGGCTAAGGACAGTCAGCTCGCTACTCCTGGTTTTTTCCGCTGCACTGCTGTGATGTTAATATGCCATTCATGCATTGTGTTCATGCGTCCTGTCCTTACTGTAACCTAGAGACATGCCCATACCAACTGCTGTGAAGGCTCTTTCATGTATTGTTGTAACTGGGTATATATGCTGCACGACTCTGTAACTCATTCTCTCTTCAACTGCTGCTGCTGGACACACACTCTGTGTCCCTTTGCTGGAGAGCCTCCGGGCACGCTCCCGGCGCGCATGCACGGCGCCGGGGCGGGCTTCTTGACGGCGGTATGATTTAATAAACCTGCTTAAAACCTTCACCATGCTGCTTTATTTCATGCCGCCGCAGTATAACCAAATTTTAAAGGACATTCAGTACACAAAATACATATTGTGATATGTATCATGTATCGTGATATAGAAGAAATTATATCGCAATAAATTTTTTGAGCTATATCCCCCAGCCCTATGAGCTTCATACAAGCAATCGAAGCTGCTTACTCTATGTCAAAATGTACACAGAAGCCCAAATCCCTGCTGGTAAAAATGATCATATAGGATGTTTTCTGTTGGGTCCAGCTAAAATATAATTTAAAAAAATTAAGTCAACACAGAAGTACCCAAAATTGCAGATTCTTTAATAATTAAAGAAGGGCTGGTGTTAGACGGTGGACAAGGAATATAAGGTACAGACCCACCCTCCCATCCGTTGTTATGGGGAATGTACGATCTATAGTGGGAAAGGTAGATGAGCTAGCGGCTATCTCCCGCTACGATAGCATATACTGGGAGTGCTCCCTCCTTTTGTTTACCGAGACGTGGCTAACTGGACTAGTAGCAGATGCTAACATTGAGCTGGAGGGTTTCCATGCGATACGGGCAGACCGAACACCAGACAGTGGCAAAGCAAGGGGCGGCGGAGTGTTGATCTATGTTAATAACAACTGGTGCAGACCAGGACACATCACTGTTAAACAACAACACTGCAGCAAAGACATCGAGTTGCTAGTTGTTAGCATGCGGCCTACATATCTCCCGAGGGAATACTCACACGTGATCTGCATTGTTATTTATGCAAATCCGACGGCGAACACTGGGACAGCGCGTGATGTCATCCACTCAGTAAATGACAGGCTGCAGACAGAACACCCAGATGCTCTTCTCCTCATCTCAGGCGATTTCAACCATATTTCACTGTCTCCCATTCTACCCATGTTTACCCAGTATGTCACATGTCACACTAGAGACAATAAAACACTGGACTTATTCTACGCAAACACTAAGGAGGCGTACACCTCATCACAACTCCCCCCACTCGGGAGATCGGATCACAACTTGGTTCATCTCCGGCCGGTGTACAAACCCCTAGTGCACAGACAACCTCCGGCCATGCGCACAGTGAAGTTATGGTCTGAGGAGGCAATGGACGCTCTAAAGGGCTGTTTTGAAACCACCGCCTGGGAGCAGCTCTGCGATCCACATGGTGAGGACATCGATGGCCTCACTCACACCATCACGGACTACATCAGCTTCTGTGTGGACAACACCGTTCCCACCAAGACCATACGGTGTTGCTCAAACAACAAACCCTGGATCAACCCTGAGATAAAAACACTTCTGAGAGAGAAGAAGAGGATCTTCAGGTCAGGGAACAGGGAGATGCTGAAGTCCGTACAGAGGGAGCTGAGGAGAAAGATCAGAGAAGGCAAGGACAGCTTCAGGAAGAAGATGGAGGACAAGCTGCAACAGAGCGACATCAGCGGGGTCTGGAGAAACCTTAAAACCATCTCTGGGCTCCAGAATACCTCCCCCCAGGCCACGGGGGTCAGGGAGTGGGCGAACAATCTGAATCTGTTTTTTAATAGGTTTGACCAACCGCCCTCCCCCCCTCCGACTGCACAACAACCACTGCTGCCTCTGAAGACATCAAGTCCTGCTGCCCACTCCCCACTCCACCATCACCCCCCCACTCCCAACACACAGCCCCCCAACCTGACCCTCACTAAGACCCAGGTGAGGACGGAGCTGAGGAAGATCAAGGCGAGGAAGGCGTCGGGACCGGACGACATCAGTGCAAAGCTCCTCAAGTCCTGTGGAGACCAGCTGTGTGGGATTGTGGAGTACATCTTCAACCTGAGCCTGAAGCTGGGGAGGGTACCACAGTTGTGGAAAACATCTTGCGTGGTACCTTACCAAAGACTTCCCACCCCAAAGATCTGAACAGCTACAGACCAGTGGCCCTGACGTCCCACATGAAGACCCTGGAGAGATTGCTCCTTGCTCACCTCCGCCCCCTGGTGGGACCAGCGATGGATCCACTCCAGTTCGCCTACCAGCATGGTATTGGGGTGGAGGATGCAGTCATCTTCCTCCTTCACCGTTCTCTGTTCCACCTGGAGAAGCCCGGGAATGCAGTGAGGATCATGTTCTTTGACTTCTCCAGTGCTTTCAACACCATCCAACCGATGATCCTGAAGGACAAGCTGCTGTGCGCAGGGGTGGACCAGCACCTGTCATCATGGATCCTGGACTACCTCACAAACCGGCCACAGTTTGTGAGAACCCAGGACTGTGTGTCCGACACGATCATCGGTAGCACGGGGGCCCCCCAGGGAAC
Organism: Pholidichthys leucotaenia; assembly: GCA_020510985.1. NCBI lineage: Eukaryota > Metazoa > Chordata > Actinopteri > Cichliformes > Pholidichthyidae > Pholidichthys > Pholidichthys leucotaenia. Next base: position 88,729,226 of record CM035840.1, on the reverse strand, counting down.
GGTTTTGGCTCCCTTCCTGTTCACCCTTTATACTGCGGACTTCTCACACACTGCCATCTACAGAAGTTCTCTGACGACTCTGCGATCGTTGGCCTCATCTCCAACGGAGATGAAGCTGAGTACAGAGGGCTTATCCAGGACTTTGTGGACTGGTGCCATCGGAACTGCCTCCAGATCAACGCGAGGAAAACTAAGGAGCTGGTGGTGGACTGCCGCAGGCAAGGACAACCCCTCACAGCACCAGTAAACATCCAGGGAACAGACATTGAGATGGTGACATCCTACAAGTACCTGGGTGTTCATCTGAACAATAAACTAGACTGGTCACACAATACTGACGCACTCTACAAGAAGGGACAGCGCAGGCTGTTCCTACTGAGGAGACTCAGGCCTTTTGGTGTACAAGGGGCGCTGCTGAAGACATTCTATGACACGGTGGTGGCATCAGCCATCACTTTTGGAGTGGTCTGCTGGGGCAGTGGCATTACAGCAGCCGATAGGAAGAGACTGAACAAACTGATCAAGAAAGCTAGCTCTGTCCTGGGGCAGCACCTTGACCCAGTGGAGGAGATAGGAGAGAGAAGGATGGGGGCTAAACTGTCATCTCTGCTGGAGTCCGAATTCCACCCTATGCAGGACACACTGAATGCACTAAGGAGCTCATTTAGCAGCAGACTACATCATCCTAGGTGCACAACCGAGAGGTTTCGCAGGTCCTTCCTACCAACGGCTGTCAGACTGTATAACCTAAGCAGGGCTGCTCGCAGAGATAGCAAAAAGACGTGATAACCTAATAGTATTGAATGCAAAAGACGCAATAGACTTACACAATGGTCCCCTCCGGTATACAACTAGGAAAATACTGGTAGCTAAGGAGGGTGACAATATGTATGGGTACATAATCATACCATGTAGGATAACTAAGTAGACGGTTATGCTGTTTCATTCCATCTAGCTACAATGCTCCGCACTGTGTGTTTATATATTTATATATTTATTCCATTTAGCGACAATGCTCCACACTGTGTGTTTATATATTTACATATTTATTCCATCTAGCTACAATGCTCCGCACTGTGTTTATATATTTACATATTTATTCCATCTAGCTACAATGCTCCACACTGTGTGTGTTTATACAGTATATTTACATATCTATTCCATCTAGCTACAATGCTCCACACTGTGTGTGTTTATATATTTACATATTTATTCCCTCTAGCTACAATGCTCCGCACTGTGTGTTTATATATTCATATATTTATTCCATCTAGCTACAATGCTCCGCACTGTGTGTTTATATATCTATATATTTATTCCATCTAGCTACAATGCTCCGCACCGTATGTCTATATATTTATGTTTATATGTACGTATGTATACTCGCTGCTCTTGTTTTTTCTTTCCTTCTGATTGTTGCTCTGAGTGTTGCTATCCCTGTGCTGTTGCAATCCTGGAATTTCCCCATTGTGGGACTAATAAAGGCTTATCTTATCTTATCTTAATTACATGAGTCTACCTCAAAAGCAAGTCATCCCTTATATACAGTAGATAATACCCCAAATGGTGTTCTCATAGCTGAAGTTGGTGATTACGGACTGCAGCTATGAAAACATGTTAAGACTCTGGTGCATTTCTTGCTCTCTAGACTATTATTCACTTCATAACCACTCTAATTCTTTTTCTACTTTAAGTGTGAATGTGTGACATACTGTAGCGAACTCAATATGAGCACCCTACTTGGCTTGCCAAGTGGGTTGACCCTATTGGCGACACAGGTAGAGTGCGGGACTCCGGAGCGGGAGGCGTGAGTTCAAATCTCCCGGTGGGACGTCGCCATGTCGAGCAGCACGTTACATTGGTGTCAGAAGTGGGATCTCCTGTCCAAAGCAGTAATGGGGCGCTGACATCGGGACGATATCGAGAACCAGAGGGGAGTAGTGTAGCGAACTCAATATGAGCACCCTACTTGGCTTGCCAAGTGGGTTGACCCTATTGGCGACACAGGTAGAGTGCGGGACTCCGGAGCGGGAGGCGTGAGTTCAAATCTCCTGGTGGGACGTCACCATGTCGAGCAGCACGTTACAATACTTTGATGATGCAGACATATTTTTCCCTGCTTGTATGTTCTAGATACTGATTTATCTGTTTGATAAAAGTTCAGTGGACTGATTTTGTTCCAACAGGATGCGTGTGGTGAAGGTGGTTTACACTGTACACGTACAACACAGCAGAAATGTTGCCAATCAGCAGTTTTTGAGCTGACAATGGCTGTGTTAAAATGTTTTTGAAGATTTTTTTTATTCCTAAACAGTGATTTTTCATTTGCTTAAGCATAAAATATACCTCTGCTCACAAAGACTTCTGTTACAGTAAATATATTAACACTGACACATTTCTTCTTCTACACTGTATGCAGACTAATGTATACAGTGACCCGTAAAGGCTTATCATTAATGAAATGACTGTTAAAGTGGCCTTAAAGCAATACAATTACCTGCATCAGGTATAGAATAAATGTTTTCATTTCTCTTGTAATTATTGTATTATAACACACATAAATACTCTGTATAGAAAAATTTCTCCTAGTACCCTGGTATATGTTTTACACAAACAAGCAACAATGGACAGCAAACTGAATGTAACTAGGGGAAATACACACGGGATGTTGAAAAAAATCAGACTTTTATTGCATATATGGTTTTGGTGGTTGCAGTCTTTAATAATTCAGAATGGAAGAGAATCTAGTTATCTAATGCAGACAGCATTAATCTTTTTCTTGCTTGTGTAATACAGTGTTACTTTGTGGTGAGAGCCACAGATGAACAGCATTAGTTCCCCTGCATGAGAATTAAATTGTGCCCTTTTGGTCGTATTTGATTCTGGGTTATTGCATTGATGGCAGCTTTCAATTTCCCCCACTATTCCCTTTGGTTTCTGAGCTAAGCTGCGTAAAAAAAGGATTAAGATTATGCTTTGAATGAGTCATCACTTTAAACTACAGATGGAGTTTACTGTTCAAAAGGGATTATGAATATTAAAGGGGGCATTTTTTTCCCCTGTTCATATGATTGGAGTTTGCTCCAGTGAATTGCTGAATCATAGTATACACAAATTCAAAGGATTAAACAAATATAAAGCTTCAAGGTCTTTCTTATGACATGATCTGCATTTGAATTACTGCTGAATAATATCCAATTAACTAACACATTGTTTTTAATAATCCTGTTTTTCACAAGGGCTAAGAGGTCCAGAGATGACCACTTTGCATTAATTTGTAGAAAGCAACTTGTGATCAAACCCAGGAGCTATTGCTTGAGTTTATAAAGACAGCACAACTCATAAAGCATTCATCATCATCATTCGTATTTATTTTGACAGAACAAAATTAGTCCCACAGTTGGGGTGGGTCCTCGCTGCAGTTGAAGCTGAGTTTTTACGCCGGATGCCCTTCCTGACACAACCCTGCCCATTTTATCCAGGCTTGGGACCAGCGCAGGGAGTACACTTGACTTGTACACCCACTGTGGCTAGGTAACCAACATTTCCCTCCTCCATTTCATTATTGCTGAGCACCAAGCTGGACAGCAGGAAGTTCCACTTTTACATGGTCTTTGGCATGACCCGGCCAGGATTTGAACCCCAGCCTCCTGGTTGTGGGGGCGGATGCTCTACCCCTAGGCCAACACTCTGGTAAATTGTGGATATTTTTTTCAAGCTGTAAATTTTTGATCTTCCATAATTTTTTTTAAATTGTCCTGTGTACTAATAAACTATTTCATAAAAAATTAGCCATTCCCAGTAATTTGAACACAAACTTGGACAAACTCAAGTGTGCAACAGACTTTTTCTTAATAATTGTTTGAACTAGAGGGGAAAAGTTTGCTTTGAATAGCCCTTGGATACAAGGACAATTAATTTCTGTATTATATAACAGTTAGTTCCGGCCAAGAAATTTGATTGGCCAATAGGGATTCCAGGAGTTACTATATTCCATGATACTTGCACTCCAACATTTCACTGGATATGTATTACTCCACTTCAAAGGTGTTTGAGTAACCGTTAATAACTAACAGTTAAGCTAGTTATTAAGTTAAGTCACTTAAGTTATTAAGTGACTTAACTTAAGTAACTTAAGTTATTAAGTTACTGTCAAGTCTGTCAAGTCAAGTCTGCAGACTTGAGAATTGCAATACAGTGCATCTGGAAAGTATTCACAGTGCTTCACTTTTTCCACATTTTGTTATGTTACAGCCTTATTCCAAAATGGATTAAATTCATTTTTTTCCTCAAAATTCTACACCCAATACCCCATAATGATAATGTGAAAAAAGCTTTTTTTGGAGATTTTTGAAAATCTTTCTATAAATGCAAGGAATCACTGTCTGTGTGTCTGTCTGTCTATTCCTTGCATATCTCTTGAACCGTTTGTCAGACTGACCTCAGATTTTATAAGTACTTTGCTGAGGTTACAAGGGTGTGCATCCCCGAATTTCAGCCTCCCCAGATATGTGCAAGTTTAGGAGGGGAAATGTGTTTAATGAACATCAATAGAGGAGCTATTAAATGAACACAGAGGTGAAAAAAGGTATAACCACTGGGATTTGGGGGCTGAAAATTTGGATTTACAGCTATGATATTAAGCCCTTCTCTTTGGTCGGCCTCGAAGAGATTCTGGCAAACTGTCCGGCGGCTCAGGAGGGGAAAGCAGCTCCCTGTCCGCACTGTGTATGGTGCGGATGGGGCACTGTTGACTTCGACTGGGGATATCGTCGGGTGGTGGAAGGAATACTTCGAGGATCTCCTCAATCCCACTGATACGCCTTCCACAGAGGAAGCAGGGTTTGTGGACGAGGGGGATGACTCGCCTATCACAGGGGCTGAGGTCGCCAAGGTGGTTAAAAATCTCCTTGGTGGCCGGGTCCCGAGGGTGGACGAGATTCGCCCTGAGTACCTCAAGGCCCTGGATGTTGTTGGGCTGTCATGGTTGACCTGCCTCTGCAACATTGCGTGGAGGTCGGGGGCAGTGCCTTTGGCATGGCAAACCAGGGTGGTGGTTCCTCTCTTCAAAAAAGGGGACCGGAGGGTGTGCTTCAACTTTAGAGGGATCACACTCCTCAGTCTCCCTGGGAAGGTCTATGCCAAGGTGCTGGAGAGGAGAGTCTGGCCGTTGGTCGAACCTTGGATTCAGGAGGAGCAATGTGGTTTTCGTCCTGGCCGTGGCACATCGGACCAGCTCTTTACCCTCTCGAGAATTCTCAAGGGTTCGTGGGAGTTTGCCCAACCAGTTTACATGTGTTTTGTGGACTTGGAGAAGGCAGTTGACCGCGTCTCTCATGGTTTTTTGTGGGGGGTGCTTCGGGAGTATGGGGTATTGGGCTTGTTGTTACGAGCTATTCGGTCTCTGTACAACCGTTGTGAGAGTTTGGCTCGTATTGCCAACACTCGGTCGGACTCATTCCCAGTGAAAGTTGGACTCCGCCAGGGCTGCCCTTTGTCACCAATCCTGTTCATAATTTTTATGGACAGGATTTCTAGGCGCAACCAGGGAATGGAGGGTGTCATGCTTGGTGACCACAGGATCTCATCTCTGTTGTTTGCAGATGATGTTGTCCTGATGGCTTCATCCAGCAAAGACCTACAGCTCTTGCTGGGACGGTTTGCCGCTGAGTGTGAAGCGGCTGGGATGAGAATCAGCACCTCCAAGTCGGAGTCAATGGTCCTCAGCCGGAAAAAGGTGGATTGTCCTCTCTGGGTTGGGGACAGGCTCCTGCCCCAAGTGGAAGAGTTTAAGTATCTTGGGGTCTTATTCACGAGTGAGGGGAAAATGGAGCGAGAGATTGACAGACGGATTGGAGCAGCATCTGCAGTGATGCGGACGTTGTACCAGTCTGTTGTGGTGAAGAGGGAGCTTAGTTCTAAGGCAAAGCTGTCGATTTACCAGTCAATATACGTTCCTACTCTCACCTATGGTCACGAGCTTTGGGTAATGACCGAAAGAACGAGATCACGGATACAAGCGGCTGAAATGAGCTTTCTCCGTAGGATTGCTGGACTCACCCTCAGAGATAGGGTGAGGAGCTCAGTCATCCGGGAGAGGCTCAGAGTACAACCGCTGCTCCTCCACATTGAAAGGAGTCAGTTGAGGTGGTATGGGCATCTGATTAGGATGCCTCCTGGACGCCTCCTACTTGAGGTGTTTCGGGCACGTCCCACTGGGAGGAGACCCCGGGGCAGACCCAGGACTCGCTGGAGAGACTATGTCTCCCAGCTGGTCTGGGAACGCCTTGGTATCCTCTCTGAAGAGCTGGAGCAGGTGGCTGGGGAGAGGGAAGTCTGGGCTTCTCTGCTTGAACTGCTGCCTCCGCAACCCGGACCTCCGGAAAAGTGGTAGAAGATGGATGGATGGATGGATATTAAGCCCAGTAATCCATGTAAATTTCAGCTTCACCGGATATGTGGAAGTTTAGGAGGGGAAATCTTTATTGAACATCCTTAGGGCAGCTATTAAATGAACACAGAGGTGGAAAAGGTATAATTGCTGGGAGTTGGGGGCCAAAATTCACAGGGCAGGCTTTGGAGGCTGGTGGGATAAAATGATAAAAAAAAATTGGGGCCCGATCCGAGCTCCGGAAGACCCGGTTCCGGAGAAGGGGTATTGTGAGAAGGTATTCCGGAGAAGGGGTATTGTGTGTAGAATTTTGAGGGAAAAAATGAATTTAATCCCTTTTGAAATAAGGCTGTAACATAACAAAATGTGGAAAAAGTGAAGCGCTGTGAATACTTTCCAGATGCACTGTACTGTGCTGGATACCTTAATTTCCACAGTGAGGAGCTGTTTGAAAAGAAATTATACATTTGTGACCCGGAAGTCCACCCTTTTGAAAAAACTTTGCATTTACAAAGTCTGCCCTTGTATAAATATTAAGCTATTTCACGTCTGTTTAAAAAAATAGGCAGTGCTAGAGTTGAATTTATTGTCTTGATTAACAAACCACAGTACCTTTGTGGTGATGGACTCTTTATTTCATCTGAAAATGCCAAGAAGGAGTGAGCAATATGTGCCAAAGCCAAATTGCTAGCATGCTAACTAGCCACCCGCATTTGCCACTTTTTGATCTCGGCCCTTCTGCAGTACCAACTCAATGGGTGACTGGTATGTATTATAAACACTGACTTTTGCATTTGACAATATTTAATTTGTTTGCATGTGTGTGAAATGACAATAGACATCTTCATGCTGATTGAGATGTTTAGCAACAGTTACTGGCTTCATTTAGAAGGGACTATTTTTTTCTCAGCTGTGCAAAATAACTGGTTAAACAAACAAATCATAGTTTGTCCAGTATTGCTTTTATTTAATAAAATGTGCTTGTGGAACTGTTGTATAAAAGCAATGTTACACAAGTGCAAGTGCAGTATTAATGAATATTTTAATCTGTGGTGATTCATAGTACACCCGACACAGAGCGGAGGGCATACTACTAATCACCACCAGTTAAAATATTCATAATATCGCAACGAGCTTGAGTAATATTGCTTAATTGTACACAATGGCTCATGGCTCTGTCCATATTGTTGTGAAAGGATCACCATTGGTACAGTTCAGTATGAACACAAAAATGCACAAGTCCTCCAACTAATACTATCGTACGATGGTCTTTGCAAACAACTAGTACATCGTACTACGATGTACAACTAGTACACTGTAAATTCATCACCTCAGAGTATGACGTTATGTACCATTTATAAAATGGTGAGGCCACGCTTTCAAAAGTGGTGGATAGTGCTTGACATTAAAAATAGTGCTACCATGGAGGCCACTGGGGTTAACTCCCATTCTCTAGTCATGTTTTTATTCTTTAAATGCACATTTATAGTAGCTCAGAATTACAATATGATTTACCCCCAAGACTTTTGGACAGGTTAGGGTTAAAGAGGGGTGAAGGTCTATTTTCAACACAGTACAGCTCTCACCCTCCACCATCTTTCAACATGTAGTAATTTTCATGACCAGTAGAGGGCACTTTCTTCAAATACATAACCATAAAATGTAATTGATGGTAAAATGCTTTATATTGGTGTTGGGAGCAAACTAGTAAAATGTCTATGTTTCATTTGGGTTTACTCCACTTACGTATACAGTATGCAGATTTAGGTTGGATATGCTTTTCAGAATAGGCTGCTAGAAAGACATTACATTTTGTTGCCAGGACATGTATCACATAAAAATTTGGTGGTACACAAATCCTGAAGAAGTTGGTAAATAAAACTCAGAAATTGATTGTTTTAATAATTACAAATCTAACATGTTAAATTACTCATTAACCAAAAATGTAATCTGAGTACTCTAGCACATTACTTCCAGCACTGGTAGTTATAGTACATTTGCAAAAAAAAAGTCAGATTTTGAACAAGTGTAGTACATTGCACTCTATTTTTTGGATGACGACATTGCCCATCTATCTCTCACCAGCACTGTAGCACACTGACATCAAAACACAGTAGATCTGTAGAAAGTAATAGTCCTAAAATTGCTAGCAGCTAAGCCAAGTGCTGTACAGATGTCTGGATAAGGAGCTTCTTCAGTTTCTTGATTGCATATGTTTTTGCAACTTATTGAAAAGACAAGTCCTATAATGTCACTTGCAAATAATAAAATTATTGCTGAGACATAATTTCCCATCTCATTGTGCGAATACAGTTGGCATACAATATTCTGTGATACACCATTCTATATACTATCTTAGAAATGTCATCTGAATTTTTTTTTCTGTTCTGTTGCTGTTATATGTTGCACTGAGTAAATACAGCTGTATAAAAAAAAATCTGTCTTCATTTCAGGCAGCAAAGCAACAAAATGTGATTATTTTGAAAGGGGGTGATTCTTTTCTATACCCGTTGCATAGGTGAAAAGCAAATATAACTCAAAGCCCAATTTCCTGTCAACTACTTGTGTCTACCTCACTCGAGTATTCAAAGAGAGGAGAAGAGCAAGAGGCCCTGTGTTAGGTGACTTATTAGTGGGAAATGACTGCAGTGTCAGACGAGCCCAAGCTGTCACAGCGCCGCCATCATTAGAATAAGCATGAGAAGCTCTTGTCGTGGATGGAATCACATTTTAATCCCCACCACATTATTACTGTGGTGAGGAAGGTCAGCACTCAGGCACATTTAAGCAGGAATAAAACCCCTTGAGAGCTTATGATAATGTCTTCCCTCAGTGGGAGATATTGGTCATATTTTAGTTTCAAGCTTTTTGTAGAATATGGCACGGCTAATGAAGAGCCTAATGTAATGCAGCTGTGCAAGCCGCCATGGTAACCATGAATAATTCAGCCTACTTGTTCTTTGGTTTCCTGGTCTCAGGAGGGTTCTGCCTATATTGTCCATTATGACAGGCCATTATCCAGCCTTCAGTCTGGTAGCTCTCAGATGGTGCGCAGAGCCCATTTGTTACCCCTCTTGCCCCTGGTAACCTTCAACCAGCTGGAGAGAATGATTGAGACTATACTGTTATATAAACATGAGAGCAAGAGGTGCAAGAGGCAAGAAAACGAAGAGACCCCTCCACACTGGGGAATTCAAGGAGGCTCTTCCATTTCATTACAAGTGCATATTACATTTCCCTCCAAAGCCACCAGTTACTCTTTGAATACAAATTGTGCCAAGAGACCGTCATGATATACTATTAATGTGAAATGTGCTTGTTGTGTTTGAAGCATTTGTTTAAGTTTAAAAATAGTGTATTAATACAGTATATAGGTGCTGTCACTAAACATACTTCATGTATTATATTTTGGTCATACTCTGAAGAGGAATATCTTACGGAGCGCTGTAAAATAAATGAAAAAGCTCTCTTCTTTTTCATGCTTTCAAGTGCATATTGCTGCATATTCCCTCCAGTGATGTCATATAGGTCAGCCCCAGTCTGAGCAAAATTGAAGGTGTAAAGTTAGAGTTACATGAGTTACCAGAACTCTGCACCATGTTTCTTATACATATTTGAGGCTTGTAACTCCTGGCTATTGTTCATTTGCTGCTACTTGCACAACAGGTCAGAACGTCTGGCCAAACAGTGGGTGGTCATGTTGCATTGTGGATAATGCAGCCACAGGGTTTTGGAAAAGAAATAAGAATGCATGAAATTAAAAAGAAAAAATCTGGGATGTTCCTGCTTCAGTTTTTGTCATAGAGTGAATACTTTTTGATTCCATTGTCAAAAATTGATCTTCTGAAGTTGCAATTTAGAAAAATTGAGCCGATTACTGGGCTAGTCAATTAAAAAAAATATCTGAAGCTGTTTTGAAAATTGTTTTGGTCATCTTCAAAGAGCAATGGAATTTATTTACATCTCATCTATGGGGGGGGGGGGGGGTCATCGGCTAAAAAATTCATCGTGGTCAAATTTGACCAAATGTGATTTATTTTTCAACATAGTCTCCCCTTCGGTCCACTCACTTCTTCCATCGGTGTTGCAGCGCTGGATCCCTGTGGTTGAAAAATAAACCATATTTGATCATATTTGACCCCTATGAACTTTTCAGCACCCCCCCCCCCCCGGAAATTATCCTTTGGGTTAACATGAAATTGTGACAAATGATATATTGAGCCTAAATAACAGAGAATAAATGTGATTGTATTTGGTCTAGAATGTAGTTAGTATTGGGCTGTTTGAGGAGGTGTGAAGCGTTTGATCCAGTCATTAGGACGGTCAGGATGCTCTGCGCTGTGGTACCTCAGCCATTTCAAATCAATGCCTGTGGCGGTTCTTAAATCAATGAGCGTGTTGCATCTCAGAGACTCATCAGTGGGCAGTCCCCTGAGATCCAGGATCACATTGACAAAGGAGAGAAAGACCAAAGACATGGAGATCGACGCTGGAATAGAGGAGGAGGGAGGGGCACACTTTTAGCTACTGACCTCCATAATTACCTGGTGCTACTGCCTGAATCCAAATGTGATCTGATTGAGATAACTGCCTATTGGAAAGACCACTGAACCATACTCCTGTCACAGCTCTTAGTGACCTAAGCCAGTACAATCCTGAACCTGTGTCAGGCTGTGGCTGAGCTGCTGCTGTGCAAGTGCCTGATATTTAGCAGAGGAGTGAATTGAGACTGATGTTTTTGTTCTTGTGATTCAGCCTAGCCATTGTCCCAAGGGCAGGGCAGTGTAATCAGGGCTATGATAGCATCTCATGGGGGGGAAGGAGGAGGAAGCAGGGCCTGTGGGCTGATCCAGAGGGCAGATATATTTATCTAGGTAATGAGAGCCCAAACACTGTGGCTCTGTAGGGAGGGCTGGGGACATGGCCTAGTGCGCTGAGAGACGCGCCGGTGCCATGGCAGCGCGGTCCCCGTGCTGCTCATTAAACTTCCATCAGCGTGTGGTCACCATGTTCCTGCCAGGCCTCCAAAGTGCCCGTTATTAATTCATGAAAGCACACTGCACATGTGATTGAGTCTGGCGAGCAGTGAAGCATTGAAGCACGAGAGATGGGGGAAATATTGTCTGTGTCTGAACACCCAACCATCCAGCAAAACCCCTCCCACACTTTCCCTCTGGCAGTATGCCCTTGAATAAAAAAAACACGGAGACGAGACACAGATACACTATGTTGTGAAACATTAATAGCCACTGCTGCAGTTTGCCTACAGCTGGAAAGACAGCAATGCAGGTCATGTGAGCATGGATGTGCGCGGGGGTGTGTGGGAACATCTATGAATGTATATATGCATCAGGATATGCATGCTTAGAACCCATTTGCTTTAGTGTTTTATAAATGTGGAGGAGGTGGAAGTGTATTGTCAAGACAATCTGTGTGCATATATTATCAACAAACACGGTGTTGTTTGGGGACAGGATGCTTGTGGTGAGCCAGCCACTTTTATCTTCACTCTACAGACGTGCTCTCTAAAGCTTGTGTTGGGAGGGCCGCCTTTAAAGAGGAAACAGTAAATTGGCCTGGATATGGATTGTTGCAATTGAATTTAAAACATTAGCTCCAGGATAATAAGGGTTGCTATAGAGGAAAATCTAGGAAATGCATTTGGTCATTAGAGCATGTAGGGCTAGGACTAATGGTGTTCGGGGGTGGGCTTGGGTGGAGGCAGAAAAACGATGAAAACCATTTTTAGGATGAATGGGTTATTTCGGGGAGAGAGCGAGTGAGAGCGAGAGAGTGAGGAGAAGCGAAATAGAAAGGGAAAGACGAGTGCGATGGCAAGAGAGAGGAGTGCTACATGATTTCAAATTAACCATTATTGTAGGCTGTGACATGTATTATGTCTCCTGGGGCTCCAAATCTTGAGTTCATTTTCACGGAGATGAGAGGAATAGTCCACCGTCACAGTTTGAACGTGTACAGCTGGCTGAAGCTCCTCATCTTAGGGCCAATTATAACTCCTCTTCTTCCAAATCCTCAGCCCCGGCTCTCCAAAGCAAATCTCACCATGCATAGCTCATTGTTAGGCTCACTCGATGTCCAATTAACAGAATGTTCTTTTCACTCCGTCCTCTCCCCTTGCAATGGAAAAAAAACGACTCTGACCAGTTGAGCTATGTTAAACTGCACGGCCTCCATCAGTGTAATTATAAGATAATAACAGTGGAGATATTTTGGAGTGATTCTATTTCAACCAAGAGCAGTTTATCACAATAAAACTATTTTCTTTTTTTCCTATGCATTGTTTATATCTGAATAGGATATGATTTGTGTGCCCCTGCTATATTTGAATCATAATTAACATCAGAGATCAGGTACTATGTAATTAATCCATATCTTGTGTCAACTGAGGCAGCATGCGAGTGAAAATAGCATAACATCACTTTGGTGCGACTTCTCATAAATCACCATGTTTATAGCTGCAGGAGTGGAGCTGTTCTCTGAGCTATGAGCCTCGAGTTATGATCCTTCCGTCTCATTTCATAATTGGCCTTGAGAGTGACTAAAGATTAAATAGGAAATGGACCTGCCCTTTAAGACAATGAAGAAAAAACAAGTAATCTGGCCTAATTGTTGAAGAAGTGTTGCCTATTGTATTATGTCTTGCTCTCATATACATATCTCTTTTAAGATGTTATTGGAATCATACGACGACTTACTTATGGCTCCCTGTGGCAGTTTGTCCTGATATAATACAATATTTGCTACATGTATACTTAATTCCAATAATGCATGTGAAAAATGCAAAATGGTGCACTTTCATTATAATAAATCGTCATATCATAGTGTGAGCTTTATTAGATTTGCATACAAAACATAAATATTCACTGGTTGCTCTAATTCTTTCTTCCTTACAATGCACTGCTGGCCAGGTCCAAAGCATCTCTGTCAGACTTCATCAGTGTGTAATTAATAGGACAGGCTGAAGAAGCACCACTCGTATTAATAGCCACATTAAACTTCAGTGCTAATGATACCATTAGGTCAGTATGTGGTGTCATAGTGAGATGGGTGGATAATTTAACACTAAAATGATACAGAGAGGTTTAAGTCTGGTGTGAAACAAGCTATAATTATCACAGGAATTTCATTAAAGCCTTAATCAGTTGTTTTTGTGAGACACTGATTAAATAAGGGTGTTGTTTACTGGCACAAGTACATGAGGCCCTTATTGTAGGGGTTGATTCTCTGTTTTTTGTGTTGATTAGTCATTTATTCAATATAAGAAAAACATACCTCAGTGAGATTCACACATTTTATGTTTCATGAAAAAGATGAACTTTAAACTAGTGCTGGGTAACAACTAAAAATCTTAATCACAATTGATCTCCGAAATTTTGCTTTTGTTTGTGATCAATCATGTTTAAGAACACTTATTTTTCAATGTATTGTACCTTAAACTTGTCATTTTTCAAGTTTTTATACTCTTACTAACATGGGAGTGGACATATACATAGTATGACAGAGATTAGTGACTGAAATTAACAACCCGTCCAGCTCGGGGTAGCTCTGCAGGCTAGGGAATGCCTTTATTATTTCGGCTGCGGGGTCCAAGAATGTCAGGGCTGCCTCCGGCGAATGGGAGGTGCGGGCATCTGAAATAAGATCTTCAAAGGTTTGAGCTGCCTACACCTCATCCGCATTCAGTTCAAAACTCCAATAGTCCGTACCTGCTAAGTCCTATTCGGGTTGGGTCCAGCTGGAGTCCTCAGGCTCAGCAGGTGATGGGGGGGGGTGGTTTGGTAAAGTGGGGAGTGGGAGCCCCCGCAGCTAGGGAAGAGAGTGCAGGTTTGGGCGAGCCTCCAGGATGTTAATGGCTGCCGCCAAACAGTCTTCTGCCTCCTCTGGGGAAAGTGAACTGCCAGCCACGGTAACCAAGTCCCACAGCATGCTGACGGCCCGCAGGTCTTCCTCCTTCTGTCCCCTCCTTCTCCTGTTCCTTTTGCCCACTGGGTTCAGTGTTGGTGGCGACCTTCTGTCATGTTGGCCCCTATGGGGCAAAGGAGGGGACCCACTTGCCAGGCGAAAAGGAAACATTATTTATTGTAAAATAACACAAGACAGCACAAGGCTGGAATAATAACGAAATGCTGCACAGCAGGATAACAGAAATAAAAACCTAAACCATGCCAAGCTGTGCGTGAGAAAAATAGTCAAAAGTAACCATAACTGTGAACGAAGAGATGAACTAACCCTCTTCTACTCCTTGAACTTAACAGTAAGTCACCACAACGGGAGTGAGGCGAGAGCTGGATATATATAAAAGGCAGGAGGTGATCAGTGAGAACAAATGCGGCTGTGAATAATTAACACTATACAGAACTAATTACAGGAAATTAAGGCGCTGTCACAACAAGGAAACAAGATGACAAGATGATGGCCATAATAATAATAATACACAAGATAACATGACAGAGTGGATAAAACCTAAACAAGGGCAGGAGAGCACAAATAATGAAGATAATCATGGCAATGAGTCCAAAAGAAACACAAAGTGTGGACAGGGAACTGCAGCCCTGTCCAGACCACTATAATCAAAAATGACAACTATCGAGAATATTCTCAAAAAACCCTCACAAGTACTGCAGAAATACTGCAATCAACTACAAAACACACTTATTACACAAGTTGTTATCTTA
This sequence comes from Pholidichthys leucotaenia, assembly GCA_020510985.1. Classification (NCBI taxonomy): domain Eukaryota; kingdom Metazoa; phylum Chordata; class Actinopteri; order Cichliformes; family Pholidichthyidae; genus Pholidichthys; species Pholidichthys leucotaenia. Next base: position 88,714,139 of record CM035840.1, on the reverse strand, counting down.
CCTGTTAGCCTTTAGCTTAGCTGTGAGCACTCCTCGTTAGTGGTGTTAGCCTCTTCTACCCAGCCTTCAGGTCAAGATTATGTTCAAATGTTGTTGTTCGTCCGTCATTCTCAACAATGACCAAGGACATCATAGGGAAGAGGACTGGGCACGGTGTGTCCAGCTGTGGCTGACCAGTCTGATGCAAGCACGGAAGGCTCTGCCACAGGTTGGGCACAGGTGGTCTGCGCAGGCAGAAGATACAGGGGTGGCTCTGGACTTGCGAAGCTCACATTTTCTCTGGGCCTAGGCAGTCCTGTTCAGCTCAAAGGAGGCAGCACCTTTGCTGGTATGGCTACGCCAGTCTGGTCGGTCTAAAGCTAGGGTCTCCCAGGTGTCAGGACTGATGTCAAAGCTCTTCAGGGAGGCCTTAAGAGTGTCTTTGTAGCGCTTCTTCTGACCACCTAGTGAGCGCTTGCCCTCTGCTAGTTCACCGTAGAACAGTCTCTTTGATAGGCGTGAGTCAGGCATACAAACAAGGTGGCCAGCCCACCTAATCTGGGCTCTCTTGAGCAGGATGTGGATGCTAGGCAGCTCAGCTTGGGAGAGGACCTCTGTGTTAGGGATTTTGTCCTGCCAGGTGATCTTCAGGAGCTTTCTCAGGCAGTTCAGGTGGAAGTGGTTTAGCTTTCTGGCATGACGCTCGTAGACTGTCCAGGTCTCACAGGCTTACAACTGCCTTGTACACCTTCAGTTTTGTGGTCAGCCTGATGCCTCTCTTTTCCCACACTGTTGCACGTAGCCGTCTGAATGCTGAGCTTGCCTTGGCAATGCGCAAATCAACCTCGTCGTCGATGTTGACAGACCTGGAGAGTGTGCTGCCGAGGTATGTGAACTTGTCAACAGCCTTGAGGGTCTCCCTGTTGACAGTGATGGCTGGTTCCACTTAAGTCTTCTGCGGTGCAGGTTGGTGCAGGACCTCAGTTTTCTTCGTACTGATTGTGAGCCCAAAATTGTCGCAAGCAGTGGAGAAGCAGTTCATGTTGTGCTGCATCTGGGCCTCTGTAGCAGCGTTGAGTGCGCAGTCGTCTGCGAACAGGAAGTCACACACTTCCACCTTGGTTCCTTGGTTCCACCTTGGTGGAAGTCCCCTTCCACCTTGGTTTTGGCTTGGAGCCTCCGCAGGTTGAAGAGCCTGCCTTCCATCCTGTACCTGATTATGGCGCACCATGCTGATGAACTTGTCCGGGCAGCCAAACTTCGTCATGATCTTCCACAGCTCCTCACGACTGACAGTATCAAAAGCCTTGGTCAGATTTACAAATGTTGTGTAGAGGTCCCTGTTCTGCTCTCGACACTTCTCCTGAAGTTGGCGTGTGGCGAAGATCATGTCAGCAGTTCCACAACCCTCTCTGAAGCCACACTGGCTCTCCAGCAGGTGACCGCCTTCCACGTGCTGAATGAGGCAGTTGAGAAGGACTCTTGCGAGGATCTTGCTGGCGATGGCGAGGAGAGAGATCCCACGGTGATTGTTGCAGGACTGCCTGTTTCCTTTTCTCTTGTAGAGATGGGCAATGGAGACATCCTTGAGCTCCTGGGGGATAACTTCCTGCTGCCACATGGTCTGAAAGAGCTCGGTGAGTTTCTGTATTAGAACTGGTCCTCCTGCCTTGTAGATTTCAGCTGAGATGGAGTCACAGCCTGGTGCTTTGCCATTCAAAAGGAGTCTGATCGCTTTTTGGACTTCTGATTCCATTGGAGGTTCTGCCAGAGACATGTTCACCTCTGTTTGGGGCATGTGAGTGATGGCTTCTGCATTGATGGATGAAGGTCTGTTCAGGATGCTGCTGAAATGTTCTGCCTATCTTTCCAGAATTGCATTCTTGTCGGTGAGGAGAGTGGACCCGTCAGCACTGAGCAGTGGTGATGTTCCAGAAGACTGAGGCCCGTAGATGGTCGTAAGAGCATCATAGAAGCGTTTGGAGTTGTTGCTGTCAGCGTACTGCTGTATTTCATCTGCCTTTTTGCTGAGCCAGAGGTCCTGCATCTCTCTGAGCTTTGCCTGTACCTTTCCTTTGATGGAGTTGAAGGTTGCCTTCTTAGAGGCAGATCTGCTGTCTTGCTGGTACGCTCTGTGGGCTTCACGCTTCACGTCAGGCAGCTTTTGGATGTCCTCATCATTTCCATCGAACCAGTCTTGGTGTTTGTGCATGTTCTGGCCCAGATGAGTAAGTGAGGTATCGTACACCATGTCTCTGAAAGTTGCCCAGTCATCTTACGCCCCGAGGTCGAGCTGACTAAGCTTGCTGTCCAGGTCCTCACTGAGGTTCTGTCGCACAGAGTGCTGTTCCAGCTTGCTGACATTGAGTCACTTGTTTGCCTTTTTCCCCTGTGGACACCGTTTGGGCTGGATGTGCATATTGAGCTTTGAGAAAATGAGTCTGTGATCTGTCCAGCAGTCTGCGCCACACATCACCTTTGTCACTCTAACGTCCTGTCTGTCTCTCCTTCTCACAATGATGTAATCAATCAGATGCCAATGCTTCCTGCGTGGATGCATTCAGGAGGTTTTGTTGCGATTAGGCAAGCAGTAGATGGTATTAGTGATCAGAAGGTCATGAGAGGCACACGTCTTCAACCGGAGAAGACCGTTGCTATTGCACTTTCCAACTCCATTTTTCCCAAGGACTCCCTCCCATGTCTGGTAGTCTGTACCAACACTGTCTTTAAAGTCTCCAAGAACAATGAGTTTGTCCTCCTTCAGTACGCCTTCAGTGAGAGTCTCTAAGTCCTTGTAAAACTTGTCTTTGATCTCATCTGGCTTCGTCATGGTGGGGGCATATGCACTGATGAATGTGGCATGGCGTTTTCCTCAGAGGGGGAGCCGTAGGGTCATGAGGCAGTCGTTGGTTCCTTTGGGGAGGCTGGTAAGCTTGCTGATCAGATTGGATCTGATTGCAAAACCCACTACTGCTTCACAGCGTTCTTTGCTGCCTCGGCCGCTCCAGAAAAAGGTGTAAGAAATTGGGTGGGGTGGGTGGGGTGTCTTGACTTGCGTGTGAATTTGATTTAAGTGAGGGAGAGTTGTGCAGGGTCGTCAGCCTCATTCTCTCGTTCCAGCCTATCTGGATCCAGTGGCAAGACATAGTCAAGACGGCTGGAGATAGGTTAGGATGCAGTGAATGGCCAGCAGTGTCCTACATGTCTCACTGTGACCTAGCTGCACTCCACAACGCTTTGCTGGGTCTGCCTTCCTGACCGTTGAGCCAATCTGGTAGTTTCCTCCACGCAGTCCACCAGGTCCAATCTACACATGCGTAGGTAGACAAGCCCTACCTCACCGAGGGTTTCAAACCCGTCGGCTACCCTCACCTGATTTCACCCACCAGTCGAAGCGGTTTACTGGGGTGTGGCCGCTGTTGCATGCAAACAGCTACTTGGAACCACAGGCGAGAGTTGAGTGCCAAGTGGGAACCAAAGTGGACCGACCACCCGGAGGTGCGACTGTTGCCCCGTCAGAGGTACTATCCCTCCCTGACATTCCATACATCCATATGTCTACAGAGTATGACAGTGACACTCCAGAAACCGACCCGAACACCCAAACTGAACAAAATGAGGGGTCTGTGCTCCAAACCGGGCTTCTCTATTTTAACTGTCCAACCGGAAACTATTCGACTGGAAATAGTACCCGCATTTTAAGAGTTGGATTGTGCATTGATACGGTACATATGTCCACATAGTGTGACAGTGATCATCCAGGAAATGGATTTGAACACCCATAATTAAATATAATGAGTTTTTGCCATGAAATGAGATTTGACATTTCAGTTGTGCCGTGGAATGTCTGACTGATAACAGTTTCCGCTTTTCAAGAGTTCTGTTTTTTTAGTTCCGCTTTTTTCGTTCACCGTGATTAACCGCAAGTAATCATGATTTTAAAGAATTGTTTGCAACCAAAAAGGTGATGCGTTATCGCTCAATAACGCATTAATTTGCCCAGCACTGCTTCAAGCACATCACTTTTCTGTAAAATTTTAAGAGGAAATGTTGATGCCTATCCAAACTTCACACGGACACTCATCCAAAAATATCAGTGGAAAAGCATTGCTTAATATGCTTTGAATTACATCACAATTTATGGATAGGGTATGTTGTATTTTACAGTGTGATTAATAGTGATATGATAAAAAACAAATAAGGAAATTAGAAAAATGGTCACAGCTTTAGACCTGTTTCTGCAGGTGCCTCAAAAAAACATGGAAGAAATGATTTACAATCTATTTACAAGCATTATTAAGAAAATGCATTACAGGTAAGGTGAAGGAGAAAATAAAACATTATTTTGAATTCAGATAAACAATAATTGTTTATAATTTTACAACAATAATTGTTTATAATTTTACCTTGTGTCTACCAGATATACCCAAAGCATTAGCAGATATGACTATCACAATCAGTCATTAACAAAAAGCTTTGGAGCCACTGATCACCAAACGTCTACCTGTAGATACACTGTAATTATCTAGTTTGCGAATACAGAACTACCGAAGAGTGAGTGAGCACATCAATACATAATTTATACAGTAAGTGCACATGTCTATATAGGAGACGAGCAAAACAAATATGACTGTTTTCAAAAACACACTTGGTGGAGAGATTCCCCACCTCACTATCAATGTGATTAATGCACATTTAATCTCTCAAAATAGATTCTACATATTCATATGTCTCTCTGTGAGACATGTGTCCATTCTCCTTCACCTTTGAGGGGGCTCTGTTTACATGCAGGTGAAAAGGAGGGCACAACAGAGATGGATTTTTAGTTTGTCTGGGTTGAGACACAGAGATGAGCCTCCGTGTTCACCCCATCGTTGTTAGGGTCATTGTTGCTGTTGTCGTTGTTGCCGTTCTGGGAAAGGTTGAAGTTTTGATAGACCAAGATGAGCCACGGTATGCTTTGCTTCCATCTCCTGCTTAAAAATATATCTTTATGTGTACACAAAAGCCACTCGACAGACATAAATATCTGAATCTGTATGTTCACTGGCAACACTGAAAGCCAGAAAAAAAGGCGATCAGCAGAGCAGATTAGGTGATGGGTTAATTGATGGAGGCAGGCTCAGTTTTAAACTGTTTTCTGGCATTTACAGCAGATTTATCAGAATTGGGTGAGAATACCTTGCACAGTTTCCTTGTTAAAATGTAAAGCAATACACTGTGCTTCAAAGACATTCACCCAACTGGAAATATAATATGCCTGGGTAGAGCTGGAATGTCTATCACCATTAAAAAAAACTGGTGCATATTTGTCCGTCTTTGACTCACCTTTCACTTGGCAGGACAATTAATTGTACTCATTGTACTGTGGTTTAAATAGTACATTTGACAATCAACATTTGATGACCTAAAGAAATAATAGCCTAATGAGCCTTACCTTGTATTTAAGCTCTCCCTGACACAGGACATCAAGAGGCGGAAGGACATCTGCATTGTATGTGTCAGAAATGTGTTAGTAATGTAGCTCCATAGTCACGAGGGGCGCTGTGGAGGAACAACTCCCACTGGGAGACAGATGGCAGTGGCCACAGAAGTACAAGGCGTGTGCTGGCTCTGCACATTCACTGTAGGGCCAGATCTCAACACCTCACCCCTTCCGATTAATCAAGCCTGCCGTGGTTATTTAAGGCCACCGATTAATCACACAGGATAAGTGAGGTGATAGATTAGGGTTAAAGGAAAGTTTTGGGATATGAAGATAAAAAGGATTACTCAGGATTAGTTTGGCATCGCAGGCAACAGTCAGCTGACCAAAAGGCCACTATCAGATTCATAAAAACTGATGATATTGTTATTTGAGATAAATTCCTCTTAGTCATCATTACATATGTGAACTACACCAGACCAACAGTTCACAAATGAAGGACACAGAGCTCAAGTGTCCCCAAATGCTCCCCTTTTGGGGGCACTATATGACAATCATACATGGTAATGCTAGAAAAAAATGCTAAGCCTTTAAAAAAAATCTGATGCACTATGAACATAATTTCATTCTTATGGAGAAGTGAAGTAATGAGCGTTAGAGAGCAATGCTCTTCAGGCCTCTTCACTGCTTATTAAACTGCTCGATATAAGAGGATATGCATACATCAACACTCAGAATGCCAACACTTGGCATTGGCAGAGGCTGCAGAAATGTGTGAGTGTTCATATGTTTCTGCAGAACTTTGGTATTGAATCTCCTTTCCCATACAGTATACAGTAAATAAGTAATGATAAGAGCTAAAAAAAAAAAAAAAAAAAAGCAACACTGCAATTACGCATGTTTATGAAACTACATTTTATGCATCATTGTGGGGCAACAAGAGGCTCCTATAAGCAGCAGGTCCATCAGAGTAATCACAGCATTAGTCTGTACTGAATAAAGTATCATGTTTTCCCTCTGCACTGAAATAACAAGTCCTTGGTTTGCTAATGAGCATCTAAAGTGAGACAGTCTGGTGTGCTGTTAAATGGCAGGAAGAGCTGTGAGGATCTTATTCTAATACTTAAAGCTGACTTGATCTTCTGCCTGCGCCCCCGCCAGCTGCTCTTTGCTCTGACAGACATGAGCACATTCCTTGGAAAGAAGATTCTGGTTGAGCCATTTACCTGCCAATCAAAACCGAAGAGGTCAAGCCCCCCTCCCCCCGGGACAGCATGCTCTCACAGCCTCGGCTCATCATGCACCGCGGGTCTTCAGATGAACCCTGCTCTGTATGTGATGATGTAGGATTATTTGAGCGTGTCAGCATGTAGGCTAGCAACCAGCAAGTACACCACATCTATAAGGGGCAACAGTTAAGTTTAAGCCAATTAATGGGGCTGAACTTTTCACAGCAATGCATAGCTTTCCCGGCATACACCAAATTCTATTTATGCAGCAGGTTTATTTACAGCAGGGAACATTATCCAGCACCTTATTTTGCTGAATCTGAATGAAAACTGCTACCTGAGTTCAGCATGGGAGAGTTAGAGGCCCTTCTTTTCTCCCTTTATGTGGATATACAGCAGTTTATATATTTCCTATATTAAAAAAGCTAGCACTCTATCAACAAAATCCATCCATAAATCTTCTTCCGCTTAATCCTTTCCGGGTTGCGGGGGGGCTGGAGCCTATCCCAGCATCTTGGGGCGAGAGGCAGGGTACACCCTGGACAGATCGCCTGTCCATTGCAGGGCCAACACAGAGAGACAGACAACCATTCACTCTCACAGTCATACCTAAGGACAATATAGAATCCCCAGTTTCATGCAAATTAACCTAACTTGCATGTTTTTGGCATGTGGGAGGAAACCCAGAAATCCCGGAGTAAACCCACACAGACATGGGGAGAACATGCAAACTCCACACAGATCACTGTTGGTCGGGGGCTGGGATCGAACCCAGGATCCCCTGGCCGAGGGTGAGTTGCTGTGCTGCCGCAATGCTAACCACTCTGCCACCGTGCTGCCTTTATCAACAAAATATTCATTAAAAACATTAAATGATACAATATATTCATCTTATGTAGCTAGGTTGTATTTCAATTATAATAATCTGTAGGGATGCATGATATTAGATTTTTTTGCCCATAACTGATATGCCAATATTTTGGTAACAGTTTTTATCAGTTGCCGATGTCGATACTGATATATGTACATATTTTTCCCACCGATTTACTGTAAATCTTTGTCTTACAGTGATGATTAACTGGCATATAAAGACACATTCCCCAAGGAAAAAAAGACGACTACCACCACTGGCAAAGAAGCTCGGGTTTTACTTGTCTGTTTTTATTTATACTTTATGCTACTTCATAAACTTTTTAAACCTTGGCTGCTTTTAATGATCTTGTTTCAATGTGGAGCAAGGATCTTTTTTTGCATTTACATGCCTGCTATCAGCAGAAACTTGCTCAAAGTTGTGAGGTGAGGAAGAGACAAACTGTCAGTACAGACTGCTGAATATTATCATGAAAAGGACTAAACAGTGAGTATGTTACCTCCGTGCATGTCGCAGAGATAAGGAGTGAGCTAGCCTCCAGTCCGCAGCTCATCTCCGATCTCAGGCCACCCTCAACTCCCGACTCTTCTTGCTAGAATGTCTTGTATGGTTTGTCGGGTTGATGTATCCAGTTTTAGTTTATCGATCTTGTTTCCAAGGGATCAGGAAATTGCAACAAAAATGCTAGGCGGTGGCAGTCTACGTATTTGGAGCCCTCTTTAGTCGAGCCATGTAGCAAGAACCAGCTATCCCTCTTCTGTTTACATTCTCACCTTTGTCTCTGGGACTGACTGCTTGTGCAGCAATGCACGGAGATGTTGGTGCCATTATGGGAACTTGGCATATTCTCCCATTATGCGGAAATTTCTCTCTGCTGTAGAAGATGTTTGATATACTGGTACATCTCAAAAAATTAGAATATCATGAAAAGTTCAATATTTTTTGTCACTCATTTCAGAAAGCGAAACCCATATATTATACAGATTCATTACACAGAGAGTGATATATTAAGTGTTTATTTATTTTAATTTTGATGATTACACAGGGTTACAAAAATAATTTTTTTGTAAGTTGTCTGTGTTTTTTCAACTGATTTAAGACAATTTTGCACCTCTGAATCTGAAAATGACATCTGTTTCCCTCCATCAGGTGCTAAGTAAAAACCTGTACTTACTTAGTACTTACTTAGTACTGTGGATGTACTTAAGGTAAGTACATGTAAATTGAATGTTACATCATTATTGTTCAAAATTCAGAGAATTTCAAGACAAAAAAAAAAAGAATTTAGCATCATATAAAGCGAAAATACCCATACATGTAAACAAAAACGTATAAAACAATATGTGGCCATAATTCAAAAAGTTGACCTGATTGAGCAAAACCAATGTGATTTTTGGATTTAGCACATCAAAATTGTCCTAAATCAGCTAAAAAAAACTTAGACAATAAATTTGGTGTTGACCAGTGTTATGACTTACAGCCCATGAAACCCCAAATTCAGTTTCTCAAAAAATTAGAATATTACATAAAATTAATTTTAAAAAATACTTTTTTAATACAAATGTGAACCAGCTGAAAAGTATGTCCATGTACACACTCAATACTTGGTCGGGTCTCCTTTTGGATTAATTACTGTATCAATGTGGCGTGGCATGGAGGTGATCAGCCTGTGGCACTGCTGAGGTGTCATGAAGGTCCAGGTTGCTTTGACAGTGACCTTCGGCTCGTCTGCATTGTTGGGTCTGGTGTCTCTCATTTTCCTCTTGACAATACTCCATAGATTCTCTATGGGGTTTAGGTCAGGAGAGTTTTCTGGCCAATCAAACACAGTGATGCCATGGTCATTAAACCAGGTTTTGATACTTTTCGCAGTGTGTGTGTGTGTGTGTGGGGGGGGGGGGGTACCAAGTCCTGTTGGAAAATGAAATCAGCTTCTCCATAAAGCTTGTCAGAAGAGGGAAGCATGAAGTGCTCTAAAATTTCCTGGAAGACAACTGTGCTGACTTTGGTCTTGATAAAACACAGTGGACAAACACCAGCAGATGACCTCTGTTCAGATAAAAGTAATTTTGCCTTTCATTTGGAAATCAAAGTCCCAGAGTCTGGAGAAAGAGTGGAGAGGCACTGAATCTAAGTTGCTTGAGGTTTAGTGTGAAGTTTCCACAGTCAGTGATGATTTGAGGAACAATGTCATCTGCTGGTGTTGGTCCACTGTGTTTTATCAAGACCAAAGCCAGCGCAGTCGTCTACCAGGAAATTTTAGAGCACTTCATGCTTCCCTCTGCTGACAAGCTTTATGGAGAAGCTGATTTCATTTTCCAGCAGGACTTGGTAGCCCCCCCCCCACACACACACACACACACAGTGCAAAAAGTATCAAAACCTGTTTAATGACCATGGTGTCACTGTGTTTGATTGGCCGGCAAACTCTCCTGACCTAAACCCCATAGAGAATCTATGGAGTATTGTCAAGAGAAAGATGAGAGACACCAGACCCAACAATGCAGACAAGCTGAAGGTCACTATCAAAGCAACCTGGACCTTCATAACACCTCAGCAGTGCCACAGGCTGATCACCTCCATGCCATGCCACATTGATACAGAAATTAATCCAAAAGGAGCCCCGACCAAGTATTTAGTGTGTATATGGACATACTTTTCAGTCAGTCCACATTTGTATTAAAAAACTATTTTTAAAATTAATTTTATGTAATATTCTAATTTTTTGAGAAACTGAATTTGGGGTTTTCATGGGCTGTAAGCCATAATCATCAAAATAAAAATAAATAAACACTTGAAATATATCACTCTCTGTGTAATGAATCTATATTCAAGATTCAAAGGCTTTATTATCATGTGCACAGTTAAGAAATGCTACATTTCCTGAGCAATGAAATTCTTTGCTCTCTGAACGAATGCCAAGTTAAAGGTACAGAAACAACAATTCTAATAGGTCATGACACACAAACACAGTAACTCAATCCTAGTATTGATAGATGCCAAGACACATACACCAACACACAGTTAGGCAGTAGAGGAATGAAAATGAAAGTCACCAGATGACTAAAGTGATAGTGGTATATTGATATCAGAGATGATGTGAACCTGAAATGGCATGAACCTACACTACCGTTCAAAAGTTTGGGGTCACCCAAACAATTATTTTGTGTTTTCCATGACAAGTCACACTTATTTACCACCATGAGTTGTAAAATGAATAGAAAATATAGTCAAGAAATTGACAAGGTTAGAAATAATGATTTGTATTTGAAATAATAATTTTTTCCTTCAAACTTTGCTTTCGTCAAAGAATCCTCCATTTGCAGCAATTACAGCATTGCAGACCTAACATGATTGCACAAGGGTTTTCTAATCATCCATTAGCCTTCTGACACAATGAGCAAACACATTGTACCATTAGAACACTGGAGTGATAGTTGCTGGAAATGGCCCTCTATACACCTATCTAGATATTGCACCAAAAACCAGACATTTGCAGCTAGAATAGTCATTTACCACATTAGCAATGTATAGAGTGTATTTCTGATTAGTTTAAAGTTATCTTCACTGAAAAAAAGTCCTTTTCTTTCAAAAATAAGGAAATTTCTAAGTGACCCCAAACTTAAGATAAGATAAGATAAGATAAGCCTTTATTAGTCCCACAACGGGGAAATTCCAGGATTGCAACAGCACAGGGATAGCAACACTCAGAGCAACAATCAGAAGGCAAGAAAAAACAAGCAAGCAAGAGCGGCTAATATACATATGTACATATTACTATAAAATATATATATACACACACACACACACACACACACACACACACAGACACACAGTGCAGAGCATTGTAGCTGGATGGAATAAATATATGAATATATGAACACACAGTGCAGAGCATTGTAGCTAGATGGAATAAATATGTAAATATATAAACACCCACAGTATGGAGCATTGCAGCTAGGTGGAATAAATATGCAAGTATATAAACACACACAGTGCGGAGCAATGTAGCTAGATGGAATAAATATATAGATATATAAATATAAACACACCCAGTGCAGAGCATTGTAGCTAGATGGAATAAATATGTAAATATATAAACACACACAGTGCAGAGCATTGTTGCTAGGTGGGATGAAACAGCATAACCGTCTATTTAGTTATCCTACATGGTATGATTATGTGCCCATACATATTCTCACCCTCCATAGCGACCGGTATGTTCCTAGTTGTATGCCGGAGAGGACCATTGTGTAAGTCTATTGCATCTTTTGCATTCAAAAAAAAACAAAAAAAACAAAAAAAAAAAACTATTAGTTTGTTACGTCTTTTTGCTATCTCTGCGAGCAGCCCTGCTTAGGTTGTACAGTCTGACAGCCGTTGGTAGGAAGGACCTACGAAACCTCTCGGTTGTGCACCTGGGATGATGTAGTCTGCTGCTAAATGAGCTCCTCAGTGCATCCAGTATGTCCTGCATAGGGTGGAACTCGGACTCCAGCAGAGATGACAGTTTAGCCACCGTCCTTCTCTCTCCTATCTCCTCCATCGGATCAAGGCGTTGCCCCAGGACAGAGCTAGCTTTCTTAATCAGTTTGTTCAGTCTCTTCCTATCGGCTGCAGTAATGCCACTGCCCCAGCAGACCACTCCAAAAGTGATGGCTGATGCCACCACCGTGTCATAGAATGACTTCAGCAGCGCCCCTTGTACACCTAAAGACCTGAGTCTCCTCAGCAGGAACAGCCTGCGCTGTCCCTTCTTGTAGAGTGCGTCAGTATTGTGTGACCAGTCTAGTTTATTGTTCAGATGAATACCCAGGTACTTGTAGGATGTCACCATCTCGATGTCTGTTCCCTGTATATTTACTGGTGCTGTGAGGGGCTGCCCATGCCTGCGGCAGTCCACCACCAGCTCCTTAGTTTTCCTCGCGTTGATCTGGAGGCAGTTCCGATGGCACCAGTCCACAAAGTCCTGGATAAGCCCTCTGTACTCAGCTTCATCTCCGCTGGAGATGAGACCAACGATCGCAGAGTCATCAGAGAACTTCTGTAGATGGCAATGTGTTGTGTTGTGTGAGAAGTCCGCAGTATAAAGAGTGAACAAGAAGGGAGCCAGCACCGTTCCCTGGGGGGCCCCCGTGCTACTGATGATCGTGTCGGAAACACAGTCCCGGGTTCTCACAAACTGAGGCCGGTTCGTGAGGTAGTCCAGGATCCATGATGACAGGTGCTGAACTTTTGAACGGTAGTGTATGTACAGTGTGCAAATGAGCATTGTGCAACCTGGTGTAACCTGTGATGGCACAGACTTATGTACAGTGTGCAAATGAGCATTGTGCAACAAGCAGTGTATACAGTGATCCCTCGCTACTTCGCGTTTCACCTTTCGCGCCCTCAGTGCATCGCGGATTTTTCAAAAATATTCATCAAAAATTCAAAATTGAGAAAAAATGGCACGAAAGTTGCCCGGGCGCTAGCAGAAGGCAGGGAGACTACATTAGAACATCAGGTATCAACACAGAGAGCCCGCACAACTCAAAATCCACCTCTCTGAGCACCGCTCCACTCCTCTCCGCCCACCTCTTCACCGCTCGGGAATCTCGCAAGCTGATTGGCCGAGACGTTTTACCCAGCTTCTCTCCCTGCCGAGTGCCCATACCCAGCGAAGGAAGACCGCATTCATTGTTCTTTATCGCTCGTGTTGCTTAGTGGCACTTTTCGCTGTTCTCTTGTGCCTTTTTGTGCAAAATAGTGCTTGTGACGTCCTTGGCGGGGGGGGGGGGGTGACGCTACTTCGCGGTTTTTCACTTTTCACGGTCGGTTCTGGTCCCCATTAAACGCGATAAGTGAGGGATCACTGTAATTACAAATTATTCATAAGTAGCAGCAGAGATGATATGGACACCAGACAGGTGATACTATATCTACTGTATAGGTGAGCAGTGTGCAAATTTAAATTTAGCAGCCGGTGTGTGAGTTCCTATATGCAAAAGCTGTGATACAGAGTTTTGGGAGTTGTTGTCTGTTCATGAGTCTGATGGCAGTGGGAAAGAAGGAGTTTTTAGATAGATAGATAGATAGATAGATAGTTTATTTCGAACACAAAAAATATAACAAAAAACAAGCAAATAGCAAATGCAATAAAGTTACAGTATACACTGTTCAAAAGGGAGAAGGAAGAAGTGAACACTTATTAATTCCAACTCCTCTTTTCCATCGATACACCCATGTGAATTTTATACAAATTACTACCTTTAAGACCCCAAGTAAACAATTTACTGTATTTTTTACAGATCAACATTAACACCTGTCCATTCTAACATACAATGAAGTCCATATATCAAAACCAGTCTCAAATGACACAGATACACACAGTGCTGTCCCACCCACCATTCCATAGTGTCCCATAATGTCCCAGAGTGAATATAATGAATCGTACATATAAATTCTACCCTTCTAACATATATCCTTTCAACAAATGGTGCTTATACCTCTTTTTAAATTGATTTCTGTTTGTACATAGTTTCAGTTCCTGCTCCAGACTGTTCCACAAATCCACCCCACAGACAGATATGCACATACTTTTCTTGGTTGTACGTATCTTGGGTTTTGTGAAGTTTAAGTCTCCTCTCAAATTATGATCATTGTCTCTTTTTTTAAATATTTTTGGTATATTAGATGGGAGTTGATTGTTAATTGCCCTGTACATTACTTGTGCTGTCTTAAATTTAACTAAATCGATGAACTTTATGACATGTGACTTCAAGAACAACGAATTGGTATGGTCTCTATATCCTGCATTGTTTATTATCCTTATAGCTCTTTTTTGTGATGTGCATATTGCTTGTAGGTTGGTCTTGTAGGTGTTTCCCCAGACTTCTACACAGTAGTTAAAATAAGGTAAAAACAGTGAATTGTACAATAAGACCAATGATTTATAGTCCAAGATGTGTCTTTTCAGTCTGGTTGTCCTGCATTTCACACTTCTGTACCTCCGGCCTGAGGGTAGAAGTGTGAACAGTCTGTGATGGGGGTGGGTGGGGTCCCGGAGGATGGCGTCAGCTCTCTTTTGGACTTTGTGGTGGTAGATGCTCTGCAGAGAGGGGAGTGGAGTCGTGATGATCTTCTCCGCTGTCTTCGCCACTCTCTGCAGGCATTTGCGCTCCAGGGCAGTGGTGTTTCCGTACCACGCAGTGATGCCGTTGGTCAGGATGCTCTCGATGGTGCAGCTGTAGAAATTGTTGAGGATCCTGGAAGACATGCCGAACTCCTTCAGCCTCCTCAGAAAGTACAGTCGCTGTTGAGCTGTCTTGACCAGCTCTGTGGTGTTGTGTGTCCACTTAAGGTCCTCGCTGATGTGGATGCCCAGGTATTTAAAGCTGCTCACCCTCTCCACCTCAAGCTTCTGGACGAACAGCGGCCAATGGGGTCTCCTCCTCCCTTTACTCGTGTCCACTATCATTTCCTTTGTCTTGTCCGTGTTGAGGGTGAGATTGTTGTCCTCACACCATGACACCAGGTTGGCCACCTACCTCCTGTAGGATGCTTCGTCATCACCAGTGATGCGTCCTATCACTGCTGTGTCATCCGCAAACTTTAGGATGATGTTGTCCTTGTGGGAGGCAACACAGTCATGGGTGAAGAGGCTGTAGAGGATGGGGCTGAGAACCCAACCCTGGGGAACACCTGTGTTTGTGATGATGCTGGCTGAGGTCCTGTTACCTATCCTGACAGACTGGGGCCTGCCAGTTAGAAAGTCCAGTAGCCTGTCACAGAGGGTGGGGTGCAGGCCAAGTGAAGACAGTTTGTTGGTGAGTTTGTGGGAGATGACCGTGTTGAAGACGGAGCTGTAGTCGACAAAGAGCATCCTAATGTAGGAGTCTTTATCTTCCAGGTGGGAGAGAGAATAATAGAGTGCTACAGCAATGGCATCTGAGGTGGACCTGTTGGGCCGGTAGGCATACTGCAGGGGGTCCAGGGTGCCCAGTATGTAGTCCTGAATGAGGGGCAGCACCACTCTCTCAAAGCACTTCATGATGATTGGAGTGAGTGCTGCCGGTCTGTAATCATTCAGACAGGTCGGCAGGCTCCTTTTGGGGACAGGGATGATGGTTGTTGTTTTGAAGCAGGAGGGGACTATGTTTTGGTTGAGGGAGAGTTTGAAGATTGCTGTGAGAACATCAGTCAGCTCTGCAGCGCATGCTCTGAGGGCCCGCCCAGGGATGTTGTCTGGTCCTGCTGCCTAGCGGGGGTTGATATTCCTTAGTGCTTTGTTTACCTGGTCTGGTGAGACTCTTAGTGGGGGGGTGGGGGGCGTAATATATGGGTTTCATCTTCTGAAATGAGTGACAAAAAATATTGAACTTTTTCATGATATTCTAATTTTTTGACATGTACCTGTGGCTCCAACAGCACTTATCCACAAAAAGTGGTACAAACAACAACCACATGCGGCATTGTTTGAGGGAGCACTGAGCTGCAGCATAGCTGTGTGGAGGCAACCATGTTTGTTGTGATCATGATACACTCTGACGTGATGATGTCATTCTCTTGGGCCGTGGGAAAAGTGTAACGTCACCAGCAGATCATCACTCCTGAACCCACTGTAATATTTTATCTGCTGTAGATATTAATTTGTGTCTATAATCATCTTAAATGCTTTATTTGTCGATACTGATAACCAGTGCTGGAAGTAACACGTTACAAAGTAACGCATTGCTGTAACGCCACTACTTTTGCAATAACATACTGTGTAACGAAATTACTGTTTAAAAATTCAGTAATGCGTTACAGTTACTGAAATTTGATCAGATGCGTTGTTCATTTTATTAATATGGATAGATATTTTTAGTGCAAATAAATGAATATACAAACTGACCCTACCGTAGTTGTTAGTTGATGTGACCTGTTGCAGAGAGCTGAGTCTTCACTGCTGAGGGAGGAAAAGATGAAGCTACTTTGTTTTTATGGAACTATACAGATTATTTTTCCTTTGTCGTGGTTAAGGACAAAAACATATTAGTGGGTTGTGAGCTTAAGTGCCGGTTGAGACCTACTGCAATCTTCAGAAGCGCCTGAAAACAGCAACAAACCTCCGACAAAGCTAGTGCTAAGCAACAGCTAGCTATGCTAACAACAGCATGTTAGTGGATCTATTCTACGCTATCTGAACAGCCACGGCTGGATGTTAAGTGCAAAATACCCTTGTCTCAACAGCCACAGCTGGATTTCAAGCACAGGTATGCATCTGAACAGTTTGTGACTCAGCAAGAATTAAACCGACTGATTGCCAAATACGTCATTACAGACTGAAGACATGATATCAGTCACTTTCCATCAGACAGCTGAGACTGTGATCCATTCATTCATCATTCATTCAGTCATCTTCTTCCGCTTAATCCTTTTCGGGTCACGGGGGGGCTGGAGCCTATCCCAGCATCTTTGGGCGAGAGGCAGGGTACACCCTGGACAGATTGCCAGTCCATCACAGGGCCAACACAGGGAGACAGACAACCATTCACTCTCACAGTCATACCTAAGGACAGTTTAGAATCCCCAGTTTGATGCCAATTAACCTAACTTGCATGTTTTTGGCATGTGGGAGGAAACCGGAGAAATCCCGGAGTAAACCCACGCAGACACAAGGAGAACATGCAAACTCCGCACAGATCACTGTTGGTTGGGGCCACTGAAGTTAAAACACATTTACTTGCTCCCTGGATAAAGATTATTCAAAAATGGATTTTGATCTCCAAAAGGAATTTGAAAGATTGGACCATCTCTCTGTCACAGCAGACATTTGGACTGTGGATAATGGACATTTTCTTTGGATCAATGCACATCAGATTAAATCCATATTATAAAGGTAAGCTAAACATGGATAGCTTTATGCAGTGTAGCCAACTCTCATTCCAAAATGGGGAAATTACTGGCAATATCATTTTGATTTTCTTCAGATTTTTCCCACAATAAAAGCTCTTAAGGCAGGATAAAGGAAACTGAACATGTTCTAAAAGCTCTGCCTGAAACAGTCTGTTTTCAGCCTGACATTAATAAGCCATAATGTAATCCATTAATTAAATTATCTTGTTATGTGTGCAAGATGATTTAAGTATGCATTTAAAAGTAATGTGAAAATTACTTTTCCAAGTAACTAGCTACTTTAATCATGCAGTAATTGGTAAAGTAACTCAATTACTTTTGAAAAGAAGTAACTAGTAACTGTAATTAGTTACTAGTTTTTAGTAACTTGCCCAACACTGCTGATAACCTGCCAACAGTGATGTGCGGTGAGGTTCATGGCTGATGAGGCACTGATTTCAGTCAGATTTACAAATATATGAACACAATAAATTAAGCTTAAATTCAACATGCAGTTTAAAGCTTGCATGGTTTTATAATTGGCTAATCTTGCATTTTTAAAATAGAATTTTCTAAACAACTTTATCAAAACAAGTGTAAGGTATTTTATTGAACTACCTCTTAAACTAGAAGTCCCAGAGAGGGGCCATTTGGCCTTTTTGGCTAGAAAACCCATAGGGGGACCATCAAGTGGCCACAAGAGGGCTAATGTCTGGGTCTTCTAGTGTTAATGGAATACACAGAAAAGACAGTGATAAAAGTCCCTGTTTTCATTCTATAACTCTCCTTGAGTACAGACAATGTGCAAAGACCCTTGGTTACACAAGTATAATGTATTAAACTATTTTACAAACAAGTTTTTTGGGCACAAAATTCATTATACTTTGTTTTTGACAAAGGAAAAACATAAAGTAGCGGCTCAGAGAGCTACATCTCTCTCTCTCGCTGTGTTGCAGCTCCGCAATTTAAACTCATTTATTTTTTTATTAACAGCTATGTACACATGGTCTTACCTTAACTTGCAAATGAAGTAAATTTGCCTATCCTTCTGGACAAACATTGCTGCACTTTGTTAAAAAATGTCCGTATCTTCTTTTAGTTTTAAAAAATCCTGTGTTTATGGTGCTCAAGCACTCCACCCCTCCACCTTAACACACACACACACACACACACACACACACACACACACACACACACACACACACACACAGTACAGTAGGGTACTGTGCAGTCTCTTATGGTGATTTTTAACTAAAGTTTTATGTCAGATTAGGAAAGCTAAATACTGTATGTTATAAACACATTTGAAGGACATTATCTAGACTATGGAAAATGAGGACACACAATAAGGTGGTTACAAACAGTATTGTGTTAACATACAGAGAGATGGCAATGGGAACACGCATAGTGCACGAGCTCAATGCAATTTGTGAAGGATTGCGCAATCATCTGAGGCTCCCTTTGCTGCTGCTGCATCACTTCACCTCTCTGCCTTGAATTTGAACAGGAAATATGCAGATTCAATGATTTTTTTTTTTGATTGATTGACACTGTTTATTTTGAACAAAACAAAACAAAAACAAGAATAAAAATAAACATTTCAATGCTGTCTGAAAAGGAACAGCATTGAAGCAAAGCTTATCTTGTCCTATCCACCTTATTCCTGGGGTGCCTCTGTAGGAATGATTATGGGCGGAGTTTCTGGTTTCGGCTGACTAAGTGTTAAATCAGTCAGTAAGAGTGGAGTAGCAGGGGGCAATTAAAATAGCATTTTTAAAAGTTTTTCAAATTCATTTAATGTATAGTCCACATACGTGTTTTGCACTCAAGTAGCAGCTAATTTCACCTCTTCTAGTTTTTGTATTTTTTGAATGTTTTTGCGTAGTTCTGATACTTACTGGTGTTTGTGGTTGTGCCAAACTGGATAAATGGAGGCTTCTCACCACACAGTGACAGACGACATCCAAGCATGCAAGCAAGCATGTTGTGGCATACGTCTGCTCTAAGATAAATTTGATTATGTCCAATATATTTTAACAAAATGCAGCCGACTTTACTGCGGTGGAGACATGCTGGTTGGAATGCCCACCGCGTCAATATGAGTACAGGTAACGAGAAGTCATAAATCATGACCCTTTCTTTGTTTGGTAGGGCAAGTCCCGGGCAAACCCCATGAGTGTTTGGTATCATTGTAAAGCTTTGAAATCATACTTTCTAAAAATATCTTTGTTTTTGTGGAAGACATAACTTTGGACCGATCGAACACGATTTTTCAACCTAGCTAAAATATAAACAAATTGTCTTTCTGGGTCAGTTTTTGCACACTAGCAATACTGGACAAAATATTATGATTTGTTTGTTTAGCTAGTTATTTTTGTGCAGCTGATAAAAAAAAAAAATCCCTAAATCTAGCCAGCAACTGTTGCTAAACATTTCAATCAGCATGAAGACGTTTATTGTCATTTCACACACATGTAAACAAATTAAATATTGTCAAGTACAAACATAATAAGTGTTTATAAAACATACCTGTTAAATCAATACTTTAGAAAATCCCAGATCAAAACATATCCAGAAGCTAGTAGTTAGCATGCTAGCGATTTATCATATTTTTCTTGCTTTTCTTTGCATTTTCAGATGAAACAAAGAGTCCATCACCACAAAGTTATTGTGGTTTGTTAATCGAGACAATAAACAAACTCTATCACTGCCTATTTTTTAAAACAAACGTGAAATCGATTCATCATCATAGCAGTCTGTCGGGGGCGACAATGACTGTTTCATTTAGGTTGGATCAGATTCCTCCACACAGCTCTGTCCTTCGCCTTCTGCTGCCAGGAACTCCTGACCTTGTTAACCTGGGCAACATCCAAGCCGGTATGAGTTACTTTCTGACAGACCATTTCATGAAACTGCTTGCAAAGTATTTGAGTACCGCTAGCTTTTGCTGGACTAGCGGCACATTCCTGGCAGATAGAGGTATTATCAGTGGCAAGGACAGGCCAAGACATTAATGATCTTAAAATAACCAGGTAGGTGGAAGTAAACTTTTACAAAGGAGTGCAATTATCTTGAATTATAGTAACTCCTGGAATCCCTATTGTCCACTCAAATTGCTCAGTCGGAACTCACTGTTGTATAATACTATTTATCTATCATTATTTCTTTTTTATTTTTCATGATGACAGGTGCAGTTCTGCCTCCCCTCACTGCATGTCACTGCCTGCCAATAATATTGTGCATCCATAGTAATTATTGGTACATACGAAGCCAAATCAAGTTAATAAGTTATTCATTCATTCATTCATCTTCTTCCGCTTAATCCTTTTCAGGTCGTGGGGTGGGGTGGGGGGGGGGGCTGGAGCCTATCCCAGCATCTTTGGGCAAGAGGCAGGGTACACCCTGGACAAATCGCAAGTCCATCGCAGGGCCAACTCAGAGAGACAGACAACCATTCACTCTCACAGTCATACCTACTGTAAGGACAATTTTTCCCCAATTGATGCCAATTAACCTAACTTGCATGTTTTTGGCATGTGGGAGGAAACCGGAGAAATCCTGGAGTAAACCCACGCAGATACGGGGAGAATATGCAAACTCCACACAGATCACTGTTGGATTTTATTTTTGTATCTGTAATGCTTAACCCATTGACTGTCTGTGGCGCTCCGTTGTGCCGTCAGCCTCCACCCCCTCTAGTGGTCAATGTTTGTTCAAGAAAATATTCTGTTCAGATGTCAGAGATTTCCAAGGCTATAACTTGAAAGTGGTAAGAGATAATGGCTTACTGTCAATTAGAAAGATGTAGAATATGATCCAAAGTTTGAGATAGGAGTAAATTTACGCATCTAATTTGCATAATGCAATGGCAGCCATATCAAATTACATAACTTTCAGTCAAAAGTGGACTTGATCAAAAGCTAGATTTAGTTCTCTGATTTGCTATACATAGTTATATACACACACGTTTAATTTTATATATACTCTAAAAAATACATGAAATTTCAGACAGCTGTAGAAGTGTACTGTGACATTTCACAATAGCAGTCTAATCTAAGTTAATGCCCTTAAACAATGTAGCACCTGATTGTTGGCTTACTGTGGGACCTGTGGTGTCTGAGGCCAGTTGTTCAGCCTGTGCCTTGCTCTTTTGAGACTTCAATAAAGCACTTCAGCTGGGAAAGGGAAGGGGAAGTGCCTGCTGAGAGGGGTGGAGTGCACAGCAATGTACGGGTGCTGAAATTTGTGCTCGAATAAGGCTCTCTCTCCTCTCCCTTTCACAGCGGGGCCTGTTGCCACCTTCCTCTCAGCCTGCCCCCTCCCCTGTTCCTCCCACATGACAGAGGAGCCGTTGGAGCAGCTGGGGTTAGGGATACTTGTCAGCAGGGTGATCGTATGTCCTCTGAGTCTGTCCCCTGTCTGTCCTGCAGCCATGCCGACTGACAGCCAGCATCAGCTGATTATCGCCACGGTGGCAGTAAAAGAAACCCACTTTGGCAGTGACAGGCTTATGACCTGCAAGGCCCACTCATATTGAGTAACCAACACTTCATCCAGAGGCTCGGGCTGTGTTACCCTATCTTTGAGAACACACTACTGGACAGATAATCTGACACATTAGCAATCTGTTTAAGGTTAAAGGATCAAGTCGTAGCCATGGTCATAAATGGCATCTGTTACCCGTACAAGATGTTTATGTGCTTGTATGCTGTAATTGAGCTTTATTGCTTCTTTGATACACAAGGTTGAGCAGCTATATCAGGCTGAAGGTCAGTCTAGTCATAACTACAAAATTATGTATAACAGGTAATTAAACCAGCATGTTTACTTGTCATTAAAAGAGTGCTTTGATTGTTTGAATAAGTTATATTGCTGACCGAAGGCAAGCGTGGAAATGACGGCATATGAGCATGACACCCATAAAAGTTATTTTAATCCCTCCTGGGCAGTCATGCTTGGTGTTTGTGTATTTTGAGAATCTCTGAGAGGTTAACACCCCCTGCACACAGAGGCTCAGACAGACTACTGGTGTCTGGTATCAAGCTGAATTAAAGCTATGTCAACACATTCAGTCATCCTGGCTTATATTACAGAGGCCCCCAGTCGTCTCTTATCAGAGGCATAGACATACAGTCAGCTACATTACACACACACACACACACACACACACACACACACACACACACACACACACACACTATTCTACAGCAACGAGTTTGTTCACTAATTGCATTTTTGAGCTGAAATTGAAATTGAAGTTTTTCCTCTTCTCTGCTGTGAGGACGTGTTTGCCTTGTGCATTGCACAGAGGTTGGAAAGTTCTAAGATATTATTTATTGATGGAATGAAATTAAAAGTCTCATATTTATGCACAAAATCATCATGAGCACTGAAAAGAATAATTAAAAATCAAAGTGTTTCTGGGTCCTGTGCTGACTGAAGTAACTGGAGTGGCCAAAGCTCCTTCCTGACTGTGTTATTGTGTCAACAGCCTCAGGTTCTCTTGCCACAGAGTAACAGTAATTGACTAGTTGTTATGTAAAGAGGCCCGGTCCAACGGGAGAGGCGTGACGCTGCCAGCTCGCCTGGAAATCCAGCATGAATGAGGCAATGTCGATGTTTTCCTAAGACTCTTGTTTTATTGCCTGCGAATGTGGCTTGTTAGGCTGCTGAAAGCTCTGTGTTTAGCCCCAGAAATGGTGGCTTGAAGGTGACATCTGTCAGGGAGGTGGAGGGAGAGGCGAGTGCTGCGTCGTGCAGCTATAAATACGCTAGCGGCCGTGACAGCTCGCAGAGGAAGCAGTCGAGAAGAGGAGCTTTGCTATGCTGCATATCTCCTAGTGACCCTGTCACTTCCACAGAGGTCTTAATTATTCTGCACTGGCAGCTCACCTCTACTCACTGCTGAAACTGTGGCACACAGGGGCCTGTCAGAGGAAAGGGCCACACTGTTCTCTCTCTAGCACAGCACCCAAAGAACATGTAAACAGCAGTTTAGTCAGGCACGGTTGTCCTTTTACAAATCTGTCATTTAAATTCTGAATTACTGCTTAAGCACACGTTCTTGCAGCCTGGTGCCATTTATCCTAGAAGAGTTGTGCACTTTTGAGATTCTTTGCTGAGTATGTTATCTGTTGCCTCTGCAGGTTTAATAAGATTGTAATATTACAATTTCATCTGCTATGTTCCCTTTATTTTATTTTGACACAACAAATCATTTACAATTACACCCACTTTATTTTCCTCCTGCAAGCTCTTTTTATTTTTGTGTTTTGTTTATAGCAGTGTCTCTGCAGAAAAGATTCCATTAGATGAATAGTTTCTAACCTTAGACTTGACGCTGCAGACCATAAAATAAATCATATTTTAGCATAGCGTGAACAACCTCTATTGACTTATAAATGACGCTGGTGGCTTTAGCAGCTGGTACTGGTATGGAGGTACATCTTTATCACCTTTGCAGGCTTATAAATGGGTCTCATGTTTCCGTGCTTGGGTTTCAATGTGGTCAAGATCATAAACTGCTGTAGATTCTGGAACTCATACAAAAAGTCATGCATAAGGATTTATGTTCTTTATGGTTTTTTTTGCCTATCTAAAACATTTTATAATTGCACAATTTACACCTTTATACCACACCTAACATAATATCAGCATCTTTGGCATGCATTTATTTTGTATCACATTGCTGGCAGGATAAGTGCCCTCTATTCACCCTGAAATAATTCCTCATGTCTTTCCCGCAGAGCCTTATACAGCACTCTGCTCTGACAATGACTGATGCCGTTGTGTTGCCTTTATCTGGACCCAATTGTGTGCTTATGTGTGAGTGTGCAACACTAACTGGCACTAGTGGATAGATTACCTAATACAGTCCAGGTGCGTTATTAGACCCCAGGGCGCTGGCTAAGTCACTCTGAGTTCTGTTTCGGGCCTTTTAATTATTCATCAAGGTATTGCCTGGGATGTAACCTCAATTACTGTGGGCTGCGGGGCCAGGTCACGTGTTGTTAACACTGTGCTGTGATCAGAGCCACCGCAGGGAAGGCTGCCAACGGGAAGAAGTGCTCTGTGGCTTGGCACCCCACCCACCATCACTGATTGGCTTGCATTTAGCAGGATGTTGAATGCGCTGAGGGCAGGGAGGGGTAGGGCCATTCCTCAGATTTCCCTGTAGCCACAATGAAGGCAGGAGGATGGTGTAAATACTGTAAATCAAAGCTTGATGGGTGTGAGCGCACATATCAGGCTGAAGGACAGCGAAGTGAGGAGGAGGGAAAGGAACAGCTGAGGGTTTTTAATGAGCCAAGAAGAGGGTGAGATATGAGCTCTCTCTCTCATGGGCCCACCTGTAGTGTGCAGACAGGCTGTGCACCTGCAGCCCTGGAGCCCCCAGCACATGGACTGAAGGGGGAGGGAGGAACCAAGCAACACTTGACACAAGGACAGGGGAATGAAGAGGTCGTCCAATTTGAGTGTCTGAAAGGTGTCAACACAAAACACATTATTCATCAACTGGGCCGCATTTGTAATGTTGTTATATTGGCATGGTCGCATCATGTCACCTTTATTTGTGTGCAAAAGAGAAACAGGGAAATAAGCATTTCTGGTTCAAGATTTGCACCTTAATAAGTCATCTGCACGTCCTTCACTAACACCCATAAAGTCGTGCAGAGCAGAATTTTCTATCCTTCCTCTCACATTTGGTGAGAATCATCAGGCAACCCATTTCCTGGCTGATTTGTGGCAATCATCTGTGGCTGTCCCCTGTGCCTACATGCCTCTGACAGCCATGCCATGCATACCCAGGTAGTGATAATCAGAGCTGCTGCAATGCCAGTCTATGACAAACGGTGGTTTCACACTGTTAAATCAGGGATGCTGCCTTGTTAGTCTGTTCCCTCAGGCCACACCTATTTATACTGTGATATCTGATACCGAGACCTCCAAATGGCATTAAAGGAAATATGAAAAATGGAACATAATGTGTCAGATTTATTTTTACAATCAGTGCAAATGCAGTCTTGTCTGAAAAAACGATGTACCGTAAATTAAAATGGAATTAAATACTTTGGAAATCATTCATTCACTTACACTAATATTAAATCAATTCTACATCGGCAATACGTCATATGATGAAGCCAAGAAATGCTCATTTTGAAGAATTTACCAGGAGGGGGGCAGTCCCAGCCCTCATAAGGTGAGAGGAAGGCTGCACCTTGAATAGACTGACAGATCATCACAGGGCCAGTACAGAGAGACACCTACCCATACACTCACATCCACCAGACTAGCATATGCCTTTAGTCGGAGGCTGAGGATACTGGTGCAACTGGATTTTCATGACATGAACCCTAAGTGATAAAATCCCCCGACTTCTTACAATCTTGAATTTCAAAAATGTTATTTATTGTTACCAGAGGGTGAAATGTTGATATTTAGTGTGCTGTTTTGTTTCACGTTATTTTAAATGTCTGACATTTTAATGTATTTAAATGAATAATTTTAAACCCATAACTTTTTAAAACCAATTTACAGTTTACAGATGCATGCTGTTAAAAAATGCATTTATACTGATATTTGTGAAGTTTGCTTATGCCTATTAATTTTTTATACGCCTGTCTTTTTGGTCTACTTCACTTTGTTAGGCAGGTCCTATTTATGTGATTTCTTGATTGAGAACAGGTGTGGCAGTAATCAGGCCTGGGTGTGGCTAGAGAAACTGAACTCAGCTTTCCAAAGATGTGATAAACCACAGTTAATTTATGTCTTAACAAGGGGGACAATTTTTCACACTGGGCCATGTTGGTTTGGATTGGTTTTACCTAAACACCTTCATTTAAAAACTGTTTTGTATTTACTTGTATTATCTTTGTCTAATATTTAAATTTGTTTGATGATCTGAAACATTTAAGTGTGACAAGCATACAAAAAATATTGAGAAATCAGGAAGGAGGCAAACACTTTTTCACACCACTGTAGTATGATGGATGGTGTCCGTCCAGTGAACTCCTGTCATGAACTGGGGTTGATGTTTCAAGCCCAGTTCTATGACGCAGTGGCTGCTTGTTTTTTTGTGTATTTTGTGTCCAATTTTCCATCAGGCACTTTCAGGGAGCCTTTGGGGTTGCCCGCCTCCCTGACAGCTCAGCCACGCCTCCCTCTCTTGTCAGTGTGATCAGCTGTGTCTCATTATTGGTTTTCACATTCACTCACAGTACTCACACTGGCAATCTCTTTCTTCATTAGGTTTGGCATTATTTAAGCCCTGTGGCTGCTGGAAGAGATTGCCGGATCATTGTCCAACACTGTCATGTTTCTACTCAGTGTTTGTGCCCCGTCGCTCATGACTAGATGCTCATGGCGTTGATCATCTCTCACTGTTTGGTTTTGTTTCGCCTGGATAATTACTCGGACCAACTCGGACTGCTCCAGCCTGTGTGAGTACAAACTGCTTCGCCCCTGCTGTCCAGTTCCGCCTGGAGGTTCTTTCCTGGGCTTCCCCCTGTCTGTCTTCCGCTACAGTTCCGCCTGTTGAATTTAAGGACATTTTTTCCCCAGTTTTATTCTCACCTATATCTGTAGAGCGTCCTGGAGGACTTCCTTGTAAAGCCTGAGCAACTCATTTGTTATTTTTGAACTGTTTATTCACATCTTGTTAATAAATATGCACAACTTACTCCTGCACGTGGGTTTTAATTCTTTCCTCTGTGCGCTGCATAAAAGCGCACGGGGGATCACAACAACTCCTCCCACAGTTTTCAAGCTAGGACTTTTTTTATTTTACACAGTGTTTGTACATGTATTGAAGATGTGCATATTACAACAGTTTTGATTTTGGATCAATTTTGCATTTAGCCTCCAATGCCAGTTAGCATTTTTGGACAGCTGCTTTGAAAACTTGACTCAAATTAAGGTGGGTTTTACCATTAAACTGCTTGTAAGGACTGATTGAGGATGATTGAGGTTCCAACCATTATTCTGGGTCACCGTGCATACAAATAGGCAACCGGTAAGTCTGTATTTATTCTGGGATTTATTCTGTATTTAATTTATTCTGTATTCATTAGTCTTTAATGCGCCTGATACTGTAGTATACTAACAGTATGATTATATGTACAGTAAATGTAAAAGCCTTTTATCAAATAGGTAATGTGCTAGAGAGAAAATGATCCACAAATATCTAGATAAGCCTGGATATATTTAGATGCTACACGTGTTGATTAGTTTGTTCACGCTTTTTTTGAGAGACATGCAGCACGTTATACTGGAGGATAAAAGACATGTAATCAGACAGGTCGTTGGTGTCCTCATAGGTAGGATATGGGTGGGCCTAATTAGAATATTCATAGATCCTAGCATTTGCAGAAGGAGGAAAAGGGAAAAGATTTTAACAAGCAATTGTAAGATTGTAAGATATTGCAAAATATCATTTTAGACAACGTAGATTTGTTTTTAAGAGGATTTATATCTACTGCAGTGCGTCTTTAATTTTTTTCTGTTTTAGAAACAGGAAAGAAAAGGTAAAATGTTTTAATATGTAAGCTTTATTGGTGCAAATTCCTCCTACTTCTTTGCTTTTAACAAAGCTGGGGTACTGTAGCTACATGTAAATAAATTAAACATGCTGGTGGAAATATCCAATTTGCTCAAGTGCTCTAAAAATATTCAGTCACAAACTCATCAAGTTGTCCATCTCTAATCACAACTAAAATGAAAAATTAAATGGAAAATTTACTCACTCACATTAGAAAGTGAATTAATTAAAAATGGTTGATTACTAATTCAAAGGCCCTTTTAGATCTTATTTAAATGATGAAAATCCACAAGTAATTGGATAGTTGAAGCCCTAAACATTTAACCAAGCCTGAAAATGTATTGTTATGTTGTCTGAACTGTACAGCTTTGCTCCTGTTTGTGCCTGTATTGCATTACACCCAGAGGAGAACAGATGAACTGCTACTATTTCTAGGCAGTCCATTCTCGGTGGGGGGAATGACAGGAAACGGATCCAGATGGGATATAGTCTGTCATAAATATTGTGTGAATTGTAGTTACTATAATGGCACATGCCAATTTCTGCAGTGCTTGCAAGTAACCTTGACCATGGATTTACAAGTGCAGACATAAACTGCAAGTGAATATTGGGAGGCAGCATGTACGCCCACTGAGATATGTGAACGATGTTAAGAGTTTGCCCTGATTAGTGGCTTGTTTTTTTTTTTAGTTCTTATTTATGATTGAGGTTACAAATCTATATAGTGTTTGTAAGTATTTTCTCCAGTGTTCCATGAAATAAATGGTGCATAATAATTAGCAGCAATTTGCCTTATTGCTTTTTATAACTGGGAAGTTTCTTTGTTATCTCTTTTAAAGCCTTGTTTAGATGAATTAGCAGGTTATAGCTACAATCGCAGTATTTTGTTCATGTTGATCTAGAGCTAAGCCAGAACACTCTGCTTTCCATTATACTTAAAGCCAAAGGATGCTGAGGTAAACCTGCAAAATGAATTCTGTGGCAGGAAATGCAAACACCCCACCGGCCGTGCGAGGTTTGTGGATTATCTGTAGCTGCAGTCCTGCTGCTTCTTTGGGATAGCGCCTTTTATTATGGAGTGTTTTAATGCTGCACAAGTAAAGCTGACATAGAAGAGGCAGCTATAAAGTGAAGCCTCCCATTCTTGGTCGTCTGCCACCTCTTGTGAAAGCTCTGCAGACTGTAATCATGAATGCTCATGTGTATCATCTATGCATACAGGGGATCTACAGTATATGAGCTTGTTTGTGCAGTTGGTATAAGAGGAAAGGCTGAGTCTCTAGAATGAATTACTCATCAGTGATTATTCATATGTCACTGTAATCTATGTGGCTCTGATAACTAATCTGCCTCGCACTCAAAACAAGGAAATGACATTGGGAGTTTATGAGTAAAATATCATTACACTGAAGTTTGAGATGTGATTCATTATATATTCTGCCATGGTGCTTTTGGTTTTTATTTTTTTAACTAAACATCTCAAATACTTGCTTGCAAATCCCACCATGAGCTAATGGCCCTCTCCATAAAGCAGCATTTGAGTCATGCCAGTGCAGTCTGCAGTGGCATAGCCAGGAATTTGTGAAGCGGGGGGGGGCTGAACCCCAACCACCACCACCATTCTGAAGCCCCCCCCCCCCCTTAAATCTTACCCCAGACCGTATTTCATAACAAACCACATATCTCAACAGCAAACTTGAGGGGAGTTATATCAGGTGTCCCTTTGAGCATGTCTATGGAAAAAGTGAGAAACGAGATCCAAGGAGGAAAGGTGAAGGATGTGAAAAGGCTAAAGAGTAAAAGAGAAGATTCACTGCAGGATACACTGTTTGTAATGATTCAGTTTGAGGAAACACTTCCTAAATCAGTCCAAATTCGATACATGTATTACAGTGTCAGAGAATACGTCCCAAAGCCACTCAGGTGCTACAAATGTCAAAGGATGGGTCACACTACTCAGCAGTGTAAGGGAAAGTTAAGATGTGCTAGATGTGGAGGGGAGCACGAATATGGTAAATGTGAAAAGGACGCCAAAGTAAAGTGTTGCAACTGCGGGGGTGACCACAGTGCTGCATATGGAGGATGTGTAGTGCAGATGGAAGCTAGACAAGCCAAGGAAATCAGAATAAGTAAGAAAATCTTGTATGTGGAAGCTCTAAAGACAGTTAGAGAGGCAGGAATGGTTAGAAACACAACAGGCCTTCCTCAAAGAAGTTCAGTTCAAAGGGAAGCACAGCCATCAACAAATCCCACACAAGCATAAGATCATGCCACTGCAAGGAATTTTTGTGTTCACAAATGCAAAATGGATGATGACACGTTGATAGTTAAGAGGACAAACTTTGTAGCTTTTATCTGCCACACCATTATTGTTGCAGCACAGCTAAAGAAGAAAAGTGACAGAATCAAAACCATTGTGAAAGCAGCAGGACGATTCCTAGAGGTGAAAGATATCAAAGCCGACCAGATTAATGGTTTATTGACAGCTGAAAATGGGGAGCCACGTGTTGAAACTTAATATCTGAATATGGTACTACACATACTACAGTGGAATTCAAGGAGTCTTATAGCAAATGGACAAGAACTCAAGAAGTATCTTTACGAACTACAAGTTGTTCCACAGGAGACATGGCTTCAACCTCACTTAGATTTTGTCATTCCAGGATATAGTTCAATCAGACAGGATAGAATTAACAGTGTAAATGGAGGAGAATGTGCCACTTTCATTAAAGATGGCCTGGCATATAGGGTGATTCCTTCCCCTGAGGATATAGAGTGTAATATTAATGAAATATGTAGGCCAAATAGACAAGGAAATATTAAGCTGATTAACCTGTTGAACTCGGTGACTTCCGCGGGCGGTCACGTCTGTGTGTCTTAGTGCGTCTCAGTGCGCACTGAAGAAAAAAAAAACAAAACTGTATTTCCGGTCTTCCAGTACAGACACAGCCCTAAACAGAAAGCCAAAGGAGTGTTTGATTGGTTTAGAATGAGATTGACATCTCATTCGACCAACAAGAGCCTTGATTTGGGTTTTTAAACCTTGAATAACCAATGATTGCAAACCTAGCAAGAAGTATCTGCCCATCAACGACCGCGAATACAACAAGCCAATTGAAGCCAAGTAATCTGACGATGGACGTGTCGTTTAGCCAGTCAATTTCTGACTTCAATGACATCCTACATGCCTAATTCAGTGTTTATATTTCCGGTAAAATACTATGCGTTCTCGTGCGTAAAATGTCTTTTGACTCCGCCGCTGTGTGACGTGCAGTCCTTTGTGATACTGTGCAGAAGGGTCAGGGTAAGACTAGCCATTATTTTACTTGTTTTGAAAAATGGTTCACAAAATAAACCGAAAGGGTGTGCGTGAAAACGTCGATGGCTTGACCGGGTCGGGTGACGTCGACAATGAATCAGTAAACAAACAGAGGTTTCAATAATGGAATAGCTGACGATCCAGACGCCAGTGGACAATACCAGCGGCAGTGCGGTTGTGGACAGGTAAGTCTTATAATCTATATTATTCTTTATTGATAAAAAATAATAACTTTTGACCAATCGGTAATTACAAGGGTCCTGCATGGCGACGTTTTTGTGTGCGCCATGGTGGTGGTGGTGGTGGTGGTGGTGGTGGGGGGTATTTGTTACTGTGTATACTGCAGAAAAATTTAATAATTTTTTAGTATAATTTTTATTTCACTGTAGGCTATTTTTTTCTGTAAAAAAAAAAAAAAAGGAACTGTGCTGTGTATGTCTGCGTTATTATGCCTTTGTTTTACTGTGTAAACGTGATCTGGTGAAATGGAGCCCTGACCATGTGAGCACACTATTGTGAGCACCCCAGGTGGACCTCGGTATTCAATCTGTACATTTTCAATCCAGTGATTTACAAAGTGATTCATAATTTTCTAAAGCCTAATTCAGAACATTATAGTCCCACAGACTGGTTTTCATCTGGGGCAGCATTTATAAATCACTGGATGGAGAATGTACCTGTACATGTACAGACTGGATTCCGTGGTCCACTTGGGGTGCGCACTTGGTTAGGGGTCCGCACTTGGTCAGGGGTCCAGTTGACCTGTATCTGTGTAAACTGGTGAGATAGTGAACTCTGGAAAAATTGGAGGGGGGAGAGGGTTGTTTTTGTGTATACTTTAGTGAAATGTATTAATTTTTCGCATAATTTTTCTTACACTGTAGGCTATTTTTGCCTGTAAATAAAAACAGGAACTGTGCTGTGTATGTCTGGGTTGTTACCCCTTGGTTTTACTGTGCAAACTGCTGAGATAGTGAACTCTGGAACACAGCTTTCTAAACTGTGCCATTTGGCACAGTTTGGCACAGTTCAAGAACGCCTTGTTACAACCTGAGAAAAAAGCTGTGTAATATATTCATTTTTTGTGGTATTGTTACAAAATTTTGACCTGAGCTTGAAAACACTTGGTTCTACATTTCTGTTGTTTTCCAGCACGTTTCACACAGCTGTATGTTATTTGCAAGCATTTATATCTAAAAAAAAAAAAAAACACCCAGGCGAACTTTATTTTCTTCAAATTCAGTATGTTTAGATGATTGTTACTCAGTGGCAGGAGCACTTAGAGAGATTATGACTGTTTTGCCAAAAAATTCAGAGTGTTTTCTTTTAAATGAGACCAACCCCATGAAGATGCTGCAAAGGGTTGAAGAACAGCTTTTGATTTACTTTGGGCATGTTATTTTTAGGTGTTTTTAGGGAAATTGACCAGAGTTCAACAGGTTAATTATTAAATTAAATTAAACTAAATCACCCTTTATTGTCATTCAACTGTACAACCAATCATGCACAGTAGAACGAGATTGTGCTTTACCTATCTACTGTGTCAGTCACACACACCCCAAGTGTAGAATCAGAGGGCCGCTGCCATGCAAGGCGCCGCCACAAATTTCCCTCCTCCATTCCATTATTGCTGAGCACCAAGCTGGATGGCAGGAAGTTCCACTTTTATATGGTCTTCGGCATGACCCGGCCGGGATTTGAACCCCTGCCTCCCGGGTGTGGGGGCGGATGCTCTACCAACTGAGCCACCACTCCGGATTACAACCCATGTAGGAAGTTAACAGCAGATACTTTCAATGTTATGGCAGGGGAAGTGCATATGAAAGAGGTATGCTTTGGAGACTTTAATGCCCATAATAGCTTGTGAGGAAGCACACATACAGATAACAATGGAACTGTTGTGGAAGAGATGTTAGATGAAAGATTGTTAATTTGTCTCAACAATGGTGAAGGTTACCAGGGTGGATGTGCATAGGGGCACGTTCTCATGTATTGACCTGACTCTGGTACCTGATTCTTTAGTGAGAGCCTGTGAATGGACAGTTATGAACAGTACATCTATGGGACGTGATCATTTCCCAATACTTACAGTCATTAAAACTGAAGTATGTATACAAGAGGGAAGATGTTTTACAAGATGGTGTTTTGACAAGGGTTTGGGGAAAATTTAGGCAATACTGTGTACAATCATGTCATTTGGTAACATTAGAAGGTGGCATAGAAGAGTGTTCAAGTCAGGTAACCAATCACATTCTGAATGCTGCAATAGCCAGTATACCTAAGAAAACAACACAGGGTAGGAAGAAGGTTGTACCCTGGTGGAATGAGGAATGTAGTATTGCAGTAAAAGAGTGAAACAAGGCATTCAGATGGCTGAGGAAGAATATGAATAGTGAAAACTTAATAGATTATAAAAAGAAAAGGGCAGTTGCTCGCAGGATTATTAAAAACAGGAAAAGGTCAACATGGAGAGAATTTTGTTCCACCCTTGGTAGGAAAACAGAACTAGGTGATGTCTGGGGTATGTTTAAAAAATGAGTGGGAAAAAGGTATCAGTTAAAGTCCCAG
The DNA here is from genome assembly GCA_020510985.1 of Pholidichthys leucotaenia. Taxonomy (NCBI): domain Eukaryota; kingdom Metazoa; phylum Chordata; class Actinopteri; order Cichliformes; family Pholidichthyidae; genus Pholidichthys; species Pholidichthys leucotaenia. Next base: position 88,680,353 of record CM035840.1, on the reverse strand, counting down.
TTCTAGTAGGTGGGGACAAGATGGCTGTATCAGACAAAGAAAAGGCAGAAGTCCTAGGTAGAGCATTTGCAGCAGTACATAGAGAAGAAGATCTTGGTGAGAGTCACAGACAGCAAAGGGAGCATAAATTCAGAGAAAATGCAAACTTAAAAAAGGAAGTGAAAGAAGATATGACTGCATTAGACCTCGAGCTCACAATGTCAGAGCTTAAGAGAGCTTTGCAAGATAGTGGATACACAGCTGTGGAAACACAGTGGATCCACAGATAGTGGAAACACAGCATATGATCAGTTAAGCTATGCTATGTTTCGGCACTTGCTTATGCAATCAATGGAACTGATGCTGAAATTGTTTAACAGAATATGGAAGGAGGGGTTATCCCAAGTGGGTGGAAAAAGGCTGTAATTTTACCATTCAATAAGCCAGGGAAAGATCCAGCTCATCCAGGCAACTACAGGCCAATAGCATTAATGTCACACTTAGGGAAATGGATGGAGAAGGTGTTAGTTAACAGACTGTCATATGTACTAGAGCAAAGACGATTAATAAACAACTATCAGAATGGTTTTAGAAGAGGAGGATCCACAGTGGATGCTCTAGTTAAGGTAAGTAATGATATTGAAAAGACTCTCAAAATGAAAGAAGTAATGGTTATAGTTCATCTAGATATTGAAAAGGCTTATGACTCACTGTGAAGGGATGGACTTCTTATCAAGTTGAATAAAATGGGCATTGGTGGTAGGATGTATAATTGGATAATGGATTTTTTAGCACACAGGACAATTAGGGTTAAAGTAGGATCAGAAGTTTCTATTGACTTTGAAATTGAAAATGGTGTTCCTCAGGGGAGTGTGATAAGCCCAGTTTTATTCAACATAATGATTAATGACATGTTTGAGGATCAAGAGGGATCCATCAAAACAGCACTATATGCAGATGATGGAGCCATATGGATGAGAGGAAGAAATGAGAAATTTGTGTTCAAAAACATCAGGAAAGCAATGGAGAAAGTGGAAAAGTGGTCACGAGTGGGGATTTAAATTTTCAAACAGTAAAACCTGCTATATGATTTTCAAAAAAAAAAAAAACAAAAAAAAAAAAAACAAAAAACGCAGAACTGGTACAGAACCATTAACATTATATTATATAATCAACCAACAGAGAAAGTGAGTGAGTTCAAATATCTAGGATTGTGGTTTGATAGTGCATACACATGGAGAGTCCATGTTGAAAATCTGGAGACAAAGTGCAAAAAAGTCATTAATCTCATAAAAGCTGTAGCTGGACACGAATGGGGTGCAGATAAACAGGCATCAATTGACATTTACAGAGCACTAATGAGATTGACAGTAGACTATGTGTGCATTGGAGCCATCAAAACAACAACAAACAATGCAGTTTTAATAGAAGCAGGAGAAATGCCAATGGATTTGAGAAGAGATAAACTTGCATCATCATAATGGGTCAAGCTGAAAGGAAGCGAGGAAGCGAATATTTCAAAAACAACACTACAATACTGCTGGGAATATTCTAATTTCCAGGGACACGGGTTTGGGTGGACAATTGAAAGAAAAGCCAGAATGTACGGACTAGACACTATTGATATAGCTAACACCAGTCCAGAGAGTAATGTTCCCCCTTGGCTGTTTCTGGGAAAAGAAGTAAACATTAGTCTGCTAATGAGGAAAAAGGATTGGCATATGAGTGAAGTTGGTGTTAAAACAAGCATTTACCTCAGGAACAATTACTATAACTACTTACAGCTCTATACTGACGGTTCAAAGAATAAAGAGGGCTCTCTTGGTGTTGGAGTATACATTCCAGAGTTTAAAGTGACCATCTCAAAAAGACTCTCCAACAATACATCCGTGTTTACAGCAGAGGTGGTGGCAATAATTATTGGTTTGCAGTGGGTGGAGGAGGTCAGACTGGACCGGGTGGTGGTGTATTTAGGGTACACAGGGGTGGTGGACAAGTTCAATTTTGTTGGGTTCCTGCACATAAAGGGTTGAAAGGGAATGACTGTGTAGACAAATTAGCAAAAAGTGCACTTGGGAAAGAAATAACTATACCATTGTCTCTTGGAAAAGGTGAAGGGAAAGCAGTAATCAAGAAAAAAGGAATTGAGCTATGGCAAAAAAGATGGGATGAAGAGCATAAAGGTAGATCGTATTACAAAATACAAAAATCTATTGTAATAAAGAATTATAAAACAATAAACAGGAAGGAAGACATCATTATGGCAAGACTCAGACTGGATCATCCAGGTTTAAACGGCACTTTATTCACCATGGGGAAAAGCGAAAGTGACAAATGTAGAGAATGTGGAGTAAAAGAAAATGTCGAGCACATCTTATTACACTGTCACAAGTATGGAAATGAAAGCGAGAGAATGAAAAATGAAGTTCGAAAGGCCAGTAGGGAATGGGATTTAACTGGGATTCTGGGAACAGATGGAGATGGAGAGGTGCTAAGAATCACGAGAAGGGCTCTTTTCTCTTTAACAGCATAATACAGCAGTTTAATAACATAGGATTAAGTCACAGAATTTAGGGGTCGGGCTCAAATGACATAATGTCACACACTCTTGTACAGTAGGTGGCGGTATGCACCTTTCAGTTGTTTGCTATTCGCCAGTAACCGAGAGAAGAAGTTCAAACATTTTATTTCTTTATAATTTTTACTGTACATATTGCCAGACTACACTTTTATCACTCCACAGGGAGGCCAGGAGTACATGTACAGCCAGCCACCGCACCGCCCCCCCCCCCCCCGGCTACCCACCTGGTCTGCCATGTACTTTTTAAACAATATTGCCATTGGTACAAAGTACAACAGGGCAATTTAACCAAAAATCAACATTGCAGTTAACTGAACCTTTCAAGTCAGTTTTGTGGGTTTCCCCCCCTCTTTTCTTCTCTCTTATAGTTCACTGACAAGGCTCATAATTAAGCAATATTACATGAGATGGAGTGCAGTATCAATTAGGGGTGGGGCAAAAGATGGATTTGCACATGCAATGATGCACTTACCAATCTTAATTAATTATATATATGAGTAAATGTTGCAAACTCTTGGGTATTAATTAACCAATTGAGTTTTCAGTCCACTGCATAGTGCAAAGTAAGCGCACATTGGCAAGTAAAGTCATAGCTTGTCTCGTGAGATCTGCCAGCTGTACAAATTAGGAAGCGGGCATAGAACACAGGAGGAAGAACTGAGAAATGTGCCAAAACTTTAACTCAAAAGTCATACCTGTTTTTGGATTTCATAACAAAGGCAGAATGAAAGATCTGTACGGTACATGGAATATTTAACCCACACGGAGCAATGCACAAAAAAAAAACACTTGGGGAACACTATGAAGACGTGGCTTGGCTCTTGGCACTGAGTAGCAACAGCAGCATTAGCAGACGACAGCCAAGCTAAAACACTCCAGTATGAGCAGCAGTGACCAGGTTCAGGTTCAGGTTCAGGTTATTTTATTTGTACCCGTAGGTAGATTTGTTTTGCAGTTGGTGAAATCCATATTTACAAGCCACTAATTACATTCAACATAGACACAAACACAGGCACACATCTTACAAAATAGGTAAATATAAAATATGTACAATATAATTTTTATAGCTTGTTCAACTCTTTGACAGCAGCAGGGACAAAGCTGTTTTTGTAGCGCTGGGTTCTACTTTTTGGGACAGCAAACCTCCGTCTGGAGGGAAGAAGCTGAAAGTTGCAGTGCAAAGGATGGGAGTCATCATTTAAAATCGAGTCGGCCATCCTCTGTACTTGTCTGGTGTACAGGGATGTCAGGCTCAGCTGTGACTCACCAAGCAAACGACTGGACCATCTGACTACCTGATCCAAGGATTTCCTCTGTTTCAGTTTTATCTGACCAAACCATGACATTAAAGAAAAGGATAAAACAGATTCAATAAAAGCCCGATAGAACATAGTCATTATGGTTCGGTCAATTTGGAAGCGTGCAAGTTTCCTCAAACCATGCAAATTTTGCTGACCCTTTTTGCACACCCTTTCACAGTTCACCTCAAAGTTCAATCCACTATCAATAATCGTCCCAAGATATGTGTACGATTGTACACATTCGGTGGTCTGGCTTTTTAGTATGGTGACTTTGTGCCTGGGAGTTTTCCTCCTAAAGTCAATAGTCATATCTTTCGTTTTTGTTGTATTCAGCTGCAGGTAGGAATCCTCACACCAGTGAACAAAGTCATCAACTACTGGGCCGTGGCCACTCTCACCATCCTGGAGGAGACTGACAATGACTGAGTCATCAGCATACTTTATAATGTGTCTGTTGTCATGTCTGCTCCGACACATGTTTGTGTACAGGATGAAGAGTAGTGGTGACAACACACACCCCTGAGGAGAGCCAGTAGAAGAGCACTTTAGGTCAGACAATGTGCCATTGACCCTTACTCTCTGCGTCCTGTTGGTTAAGAAATCCAGAATCCAACCCACCAGATTATTGCTTAAATCAAATTGTTGCAGGAGCCTTTCAACTAAAATATGAGGTTGGATTGTATTAAAGGCAGAAGAAAAGTCCACAAATAAAAGCCTGGCGTGTGTCCCATTAAAATCCAGATGTTTAAAAAGCATGTCAAACAGAGTGACTCCTCTGTGAGGCCTATAGGCAAACTGCAGAGGATCCAATGCATGTTCAGTCTGCCTTAGGACCTCACATCTGACCAGTTTTTCAAAAATTTTCATTAAAATTGAAGTCAAAGAGGACTTCCGGTCTGGACGCCATGGCGACTGCAGCTTAACACTGAAGCTCTCAGACCCAATCCAGGATAACACCTTGAAAATCAAACTTAACGGATTTTTGGAGGAGTGAAAATCAAAAGACAAAATCAACATGTCTAAAGGAAAACAGAAGAAACTGAAATTCTCCAGGCCAGGACACGTATCGGCCGGAGAATCTGAACTGGAAGATCTCCGTTCAGAAGACGAGGAACTGGTGATAGCTAACAAAAGGGTTAGCCTGAAATCACTATTTGAGGAGCTACGATGATTTCGCCGAGATGTTACGGCCGAATTTCGGGAATTCAGAGAAGAATTGAAAAGGACAAACAGCAGAGTGGACCAGGCCGAGAACCGAATCTTGGAAACAGAGGATCGAATAAAAGTGCTCGAAGATTCTGTGCTAGACCTACGCAAAAGACAAGCAGCTATAGAGGCTAAGCTAACCGACCAAGAAGGAAAACAAAGAAGAGACAACATAAGAATTCATGGTCTGATAGAAGGAACCGAAAATGGTTTTAACTCAATGGCAGAATGCGTGGAATCCTTACTAAGAGAGAAATTGGATATTCCACAAACCACCGACTTGAAGATAGAAAAGGCACATCGTTCATTAGCCGCTAGGCCGGCGGCGGAAGCGCCCCCACGTTCGGTGTTGGTAAGATTTTCCAATTTCAAAATAAAACAAGAGGTTGTAAGACTGGCCTGGCAGAAAAAAGGATTTATGCACCAGGAGAGAAAAGTCTACGTGGAACACGATTACGCCCCGGAGGTCCTTAAAAAGCGCAGGGAATACAATGACACGAAAAAGGTGTTAAGAGAGAAGAAATTGCGCTTTCAGACACCATTTCCTGCGAAGTTAAGGGTCTTCTACGGCGATGAAACGTGTCTCTATAATTCGGCGGAAGAAGCAACAGCTGACATGGCGAAAAGAGGGCTCCCGGTAACGGTATTTAAACCCGCAGCAGACCCGAGTGAGAAGATCAAAGCGCAAACATGGACAACACAAAGACCCTCAAAATCCACGGACCAGCAGCAGGAAACCCAGCACCAGAGCGTCGCGGATAAACTATCCGTTTTCAGGTTGGAATAGCGACCTTTTTTTTTTTTTTTTTTTTTTTTTTCTTTTCTCTTGAATCAATCCGCACATCCAACCCCCCTCATACAAGGTAACAAACATTAAAGGAGATGCATATTCAGCATGTGGTAAAACATTTCATGGATCAATCATATTATTTGAAACAAATAAGTCTTTGTAATAAAAAAAAACAAAAACTTGTTAAAATAGAAATGTGACAATAATCCACATGTTCTCCTCATACTAACAAATACTGTTTTTGCGTGAATGTTTGATGTGATGGGGGTGGGAGGGTGCACACAATTTCACAGGGTTTAGGCATAAAAGGAAAAAAAAAATCATTACAAGTTTGGATTGGGTTCTGAAACTCACGTTAAAAGCATGGGACTACTTTCAATGGTAAGAGAGGGCCCTCAACACGTAACAGAGTTTGAGGAATTTCCCTCAGAGCCTTCACTCCATCAAGGCTCTTACAGGGTCTTTAAAAAGACCTCAGCTCAGGAAGTTCTTATGACAGCTTTTTGTTTTAAAGTTTTTTACACTATGTTCTTAATGTTTTTCTTGTTTTTAATGTTCTTTCAGTTTCTGAGTAGCACAAAAGAGGGCCACCACACAGTTATACTAAACAAAACAACACAATGGAGAAACAGGGTGTAACCAAAATAATTTCATATAATGTAAAAGGAATCCTGAATCCAGTTAAAAGATCCAAGATTCTAGGCAAAATGAAAAAAGACAAAGCAGGAATAATACTTTTACAAGAAACCCACCTAACAGACGTGGAACACAATAAACTCAGTAGACAAGGGTTTAAAATGATCTCTTCATCTTCATATAAATCAGGGAGGAGGAGGGGAGTAGCGACATTGATATCAACCAAAATTACATTTGAAAAAAAATCAGAACACAAAGATAAAGAAGGGAGATACAGTTTGGTAACTGGGCGGCTAGAGGGAGAAGATATCACCCTGCTGAATGTGTATGCTCCCCCAGGGGCTAACTGGAAATTTTATAAAAATGTATTCGACCTAATGATAACTAAAGCTCAAGGTTTAGTGATATGTGGTGGGGACTTCAATCTTAGACTGAATCCATACTGGGATGCTTCTGGTAATTCCCCACATCAAAATAACACCCAAAACAGGAAGACTCGGATGCTACTAAAAGAATTGGGAATCTGTGACGTGTGGAGGGAACTCAACCCCAGTGTAAAAGACTATACATTTTACTCAACTCCACATTCATCTTACTCAAGGACTGACTATTTTTTTATGTTTAATAGAGACATTGGAAGAGTAAAAACATGTAAAATAGGACTGATGGATCTCTCCGACCACAGTCCGATCTACATGGACTTAAATATCCAAAAATACACAAATAATACATTTTCTTGGAGGTTAAATTCAAATGTCCTGAAAGGACCATTGAAAGATGAATTGGAATCAGATATTCTCAGATATTTGGAAGATAACGATAATGGAGAAGTATCCCCTTTAATACTGTGGGATGCATGTAAAGCTGTAATAAGAGGAAAGATTATTGCAAAACTGGCAACCCAAAAGAAACTAAGACAAGAAAAACTATCCACATTAGAGTCAGAACTTAGGAACCTAGAAAAAGAACACAAAGGCAACACTCATTCTACTGACTCGCTCAAGATTAAGGAAATTAAAAACCAAATAAATGAGATCTACACAATAGAAATCCAGAAGAAACTTACATTTCTGAAACAAAAATACTATGAAGCAGGCAGTAAATCGGCAAAATTGCTAGCCTATAAATTGAGGAAACATCAAACAGAAAGAGCAATCTACAAAATCAGAGACCCAGTATCAAAGGAAATAAAATTCAGAATTCAGGATATTCTTAAAAACTTCGAGAATTACTATAAGAACTTATACTCCCACAAAAAACATAAAAACGCATCCGAGGCATTCCTAAACACATTAAACCTTCCCCAACTTACGGAGTCACAAAATAAAACACTACTGTCAGAAATACATCCTAAAGAATTGGAAAAAGCAATTATGAAACTTAAAGCTAACAAATCCCCAGGAGCTGATGGCTATACAGCAGAGTGGTACAAAACCTTTAAACAGCAACTATCTCCTCTCCTCCTGAAAACATTTAATTATGTCCTCCACACAGGGGAAATCCCCCCCTCCTGGAGAGAAGGGGTCATTGCAGTTATACCTAAACCTGAAAAGGATAAACTAGAGTGCTCCAACTACAGACCAATCAGTGTACTAAATCAGGACTATAAGTTTTTTACCATTATCCTTGCCAAAAGGTTAGAAAATATACTGACAGACCTAATTCATTTAGACCAAACAGGTTTTATAAGACAAAGACAGACACAAGACAACATTCGACGCACTTTACACATAATTCATCATATAAAAAAATATAACTTAAATGCAGTCATATTGGGATTAGATGCTGAAAAAGCATTCGATTCGGTTGACTGGTCTTTTCTATATAGAATCTTATCCAGTTTCAATTTTCATAACAACTTCATTAGAACTATACAGGCATTATTATTATTATTGTATTATTATTACAAGATGGAGGACAAGCTGCAACAGAGCGACATCAGCGGGGTCTGGAGAAACCTCAAAACCATCTCGGGGCTCCAGAATACCTCCCCCCAGGCCACAGGGGGCAGGGAGTGGGCGAACAACCTGAATCTGTTTTTCAATAGATTTGACCAACCGCCCTCCCCCCTGACTGCACAACAACCACTGCTGCCTCTAAAGAAATCAAGTCCTGCTGCCCACTCCCCACTCTACCAACACCCCCCCACTCCCAACACACAGCCCCCCATCCTGACCCTGACCAGGACCCAGGTGAGGACGGAGCTGAGGAAGATCAAGGCGAGGAAGGCGCCGGGACCGGACGGCATCAGCGCAAAGCTCCTCAAGTCCTGTGCAGACCAGCTGTGTGGGATTGTGACGTATATCTTCAACATGAGCCTGAAACTGGGGAGGGTACCACAGCTGTGGAAAACATCTTGTGTGGTACCTGTACCAAAAACTTCCCACCCCAAAGACCTGAACAGCTACAGACCGGTGGCCTTGACGTCCCACTTGATGAAGACCCTGGAGAGACTGCTCCTTGCTCACCTCCGCCCCCTGGTGGAACCAGCGATGGATCCACTCCAGTTCGCCTACCAGCATGGCATTGGGGTGGAGGATGCGGTGATCTTCCTCCTTCACCGTTCTCTGTCCCACCTGGAGAAGCCCGGGAATATGGTGAGGATCATGTTCTTTGACTTCTCCAGTGCTTTCAACACCATCCAACCGATGATCCTGAAGGACAAGCTGCTGCGCGCAGGGGTGGACCAGCACCTGTCATCATGGATCCTGGACTACCTCACGAACCGGCCTCAGTTTGTGAGAACCCGGGACTGTGTGTCCGACACGATCATCAGTAGCACGGGGGCCCCCCAGGGAACGGTGCTGGCTCCCTTCCTGTTCACTCTTTATACTGCGGACTTCTCACACAACACAACACACTGCCATCTACAGAAGTTCTCTGATGACTCTGCGATCGTTGGCCTCATCTCCAATGGAGATGAAGCTGAGTACAGAGGGCTTATCCAGGACTTCGTGGACTGGTGCCATCGGAACTGCCTCCAGATCAACGCGAGGAAAACTAAGGAGCTGGTGGTGGACTGCCGCAGGCATGGGCAGCCCCTCACAGTACCAGTAAATATACAGGGAACAGACATCGAGATGGTGACATCCTATAAGTACCTGGGTATTCATCTGAACAATAAACTAGACTGGTCACACAATACTGATGCACTCTACAAGAAGGGACAGCGCAGGCTGTTCCTGCTGAGGAGACTCAGGTCTTTTGGTGTACAAGGGGCGCTGCTGAAGTCATTCTATGAAACGGTGGTGGCATCAGCCATCACTTTTGGAGTGGTCTGCTGGGGCAGTGGCATTACTGCAGCCGATAGGAAGAGACTGAACAAACTGATTAAGAAAGCTAGCTCTGTCCTGGGGCAGCGCCTTGATCCGATGGAGGAGATAGGAGAGAGAAGGACGGTGGCTAAACTGTCATCTCTGCTGGAGTCCGAGTTCCACCCTATGCAGGACATACTGAATGCACTGAGGAGCTCATTTAGCAGCAGACTACATCATCCCAGGTGCACAACCGAGAGGTTTCGTAGGTCCTTCCTACCAACGGCTGTCAGACTGTACAACCTAAGCAGGGCTGCTCGCAGAGATAGCAAAAAGACGTAACAAACTAATAGTTTTTTGAATGCAAAAGATGCAATAGACTTACACAATGGTCCTCTCCGGCATACAACTAGGAACATACCGGTCGCTATGGAGGGTGAGAATATGTATGGGCACATAATCATACCATGTAGGATAACTAAGTAGACGGTTATGCTGTTTCATTCCATCTAGCAACAATGCTCTGCACTGTGTGTGTTTATATATTTGCATATTTATTCCATCTAGCTACAATGCTCCGTACTGTGGGTGTTTATATATTTATATATCTACATATTATTCCATCTAGCTACATTGCTCCGCACTGTGTGTGTTTATATACTTGCATATTTATTCCACCTAGCTGCAATGCTCCGTACTGTGGGTGTTTATATATTTACATATTTATTCCATCTAGCTACAATGCTCTGCACTGTGTGTTCATATATTCATATATTTATTCCATCCAGCTACAATGCTCTGCACTGTGTGTCTGTGTGTGTGTGTATATATATATATTTTATAGTAATACGTACATATGTTTATTAGCTGCTCTTGCTTGCTTGTTTTTTTTCTTGCCTTCTGATTGTTGCTCTGAGTGTTGCTATCCCTGTGCTGTTGCAATCCTGGAATTTCCCCGTTGTGGGACTAATAAAGGCTTATCTTATCTTATCTTATCTTATTATATAAAAAACCAACAGCTAAAATAAGGATTAACGGTAATTTATCATCATCTTTTGAACTGGAAAGAGGATGTCGTCAGGGCTGCCCCCTGTCTCCACTGCTCTTTGCAATCTTCATAGAACCTCTGAGCCAATGGATAAGACAAAACCAAAAAATTCAAGGTATTACACTTGGTCAGAAGGAACATAAAATAGCACTCTTTGCTGATGACATTTTAATATACCTAGGGCAGCCGGACACTTCTTTACCAGAACTAACCTCAGTTTTTTCAGAGTATGGAGATTTATCGGGGTACAAATTAAATATGCATAAAACCCAAGTTTTAACATTCAACTATGACCCAAATCATTATTCACTAAGCAAACTCAAAACTAACTGGGAGTCGGAATCTATGAAATATCTGGGGGTCAATATCCCGAAACAACTCAACAAAATTATATCACTAAACTATGATCCACTGGTGACAAAAATAAAATCTGACCTAGCAAGATGGAATATGATACCATTCTTGGGTACTGCACAAAGAATTGAAGCAGTCAAAATGAATATACTTCCACGTCTTCTATACCTTTTCCAAACAATACCGGTAGAACCTCCCAAAAAAACATGGCAGGAGCTGGACAGAAGGATCTCAAGATTCATATGGCAGGGCAAGAGACCTAGAATCAGATATAGAACCCTACAGCTAAACAAAGACAAAGGTGGGCTCGCGCTGCCAAATATCAGGGACTACTTTAAAGCCGCACAAATTAAAACTTTAGTAGAGATATGTAACCCAGTCTACACTGCACAATGGAAGGAGATCGAATGCCAAATAACAAGTGACATCCCCCTACAGGCGATAATAGGGAACAATGCCTTACCTAAGCTTTTGAATAACACTAACCCGTGGATAGAGACCCCGCTAAAAATTTGGTTTAAGATAGTCAGAGAGAATCAAACTAAAGAGCCCTATCGACTTCTGCAATGGATCGCCTATGATCAGGACTTTACTCCTAATAAAACAGACACCAGATTTAAAAAGTGGAAGGAGAAAGGGCTGATAAAATATTACGATTTTTTTAAAGGGCAAATCTTAAGAAGTTTTGAAGATTTGAAAAAACAAGGCCTAATAAATCAAGACCTTTACAGGTTCTTCCAGCTTAGACACCACATAAACAATATACTTAAAAAGGAGGTTTTGGAAAGGGCCCAGTCAGGTGTTCTGAAGGTCTTCTTAATGGCATATAAAGGGATCCCAGGGATCAGATACATTTCTAAAATATACCAAGGTCTTCAAGACTTAAAAGGAGACAACACATCTTATATAAAAGAGAGATGGGAAAAAGAGGGGAATTTCACTTTACAACTGGAAATATGGGAAAAGCTAAATAAACAGCAATGGAAAAGTACCTCATCCCTGCAGTGGAGAGAATTTGGATGGAAAAACTTGGCAAGATTTTTCAGAACACCTGCACAAAACAAATTTACCCATAAGGGATTGAACTGTTGGCGCTTGTGTGGTGAAAAGACTGCAAATCATTTTCATGTGTTTTGGTCATGCCCAGTTATCCACCAATATTGGACCAAGGTACAGACAATATTGGGGAAAATATTCAAAATTACAGTTCCCTTTTCTTTTGTAACTTTGTATTTGGGTTTACTACCGGACTCACTGGAAAGACGAGGAGAAAAATACTTATTCAATGTTTTAATATTGGCAAGCAAAAAAGCTCTAACTAAAAAATGGATGTTGAAGGACTGTCCTACACCTGAAGATTGGACTAACGTGATCCAAGACATTTACTCGATGGAAAAGTTGACATTCGCACTGAGACAGGACATGGATGGGTTCATGAACTTTTGGCAACCCTGGACCGCATATGTGTCTTCCATTAGATCTAATCTTTGACAAATACCATTTCAATAATGGTTCCGCTCTTTGTTCCAACACTACTCAGATGCTCTTTTATCTTTATTTACTTACTTTTTCTTTTTGTTTGTTTTTTACTGGTTTGTTTGTTTTTTTTGTTATTTGTTTTTTGTTTTTTTTTTCTCTTTAATTTCACTTTTTCTTTCACTTTAAAAAAAAAAAAAAAGGGGTGTTGTAAGAATTAATCTTCCAATGTTGTCAGATATCAGAAAATAAGGGAACATGTGATGAAAATGTAAACACTGCATTGCTGTAACGACCTGTATACCCTTTACAAAAACTTAAATAAAAAAAAAAAAAAATTGAAGTCAAAGCAACTGGTCTAAAGTCATTTACCGTTTTAGGACAGCTGGATTTTGGAACGGGAACAACCACGGCATCTTTCCAGATCTTAGGCACATGTTGTGTCTGTAAGGACTTATTGAAAATATAATGAAATATAGGACTCAGTTCATGTGCACAGGACTTTACCAGGCGCCCACATATATTATCAGGGCCCTGACTTTTGTTCACTTTTACAGCGCGGAACTCCCTTTTAACATCCTGCATCTCAATATCAAAGTGCTGATTGTCTTTGAGTTTCTGTTTCAAATCTTGGATTTCTGTGCTAAAATCACAGTGACAGTCAAGCCACAATATCATTCAGTAAAACGTATCCAACTCCAGAGACCCCTCGCACAACAAAAAGCCGCCTCCAAACTCAGAGCAAGCCAAGAAGACAACAGAGTCATGCGCTCTGTGTGTGCAGATACCTGTCACCGAGGAAATCAAAAACCCTGCAACATGAGTTAAAATGCTGGAGCCCAGGCATGTGACCCCATCCTTCTGACATACAGTGCATCTGTAAAGTATTCACAGCATTTAACTTTTTCCATATTTTATGTTTCATCCTTATTCCAAAATGAATTAAATTCATTTTTTTCCTCAAAATTCTACACACAATACCCCATAATCACAACGTGAAAAAAGTTTTTTTGAGATTTTTGCAAATTCATTAAAAATAAAAAAAACCTAAGAAATCACATGGACATAAGTATTCACAGCCTTTGCCACGAAGCTCAAAATTGTGCTCAGGTGCATCCTGTTTCCACTGATCATCCTTGAGATGTTTCTACAGCTTAATTGGAGTCCATCTGGGGTAAATTCAGTTGATTGGACATGATTTGGAAAGACACACACCTGTCTATATAAGGGCCCAAAGTTGACAGTGCATGTCAGAGCACAAATCAAGCATGAAGTCAAAGGAATTGTCTGTAGACCTCTGAGACGAGATTACCTCGAGGGACAAATCTGGGGAAGGGTACAGAAAAAATTCTGCTATTTTGAAGGTCCAAATGAGCACAATGGCCTCCATCATCTGTAAATGGAAGAAGTTCGGAACCACCAGGACTCTCCCTAGAGCTGCCCGGCCATCTAAACTGAGCGATTGGGGGAGAAGGGCTTTAGTCAGGGAGGTGACCAAGAACCTGATGGTCACTCTGTCAGAGCTCCAGTATTCGTCTGTGGAGAAAGGAGAACCTTCCAGAAGGGCAACCATCTCTGCTGCAATCCATCAATCAGGCCTGTATGGTAGAGTAGCCAGATGGAAGCCACTCCTTAGTAAAAGTCACATGGCAGCCCACCTGGAGTTTGCCAAAAGGCACCCGAAGGACTCTCAGACCATGAGAAACAAAATTCTCTGGTCTGATGAGGCAAAGATTTACTCTTTGGTGTGAATGCCAGGCATCATGTTTGGAGGAAACCAGACACCGCTCATAACCATGCCAATGGACTGGAGCTTGAGAGGTGTTGCAAAGAGAAATGGGCGAAACTACCCAAAGACAGATGTGCTAAACTTGTGACATCATATTCAAAAAGAATTGAGGCTGTAATTGCTGCCAAAGGTGCATCAACAAAGTATTGAGCAAAGGTTGTGAATACTTATGTACATTTGATTTCTTAGTCTTTTATTTTCAATAAATTTGCAAAAATCTAAAAAAAAAAAAACTTTTTCACATTGTCATTATGCGGTATTGTGTGTAGAATTTTGAGGAAAAAATGAATTTAATCCCTTTTGGAATAAGGCTGTAACGTACAGTAACTAAATGTGGAAAAAGTGAAGCGCTGTGAATACTTTCCGGATGCACTGTAATGGTCCTGAAAATGCACTAGGAAGTGAAGCCCAAAGACGAGAAATCCCCAATTATAGCAGATAGGACTGCACAACAGCACACCATCCCATGGAGGACTGTGAATCTCTAGCCTCCAAAACTAAAGTGAGCTGAGAACTAAACTGAGTTGAAAAGAGTGAAAACCATGTTTACATGCACACTAATAAACGAGTTATGATTGGATTTCTGGAATTATCTGATTATTCAAGTGGCCATGTAAACAGAATAATATGGTAAAGGCCATGTAATCGGGGTAATTAACTCAAGTGGTTTACCCTCAAATAATCCATTTATTTAGTTCATGTAAACACTACAAAACTGATTATTGCCATTATCAGTTTATTCCCAGTAATCGGTTTATTGTGACGATGTAACCGGGGTCACTGATAGTTGTACTTTGGGGACATAATTTGACATTGAATGGGGGATATATACAGTATTGCACTACTTAGGGAATTGCAGTATCGTGATAATATTGCACTGTGACCCAAGTATCGCGATAATATTGCGTCACGACTCAAGTATCATGATAAGTAGCGTATTGTGAGGTCCCTTGCGATTTCCACTCCTAATATTCAATGAATATATCGCTGCACTGACTCAGTAGTAAATGAGCATAATATAGAAAAGAATAGGCCTATTGAGGCGGATGATAAAATAGGCAGCGAACTGTGGGTTTTAAGAAGGTTTATTAAATCATACCGCCATCATAGGAACTCGCTCCAGCCCTTGTGCAAGCAGGCTGGAGCGGGTCCTCAGGCTCTCAGCAGCAGTAGTAGAAGCAGTCGTCAGAGTGAGAGAGAATGAGTTACAGAGCAATGCAGCTTATATACCCAACTACAGACAATACATGAAAGGCATTCACAGCAGTAGGTATGGGCATTTGCATTTGAGAGACACACATAACAATAAGGAGATTACTGGCCGGAATTCGCCTCTGCTCCGGAGCTGCAGGACAAAAGAGGTTACAAGGCACATCTACATATTGTTATCAGTCTATAGACACAGTAAGGGCAGGAAGCATGAACACAATCCATGAATGGCACATTAACATCACAGTACTGAGCAGGAAAAAGCTAGACGAAGCTGGGCTGCCTGTTGACATTAATACACACATTTCACTGTTATGTTAATTGCTCTAGTCGAGCGCTGTGCTTGTCCCAGTCTGTTGTGGGGGTTATCCCACACTATTGTCATTTCACACACATGTAGCCAAATTAAACATTGTCCAGCACAGAAGTCAGTGTTTATACACATACCTAATGAGGTTTTGTGGGTCACGCAGCTCATGCTGGCAGCTAGTTAGTTTGTTAGCTCCACTGAGGGAGTCCTTTACACAGACATGATTATGTTATTTTGCCCAGCCCTACTTAAAGGATCAGTAAATGTCCATTCACTGGTGGACAGTTTGACATGCCCATATGTGTGTGTGTGACAGTGTATGACAGAGGATGACCATGTTCACATGCTTTACAGTTGGGAGCAGCAGGGATCAGTAGAGGCAGAGCGCTGACAGGTTGACACATACCAAAGCTCTGTCATTACAAGGACCAAACTGTTAAAGGCCACAGACTTTCATTTCTACTCCTCTCCTTGAAAAAAAAATTCTGCTCCTGTGTCCTCTTCATTCATGCTGTCACAGTCAGCCAGTTCGAGGACCATATTGGTATGTTTTTTTAATTGTTTTTTATACTGTTACAATGATGCTCATATGAGGCAACAGAAAAGTTTCAAATAGTGACGCTAACTATGCATTAAACCCCTCAGACTGCTGTAAATGCTTACTTTTTTTACACAATTTCTATCAACAGTTAGAACATCACATAGACCACAGCTCCCGTATTTACGAGTGGCAGGAAATCAGAAGACAGTTGGCTTCAACTGAGAAAAGTGTTATAACACTAGGCAGAACACCCAGTTGCAGACTCAGAAAAAAGTGGAAGCGGAACAAAGTATTTTCCTTTCATTGTTGAATAAAACATGAAGAGAAGGTGATGAACTTTGAGGAAAACTTACAACAGAAGGTAGGGTCAAAATTTGGGAAAGACACAGAACATCACAATGACAAGTGACAAACAGAGACAGAAGAAGGCCTATGAATTGAGTGGGACTGATGACGCAGGTGAAAACAAGACAATAACAAGGGCAGCAGGAACAACAGTGTAAACTAAATGAAGGAAAATGATCTATTAAAAATCAGGCCACACAAAAAAAATTAAAGAACACTCAGAGATGAGAGGAAAGGTAAAGACAAACTGAAACACTAAACACGAAGGAACATAGCTTGGACCTAAGAGTTTCTTAAACAGTTTTAGTGGAAGAAATCAGGATATAACACTGTAAAATACATTATCTGACATTTTACTTATTTTCATTAAGTCCAAGAACTTTTCTAGTTCAAATATAAAAACAAGTTACAGTGATTTATAATGGCTACATATAAAAAAGTTTTTGCTTTTTGTTTGCTTTATTTTCTTGGTTGTTTTTTTGTTTTTGTTTTTTGTTTTTTTTTTTTTGCTTCTTGGGATCTTATTCATAAATGAGGGGAGAATGTAGCAGGAACTGACAGATGGATTGGAGCAGCATCTGCAGTGATGCAGACATTGTACCTGTTTGTTGTAGTGAAGAGGCAGTTGAGTGCTAAACCAAAGCTGTTGTCAATCCACATTCCTACCTTCACCTACAGTATAATCAGTAAGTGATTTGAGGGTGGATAAGGGGGTTGCCATCCCCGTGCTAGCAAAATTACCCAAAATCATCCCCCTTGTTAACCTGTCATCCCCCATCCCCATAAAAAGTGCAGAAATTTTTTTTCACATTTAATTTCTCACATTTGTGTAGTCAAGTAGCCAAGTGCAGAGACCTTTGCATGGCATCTTCTAAAGGTGTGTGTATGTCCACTACTTTTTGAATGAAAAGGTCAACGTCACAAGGTCTCTTTTTCACATTTGTGGCCAACAGGATGTTGGCTTTAGTGCCAGTATTATCGAACTTGCAACAGTGGTTGATCTGAAAATGTTCTGGACCCGACTTAGATTTAGAGTCAAAAGGTTAGCTGTCAAGGACATATTGCTTCTTAATTTCACGTTATTGCTGTTAGCATCAGGATGACCAAACAGGGTACAGGGTTGAATATAAGGTTACCTTTACCTGATTTACTCTTTTGTGTTAAAAGAACAAATTAAGCCAGAGTCACCAAAACTGGAACACAGGTTGATTTTGGCACCCTCATTTGTGGCTGTGGTTTTGGGTTCAAAAGGTCAAGGTCATAAGGACAGACTACAGGGATATACAGTATGTCAATAATGCATATGCTTATATGATGTACATTTTTCTGCTCATCTATCTATAAATGCAGCATATCTCTGTATGTGTGTGTCTATCTGTGTGTCTGTTCCACGCATATCTCTTGAACCGTTCGTCAGACTGGTCTAAGACTTTATATGTGTTTTGCTGAGGTTAGGAGGGTGTGCATCCCCGAGTATGCAGTCCTTCAGTCAAAATTTGTAATTTTTATTAATAAAAGTTTAGCCACCGCTCTCTGTCACCACTCTGTCTCTTCATGCCCTGGCTTCACGAAGTGTGGGTGGGGTTTCAGATTGACTCCGTGATGATTGGATAATACGCAGCATCACGGCCATGCTGATTGGATAATACACGGCATCACAACCATGCTGATTAGATAATACATGGCATCACGACCATTAGCTAAGTTAACCCCTTCTACAGCATGTGGGACACCATGTGGTGTTTGGGGTGGCACACTTTCCATTTCACTGACCCTAGGCCACATAGCTACTGTGAGTAGTGAAAGCTACAGTGGGGGTCGGTCCTCTGGTAGCTCTGTGTGTTAACTTTCCTTTCCCTGTTCTATTACTTTATTTTCAGCTTTATTTTATTTTATACTGCGCCACATCACAACAGAGGCCGTCTCATGGCGCCAGAGTGCAGAGAAAAAACCCACAGTCTCAGAAAAACCCAGCAATCAGACGATCCCCTATGAGCAAGCACCAAGCTGAGCACCAAGTTAGAAGGCGGAAAGTACCATTTTTATATGGTCTTTGGTATGACCCGGCCAAGATTTGAACCCACGACCTGCCGGTTATGGGGCGGATGCTCTACCAACTAGGCCTACCACTCCGGTAACACGACTATGCTGATTGGATAATATGCGGCATCACAAACAATTAGTCACCAGTATTCACTGAACAAAACAAGCAAGTGAAAAATGACAAATTTGATTAGAAAAGGATAATACTGAAGAGTTAATGCTTAAAAAAATTATACCATAAAGTTGCCGTGATTGCGTAGGCCTAAAGGATAATCCAGCATATGTGGAGAACATGAAGCGTGCGAGCAGACTGGGCGAAGCATCAGAGGGGACCTGGGTCTGACAAAGAACACCGATGTAACGAACAGAGAACATACCGGGAGAAGCAGCAGCCCGACTCAACCTGGCTCAAAGGCAGCCTAACTGATGGCAATTAAAAAAAGTTATTTTCAATAAAGTGAAAGCTCAGATACAGCATGTTGAAAATTTTCAGAGGAGCTCGGCAAACTACGCCGTATACCTGCGTGCTTCAGGGTGCTTCAGCATTCTTCAGCATACACGGTGGCTGCACGGTGGCGCAGTGGTTTAGCACTGTGGCAGCACAGTTTTACCCTCGGCCGGGGGATCGCGGGGATCATGAGATCGTGGGTTCGATCCCAGCCCCCGACCAACAGTGAGCTGTGTGGAGTTTGCATGTTCTCCCCGTGTTGCGTGGGTTTACTCCGGGATTTCTCCGGTTTCCTCCCGCATACCAAAAACATGTAGGTTTAGGGCGCTCGCGCACGCAGCGACCAGCAGCCGGTGGCTTGTCACCAGACTGCAAACCAAATCTACCTACGGGTACAAATAAGTAACAAAAAAAAAAAAAAAAAAAAAAAAAAATGCTCTTAACTGATTCGCCATACGCCAGCGTATTCTCCAAATTTTCATACATTTTGTAAACACTGCCTTAATCGTCTAGATGTGACAGGGCCGAAATGCAGGATACAGAAACGCCCAAATAACAAAATAAATAATTTTTAGTTAAATATTTACTGACAAATGGGCAACACTGATGCAACGGTTGCAGTCAAATGGGTCCTTCTGCTGTGTATAATAATGTTGGGTGTTCTGTAGTTAATTCTTTTTTTGTAGTTAATTACAGTTTTAAAAAAACTTTTAATAACAAAATATTGCTAAGGTATAACATGATGCTCTAAAATGGGTCTCAAATATTTGTAAACATGTCCTGTTATAGTACTGCATGAGTTTACTGACAATACACAGAAGAAATTCAATATTACACTTAACTCCATCACTGAACAGTGATAAACTAAAATAATTATAATGATGACTGAACAACTCCCATTCCCCAACGTGCAAGATACACTATTATGAATATAAGTGATAAAAGATCACACAAATAAGTGCTCTGACAAACAAGGGATCTGAAACAGTCGCTAATATTGGATGTCCTATTCATTTTCAATATTTAGGTATTCTGTAATTAATATTCACATAATCAAATAAATGTTAGTGTCATTTACTCCCTTTTATATTTGTCAAAGTCTTACATGATTGCTGACATATAGGCTACACCTCTTTGTATTCCACTTTCAAACACTGCCTACATTTGGGCCTGTAAAGCCTAACTGGGATACCTGCTTCAGACGGGAATACTTACGTTCTACGGGCAATGCACTAGCATCTTTTGAAAAACAAGAAAGAGATGGAGGACTGGCTCAGAGATGTTGCTAGAGAACGGAGTACTATGTGATCAAGCATTACACTGTATGTGTTGCAACAAAATCCAAAGCTGCATGTGTCCATACATGTTTGTTTACAATTCCTAACAGCACAGCAAAAAGAGAAGCTGTCTATAGTGAGAGTGTTTTTTTCTCTGCTCCCCATCTCTGATTACTGCTGTTTTGGCAGCTGACGCCCAGTAATGGAGACCTGGGTGTCGGGGAAATTTGTAGCTGTCTGCCGTAGTGCAACTCTTCATTCCAATCAGCAGCTGTCAGATCAGCCTAGGCCATTATTAATGGCGGCGACTAAATGCCTCACAATTTCTCGGCACTATTTCAGAACCAGCGTGAAATAAGGTTACACTCTCCCAGTGAGCTGCCATGGTTTGATGGAGAGACCTTAAATATCAGACAATGCCAGAAACTACTTCTGAGTCTTGTTTTAGTTCAAGGAACACATGCACCTTATTAAAAATAATGATTCTTCAATGTGAATCATAAAACAGCAAATCAGTGTTTTGCCCATAAGGATAGTTTAGCTGTCACTGTACTGGCACCTGACTCATCATTTTGCTCTGTGTATTGCTTAAGTAGTGAACCTGCTTGATTGCCTTTTAGATAACTGCATCATAAAAACTTTTTTATATCCCTGTACGGTTGTGTTTGCACTAACAGAATTGTGTCTGACACCGTAAATGTGGTGTGACAGAAAATGCATGTGTTTGTCAGCTGTTAAACATGGGGCATGGGCATTCACAGTCCCACACTGTGGAACAGCTGCCATATAAATCACTCACCTTTGAAATGCTGCAATGAGCTTTCCACCCTCACTGTCACTCCACAAGTGAACACAGGGACTATTCATCAGGGAGCAACTGACACCCAGGACGTGACATCGCCTCTAATCTGCCTGGCCAACCTTATCTGCGAGAACAGTGGACCCCAACCACAGGTCTGCGGACCACTTGGTACTGGGCCACAGAGAAAAAATAAATAATTTATTCTTTTCCTCTGTATTGACAAAGTCTGTCAGGTGTTTTATTTTGAAAAATTACCAGATATTCTCTCTCTTCCTGTGCCTGTTGTGTCTGTCTCTACATGTCTTCACACACACCTATCTCCCTATCTCAGTATTTAGTGATAATACTCAAAAATTAAACCCACAAGCTAGCTAACCAGAATTAATTAAAAAAAAAAAAAAAAACAGCCATCATTAGAGAGTTTCTTCTGAAAGGGGAAAGGGCCCACTGATGAGACAGCAGAAGTGCCAGGACTGCCAAGAAAAAGAATTGTGCATTTAGTAGGAAATACCAGGAGTCCTATTTAAAATATGGTTGCATTGACACAGGTGACACATGCTCCAAATCCGCTTTGCATAATATGTGGCGACAAGTTATCAAATGACTCCATGAAGCCTTCAAAACTGCCTCAGCTCGTGGAAACCAAGCACCCTGCACTGAAAGACAAGCCTTTGGAGTGAGTTGAGTAAAAAAGATGGACTGTCTCCTTGCAAAGAAACAAGCTCTGGGCTCCCATTGAAGGTGAGTCGTTTTTTTTTTTCTTGGGGCGCATTCAGACAGCCACTGTTTGGTCCGGATCAAAGGACCAAACAGTGGCTTCCGCGGATAGTTTGGTGCGTTTGGTGCAGTCTGAACGCGGGTTGGAACTCTGGTCCGCACCAAACAAGCGAAGTCTGGTCCCCATGAAAACGGGGGTCTTGGTTCACTTGCAAACGAAGCCTGGTGCACTCCGCTTGCAGTGTGAATCCAGACTGGCTATCCAGCAGACCAAAGAGCAGAAGTGCCCCTCGCCATTTGTGTAACCATAGCAACATGTAGTATGAGAAGAGGAAGTGGCATTTACTGTAGTACATTTTGGGTAGAAAATAACAATAAAGACAATTGCTTGAATCCAAGAAATCCTTTTACTGGAGAAAGCCAAGGAGAAAAATTTAAAAAAATGTCTCTTTTATGGCGGACAAACAGCCCGGTTGAAGGGACGGATTTCCATTTTCAATCCTGGCCAATCGATGAGCCTGATTTTTCTTCTTTGCCGAGATTTCTTCTTCCTGGTCAGTGGTGGTTTTGGCTACAGTGCCCCAAATGAGCAGTTGTTGTAATTATGTGACGTCCAGGCAGTTTGGTCCATTGCAGTGTGAATGCAAACCAAACCAAACGAAGGTGTGAAAATTCTCGACATTCCTCGCCCAGTCAAACCGAGACCCCCGGACTATCCTGGTCTGAATGCAGCCTCAGAAAAGAATAGGCTTTATTGTCATTGTAGTTGTATAATGAAATTGTGGGTGCTCCACCAGACTACTGTGCAGTAAAAGTATGAAAATATAAAAACAGAGATACAGTGGGGCAAAAAAGTATTTAGTCAGCCACCAATTGTGCAAGTTCTCCCACTTAAAAGATGAGAGAGGTCTCCAATTTTCGTCATAGGTATACCTCAACTATGAGAGACAAAATGAGAAAAAAAAAATCCAGAAAATCACATTGATTTTTAAAGAATTTATTTGCAAATTATGGTGGAAAATAGGTATTTGGTCACCTACAAACAAGCAAGATTTCCGGCTCTCACAGACCTGTAACTTCTTCTTTAAGAGGCTCCTCTGTCCTCCACTCGTTACCTGTATTAATGGCACCTGTTTGAACTCGTTATCAGTATAAAAGATACCTGTCCACAACCTCAAACAGTCAGACTCCAAACTCCACTATGGCCAAGACCAAAGAGTTGTCAAAAGGCACTTTTCCATTAGCCCAGCACACCTCGGCACGTCTTGATTCACTTCAACACGGTTCGGCTCGCTTTTGTCTCCATTACAACCGTGTTGAGCTGGGGTGGGTGGGATTTCTATAACAGCGAGGTGGCGCCACACTCCCGTGACGTAGAGCACGCGACCCAAGCAAAACATAACACATACAGCTGTACAAGGCCACTCCTCGGTCTGCAGTTTTTTTCACCGTAAATGCCAAAAAGGACCGCCAGACAAGGGTACAGGCAGCGAGATGAAACACTCTGGAATAGTTCTGCAGCTTCTGGGAGAGCCAAAGGCGTGAGGATACAAACTAGGTCATATATGACGGTAAGCTAATGTTGCTAATGCTAGTTTGCTATAAGTACGTCGTACTACACTTTAATGTCTGCAAGTTATCGCTGTTAGGTACTAAAATATGTACGCTGTGTGTGTTACAGATGGCTCTGTTGTGGGGAAATTACCGCTTCATTCGGTCTGGGCGTTCAGCACAGCCTGTCACGGATGTCATCAGCCTGTCACTGATGTCAGCACAGCTTCACAAACGATCAGTGGTTATAGAGCTTAAGAATGTCTGTAGAAACGTTTATTTCCTGTACAACAAATTGCTCTGATCTGCGTGAAAATCATGGAGAGACTGTTGAGACATCATGCATGTACCTGCTTCTGCAGCAGAGTCTGAGATGGTCATAGAAAAAAATGATCAGCTGACACAACTTGATCGCCATTTTAATAACTATATTAGCCACAAAATATATATTCAAAAAGTAAACATTACTGAGTTAGGCATAATAAGATATACTGTATTTGACAGTTATCATGCATTTTAGGCCAAAACAAACTTGATCTAGGATTAAAAGCAATTTAAATAATGCAGTCACAAGGTTACATGGAAAATACTTGATTTACTAGATACATGTACTGTAGAAATATATATTCTCTGCATCGACAATGTACTAGACATGCATTCATGTAGTATTGCACTGGGAATTGCACTGACAATAAACCTCTGAATTTTTTTGCAGATGTCTTTTTTTATATGTGAAGGTTACCACCATGTGGCATAAATTAAATACTGAAAGATTGGAAAAGCTAAGAATAATCCAGCAGTTTGAGAAATCACTTTTGGTTTGGTGTAAGTCTGTCAACAGAATTATGAACCATAAAGCAGTTTGTGTTTTTTCTTGCCTTCTGATTGTTGCTCTGAGTGTTGCTATCCCTGTGCTGTTGCAATCCTGGAATTTCCCCGTTGTGGGACTAATAAAGGCTTATCTTATCTTATCTTATCTTATCTTATCTTAAAATGTTAAATCCCATTAAACCTAATCCGGGGGCTTCCAGTCATGTGTCATGGGGGGCCAAGACCCTGCAGGTTCTCTCTTCTACCCAGTCTCTTCAGCAGGTGTTCTCACTGATCAGTCAGTGGAAGAAGTTCAGTGGAATTTGTCACGCCTCGCCGCTCATCAGCGGCGCCAGCTGCACGCACACCTGCGCCTCGTCAGCGGCGAGGGATTTAAGCCGCCTCGCCCTGGGCTTCGGCCTGAAGCCGTCTGATCACATCGGCTATGCTTGCTGCAAGGAACTCCCTTCAACCAAGCAAGATCACAAGTAAGCATCCTACCCTTCTTCTTCCAGTTCTCCTCCCCTGTGCACAGGTGGATTTCCCGGCGGCGGACTACATTCTCCAGCCGTCATCTCCTCGCTGTTGCATCAGGCGCACCAGGTCGCTGTCTACCGGGCTACGCCCTTGCTACGCCAGCCACCTGCCCAAACCAAGTAAGCCAGCTGTTATTTCTACAATCTCCTGTATTGGTGTGGTGCCCGTTACCCTTCTCCCTCTGCTTCTCCCATAGGGTTGTCCGGCTGAACGGCTTCCTGCCCCCGTGCCTGACGCAGACGCCACCCCCAATACACCCACATATCACAGACACGCAACCACACACACACTTGTTGTTCAATAAACTGTTAAACCTGTTCTGAGCCTGCGTGTGTGTCTCCTGAGCCATGCATTATGTCAGTACGGCTTCAGCAGAGCGGCTCGGCGGACAGCGGGCTCACACACCGTCTCACCACGCTCGAGGCTCAAATAGATTTGATAGTTTATCAGCAACAGGTGATGCTGAATCAATTGGTTAAGATCACTCACCGGTTAGATCGCCTGGATCTCCCGCAGCCGTTCCCCCCGGCTCGTCAGGGAGGTGCAGCTCCTACCTCTCCGGTGGCCGGTCAGACTGATCCCGGGTCGCCAACCCGGCTCACACCTATTCCGACCCCCGCCCGCTTTTGCGGACAGCTCGGCGGAGCGCGGAGGTTCATCATGCAGTGTGAGTTGGTGTTCTCCCGCGTCCCTGGGGATTTTCCCTCAGACCACAGCCGAATTGGCTATATAGGAAACCTCCTGGAGGGGCGGGCACTCACCTGGGCTTACGCCGTCATGGCGAAGCCCAGCTATGCCAACCTCTCCTACGGCCAATTCGTGCAACAATTCCTAGACGTGTTTGATCATAGCCGGCGAGATAGTGTGTTAGTTGATCGTCTTCTCTGTCTTCAGCAGGGAGGTCGGTCAGCTGCAGACTACTCGATCGACTTCCGGGTCATCGCGGAGGAGGTTGGCTGGGATGAGCCCTCGCTCTGCGGCATCTTCCTCCGCAGTCTGAACTCTGGTCTGAGGGATGAGCTGGCTGGTCGCGATATTCCGGGGAGGCTTTCAGGGCTGATATCACTAGCGATTAGTTTGGATAACAGGCTTCGCGAGCAGTCTTCAGAGCGGAAGTCTGCTTCTTGCTCGTGGGGAGGCTCGTCTCGCCTGTCCCAAGCTCGCCCCCTGGCGTCGCCACCGCCAGTCTCCTCCAAGAGGTTGGAGGTGAAGGCGGTGGTCCGGTCAAAGCTTCATCTAGTGGAGAAACAACGCCACCGGGAGTTGGGCCTCTGCATGTATTGCGGAGGCAGTCAACACTCTGTGGAGCATTGTCCAGAGAGGCCAGTTAGGGGTCCGCGAATCACTGTCGGGGGCCTTGCAGATTCTAACCGGTCGAGTTCCCTCACTCAATTGACGCTGCCCATTCGTTTCTGTCATAACTCCACTGGGCACCTCACTCATGCACTGGTGGATTCAGGCGCGGAGGGAAGCTTTATTTCACAGAGCCTGGCAACCCGATTAGGCATCCGTTGCCATACCCTCAAGACTCCTCTTGCCCTAGTCAATCTCTCCCGTGTTTCCCTGGGAAAGGTAACACACCAGACCATCCCCGTCCCTGTTATTATTTCTGGAAACCATCGGGAGGAGATCACCTTTTTCGTCCTACCAAACTCAGTATCTCCCATCATTCTCGGATACCCATGGCTCCGCCTCCACAGCCCTGTCCTGGACTGGAGGTCTGGCAGAGTGTCCGCCTGGAGCTCCTTCTGTATGAGCACCTGCCTCCAATCCGCTGCCTGCGCCCCGTTCTCGCCTTCAACTCCAAAGGACGCCGCGCCTCCGGATCTCACCCTGGTGCCATCGGAGTTTCACGACCTGGGTATGGTATTCAGCAAATCCAAGGCGATGTCTCTTCCTCCGCACAGGCCCTACGACTGTGCTATAAACATCCGCCAGGGGGCACCCTTACCCTCGGGGAGACTCTACAGCCTGTCTGCACCGGAGAAGGAGGCTATGAATTCGTATCTTAAGGAATCGCTGAGTGCTGGTATCATCCGTCCCTCGCCATCCCCATTAGGCGCTGGGTTCTTCTTCGTGGGCAAGAAGGACGGCTCCCTCCGTCCTTGCATTGACTATCGCGCCATGAATGACATCACGGAGAAGGACCGCTACACCTTGCCCCTAATGGACACCGCCTTCCACTCCCTCCAGGGGGCGACTTGGTTCACCAAGCTGGATCTTCGCAGCGCATACCACCTCGTCCGGATCCGGGAGGGAGACGAGTGGAAGACAGCCTTCCGTACCCCGAACGGCCATTTCGAGTACCTGGTTATGCCGTTCGGGTTGACCAACGCTCCAGCCGTCTTTCAGCGCCTTATAAATGACGTCCTCCGGGACTTCATCGGCCTGTTCGTGTTCGTCTACCTGGATGACATCCTCATCTTCTCCAGATCCAGGGACGAGCACCGGGTCCATGTGAGGCGGGTCCTTCAGAGGCTGCTGGAGAACCGGTTGTATGTCAAGGCTGAGAAGTGTGAGTTTTACGCTAAGACTACGTCCTTCCTCGTGTTCGTCATCTCCCACGACCAGGTGCTCCCGGACCCAGCTAAGGTGAAAGCGGTGGTGGAATGGCCCACTCCTACGTCTAGGAAACAGGTACAGCAGTTTATTGGGTTTGCCAACTTCTACTGCCGCTTTGTCCCGAACTTTGGTACCATCGTCGGCCCTCTGACCCGCCTCACGTCTCCTAAGGTCCCGTTCCGGTGGACTGAAGAGGCCGCAGCTGCTTTCCAGGCGCTGAAGGCGGAGTTCTCCTCCTCCCGGGTCCTCAGCCAAGTCGATCCCTCGCTGCAATGCATCGTGGAGGTGGACGCTTCGGACACGGGGGTGGGGGCAGTGTTATCTCAGCGGTCTCCTGACGACGGGATCAAACGGCCCTGCGCCTTCTTCTCTCGGCGCTTGTCCCCGGCGGAACGGAATTACGACGTGGGGGACAGAGAGCTCCTCACCATCAAGCTCGCGCTGCAGGAGTGGCGTCACTGGCTAGAGGGGGCGGCCCTGCCGTTCGTGGTTCTCACCGACCACAAGAACTTGGAGTATTTAAGATCTGCCAAGCGTCTGAACGCCCGCCAGGCGCGTTGGTCATTGTTCTTCGCCAGGTTCTGCTTCAACATCACCTTCAGGCCTGGCTCCAAGAACGGCCTGCCTGACGCCCTCTCTAGGCAATTTGCCCCTGAGGCGTCTGAGGACACAGCCCACACCATCTTGCCCAGGTCGTGCATCGTGGGAGCCGTCACTTGGGACATCGAGAGTAAGATCCGGAAGGCGCAGGAATCAGAACCAGACCCTGGCGGTGGACCGGAGGGGAGGCTTTTTGTGCCGTCCACGGTCCGGGGGGAGGTTATCCACTGGCTGCACACTTCAAAGCTCACCTGCCACCCTGGGTCCTCCCGGATGATTGATCTTCTTCAACGATCCTTCTGGTGGCCGGGCCTGCGGAAGGACGCTGCCCGCTACGTCCGGGCCTGCCCCGTCTGCGCCACCAGTAAATCAGGTAATGCCCCTCCAGCGGGTTTGCTCCAGCCTCTGCCTATCCCTGGCAGGCCCTGGTCGCATATCGCCCTGGATTTCGTCACCGGTCTCTCGGTCTCTAACACCTTCGACACAGTCCTGACCATTGTAATCAGAATCAGAATCAGAATCAGAATCAGCTTTATTGCCAAGTATATTTACAAGTAAACACACGAGGAATTTGACTTGACATTGGACGCGCACGTTAGGCGCATCCAATGACGCGTCGCCATACAAGGCGCCTGTCAACAGTGGAGGTAAAGAGGGGAGGGGAGGGGGAGGAAAACACAATAGGAGAGAGAAAAAACATAGTAATCAGAATAAACGCTCGTATATGAGCCAAATTTTGACTACGCAGAAAAAAACCCTCATGCATTAGCAGACAATAGATACAATCACACAGCAGAGGGAGGGAGAGCAGTGTGTGTATATTTGCATGTCATTGTGTAGTGTGAGTGTAACAGTTGTTAGTGGGCAGCAGAGGGCGCCTCCAGGCAGTGGATAGATGTTATAATCATGTGACTTATAAACAAGACCAGAGATCAGAGTCTGTCTCTCTTTTCCTCTTCCTTGCAGAAGGCACATGGGCATTGTCCTTGAGAGACCAATCCGCTGACGACAACAACTGATTGTTGATGTATGGGTAGACATAAGCCACTTCTCTGGCGTTATCTTATCGAGGAGGAATGTAAACAAGGGTACCAAAACACAAGGTCAAATCTGCACAGTGCACTCAGAGAATAAAAAAATTTCTCTCTCTTCGATTCTGTGCTTCAATTTCATACAGGCTTGAATCATACTTTAGATCATTCTCTGGAGAGCACTCAGCGATCCACAGATGTTATCCACCTACCGAAACATAGGTAAAACATGTCCAGAGAGTTCGTTCTCACTTCAATGCATGCCAGGTAGTAAATTCCATGTTAATCCTGCCGCTGACAGTCAGTGCTCCCCCCAGCTGGACGAATTGTTGAATTTGTTAAGGGAGCTACGCCGGGGTCCGCATTTGTTTAGCTCACCCAGATAATTTCGATACACTAGGAAAACTCCAGGGGCCAAAACAGAAGATCCTGTGATCAGTTCAATCTCAGTCGAATCACACAGACACATGAATTCCAATGCCATGAGTCTCCCTTGGGTTCCCCCTGACCCGCTTCTTCTTTTAAAGGTGACAATCGCATATAAGCCGCTTTCCAGATCCATAATTTCCATTTGGATTAAGATTCAGCCAGGAGAAGAGTGACATTGCAAGCTGGGATCAGAAGGGAGAGGATTAGGAGGGAGAGGGAAGAAAAGCGTCTGCTCTCTCTCAGAAGCGGATGTAGATCGTTTCTCCAAGGCCGCTCACTTCATCCCACTATGAGGGCTTCCATCTGCCTTGGAGACGGCGGACCTCCTTATCCAGCACGTGGTCAGGCTGCACGGGATTCCGGTGGACGTGGTCTCGGACCGGGGTCCCCAGTTTTCCTCAGAGGTTTGGAGATCCTTCTGCAACGCCCTGGGAGCCAAGGTAAGCCTCTCCTCCGGCCATCACCCCCAAACCAATGGGCAGTGTGAGCGGACCAATCAGGAGCTGGAGGCTGCGCTCCGCTGCGTCACAACATCCAAGCCTGCGTCCTGGAGCACCCACCTCGCCTGGGTTGAGTACGCCCATAACACCGCCCGCTCTTCTGCCACTGGGATGTCTCCTTTTAAGGCGTCCCTAGGCTACGACCCCCCTCTGTTCCCTACGCAGGAGAGTGGGGTAACTGTTCCCTCAGTTCGGGCGCACCTCAGGCGGTGCCGCTCCATCTGGGCGTCGGCGCGCAATGCGCTTTTACGCACGGCGGAGCGCAATAAGTCAATGGCGGACCGTCTCAGAAGACCTGCTCCAGCCTACCAAGTAGGCCAACATGTCTACGTCTCTACCCAGGACGTCGTTTTAAAGAGTGAGAGGAGGAAGTTGGCACAGCGTTTCATGGGCCCATACCCCATTGCCAGAATTATCAACCCGGTGGCTGTGCGTGTGGCTATTCCCCCCTCCCTCCGCATCCATCCGACCTTCGACGTTTCCAAGGTGAAGCTGGCAGTCTCCGACCCCCTTTGCCCTCCTCCTGCTGCGCAGCCCGCGCCCCGGATGATTGATGGTCATCCGGCCTGGCCTGTCTCTTCCATCCTGGACTCCCGGCGCCGGGGTCACGGGTTGCAGTACTTGGTGGACTGGGAGGGCTATGGACCTGAACATCGGCAATGGGTACCCTCGTCGTTTGTGTTGGATCCATCCCTCATTACTGAGTTCCACCGAGCGCACCCGGAGAAACCATCGCCAGGAGGCGCTGCTAGAGGGGGGAGTACTGTCATGCCTCGCCGCTCATCAGCGGCGCCAGCTGCATGCACACCTGCGCCTCGTCAGCGGCGAGGGATTTAAGCCGCCTCGCCCTGGGCTTCGGCTTGAAGCCGTCTGATCACATCGGCTACGCTTGCTGCAAGGAACTCCCTTCAACCAAGCAAGATCACAAGTAAGCATCCTACCCTTCTTCTTCCAGTTCTCCTCCCCTGTGCACAGGTGGATTTCCCGGCGGCGGACTACATTCTCCAGCCATCATCTCCTCGCTGTTGCATCAGGCGCACCAGGTCGCTGTCTATCGGGCTACGCCCTTGCTACGCCAGCCACCTGCCCAAACCAAGTAAGCCAGCTGTTATTTCTACAATCTCCTGTATTGGTGTGGTGCCCGTTACCCTTCTCCCTCTGCTTCTCCCATAGGGTTGTCCGGCTGAACTGCTTCCTGCCCCCGTGCCTGACGCAGACACCACCCCCAATACACCCACATATCACAGACACGCAACCACACACACACTTGTTGTTCAATAAACTGTTAAACCTGTTCTGTGCCTGCGTGTGTGTCTCCTGAGCCGTGCATTATGTCAGAATCTGCTGTTGAAGACACTTGTTGAAGGTAAAGCCTGCAGGGTCTTGGCCCTCCATGGCACATGATTAGACACCCCTGCCCAAACCCATTATGATGAAGAGCAGATGCTAATATGACCCAGAATTCCTCCATATACTGGTACTGTCACTAAAGTATGCAGGGTCTTCTGTACAGTCTTCTAACAATACAGTCTTCAGTTAATAAAATAATTGTTTTGGTTACTTTTTTCTTAAAAATGAGCCATTATTTTCAAGGTCACCGATATATCCTTTGTACAGTTGATGCTTTTCCCACCGGTGTCTTAACAGACAAAATAGAAAATCATGATGCAAACACATAAGTCACTAAATTGTTTATTACAATCAGCAGCAAATTCCAGATTATTCAGAATGTGCAAAATTCAAACTGTAAAAAAAAAAAACTGAAATGGTCACACACGGCAACCACGCTGCCTGACTGAGAAGCAACTGGATCAGCCCATCGTATTGGTACTGGTTCAGCAGATCTTCAGCCTGCATCTCTGTAAATAGTGAGGCAAGGTCCAGTTGGGGTGACAGTTTCCCTCTTGCCTAGACAAAAGACAAATGGGTGGTGGTTAATTAAAGCAAGTTTAAAACATATTTGGGAAATACACCTGTTGCTAAAAGCCAGTGGTGGAGTGTGAATTAATGAATGAATCTTTATTTCGGATTGATTAAAAGTAAAGATTAAAAGAAAATAGAATAATATAACAAAGGGGAAAAAAATCTAACAAGGTCAAATTAATCAATAACTCCTCTGATTATACAGTTCAACATAGGTTATCTGAAATGGGTGATGGCTGAAGCTGCAGCTTATATTGCCCACCCATATTCCATCCAAGAATTCAAAAGAAAAACAAAACAGGAGGGATTACAATTTAAATGTGACAATAAAGTACTTCGTTGTTGTATTTAACCACAATTTTCATGTAGCTGCGCTTCAGTAGATTTTACAAGGGCTGCGTTACATTTAAAATCATCTCTTTTTACTGTGGCCTCAGCAATCAGAATGAATTAATACATTCACTTGAATGGAATCTAGTACTTTAACTGAAGTTGTGCATCACCGAGTATGGAGTCGGTCAGTCAAAATATGAAGTTTTTAATCAATAAAAGTTTGTCTTGTCTGTAAAAGTGTAAAAGTGTCTCTTCTTGCCCTGGCTTCATGTGTGGGCAGTGTTTTGTACTAGCATTGCTAAAATATAAAAGGAAGCACTACAGTTGGTCTCAAATATTTGTAATGTGTCCTGTTACTGCATGAGTTTATTGATGATAGACTATAAACTACACATATAAAGTAAATTATATTGATGACTGAACAGCTCACATTTGCCAAAACATATAGTTATGAACATAACTCACAAAGGATCACACAAGTGATCTGACAAAAAAATAAATACATTAACAAGTGGTTTATTTTACAGTTGCTGTGCCATATTCACACAATCAAATAAATCTCAGTTCAGTCCCTTTTATATTAAGTGGAAATTGTGCTACTGTAGGAGTCAAGAATTGAGGAGACTGGATGATTTTTCCAGTAACTGCTTTAATTCCCCATTCATCCTACGTCCTCTCTCGATCGGAGTGAAAAGAGACAGGACGCAGTCACACACATACATTTATGCATTCATCTTCTAACAATACATCACACACAAAAGTCACAATACTCAGCTATATCCTTTCATCTCTAATAGAACACCCAGAGTCCTTCTGTTCTCCTTTCCGACCCCCAAGGGTCAGGCCGGGTAATCTTCTCATCTCTCCTGAGTCCCCAGGGGGTGCAGACATGTCTTCCTCTTGAGGTGTGAAGTCAATACACATGGCTAGCTCAAAGTCTCTCTTGGTTGAATTCAGCCAGCCACATGTGAGTTACATAGGTTATAACTATGGGCTCCACACTACTTTGGTTTTGACACTTTACCTATAAAAGCGAAGGATTTCAGTACTTTCCACAGTGGCGAGGTCCGCTGTGGGCTGGCTGATTTCCTCCTGCCTAGATGAATGACAGAAATGGATGATGGTTAGTTTCAAGCAAGTTCAACACTTATACAGGCACATCTCAAAAATTAGAATACCATGAAAAAATTCAATATTTTTTTCACTCATTTCAGAAAGTGAAACCCATATATAGATTCATTACAGGGACAGTGATATATTGCAAGTGTTTATTTTAATATTGATGATTACGGCTACAGCCCATATTAACCAACACCTCAGCGGCCAAAATTTATATTTAAAAACTATTTTTTAAAGTTAATTTTATGTAATATTCTAATTTTTTGCCAAATTGAATTTGGGGTTTTCAGGGGCTGTAAGCCATAATCATCAAAATTAAAATAAATAAACACTTGAAATATATCACTCTGTGTAATGAATCTATATAATATACGGATTTCACTTTTTGAAATGAGTGACAAAAAATATTGAAGTTTTTCATGACATCCTAATTTTTGGAGATGTAACTGTATTCGGGAAATATACCTGTGAAATTCAGTGGTGGAATGTGACATGCTTCATTTCCCTGACAAGCACTGCAGGATCCACAGAATAGGTGTGTGGGTCTATTCTGACGCTTTAGAAAATTATATGAATGACTTTATAAATCACTGGTTTGAAAAAGCAATTTTAATATGACGAGATTTCGGCTCATGTGGTCCATTTCACCAGTATCCACAACAGGGAGGCTAACCCCTGGCATGTGGAAACACATTCTAGCATTAAATTGCACACAATTTAATGCGCAGCACCAAAGTGCAATACAAAACAAAAACCAGGACTTTAACCAGGATTAACATATTTCATCGTTTTGCTCTCACAAGCGAATATTTAGGAGAAAACAAGCGCGAATCAGCAGTTGGTATTAGCTAGCTACTAACAAAAAAACATTAGCTAAAACGAGTTAGCCAGCACGAAACGGCGCTGTATGGCTCAAAAAAAGTGAGCTTACCACCAACAGGATAAATAAGCAAACAGATGCACATTATTACAAATCACTCACCATCGATGGTTCCCTCACGATCGTCTTCAGCTTGCCCATAGTCTGGTTTCTATGCTGGCCAGCCATCTGTATGGGTCTGGGTCACTCCTCACTGTGGATCTGCCACCAAGCAGAGAAAACTCCGCACCTCTTCATTGGACCACGGTGTAGAGTTCCGCAAAACCTACAACGCTGTCTGTATTAATATCGTATTTACTTCGTGACCGAGTTAGTCCGTGAAATATTGCATATGGCGGTCGTGTATCAGAAGACGGCGAAGACGGTCGCTTTCGTGACGTTAAGACCTGACCAATTAGCGGCGACCAGTCTTTTAACGTCACAACACGGCACGACTCGGCACGACTGTACCCTGCCCTTGAGCGGGGCCGAGAATCGCGGCTGTTAAACCGTGTTGGGGCTAGTGTAAAGACTTACAAAGCGTGCTGAGCTGTACCGTGGCGTGCTAAGCCGGGCTAGTGGAAAAGGCCCTAAAGTGACACCAGAAACAAAATTGTAGACCTGCACCAGGCTGGGAAGACTGAATCTGCAATAGGTAAGCAGCTTGGTGTGAAGAAATCAACTGTGGGAGCAACTATTAGAAAATGGAAGACATACAAGACCACTGATAATCTCCCTCGATCTGGGGCTCCACGCAAGATCTCACCCTGTGGGGTCAAAATGATCACGAGAACGGTGAGCAAAAATCCCAGAACCACACGGGGGGACCTAATGAATGGCCTGCAGAGAGCTGGGACCAAAGTAACAAAGGCTACCATCAGTAACACACTACGCCGCCAGGGACTCAAATCCTGCTTAAGCCAGTACATGTCCAGACCCATCTGAAGTTTGCTAGAGAGCATTTGGATGATCCAGAAGAGGACTGGGAGAATGTCATATGGTCAGATGAAACCAAAATAGAACTTTTTGGTAAAAACTCAACTTGTCGTGTTTGGAGGAGAAAGAGTGCTGAGTTGCATCCAAAGAACACCATACCTACTGTGAAGCATGGGGGTGGAAACCTCATGCTTTGGGGCTGTTTTTCTGCAAAGGGACCAGGACGATTGATCCGTGTAAAGGAAAGAATTAATGGGGCCATGTATCGTGAGATTTTGAGTGAAGACCTCCTTCCATCAGCAAGGGCATTGAAGATGAAACGTAGCTGGGTCTTTCAGCATGACAATGATCCCAAACACACCGCCCGGGCAACGAAGGAGTGGCTTCATAAGAAGCATTGCAAGGTCCTGGAGTGGCCTAGCCAGTCTCCAGATCTCAACCCCATAGAAAATCTTTGGAGGGAGTTGAAAGTCTGTGTTGCCCAGCGACAGCCCCAAAACATCACTGCTCTAGAGGAGATCTGCATGGAGGAATGGGCCAAAATACCAGCAACAGTGTGTGAAAACCTTGTGAAGACTTACAGAAAACGTTTGACCTCTGTCATTGCCAACAAAGGGTATATAAGAAAGTATTGAGACGAACTTTTGTTATTGACCAAATACTTAATTTGCAAATAAATTCTTTAAAAATCAGACAATGTGATTTTCTGGATTTTTTTTTTCTCATTTTGTCTCTCATAGTTGAGGTATACCTATGATGAAAATTGGAGACCTCTCTCATCTTTTAAGTGGGAGAACTTGCACAATTGGTGGCTGACTAAACACTTTTTGCCCCACTGTATAAGGCACACATTTGAATAAAATAGCACACATTAAGTAGAATGAATAAGAAGTATAAAAATACGCACTTTGGTGTTGGCTCAACGGATGGATCAGTGTACTGAAAAGTCCATCCATCCATCCATCCATCCATCCATCTTCTACCACTTTTCTGGAGGTCCGGGTCACGGAGGCAGCAGTTCAAGCAGAGAAGCCTAGACTTCCCTCTCTCCAGCCACTTGCTCCAGCTTTTCTGAGAGGATGCCAAAGAGTTCCCAGACCAGCTTGGAGATATAGTCTCTCCAGCATGTCCTGGGTCTGCCCCGGGACCTCCTCCCAGTGGGATGTGCCCAAAACACCTCAAGTGGGAGGCGTCCAGGAGGCATCCTGATCAGAAGCCAAAACCACCTCAACTGGCTCCTTTCAATGTGGAGGAGAAGCGGTTCTACTCTGAGCCTCTCCCGGATGACTGAGCTTCTCACCCTATCTCAAAGGGTGAGTCCAGCAAGCCTACGGAGAAAGCTCATTTCAGCCACTTGTATCCAAGATCTCATTCTTTCAGTCATTACCCAAAGCTCATGACCATAGGTGATGGTAGGAACGTAGATTGACCAGTAAATCAACAGCTTTGCCTTAGAGCTCAGCTCCCTCTTCACCACAACAGACCGACCGGTACAACATCCGCATCACTGCAGATGCTGCATCGATCCATCTGTCAGTCTCCCACTCCATTCTCCCCTCACTCGTGAATAAGACCCTAAGATAATTAAACTCCTCCACTTGGGGTAGGAGCTTGTCCCCAACCCAAAGAGGACAATCCACCCTTTTCTGGCTGAGGACCATGAATCAGACTTGGAGGTGTTGATTCTCATTTGAGCCACTTCACACTCAACAGCAAACTGAACCAGTAAGACCTGTAGGTCATTACCCAATGAAGCCAACAGGACGACATCATCTGCAAGCAGCAGATGATACTGTGGTCACCGAACATAACACCCTCCGTTCCTTGGCTGCGCCTAGAAATCCTACCCATAAAAATTATGAACAAGATCAGTGAGAAAGGGCAGCCCTGGTGGAGTCCAACCCTCACTGGAAACGAGTCTGACTGAGTGTTGACAATGCGAACCAAACTCTTACAACAGTCATATAGAGATCGGATAGCTCGTAGCAACAAGCCTGATACCCTATACTCTCAAAGCATCCCCCACAAAAAAAGAAGAGGGATGCAGTTGAATGCCTTCTCCAAGTCCACAAAACACATGTAAACTGGTAGGACAAACTCCCACAAACCCTCGAGGATTCTCGAGAGGATGAAGAGCTGGTGTGATGTGCCACGGCCAGGATGAAAACCACATTGCTTCTCCTGAATCCAAAGTTTGACCAGCGGCAGGACTCTCCTCTCCAGTACTCTGGCAAAGCCCTTCCCAGGGATGCTGAGGAGTGTGATCCCCCTAAAGTTGGAACACACCCTCCGGTCCCCCTTCTTAAAGAGAGGAACCACCACCCCGGTTTGCCATGCCAAAGGTACTGTCCCCAATTTCCACGCAATGTTGCAGAGGCGTGTCAATCATAACAGCCCTACAGCACACAGAGTCTTGAAGTATTCAGGGTGAATCTTGTCCACTCCCGGGGCCCAGTCACCAAAGAGATTTTTTAACCACTTCGGCAGCCTCAGCCCCTGTGATGGGTGAGTCAACTCACTTGTCCTCAAGCTCTCCTTCCTCTGCAGAAGGTATGTCAGTGGGATTGAGGAGATCCTCAAAGTATTCCTTCCACCACCTGACGATATCCCCAGTTGAAGAGCACAGCGCCCCAGCTGCACCGCATAGTGTGGAGAGGGAGCTGTTTCCCCCTCTTGAGTCACCGGACAGTTTGCCAGAATCTCTTTGAGGCCAACCGTCTGTAAAAAAAGGTCTGTAAACGTCTCGTCACGTCAAAGTGTTATCTTGTCCGCTTCTGTTTGTTTTCATTGACTTTGTTTTAATTTTTTATCTCTTTTTGCTGATATTAGCTTTTGCTTAGTGTTAGCTTAGTGTTGGCCTAGCAGAAAGCCCGATCAGACACACGGGTGGATCGGACCCCGAGCAGGGCTGTTCACCGGGCTAGGCTAACCTGTTTTTAGCTGTTTTTGGCTGACTGGCTATCCACTTCTCGCCTGGAAAGTCATGGCTCCATCCCCGATGTGTGTCAGCTGTGTGTCCCTCCTTAGGAAGGTTTCTGAGTTGAAAGTGAGACTCTCCAACCTCTGTAAGATTCAGGAGGCTGAAGACCACCCTGACACTATAATTCTTGGGCGAACAACGGCCCCGGCAACCGACTCGCAGCTGGCGGAGACGGCTACTTACCTGGGTGAATTCAACACATCGCCAGCCACGTCCACCCCTGCTCCGGTTTCTTCAGATGTCCAGGACCCCAGCAATAAACACTGGCTTCAGCTTGGAGCTAAACCCAAAGCCCCGGGTGGTTTTTCTCATCCTCAATGCACGCGCTGGACCTTGGTTGGGCCAACTAGGAAACATCAGCAATTGACCAGACAGGGCCGCGTCTCTTCTCTTCCCTTGTTTCTGAAAAACAGATTCGACATCCTCTCCCTGGAAGATTTTCCCCACCTGGACATTGATCATCCGCCCATGGCCGCCCCTCCTCCTCCTCCTCCTTCAGCGGCGGCCCAAACCCGCAAGCCCGGATTAAAACTACTTTAGGTGTGCCAAATTATATACCAGCTCCAAAAAGAAGAGAGCACATCACCCCGCCATCACAACAACAACATTGACAAAATTATCCTCCACTTCAGAAACCACTGACAAAACCCCCCCAGACGACATTGGTAACTGGTGACTCGATTATGAGGAACGTCAGAAGCAGGTACTGTGTCACTAAATTTTTTCCTGGGGCTAAAGTGTCTGACATTGAGGCTCTTACCCCTGACCTATTAAATGAATTCCCCTACGCTAAAACTGTCATTGTACATGTTGGATGCAACAACATCCCAGATGAAGCATCAGAGATCTTAA
Source organism: Pholidichthys leucotaenia (assembly GCA_020510985.1). NCBI lineage: Eukaryota > Metazoa > Chordata > Actinopteri > Cichliformes > Pholidichthyidae > Pholidichthys > Pholidichthys leucotaenia. The sequence continues at coordinate 88,641,225 of CM035840.1, read as the reverse complement.
AGAGTGACTTCAGGAGCCTTCTGTCTGCTCTTATGAACTGTGGCAGACGTGTGTTTATCTCTGGGCCTTTGGCACCTTTCAGACGAGGTTGCAATTATTTTAGCAGAACTCTCAGTCTTAATACTTGGTTGTGTTCTACATGTCCTACTTTTAACATTTGTTTTGTAGACAATTTCAACCTGTTTTGGAACCGCCCATCACTTATGAGGCCAGATGGCATCCATTCAAATAGACTTGGTGCACGTGTTTTAAGGGACAATCTGTTCTATTCCATTCAACGTTTTTTAGTACAGTGACTGAAATTTGGTGCATTAACTCACTCCAAAGTTCCTGGGTCTGCCAACCAGCCCTTCTCTGTTTCCACTTCTCATATTAATCCTATTAATCCAAATAATCCTCACTGTTTAGATCAGTCTTCAATTTATAACCCCATAGAGATTGTGTCTACCTCCCATTACCCAAAATATTATAACCCAAGACAAATACAACATAACTTGATAAATACACGCCTTTCTTCAGCTCCTCCTCATCCGCTACCCCTCAACTTTGCCCCTGTCTTCCCCCTTAGAGAACCTTTGTCTACTCCCCCCAAAGTTAATAAAAATATTATGTATAAACATCCCAAAGTGATTAAACAAAATGTTGGTAAAACTCAAATTAAACATCAAGTCTCTAAATTTAATAATTTGGTCTCTGTTCCTCCTCATAATTTAAAAATTAAATGTGGTTTGTTAAATATTAGGTCTCTAACTTCCAAGTCTCTACTAGTTCATGATCTATTAATTGATCATCAGATTGATTTAATATCCCTTACAGAGACTTGGCTAGGGCAAGATGATTATGTTGGTTTAAATGAATCAGTTCCTTCTGGTTATCTAAACTATCATAATCCCAGAAGTTCTGGTCATGGAGGTGGAGTAGCGACAATTTTCCATTCTAAATTACTAGTTAATGTAAAGCAAAAATCATGTTTTAATTCCATTGAGGGCCTGGTCCTCAGTATGGGGCATTTTAGCAATCTTAGCTTAAACCCAATTTTCTTTGCCATAGTTTACCGTCCTCCATCAGCCTACTCAGAGTTTTTATCTGAATTTGATGAATTTTTAGCTGATTTAGTGCTGAAATCAGATTTATAGTAGGGGATTTTAATATACATGTTGATGTAGATAGTGACTGTCTTAATAAGGCATTCAGTTCAATTTTAGACTCAATGGGGTTTTCCCAGAAAGTAGAAAATTCTACCCATTATCTCCACCACACATTGGACCTTGTTCTGACTTATGGTATAGAAATAGAAAAGCTGGTAGTGTCTCCTCATAATCCTGTACTGTCAGACCATTGTCTGTTAACCTTTGATTTCACTATTTCTGATTATTTGACTCCTAAAGAAAAATATTACTACAGCAGATGTCTCTCAGATGACGTTGTTACCAAATTTTTGCAGATTGTCTCCTCTATACCATGGGTCAACACAATGGAAATAAAAGATGGAGAGCCTGCTCCTTCCGTAATTGATAGCATGGTAAATAGTGTTACAGCCTCTCTGCATCAGACTCTAGACTTGGTGGCCCCTTTGAAAAAGAATAAGTCTAATCAGAGATTTCTAACCCCTTGGTTTAACACAGAAACTCGTAGCTTTAAACAGAAGACTCGTCAATTAGAAAGAAAATGGCGCTCCACTAATTTAAATGAATTCTATTTAGCGTGGAGAAATCATCTCCTAATTTATAAAAAATCTCTTAGAAAAACTAGAACAAGTTATTACTCTGTATTAATAGAAGAGAACAAGAATAATCCCAGGTTTCTTTTCAACACTATAGCGAGTTTGACAAAGAGTCAGGACTCTCAATCCTCGCATCCCCCTAGAGCTTTCTAGTCAGGACTTTTTGAACTTTTTCAATCATAAAATTTTATTAGAGATAAAATCAGTCAGATTCTTCCCACCGTAAACTTCAGAACATCAACTACTACAACTGCTTCAATTGATATCTGTTTAGATAAGTTTACTCCAATTGACCTTTTAGAGTTAGATAAAATAATCTCCTCATCCAAGCCTTCTACTTGTCTTTTAGACCCTATTCCTACCAGGTTGTTTAAAAAAGTCTTCCCATTTATTGGTAGCCATATTCTTCAAATAATCAATTCTTCTTTAACTTTAGGTCATGTACCGCAGGCTTTTAAAATTGCTGTAACTAAACCCTTATTCAAAAAGCCAATGCTCAATCCAGGAGTTTTGGCTAACTATCGACCAATCTCTCATCTGTCTTTCATTTCAAAAATCTTAGAAAGAGTTGTTGCTACGCAATTATTTGACCACTTGCAGGGAAATGGTTTATTTGAAGAGTTTCAATCTGGGTTCAGAATTCATCACAGCACTGAAACAGCCTTAGTGAAGGTCACTAATGACCTCTTATTGCATCTGATAATGGACTTGTTTCTGTACTTGTCCTTTTAGATCTTAGTGCAGCCTTTGATACTCGTCGTCGGCCTCCGTCGGTCTATGATGACCATGGAAGAGAATCCTAAACGTCTACCCTGCTGGAACAGCACTGCCTGTGGCTGAACAGGCCGATGTGCGAATGGCAGTCCCTGTCACACAGGTCGCACTTGTGGGTGGTCTCCATGCTGCTGGGTCTGTGGCGGTTCTTCCTGTGGGTCCTTTTTTCATCTGCTGCAGCAGTCAGTCTCTCTTCACCCGCCTTGAGCTGTCTGGTCAGGGTGCCTCTCCATTTGGAGCGGTCCGTTGCAAGGTCCTCCCAGCTCTCTGTGTTGATCTCCAGGGCCTTCATGTCTCTCTTGCAGACGTCTCTAAAGCGCAGCTGTGGGCGGCCAGCGTCTCTCCTGCCAGTCACCAGTTATCCGTAGAGGACGTCTTTGGGGATTCTGCCATCCTCCATACGGTGAACGTGGCCTAGCCAGCGGAGCCTGCGCTGCCTGAGTAGAGTGAACATGGAGGGAAGGCCGGCGCGGGACAGAACTTCTGTGTTGGGCACTTTGTCCTGCCAGGATATGTTCAGGATGTGGCGAATGCAGCGCAAGTGGAAGGAGTTCAGTCTCTTTTCCTGCCGGGCGTATGTTGTCCACGTCTCACTCCCATAGAGCAGTGTGCTGATGACGCAGGCGTTGTACACTGCCATCTTTGTCTTGACAGAGAGTTTGGGATTCTCCCACACTCGTGTGGTAAGGCGAGCGAGTGTGAAGGCTGATTTTCCAATCCTCTTGTCTATCTCTGTATCAAGGGACAGGTTGTTGCTGATCGTGGACCCCGGCTACGTGAACTGATTCACGACCTCCAGCTCGTAGTCGTCGATGGTGATGGTTGGTGGTGCTTCCGTGCCTTGCGCCAAGACGTTAGTCTTCTTCAGGCTGATGGTAAGCCTGAAGTCCTTGCATGCCTGAGAGAAGCAGTCCATCAGGGTCTGAAGCTCCTGCTGTGTGTGAGTTGCGACTGCAGCGTCATCTGCGAACAGCATGTCTCTGATTAGAGCCTCGCATACTTTGGTTCTGGCTTTCAGGCGGGCGAGGTTGAAAAGCCTGCCGTCAGATCTTGTGTGCAGGTAGATTCCCTCTGTTGCTGTGCTGAAGGCATGCCTCAGGAGCATAGCAAAGAAAATCCCAAAGAGGGTTGGCGCAAGTACACAGCCCTGTTTCACTCTGCTGCGTATGTTGAATGGCTCTGAGACGTTGCCGTCGTGCTGCACTATCCCCTGCATGTTGGTGTGAAACGATTCGATGAGGCTTTGCAACTTTGGTGGGCATCCTATCTTTGGCAGGATCTTGAAAAGGCCCTCTCTGCTGACCAGAGCTAATGCTTTGGTGAGGTCGATGAAGGCGACGTACAGGGGCATGTTCTGTTCTCTGCATTTCTCCTGGAGTTGGCGGATGAAGAATATCATGTCTACCGTCGATCGCTCAGCGCGGAAGCCACACTGAGACTCGGGGTAGACACGTTCGGCAAGCTTCTGTAGACGAACTAGAACAACTCGTGCGTAGACTTTGCCAACAACGCTGAGGAGGGAGATGCCCCTGTAGTTGTTGCAGTCGCTTCTCTCCCCTTTGTTTTTGTAGAGGGTGATGATCTTGGCGTCCCTCATGTCCTGTGGTAAGGCACCTTCCTTCCAGCACTGGCAGAGGACGTCTTGCAATGGCAGCAGTAGGGCGGTCTTGCAGTGCTTGATCAGGTTGGGGGGTATGCCGTCGTTGCCGGATGCCTTGCCAGCGGCCAAGCTATCAATGGCCTTGCTGAGTTTGTCGATGGTTGGCTCGGCGTCAAGTTCGTCCATGGATGGCAGGCAGTCGATGGCACCAAGGGCTGACGGTGTCATGGTGTTCTGTCTGGAGTAGAGGTCGGAGTAGTGTTCCACCCATCTCTCCATCTGCTTGTTCTTTTCTGTAATCATCTCCCCAGTGGAGGATTTGAGGGGGGCCGTCTTGCTCTGAGCCGGACCAAGTGCTTTCTTGATGCCATCGTACATACCACAGATGTTCCCTGTTATGGCAGCGGTTTGAATGTCTTGGCTGAGCTGAGTCCAGTACTCGTTGGCACAGCGCCGAGCAGTCTGCTGAACTTTGCTTCTCGCAGCCCTGAGAATCTGGAGGTTCTTCTCGTTTGGGTACTTCTTGTACTCAGCAAGTGCTGAGCGCTTGGCTTCAATGACGAGGGTCATCTCGGTCAACTTGGCATCAAACCAGTCCTGTGACTTCGAGGTCTTCCTCCCAAAGGTAGCCAAGGCTGTGCGGTGGATGGTGTTTCACAGCTCTTCCCACTTCTGCTTTGCAGATTCTCCTTCTTGTGGTACACCAAGTTCCTTCTCAAAGGTGGAGGCAAACTGCTCAACACGTTCTGGTTGGGCCATCTTGCTGGTGTCAATCCGTGCCTTTCCAGGCTGTCTAGCACGATGGAATTTCTTCAGCTGCAGCTTGACCTTGCAACACACCAACGAATGGTCTGTGTCGTAATCTGCACTCTGGAACGAACTGGTGATTAGCACGTTCTTCAGTGAGGTGCGCCTGGTCAGGATCAAGTCCAGCTGGTGCCAGTGCTTTGAGCGCGGATGTCGCCAGGAAACCTTGTGTTGGGGCTTGGTCTTGAAGAACGAGTTTGTGATGCACAGATCGTGATATGTGCAGAACTCGAGCAGCCGCTGTCCGTTGTCGTTCATTCTGCCCACGCCAAATGGTCCAAGACAGGAGGGCCAGGAGTCGTGGTTAGCACCCACTCTGGCATTGAAGTCTCCAAGGAGAATGAGTTGTTCAGAGTTGGGGATGATCCTGACAGTTGTTGCGAGATTTTCGTAGAACTCGTCTTTTGCCTCTGGTGTGGCTGTCAGTGTTGGGGCATACACACTGACGAGGGTGACTGGGCCTTGAGTGGTGTTGACGCAGAGGGTGAGGAGTTGTGCAGAGCCATTGCTGCCCGGTTCCACCATCTTCAGCAAGGTGTTCTTCACTGCGAAGCCCACTCCGTGTTCCCTGTGTTCGTCACTGCCCTTTTCCTGCCAGTAGAACGTGTAGTCCTTCTCTCTCAGTGTGCCTGCGTCAGCCAACCGTGTTTCCTGGAGAGTGGCGATATCCACTCCCAGTCTCTTCAGCTCATTATTGATGATGGCAGTCTTCCTGGTGTTGTTGATGTCCTTGAGGTTAGCAGCGAGTCCTGTCATCATAGTGCGGACGTTCCAAGTTCCCAGTTTTAGAGTTGGTCTCTTTTGTTTTTTTTTCTTGCCTGGTGCGAAGGTTCTCAGCCTGCTGTTCGGACTTCTCCTCATCCCCATGCACCCAATGAGGAAAGCAAGCTGTGGCGGGACAACACTTTATTGGCTGGGGGCTGCCCAGCTTGAGGCGGGTGGTAGCTGTCCAGTGAGATCCCTCCCACCGTCGGGAACAACCCCTTGCGTTGCGCTCTACGCCAATTGAGCGGTGGCTTATAACCGGTAACTGTCATTCCCTGTGTTTTGTCTACGCCAAAGGTGAAGCTGGAGTGTCCTCTCCAGTGATCCGGTGTTCTACCTTCCAGCATTGGGTGTTGGTAGGATTCAAGCCTGGGCAGGAAGATATGGAGGACAAGATGTTGCCCATGCAGCATGTCCCCCCTCTCCACGTCACTGATGAATCCAAAGGAACAGCAGGGCTGCTACAGTTTGGCACCAGCGCCGTCGCAGGAGCTGCCAGAACGATGTTGAGCACAACAGAGAACTGCCTTAGGGGCTCCGACTCCGGATTTTTCCTCAGGGTTGACTCCTGAAGCCTTTCCCATGACCGGGTGTGCTGCAAGGCAGCGGAGGTTTGAAATCAGGGTTTACCTTCCCCTAGATGGGCTACCTTCCCAGGTTGACGAGCCACCATCTACCCGAAGCATCTGGTTTTAAGGCGCCAGAGATCCGCCCTCCCCCCTTCTCCTACTAGTAAAAGCAGTTCCACCGGGCTTAGAGACTAAACCACACGAGCAGGCTAGGAGTTGGACTTAGTTGTCAGAGGCTTTTCGAGACGCACGCCATAAGGAGCATTTTATGAGCACTGGGAGCTTAACCCCAGTGCCGCTCCTGGCTATGACAACCTTGGAACTCTTTGATACTATCGATCATGATATTCTACTTTATAGATTAGAACACTATGTTGGACTAAATGGAACTTTGCTGCAGTGGTTTAGATCTTATTTGTCCGATAGACTTCAGTTTGTTCATATCAATAATGAGTTTTCTCCCAACTCTACCCTATCATCCTAACAGAGCACTACGTTCTCAAAATGCTGGATTACTTGTAATACCTAGAATCTCCAAAAGTACAATGGGAAGCAGAGTCTTCTGCTGTCAAGCTCCTTTCCTGTGGAACCAGTTACCAATCTGGGTTTGGGAGTCAGACTCGATCTCTGTTTTTAAGAACAGGGTAAAAACCTTCCTCTTCAATATAGCCTACGATTGGGGGGGGGGGATCTTGTGTCTCTTAAACACCCCCCCCCCCCCCATTTTGCTGTTAATAGATTTAGACTGCCGGGTGACCTCCAATAATGTACTTGGCTTCTCTCTGTTAATGTTTGCTCTCTTTATGTCTGTTCTTTTCATCTTCTCTATCCCCTCACCCCCCCAGCCAGTCGCAGCAGATGACTGCCCCTCCCTGAGCCTGGTTCTGCTAGCGGTTTCTTCCTGTTAAATGGGAGTTTTTCCTCTCCACTGTTACTAAGTGCTTGCTCACAGGGGATTGTCTGATTGCTGGGGTCTTTCTGCAATTGTGGGGTTTTCCCTACATTTGAAAGTGCTATGAAATGACTGTTGTTGTGATATGGTGCTATATAAATACAGTTGAATTGAATTGAATTGAACCGAAAGTCTTGTTCCATGGCTTCACCAAACTCCCCCCGCACCTGAGTTTTTGCTTCAGCAACCGCCCAAGCTGCACTCCACTTGGCCTGTCAGTACACCTCAGTTGCTTTGAGAGTCCCACAAGGCAACCAAGCTTCATAGGACTACTTCTTCAGCTTCTGGTGGCTGGGTTTCTGTCCATGGGACCCAGCCGGGCTCAGCCCGAGGGAGCTACATGGGTCTGTCATCCAGTGGGCTCACCACCGAAGCCAGAGACCTTGGCGATCTGATCCCTGGCTTCCTAAACTGTACTGAAAAGTGCAGAGTGCAAAAACAGGTGAGAGTATTTTTTGATAATCAAAAGGTCCTCAGTTCTATGTATGTGAGAGTTGTGGAGGGTGGGGGATGGACCTCTGGCTGTTTACAGTCCGGATGGCCCAGGGGAACCGTTTGTCAGTCTGGAGTTGTGGGACCTGATTGATTTGAACCATCGTTCAGAGGGAAGTAGGTCAAACAGGTGGTGGGCGGGATGTGAGGGGTCTCCTGTGATGGCCTTGGTCTTCCTGAAACAGGAGGATCTGGAGATGTCCTCCAGGGAGGGCAGAGGGCAGCCAATGATTTTTTTGGGCAGTGTTGATAACCCTCTGCACAGCCTTCCTGTTCTCAGCTGTGGAGCCGGCGTACCACACACCCAGACAGTAGGTGAGCATGCTCTCCACTGAGCAGTGGTAGAAGGCCAGTAGCAGCTTCTGGCCCAGGTTGGTTCTCCTCAGGACACGGTGGAAGTGCAGCCGCTGCCTGGCTTTCTTCACCAGGGCCTTGGTGTTGTCAGTCCAGGAGAGGTCAGAGGTGATGTGGGTGCCCAGGAACATAAAGGTGGTGACAGTTCCCACGTGGTCTCTATTTATGAGGAGGGGTGTGTGGTCCTGTCTGTGCTTCCTGAAGTCCATAGTGAGTTCTTTGGTTTTATGGACATTTAGTTCCAGGTTGTTTGCTGAGCACCACATCAACAGATTCTCTTTAATCATACACTTTGTTTGGTTTGTGAGGCAAAAAAGGTTGAGGACCACTGTCCAAGAATATATTGTGTACAGCTAATTTGAGACATAAACGTAGAAGGAAGAAGATGGATGGATGGATGGATGGATGGAATGATTTTATTTGGCAAGCTGTCAAAATGGTGACAGATTATGTTTTATATAAAATGGTCACTATTTCCAGCATTATAGTATAACATCCTCAGGCAGAACATTTAACTAATGTAACAGACCTTTTTAGAAAGGAATAGAGTGAATGGGGAACCCCAGGCACACAACACTGTCAGTAAACACACTTGCCAGTTGTTCATTCTGTTTGTGAGGAGCAGCCTATCAGGAAAGCTTTTATTAAAGGGGTCATTGACTGAAAAATGGTGTGTTTGTAAGTTTTAATTGTCTGAAATGAATCTACTGGTCACCTAATTATCCCAAAATTTTCAAAACAGTCAATTCTCTGAAAAAAACACCCAGCCTTTATCTCATTTTTCTCTCCCAGAAACGTTTGACTTTTTTATGGAAATTGCTAACGTCATGTTTAGAAAAAGCCAACCCACAGCAGTCCATGAAACCAGCCCACTGCTCTATCATTGGCCCACCTAACTGTCTGTCATGTATATAGAAGTGGTGCTAAAGGCAGCCTATTAGCCCCTGAGCTATTAACCCCCAAGCTAACACTGGTAACAGGAAGCTCGAACCGAGCGCAGCTTATATTGTTATTTTCTTTAGATCTTAGTCACCCTAATAACCATCACTGTTACCACCTGGTTCACTGATCTGCGGTCCACAATGTGACTCACGTCGCTCCGGCCCATCTCCCGGTGGTTTCGCAGCTGGTCGCTGGCATGCCACTCACGGGGAACTGAGAGCCAACAGCCCCAGGCAGCATCCCCAAGTTGTGGCAACTGTCTGCCTCGGCACCCAGAGTGCGGTGCAGGCAGATGTTGCAATCCAGGGATCCTGCCTGGAGCTGCTGGCTCAACTCCCTCACCATCCTCCGGGCATAGTCTCACAGGTAGCGTGGGGGAGCCTCTTCGTGACGGGGCACACCGCTCCGGCTGGTCGTGGGAGAGGAGCGGAGTACTGTGGAGCAAGACATTGCCCTTTGACATTCCGTGGCTCGCCCACCAGCCTCAGTTTGCAGCGATCAGTGGAGCATGCAGTGCTGGATGATTTTTTTCGACGCACATTCAGTCATGAGTTACTCCTCAAAATCGGTAGAACCACATACATAGAGTTAGACTCTGCACACGCTGAAGAGCTACAGGATTGCAGACTGCTCCGTACACTCACCCATGCATCTTACCTGCAGTGGAGGTGCCATAAGCAGCGGGACAGAAAGCAGAAAATGGGTAAATGTGGAGGTACCCGAGCTAGGCTAGCGGCTAACCTACACAAGCCAGCTATCCCCACCATTGTACTGGCCAATGTACACTCTTTAGACAACAAGCTGGACCACATCCATTGACTACGCTCAGCTTCAAGGACTGTGAGAGAGTGTTGTATTTTTGTGTTTGTGGAAACATGGCTCAACAACAACATCCCGGACTCTGCCATCCAGCTAGACTGGCTAGCATGCTACTGAGCAGACAGAGCTATCGTCGAGGGAGGTAAGACTTGCAGTGGTGGGCTCTGTGTTTACATCAATGATGCCTGGTGCTGTGAGGCTGCTGTGGTCTGTAAACACTGCTCACCATTGTTGGAGGTCAAGTACCAGCCGTTCTGTCTTTGAGGAAATTCACGGCTATCCTGCTAGCTGCCATTTATTTCCCTCCCACCTCTAACAACAACAACAGGAGTGAGGCACTGAATGAACTGTACCAGCACACCAGTGAGCAGCAGACAGCCCACCCTGACGCTTTATTCACTGTGGCTGGAGATTTCAACCACACAGACCGAAAAACTGTTTTCTGAAATACACCAACACATCAACTTTCCTACATGGGAAAACAACACACTGGACCATGTTTTCACCAACCAGAGAGGAGCATATAAGGACCTCCCCTTCCCCCACCTCGGTGCCTCATGACCACATCACTGTTATGCTAATTCCAGCATACAGACCACTGGTTAAAGTCCCCAAACCAGTTCGGAAACAGCTGAGTGTGTGGCCAGAAGGGTCCTTAGAGGCACTTCAAGACTGCTTCACAACCACTAACTGGAACATATTCAAGCAGGCTGCCACCTACAACAACACCACAGATCTGCAGGAGTACACAGAGACTGTTACTGCCTACATCACAAAGTGCATTGAGGATGTCATGGACACCAAGACCATCACTGTTCGGGCCAATCAGAAACTATAGCTCCCAGAGGAGCTCTACAAGCTCCTGAAAGTTCAGAACACTGCCTTCAGAGTTGGTGACAAGGAGGGCCTAAGGACAGCTAGGGCCAACCTATCCTGAGGCATCAGAGAGGCCAAGAGGCAGTACTCCAGGAAGGCAGTCCACCATTTCAGCAACAGCAGAGACACTCGGAGTTTGTGGTGGAGAATACAGACCATCACGGACTACAAGCCCACACTGCAGACCTGCAACAGCTCCACCTCTCTGCTGAACAAGCTGAACGACTACTTTTCTTGCTTCGAGGCACTGAACAGTCCCCTACACAGAAGTCACCATCTCCTCCTGACAACCAAGTGATTAGACTGTCCCTTGACAGCATGAGGAGATCCCTTGGCAGGATCAATGCATACAAAGCTCCAGGTCCTGACAACATACCTGGTCGCGTGCTGAAAGCCTGTGCAGAGGAACTCACAGGTGTCTTCACGGACATCTTCAACATGTCACTGAGAGAGGCTGTCGTCCCCACGTGCTTCAAAGCCACCACCATCATTCCAGTCTCCAAAAAGTCGTCTCCCTTCTGCTACAATGACTACCGTCTGGTTGCACTCACTCCCATCATCATGAAGTGCTTCAAGCAGGTGGTCATGCAGCACATCAGATCTGCCCTGCCCCCCTCCCTGTACCCGTTCCAGTTTGCATACCGGTCCAATCGCTCGACCAATGATGCCATCTCAACTGCCCCCCACTGAGCCCTCACACACCTGGACACAAAGGACTCCTACGTCAGAATGATGTTCATAGACTTTAGTTCAGCATTCAACACAACCATCCCCCAACAGCTCATTCACAAACTGGACCAGCTGGGGCTCAACACTTCACTGTGTAACTGGCTGTTGGACTTCCTGATGGGGAGACAGCAGGCAGTACAGGTTGGCTGTAACACATCCAGCACCATCACTCTGAACACAGGGGCACCCCAAGGACGTGTGCTGAGCCACCTCCTCTTCACTCTGCTGACCCATGACTGTACACCAACGCACAGCTCCAACCTCTTCATCAAGTTTGCGGATGACACAACTGTGGTGGGTCTCACCAACAACGTAGACGAGACCAACTACAGGAGCAAGGTCAGCCACCTGACCATGCGATGCGGAGACAGCAATCTCTCTGAATGTGGAGAAGACGAAGGAGATTGTTGTGGACTTCAAAAGAGCGCACACCCAGCATGCTCCCCTGAACATCAATGGTGCTGCTGTGGAGAGGGTGAGAAGCACCAAGTTCCTGGGTGTGCACATTACAGAGGACCTCCCCTGGACCACCAACACTGTATCACTGGCCAAGAAAGATCAACAGCGTCTCTACTTCCTCCGCAAACTGAGAAGAGCAAAAGCCCCGGCCCCCATCATGTGTACCTTCTACAGAGGCACCATCAAGAGCATCCTGACCAGCTGCATCACTGTGTGGTAGGGCGCCTGCACCACATCTTGCCACAAGACCCTTCAGTGCATAGTGAGAACAGCTGAAAAGATTGTTGGTGCCTCTCTCCCCTCCCTTGAGGCCAGCTACAGCACCTACCTCACCCGCAAAGCCCTCTGCATTGCAGGTGATCCCACCTACCCATCACACAGCTTCTTCAGTCTGCTGCCATCGTAGAGGAGACTGCAGGGTCTCTGGGCCAGGACCAGCAGACTCAAGGACAGCTTCATCCACCAGGCTGTCAGGAAGCTCAACTCTCTCCCTGCTCTGCCCCCTCTCCCCCTTCTGCCTCCCCCCCCCACACACACACACGAATCCTGGACTCTGACTCCCACCACCTCCTTCAACAACTGAACTCTGCCATCCTCAGGTACTGCTCACTCCCACACACACACACACACACACACACACACACACACACACACACACACACACACACACACTGATTTTAGGAGCTTCAAAAACTGAACTCTGTCATCCAGGAACTGCTCACTCCAACACACGCACACACACCGATCTCAGGGCTGCACCAGTCACTTTATATAGCAATAGAAGAGTTGCACATGATGTCAATGGTCATGCGCCATGTTGTTTTTCTGCCATTTTGGACGGCAAATAGCGTGGAACCTGTGTTGAGAATAATAATAATTCCACTAGCACGTACTCAGCCCGACTCGCCACCGTGTCATTTTTTTTCCCATTATGACTGAATATCACCTCAAGTGAGTGATATCTTTACAGCAAAGCGGCCCGACACTCCCATGACATCATTTGTATGTGACAAGAAAAACACAAGATAGATATGGAGGCGAGCCTGCTGCTCGCTGGTTTTTTGTCAGAGTAAAAGCAAAAAGGAGAGCCAGAGAAGGCTACAGGCGGCGAGACAAAACACTCTGGAAAAGAACTGGAGAGTTTAGGAAGCCATGGAACAGTAGAAGACGTGAGGATATGAACTAGATCACATACGAAGGTAAGCTAATGACTGCTAATGCTAGTTAAGCACTAATAAGTCTCCTGTACTACATTGTAATCACGGCAAGTTATTGCTATTAGGTACTAAAATATGTATGCTGTGTGTGTTTCAGATGGCTCTCTTGTGGCAAAATTATTGCTTCAAACTGTTGGTCTGGTTGTTCAACCAAGCCTCCCGGTGGTAGAATGTCACCCCAGCTTCATGAACCGTAGTGACTGCAGAACTTCAGAATGTCTGAAGAAACATTTAGCTTCCTGTGCTACAAATTGCTCTGATCTGTGTGAAAATCATGGAGAGACTTTTGAGATATCATGGAATATACCTGCTCCAGCCGGTGGTGGCGTGGCAAAAAGTTATCAGCTGCCAAAAATTGATCGCCAGGTGCCATATTATAGTTATGGGGTTATATTAGCCGTAAAATATATATTTCAACAGGTAAACAGTACTGAGTTAGGTATAATAAAATATATTTAACAATTATGATGCATTTTTAGCCCAAAACAAACTTCATCTAGGATTAAAAGCAATTAAAGTAATGCAGTCACAAGGTTACATGGAAAATACATGGATTTACTGGATGTATACATGTAGATACTGTATACATATATATTCTATGTGTCATGAATTGCCCCTTGAGGCAGGAACGGAGACCCACGCGCTGAACTGTAGTTTGTGATATTTATTAACAGAAAAACACAACAAGACCAAACGGTGCACAACACAAAAGTCCAAACTGAAAACAAAGCAAACTTACGAGTTGAGGAAACAGAGTTCACCAGAACAGGAGAAGGGTTCTGGTGGAGAAGAGTAACTCTTAGACTCCAGCAAAGAGGGAGCGAAATAACAGCCCTTAAATAGGGCCAGAAACGAATGATAGAAGTGATGGCACATGTGGATCACATGAGTGGGCAAGAGGTAACAATGATTGCAACAGGGATCAGCTGGGAGTAATGAGAGGGGAGAAGACGGGACTGAAAGCTGACAGAGACACCGCCCACAACGGAGCAAAAACCCGGAAGTGCCACTGATAGCTGTCACTCCGGAGAGGGAGAGAGAGAGAGAGAGAAAATACAACAGTACAAAGATAAAGAACTAAATACCAATAAATAAGGACTGAGGATATAGACAAACAAATAATAAAATAAGTAGCAAAACAATGATGACATAAACTGGGGGATAAGAAACAATACAAGATATATAAAAAACAACCATGGATAAAATGATAGGAATCAGAACTCAAAAATTCAACACCATACAAATATAGAAAAAAGGCAAGGAGAAAGAGTACGTGGGATTCTCCCGTGCTCAGTTCCTGACAGAGCCCCCCCCCCCCCCTCCAGAAGAACCCATCCCACCAAAAACAAGAAAACAACCCCACCCCGGGCGGGAAGAGGGGGACCCAGGCACGGAGGGACCGAAACAAACCAGAGGAAATAAGAAAAACTCTCATAACTCACCCCCCAGTGTTCTGGCCCCGGATTATAAGCTGCATTTTGGTGTGCAATAACTGAGTTTGACACATCTTTAATGTCCTTGCTTTCGACTTTAATGCATCAAACACCGTAAAGACTGAAACATATCAAACACAAGAAATATTATTTCAGCTGTGGACACAAAATTCTAGTATTGCAGAAATTAAATCATACTGCATACACACCAATGTAAACATTTATGATCTCAAATTGATAGATTTTTTAGGTTTACTGAGTTGTTGCAAGAAAGCTACCAGCAAAAATTATGCAGCATTTACTATAAACAAATACAACAGATTATCAAATCCACATTTAAAATTGTATGGCTTGTGCACATCAGATTTTCATATTAGAAACACACACAAAAAGTTTCTATTCTTTGGACATGTGCATATTCAAACAACCATCATTAAACTTCAACAGAGTTAAACATTTCACTAACCACTTTGCCGGGTCGCAGCCTTCCGAGGGCAGAAATTCCTTGCAGGCTCTCACATTTTGTCTGCAATTAATAGCCCGGAATAAATACCTTGTAAATTGGTATTTCAGCTAATTTAAAGTCAAGATGTCAATTCAAAAACATAACAATAAAATTGACTAAAACTAGGCATCCAGTAAATAATGAAGGATTGCCAGATTTGCACTTCTAAAAACTACCAAGGCCATGCAGGCCGGGAATTGTAGCAGTGACTGACCAGAATAATACTGCATTTACTTCAAGTCAAAAATACATCCCTATTCACAAAATGAAGCTTCAAAAATTACTTTTTCACAACTATTACAGTTTTTTGCACATGCATTGAGACTAGGTGAAGGGTTACATAGGCATGGATTACCACTGACAGTCACATGGTCTAGTCACACTTCAACAAACTTCAAAAATATCATCATCTCTCAAACAACCTACAAAATATCGGGTAGATAATTGGATATGAGGGACTATTTCATCATTATGACAGTTTCACCCTACCTGGGCTGAGGTAAGCAGCTGGATGGCTTGGATTTTTGTTTTAGCCAGCCATGCTCAATCCGTCTGTTGCCGTATTCTGCTGGGCAGGAAGTCTCAAATCGTCTACTTCCTGTTGTAAGTAATACTTATACCTCATGTACTTTTGATGACAAATTATTTCAATAATTTTTAAATCTCAAAGGACAAATTTCCAAACCTAGGTTTTAAAAAAAAATATGGAGGGAATAATAAAAAAAAGGTAGGGAGTTCCCAAGGGATTCCCCAGAGGTCAAAGGTCATTTCCATGTTGGGGGTTCCCCCAGACACAAAGTAAACAACTTTTGACTGGCACACAGAGCCAGGCTGTGAGTATATATACCTGCCAAAACAAATCTTTGGGAGGCATTGCTGTACAACCAAAGGTCAAATACTGGAAAGGATGTCACTGTTGACATATATAGCAGGGAAATTACAACAGTCACAAGAATTGCCATGTTTCTCACATGGATCGAACAAACACAGCTGCTGCCGTTACACTCCCACCAAAATCTTTATGATGGAAGACTATAAAGTCATGCCAACATAAAATTTTCACATCACCTAATCTTCAACCGGCAGCATGAGCACAACCTTTTGCACTGGTCTTTCCAGTTCGGAGACTGGCTTAATCTTCTGCCCACGAGCCACACTTCTGGCGTTCGAAATTCTCAGCCTCACTTTTCGGACAAGTCCGTCCTTGTCGGCCATTGCACTCGTCACAAGTCCAAGTGGCCACTGGTTTCTCGCCAACCCTTCATCCATCATGAGAACAATGTCCCCTGTTTGGAGGTTTATTTGTGGTTTGCACCACTTTTGGCGATGTTGGAGATTCAGTCCGCGTTTGATGAGATACGGGCCAAAGACATCCATTCCAGACTTGTAGAATGGAGGATGCGCTTCTGTACGTTCTTGTGACAAGTCAGCCATCTTCTGACTCTCCGCTGGTCTTCTTTGCTTGCGACACATGATACAGTTGCGTATCACTTGAGCCACTGTCTTGGAGCCCCTTTGTACGTAATATCCTTGAGATCGTAGTTCATTCAAAGTTGAGCTGCGACCTCCATGATTGGTCTTTTGATGTACATGCCTGATGATGGCCTCGGTGACATGTGATTTTCTTGGAAGGATAATGGGGTGACATTCTTCCTTGGTGATGTCTTCTGCTTCACGAACTCTTCCCCCAACCCTTAGCAGGCCTTCTTCATCCAACATGGGATCTAGAGTCTTCAAGCAGCTTGACGTTGCTACGTTTCCACCTTTCCCCAGGGTTGTGATCTCTTCAGGAAACTCTTTGGCTTGTAACCACTTGATGGCTAGATTACGTGCTTTTCTGTCTTGGAGTAGACGGCTTGTCTTCGAAGACACTCTTCTTATCATAGTTCCCAAGATGTTGATCATGGTCTGCCACTTCGAAATCCTTTGTAGTACATCCAACAGTCCTGTTGGTAGAACAACGCTAGATGCCCCGAGACACTGTGCTTTTACTTCAGGGTCGCCAAGGTTGAGAGTATCGTCTGGCGAAGTCAGTGGTAGCTCTGCTTTATAGAGAAATTCTGGGCCTTTCAGCCACATAGAGGTGCCCAGTTCTTTGGCTGACACGCCTCTCGAAGCTAGAGCGGCTGGATTCGACTTGGTCGGTACGTGGTGCCATTGTTGCACTTCAGTGTTCTCCCGAATGTACTGTACACGGTTGCTGACAAACACGTGAAACCGCTTTGCACTGTTGGCGATGTATCCCAGCACAACCTTGCTGTCTGTCCAAAAATATTCCTTGGTGACCTGGATCTCGAGCTCTCTTCTGAGGAACTTGCTGATTTTCACTGACGTTGTTGCTGCTGTCAATTCAAGCCGAGGAATGGAGACAACTTTTGATGGTGCCACTCTCGCTTTGCTCATGAGCAAGGCGCAGTCTATGTTTCCATCTTGGTCACACATTCTGACATATGAGCACTGCCCATAACCTTGAGTGCTGGCATCTCTGAAATGATGCAACTCGAAAGATTTCACTTCCTTGTCAGGCTTGAAACATCTGGGTATTTTCAGATCCTCCAGTTCCTGAATATCTGCTTTCCAGCTCTCCCACCATTCAATTATGACAGGCTTGACAGGTTCGTCCCAGGATTTCTTTTGCTTGCACAGTTCTTGCAGGATCTTTCTCCCTTGCAACACCACAGGGCTAACAAATCCATTTGGGTCATAGACTGACATGACTGTAGAGAGGATGCCTCTTCTTGTGTTGGGTTTATCCTGTAGTGTTATCTTGAACCTGAAGCAGTCATTTTGAACATCCCATCTTGTTCCAAGTGTGCGCTCAACCGGGAGAGGTTCCAGTTCCAAGTTTATTTCGGAGACGGTAGTGGCTCTTTCTGAAGGTGGTATAGATTCCAGGACGTCTATGCTGTTCGACAGGAACTTATGGAGTCTAACTTTGCCCTTTTTGCATATTTCAGTGGCCTGGCAGATTAGCTCCTTCGCTTCACCCACGGTAGACAGGCTGCTCAAACCATCGTCCATGTAAAGGTTCCTTATGAGGAATTTTGCTCCTTCAGGAAAGCTCTCTTTGTGCGTCTTTGCCAAGTACTTTATGCCATTGTTGGCACATCCTGGTGATGATGCGGCCCCGAATAAGTGTACAGTGAGCCTGTACTCCGCTGGCGGGAGTGTCAAGTCCCCATCGGGCCACCATAAGTATCTCAGTAGATCTCTGTACTGTGGCAGAACATCGAAGTTGTAAAACATCTGTTCGATGTCACAGGTCACTGCAATTTTGTCCTGACGAAACCTCAATAGCACGCCAAGCAAGCCATTCATCAAGTCCGGACCCTTCAGCAGCATGTCGTTCAGGCACAAACCTTGGTACTTGGCCGAACCGTCGAAAACCACTCTTATCTTGTCTGGTTTTTGTGGGTGGTATACACCTTGATGTGGTATGTAATTGATGACTTGATTTGGTGAAGGAGGTTCAACACGCTCTGCATAGCCCTTTTGAATCATCTGGTCCATGAAGTCGCAGTAGTGGTTTCTAAACTTGTCTTCCTTGCTCAATTTCCTTTTCAGAGAATTTAGCCTAGACATGGCCATCCCGTAGTTGTTGGGCAACTTCGTGGTAGACTTGATCCGCAATGGCATGGAGATTCTTCCATTTTCATTGATTTGGATGTTTTCTTCCATGATTTGCAGAAACGCGAGATCATCCTGGGAATAGCATGCTTCATCTTTGGTGTCGCTGAAATCTTGGTCGAGAACCTTCAGGATCTCACAGGGTGGTGGCACTATCAATTCTTTGGCGACAATCCTATGGCATACACCATTGTTGCCTTGTTCATAACAAGGGCCTCCAATGATGCTCCATCCCAAGTCTGTTTTCACAGCAAAGGCTTCTTCGGGATTTCCGGAGACTATCTCCACCGGTCTGAGCGCTTGTGGGCAGGAGTATCCAATGAGCAGTCCCACTTCACAGTCTTGAATAGGAGGAATGAAGGGGGCTATTCGAGCCAAATGAGGCATCATACTTGCCGCTATCTTTGAAGGAATGTGCTCCCTGTTGTGAGGGATGTGGTCTCTTGTGTAGCACGACTTGACTCGGACTTCGACAGTCGAGTCGTATCCTCTCAGTTTGATGTCTGAGAACTTCTTACAATAGACCACCGATGAAGATGTCATAGTTGTTATCTTCATTCTTGTTGTTTCATGTGGCATGCACAGCTTGGCTGCCAGATCCTCTGTGATATAGGAGCTGTCGCTTTGGGAATCAATCAGTGCATAAACCAATACTTCTTGCGAGCCAGCTTGGCCTGTCTTGACCCAAACAAGTACGATCATTGAAGTATAACTCTTCATGTAATCTTGGTTGGTTTTGTTTGAAATAGATTCAAATGTGTTTTCATCTTTGTCGGCTTCTGACTCTGTAAGCTTTGTGTCTGCTTTCTTCTTGTCTAGGTGCAGCAGAGTTTGGTGTTTGCCTTTGCACGTGTTGCAGGACACTTTAACTAGACACTTCTTTGATGTGTGGCCACGTCTGAGACATTTGAAGCAAAGGGCCTTGCTTTGAATGCTTTGTATTTTGTCATCATAAGGCAACTCTTTGAAAGCATTGCACTTGTAGATGAGGTGATCTTTGTCGCAGTAGGTGCAAACTGGAGAATTTTTGGCTCCACTTTTAGGGGTTTCTTTTTCAGCACTGGTGTTGGCGTTGGTGGCATGAGTAATGCCAGGTGCTCGTTTTGTCTTTGCCCTAGACTCGTTTCCTCTATTCGTGGTTGGCAACTTGTCTTGGTTTTGAGCGACCACGCATATAGGGTTGGTAGCCACTCTGGCTTCTCTGGCTACGAAGTCGACAAATTCTTGAAACGAAGGGTAGCCCTTTCCAACATCTATGTCTTCTGTAACACGCCGTGTCCACCTAGTATTGCAATACTCGGGTAACTTGGTTGCTGTTTCCTGGATTTGGACGCAATCGTTCAAAACTTCAAGACCTTTCACGTAGGGGATAGCTTCTTTGAGGGTGCTCAGGAAATCGCTGAAATCTTGAAGACCTTTCTTATCTTTGCCTGTTACTTTGGGCCAGTCTCTCAACTTGTTTCTCAAGGAGAGTTGAACGGTGAAGGGGTGTCCGAACCGCTCTTCCAACGTGGTCCATGCATGGTTGTAGGCAGCTTCATCACTTCCGAAAAAAC
This sequence comes from Pholidichthys leucotaenia, assembly GCA_020510985.1. Taxonomy (NCBI): domain Eukaryota; kingdom Metazoa; phylum Chordata; class Actinopteri; order Cichliformes; family Pholidichthyidae; genus Pholidichthys; species Pholidichthys leucotaenia. The sequence goes on along the minus strand of CM035840.1, from coordinate 88,621,026 downwards.
AACCTTCTACTGCCGCTCTGGCTTCTCCTGCAAGGTACTGCTGCAGATAATACAGTTTGTCTGATGGTGGAATTCCCTTGTTCTCAACAAGTGTCACAAAACTTTTGCGAAAGTTGATGAACTTGAGTGGGTCACCATCAAACACAGGAGGTGTGGGAACAGGCAGCCTTGATCTGCTGACGCTATCTGAGAAGGTTTGGGCAATGAAGGCCAACTGTGACTCTGCTTGGCTCGCGCAATCTTCAGCTTTTGGTGATTTGGCCTCAGGAGAAAAAGCAGGTGCCTCTGGATTCAGATAACCTTTACTAGGCTTGTCACTGCAACAAGAGATGTCATCTGACTTTTGGACTCTTTCCTCTTCTTCTGCTATTTCTAATTGTTCATGACAACTTTCCAAGGCCACCTTGTATTTCCTTATCTTTGCGTGAAGTTCTGCACACTTTCGCTTAGCGCTCAATTCAGCCAGCTTCCTGGCCTTTTCTGAGGCATTACTTGATCCTGTTGAAGAGCCTGTTGAAGATTCTGAAATCTGTGTACTTCAGATACCTTTGACTGAATGGAGACTTTAGACTTGGCAGAAATATCAGACTCATAGTCTAACTTGCTTCCAAAGAGAGACCTGGAATAATTCATTCCCCAAGTAGTCTTGAGAAGGCCTTTTCTCTCCTTGTCTGCCATCATTGGATTCTCTCCAATTTGTTTCAAGGTTTTCGCCATGTCTGAGCACATTTGCTTAGCGCTGTCGACTCTGCGCCGCATCTCGTTGTCTGGCGGGCACAAATCTCGGCAGGCTTCATATGTAGCTGTCATTTCTTTGTCCAGGCGAATCAGGTCTTCCAAGTCATCTTCAGTTGTGTCCAAGACCTCATCTTTGTATGCATAAAAAAGAGCGAACACAGCCTTCTTTACTTTACTGTATGTTTGCATAAACTTTTTGTTTGCTCTGTCTACCTGTGCTTCTTGTTCTTCTTTTTTACTGATGACAACATCTAAAGTCGCAACTCTGTCATTGAGGCTGTCGTATTCAGCAGAAATCTCTGGTGAGACAGACTTATCCTCTCCCTTTGTTTTCACTAACCGCCTGACTTCTTTCAGTCTCTTCATGCATGTCTCTCGTCTTTGCTTCAGCTCATGAAGTGGGACATGCCTGAGTTTTGTTTGTGCAGTGTTCTGGTTAGTCTTGCCAGTGGCGCCATCTTTTGGATCACTTGCATCTTCTTTTTCTTGAACTCCAGCCACCGCATTCTTTTCTTGTTCACTGATTGTAGCCAACTCCATTTCAAGAGTTTCTATTTCATCATGTACTGTTTTTGCATCAGTGTTGAGTTGAGCTCGCTCTTCCTCAGACAAGGTTTCAACTGCCAAGTCAGCATTTATGGCTTGTAATTGCTCTTTGGCAGCTGTGATCTGCTCTCGCAATTCTTGCTCAGTTGCATTTTTGGCAGCTGCAGCCATTTTGTTACAGTACAGTGTTTATGGAAAATAGTGAGGAAATGGGACAAAAAATGAAATGGTAATTTATATTACCTCTTTGAATAAAGTGAGTTTCGATTGCCGGCAGTATTACATACACTGTCAACTGTTTCAGTGAGTTGGTGAACTCTTTGTGACAGCATATGCCACCCGACAGTCGTTTTGGCAATCTAATGACCGTAAAAAAAATGTTTAGTAAATCTGGATGGTCTGACAGACAATGCTAGCCAGGCTTGGTAATTGGGATTTTCACCAACCAGATTTCTTGAGTGAAAACCTGGAGATAAAAAATATTATGCAAACCTGAAACACAATGTGTTTTTTATGTTTACCTCGAAATTTCCACTCAAAATAACTGAATGGAAACTATACTTGAATTAGGGAATTCTTATCTTTGGGGTATATGATTCCCTAAATACTTTGAACTTGTACTTGATTTGATTAATTCAAAATTGAATTAAATTTGAGGAATCTTGAAATATACTTATATCATTGAATAGAAGCTCAACCAGCCCTTACCTCAGCCCTTGATCTTACTTGATCTTACTAGCCTGATTTAAATTGATGTTCAAAAATACTGATTGAAATACGCTAGCAACAGGATGTGCACAAGCAGTACATGTACAATGAAAACAGAATAATGCAAACACTTCTCTCAACATCAGCACAAAATAAACACAGTATTCAGTGACTAATAAACTTGACTTTGCACTTGAGAAACACAAACTTGACTTGACTTGACTTGACTTAAAATGTGTCCTCAAGGTTCAATCACTGGATACATGTCCTTCACTTGCAGGCTGTAGCAGAAAAGTGAATGTCTCTTACTCAATTGTCATACACTAGCACTAGCACACTGGTGAGTGGCACCGACAGGATGTCACCATCACGATCTCAATGACACGGCACGACCCAACCTCTTGAATCTGCAGCGTTCTTTGCTTGCACACCCATGCTCGTCCACGATGACTTGGTACAGATGAGTATGAGGTAGTGTCTTTACTGTTCTGGCCCCGGATTATAAGCTGCATTTTGGTGTGCAATAACTGAGTTTGACACATCTTTAATGTCCTTGCTTTCGACTTTAATGCATCAAACACCGTAAAGACTGAAACATATCAAACACAAGAAATATTATTTCAGCTGTGGACACAAAATTCTAGTATTGCAGAAATTAAATCATACTGCATACACACCAATGTAAACATTTATGATCTCAAATTGATAGATTTTTTAGGTTTACTGAGTTGTTGCAAGAAAGCTACCAGCAAAAATTATGCAGCATTTACTATAAACAAATACAACAGATTATCAAATCCACATTTAAAATTGTATGGCTTGTGCACATCAGATTTTCATATTAGAAACACACACAAAAAGTTTCTATTCTTTGGACATGTGCATATTCAAACAACCATCATTAAACTTCAACAGAGTTAAACATTTCACTAACCACTTTGCCGGGTCGCAGCCTTCCGAGGGCAGAAATTCCTTGCAGGCTCTCACATTTTGTCTGCAATTAATAGCCCGGAATAAATACCTTGTAAATTGGTATTTCAGCTAATTTAAAGTCAAGATGTCAATTCAAAAACATAACAATAAAATTGACTAGAACTAGGCATCCAGTAAATAATGAAGGATTGCCAGATTTGCACTTCTAAACCAAGGCCATGCAGGCCGGGAATTGTAGCAGTGACTGACCAGAATAATACTGCATTTACTTCAAGTCAAAAATACATCCCTATTCACAAAATGAAGCTTCAAAAATTACTTTTTCACAACTTTTACAGTTTTTTGCACATGCATTGAGACTAGGTGAAGGGTTACATAGGCATGGATTACCAATGACAGTCACATGGTCTAGTCACACTTCAACAAACTTCAAAAATATCATCATCTCTCAAACAACCTACAAAATATCGGGTAGATAATTGGATATGAGGGATTATTTCATCATTATGACAGTTTCACCCTACCTGGGCTGAGGTAAGCAGCTGGATGGCTTGGATTTTTGTTTTAGCCAGCCATGCTCAATCCGTCTGTTGCCGTATTCTGCTGGGCAGGAAGTCTCAAATCGTCTACTTCCTGTTGTAAGTAATACTTATACCTCATGTACTTTTGATGACAAATTATTTCAATAATTTTTAAATCTCAAAGGACAAATTTCCAAACCTAGGTTGTTTTTTTTTTCCACAATATCTTTATTGAACCTTTTTTTTTTTTTTTTTAACAAACATGATACAAACAATCAAACACTAACACTAAAGTACTACAAAAAAAAAAAAAATGCACTAAAAACACCAACAACCATCAACAAAATCAAGTCTTCAACAATGCTCCTCTGTTTAGTCTAGACAATCCAATACATAAGTATACATATTATGTTCACCAGTTTGGAATTTACAAGGTCCACACACATCATTCACCTTCTTCTTCAAGAGTTATGTTTAAATTTTTTACATAATCAATAAAAGGTCTCCATATATTCTCAAACACAATTTCCTTTGATTTTAGTATATATGTTATTCTTTCTAATGGAAGGTTTGTTAACATCTGTCTTAACCACTGAGTCACATCTGGTCTATGAGTCTTTTTCCATAATAGTGCAATACATTTTTTGGCATTAAGCAAACTGAGGTCTATGAATGTTCTTTCACTTTTATTAAAATTATGCTTTTCTGGGTACAGACCCAACAAAAACAGTTTAGGATTCAATATGATTTGTTTTGAGATTATTTTTTCAATTGTTACCCTCACCTCTTCCCAAAACATTCTTATTAATCTACATTCCCATAAACAATGAAATAGGGTTCCTTTACTTTCCATGCATTTTGTGCATGTATCTGGTATATTTTTGTTATATCTATTTAACTCCTCCGGTGTAACATACATCCGCATTAACCATTTGAAATGTATCAATTTAAGGCGTGCATTTATTGATTTGGTTTGAGCTTCTGTACAAGCCAATTCCCATTGTTCCTCTGAAATTTCAATTTGCAGATCTTCTTTCCAGTAGTTTAATCTTTTCAGTGAATTTTCACTTGAAGATAGTGTCAGTGAGTTATAAAACTCTGAAATAATACCCTTTCTTTTACTATCTTTCATCATCATTTTTTCCAAGGATGAATAAATAGGTCGAGTGAGAGCTTTATTTTGATTTGATCGAATAAAGTTTCTAAGTTGAAGATATTTAAAAAAATGTGTTCTATTGAGATTAAATTTGATCCTCAGCTCTTCAAAAGACATTATGTTGTCTGCACATGGCAAATATAAATCCTGAATCTTTTGTATCCCTTTTAAATTCCATACTTTAAATACAGCGTCCGCTCTCCCTGGTTTAAAATATTGATTACCCCATATTGGACTAAATTGTGACAATAACTGTGGTTCTTTTAAATAGTTTTTAGCTTCACACCATATTTTGATCATATGCTTTACAAATGGATTTTTAACTTGTTTTTGTAATTTTTTTGCCGAATCTGAGTATATGAATATGGGAAGAGGTAAAGGTAAATTGTATGATTCCATTTCAGTCCAGTGAGGGAGATCATTTGATGAAAAATAATATGTCATAGACCTCAGTTGTGCCGACCAATAATACAACATAAAATTTGGACATTTCAGACCTCCACGATCAAATGGTAAATATAATAAAGACAAACGTAATCTAGCCCTCCTGTTGTTCCATATAAATTCCACTAACTTTTTTTTTATTCTTGAGAATAGATCTAAAGGTGGTGATAAGGGAATGTATTGAAATAAATAAAGTATTTTAGGTAAAATATTACTTTTAAGTATATTGATTCTTCCGATCATCGACATTGGTAGTGACATCCATCTCTGAGTTAACTCATTGATATCTGACATTAAGGCTTCATAGTTGACACTGGCGACTGATTCTAGCTTAGGCATAATTTGGATTCCTAAATATTTAAACTGATTTACAACATTGAATTGATTTACCTCAGGGGCTGGGTAATTTCTCTGGGTCTCATTTAGCATTAATATTGAAGATTTAGTTTTATTTATTTTATATCCTGATATTTCCCCAAAATTCTTTATTAAATTCAACAAGGTTGGAATTGATTTTTTTAGATTCGACATAAACAAAATTATGTCATCGGCGTACAGGGAGATTTTATGTTCTGTTGGTCCAACTTTAATTCCATATATTTGTGAATGTAAACGTATCGCTATCGCTAAAGGTTCAATTGCCATAGTAAACAGTAAAGGTGAAAGTGGACAGCCTTGTCGACATCCTCTATTGATTTTTATTGGTTTTGAAATATTGTTATTTGTTAGGATTTCTGCTGTAGCATTATTGTATATTATTTGAACCCATTTTATGAAATTATTTCCAAGTCCAAACCTTTGTAGGACTTCAAAAAGAAAGGGCCATTCAACTCTATCAAAGGCCTTTTCGGCGTCCAATGATAGGAGAGCTGTATCCGGTGCTTCTTTATTAAAATAAATAATATTAAATAGTCTTCTTACATTATGGAAGCCTTGTCTACCCTTTATAAAGCCATTCTGATCTCGATTAATAATATTTGGTAAAATTTCTTGTATTCGTCTTGCTAAAATTTTACAGATTATCTTAAGGTCGGCGTTTAATAGGCTTATTGGTCTCATATTTTCACATTTATTAGAGGGCTTACCTGGTTTTGGCAGCAGTATAATTAAGGCATTATTTATGTATGATGGTAAATTATTATTTTGAAATGCTTCTAAAACCATTTCCAAAAAAGGTTTTATTAATTTATTCTTAAATTTTTTATAAAGGTCAACTGGAAGACCATCTGGTCCTGCACTTTTTCCTGATTTCATATTATCAATGGCTAGCCCAACTTCTTCTTGACTAATTTTAGACTCCAATATCTCCCTGTTTTCATTTGGAATACACGGTATAGATAGTTCGTTCAAAAACCCATTTAGTTTTGTTAAATCAGGTTCATTTTTGGTATCATATAATTTTTCATAGTAATCTTTAAAGGCTCTATTAATTTCTAAAGGATCTATAACTACCTGTCCCTTACTTATAATACTGGTAATTGGTGTTTTAATTTCCAATTGTTTAATCTGCCATGCTAATAATTTTCCTGATTTTTCACCTTGTTCATAAAAAGATTGTTTCAATCTTAGAAGACTCGAGGCAGCTCTATTCGCTGATTTTTTGTCGTATTCAGCTCTCAAAATCAGTAATTCATTCTCCAACCTTGGGTCACTTCCTGCATACACTTTTTCCTGAAGATTTTTTATTTTATGTTCCAATTTAGCTCTCTCCTCTCGAGTCTTCTTAGATTTTGATCCTGTATAACTAATAATATGTCCCCTAATAAAAGCTTTGAAAGCCTCCCACTTTACACATGCTGATGTTTGTGTAGTATTGATGTCAAAGAACTCGTCTATCTGTTTTTCTATATACTTGACAAATTCCTCATCCTGAAGCCATTTATGCTGAAATTGCCATCTACCTGATTCCTTTATCAATTTTTTATCTACATATATTAGACAACAGGGTGCATGATCAGAGATCACGATGTTATCATAAAAGCAGTTTTGAATCTTGGACCTTAATTCTGTGGAAATCAAAAAATAATCAATACGTGAGAATGTCTTGTAGGTACTGGAATAACAAGAATAGGCTTTAACTTGTGGTTTCATTTCTCTCCATATATCTAACAATCTCAATTCTTTCATAAAATGATTAATAGTCATCCTACATCCAATGTGCGTACAATCCAGTCCTGTTGATCTATCCACACCTGGATTCAATGTACAATTAAAATCCCCTGCTATTATATGTTGCCCTGTAAGTGATGATAAGATGAGAAATAAATTAGCAAAGAACTTCTGGTCATCTATATTGGGACCATATAAGTTCACAAGATTTATATTTTCTAATAGCAAAGAACCTTGAATGATTACATATCTTCCAAATTTGTCTCCAATTACATTTTTCACTTGAAAAGGAACTGATTTATGTATGAGAGTCATAACTCCCCTGGCTCGGGATGAAAATGAAGAGGTGAATACACTTCCCTGCCATCTACTCCTAATTCTTTTAACATCCTCCTCTATCAGATGAGTTTCTTGTAAAAACACAATTCTTGAACCCATGTCCTTTATTTTATTCATAACTTGTTTAAGTTTTTTTAAATTTTGTAGACCTCTGCAATTCCATGAAGTTAAATTAAGATTAACACTTTGGTCCATGATCAATAGAGAGTTTGGGATTACCTTGCAGTGTAAACATGCTCATACAGAGAAGCAAAAACATGAGTGGTTGAACATTCATCCTACAAACTACACACAAACAAATTTCCCCTTCCCACACTTGTGGCAAACCCCCCAAAATCAAAAGAAAAATTCTGTCTCCCGATATAGCCATCGACCGTTCCACACCCACGGGTAACAGCCTAAGCCACTCCTTCTTCATCCTCCCAATCACCCTAACTCTACTGCTTTTAATGACGTAACATTAACTCTCCTCTGTAGTTTTCCAACTTAACTCCAAAATTTTTAACAACTTTGTACATCATAGTTTTTTTTTTTGTTTGTTTGTTTTGTTTTTGTTTTGTTTTTTTTAATATATAATACAATCTATATTTTGTAAACTTACTATTTACTTCAAGTCAGTCAGATGCCTGTGCAAATGCTTAATTATTCTACCTTATATTTTGTTCATGCTTAGCTCCCACCAGTCTCTTCTTCTTCTTTGATCTTCTTGATGAACTCCTGCGCCTCCTCTGGGGTCTTGAAGATGTGGGTTCTGCCCTCATACGTGGTCAGCAGTCTCGCAGGATAGATTACACCATGACGAATTCCAAGGTTGCGCAGCTCCTTACGTACGGGATCAAACTGCTTCCTCAATTGCTGGATTCCTGTGGCCAAATCTGGGTAGAACCGCACCTGCTGGTCCTGGTGTTTAATCTCTCCTTTAGCACGTGCAGCGTTGAAGATCTTCATCCTGTCTCTGTTGCTAAGAAACTTCATAATTAAGGTCCTCGGCGGTCCCTTATCTCTCCGTGGGCCAATACGATGTGCTTTTTCCAGAACCACTGCTGATTGCAACTCCTCGCTGCCCAGCACCTCCGGAATCCACTTTTCCAGAAAGGAACATACGTCCCGACCTTCTGATTCCTCTGGAAGACCCACCAGCCTCAAATTATTCTGTCTCGACCGAGATTCCAAATCCAAAATATTATCTTCCAGAGATTTATTTTTTTTTCCAAAGTGCGCACCTTTAATTGAAGACGGGTGACGTCATCTTCAGCACTAGCGAGACGGAGCTCCATCTGCGCCGTTCGTTCTACACAGTCACCCAATTCCTTTCTTATTCCTTCCAGCGCTGTCATAATCCCATCAAATCTAGAGGAAAAGTCCGCTCTTATTGAACTCATGGCAGCCATCAGCGCATCTGCGCCATTCCCCGCAGAAATCGCACCGCCGCCAGCCTCCTCCGCCATATATGGAGCCTTGTTTGCTGCGTCACAGACCTGAAAGTCCGTTAATTTGGACTGTTTCGGCGGCTCGCTTTTTCCTTTTCCTGGTTTTCCAGCCTTAGGCTTCGCCGACATATCCTCGCCCAAATGCTGGGATACGTTCTGTCCCAAATGAGAGAGTTATTTGCCGATTTTTTTCTCCAGGAGCAGAGCAGAGCGAGACACGTCCGTCCTACGTGGCAGCCATAACCGGAAGTCCAAACCTAGGTTTTAAAAAAAAAAATATGGAGGGAATAATAAAAAAAAGGTAGGGAGTTCCCAAGGGATTCCCCAGAGGTCAAAGGTCATTTCCATGTTGGGGGTTCCCCCAGACACAAAGTAAACAACTTTTGACTGGCACACAGAGCCAGGCTGTGAGTATACACTACCGTTCAAAAGTTTGGGGTCACTTAGAAATTTCCTTATTTTTGAAAGAAAAGCACTTTTTTTCAATGAAGATAACTATAAACTAATCAGAAATACACTTTATACATTGCTAATGTGGTAAATGACTATTCTAGCTGCAAATGTCTGGTTTTTGGTGCAATATCTACATAGGTATATAGAGGCCCATTTCCAGCAACTATCACTCCAGTGTTCTTATGGTACAATGTGTTTGCTCATTGCATCAGAAGGCTAATGGATGATTAGAAAACCCTTGTGCAATCATGTTAGGTCTGCAATGCTGTAATTGCTGCAAATGGAGGATTCTTTGACGAAAGCAAAGTTTGAAGGAAAAATTATTATTTCAAATACAAATCATTATTTCTAACCTTGTCAATGTCTTGACTATATTTTCTATTCATTTTACAACTCATGGTGGTAAATAAGTGTGACTTTTCATGGAAAACACAAAATAATTGTCTGGGTGACCCCAAACTTTTGAACGGTAGTGTATATACCTGCCAAAACAAATCTTTGGGAGGCATTGCTGTACAACCAAAGGTCAAATACTGGAAAGGATGTCACTGTTGACATATATAGCAGGGAAATTACAACAGTCACAAGAATTGCCATGTTTCTCACATGGATCAAACAAACACAGCTGCTGCCGTTACACCCAGCAAAACCCAGACTAGAAGGAAACAAAAAAGCAAAAACCCCGCTCAGGACCCACACCCACGCAAAACCAGGCACCTAGGCCTCCTGGACCAAAGAGCTAGACAGTTCAGGTGGCCGGCTAAAGTCCCAGACCGGGCAGATGGCATGGTGGTACGAATCGGGTGGCCTGCTGGAGAACGTGGGCCACCCAACCCAGGGGTACAGTCTGTCAGGCGGTCGGCCAGGGTTCTTCAGCCACCTAAACAGAAAACGTGGCCCAGGAGGCGGCTGCCCACGGGGAAGCCCAATGAAGGAGGGGACAGAGGAGTTGGGGAAACCACGACGATGTCAGATGGAGGAGAGGGAACCATGGTGGCCTCGGGTGAAGGAGAAGGAACCACGACTGTGGTGCAGGTGTAGTGTGACTGATTACTGATCGGAGGGTCATGGGTTCAATTCCTGCTCTGTCTGCAGTCTGCATGTCGAAGTGTACTTGAGCAAGACACTGAACCCCCAGTTGTTCCTGGTGGCCAGGCTAGTGCTTGTGTGTGTATGGCAGCTCTTCCACCATCAGTGTGTGAATGTGTGTGTGAATGGGTGGATAGCAAGATCTGTAAAGCGCTTTGGTCATCCAGAGATGAGAAAAAGCGCTATATAAGTGAATGCCATTTACAGTGGGGCAAAAAAGTATTTAGTCAGCCACCAATTGTGCAAGTTCTCCCACTTAAAAGATGAGAGAGGTCTCCAATTTTCATCATAGGTATACCTTAACTATGAGAGACAAAATGAGAAAAAAAAAATCCAGAAAATCACATTGAAGGATTTTTAATGAATTAATTGGTAAATTCCTCAGTAAAATAAGTATTTGGAACTTCCGGTTATGGCTGCCACGTAGGACGGACGTGTCTCGCTCTGCTCTGCTCCTGGAGAAAAAAAATCGGCAAATAACTCTCTCATTTGGGACAGAACGTATCCCAGCATTTGGGCGAGGATATGTCGGCGAAGCCTAAGGCTGGAAAACCAGGAAAAGGAAAAAGCGAGCCGCCGAAACAGTCCAAATTAACGGACTTTCAGGTCTGTGACGCAGCAAACAAAACTCCATATATGGCGGAGGAAGCTGGCGGCGGTGCGATGTTTGCGGGGAATGGCGCAGATGCGCTGATGGCTGCCATGAGTTCAATGAGAGCGGACTTTTCCTCTAGATTTGATGGGATTATGACAGCGTTGGAAGGAATAAGAAAGGAATTGGGTGACTGTGTAGAACGAACGGCGCAGATGGAGCTCCGTCTCGCTAGTGCTGAAGATGACGTCACCCGTCTTCAATTAAAGGTGCGCACTTTGGAAAAAAAAAATAAATCTCTGGAAGATAATATTTTGGATTTGGAATCTCGGTCGAGACAGAATAATTTGAGGCTGGTGGGTCTTCCAGAGGAATCAGAAGGTCGGGACGTATGTTCCTTTCTGGAAAAGTGGATTCCGGAGGTGCTGGGCAGCGAGGAGTTGCAATCAGCAGTGGTTCTGGAAAAAGCACATCGTATTGGCCCACGGAGAGATAAGGGACCGCCGAGGACCTTAATTATGAAGTTTCTTAGCAACAGAGACAGGATGAAGATCTTCAACGCTGCACGTGCTAAAGGAGAGATTAAACACCAGGACCAGCAGGTGCGGTTCTACCCAGATTTGGCCACAGGAATCCAGCAATTGAGGAAGCAGTTTGATCCCGTACGTAAGGAGCTGCGCAACCTTGGGATTCGTCATGGTGTAATCTATCCTGCGAGACTGCTGACCACGTATGAGGGCAGAACCCACATTTTCAAGACCCCAGAGGAGGCGCAGGAGTTCATCAAGAAGATCAAAGAAGAAGAAGAGACTGGTGGGAGCTAAGCATGAACAAAATATAAGGTAGAATAATTAAGCATTTGCACAGGCATCTGACTGACTTGAAGTAAATAGTAAGTTTACAAAATATAGATTGTATTATATATTAAAAAAACAAAACAAAAACAAAACAAACAAAAAAAAAACTATGATGTACAAAGTTGTTAAAAATTTTGGAGTTAAGTTGGAAAACTACAGAGGAGAGTTAATGTTACGTCATTAAAAGCAGTAGAGTTAGGGTGATTGGGAGGATGAAGAAGGAGTGGCTTAGGCTGTTCCCCGTGGGTGTGGAACAGTCGATGGCTATATCGGGAGACAGAATTTTTCTTTTGATTTTGGGGGGTTTGCCACAAGTGTGGGAAGGGGAAATTTGTTTGTGTGTAGTTTGTAGGATGAATGTTCAACCACTCATGTTTTTGCTTCTCTGTATGAGCATGTTTACACTGCAAGGTAATCCCAAACTCTCTATTGATCATGGACCAAAGTGTTAATCTTAATTTAACTTCATGGAATTGCAGAGGTCTACAAAATTTAAAAAAACTTAAACAAGTTATGAATAAAATAAAGGACATGGGTTCAAGAATTGTGTTTTTACAAGAAACTCATCTGATAGAGGAGGATGTTAAAAGAATTAGGAGTAGATGGCAGGGAAGTGTATTCACCTCTTCATTTTCATCCCGAGCCAGGGGAGTTATGACTCTCATACATAAATCAGTTCCTTTTCAGGTGAAAAATGTAATTGGAGACAAATTTGGAAGATATGTAATCATTCAAGGTTCTTTGCTATTAGAAAATATAAATCTTGTGAACTTATATGGTCCCAATATAGATGATCAGAAGTTCTTTGCTAATTTATTTCTCATCTTATCATCACTTACAGGGCAACATATAATAGCAGGGGATTTTAATTGTACATTGAATCCAGGTGTGGATAGATCAACAGGACTGGATTGTACGCACATTGGATGTAGGATGACTATTAATCATTTTATGAAAGAATTGAGATTGTTAGATATATGGAGAGAAATGAAACCACAAGTTAAAGCCTATTCTTGTTATTCCAGTACCTACAAGACATTCTCACGTATTGATTATTTTTTGATTTCCACAGAATTAAGGTCCAAGATTCAAAACTGCTTTTATGATAACATCGTGATTTCTGATCATGCACCCTGTTGTCTAATATATGTAGATAAAAAATTGACAAAGGAATCAGGTAGATGGCAATTTCAGCATAAATGGCTTCAGGATGAGGAATTTGTCAAGTATATAGAAAAACAGATAGACGAGTTCTTTGACATCAATACTACACAAACATCAGCATGTGTAAAGTGGGAGGCTTTCAAAGCTTTTATTAGGGGACATATTATTAGTTATACAGGATCAAAATCTAAGAAGACTCGAGAGGAGAGAGCTAAATTGGAACATAAAATAAAAAGTCTTCAGGAAAAAGTGTATGCAGGAAGTGACCCAAGGTTGGAGAATGAATTACTGATTTTGAGAGCTGAATACGACAAAAAATCAGCGAATAGAGCTGCCTCGAGTCTTCTAAGATTGAAACAATCTTTTTATGAACAAGGTGAAAAATCAGGAAAATTATTAGCATGGCAGATTAAACAATTGGAAATTAAAACACCAATTACCAGTATTATAAGTAACGGACAGGTAGTTATAGATCCTTTAGAAATTAATAGAGCCTTTAGAGATTACTATGAAAAATTATATGATACCAAAAATGAACCTGATTTAACAAAACTAAATGGGTTTTTGAACGAACTATCTATACCGTGTATTCCAAATGAAAACAGGGAGATATTGGAGTCTAAAATTAGTCAAGAAGAAGTTGGGCTAGCCATTGATAATATGAAATCAGGAAAAAGTGCAGGACCAGATGGTCTTCCAGTTGACCTTTATAAAAAATTTAAGAATAAATTAATAAAACCTTTTTTGGAAATGGTTTTAGAAGCATTTCAAAATAATAATTTACCATCATACATAAATAATGCCTTAATTATACTGTTGCCAAAACCAGGTAAGCCCTCTAATAAATGTGAAAATATGAGACCAATAAGCCTATTAAACGCCGACCTTAAGATAATCTGTAAAATTTTAGCAAGACGAATACAAGAAATTTTACCAAATATTATTAATCGAGATCAGAATGGCTTTATAAAGGGTAGACAAGGCTTCCATAATGTAAGAAGACTATTTAATATTATTTATTTTAATAAAGAAGCACCGGATACAGCTCTCCTATCATTGGACGCCGAAAAGGCCTTTGATAGAGTTGAATGGCCCTTTCTTTTTGAAGTCCTACAAAGGTTTGGACTTGGAAATAATTTCATAAAATGGGTTCAAATAATATACAATAATGCTACAGCAGAAATCCTAACAAATAACAATATTTCAAAACCAATAAAAATCAATAGAGGATGTCGACAAGGCTGTCCACTTTCACCTTTACTGTTTACTATGGCAATTGAACCTTTAGCGATAGTGATACGTTTACATTCACAAATATATGGAATTAAAGTTGGACCAACAGAACATAAAATCTCCCTGTACGCCGATGATATAAGTTTGTTTATGTCGAATCTAAAAAAATCAATTCCAACCTTGTTGAATTTAATAAAGAATTTTGGGGAAATATCAGGATATAAAATAAATAAAACTAAATCTTCAATATTAATGCTAAATGAGACCCAGAGAAATTACCCAGCCCCTGAGGTAAATCAATTCAATGTTGTAAATCAGTTTAAATATTTAGGAATCCAAATTATGCCTAAGCTAGAATCAGTCGCCAGTGTCAACTATGAAGCCTTAATGTCAGATATCAATGAGTTAACTCAGAGATGGATGTCACTACCAATGTCGATGATCGGGAGAATCAATATACTTAAAAGTAATATTTTACCTAAAATACTTTATTTATTTCAATACATTCCCTTATCACCACCTTTAGATCTATTCTCAAGAATAAAAAAAAAGTTAGTGGAATTTATATGGAACAACAGGAGGGCTAGATTACGTTTGTCTTTATTATATTTACCATTTGATCGTGGAGGTCTGAAATGTCCAAATTTTATGTTGTATTATTGGTCGGCACAACTGAGGTCTATGACATATTATTTTTCATCAAATGATCTCCCTCACTGGACTGAAATGGAATCATACAATTTACCTTTACCTCTTCCCATATTCATATACTCAGATTCGGCAAAAAAATTACAAAAACAAGTTAAAAATCCATTTGTAAAGCATATGATCAAAATATGGTGTGAAGCTAAAAACTATTTAAAAGAACCACAGTTATTGTCACAATTTAGTCCAATATGGGGTAATCAATATTTTAAACCAGGGAGAGCGGACGCTGTATTTAAAGTATGGAATTTAAAAGGGATACAAAAGATTCAGGATTTATATTTGCCATGTGCAGACAACATAATGTCTTTTGAAGAGCTGAGGATCAAATTTAATCTCAATAGAACACATTTTTTTAAATATCTTCAACTTAGAAACTTTATTCGATCAAATCAAAATAAAGCTCTCACTCGACCTATTTATTCATCCTTGGAAAAAATGATGATGAAAGATAGTAAAAGAAAGGGTATTATTTCAGAGTTTTATAACTCATTGACACTATCTTCAAGTGAAAATTCACTGAAAAGATTAAACTACTGGAAAGAAGATCTGCAAATTGAAATTTCAGAGGAACAATGGGAATTGGCTTGTACAGAAGCTCAAACCAAATCAATAAATGCACGCCTTAAATTGATACATTTCAAATGGTTAATGCGGATGTATGTTACACCGGAGGAGTTAAATAGATATAACAAAAATATACCAGATACATGCACAAAATGCATGGAAAGTAAAGGAACCCTATTTCATTGTTTATGGGAATGTAGATTAATAAGAATGTTTTGGGAGGAGGTGAGGGTAACAATTGAAAAAATAATCTCAAAACAAATCATATTGAATCCTAAACTGTTTTTGTTGGGTCTGTACCCAGAAAAGCATAATTTCAATAAAAGTGAAAGAACATTCATAGACCTCAGTTTGCTTAATGCCAAAAAATGTATTGCACTATTATGGAAAAAGACTCATAGACCAGATGTGACTCAGTGGTTAAGACAGATGTTAACAAACCTTCCATTAGAAAGAATAACATATATACTGAAATCAAAGGAAATTGTGTTTGAGAATATATGGAGACCTTTTATTGATTATGTAAAAAATTTAAACATAACTCTTGAAGAAGAAGGTGAATGATGTGTGTGGACCTTGTAAATTCCAAACTGGTGAACATAATATGTATACTAATGTATTGGATTGTCTAGACTAAACAGAGGAGCATTGTTGAAGACTTGATTTTGTTGGTGGTTGTTGGTGTTTTTAGGGTATTTTTTTTTTTTTTGTAGTACTTTAGTGTTAGTGTTTGATTGTTTGTATCATGTTTGTTAAAAAAAAAAAAAGGTTCAATAAAGATATTGTGGAAAAAAAAAAATAAGTATTTGGTCAATAACAAAAGTTCATCTCAATATTTTGTTATATACCCTTTGTTGGCAATGACAGAGGTCAAACGTTTTCTGTAAGTCTTCACAAGGTTTTCACACACTGTTGCTGGTATTTTGGCCCATTCCTTCATGCAGATCTCCTCTAGAGCAGTGATGTTTTGGGGCTGTCGCTGGGCAACACGGACTTTCAACTCCCTCCAAAGATTTTCTATGCGGTTGAGATCTGGAGACTGGCTAGGCCACTCCAGGACCTTGAAATGCTTCTTATGAAGCCACTCCTTCGTTGCCCGGGCAGTGTGTTTGGGATCATTGACATGCTGAAAGACCCAGCCACGTTTCATCTTCAATGCCCTTGCTGATGGAAGGAGGTTTTCACTCAAAATCTCACGATACATGGCCCCATTCATTCTTTCCTTTACACGGATCAGTCGTCCTGGTCCCTTTGCAGAAAAACAGCCCCAAAGTATGATGTTTCCACCCCCATGCTTCACAGTAGGTATGGTGTTCTTTCTCCTCCAAACACGACAAGTTGAGTTTTCATCAAAAAGTTCTATTTTGGTTTCATCTGACCATATGACATTCTCCCAATCCTCTTCTGGATCATCCAAATGCTCTCTAGCAAACTTCAGACGGGCCTGGACATGTACTGGCTTAAGCAGGGGGACACGTCTGGCACTGCAGGATTTGAGTCCCTGGCGGCGTAGTGGGTTACTGATGTAGCCTTTGTTACTTTGCTCCCAGCTCTCTGCAGGTCATTCACTAGGTCCCCCTGTGTGGTTCTGGGATTTTTGCTCACCGTTCTCGTGATAATTTTGACCCCACGGGGTGAGATCTTGTGTGGAGCCCCAGATTGAGGGAGATTATCAGTGGTCTTGTATGTCTTCTATTTTCTAATAATTGCTCCCACAGTTGATTTCTTCACACCAAGCGGCTTACCTATTGCAGATTCAGTCTTCCCAGCCTGGTGCAGGTCTACAATTTTGTTTCTGGTGTCCTTTGACAGCTCTTTGGTCTTGGCCATAGTGGAGTTTGGAGTCTGACTGTTTGAGGTTGTGGACAGGTGTCTTTTATACTGATAATGAGTTCAAACAGGTGCCATTAATACAGGTAACGAGTGGAGGACAGAGGAGCCTCTCAAAGAAGAAGTTACAGGTCTGTGAGAGCCAGAAATCTTGCTTGTTTGTAGGTGACCAAATACTTATTTTACCGAGGAATTTACCAATTAATTCATTAAAAATCCTTCAATGTGATTTTCTGGATTTTTTTTTCTCATTTTGTCTCTCATAGCTGAGGTATACCTATGATGAAAATTGGAGACCTCTCTCATCTTTTAAGTGGGAGAACTTGCACAATTGGTGGCTGACTAAATACTTTTTTGCCCCACTGTACCATTTATGATGGCCTCGGGCAGAGGAGAAGGAACCACAACAGCCTCGGGCAGAGGAGAGGGAACCACGGCGGCCTTGAGCAGAGAAGAGGGATCCACGACGGCCTCGGGCAGAGGAGAGGAAGCCACGACGGACTTGGGCAGAGGAGAGGGAACCACAACGGCCTTGGGCAGAGAAAAGGGAACCATGATGGTGTCTGGCAGAGGAGAGGGAACCATGATGGCGTCTGGCAGAGGAGAGGGGACCACAACACTTTTGGACTGCTCCGCAGCACCCCTGGTGGTACCGGACTGGGACATCGCAGCACCCGCGGTGGCTCCAAGCTGGAGCAAAGCCGCACCCGCGGTGGCTCTGGGCTGGAGCAAAGCAGCACCCAGGGCGGCTCCGGGCTGGAGCAAAGCAGCACCCGCGGTGACTCCGGGCTGGACCAAGGCAGCCCGCGGTGGCTCTGGGTTGGAGCAAGGCAGCCCCCGTGGTGGCTCCAGGCTGGAGCAAGGCAGCACCCACGGTGGCTCCGGGGTTGAGCAAAGCAGCACCCGGGGTGACTCCGGGCTGGAGCAAGGCAGCACCCGCGGTGTCTCCAGGCTGGAGCAGAGCTGCACCCATGATGGCTCCAGCTTGAAGCAAAGGCGCACCTACAGTGGACCCGGACTGAGCCAGAGCTGCACCCACGGTGGACCTGGACTGGGCCAGAGCTGCATTCACATTGGACCCAGACTGGGCCAGAGCTGCACCCATGGTGGACCCGGACTGGGCCAGCGCTGTGCCTATGGTGGCCCCCGAGCTGGAGTGTAATGCCCACAGCGGGCCCACACTGGAGCACAGCACCCATGTTGGTTTCAGGCTGGGGTGCAGCACCTACGACAGTCCCCGACTGGGACACAGCACCCACAGCGACCCGGACTGAAGAGAAGCTGCACCCACAGAGGTCCCGGGCTGGGACAGCGCACCTGCGATGACCTCATCTGATGGGGAAGCAGCACCCTTGGAGGCCCCGGGCTGGGACAGAGCACCCTCGGTGACCTCGACAGGGGGAGCTGGACCCATGGAGATTTCAGGTGGTGAGGCTGAACCCACGGAGACCTCTGGCGCAGTTGGATGAACCTCGGTGACCCTGGGGAAAGGTTGAGACAGGAGAGGTAGAGAAACAAGGTCAGGGTCACCGGCGGCAGTGAGGCCCGGTGAGGTGAGCTCAGATGCAGCTGACGACTGCACTTGGCTCTCCCCACCAAGAGCCAGACAAGATCTCTCCAACATAGAAACAACAAAAACAAAGGAGGGCACTTGCCTGAGCTCAAGTTCCACAACCGTCCAGGACTCCGTCGATCCAAGCGGCAAAGTCTCGAGCCCAGCCCTCTGGAGGTCCAGCTCTGACTCTGCTGTGGTGGCCCCAGAAGCAGGCATGGTGGTCAATGCAGTCCCGGGATCCCCCAGCGAAGTGACCCACGCAGGTGGGTCGCCCAACGTGGCAACAGGTGGTCGGCTCCCTGCTGGCGCTGGATCCTGCTCAGCTGAAACCCGGGAACGCTCAGTTGTTGGCGCAGGCTCCGGATCACTGGCAGCGCTCTCCCTCCGTCCAGACCATGGCTGTGGGGCTGGAATCAAGTCCTCCAGGGCCGCAGGCTCCTTCATCATCTGGCAGTTTGATTCTGGGATCGGCGGGCACTCAGGGGAAATAGGAGGAGACACGGAGAGAGCAGGTGAGGTGGAGAAATTTGCAGCAGGTGGTGAGGACTCAGTGGACTGCAGTAACTGAGCCCCACCACCGGGAATCAGGCAAGGTAATTCATGTGTTGGTAATAAGGAATGAAAATACACTTGCCTGTGTTCCCGGGGCATGATGTTTCCTGCTGCAGCAGGTGTAGAGTCCGCCCTCTCCGTGGATGCCGTTGTTGCGAACCCCTCTGAGGAAAGTAGAAGAGCCGCCCCAACAGACGTGGTGACGGGCGGAGCCGGGAAGGAGGCGATCGGTCCCTCAGTAGCAGGAGGAATCGCCGAGGGGGAGGGAGAGGCAGCAGCAGGAGGCTGACAGGACAGCCGGAGAAGAAAAACCAAGTGAGGGAACTGCTGCAGGAGTCTTCGGCCTCGATGAAGGGTGAACTGCTGATGAGGAGGTGGAGGCGTTGATCCGGTGAGATTTCTCTGGACAGCGGCGGCCTGGAGTAGATGGAGTGGGAGCAGGAACGGGTGCCAGAGATTGGTGAGAAGCCGACAATGCAGAGGCTTGGGAACGTCTCCCCTTCGGCGCGGGCTCCGGCCTGGGGCCTAGGGGATAAGAAACAATACAAGATATGCAAAAATCAACTATGGATAAAATGACAGGAATCAGAACTCAAAAATACAACACCATGCAAATATAGAAAAAAAGGCAAGGAGACAGAGCATGGCAGGATCCCCCCTTGCTCAGACCGTGATGCTATGTGTGAACAATGTACTACAGTATGTACTCCATTTGTATTGCACTAGGAGTTTTTACAATAAACTTTTGTGCCTTTTGCAGATATGTCTCCACTTTTATGTTTTATTTGTGAAAGTTACCAAGATTTAGTGACATAAATTAAATGCTAAAAGATTGGAAAAGCTATCTAAATAATCCAGCAGTTTGAGAAATCACTTTTGGATTGGTGTAAGTCTGTCAACAGAATTATGAACCATAAAGTAGTTTGTGTTAAAGCATGTTAAATCCCATTAAAACCCAACTCATTATTAGGAAATACAGATGCTAATATGGCCTAGAATTCCTCCATATACTGGTACTATCACTAAAGTGTGTAGTGTCTTCTGCACTGGCACATCCAACAATACAGTCTTCAGTAAATAAAATAATTGTTTTTGGCTACTTTTTCTTAAAAATGAGCCATTACTTTCAACATCATTGATAAAATGGTTTGTACTGTTGACTCTTCCCACCAATGTCTTAACAGACAAATAGAACATCATGATGCAAACACATATGTCACTAAATTGTTTATTACAATCATCAGCAAAATCCAGATTATTTAGAATGTGCAAAATTCAAACTTTAAACTGTAAAAAAAAACTCAGAAGGGGTCACACACGCTGACTCATCGCCTTCGTAAGGTGGCCCAGCATACCAAGGAACGGTTGATTGAAGGCAGCATTCTGAGCCATCTTCTCTCTTCACAAGGTAGTTTCATGGGATCCAGGTCAAGTGGACCCCTGACCAAGTGATCACCCAAGTGAGCATCCCGGGATCCAATCTGTACATGTACAAGTACATTCTCATTCCAGTGATTTGTACACACTAAGAAGGAGAACAACAACAAGAATTTGAGTAAAACTGTTGGAAAGACTTTTCCCGGTCACCAGGAAGTGTAAAAAATATATATATGTAAGATGACAACTAAGCTGACCCAGAGAAGGTTTTGGCTCTGTTTCTGCTTTCAAAAGACTTTTCTTCTCCACCACTGCTGCTCGTCACTGCTGGCTGCCCTCAGATGAAAATCCACAAAATAGGTATGTGGGACTATAATGTTGTGAATGAGGCTTTACAGAACTCTGAATCAGTTTGTAAAGCACTGGATTGAAAATGTACAGATTGGACCCCGGGGTCCACTTGGGGTGCTCACTTGGTCAGGGGTCCACTTGACCTGTTCCCGTTTCATGCTCTCTTGCCTCACTGAGAAGCAACTGGATGTGCTGCTGGTCCTGGTTCAGCAGATCTTCAGCCTGCGGTAGGACTCTAGAATGAAAATACACACACAACTTAAGTACATGCACAGCATGAAAGTGCAACATGTAAAAACTACTTTTTAACCAGGATTAACACTAGCTTATTTCGTCAGATGTTGTCGACACAAGTGCAAAATATAAGCAGAGCATGGAGTTAGCATTGATGGCTAACTAGCTAGCTCATTGTCTGCAAACAGGAAGCAATGGTGTTGTTTGTTCAAAGTGAGCTTTCCACCACTGGGATAAATAACGGCAAAGATGTATAATATCACATTACTCACCATCCTCTATCACTGTTTTCATCAATAATGACTAGGGGTGGGTTCAAAAGATCGATATATCGATATAGATCGATCCACGTTTGACTGAGCCGATATCGATCCACAAAATCCACGGATCGATCTTTTAACCCCTTGCACTCTGGTCAATTTCCCTAAAAACGCCTAAAAATAACGTACCCAAAGTAAATCAAAAGCTGTTCTTCAACCCTTTGTAGCATCTTCATGGGGTTGGTCTCATTTAAAAGAAAACACTTTGAATTTTTTGCCAAAACAGTCATAATCTCTCTAAGTGCTCCTGCCACAGAGTAACAGTCATCTAAACATACTGAACTTGAAGAAAATAAAGTTCGCCTGGGCATTTTTTTGGATACAAATGCTTGCAAATAACACACAGCTGTCAGATACGGGCTGGAAAATGCAGCAGAAATGTAGAACCAAGTGTTATCCAGCTGAGGTCAAAATTTTGTAACAATACCACAAAAAATGGCACAGTTTGGAACAACGTCTATAACTTCTGAATGATTCAACATAGAAGCTTGATCTTGGGCTCTAATGAAAGGTGACACTCAGGGCTGTGTGTGTGTGGGGGGGAGGGGTTGTTTATTTATTCATGAATGAATGAATGAACAAACAAGCCCCCCACACACAAAGAAGCATGCCACATAAAAAATGTGTGGCCTTTTTTTACAAGAAAAAAATAACCTACAGTGCAATAAAAATTATACTAAAATATCTGCAATGTAGAGGATAACAACTCTCCCCCCCCCCCGCGCTACAGAGGAGCGCGGCGCACGGTCCGGTCCGTGCGCCGCAGTCTGTCATGTGGCGATGACACACAGTTGTAATTTACCGATCGGTCAAAAGTCATTTTGATTACTATTTTCAGTGATAAAGAATAATTTAGCTTATAACACTCACCTGTCCACAACAGCAGTGTCGCTGGCGAACATCTGTTCCTCATTGTCAGACGAACATGACGCTGGTCCGCTTGTTACGACTCGTGGTTCTGGTCACGCGACCCGGTCAAGCCATGATTCCATTATTGCGGTTTTGCGCTTCCATGATTGTGGTTTTGGCGAACGATTTTTCAAAACAAATAAGAACAGTAGTAATAAAAAGACTGGCGAACGCTACCGTTACACACAGCGGCTTACACAAAACAGATTTTACGCGCGGGACACACGCTTTCAATCGTCGAACTTCTCTGCTGCAATTGGCTCATTGTATTCGCAGCCGTTGGTAGGCGGGTCCTTCTTGCTAGGTTTTCAGTCATTGGTTCTTCAAGGTTTCAGAAACCCAATTCAAGGCTCTTATTAGTCGAATGAGAGGTCAATCAAGTCTAAACCAATCAAAGCACTCCTTTGGCTTTCTGTTCGCGGCTGTGTCTGTAGTGGAAGAATGGAAATGCAGCTTTTTTTTTTTCAGTGCGCACTAGGACACAGAGTGTGCGTCTTAGTGCGCACGAGGGTGCACTAGGACGCAGAGACGTGACCGCCTGCGGTATCCCGGAGTGCAAGAGGTTAATATAATATATTTAATATATTTTAATATAATATTTTTACGTTTGTGAACGTCTGCTGAGTATAATCGGGTCGAAACCGGGTCAGTGAGCCAGGAACAACGGCCAAGAACCATAAACAGCCGACGCACTAACGGAGCTAACAAGCTAATGGATATGCTAGTTCTTCTTCTGTGGTGTTAAAATGGTTCTCATCTGGCAAGAGTTCCCTGCGGTGCGTGCACACGTCTTTACTTTCATGTTTACATGAGCGGAGTTATTAACGTGCGTGTCTCTTAATTTAGCAACAAAAGTCACCGTAAAGACTGTCCTCAACAACTTCTTAATATTTTTCATAAAGCGGGGATAAACGGACTTTTACTACGTGCAGCGCTGTGTTGGAACATAAAGTTGACGACTGATAAACGGAAAATGCACGGAGACTGAAACCCGTGAAGCAGAGGGAGACTTGGAGCTGCTGAGACTGTAAGTATAATATCATTTGTTTGTTTTAACATTTGTGTCGTCAATTAATAATTTATCTGGCATGATGGTGGTTTCTTTTACAAACTATGGACACAGAGAGAACTGTTGGTTAAGCGCTGTGAATAAATGCTGAATAAAGGTATATTTTATGAGATTATGAACTTCTACCACTTAAGTAAGAGATGTGAAGAGAATAAATCACAATAAAATTAAGATGGTAGAATTAATAAAGGCTGCAGTACAACAAGCTATTTTTACTCAGTAGAACTAAATTGAAATGAACAAATCTTCCCAGGAAATGAATTGAAACCCTTTTCAAACATTGAAAGTTAATTTGTAGTTAAAATATAAACAACAAAAAATTAAAAAAAACCTAAATTATTAACCCCGCCCCGCCGGACCTCTCCGCTGTCCCGCCGGAGTTCCACGACCTGGGTCCTGTGTTCAGCAAGTCTAAGGCACTGTCCCTCCCACCCCATCGCCCGTATGACTGTGCCATCGATCTCCTGCCGGCCGCACTTCTTCCATCTGGCCGCCTTTACAGCCTGTCAGCCCAGGAACAGGAGGCCATGGACGTCTATATTTGGGAATCCCTCAGTGCCGGCATCATTCGCCCCTCTTCATCCCCCCTGGGTGCTGGATTCTTTTTTGTGGCGAAGAAGGACGGGTCCTTAAGGCCATGTATTGACTTTAGAGCCCTTAACAACATCACAGTGAAGGACCGCTATACTCTGCCGCTGATGGACTCAGCCTTCAATTCCCTCCAGGGGGCGTCCTGTTTCTCCAAGTTGGACCTCCGCAGCATTTATCACCTCGTCCGGATCTGGGAGGGTGATGAGTGGAAGACGGCCTTCCGAACGCCCAGCGGCCACTTTGAATACCTTGTCATGCCGTTTGGGCTCACCAACACTCCTGCCGTTTTCCAATGCTTAATCAACGATGTACTTCGTGATTTTCTGGGGGTCTTCGTTTTCGTCTACCTAGATGATATTCTGATCTTCTCCCGATCTTGGGAGGAGCATCTAGTCCACGTGAGGCGGGTCCTCCAACGCCTTCTGGAGAATAAGCTGTACGTCAAAGCTGAAAAGTGCGAATTCTTCACCAATCGAACCTCCTTCCTGGGTTTTATTGTCTCGCACAATCAGCTCCTCCTCGACCAGGCCAAGGTTAAAGCGGTGGTTGAGTGGCCCACCCCCTCCTCGAAGAAGCAGGTTGAGCAATTCCTGGGGTTTGCTAATTTTTACCGCTGCTTTGTTCCAGGGTACAGCTCCATCACTCCTCCTCTGACCCGCCTCACCTCACCTAAGGTGCGCTTCCAGTGGACGACGGAAGTGAGACCACCTTCGAGATCCTAAAGAAGGAATTCTCATCCTCCCGGGTCCTCATCCTTGTGGATCCAGCGCTGCCAAGTTTTGTCGAGGTGGATGCGTCTGACACTGGGGTGGGGGCGATTTTGTCACAGCGCTCCCCGACGGACGGGGTGCTGTGCCCCTGCGCTTTCTTCTCCAAGCGCCTTTCCTCGGCCAAGCGTAATTATGACATTGGCGACAGGGAGCTCCTGGCCGTGAAGCTCGCGCTGCAGGAGTGGCGCCACTGGTTGGATGGGGCAGCTCAGCCTTTGGTGGTCTGGATCGATCATAAGAACTTGGAATACATCAGGGCGGCCAAGCGCCTGAATGTCCGCCAGGCGCGCTGGTCGCTGTTCTTTGCTAGGTTCAGATTCACTATCTCCTACCGCCCGGGGTCCAAGAATGGGAAGCCAGATGCGTTGTCCAGACAGTTCGCCCCAGAAGCACCAGAAGAGGAGGTCCATGCCATCTTACCTGCTTCGTGCGTCGTGGGGGTCATTTCCTGGGCCATCAGAGACAAGGTCCTGAGGCCGCTGGAATCCGAACCCAATCCTGGTGGCGGTCCTGCGGGGAGACTGTTTGTGCTTTCATCGGTCCAAGGTGACGTCATTCACTCGCTTGCCATCACTCGCTTGCCATCCTGAAGCTCGCTTGCCATCCTGGTGTCTCCCCGTTGGTGGATCTCCTCCAGCGGTCCTTTTGGTGGCCTGGGCTCCGGGAGGACGTCTCCAACTACGTACGCGCCTGCCCTTAGTGTGCCATGAATAAGTCGTCCAACTCCCCCCCTGCGGGTCTCCTCCATCCCCTGCCAGTCCCCGGTAGGCCCTGGTCACACATTGCCCTGGACTTTGTCACCGGCCTGCCCGTGTCCAACTCATATAATGCCATCTTGACCATTGTGGACCAGTTCTCCAAGGCCGCCCACTTTGTGCCTCTCCCCGGGCTCCTGCCGATCTTTTGGTACAACATGTGGTCAGGCTGCATGGCATTCCAGCTGACATTGTCTCTGATAGGGGGCCACAATTCGTGTCCAAAGTCTGGAAGAGCTTCTGCAACGCTCTGGGAGCCACGGTTAGCCTGTCTTTGTGACACCATCTTCAGTCTAACGGGCAGTGCGAGCGCACCAACCAGGAGCTGGAGGCCGCTCTGCGCTGCATTGTCTCCTCCATCCCCTCTTCCTGGAGCACTCATCTTCCCTGGGTGGAGTACGCCCATAACTCCACCTTGTCTTCGGCCATTGGGATGTCCCCCTTTCGGGCGTTCCTATGTTATGACCCCCCGCTGTTCCCTGAGGAAGAGGGTGAGGTGGCAGTCCTCTCCATCCAGGCTCACCTGAGACGGTGTCGCCGGCTATGGACCAAGACGCGCCAGGCCCTGTTGCGCACGGTTACGCGCAATTCCAACTCTGCTAATCGCCACAGGAGGTCCGCGCCACGCTACCAGGTCGGTCAACAAGTTTGGTTGTCAGCCCAGAATATTAACCTGAAGGGAGAGAAGAAGAAGCTGACTCAACGCTTCGTGGGACCTTACTCTGTAACAAAGGTAGTCAATCCGGTGGCTGTGCGTTTGGCTCCCCCCCCCCCCGCCATGTTCATCCCACTTTTCATGTCTCTCAGGTCAAACCTGTGGTGTCTAATCCTCTCTGTCCCTCCCCCAAGGCGCCGCCCCCTCCTAGAATGATCGACGGACACCCAGTGTGGAGCATCACTGCTATCCTGGACTCCCGGCCGGGGGTTGCAGTATTTGGTGAACTGGGAGGGTTATGGCCCGGAGCACAGACGCTGGGTGCGCCCCTCCTTCGTGCTTGACAAGCAACTCATTGAGGAGTTCCACCGGGCGTACCCGGACAAGCCAGCGCCAAGAGGCGCTGCTCGGGGGGGGGAGTACTGTCACAACTCGCTCCCGCCTGCCATCTGCTCCAGCCGTGCGCACACCTGTGCGTCATTAGGCTGCCCCTATTTAACCTGCTCTGCCTGCAGCCTTGGCCTGGAGCCGTCAGCTCATCTCCATGCTCAAGCTCTGCATTCGCCTACTCCTCTCGGCCTACGCCTCTACTTGTCATCCACACGTAAGACTATCCCTTACCTGCTTTCCAAGATCTTCCCCTGTGCACAGGTGGATCCTCCCGGCGGCGGAAGAATCCCTTCATCACCTCATCTCTGCAGAGTCTTCCTTGTCGAGCGCAGCAGGGCGCTGTCTTCCAGGCGGGAGCTTTTCTTGCCAGCGCCAGCCACCGAGACTTCTGCAAGGTTGCCTGGCTGTACGGTGTCCTGTTCTGCCCTCGGTGCTCTCAGTCCCCATGAAGACATTTACATTCCTCACTCACGCATCCATACACCTGTTGGTTGAATAAAACTCTTAAATCTCACCTGAGCCTGCGTGCGTGTTTCCTGAGCCAGATAACATGTCAGAAACTGAGTGTACTAGGGCTTCTTTAAGCTTGGTTAATGCCCACTCGCTTATCGCTCAAGGCAAAACAGTGTGGTGGAGCAACACCCAGAAACTGACTTAGAATTTTACCACAAACTATGTGGTTGAACTGATTCACACAGACTCCCTCTAATCTTTCATCCTCAAGATTACTCATCTACTCTTTTAGGTTGATGAGTTACACCACAAAGAAGATTGATGCTCTTGGCTGCTATGAGGGTTGTAAAAAAGGAAAGATTCCTGTCCTGTGACGGGTAGCAATTAAGTCTTAAAGAGGTGTAACAAGGTCCTGAATTATCCTTGTCAGAGGTCACATCAGAGAACAGCATGTCTGCTATTTGTGCATTACTACAAAAGAATAGTTTGTTTTTGTTTTGTTTTGTTTTGTTTTTTTTTTGTACAACCTTAACAGGTTCATGGGTAATCTTATCTCAGGAATCTTGAGCCTGTTTGCTGCCCACACAGAGCTATCTTTTCACCAGTGCTTTGTGAAGGAATGCTCCCACCTGTACCACTTCACCCAAATGGAAAGCCTGTTTTGGGAATTTAAGATATAACTCTGCGGCAAGCACATGCTGATCTCTCCTCTGGATAAGCTGTTGTTTTTGCAACAGCCAGACATCTGAAAAATGACAGAGCAAAAGAAGGAATGATAATAAAAATAATAGTCACTGTTATAGGTGCTGGCACCCTGGAGTCTTTTAGCTGTTTGTGGCTCCTTAAGACATCTCCTCCCAGCTTCAGTGTTGAACCACATTCCACACTATATAAAGTTGTTTGGTAGTGGCTGTGTTGTGCAGTGAAAGTATGAGAAACAGATATGTGTGTGAGTTAATGGCTGCACTAAACTGGAATTGTGGCCTTATGGCATAACTCTACCCACTCAACCACCTGTCAATCGTCTCACTGTTACCGCCCCACCTCGAGGGCATATCACTGGGAAAAAACTGACAATTACAGGATGTTGTATGAAGGTTCTCTGGGAGGAGGAGAGAACAGCTCAAGTTTTCGCTGGTATTTGACCTGTGATGTCAGGGTTGATTTAAATATTGTTGGATAAGTTTGAGGTTTTTCTGCTGTGTTGTCTCCTGCTGCCTAGAGCAACATTGGATGGTATTTTTTAAAATTCTTCTCAGTATTTTCATTGGTTCTGTCTTCCTCCACATCATTATATTCAGTCATAACACTCTCCATTTGTTATGGTAGTTAGCAGGCATAACTCTTGTTCTTAGTATGTATGCAGGTCTCTATCACACTAATACAACTAAGGTGCTCAAGTGTTTGTATTATTTTTTGCTGTGGTGATGGTTATTGCCTCTGTCAGCAGCTACTGAACTCTACTTAATATCTGAAGATATCACTCAAACTATCAACAGGAGGCAAATGATGTTACTTGCAGGCACACTGGGCTGTGGCATTAGTACCCTTGTCCAAAGGTGTCACACAAGAAGGTGGGTCCTACTACAGCTGTAAAGTATAATGGTCTGTTACCACTGTCAGAAATACTTGCAACAACGTGATCCATCTGCATTTGCATAAGCTGCTGGATAAAACACTGACCAGTTCAAAAGATGTTGTTTTTTTCTTTGGCTCTTTTTGCTTCCACACACTGCGTCGTTGTCTGCACCATTACACCTACACCTTAGATCAGTGGTCCCCATCCATGGGCCATGGAGGGCCAAGACCCTGCAGGTTTTCTCTTCCACCCAGTCTCTTCAGCAGGTGTTTTCGATAATCAGCAGTCAGTAAGAAGAAAGTCAGTGAAATCGCCTGCTGAAGACACTGGTTTGAGGTAAAACATGCAGAGTCTTAGTGGTTAGAGACCACTGCCTTAAATTACTTAGACTACGAGCAAAAACTGAGGAGTTGGCTGTTTCACAAACACAGCCAAGCAAGCTCAAAAACACAAAACTTAAGCCCCCTTTAGTCTACCCCAGTAATCAACTCAAAGCCACTACGAATTGGCTTGCTGCTATTGTCTGAATAGGGTTACCTGGACTAAATGACCCTTGCAAGCGAGGTGGGTCGTTGTGCACCTCACCTCAGTACGGTGAACATTTGAATAGGAAATTCGGATAAACATGCATTGAAGTAGGTGTTACTGTAACCATGTCACAGCACAATGACAGAGTGGAAATGAATCAGAGGGCTGTTTGTCATTATTCTGACAGATTATATTATTTTCGAAGCTGCAGCAGACAAATGTGTGTGCCACAATTACACAAATATCACAGCAGCCTACAGTGAGCGTTTTCCTATAAGACCATTTTTAAAGTCACTCCCTCGGAGCCTACAGCAGCTCTGACTCCCCGGCTACTATGGAGAAGAGACTAGCCTGTCCTAGTTCAGCGAGGAGCAATCTATGCATCCCAGTTCACCACGCATTAACTTATCCTTTGCTCTTCTTTTTTTCCATGACAGCCCCCTCTGAAATTACACATATCTGCTTTGTGTGGTGCTAAATGTGACACACAAACAAAAGTGCAGTCTGCCCACATAAACATACAGGGTCATATTACAATGACATGGTCGGTCAGTCAGTTGTCACTGACGCAGAATGCATTTATGGGCATTTCCAAGTTTCTTATCACAACAGTGTAGAAAGAGCTTTCTGCCAGTGCCTGATGCAAAGAGGCTCATCTAATTATTCAGAGGTGTGTTTTGGATAATCCAAACCGCAACTCATGCCCATCCATTTAATGCAAAGAGGCACATTATCTAAAGTAAACTGTGATCATGATGTTTTAAGATGGGTTTTGCACTGACCAAAGCCTGTGCGTGTGAGCCAAAATGCACATGATAGTAACACTGCTTGGTAATAAGAAAGACAACAATCACAGCTGATACCCAGTTAGTTATGTTAGAAAGAACAAATGGGGAAGAATGCTGAGCTGAAAAATTAGCTGAATGGTTTAATGTAGTGTGCACTTCATGTAGTGTAGAACTTCAGGAAAAGAGGATGATGCCTGTGAAAACTTTCATAAACTTTCATTAACAATGGCATGGAGGTTGCTCCTGGCCCGTGGGGAGATGGAGTGCTCCCTGTCCTGTTGCTTTTGCCAAATGAGGGCCTCCCCTGTCTCGTGCGGGGGTCTGCCGAGGTTTGCGGCTCTCTGTCCCAGTCCCTTCCAGGCGGGAGGGAAAGAGGAGATCTGGCGCGACTTCCCATCCGTTGCCAACCCCCGCCACAAAGCGAGCCCACTCTCGGCAGCCTCTGCCAGGGGCTGACAGATGGCAGTCAGGAAGTTTGCTGGGGGGAGAACCGTGGCCCTAGGCGTGATGCGGGCAACCTTGGCCCGGCTGGAAACCTGGGGCGCGTGGCTGAGGCAGATGTGGACGCATCTCTCGTCTCTCTGGGGAGTTACAGTGAAAAGTAAAACACCCCACACACCTTGTTTATTCATTTATTCCCCTAAAAGAAATCCTACATTAATGCCTAATCTATAGACTACAACGGTAAGTCCGCAATTAAAATGAGTTTGGATGGAATAATAAAAAAAAAACTAATGTGTGATCATCATATCATTAAAATAATGTCGCCTCCTCCCAGTGCATAGCGGGTCCACTGTCTATTGGTAATTAGATAGTGTGACGCAACGTGTAAAAAACAGACAATGCGCTGACAGAAACTAACAAAAATTGGCGTATAGTGGAAAGTCTGGTGGAAAAGTCTGCGGATAATCGTCCTAATAGGGCCCACAGTGTCTCTTCTTGTAAATACTCAGTGCCAATATGAAACAAGAGCACTCTGAGGCGAGTGCAATATCCCCCGCCTCCGTTTTCTTTGACAATCCCAATACTTACTGACTGAGAGCAGTTTTCAACTTTTGAATATAATTACTGTGGCAGAACCAAATTATGATAAGCCCATCATCCACGAATATACAACAAAGTATACAACCCATAGTTGTAGGTCAGAATCCCGAGGAGAACCTGTGTAGCAAGTTGGGTGACCCTAAAGAGCTTTACACATTTTATACTAAGAGATCGTAGGGAGTGCCAACCTTGACCTTTGACCTTTTGACCCCAAACCTGTAGTCAGAGGTCATGGTCTCAGAGTGAACCTGTGTACCAGGTTTGGTGATCCTAGCTTACTTTGTTGTTGAGATATAGTTTATAAGCCATTTTAGTTTGCTTTTAAATTCTTATGTATTCCTTTTGTAACTTGCTGTAATGCTTTAATGTTTTTATGTAAAGCACTTTGAATTGTCTTGTACACGAAATGTGCTATACAAATAAACTTGCCTTGCCTTGATGTTGACCTTTGACCTTGCAATCCCAAAACCACAGTCACACTTGAGGGTCACAGGGTAAACCTGTGTACCAAGTTTGGTGGCCCTAGCTTTACTCGTTGTACAGTAATAAGGCATAAGGAACATTAATCCTAACCTTTGGCCCCAAACTCATAGTCAGAGGTCAGGATCCTAAGGTGAACCTGTGTACCAAGTCTCGTGACCCTAACTTTACTCATTGTACAGAATAAGACAAAGGGAATGTTAACCTTGACCTTTTGACCCCAAGCCCACAGTCAGAGGTCAAGTTACCAAGGTGAACCTATGTTGCAAGTTTGGTGAGGCTAACTTTCTTTGTTGTTGAGATATAGTTTATAAACTATTTTGATGTTGACCTTTGACCTTGCAATTGCAAGGAAATATTTATATTCATTTTTTAAACTGAAAGCATGAGGGAGTAATAAATAAATAGCGCATTGAGATGACTTTGTTGTGATTAGGTGCTATACAAAAAAAGCTGAATTGAAATAAATAAATAGACTAAATAAATAAACTGTATAATTGCAGGTAAAAAAAAATCTGAGTTACCGTCGGCTGTTTGACTATTTGATAAGGAGTTTTCAGTCACAACTTTTACAAAAGCACGACAAGTAAGAAAAAAAGTGAAATGATGAGATGTCGGCTGACATCATCATTTGCACAGCAGCGCAAAACTGCATTTGAAACATCAGCAGCTCCATGGTGGTTTGTTCATCATTCAACAAAGGTAGGCATCCTCCTCGGTTATAATTTTGATGATTATTTTTCTATATAAGGCTACATCTATTGTGTAAAAAAAAAAAAGGCAGTTTTACAGATACCATTAAGAGCTCTTTTTTAACCTAATCCTAACTATAAACACATCAGGCTCAAAGTTTAATCACAGAGTTTGTATTTCTGTATTTCTGTGAGAAACACAGAAATACAGAAATATAACCTCCGTATTTGTATTTCTCTGCGAGAAATGAATGCTTCTTGGTGTGTAGATTGTCTGAAATCTACTGTAAATCGGGGCTCTATCATGCCGTAGGTCTTTTTTCTGTGCATACAGACACACAAAATCAGTGCCGTGAAAATCTCTCCACTCTGGAGACTGGTTTCCAGTCTCTACACTTTCACACCTCCAAATACCCGGCGTCATATGCACGGACAGCTAAACTGTAGACAAGCTTCCACAGTTTGGTGTAAAAACATTGTCGTGTGCACGGCCCCTGAGGCTCGCCAGTTGTAGAGTGAAAGCGACTATAGAGAGTAAACTGTCACGAGCTGGGGCTGGGATTCTGCCTGACCCAGTCTCGTGGCCTCTTCAATGCATTTATTTGTCTTTTGTGTGTTTGTGCTCCTATTAGTGTTATTTTGCCTTTCATTTTCCTCCAGTTGTGTTTCTGTTGTTTTTGGCCATGTCTTGTTTTGTAATTGTTCTTGGACTCATGTCTATTTGTAATTTGTTTTCAGTCTACTGTGATTATGTTTGTTCTTATGTTATGATGCTTTTCTCTGGGTTGACAGCTGTCAGGTGATTTCCTAGTTTGTGGTCTGTTGGGGGCGTCGCCTGTCAAGTTGTCAATCCAGCCTCTCCTCCCTCACATATCAGCTGATTCCAGTTTTGCCTCTTTGCTCATGTGAGCCCACACCGGTACTCACTTGTGTAATCATTTCACTGTATTTAAGTTCTGCCGTGGCACTGGGTCAGTGCGGCTACATTGTTTGGGTTCATGTGTTGGTGTGGATTTCTCCTGTGATCCTCATTCATTCTCTTTCGACTTGCTACTGCTGTGCTGCTCACCCCTCCAGAGCTACTCCACTCTGAGGCACATGCTGTAAGTTTTTCCCTGTTTGGATTTTTGTATTATTGTCATTACTCTAGACTGTTTGCTCTTTGTTTAATAAATGAAAAAATATATCAGAAAAAATATCAACTGCCGTTGAAAATAAAGAGTACTCATTTGGGGTATTCCTGGATCTTAAAAAAGCATTTGATACAGTGGATCATAATTTATTATTAAAGAAACTACAAAATTGTGGTATTAGGGGGGTAGCACTGTCCTGGTTATGTAGTTACTTAAAGAATAGATATCAGTATGTATGTGTTGGTAACAAAAACTCACAGTTACTGAAGGTTACTTGTGGACTCCCACAGGTTTCAGTTTTGGGGCCACTGTTATTCAATATGTATATAAATGATATATGTAAAGTTTCGGAAAAAATGGATTTAATATTGTTTGCCGATGACACTAATCTATTATGCAGCGGAAGCAATTTGGAACAACTTTTGGATACACTCGGAAAGGAATTAGGAAAGCTTAAACTGTGGTTTGATTCAAACAAATTAACGCTCAATTTAAGTAAGACAAAATTTATAGTTTTTAACAACCATCACAACAACTTAGTATCTAAACTCAGTGTAAATGGTGTAGCGATCGAAAGGGTATCCGAAACTAAATTTCTTGGAGTAATAATTGATAATAAACTGTGTTGGAAGTCACATATTAATTATATTAAAGGTAAAATATCTAAATCAATTGCAATACTACACAGAGTGAAATATTTGCTGAACCAACCCACACTATATACTTTGTATCATTCATTAATACTCCCATACATGACATATTGTACTGAAGTATGGGGAAATACATATAAAACATACATATATCCAGTCTTTATGCTTCAGAAGAGAGCTATTAGAATAATAAACAAAGCTGCTTACAGGGAACCAACAAACCCACTTTTTTCTTAAATTAAAAAGCTCTCAAGTTGAAAGATCTGGTTGACTTTAAAACTGCAGTAATAATGTTTAAAGTGAAGAATCTATCACTGCCCGCAAATATCCAAAAGTTGTTTCAAATAAGGGAGAAACAATATCATTTCAGAGGAACATGTATATTTCAAAAACCTTCAGTGAGAACTACCACCAAGCAACACTGTGTTTCAGTGCAAGGAGTCAGATTATGGAACGATTTTGGACCTGAATTAAAATCATGTACAACGCTTGGACAATTTAAACAAAAACTAAAGGAAGAAATACTCCAAACATATATACAAGATGACATGTAAAATCACATAAGGATTGTCATATCCAGTCTGTGTTGTGTTGTTGCTTAGTTTTTTTTGTCACATTTTGTCTTAGCTTTGTTCTGAATTGTAATCGCTCTTGTTTTGTTTTTCTTTTGAATTCTTGGATGGAATGTGGGTGGGCAATATAAGCTGCGGCTTCAGCCATCACCCATTTCAGATAACTTATGTTGAACTGTATAATCAGAGGAGTTATTGTTTAATTTGACCTTGTTTGATTTTTTTTCTTTTTTCCCCTTTGTTATATTATTCTTTCTTTTTAATCTTTACTTTTAATCTATCTGAATTAAAGATTCATTCATTCAAAAAAAAAAAAAATGCACGACACTATCCGGCACTTGGGTTGTCCTCTCTGCCCCAAAGGGGCACTGCATATGACATAAACAAAAAAAGTGATTTATTAGTCCAATAGCAACAACAAGGCCACCTTGCCCTCAGTCCTGCATCCCTTTATTTCTTTTAGCACTGGTCAACAAACATAAGCTGCTCCAGTATTCACTCTTGCCTGGGTTCTACATAAGGCGACCTGGTTCTGTCTTTGTTTGCTCTGTTATGATTCTCTTTGGTTTCTTCACCGACTCTGCTATGACATCTATTGTGAAAATACCAAGCTAGATACCCTCATCATCAACACTGCACCCAATTTGTCATTGGGACCAGGGGCCTCATGTACGAAGGGTACTTACACACAAAAACATGGCGTATGTCCTTTTCCATGGAAAATTTCAGATGTATCAAGAATGAAATGACCGTGGAAATATGCACAGCCCCACGCCAACTTCATGGCTGGCGTACGTTTCTACTGTTATTGGTCCGTTGACGACACTTAGAGATGATGTTGGGAGAGTGAAAATGACGTGAAAATTATTGTACACACCAGAGACACATGATGAACAAACATCCACGTGTACACAATTAGATGAGTGGATATAAAAGCAAGCGCAAAGAAGTGCAGAAAATGCTTCTAACAACAATGGTGTTAGCATTATTAGAGGATATTGCAAATTGTGCAGTGAAAAGAGAAAGGGTATTTAGAGACAGAGAAGATTTTCTGGCTCAGGATGATGACTGGCTTGTCAGCCGGTTTAGGTTTCCATGGGCAGTCTTTCTGGAACTGTGCTCAGACCTATGGCCACTCTTGGAGCGCGATATGGCGAGAAGCTGTGCACTGCCCATCCCAGTGCAGGTGCTGACAACTCTGGGGTTTCTGGAAACAGGGGCATACCAGAGGGAGCTGGCAGACCAATCGGGAATTTCCCAGTCAACCCTGAACTGAGCTATGTCAGCTGTGTGGGATGGCATTATCCGGCTGTCACCCAGGTACATCATATTCCCATACAATGCAGTTGAACAGGCCAACATCAAAGCGCAATTTGCAGTGAGAGCCAGTTTCCCCAATGATTCTGATGAACAGCATTGTTGGGAACAAACTACAAGCTGGCACTGTGCGGATGGGTGGCTTCTTGGTGAGTAAATTCATGTAATTGTCCTAATAATAGCCCACCTCATGCGCAACGTGCCTGTGCGCCCCCAAATATCACCCTGTCTTCAAGGCTTCATTACAAGTCAGTGGGTCGAGTAAGTGACTTTCTTTTTTTGCTGATTAAACTACAGTTTCACAGCATTCTACTAAGTCCCCAATTGCCTCTGTTTGTAAAGTAGTTATGTCAATAAATACATGCGTAAAGTTTGAAATGCAACAGTCTCACCCTTTCCCTGGCGCACTTCATTCATTTACAATAGTAGTGTGTGTAATCCATGTAAGTTGTCTATAACTATAAAGGATGAGATTTGCATTTTGGACATAAAATATGTACTTGTTGAGTCTAATATGATCTGCCTTCAGCTGACAGGTGACCTTGGCTACCCACTAAATAGGTTTATATTGTCTTCTTTTTCGTGACTGTTTTCCTTTAATTCAACTGGCTGATTGACCTGGCTGGTCACAAATTGATCGAATGATTGATTTATTCATTGTTTAAAATAACATTGCATAAAAGATACAACATATATTTAAAAACAATGGGATGACACAAGAAAGTATGCACACTTATTTCCATTGTGGTCCCTAAAAAAGGTTGCAGCTGGTCTCGTACCTAGAACCTTCTACTTTGTAATCTGGCACTTTAAACACTGAGCTATACATGCTTTCAAATCATAGTGATCAGCTGACGCTTCTGAGGACGACTGCAGACGTCAGTCGAAACATGTCAAGGTTAAATAAACATCTCCTTCTCATCCCCATCTAAAAAAAAACAAAACAATAAATTAATCTTAATAGGGCTGTGAGCAGGTTATTGAATTATCTGTATCCGGGGCTAATGCCGGAGGACAGCGAGCCAACTAAAATGTTTTTACGTGCCTCTACTTCATTCAGGAGCGCCTCCAGCTCACAGTCCATGAAATTCTATTAAATCCATTATTTTTGATTGTGGATACAGGAGAATCAAACATGCAGTGCTTGTGTACAGTATGTCTATTTGCATCTAACTGCATATTCAAATGAAGTGATGTCAAGGAAGGAGTCCAGTATTTCCTCACATGCGTTCATTTTCAAGCAGATTGGGATGTACATAGGAAATGTGCTTGGATTCCTGTGTATACACTGTTTCATACATCTGGATTATTTTTTGCTTACAGATTTTTCTTGATTTAAACATATGTCATCTTTTAGTAGGAAATCCACACAGGTCTTTGTATATGAGGCTCCAGGTCCATAAAATGTGCCAGTTGTTGTCTTTCTCGTGGAAAAACTTGAACAGCAAAGTTACAGTGCTGTTGTAGGCTGCAGTGGAAGCGTTGTTCAAAGTGTGGAAGTGTTGCCAAAGGTTGATTCATTCATTCATTTTCAATTGTTTAATTCTTTTCAGGTCAGAGGGTGCTGGAGCCTATTCCAGCTTCTTTATATAGGCGTGAGGCAGGGTACACCTTGGACAGATCGCTAAGCCATCGCAGGGCCAACACAGACAACCATTCACTCTCATACCTAGGGACAATTTATGCCCAGTTAATACCAATTAACCTAACGTGCATGTCTGTCTACACATCCAGAGTACTTGGTGAAAACCCACACAGACATGATGGGGAAAACATGCAAACTCCACACAGAAAGGTCACCAGTGGCCAAGGGTGGGATCCAACCCACAACCTTCTTGCTGTGCTGTCTCAGTGCTAACCACTGCACTACCGAGCTGCTCTCAAAGGTTGATGTGGTATCAAAATGATTTTGGAAGCGTAATTTTAAGGTGAAAGGCTTCCATTCCATTGCTTTATGCAAACCCACGACTTATTGTTCATGCAGCCAAAATAAAATTTGCTTATTTCATACTGCTGACAAAATCAAGGCTGAACCAAAGCCCACTATAAAATTAATAGAAGTTGCTCTCATCTGTGAGCCATACAAAGCTACTCTCATGGTGTATCACAATATAAACATCATAATAAATCAGCATAATCAAATTAGTGTCATTTTATAACATAACTGGTATTTTACCCTCTGTGGATCGCCACCTTATCGTGGTGGAGGGGTTTGTGTGTCCTGGTGATCCCAGGAGCTATGTTGTCAGGGGCAAGATGTCCATGGTAGGGTCTCCCAAGATCAACTGGTCCTAGGTGAAGGGCCAGACAAAGAGTGGTCCAGTAGATCCCTATGAAAAAAGCTACATCAAGGATCCAGTGTACCCAAAGGAGCCACATAGGTCTGCCCTCCATTGGGCTCACCACCTGAAGGACTGATCATGCGGGTTGTGGTGCTATGTGAACCAGGCAACAACCTGGGCTTCTCTGTTTGGACTGCTGCCTCTGCAACCTGGACCCCTGGATAAATAGTACAGGATGGATGGATGATGGATGGATGGATGGATGGACAGACCTGGTATTTTTTTGTGTAACGTTAACTACCATATACAATGCATATCGAAGTGTTTTTTAAAGGTTCTCAAGGAACTATTTATTATTTACACTTATACAGTTGTACTTGAAATGATCCAACTCCCATTTGTTTCTCAAATTGTTTTATTTTCAAAATAAATGAGGATTACAATGAGGGTTGTAAATAAACAATTTACAACTTTCAGATGTTTCCAAAACCAAATCAAACAAGAAACATTTGAATAGTTCAACTGTTTCAAATACGACTGTATCAAAGGTCAAAATGTTTTTCAGAGCTATTTTACAAATGCCTGTCAGAACCAGCATTCCAATGAGATAAATAGCTTGTTTTTAACTCATAATCATGTCCCACTCTCTAAAATCTGGTAATTCATATCGATTTCCTTGTGAGAAATGGTACAATTACAACAACATTCCCAGCATGTAGACAAAAAAGGAAGTGGATACCCTTTGTGCGTTGAGCAGAATTGTCTGTTTTGAAATGGACAGAATCAGTGTAACAGCTCCTTCTATCAGTAAAAAGAAGACAAAAAAGGTTTTCCAGGCTGTAATCTCCACAGAACAGTCCTTTGAGGTACATGTCCAGTATGCGTAAACATCTTTTCCTTGCCATAAGGAAAACATGTGCACATACTTCAGTACTGCTTCACTTACTAGGGCTGAATGTTACCTGTCCAAGTTAAATTTTCTGGTTTAGTGTCCACAGCTGTTTGAAGGGGTTCTGAAGCACAGCATTTGTTTCCCCAGTTGCTTAGCAATGATGACTAATGTACTGCTAAGGTTCCTCTGAGACTGCTGTTGACAGGAACACCTGAATATGTTTATTTTCCTTTTTCCACTGACACAACCTCTGTAGTAGCTCCTGCTTCCTACATTTCAGCACAGACAGTTTTTCCCAACTTAATACAAGCGTCTTCTCCCTAGTTTGTTTACATAAATGCTGACCTGCTTACACCATTCTTGCAAGGAAATGGGTGTATAACATAAGTCTCACACAGACTAAAGTTTCATGTGTGTGTGCATGTATGTGTGTGTGGGATTTAATTGTGTTTTATTTTAATGTGTGAAGCACTTTGTTACAACTTTTTGTATGAAAAGTGCTATATAAATAAAGCTTTGATTGACTGAAGAATATAAATTTGTATTAGGTCGTCATGGGATAAAATGAAGTAAAAGAAAAGTTTATAAATATCTTCTATGAATGCTGATTTCAACAATCATGCATTTATAAAATACGCTTTGAAAATATTTCAAGTTTTAAAATATAAATTTAAAAATATTAAGCTATTCACTTTATTCCTGAGGGTGCTGCTGTAGAAACGATTATGGGTGCAACTTCCACTTTCAGGTGGAAGTAGTGTTAAGTCAGTCAGCAACAGTGGAGTAGCGGGGCATTTAAAATGGCATTTTTGAAAGTTTTTCAAATTTGATTTAATATATAGCTCACATATGTGTTTTGCAGTCAAGTGGTAGTTAATTTCAGCAGTTGTCGTTTTTGTATTTTTGAATGTTTTTCGTAGTTCTGGAACTTGTTGCTGTTTGTGGGTGTGCCCAGCCCAGTGTCATCAAAAAAAAAAAAGTAAAACTGCACATTTTTTCACTCTGAGAAAACGTACATAGACACGGAAAAAACATTTTTATGTGCAGTGGATATGTGGCCTTTACAGCTTTAAGAAAGCTGTCTACCAGCACCATGTTTGCCACTTTCTCTTCCTTTCACTTTCATTCTTTTTCACCATTAGAGCTGACAACAAACCAAAACATTTTTCCGAATCCTAACCAATAGAGGATGCCTAAATCTAACCTTTCATTAGTGGAGTGAAAAACAAACGAAAAAAAAAAAGGTCACTCAGAGATCAGCATAGGACTCAAACTCATGTCTTGTTTGTTGAAACCGCAAGAAGCTAATTGTCCACCATTCCTCTCCCACCAACTGAATGTGTATAAGCGACTTTCCCA
Source organism: Pholidichthys leucotaenia (assembly GCA_020510985.1). NCBI lineage: Eukaryota > Metazoa > Chordata > Actinopteri > Cichliformes > Pholidichthyidae > Pholidichthys > Pholidichthys leucotaenia. The sequence continues at coordinate 88,580,315 of CM035840.1, read as the reverse complement.
TTACGAGTGCGCATGTGCGGACTATGTGAGTTCAAAGTTCATGACTACCAAACATTCCGGTAGCCGCCTTGCTTTTGTATAGAGACAGTACTGTCACACCTGAACAATTGCTGTTTAAAGTCTGCTTTCAGCTTTAAATCGCCGTTATGCCAGGTGCACATTGTGCCGTAGTGAAGTGTGTGGCATGTATCATCTAGAGCGGTGGAAAAAGCAAACTTGCAGCATACATGCGTGTAACTTCGGGACCAGTGTGTGCACATGTCCGCCGCCATTCACGTTGTATACATTCCCCACGGAGCTGAAGGAGACGGACGGACGCAATTGTTGGATTAAAGCAGTAAGTCTACAGTATATTATAACATAATTAAATAGTGTTGTGTATTGTTCAAGTTCTAGCCTAACTGACACGAGTCTAAACCCTGAAGTAGTAGGTATGGACAGGCAGGCCTGGATCTAGGATCTAGTTCTTTGTATATTGGTAATGAAGCTTGATCTACACACACATGTAATTAAGGCCATTGATAAGTAGGCTGGTATAAAATAAAACTGCAAATCATTGAAAATGTGTGGTACTTAAACTATAGTAGTATCGACCTATAGATCTAAGTAAGCAGGCTATGCCTTGTAGTGAAATTTATTCAAAATGACAAAACCAAAGTTGAGCTGTCAAACCACTCGCTTACCTTCTTTGTAGTCGTTTCGGAGTCTCGCAAGTAAGGGTGCTTGGTCTTTAAACAACAAAAAATCTGCTATGTCAGCGTACATACAGGGGGGCCATTTTGGCCAATTTCTGTAACATGGCCACGAATGCAAACGCAACTAGTTTATCCTTGCATTTGCGGGTACAACTGGGAAGACCCCTACGCATACAATATGCTCGTAGATCAGGAACTTTCCATAAATTAAATGTATCGATAGAGCATGTTTGGTAGCCACGTTCCCATGATGCTTTGCGCGAGCCGAGATGCAAAAGTCGCTTATTGGAAGACTACATAAAACAGACGTTGTTCTGCTCATGCGTGTGAGGACAGTTTTTTTTTTCTTGTGTGCATTTTACGTACAATTGTACATTTTTTGAGAGGTGGAAAACATTCATTAGTTACAATTTTTAGTGAAATTAGGTTGTTGTGCCATAGACTGTATATAAATGAAACAAGGAGATCTGGGCAGTCTCGGGGTGATTTCACTGGGTCGGAATGAGCTACTCCAACCAAGCTAAATCTGTGGCTTCAACAGCATTGCGTAGATCATGCACCGAAAACTAAAAAGGATTGTTCGGTCTTCCGGTTATGGCTGCCACGTAGGACGGACGTGTCTCGCTCTGCTCTGCTCCTGGAAAAAAAAAAATCGGCAAATAACTCTCTCATTTGGGACAGAACGTACCCCAGCATTTGGGCGAGGATATGTCGGCGAAGCCTAAGGCTGGAAAACCAGGAAAAGGAAAAAGCGAGCCGCCGAAACAGTCCAAATTAACGAACTTTCAGGTCTGTGACGCAGCAAACAAAACTCCATATATGGCGGAGGAGGCTGGCAACGGTGCGATATTTGCGGGGAATGGCGCAGATGCGCTGATGGCTGCCATGAGTTCAATGAGAGCGGACTTTTCCTCTAGATTTGATGGGATTATGACAGCGTTGGAAGGAATAAGAAAGGAATTGGGTGACTGTGTAGAACGAACGGCGCAGATGGAGCTCCGTCTCGCTAGTGCTGAAGATGACGTCACCCGTCTTCAATTAAAGGTGCGCACTTTGGAAAAAAAAAATAAATCTCTGGAAGATAATATTTTGGATTTGGAATCTCGGTCGAGACAGAATAATTTGAGGCTGGTGGGTCTTCCAGAGGAATCAGAAGGTCGGGACGTATGCTCCTTTCTGGAAAAGTGGATTCCGGAGGTGCTGGGCAGCGAGGAGTTGCAATCAGCAGTGATTCTGGAAAAAGCACATCGTATTGGCCCACGGAGAGATAAGGGACCGCCGAGGACCTTAATTATGAAGTTTCTTAGCAACAGAGACAGGATGAAGATCTTCAACGCTGCACGAGCTAAAAAAGGAGAGATTAAACACCAGGACCAGCAGGTGCGGTTCTACCCAGATTTGGCCACAGGAATCCAGCAATTGAGGAAGCAGTTTGATCCCGTACGTAAGGAGCTGCGCAACCTTGGGATTCGTCATGGTGTAATCTATCCTGCGAGACTGCTGACCACGTATGAGGGCAGAACCCACATCTTCAAGACCCCAGAGGAGGCGCAGGAGTTCATCAAGAAGATCAAAGAAGAAGAAGAGACTGGTGGGAGCTAAGCATGAACAAAATATAAGGTAGAATAATTAAGCATTTGCACAGGCATCTGACTGACTTGAAGTAAATAGTAAGTTTACAAAATATAGATTGTATTATATATTAAAAAAAACAAAACAAAAACAAAACAAACAAAAAAAAAACTATGATGTACAAAGTTGTTAAAAATTTTGGAGTTAAGTTGGAAAACTACAGAGGAGAGTTAATGTTACGTCATTAAAAGCAGTAGAGTTAGGGTGATTGGGAGGATGAAGAAGGAGTGGCTTAGGCTGTTCCCCGTGGGTGTGGAACGGTCGATGGCTATATCGGGAGACAGAATTTTTCTTTTGATTTTGGGGGGTTTGCCACAAGTGTGGGAAGGGGAAATTTGTTTGTGTGTAGTTTGTAGGATGAATGTTCAACCACTCATGTTTTTGCTTCTCTGTATGAGCATGTTTACACTGCAAGGTAATCCCAAACTCTCTATTGATCATGGACCAAAGTGTTAATCTTAATTTAACTTCATGGAATTGCAGAGGTCTACAAAATTTAAAAAAACTTAAACAAGTTATGAATAAAATAAAGGACATGGGTTCAAGAATTGTGTTTTTACAAGAAACTCATCTGATAGAGGAGGATGTTAAAAGAATTAGGAGTAGATGGCAGGGAAGTGTATTCACCTCTTCATTTTCATCCCGAGCCAGGGGAGTTATGACTCTCATACATAAATCAGTTCCTTTTCAAGTGAAAAATGTAATTGGAGACAAATTTGGAAGATATGTAATCATTCAAGGTTCTTTGCTATTAGAAAATATAAATCTTGTGAACTTATATGGTCCCAATATAGATGATCAGAAGTTCTTTGCTAATTTATTTCTCATCTTATCATCACTTACAGGGCAACATATAATAGCAGGGGATTTTAATTGTACATTGAATCCAGGTGTGGATAGATCAACAGGACTGGATTGTACGCACATTGGATGTAGGATGACTATTAATCATTTTATGAAAGAATTGAGATTGTTAGATATATGGAGAGAAATGAAACCACAAGTTAAAGCCTATTCTTGTTATTCCAGTACCTACAAGACATTCTCACGTATTGATTATTTTTTGATTTCCACAGAATTAAGGTCCAAGATTCAAAACTGCTTTTATGATAACATCGTGATCTCTGATCATGCACCCTGTTGTCTAATATATGTAGATAAAAAATTGACAAAGGAATCAGGTAGATGGCAATTTCAGCATAAATGGCTTCAGGATGAGGAATTTGTCAAGTATATAGAAAAACAGATAGACGAGTTCTTTGACATCAATACTACACAAACATCAGCATGTGTAAAGTGGGAGGCTTTCAAAGCTTTTATTAGGGGACATATTATTAGTTATACAGGATCAAAATCTAAGAAGACTCGAGAGGAGAGAGCTAAATTGGAACATAAAATAAAAAGTCTTCAGGAAAAAGTGTATGCAGGAAGTGACCCAAGGTTGGAGAATGAATTACTGATTTTGAGAGCTGAATACGACAAAAAATCAGCGAATAGAGCTGCCTCGAGTCTTCTAAGATTGAAACAATCTTTTTATGAACAAGGTGAAAAATCAGGAAAATTATTAGCATGGCAGATTAAACAATTGGAAATTAAAACACCAATTACCAGTATTATAAGTAAAGGACAGGTAGTTATAGATCCTTTAGAAATTAATAGAGCCTTTAGAGATTACTATGAAAAATTATATGATACCAAAAATGAACCTGATTTAACAAAACTAAATGGGTTTTTGAACGAACTATCTATACCGTGTATTCCAAATGAAAACAGGGAGATATTGGAGTCTAAAATTAGTCAAGAAGAAGTTGGGCTAGCCATTGATAATATGAAATCAGGAAAAAGTGCAGGACCAAATGGTCTTCCAGTTGACCTTTATAAAAAATTTAAGAATAAATTAATAAAACCTTTTTTGGAAATGGTTTTAGAAGCATTTCAAAATAATAATTTACCATCATACATAAATAATGCCTTAATTATACTGCTGCCAAAACCAGGTAAGCCCTCTAATAAATGTGAAAATATGAGACCAATAAGCCTATTAAACGCCGACCTTAAGATAATCTGTAAAATTTTAGCAAGACGAATACAAGAAATTTTACCAAATATTATTAATCGAGATCAGAATGGCTTTATAAAGGGTAGACAAGGCTTCCATAATGTAAGAAGACTATTTAATATTATTTATTTTAATAAAGAAGCGCCGGATACAGCTCTCCTATCATTGGACGCCGAAAAGGCCTTTGATAGAGTTGAATGGCCCTTTCTTTTTGAAGTCCTACAAAGGTTTGGACTTGGAAATAATTTCATAAAATGGGTTCAAATAATATACAATAATGCTACAGCAGAAATCCTAACAAATAACAATATTTCAAAACCAATAAAAATCAATAGAGGATGTCGACAAGGCTGTCCACTTTCACCTTTACTGTTTACTATGGCAATTGAACCTTTAGCGATAGCGATACGTTTACATTCACAAATATATGGAATTAAAGTTGGACCAACAGAACATAAAATCTCCCTGTACGCCGATGATATAATTTTGTTTATGTCGAATCTAAAAAAATCAATTCCAACCTTGTTGAATTTAATAAAGAATTTTGGGGAAATATCAGGATATAAAATAAATAAAACTAAATCTTCAATATTAATGCTAAATGAGACCCAGAGAAATTACCCAGCCCCTGAGGTAAATCAATTCAATGTTGTAAATCAGTTTAAATATTTAGGAATCCAAATTATGCCTAAGCTAGAATCAGTCGCCAGCGTCAACTATGAAGCCTTAATGTCAGATATCAATGAGTTAACTCAGAGATGGATGTCACTACCAATGTCGATGATCGGGAGAATCAATATACTTAAAAGTAATATTTTACCTAAAATACTTTATTTATTTCAATACATTCCCTTATCACCACCTTTAGATCTATTCTCAAGAATAAAAAAAAAGTTAGTGGAATTTATATGGAACAACAGGAGGGCTAGATTACGTTTGTCTTTATTATATTTACCATTTGATCGTGGAGGTCTGAAATGTCCAAATTTTATGTTGTATTATTGGTCGGCACAACTGAGGTCTATGACATATTATTTTTCATCAAATGATCTCCCTCACTGGACTGAAATGGAATCATACAATTTACCTTTACCTCTTCCCATATTCATATACTCAGATTCGGCAAAAAAATTACAAAAACAAGTTAAAAATCCATTTGTAAAGCATATGATCAAAATATGGTGTGAAGCTAAAAACTATTTAAAAGAACCACAGTTATTGTCACAATTTAGTCCAATATGGGGTAATCAATATTTTAAACCAGGGAGAGCGGACGCTGTATTTAAAGTATGGAATTTAAAAGGGATACAAAAGATTCAGGATTTATATTTGCCATGTGCAGACAACATAATGTCTTTTGAAGAGCTGAGGATCAAATTTAATCTCAATAGAACACATTTTTTTAAATATCTTCAACTTAGAAACTTTATTCGATCAAATCAAAATAAAGCTCTCACTCGACCTATTTATTCATCCTTGGAAAAAATGATGATGAAAGATAGTAAAAGAAAGGGTATTATTTCAGAGTTTTATAACTCATTGACACTATCTTCAAGTGAAAATTCACTGAAAAGATTAAACTACTGGAAAGAAGATCTGCAAATTGAAATTTCAGAGGAACAATGGGAATTGGCTTGTACAGAAGCTCAAACCAAATCAATAAATGCACGCCTTAAATTGATACATTTCAAATGGTTAATGCGGATGTATGTTACACCGGAGGAGTTAAATAGATATAACAAAAATATACCAGATACATGCACAAAATGCATGGAAAGTAAAGGAACCCTATTTCATTGTTTATGGGAATGTAGATTAATAAGAATGTTTTGGGAAGAGGTGAGGGTAAGAATTGAAAAAATAATCTCAAAACAAATCATACTGAATCCTAAACTGTTTTTGTTGGGTCTGTACCCAGAAAAGCATAATTTTAATAAAAGTGAAAGAACATTCATAGACCTCAGTTTGCTTAATGCCAAAAAATGTATTGCACTATTATGGAAAAAGACTCATAGACCAGATGTGACTCAGTGGTTAAGACAGATGTTAACAAACCTTCCATTAGAAAGAATAACATATATACTGAAATCAAAGGAAATTGTGTTCGAGAATATATGGAGACCTTTTATTGATTATGTAAAAAATTTAAACATAACTCTTGAAGAAGAAGGTGAATGATGTGTGTGGACCTTGTAAATTCCAAACTGGTGAACATAATATGTATACTTATGTATTGGATTGTCTAGACTAAACAGAGGAGCATTGTTGAAGACTTGATTTTGTTGGTGGTTGTTGGTGTTTTTAGTGCATTTTTTTTTTTTGTAGTACTTTAGTGTTAGTGTTTGATTGCTTGTATCATGTTTGTTAAAAAAAAAAAAAAGGTTCAATAAAGATATTGTGGAAAAAAAAAAAAGGATTGTTCGTGTACTCAGTGGTACAGACAATGGGCGGCATTACGCCTTTTTTAGGGGTGCTACAGCACCCCTAAATTGAAACTCAGCACCGCTAAAAACTGGAGTGAAAAAAGTTGTGATTATAAAATTTAAGTTCTTCTTTGGCAAGCTGAAATAACTCCAAATCCAGTAGTTTGTGGTTTAAACTTTTAAAAAAATGAAAATTAAAACACCCCCCGCCACACAAATAGTATGGTCCCTCCTCTCACACATCACCCCGGGCCCTCCCTATCCCAACAGCGGGAAAGGTGAGGAGTCAGGAGGCTATTGCAGCTCTTCTACAGGTACTGTATGATGCCAGCCTCAGCTTGAATATTCTGCAAAGTTATGCATAGTTTTTGGGTCTGTCTGTATTTATTCAGTAAAAGTATGCATACCTGCAAACATTTAGTGTCATGATCTGTGCATGGGGGGATTTCACCTTGCTCTGTTTCTTTGTTTTTTGTTTTTCCTTATTTGTATAATCTATTCTGGAGTTCTTCCCCTGTGATGTTATTTAAGATAAGATAAGATAAGATAAGCCTTTATTAGTCCCACAATGGGGAAATTCCAGGATTGCAACAGCACAGGGATAGCAACACTCAGAGCAACAATCAGAAGGCAAGAAAAAAAAAAAAAAAAAAAAAAAAACAAGCAAGCAAGAGCAGCTAATATACATATGTACATATTACTATAAAATATATATATACACACACACACACAGACACACAGTGCAGAGCATTGTAGCTGGATGGAATAAATATATGAATATATGAACACACAGTGCAGAGCATTGTAGCTAGATGGAATAAATATGTAAATATACGTATAAACACCCACAGTACGGAGCATTGCAGCTAGGTGGAATAAATATGCAAGTATATAAACACACAGTGCGGAGCAATGTAGCTAGATGGAATAATATGTAGATATATAAAAACACAGTGCTGAGCATTGTAGCTAGATGGAATAAATATGTAAATATATAAACACACACAGTGCAGAGCATTGTTGCTAGGTGGGATGAAACAGCATAACCGTCTATTTAGTTATCCTACATGGTATGATTATGTGCCCATACTATTTTACCATACCCATATTTCTAGTTTGTTTTCACATATTCAGTATTGTTTCTTTGTATGATTTATTTTCCTGTTTTCGTTCAGTGTGGTTTTGTTATTTATATATTTGGGTTTACTTGTCTCCACTTTATTTTTTGCCAGTGTCTTCTTTTTTCTTTCTCTCTCGGGGGTTGCTGTGGTCAGAGGCACTGCCAGGTAGTGGGCGTTGCTCCTGTCAAACTGTCAGAGGTGCTTCCTCTCCTCATGACTCACAGCTAATTGTCATTTTCTCCCCAGCCTGCTCATGTGATTCACACCGGTGGCTATTTGTGTTCATTTGTTTCGGATCCTATTTAAGGGCTGTTATTTTCATTTCTCTTTGCCGGAATCTTGAGTTCTCTCCCCTCATCTCTACCAGAACCCAACCCTTGTTCTGGTGTGCTAATCTGTAAGTGTCCTTGCTTATCTGAATTTTGTGTTAGAGCACTGTTTTTGGACTTTGGTTTTGTGTGTCTCTGTGTTTTGTTGTTTTCAATAAACCTCACAAACTGCAGTTCAGCGCGTGGGTCTCTCCTCTCTGCCCTGAGGGGCGATTCATGACATTTAGGTTTCAAAGTACGTGAGATTTTCACCTGGGGTGGGGGTTCGAAAATAGGCTATCACTAGGCTATAAATAGCTTATATATATAACAGAAAATACTACATCTTTGCTCATTTTATTTTTGATTTTTAATTTATGAGGAAAACCTCAAATTTATGAGAGTAAAGTCTCAAATGTACAAGAAAAAGCCTAAATTAGCACTACACACAAATTATGAGAAAAAGTTGATTTAAGTGGGAAAAAAATTAAAATAAAACTGCCATAAATTTAGGAGAAAAACTTCAAACTGTCCAGACTAAAGTCACATCTCAGTAACTTCTTAACTATTTTGAGGTAACTACTCTTATGTATATTTGAGTGATCATATACAAAGATAACCTATGTTTACTTGTGTACAGTTTCAGGCAACTCTACCACCTAAACTAGAGATTTTTTTAATTGAAAATGTGGAAATTTTTAAGTGAATTTGGAGAGTTCTCATAAATTACCTACTTTTTCTTATGATTATTTTTATTCTTTTTTAAATTATAGACTTTTTAAGAAAATTTTGAAACTTCATGAAAATTTTTTTGCTCATGGATTGACATTTTTTTCTTGAATTTGTGACTTTTGTATCATAAAGTGGCATCTTTTTTTCTTCCATCTTTGCATTTTTACCTCATTAATTTTCTGTCATCTTTCCATTGATTTTTTTTTCTTTAATTTTTTTTTTAAATTACTGCAAATAAGCTACATTTCTCTTGTGATTTTCTGACCTTTGTCTCAACAATTTATTAATTTTCTTTTTTGTAAAGAATTTATTAAATATTTTAAATAACTTCCTGTGTTTACATTCTCAATGACTGTAATTGTACATAATGTGATTTTTTCCTCATCAAATTGCAACTTTTGCCATGAATTTGTAAATTTTATCTTTTAAATTCAAGATTGTTTTTCTTGTAATTCTGTATTTTTTTTTTCTCTCATGAATTTAGTACATATTTTAAATAAATGGGCATTTGTCCCTATAAATGTATGTTATTCTAGTAAATTTGAAGCTTTTATTGTATATATGTTTGTGATTGGTTTTTTCCTTGTAAATGTGTGGCTTTTTCCTCAAAGTTTTGCACCTTTGGAAAATTTTGAGATTTTAAAATTATGACAAAATATTTATGCAAAATAGATAATAAAGTTTCTTTCTTTCTTTCTTTCTTTCTTTCTTTCTTTCTTCAAAAACCACAGAGATTCACTTGTTAAGGGCAAAAGTGGGATAATTCTGACCTCTGTTATACCATGGTTGTGATGGTTGAATGTTGCTACTTAACAAATTGGACCAAAAATGCCAGGGCCGATTTTTTGTCCCAGTCCAGCCCTGGCTGAGACAAATAGTAGCAGATGTTTTTCTTTAATGGCTGCATTGTCAATCAACCACTGTGTGCTGTTTGAATTTGAGAAAAAGAAGCTGTTGTCATTTTGGTATAAGCAAAATATTAAATCCAGGCTGTCACTGTTTTTATGTGTCATCACATTCCATGTTCACTGTTATGTCTGAAGAATGGGCAGACAGTGACCATGTGCTGAGGTTAGCTTTATTGGGCTTAACAGGTGTGGTACAGAGCAGCGTATAGATGTAGGAGCAAGAAGAGAGAGGGAAGAGTGCCTCGTGTCCCAGAGCTGTGTGTTATATAACCTCTGACGTGTTGACATCAACTGTGCGTGCGTGCACCTGCAATGAGGCATGTCACATAAGGTTGCATACACTACTTTTATTCCTCCCCCTTTTGAAAACACAAAACTGTTGTCCTCCCAACATCATTGATTAACCCAACAGAACACACAATTCTAACTGGGCAACCGGGCAGACTGCCGGTGTGCCCGCATGGCCTTGCGGGGTATTGTGCCACATGCCAGGCCATACCCTAACTACCAACATGTACTCAAACCAGTCACATAGTCCTTGAGATGAAGAGGTCTCCATCGGGCTCATCCCAGATGGGCTCAGGCCACGCCGGCTCGGGTGGTTCCAGCAGGCGCCCCGCTGGAGTTGGCGGGTGGCGCATCAGCGAAATCCCAGTCTGAATGGGCCAGCTTGGTCACGGTCTCTTGATCAGAAGTGAGAGGTGCCGTTACCCTTCTGAGACAGCTGGCATGCCAACGTGACCCATCAGCCAGATGGAAGGTGGCTGGTTCTAGCTGAGCGGTGAGCTGCATCAGCATCAACCGGAATGACTGCAGCTTGTGCGAGCACGACGAATCCAGACCCATTCGAACACCGTGAGTAAGGGGCGCTTCTGCTTTGTTATGTGTTGATGCTGTTGCTCTTCTGTCCTGCTGTCAGAGAAGGGTGCCATTACTGGAGTGTCATCTGGTGGAGGATGTAAGCAGTCCGGGGGAAGGCGTAGAGGCAGGCCGGTCTTGCTGCTGATGGGGCAGGCCTTACTGTCTTCCGGGTCCTGTGCAGATGTGATTTCGAGCTCCTGCAGTGAGACAGCTGCTCAGGGAGGCTTGTGCCACATGAGGATTGTCTCCGGTTCTAAAGGTTTCTGCTCGGTGTGTGGTGCAGAGCAGGGAGTGGCTGCATCAACGCCCAAGTGCAGTGGACTCGGGCCATCGGTGTTCAAATGGGATGCCGTGTGGTCTGTTATAGAGAAGCCCAGTTCATAGAACAAGTCACACCCCAAGATATTGTCGCTGTGACGTGTCACTTGAAATGTGAATGCTGGGAGAACTCTGGAGCTGTATCGCACCAAAAAAGTGACAGTTCTTACCATGCTAATCTTGGTGTGTCCGTAACAGTTCCACCTCATCTGTCCTAACTGGCTGCAGGGGAGAAAGCCTCCTAACCATGGACTCATTCATCAGGGACCTTGTGACAGCAGGCATCCAGCAGCAGCCGTAGACTGACACCATCCAACTCCACTGTACACCACTTGAATGGTGTGTTGCTGGAGCTCACAGAGTGAATGGTGGTCGGGTTGGGCAAACTGGGCGAGCAAGATGGTGGGCTTGCAGGAACCAAGCGACACACTCTGGCAAAGGGGTTGAGCTTACCGCAGCATTGGCACCTCTGTCCTGTGGCTGGGCAGGCAGGTGTGTGTGCGCCTCCAAGTGCCCAAATCTATACGTGCTAGCCAAACAGTGGAGGCTGGCAATGTATTGTTGTACAGACTCACCCGTACACTGTCGGCATTGGCAAAACACAATTCTTCAGACCATTACACTCTGTGGAGCAGCGAAATGTCTGGCCAACAAAATCACACAGTCGTCATTTGTGTCCGAGGGTCCGAGAGATACGCTGTCCCTCACTGCCGAGGTTGTGTATTAGCATAGCCCTTAGACCCACCTTGTTAGCTTTGGCTAGGTTGATAGCAGTTATAACTACACCCCCTGCTGTCTGGTATCCTGTGGAAGACAGCATCAGGGAAGTATCAGGGAAGCCATCAAGATCAGAAAATGGACCACAAGAACCATCAATGAGATGAGGGAGCCCATACCCTGTCCCACACCTGGGATGATGTCCTCCACAGGATACCAGACAGCAGGGGGCGTAGTCATCCTCTGCTGTTTGGTGAACCTGCATAAAACAGCCGATGAAACAGATGATTGTCACAACATCACATGACCCGTCTGACGAAGGCTGCAAGAAGTGGCCGAAACACGTTAAGGTAAAAACAACCTTTTTCACATGTCTGATAGAAAAGAAAATATTTTTATAATTGCCACAGATATTTCTGAAGATCAATCAGGTATGTACGGGGGGGGGGGGGGGGGGGCTGAAAAGTTCATAGTTGTCAAATTTGACCAAATGTGGTTTATTTTTCAGCGGCAGGTATCCAAGCGCTGCAACATCGATGGAAGAAGTGTGTGGACCAAAGGGGAGACTGTGTTGAAAAATAAACCACATTTGGTCGTTTGACCACTATGAACTTTTAACCCCCCCGCCCCCCACGTACAGTGGTACAAAATGTTTTACCATTCATACGATCCTGTTTTAGTACGGTCCCTTTTTCACTTGCAGGACCACACCAGAGTTTGCCATTTGATTCAAATTGAGACCACCTCTTTCAGGGGGTCTTGATACAGTTGGTTTGGTGCACACCTGAATGCGATTACCGTGTTCTCACCAGACAAAATGAACCATATTAACGGAGAAAACGAACTTGAGTTCATTGGAAACGAGCTAAAGCCTGTAGGCGTGAAAGCACCTTAAAACACCCAAAACATGGTGCTGTGGTTCTTTGTGGTTCTGAACAGATTCTACGTCTGCTCTAAGGTAAATTATGTCCAACATCTTTTAACAAAATGCAACTGACTTTACTGCGGTGGAGATATTGACATACCTCAGAGCTTTTATTTGTTCATCGCGTTGCCATCTTAGCAGTGGGGCTAACTAATGGAGCTACTGTATGTAATGCAAGGCCACTTTTTAAGGTCATCTTCCCATCCCCCGATAGTCGTGGGAAGTGGTATCACTATATTACTGTTTTTGAGGTGCAAAGGATCATTTTCCCATATTTCTGATGGCAAAGTCATTGTTTTTTAAACAAGGAAAAGCATCCCGTTTCCATGACAACTCCATGTTCTAAAATAGTATGGGAAGTTGCGCCCTTGATTCATGCAAGGCATCATGGTGACTAAGAATAAGTTGGACAGCACCAAAAACATGATTAACCAACATAGATGTCACTCTGGGTCATCTGTAAATCCATCTGCGAAACCCATCAGCCTTACCGTAACACCAGACTGTCAGGGGAAATGGTAAACCTCCCTTCTGCACGTCACAAAACATGATGAACAGCCATAAAGCCACACAACATTAAAAGTTCACTTTTCCCACATCGCACAGCCATAGAGCAGAGCACATCTGCAAAACCACAAGACTATAACTCTTACACGCTCTATAAACTGATCTCTTCCAAGGTTTCCTGATTCTGTGTCACTGTGAATATTACAAAATCTGTGGTTGTAAAATTTACATGTACTGATGCATCACCTTTTTCTAAAATACACAGTGGACAGAGAAACACAAGAACTGTTTCATGAGTTACATTTACCGAATTACTTTTTTCCACTCTGCTTTTATTAATTGGTTCCAGACCCATGAATTAGGATGCAGACCCATGTTGGTATCAATATAAATGAAACTGAACATCTGAGAGGGAAATTGTTTAAGCTGTAGTCATCTAACAAAAAGTAGTAGGTTAAGTGTGCTTTAAAAAAAAACTAGCCTTATAGTAGTAACCGCTATTTCAGTCCTCAGTGGGTTTCACACTTCCATACTCTTTAATGTATTGTTTGTATAACCCTAGATGGGCAACTCACAAAGTTTCCAAAGGCATCATAACATTGTTTTAGGATATTATAAGTTAGACTGGATCCCACAACAGTCAGCAACATGAAAAGAGCTTTGATGTGCTGTTTTTGGCCTAAGAAATGGAGCCACAGTTTAAAGGAAGGCAAAACAGCTGAGTTAGAATTTAAATAGGCTCATCAACATCACAAATGAGCAAGATATTTTTTTCTTGTGAATATACAACTTTTCTCTCATAAATTTGTGACTTGTAAATTTGCATGCAGTGAGCTCATCTGAGGCCATTCTGCTATTATTGGCTATGTTGTGGAAAATGCTAAAGATCGACTCCAGTAGATATAAATCCACTATAAAAACAAAACTTCATTGTCTAAAATTGTATTTGATGCCTTTTTTCTACAAAAAAAGCTTTCATTGTCTTACAGTTTTGTGTCAAAATTATCTTATTTGCCCCTCTGGGGCGGATAGAAGGATTCAATCGCAGGGTGACCTTTGAGCATATTTTATTATAAAATAAAACAGCTCGTGGGCAGAAAACAACAACTAATGCCGTGGCAGCAAACAACATAAACGAATGCCAACACTGGCGTGGAGAGTGGCATGGGATGATGGGTGAGGAATGACGAGGACGCTGTACTCAGGGTAGAGAGTGATGTCCATAAATAAGAGAGAGGATAATTAACAAATGAAAAATAACTGTGACCAATAATTACAGAAGAAGGGAGAACAAAACAAGGATGAAAACTGTCAAAACAAAGCCAACTCAGAAATGATAGAGAGGGGGAACAACAATACAAAACATACCAACGTAACAGAGAGGATGATTATAACAGTGATGATAACAACTAAAACATACTTCAATTTACAAGTGAACTTAAAGACTGAGGAGCACTAATAACAAACAGTAACATAAAGAGTGGGACATGTCTGTAAGCATGTCCCCCATGATAAAAATCTTTTGACTTTTCCTCCTCCTTCAAACACCAGGATGTGTGAATAGGCCCACCCACATCCCACAAGGCTAATGGTGGCTAGCGCTACGTTAAACAGAATAAATCCTGTGATATAAAAGACTTACTGCTTGAAGGACATGTCCACTTGTGTGCACGGTAGCCCAGGATAATGACTGAAGCTGCATGAGTCCTTAAAAGCAGTTTAATGGTAAAACTCATCTTAATTTGGGTCAGGTTTTCAAAATTGCTGTTCCCAAATGCTAACTGGCCCTGGAGGCTAACTTCAGTTTTTAGTTCCACCCTGTTCTCCGGAGGCCAGAGACAGTTCTTAAGGTGCATTCACACTAAACACAAACGGGCAAATTTTTTGCACGTCACAATTACATTATAACTCAAGGTAAACACGCGAACAGACATGTATCCCCCTTCTGAGTGAGATGCAGACAGGCGAAGTTGCCTTTAAAACTTCTGCAGCTGTGTTCAACCTGCTGTGGAAATTTCCAAAATAATGTCATGCTTATGTTTACATTATCCAACCGGGTGCTCACCTGAAAATGCTGTCTCAAGCCTCCAAAAGTTCACAAAATGAGGGGTGTTTACATTGCTAACTTGCTAGCTTGTCCGCGATGGGAAACCATTGGTAAATAACAATGACATCCTGATTCAGCTGAAGGGCTCCAGGTCCTCCTGAGTCTCCAGGTGAGTGAGTCAAATTTTCAAACTAGTTTACTCTGCAATGGTGATACCTTTACTCTGGTGATGACAGAATCTCAAAGCTAGCAGCTAGCTAGCTTGCTAGCCTGGGACGCAAACATGCGACTGCGCAAATTTGCACAAACTCGCGTCTTCCCATTTACTTTGTATGGATTTGTGCAGCCCGTTCGCATTTGAAGTGAACGCACCTTTAGTCCTGATTGCCTCAACACTACAGATCTGTTATAGTGACATCACCAAAAACGTTCGGCCTAAATTTGATTTTTTCCCAGGGGAGGAGCTTAACTTAAAAAAAAAATCACAGACATGACACATTTTAATGATTTTGGCCGTTTTATGTCTTGTAAGTCCTAAAAACATGTTGAAGACATTTTAACAAGAAAAAAAAATCAAGTTTTGGCTGAGTGTCACTTTAAGGTCCAAATTAAAGTTTTTTTTATATAGACTCAGACAAGCCTTGCTATGCTTCACTAAAATAAAGAAATTAAACCATGACTGGTGAAAACAATAGCAGTAAAAATGTATAAATATGATTACAAGTTTTCTGATGGAAATTTTAGGATATGTGTTCCTAAAATACCCATGAATTGGACTTCTGTTGAGATGCTAACCCAGTTACAGTATGAATAAGAAAATATCTAAATAATTTTAATCAGTTAATAAAATGATAATATTCGGTGAGATGACATACAGTGGTGTGAAAAAGTGTTTTCCCCCTTCCTGATTTCTCATTTTTTTGTTTGTCACACTTAAATGTTTCAGATCATCAAACAAATTTAAATATTAGACAAAGATAACACGAATAAACACAAAATGCAGTTTTTAAATGAAGATATTTATTATTAAGGGAAATAAAATCCAAACCTATATGGCCCTGTGTGAAAAAGTAATTGCCCCCTAAATCTAGTAACTGGTTGGGCCACCCTTAGCAGCAACAACTGCAATCAAGCATTTGTGATAATTGGCAATAAGTCTTTTACAGCACTGTGGAGCAATTTTGAAGATGGCTGGACTGTCGTGATGTGGAACACGGGCAGGGAGCCATGCTCACGCTGTCAGGTTATTTCCACTTTGTGTTCAGTAATTTTGTTCACTTGGATTATTGTATTTGTGTATGGGTTGTGTTTTCTGAGTTTGCCCTGTTGTTTCCGTTTGTTTTGAGTTATTCTATTATTGTATCGTGGTTGGGCTTTCAGTCTTGTTTGAGATTATTATTTATCTATGACTTTCCTGCCTTGTCCATTATATTTCATCCTGTGTTTATTATCATCGTGAAGTATTCCTTATCCTGCCTAAACTTGGTGGCGTATTATTATTGTCTTTTGCCTTCTGCATGAATCTGGTTTGCTATTCTTTTGTTATGTTCTCCGTGCTTTTACTTTGGTAGTATCCTTTGTTTACTTCCTTTACCACTTAGCTAGTTTTTGCGGTAGTCCTCAGCTGTTTGTATTTTAGTTAATTATCCTCGCTCCCGTTCTACGCACCTGTTTCCATTTGTTGTCACTTCCCTTGCCTTATTTAAGGGGCTATTGCACGACTGTCTGGCACAGCACCCTTCTCGACGTTAGGACGTAAGTGCTTCTTTATTTTACTCTGTTTACTCTGTGTTTTTCTTAGCGTGTGTTCCACGTCTAGTTTTCCAGGTTTAGGAAGCGATTCCTCTCACCTTAGCTGTTGCTATTTTGGGCTTTACCTGTATCCTCCTGCTTCTTCTAGTTTTGTTAGGTTTTGTTTGTATATTTGTGTTTTTTCATTATTAAATTTGCAAACTCACAGCCGGCATTTGGTGCCTTAATTCAGCCTGGAAAAGGGGATTTATGACAAAACGGTGCTGCCAGTGTAGGTCACCAGCAGCTGTGAGTTTGCTGTCTTGATTTTCCCTCCTGCATTTTATTGTTTTTGTCTGGAGTTTTTGGGTGTGATGACCACCATGGACTTTTGTTTATTTGGACTGAGTGAAGAGGAGTATGGGGTGGCAGAACACATTGTGAATTTTGCCTCAAAGGCTCGAGCCACCCACACTTCCGAAGTCGCCTTTGCATTTGTGGACAGCTGATCGAGGCGTGTCCCAGTCGCTGGAGCTACCCGGGTCTTGCTGCTCTCCTTGCCTCGGTGGTCAAGTCCCAGCAGCAACTCAATGAGCAGGTGAGGGATTCCCCTTCGATGCAACCTGGGCAGACGAATAAGTGTTCCTGGGTGCGAAAGGCTTGTCCACCTCGCCAGGAGCCCATGCCCTCGCCCATCCACCAAATGGCCCCCAGAGCTCCCAGAAGGACATTGTCTGGTTCTGAAACAGCAGCTGATACCATCATGCCCCGGGAATTCAGGCAAGTGCTTATTCATTCTCTTTCTCTTTCGGCTGAAACCTCTTGCCTAATTCCTGGTGGTGAGGCTCAGTCATTACAGCCCACTAAGTCCTCACCATCAGCTGCTGTTACCATTTCCTCACCTGTATCTCCTGTCTCCCTAAATGTCTGTCGGTCCTGGGAGAGAGCCGTCGGATGACGGAGGGACCTGTGGATCCTGAGGGCCATGGTCCGGCCCCACCACCATGCCCTGCGGGAGAGAGAAGCGCCTTATGCATCCCGAAGCCTGTGCCAACGAGAGAGCATCCCCTGGTTTTGGTGTCGCGGGACCTGGTGCTTTCGGTGAGGCGTTCTCTGGCTCCGCTCCTCAGGGCTAGGAGCTTACCTTTGTCAAAGTCTGCGCTAATGATCCAGCTTCCCCGGACTCTGACATCTCACCAGATGACCTCTGCCACTCCTGGAAGAACAACATCTGGCTCATTGGCTGCAGTTTCCATCACTCCCCAGGAGGAAAGGCAAGTGCTTTTTCATTCATTCCCTAATAATAAAGAACTATCTTGCCTAACTCCTGGTGGTGAGGCTTAGTCCCTGCAACCCGCTGAGTTCTCACTGCCTGTTGCTGATGTTAATTCCTTTTCTGCTCCCTCCGTGTCTTCTCCCATTTCCCCTGAGTGTCCGCCGGTCCCGGGATTGAGCCACCGGACAATGGAGGAGCCTGCGTTTCTGGAGAACTTGTTTCCAGCCCCAAAGCCACAGCCTGGATGGAGGGCGAGCGCTTCCTGTAACCTGAAGCCTGTACCAACAGCAGAGTGTTCCTGACTTCAGCTACGCAGGACTTGGTGCCAGCAATGAGACGACCTCCAGCTGCCACGCTGGATGAGCCACCGGCATCGGCCGCTTTGACTGGAGGTCCTGGGGGTTGCACCCACCGTCATGCCTGCTGCTGGGGTCACCGCAGCAGGTTCACTGGAGTCCTTGACGGCGGTGGAGCTTGAGTCCAAGCAAGTACTCTGTTCTGTTCCTCCTTCTGCAGATTCAGAGAAGTCTTGTGTAGCCCAGTGTAAAAACGCGAATGGAAATATGAATATTGATGCCGCTTTTGAAGAGAAAAACACCCATTTCACAATGGGAGTAAATAATTTAAAGATGAATATTTAAATAAATATATATTCATAAAACAGTAGGAACATTTTCTGGGGAGTTTTGATAAAGTTCCAAATGTTTTTATCTGGTATATCGAGCAACCAATGGCTGCATCTTTTGTTTGACAGCAACAGCCAGTGGGGTCATGCTAGCCAGTGGGATCACGCGCTCCCTCGCTCGGTCTGTGTGTAACCTGCAGAACGCTTTCAGTCGCAGCAGACATCGACCGAGAGAGCGCGTTCCCTTACGGAGACGGTGAGCTAACGTGCTAATAGCAGTCTTTGTCTTGGATAAAACTTGAGATTGGTAAGCCTAAACTAATAGCCGCAATGAGACATTGCTGTACTATCAAATTCTAATACCCCGTTTGTTAAATTTTAAGATTTGGATCCAAAGGCTGTTAACGCTGTTGAGCGCGGGAACCCCATGACGCACGTGTTGATTAGCATGGTGAGTGCTATCCATTTAGTGTGTATGGGAAATGCTAATTGCTAGCTTGAAATGCTAACTGCCGATGCTAATTTTGGCTAGGTTTTTCATAAGAAAAAGCTATTTTCCAAAGCTGTAACGGTTAGCAAAGGTCCCAATTCCCTTGCCACTGATTGCTATTTAATGGTGAATGTTGAACCTGTGGTTTATATGTGTTTAATGTGTCAAATTGAGATAGTGTTGTGCTAGATGTGATGTTAGCTTGGTGCAGCACACTGCACAAATGTCCTGTTGATGTCAAGTGCCTTCCAAATGCTCTTATTCATTGTTATGGCACCATGTTGATAAGTTTGAATAATAGATGTGTCTATTTTATGCACATTTATTGATTTAAGGAAATTGACTTATTATTGTATAACTTAGAACTATTTGAAACCCATGTAATAGCTATGGATAATAGCTTAAGTTTTTGTGTTCTGACCTATTTTGTAGGTCAGGGTTTTTTTTATTGGTTTCCTGGATCAAGAAACCGTGAATCTCCAGACCTGGATGGCGAGCCGAATTGCCCGAACCTAATCATCTGGTAAAAGTGACCCAACTGGTCACCTGGAGTTGATACTAGAAGGACTGTATATATTGTAAATATATTTGGAGTATATGGATTGTATTTTCTTTTATTATTGAATCATTATTGTGATCAGCGTTCTACATCTGTTTATGTGTACACAACTTGAAAAAATATATATATAGTTGCAAGTTCCATACACCTTCTGTGTTGTGTCATCTGTTGTTACGCCCTCCAGGCTCCTACGAACCTGTAATCTGTCTGATCTGGCCCAATTATCCCTTTTGTCCAGGTAGTAAAGTTAAGGTAACTACACTGCCATAACACAACACTACCACAAGGGTACTACACCTAAAGTAAGTAGGTATTACTTGTCTGGCTCATGGTGAGGGAAGTCAAGTGCAGATGTCTTCTGCTCCTGAGTTCCCCTCACCGAGCTCCACTGCTGCCAGTGATTCTTCTCCAGCGTCTTCTCTGTGTTTGTCTTCCAAGGTAACCATGCCGAGTGAGAACACCCAGATGGAGAGACTCTAGTCACCCCTGCTTGCATCGCCCAAGTCCTGGATGGCGGTGGAATCCAAGACAAGGCAAGTGCTCTGTTCTGTTACCATCTCATCAGATCTAGAGATTCCTTGTCCTGCTCGGGATGGGGGGAGTCAGTCGCAGCGGTCAACTGCTTCTGGTCTCTCATTATTGGGCTCCACTGCTGCCGGTGGTAGTAACTTGGCATATGTTTTTTCTGCCTTGCTCAAGTCCTTGTCTGGATCCACTGAGGGTCATCCTTCTTCTCTGCCCGAGGCCATCGTGGGTTCCTTTCCTTCGCCCGAGGCCATCGTGGGGTCCTCTCCTTCACCCGAGGCCATCATGGGGTCCTCTCCTCCATCCGAGGCCGTCGTGGGTTCCTCTCCTCTGCCCGAGGCCGTCATGTGTTCTCCTTCTCCACCTGAGGCCGTCGTGGGTTCCCCTTCTCCGCCCGAGGTCTCCGTGTGTCCTTCCTCCTTGCCAGAGGTCTCCGTGGGTCCAGCCTCTCTGCCAGAGTTCTCTGTGGGTCCAGCTCCCCCTCTGTCCGAGGTCTCTGTGAGTGCTGTGCTCCAGTACAGGGCCTCCATGGGTGCTTCGCCTCAGTCTGAAGCCTCCGTGGATGCTACACCCCACTCCGTGGTCTCTGTGGGTGCTACGTCTTGGTCCAAGGCCACCATGGGTGCTATGTCACCTGTGGTCACTGCGGGTCCTCTCCCTTTGCTTGTGGTCGCCGCAGGTCCTCTTCCTTCACCTGTGGTCACCGTGGGTCCTCTCCCTTTGCCAGTTGTCGCCTTTGCTCAGCAGTCATTGTTGGGTGTCAGGTCTCCCCAGCCTCTGACCCTCCTATTCCAAACTGCCGTCCCTGCAGTCCAGGAGCAACGTGTGTACCAACTACCGCCTCCAGGAGGGGGCAGGTTGTGCTCCATGGTCCGGGTGCTTTGGGATGCTGAGAGACCACCTGATGGTCTGTACCATTTGGTTGGGTGGCTTATGGACTCTGGCAGGCCACCCGATGGACTGTACTCTTTGCTGGGGTGGCTCTGGCATGCCGGGAGGCCACCCAATGGACTGCATCGCCTGCCTGGGTGGTCTAGGGACTCTGGCAGGCCACTGGACTTATTCCAGCTCATTGCATGATGGTCCTTGGACTCTTGTAGGCCACCCGAACTGTCTGTTTTGTTTCCTGGCAGTTCTAGATTTTCCTTTGGCCACCGGTCCTGTCTGGGTTATGGCCATTTGAACATGAATTGGGTTTGGTCCCCCCTATCCTGGTTCCCCACCACCACCCTCCCGGGCTAGGTCATTGTACTACTCCTGTTTTTGGTTTTTTTTGTTTGTTTGGTTTTTTTTTAATGGCGCCGGAAGCAGGGCGGCCGTACCAACAGCAACTCTCTCTCGTGTCTTTGTGTTTTTATCTGCTTATTCCTGTATATAGTGTGTCTCTTATTAACCAGGGCTCGGTAGGAAGATTTGCATTAAGACTGGACCAACTTTTTCTCTATTTTAGCCCGGTTCTTTCTCTAGTTTTCTTTTCTTTTCTCTTCCTCGGGCAATGGAGATCAACAGAGGTGGGGGCAGACGCATTGTTTACACACGCGAACAGCTGATTGCACTGAGGAGGCTGGCGCCTGGAGCGCTGCGGCCGGCAGTGAAGCCCCTCATCCCGAATGAACTAAAGAGGAGATGCCACGGGCGAAGGGCTGGAGTGAAGGTGAGGAGGAGGAGGAGGAAGCATAAGCCGGCTGTACCGATGGTCATCACCGGGAACGTGCGATCGCTCGGAAATAAAACAGATGAGCTTACAGCGCTGGTCAGGATGCAAAAGGAGTATCGTGAGTGTAGTATCATGTGTTTTACAGAGACGTGGTTACACTCACAGATCCCGGATGTAAACGTAGCGACACCTGGCTTCAAAACTATACGGGGGGGACAGAGACGTGATAAGCAGCAGGCAAAAGGGTGGGGGAGCACTGGCACTTCTTGTTAATGAACGGTGGTGTAATCCTGGACACATTCATGTGAAGGAAAAGTGCTGCAGCCTGGACATTGCACTGCTGGCTGTGAGTATAAGACCTTATTATATGCCGCGAGAAATGAAGTGTGCCGTAATTATTATCGTCTACGTCCCTCCGTCAGCTGACACAGCAGTGGCCTGTGACGTCATCAGCTTCACTGCTGCCACATTACTGGAGAAGCACCCAGATACATTTATGGCCATCACGGGTGACTTTAACCATGTCTCAGTGGGAAAAACATTACCAAACTTTCACCAGTTTGTTGACTGTCCCACCAGAGAAAACAAAACACTGGATTTTCTGTATGCCAATGTCAGAGATGCATATAGTGCAACAGCTATGGAGTTTTTGCATATGACGTCAGGGGGCGTGCCGCACTGGCCCGTTAGAGTGAGCCGCCATTTTGGATGGCAAGAAACAGCAGCAGCAGGGTGAAATAAACCACATAGCTCACGTGTATCTACAAACTCCGCAAAATGGTGTACTCCTGTTGTTCCCCCTGATAAGGGGATAAGCGGGGAATTAAATGGCCGGTGTGAAATGCAAAAAAAAAAAAAAAGTTGGATTTTTGAATAATTACCTTCACTGACGTAATCTCTCGCTTTGTCATAACGGGCTGCAAGGTGGAGCAGTGGTTTAGCACTGTGGCAGCACAGTTTTACCCTCGGCCGGGGGATCGCGGGGATCATGAGACCGTGGGTTTAGGGCGCTCGCGCACGCAGCGGCCAGTGGCTTGTCACCAGACTGCAAACCAAATCTACCTACGGGTACAAATAAGTAACAAAAAAAAAAAAAAACTTTGTGGTTTGGGGGCGCCTCTCTGCTTGCTACGATGCACACATGAAAGGGGAGAAAACTATTGTACATGTGCATAAAATCAGGTACGTTTTAATGCGGCGCGCCGTGGAGAGCCTTTAAAAAAAAAAAACAAAAACACACAGCGTGCTTCACTCACCTCTGAGTGAGGAGCTGCTGTTGTTTTCCGACTCGTTCACCAGCCAAGACTTCACATCATCCACATCCCTTTCCGCTGACACGTTTTCCGATATTTTTTCCTCCTGCTCCCCTTCGTCTTTGAAAGATATCATCTCATCGTTTGCCCCCAAATCATCCCCGCTGAGCAGATTACTGGCAGTCATTGTTCTGCTAATTGCTCCAGCTGTTACCCCACACCCGTCACCTCCGTTCAACTGAGGCATTTCAGCACACCAGAGGAGCGCACGGGAGCAAGATTAAAAACACTTGTCTGCTGTTATGACTGCTGACAATGACTCCACTGAATGTGACAGACATCGCAGACACAGTTTCAGAGGCCATAGTGTCAGCTGTTGAAGAGGATGATAGGATGTTATTATGTCAGATTGTGACTGTGTGTTCTCCTCACTCATTCTGATCGCTAAACAGTACAAGTTACGCCTGGGTTGTCACAGTGCAACTGCTGCTCTTGCCATCCAAAATGGCGGCATGTACGGCGTGTTTATGTTTACCCCCGCGAGTCACGTGATTTTTACGAGCCTACGCAAAAACTCCATATGCTGCCAATGGGGGGTACCCCATTGGCAAATCAGATCACTACATGGTCATGTTAACACCCAAGTACGTTCCGCTTGTGCAAAGATAACCTGCTCGTACACGGACTGTGAGGAGGTGGACACAGGAGGCTGCTGATGCACTACAGGACTGCTTCGAGACGAAAGACTGGGGCATACTCTGTGAACCACATGGGGTGGACATAGACAATATGACCGACTGCATCACAGAATACATTAGATTCTGTGAAGACACGACCATGTCAGCTCAGACTGTACACTGCTTCTCCAACAACAGACCATGGGTCATGAGTGGCCTGAAAGCACTTCTGAACAAAAGGATGAGAGCTTTCAGGTCCGGAGATAAGGAGAAGCTGAGTGGAGTGCAGCATGAGCTGAGAGAGATGCTGAGGAAGTGCAAGGACAATTATAGGAGGAAGTTGGAAGACAAACTCAGGCAAAACAACGCTAAAGATGTGTGGGAGGGAATGAAACAAATAACTTGGTGCAAGGGGAGATTCAGCAAGACCAGAGAGATGGTGATTGACTTCAGGAGGAGGAAGACGCCTTCTCAGCCACTGCAGATTAGTGGGGAGGATGTGGGAGTGGTTGAGGACTACAAATATCTAGGTGTCAGGATCAGCAGCGGGTTGGACTGGAGATCCAACACCGATGCTGCGCACAAGAAGGGGATGAGCAGACTCTACTTCCTGAGGAAGCTAAGATCCTTCAACGTGTGTAGCAGGATGCTGGAGCTTTTCTACCAGACCACTGTCACCAGCGCCATCTTCTTTGCTGCTGTCTGTTGGGGTAGCAGTATCAGGGCCAGAGACACCAACAGACTTGACAAGTTTATCAAGAGGGCTGGCTCTGTAATTGGTCTCAGACCGGAGACCTTTGAGACAGTGGTGGAGAGGAGAACACTAAATAAACTGTGATCCATCATGGACAACCCTGATCACCCCCTCCACCACACACTGGACAGACAGTGAAGCACTTTCTCCAGTAGACTACTACAGCTTCGCTGTCGAACAGCCAGGTACAGGAAATCTTTCCTGCTGCATGCCATTTCACTGTACAGTAACTCACTATGATGTTGTATTATGGTCATAACAATGCTGCCACACTGCACCTTACAGTCTAACTGGCACCTCACATTTCACTCTGCTCCTGATAGTCCTTCATTGTGCAACGGGATGATTCATGTCTTTATACAGGTCATCATATATTAAGCTATAATGTATATAGGTTTTATAGTTGTGTGAGTTTTCATTTCCATGGGTAATCCCTTTGACTGTCAGGCGTGTGTTTCTGACGTTTGGTTCTCTACTGTCATGCTGCTGTTACTCTGTAATTTCCCAGTTTGGGATCAATAAAGTACATCCATCCATCCATCCAACCATCCATCCATCCATAAGTGAACAAAAGTACTGAACACAAACTGGGAATAACACGGCTCCCTACCAGTGCTCCGTCTCATGACAGAGCCTCACCCCTTAAAGTAGAACTGAACCCACCTTTTGGCGCAAAAAGTAGAATAGCAGATTAATTCCTTATTACCTATTGTATTTTTCAACACATAAAAGAAATTTTTAGGCCGTGTGATGGCCAAGCTATAAGCCGATAAACTTTTGCCTCTGGCTGGCAGTGCCAAACAAACCGGAAGTAGTGCAGACGACGCTGCGTGACGTCACGAGTGTGATCCCTAACCAAAACAACAATGGCAGATGATAGCAGTTCCAGCAGTCAAGAACACCAGAGTTTTAAGAGTGAAGAGGCATTCAGGATCGGTGACGAGACAGAGGAGGATGCAGGAGTGTGGCAGGTGGCAGGCGTGCACAAGGGCGAGCCCGGGAGACAGAGACCTAATGCACCTGTGACAGCAGCTGGCAGACGGCGATGCAGAGGCGAGGTCCGCCGCCAGGGAATACACCTGTGCACAGAGGAGAGACTGGAAAGGCAAAGGTAGGTATGCTTATGCTGTAGATCTTGCTGGGAGATGAGGGGGTTCCTCTGCAGCAAGAGGGCTGAAGGAATCAGACGGCTTCATGCTGAAGCCCAGGGCAGAGTGGCTTATATCCCACGCTGCTGACGAGGCGCAAGTGTGTGCGCAGCTGGCGCCACTAATGAGCGGCGAGTTGTAACATATCCAGCCTGTGTCGTGTTGTAGCTTAGTTTTCTTTTTTCTCGGTCACATTTTGTCTTAGTTTTGTTTTGAACTGTAATCGCTCTTGCCTGTTTTCTCTTTTGAATTCTTGGATGGAATATGGGTGGGCAATATAAGCTGCGGCTTCAGCCATCACCCATTTCGGATAACTTACGTTGAATTGTATAATTAGATGAGTCATTGTTCAGTTTGACCTTGTTGTTATATCATTCAGTTTCTTTCAACCTGTACTGTACTATCCGAAATAAATAAATTCATTCATTCATTCAAAAAATTGGGCTATGTATTACAATACTTCTACAGACTATAGTGGCAATACACATGAACAGAACTGGCCTCTGCATTTGACTGTGCTATTTATAAATACAGTGATCCCTCACTTATCGCGTTTAATGGGGACCAGAACCGACCGCGAAAAGTGAAAAACCGCGAAGTAGCGTCACCCCCCCCCCCCAAGGGCGTCACAAGCACTATTTTGCACAAAAAGGCACAAGAGAACAGCGAAAAGTGCCACTAAGCAACACGAGCGATAAAGAACAATGAATGCGGTCTTCCTTCGCTGGGTATGTGCGCTCTGCAGGGAGAGAAGCTGGGTAAAACGTCTCGGCCAATCAGCTTGTGAGGTAAAACATCTCGGCCAATCAGCTTGTGAGATTCCCGAGCGGTGAAGAGGTGGGCGGAGAGGAGTGGAGCGGTGGTCAGAGAGGTGGATTTTGAGTTGTGCGGGCTCTCCATGTTGATACCTGATGTTCTAATGTAGTCTCCCTGCCTTCTGCTAGCGCCCGGGCAACTTTCGTGCCATTTTTTCTCAATTTTGAATTTTTGATGAATATTTTTGAAAAATCCGCGATGCACTGAGGGCGCGGAAGGTGTAATATCTATATCTAGAAATGCATCGCTTCCCGGTCGCTTTTCCTCCCCCTTTCTTTTCTTTCGTCACCATGACAGCTTTCCTTGGCCACTGAACAGATCTTCCCAGGTGTTGGAAGTGTTTTGTAGTCTACTATCACGACAAAATGCACCAAAAACAACCAGTGTCGACGTGCTCGCAATGGTAAACATGGAGGACTGTGTCACACTCGTGACGTCACGCGGAACTCCGGCTGCACTTCCGGTTAATCGGCGGATTTGTCTGATTTTTCAGGGCGGGAAATTCAAAATCGCAATTTTCTCCAAGATTCCGGGATTTGTGGAGGGGGTGCCAATGATAAATTATCTTTATAATTGTATGTACTATCACCCAGTGCCGTTCAATGCCGTTCAGTTCAGTTCTACTTTAAGGGGTGAATCCAGACACCCCCAGGGTAACATCAAAAGGAGAAAAGAAAAATACAAAAAATCCCCCCAACAGATAGATAGATGGATAGATAGATGGATAGATAACAGACAGATAGATCTATCTATCTAAACTGACTGCCTCTTCTACCTATGTGCACCTACCTTGTCTGTTTACCCGTTCTCTGTATGTTTGTCCCTATGCTGCTTTGTAAAGCGACTTTGAGTATTTAGAAAAGCGCTATATAAGACTGATGTATTATTATTATTATTATTATTGTATTTGTGTATGGGTTGTGTTTTCTGAGTTTGCCCTGTTGTTTCTGTTTGTTTTGAGTTATTCTATTATTGTATTGTGGTTGGGCTTTCAGTCTTGTTTGAGATTATTATTTGTCTATGACCTTCCTGCGTTCCGTCCATTATGTTTCATCCTGTGTTTATTATCATCGTTAAGTATTCCTTATCCTGCCTTAACATGGTGGTGTATTATTATTGTCTTTTGCCTTCTGCATGAATCTGGTTTGCTATTCTTTTGTTATGTTCTCTGTGCTTTTACTTTGATAGTATCCTTTGTTTACTTCCTTTACCATTTAGCTAGTTTCGCGGTAGTCCTCAGCTGTTTGTATTTTAGTTAATTATCCTCGCTCCCGTTTCACACACCTGTTTCCATTTGATGTCATTTCCCTTGCCTTATTTAAGGGGCTGTTGCACGATTGTCCAGCGCAGCACCCTTCTCAACGTTAGGACGTAAGTGCCTCTTTATTTTTCTTTGTTTACTCGGTGTTTTTCCTAGCATGTATTCCACGTCTAGTTTTCCAGGTTTAGCCGGTGATTCCTCTCGCCTTAGTTGTTACTATTTTGGGCTTCACCTGTATCCTCCTGCTTCTACCAGTTTTGCTAGGTTTTGTTTGTGTATTTGTGTTTTTTCACTATTAAATTTGCAAACTCACAGCCTGCATTTGGTGCCTTAATTCAGCCTGGAAAAGGTGATTTATGACATGGACATTCTCCTTCAGGATTTTTTGGTAGACAGCAGAATTCATGGTTCCATTTACCACAGCAAGTCTTCCAGGTCCCGAAGCAGTAAAACAGCCCCAGACCATTACACTACCACTGTAGAGGATGCCTTCACAAACAAGACTGAGTTTATTTCTCAGGAAAGGTTTTTTGAGAGTCTACATCCTCTATCAAGCAAGTATCTCAACAAAAGAGGGGGAACAATCATCCTTCACAGTTCTTACACCCTCCAAAGGCACAAAACCCCCAAGATCAAATAACACACCCCAACCCACAGTCCTTGAGCAAACATACAGCCCCCGAGGCTCCTTGGCGTCTCCATTGTCTCTTTCATCCTTCTAGCCTCCGGGGCTCCTGCTGGGACATTCTCTCCCACTTCTCATCTCCTAAGCAACCAACTTCACACCTCCTGTAGGTCTCTGCAGGGTCAGGTCTTCTTTGGCCATTGAGACGTGAAGCTTCCAGAATATGTACCATCATGCCTACTAGGTATATGTGGGTGAATATGAATGCCATATATGCGCTCTAAATATGCGCCATACCACGACCATATTTTACTGTTGGTATAATGTTCCTTTTCTGAATTGCTGTGTTACTTTTACGCCGGATGTAATGGGACACACACCTTCCAAAAAGTTCAACTTTTGTCTCGTCAGTCCACAGAGTATTTTCCCAAAAGTCTCGGGATTCATCAAGATGTTTTCTGGGAAAACTGAGACAAGCCTTTATGTTCTTTTTGCTCAGCAGTGGTTTTGTCTTGAAACTCTGCAATGCAGGCCATTTTTGCCCAGTCTCTTTCTTATGGTGGAGTCATGAACACTGACCTTAACTGAGGCAAGTAAGGCCTGCAGTTCTTTGGATGTTGTTGTGGGGTCTTTTGTGACCTCTTGGATAAGTCATCACTGCGCTCTTAAGGTAATTTTGGTCGGCCGGCCACTCTTGGGAAGGTTCACCACTGTTCCGTGTTTTTGCCATTTGTGGATAATGCTCTTATTGTGGTTCACTGGAGTCCCAAAGCTTTAGAAATGGCTTTATAACCTTTTCCAGACTGATAGCTCTCAGTTACTTTGTTTCTCATTTGTTCCTGAATTTCTTTGGATCGCAGCATGATGTCTAGCTTTTGAGGATCTTTTGGTCTACTTCACTTTGTCAGGCAGGTTCTATTTAAGTGATTTCTTGATTGCGAAGAGGTGTGGCAGTATCAGGCCTGGGTGTGGCTAGAGAAATTGAACTCAGCTTTCCAAAGTTGTGATAAACCACAGTTAATTTATGTTTTCACCAGGAGGGGGGGGGGGGTCATTTTTTCACACAGGGCCATGTAGGTTTGGATTTTTTTTACCCTTAATAATAAACATCTTCATTTAAAAACTGCATTTTGTGTTTACTTGCATTATCTTTGTCTAATATTTAAATTTGTTTGATGATCTAAAACATTTAGGTGTGGCAAACATAAAAAAAAATGAGAAATCAGAAAGGGTGCAAATACTTTTTTACACCACTGTACCCGTGGAGGTATGGAGCTGTTTAAAGATGAAGTGGACTTTTTAAACTAGATTGTTTAACACAATCTTGGAGAGTGAGAGGATGCCTTGGGAGTGGAGAGGAAGTGTTTTGGTACCAATTGTCAAGAACAAGGGTGATAGAGCTAGGGCTGTGCAATATGACGATATATATCGATAACCCGATATAAAACGTCTACCATTTCATATAAAACTGTATCGTTGATATTGGGATTTAAAGCATACCCGTTTCTACTTGTCACCGCCCTGCTGCCTCTCCCCGGCAGTGCGCCAGGCAGGTGCGCCACAGCAGCTCACTGCAAGCTAATGTTTTGCTGCTACTTCTGTGCCAGCCAGGAATGTTGGACTTTTCCCCACCGTGCTGTGTCAGACAGGATAGTCCTCTAACCTCGTTTTAATTGGAGGTAAGTCACATTAACACATCTCTCTCTAATTATAAGACGGCAAATGCTAAACAATGATATCAGACCATCATTCTAGTTTAAATCACTGTCGAGTTTCTTAATTTAATTTTGTCTGAAAAAAACATTACTAAAGCTGCAAAAGTGCGTGACAGCAGCCGCATACACACTACATAAATAATAAATAAATTAAAATGTGTCGGAGGAACAAACTGGCTCTTAATGTAACTTGATTTCTAATCATTTTTAATTGGTCCAGTAGCGATAAATAATAAAGTTGAAGTCATCTCAAATGCACATTAAAAACAATTTTATAATAACACTGCAAAATTAAGAGGGGAAAAAAGTGCATAAAATTAATGACAGATGAATTTGTACAATTGATTTTTTTTCAGTATTGTCATGATCAGGCGAACACGTCTCCCCCCTCTTGTCCTGTCTCTGATTTCCCGGCTCCGGAGCTCATCAAGCGCACCTGCATGACTACACACCTGCTGCCTGATTCACCAGCTTATTTAAGGGCCAGAGTGTGAGGAGCTCTCTTCTCCTCAAATTATCCAAAATCATGACAGAACGATCCAGCCAGGATCGAGGCTTAGCGGGCGCTGCCTCGGGAAAACAGCGCTATCGCATTTGGAAGCCACGGAGCGCCAGATCATGTTCTTGTCCAAACAGCTCCAAACCGTAACCCAACAATTAACCACGGTTACAGAGCATTTGTTTCGGCTTCCTGGTGCAGCCGACAGCACCTATTTTCCGCAGGACCATTTCCCTTACTACACCTGCCCCCTACGGGGGTGAGGTTTGGGGATGTAAAGGGTTCCTGCCGCACTGCCGGATGTATTTCCAGCAGGTGGAGGGAGAATATAGGGATGACCTTGCCAAAATTCAATTCCTGACCCTGTTACTTCGCAACCGGGCACTCAAGTAGGCTCAGTCCGTCTTGAGTGATCCGGCTGGAGCCCAATATAGTAAAGGGTTCCTGCTGCACTGCCGGATGTATTTCCAGCAGGTGGAGGGAGAATATAGGGATGACCTTGCCAAAATTCAATTCCTGACCCTGTTACTTCGCAACCGGGCACTCAAGTAGGCTCAGTCTGTCTTGAGTGATCCGGCTGGAGCCCAATATACTTCTAAATGTTTCATTCAGGGATTCTCCCAGGAATTTGATCACACAGAGAGTGAGGGCAACATCGCTTGCCAGTTGCTGGGGCTCCGGCAGGGGAGTCGGTCTGTTGCCAATTACTCTGTCGAGTTTTGGGTCGCCACGGCAGACTTTGAGTGGAATGATGCTGCGCTAAGCAGTGTCTTCCTCTGGAGTTTGAACACCAGTCTCCGCAACGAACTGACTATTTGGGCGAATCTCTCCTCTCTGGATGAATTGATCACCCAGGCAGTGGCTCTAGACAACCGGTTCCCGGAGCGCGCAAGGAAGCAGAGGACTGCTGCTTCCTCACCTGCCCCACAGCCAGTTCCCCTGCCCCCTCACGCTGCCTCCACGGTGCCCCCTCCAGAGCCAATGGTCCTGGCTAGGACTCATCTGACTCCGGAGGAGTGCCAGCGCCGGGAGAAGGCAGGGGTGTGCATGTACTGCGGGAATACTGATCATGTCATCTCCAAATGCCCAGTTTTTCCAAAAAGAGTCGGCCCATCAGTAACCGTGGGGGGGCGGGGGGTCTGGCGGGAGGCTCTTCTCGAAATCCTCCCAGCTGTTTCACACTCCCAGCTGTCATCCAGTTACTGGGAGCCAAGTGTAAAACTTCCGCTCTGGTGGATTCCGGAGCGGAGCAAAATTTCATCCATCAGGAGTTGATTCAAAAATTTCAGATTCCCACCAGGAACCTCCCAACACCGGTTAATGTCTCTTCCTTATCAGGTTGTAGTGTTGCGGTGATGACCCGGTAAACTGAGCCCATTTCAGTCATTTTGTCCAGTAACCACCACGAGACAATTCAGTTTTTTGTGCTGCCACAATCTTTGGCCTCCATGATTTGAGGGTATCCGTGGCTTCAGAAACATAATCCCATAATCAATTGGGCCCAGGGTTCCATTTCTTCCTGGAGCGCCTTCTGTTTGTCGTTGTGTCTCCGATCGGCTGCGTGTTCACCAATTCTCCTTCTCTCCTCCCCTTCGGCTGAGCCGGCGGATCTCAGCCGTGTGTCCGAGGTCTATCATGGCTTAGGGGAGGTCTTTAGCAGGTCAAGGGCCCTTTCTTTGCCACCCCATCGGACCTATGACTGCACTATCGACCTCCTGCCAGGCGCACGGCTACCATCCAGCAGGCTGCCGGAAAGGGAAGTGATGTAGAGCTACTGTACATTAAGGACTCCCTTAGCGCCGGCCTTATCCGTCTGTCGTCTCCCCCTCTCGGCGCAGGGTTCTTTTTTGTAGGTAAAAAGGATGGCACTTTGCGACCATGCATTGATTACAGGGAGCTTAACTCCATCACCGTTAAGAATAAATACCCGTTGCCCCTCATCAATTTGGCCTTTGAGCTCCTACAACAGGCACGGATATACAGTGATCCCTCACTTATCGCGGTTAATGGGTTCCAGAACCGACCGCGAAAAGTGAAAAACCGCAAAGTAGCGTCACCCCTAATGACGTCACCCATAAATAACATGTACGTTCATTCTCTCACTCTCTCTCTCATATGATACGTGTGTGTGTGTGTGTGTGCGTGTGTGTGTGTAAGTGTACATACATACGTAGATGTAAATAAAGTGTACATAAATATGTTTTTAGAACTCTTATTTTTATAACAAGATACGTAACTCAAGATGAAGATGATTTACTGCACAGGTTAATGAGAGCTTTACTGCTCCTCAGGTGACGCCTCATTGTCAGGTGCTAGAGGTGCAGGATCATCGAGGGCAGCTGCAGGAGGCGGCGTAGTGGCTCGACGGGAAGACTATTTCGCACAAAAAGGCACAAGAGAACAGCGAAAAGTTCCACGCGGCGAGACGAGCGATAAAGAACAATGAATGCGGTCTTCCTTCGCTGGGTATGGCCGCTCGACAGGGAGCGAAGCTGGGTAAAACGTCTCGGCCAATCAGCTTGCGAGGTAAAACGTCTCGGCCAATCAGCTTGCGAGATTCCCGAGCAGTGAAGAGGTGGGCGGAGAAGAGTGGAGCGGTGGTCAGAGAGGTGGATTTTGAGTTTTGCGGCTCTCCTGTTGATACCTGATGTTCTAATGTAGTCTCCCTGACTTCTGCTAGCGCCCGCCCATTTTTTCTCAATTTTGAATTTTTGATGAATATTTCTGAAAAATCCGCGATGCACTGAGGGCGCGAAAGGTGAAGCGCGAAGCAGCGAAGGATTACTGTACGCTAAGCTCGACCTCCGGAATGCTTACCATTTGGTATGCATCCGTGAGGGGGATGAATGGAAGACGGCGTTTAAAACACACTTGGGTCATTTTGAATATCTGGTCACGCCCTTTGGCCTGACCAATGCCCCCACCATCTTCCAGCGTTTAATCAATGACGTCCTCCGAGACATGGTGAACAATTTTGTGTGTTGTTAGAAAAATACCCGATTCTTTGATTGAAAGATCCAAGAACAAACCGGAGATTTCTTCAATTTAAAGGATGGTACATTTATTTAGAAGTCACATGTAAAACAAGCAGCGCTGGGTGCAGCGTGACGCAGCTCCCTCTGGAGCGTGGTCAGACTGAACCCCGACTTCCGGGTGCAGGTTACAATTATCCCCTCGGGTTGGGCGAGCCAGTACAATGGGATGGGCTTGTACGCGACTATCTGATTGGCTAATCTACCTATGGCGGGAACAGGCCATCCACTGAACACGCCACTTCATTCTAGAATGTGCTATCAACAGTGTGCGTGGGTGTTGAGTTTGGGTGTGTATCTAATGTGAAAGACCTGACTTAAAAGAGAGAGAAAAGACAGAGAGGGCTCTATACCTTTGTCTCATTCCTGTTATCAATATACCATAACATAATTGTTCACAAGCATGCAAACAGAATTTGTATGGAATATGTGTAGAGCATAATGGGAGATCACCTACAGAATTATTATTCTGGCACTAACTATACATTAACCCTTTCAGTCCCCCCTTTGACATGATTTTATCATGTCAACCATGTATGGTGTGAGAGACTCTAGCAACTAACAGATGGTGAATAAGGCAGGTCCCTGCATTGTGTGTCAACCCAAGAGGCTTGCACCATTGGTTCTGCTACCCGTGCCTCCCCCCTTGTGGACACCTTAGCACAGTGCAGCGATGTCTAAGAGGTGAACTGTCACCAGGTCCTGTACCCCCCTCGAGGTCTCCTCATGATCATTGTTCTTTGTCCAGTGGAGTGGACCATGTAGGGGTCATAGGGTCGAATAGAATCAGTCCACAAAACCTTTGTCCACCGGTTGACCCTTGCCAGGGCTCACATCATTCAGCTGCACTCATCACACGGTTGCGACAGAGGTTTGACCTTCCTCTGCGTCTGCTTCCCGTATCTGCAGCTGTGGAGCACAGTTCCATCTTGGTGACACAGGAACGAAACAACTGTGTCCCCGCTCTCAGAGGCACACCTCATCCCATGAGGTCTACAGGACAGTCTGGTGGGTGCAGCAGAGGGTGTGTAACATCCAGTACAGCCAGTGAACAGCTCAGTGATGCTGTCCCAGGGATGCCACCCCCCTGTCGCTGGAACGAGGTGGAGATGCTGGTGTTGGTAAGGCTCGAGCTCCTGGCTCCACCCTGGATGCTGGAGGTGCGGTGGATGCGCTCGGGTACCAGTCCATTCTTCTGGGGACTGAAGTCATACAGTCACTCGCCCTACGACCTTTTCAATGTCACGGGCACACGTCGTGATGGTCTGGTGCTCTCCGGCATGCATCTTCCCTGTACCCTACACCTTTAATCAAGTGCCGATACAAAGGGCTCAGCTGGGGCAGGACCAATAATGGTCTGAGGGGTTGCCATCACAATGTATGGAGCCTGTACAGTTTTATCCTTATTCACTACATCTGTAGTTATCTATGTGTTGTTGTAAGTTATCTCCCAGTAGCCTTGAGTGTGTGATTGTTGGCTATATGAAATCTGCATGTGGTGATTGTGTTGTGATGTGTGCGTTGGGTGATGAGACCTATATGTTCAGTGGGTAGGTAGTAAACAATATTGTTCAACATTAGGAGACATCCATATCCATGCATTGTTGTATTCAGGCATTCAGAGCTTCTAACCTTCTCCCTTATTCAGATTACCTAACCGTAATTAGCATGATGGAGATAAATAACGCAAGAACCCTATAAGTCTCACACCCCTACATCCGTGTGGTGAGCTATGTAAGATTTATGTATTATCATTAGCACACTGTGTTTACAAATAATCTGTGATGGCAGAATGGTCTTCCTCGTCATCATCTTTCGTCTTGGGGTCCTCAGCTCTTCCTCTCGACCCAGCAGTTGGTCTAAGACTTGCTGACGACTCCCACTGTGGAAAATTGCATTTGTTAACGCCCTTCTGGGCTTCTGAATATATGGCCTATAGTGTCGTACTCTGCTCGTTTTATTAGATCTGCATTTGGTTATCCCTTTACCATAACCAATTTGGAATTTGATTCAAATTTTCCTCATCCCCTCATTTGTTAATGTTAAGATTGGTCATATAGGAGATTTCTGGGCATCTTTGTGCCGCCTTTTGTGCTGTGGTTACCCAGTTAAGAGACAATGCTTATGGTTTTATTTTGGGAGAATATTCTATGTTAAGGTCAGGTATTGGTTTTCCATGGATGGCTCTATTCTGCATTAGAGATGACAATATGTCCACCATTTTCCAATCCATGTGTTTGGGTCTAACCAGCGGGATGTGTGGAACCCCCCATTGGTTGAAATGCCTCTTATCCTCTTCAATTAGGACAATGGATGCTTCCACACATTTCTTTGTTTATCAGTCTAATTTTGTGACCAATCTGGAGGATGGATTTGCATATAGTGGTAGTTCATAATTTGGATAAGTTCCATTCAATTGCCTATAGTACATGGGGTGCAATGCTACCTTTACAGATATTGATAGGTGTTCTACTGGTAGCTCGTCATTTGCAGAATTTGATCGTTACTTTTCTGACCCTGAAGAGTCATTACCCAGAGTTCTTACTTTACATGCAATAATTAAATTTTTGCTAATTTTCTGTATACGTGTAGAAGTGAGTCCACTTATCTGTTCTAGTCTTTAAGTATGCAGTCCAGTTTTCAGTGGTGGAGGTGGACGCCTCTCCTGCCAGCAGCGGCCATTGTGGGGCGTGCTCTCTCCTCCTCCTCCTCCTCGCTGTCCTCCCCCCTTGTCCTCTTGGCCTCCTTTTATAAGAGAAACAGATTCATGGGGAGCCTCAGGCTCCCCTTGTGTCAGCCATTCCATAAATAAGTTCAGTTTTTCTCCAAATTTTCTTTTCCCTTCTTATCTAGATTTCCAACCTTGAGTCAAGAAAGGAACTGCTTCAAAGTCTTCATTTAATTTTCCTAATTAATACAAGATGGGATAATAAGATTAACTCTCCACCATGCCAACAGATATTGTCTGCACTACTGTAATTGAACCTTGCGGACCTTTGTCTTCCAAGAGTTCTGTTCAATAAGGTTTCAATAGTCACAGCTTAACTAGTTTACAAATGCCATTTAAGAAAAACAAATTAACCCCCTATGCATTTTGATATGCTTCAGCATTGATAAATAAGATCAGTTTGTCCAGTTGAACACAGACTGGTTGAATTTGAATAAATGAATAAAAGTTGCGTCACACGCTTTCAGTCAACGGAAAGGTGGACGTTTTGCCTAACTAGAATTTGATTCAAATTTTTCCTTGGTAAATTGTGGAGTGAATGTAGTTTACCCTGACCCAGCTTGGCCACCGCCGAATCAGGAAAAAACACATTCCTCATTACTGTCATATTCCTGAAATATGACGTATCATACATCACATATCACACCATTATGTGGTGAGTAACATCAAATGCATACCCTCTGTTGGGGAGGTACATAACTGGGGTGTTAGACTGATTTTAAATAACCGAGTATATAATAAGGCTATAATCTTCGCTGTGAGTGTTTGCTCATTACTAAATAAATGTTAATATTCACAATTAAGGAAATTCACTGAAAGAATGGACACCGAATGTCTCATTGCTGCTTTAAGTACTTGGAAACATCTAAGAAGGTTGCCTGCATTTGTGCCTTCTTCCTGACACTCTTAGCCAAAAATTTAATTTATTCATTGTTGGTTTTCTGTTTTTGTTTTTTTTTGTTTTGTTTTTTTTATTACTTATTTGTACCCGTAGGTAGACTTGGTTTGCAGTCTGGTGACAAGCCACCGGCTGCTGGTCGCTGCGTGCGCGAGCGCCCTAAACCTACATGTTTTTGGTGTGCGGGAGGAAACCGGAGAAATCCCGGAGTAAACCCGCGCAACACGGGGAGAACATGCAAACTCCACACAGCTCACTGTTGGTCGGGGGCTGGGATCGAACCCACGATCTCATGATCCCCGCGGTCCCCCGGCCGAGGGTAAAACTGTGCTGCCACAGTGCTAAACCACTGCGCCACCGTGCAGCGTGTTTGTTTGGTTTTTACAGCTACAGCTTCAAATCTTACGTGGATCTTTATCTTCTTTGGTTACACATGCTCTGGTTTAATTTCTTATTCCATTTCCATCTCAACATCAGAAATATTCTCTACACTTGCTAAATCCACCGTTCTTCCCCTACATACTTTTTCCCATCAGAAGCACTCAATTCTTTACCATCCACTATCCATCTGTGTACAAGACTTCACCTTTCTCTGGACTAGCTGAATGAAACATCTCACATCTATAATCTCTTTCAGTATTAAAACTTCCTTCTGTTCACTGTCCCGTCGTTCATACTACTGACTACTGTCCACAGCTAATGCTCCATGCAAGATCCTGCACATAAAAGTGATCGGTGTAGAAGAGCTTGGAAATGAAGAGGCGATTTGGTTTATAAGCAAAGCTTTAATATTCAGCTCTTCTAACAAGTCTCATCTGGTGCAGAGAGTGGCAGAAGGGAAAAGAGAGAGAATCTCTCCAACTCACTGATTATATACATGCACACAACAAAAGACATGCATAACAAAGGCTGACATCCCTCATATTCTTAATCCCCCCATTGTCCTGGTATTTCCTCTCCTCGCCTTGGGGGGTGAGGGTGGCTCCTCCGGTCTCCTCCGCCGCGTCCGGGAACGTCTTTGTTCTTCACTCGGCGGATGAGAGTCCTTTGTCCTTTCAGAGGTGTGAAGTTCTTTACATATGTAATCACCAAACATTTCCACATGCTTCAACATATGTAGGTTATGGAATATATGGTTAATATAGACCACAGGCCCCCCAAACAACTAAGAAAGGACAACAGGAAGGTTCACAGTCTAAGATAGTTATTATGACATACTAAGTGTTACATCTGTTGCCACGGAAGAAACTTTCTAGCAGCCATGCTCCTAAGAGAGTTCAGTGGTAATTATAACAGCATAGTAAAATCATAAGTCAGTCCTAAACTGTTGCAGCACAATTAGTGAAAAATTGTGGAGTGGTTTGTATCAGTCCCTGTGCTGTCTGGGTTTTAATCTTCTCCCAAAACTGCTGTAGGTTGGTTTAGGCGCCCTGCTGGGACCTTCTTGAGAGGGATCTGCAGTGTGGGAAGGAGAGAGGTTAACTGTTCCCTGCTGGGGGGCTGAGTCTTTTCTCTTGGGGGGTCTACCCCGCCGAGGTGCTCTCGCCAACTGTGCAGGCTCGTCTTTCAACAAGAAGGCAGGTTTAAGTCTGTCAATGCTGACTGTTTCTTTTCTATCCCCAAAATCAAGCACAAAGTGTTTATCACCATGTTCCAGCACTCTGAATGACCCATCGTATGCTGGGTGAAAGGTAGGTTTTAAAGCTTCATGCTTAACAAAAACAAACTCAGCATTTTTTAAAGCCTGAGGGACAAAAACCCGTGGGAAGGAGTGATGAGCTGGACCGGGGAGAGAGTTCGGTCCGTTGCTGCCTAAAAACCTTGGGACTGGAAGGTGCCCTGGCTCTGGGTTCTCTGGTAAAAATTCACCTGGGAGCCTGAGAGGTTGTGCAAAGACTAATTCTGTGGGAGAGGCGTCTAGATCCTCTTTAGGCGCAGCACGCAACCCCAATAAAACCCAGGGAAGTTTATTTACCCAATTTGTGTCCGTTAGTGAGGCTCTGAGGGCGGCCTTTAAAGACCTGTGAAAACGCTCGCATAACCCATTAGCCTGAGGGTGATAAGCGGTGGTGCGGTGAATTGTTGCCCCTAAGCTGCTGGACATGGCTGACCAGAGCTCTGAGACAAATTGAGGCCCCCTATCGGATGTGATGTCCGATGGGACGCCGAAACGTGCCACCCAGTTTGTCAAAAAAACGCGAGCGACTTCCTCCGCTGTGGTTGCCGCTAGAGGGACTGCCTCTGGCCAGCGCGTGGTGCGGTCTATCATTGTTAACAGGTGTGTGAAACCTTGGGAGGAAGGTAGTGGCCCCACGAGGTCGACATGAACGTGGTCGAACCTTCTAGCAGGGATTGGAAAAGGCTCCAGAGGGGCTTTTGTGTGTCTGTGTATTTTGGCGCGTTGACAAGAAATGCAAGTTTTTGCCCATTCTTTTACGTTTTTGCGCAGGCCTGGCCACACAAACTTTTCGGCGACCATTTTAACCGAGGCGCGCACACCTGGGTGCGCGAGGGAGTGAATTGCGTCGAAAATACGGCGGCGCCATGTAGCTGGTACTAACGGGCGAGGTCGGCCGGTTGAAACATCGCATATTAGGGGGGGCACGCCGTCGCGTAAACCCTTTTTCTCCAGCCTTAACCCTGTTGGTCCAGACAGGAGTGCGCGCACGTCCGCATCACTGTTTTGTTCCTCCGCCATGGCTGCATAATCTATCCCTGCATGGGTAGGTGCTGCGTATGTGTCTGCGTTAGTGAAGAGTTCTGCTGCTGAGGCAGTATAATCTGTCTCCCCGCGCTCTGGTGGTGTCACAGCGCGAGAGAGACAGTCCGCTACTACGTTAAGTTTGCCTGCCACGTGTCGAATGTCTGTGGTGAACTCTGGAATCGCAGCTAGCTGTCTTTGTTGCCTGCCTGACCATGGTTCTGAAATTTTAGCCATAGCAAAAGTGAGCGGTTTATGGTCTACAAAAGCCGTGAAACTCCGCCCTTCTAACCAGAACTGGAAGTGGCGGATGGATAAATGAAGCGCCAGCAGCTCTCTGTCAAAAGTGCTGTA
Source organism: Pholidichthys leucotaenia (assembly GCA_020510985.1). NCBI lineage: Eukaryota > Metazoa > Chordata > Actinopteri > Cichliformes > Pholidichthyidae > Pholidichthys > Pholidichthys leucotaenia. The sequence goes on along the minus strand of CM035840.1, from coordinate 88,539,738 downwards.
TTTGCGTTCAGTTTGGTTTAGCGATTTGCTAAAGAATGCTAAAGGTTGCCAGACCCCGCTGACAAGTTGTTCTACAACTGCCCCTATAGCTAGGTCTGAAGCATCTGTGGTTAGTGCAATGCAGGCCAAGGGATCTGGGTGAACTAACAATGTGGCGTTAGCTAGGGCGCTTTTTACTTCCGCGAAAGCGCGTTCGCGCTCCGGGGTCCATTCGACCGCGTTGGAAGCTTTCTTTTTTTTGAGCGCATCATATAGGGGCTGCATGAGCTGAGCTGCGTGGGGGAGGAAGCGGTTGTAAAAATTAACCATCCCTAAAAATTCCTGTAGCGATTTGACCGTTTGTGGCCGTGGAAAACTTTCTATCGCATGAACTTTGTCTGGAAGTGGAACTGCCCCCTTCGGAGAGACTTTGTGTCCTAAAAAATCAATTTGTGACACGCCGAATTTGCATTTGGCTGGATTGATTATTAGCCCGTGCTCTTCTAGCCTCTGAAAAACCGTAGTGAGGTGCTGCTCGTGTTCTTCCTCAGACGAGCTGGCTACCAGCATGTCGTCGAGGTAGACGAAAACAAAAGGAAGGTTGCGTAGGACCGCGTCCATCATTCGTTGAAAAGTTTGAGCAGCGCCTTTGAGGCCGAAAGGCATTCGCAGGAATTCAAAAAGGCCGAAAGGGGTTATTACCGCTGTTTTAGGAACGTCTTCTGCTCGGACTGGGACTTGGTGATGACCGCGGACTAAGTCTATTTTTGAAAAAATGCGCGCACCCGCTAGATGTAGTGAAAAATCTTGAATGTGAGGGATTGGGTAACGGTCATGCGCTGTAGCGTTGTTTAATCTGCGGTAATCTCCGCACGGTCTCCAAGAACCGTCGGATTTCGGAACCATGTGAAGTGGTGAGGCCCAGGGGCTCTTCGAGCGTCTAACAATGCCCAATTTTTCAAGAGTTGTAAACTCGTCCCGTGCTATGTTGAGCTTGGCCGCGTCTAAGCGGTGAGCTTTGGCAAAAACGGGAGGTCCTGTTGTGGGAATGAAGTGTTCAACCCCGTGTTTAGCCATGGTGGCTGAGAATTTGGGGATTGTGAGTGCTGGAAATTGGGTGAGGAGTTGCTCAAACTTACCTCCTGCTGTGGTGACGTTGGCCTGCACAGGTGGTGGAGAAACTCGGGCTGAGCATGGAATAGAAGCAAAGGACAGTGCATTAACCAGGCGCCTATTTGCTAGATCCACTAATAACCCATGTGCACACAAAAAATCTGCGCCTAATAAGTTAAAACTCACCGCCGCTACAACAAATGTCCATCTGTAGCTGCGGCCGTGGATGAGGAGGTGCAGGCTCTTTTCGCCGAACGTGTCGATGCTAGAGCCGTTGGCTGCCACGGCTCCGTTGCCCCGGGTGCCCGTGGCTCGATCTGCGTGGGAGGGCATGACGAAACTCAGCTGGGCTCCTGTGTCGATGAGGAACTGCTTGCCTGAGTGTCCATCCGTCACGTACAACAGCTTGTTTTTCTCGCCGAGAGCCGCTGCCGTTAACGGCTCTCGGCTTTGGCGTTTAAATTTGCAAGGGGGAACGCATTTGTGAGCCTTCTCGGCGAAGCGGTGGTGGTAATAACAAACATCGTTCTGTCTGTTACGTCTTGGCCGTGTCGCTGTCACCGTGGGCTGGGTCTGCTCCGTGGGTTGTGGCTCCTCGTGGCTCGGGGCGTCAGCTTTGAGGTCTGCGGATGCTGCTGTGGGTGTCGGCTCCTTGCAGGCGTTGACGAGCCGATGAGCTTCATTGGCCAGCACGCGGAAGTCTTGGTGGTTGTTGCATTTCATGCTGGCGAGTGTCCCTCTCATGTGTGGCGGCAGCGTGCTGAGGAAAATAAACTGGAAGAGGAAGTTGTCATTGTCCTCTTCTTTGAGCTGTAGCAAATCCTCCATGAGCGCCTTCGGTTTGCACCCTCTGTGGCCGTAGACCGCCAGGATCTTCTCGGCTCTCTCTTCCGCTGATGGGACGTAGTTCGCCACGATGGTTGCTTTGAGCGTCTCGTATTTGTCCCGGGCCGGTGGTCGCTGGATCATGCTCCGCACACACTTCGAAGTGGCGGCGTCGAGTTTGGAGACGATATGATAAAATTTGGTGTCATCAGCCGTGATGCCCGCCAGTGCAAATTGGGCTTCAGCCTGCTGAAACCAAGAGGCGGGGTCTTCTTGCCAGAAGTCTGGCAGCTGGACAGCGACGGCATTCGTGCACACCATCACTGTTGTGCCCGCCGGGTGAGAGTGCCTTGCCTCGGCTCTCGCGGCGGTGCTGGTGCTCGGTTGAGCCCTCTCAATCTCTTCTGCCGGGGGGAACAGTTGTCCATCTGCTCCCTCGTCTGCGTGGCGGCTGGCGTCTGCCTGGGTCGCCGCGGATGAGTCGATTGCGGGGGAACGCCTCAGGTCCATACTCGCGTCAAGGTCACCAGTGTAGAAGAGCTTGGAAATGAAGAGGCGATTTGGTTTATAAGCAAAGCTTTAATATTCAGCTCTTCTAACAAGTCTCATCTGGTGCAGAGAGTGGCAGAAGGGAAAAGAGAGAGAATCTCTCCAAGTCACTGATTATATACATGCACACAACAGAAGACATGCATAACAAAGGCTGACATCCCTCATATTCTTAATCCCCCCCCATTGTCCTGGTATTTCCTCTCCTCACCTTGAGGGGTGAGGGTGGCTCCTCCGGTCTCCTCCGCCGCGTCCGGGAACGTCTTTGTTCTTCACTCGGCGGGTGAGAGTCCTTTGTCCTTTCAGAGGTGTGAAGTTCTTTACATATGTAATCACCAAACATTTCCACATGCTTCAACATATGTAGGTTATGGAATATATGGTTAATATAGACCACAATCGGTTTCATTCTGAAAAGTCAGCTTTATAAATAGACCAACATGGCTCAATTCAAAATTCTGTTTTGTGACAAAACTCATCTCTTGATTTATACCCTGGCCTTGGATGCCTTTTAATTACTGACCTTTTGAATTTGTTTTAGAATTAAATAATGTCTCTGAGTCTGAACACCTGGTGTGCCTTTCAAGGAATGTATTAAACTAAGACGTCTGCTGATTATTACGAAAACTTAAGTTGAACAGAGTCATCTGTATCTTGGTGTGGTGGAGTCTTCTGTCTTTTTCTCCTGAACAGATAACTTCAGACGAGCTAACATTATGCCTACAGAACTATAACAATTTTAGATACAAAAATATAAAACTTCCATTAGTCCCCCAAAACAATTCTAAGTGATATTTAAATCGAGACTTAACCATGTGACACACAGACCATGCAGGTGTGAACCGCTGGTTTGTTTGTCAAGCTACATTGGTTGTCTTGTGTGTGTCAGAGCTGCAGATCTATGTGCACAGGACATTAAAGCCTTGTTTATGCTCCACCTCCTCTCTGTGCGTGCTCTATGATGATCCCTTGGATAAGGCTGGTGTGCACACAGCTATATGTATGTATATGCTTCATTCTTGGGTCTATTCGGCCGAGTGTTTGCTGTTTTTACCCCAAATTATCTTCTTGTTTCTCTAGTCTACTCTGGTTGTTTGTTTTAATTCATCGTCTTCTATAATGCTTTTTACTCATCTCTGGATGATCCAAAACCATAACCCTTGTTACGCTGCCATCCCCCATCTCCATACAAAGTGTAAGGAAATCTGTAATGCTCCGCACCGTGTATTTATATTTATGTGTACATATGTATATTCACTGCTCTTATTTTCATATCTTCTAAATTACTGCTCTGAGTGTTGCTATCCCTGTGCCATTGCAATCCTAGAATCTCCCCCATTGTGGGACCAATACAGGCCTACCTTATCCTAATGTGGCTTTCATGTAAGCTTACAGCTTTTTTCAAATTTAAACACTTCCCTTCTAACTTTGCAACCTTTTCTCTTAATAGTTATTTTCTCCTAACAAATTTTAGATTTTTTCCTTGTAAATTTGCAAGTTCCTTTTCAGGAATTCGTGACATTTTCTAATATTTGGCAAATTTCTCAATTGTGCAATTTCCTGAAAGTTGCAGCTTTACCCTTATACCTTTTTGCATAAATTTTCAACCCTTGTCTTAACTTGTAAATCAGCGTTTTTATCATATTTTGCACCTCCATGCTCATACCTTATGTTAAGTTAAAATGTCTACTGCAAATCTTTAACAATGTTATTAGATTTCACCAGATTTGTAAATTGTCCCCAGACATCCCTCTCCTATAGGCACCCAAAATAGAGGGCCAGCACTAGTGGTTGTCTTTGAGACTAGAAAATGTGCTAATAAGTTTAGTTCATATCCATAAAGTTTTGAGAGATGTGCAAAAAATGCCGATAGGAGGGTCTGGGAACCCCCAAATATGTATTTGGCCCTTCAGCATTTAGGAGCCCTAAACCTGCCTCATTTCTCTTGGTCACTAGGTGGCTAGTTTTCTTGTAGCAAAAGTTCAGACTGCCTATTCTGTGGAAAGATGACCTTTCAAGCGTCAAGAATTTTTCAGATTTTGGTCTTAGTTGCTAGCCTTTGTTTTATTAGATGTTTCTTAGATGGAGCATGGGTGAGCAATATAAGCTGCAGCCTCAGCCATCACGCTTTTCGGATAACTTATGTTGAATTGTGCAATCAGAGGAGTTATTGTTTAATTTGTCCCTGTTGGATTTTTCTTCCTTGATATATTGTTCTATTCCTTTCTTCTAATCTTTTTCCAAAAAATAAAAATTCATTCATATTTCTGTTCTCTTTCTGTAGCTACTCAATAGTTTGCATACATGGTAGCATTTTAGATGCGAAAGCACACCAACCTCTCCTATTATAAGACTTCAAGCCTTAATGGAGCCTTCAAACCTTAGTGGACTAGTAACTTTTCTATCTGTTCCTGTCTTGACCTCTCGTCTTGACCTCTCCCCCCTTGAAACAGAACGGCTTAATATCAAAGCCGTTCTTTTTCAACATCCTGTAGGGAAGGATACCTATTGTGTTGCTAATTTTGGGGGACCCCTCGGGGGCCCTTGTGTGTGTTTGAGCTCAGTGGCCAAATTGCTTAACATAGGAAGTATTAGTCCCATGGGGGCCTCTGACTGTTCTGACCTCCTGTGGTCATGCAGCTGATACTGACAGGTCAACTTAGATGGGGCATGGGTATGGCTTTTTTGAAGATTGGTCATGTATTGTGTCTGCTCAGTATGTGGTCTTGGCACATCTCTGATATGGAAGGCAACAATACTGTACTTAGATGTGCCCAGCTCATGCCCCCATCTAGCTTGTCTCATAAACATAGCTAGGTCTCCCTGGTGGGGGGGCTGTTTTCACATCCTGCGAACATTCCTCTGTCCTGCATTTGTTTGACCCATCTGGCAAATTTCTCCCTTCCTTTCTTTTGATCTGTGATTGGGACCTTTGTCAACCATCTAACCCTTGTCTAGGATAGCGCCAACCCCAGGGAGCCGGGCTTACAGGCTAGAGACATTTCATATAGGTGTTAATCAGTCTCAACTGGTTGATACACACACACAGGAATACAGTAAAGATATCAATTGAGTGATGAATCACCCCACATTTCACAAATAGAGAACAACAACCTTAATTTTCTACCAGCCTCAGCGGCTTGATACATATACAGGAATACTATACAATATCAGATGTGTGAGGACTCACTCTGCTGGTGTGCTCAATTGTTCCTCTTTTGATCCATTGTTTTGCTTTCTTTGATTGCTGAAGTGGGACAGCGAAGTGGAGGGAGGAGGGGGTCACTGCGTGAAGGAGGAGGCAGCTGCTGGGGGAGGGGTCGTCCACAGCCAATACTGTCTCAAATTTAATGGAGAGAAACAAGCTATTAAACAGCGTATCTTTTGTCCTTTTCTGTTATATCGTGTTTATTGATTAGTTTGCATTTGTTCTCACCGTTGCAGCATAAGTCTCTTATTCTTACGTTTTCTCTTTCCTTCCTCCAATCGTTTCTCCATATTTTTTGTCTTGCGTCCTGCACAAAACTTTAACATTTCATCAGTTTTCAATTTTCTTCAAAAACAAATTTCCGTTTCCATATTCTGCCCACTCTCATCTCCACAACAAAAATCCCTATTTACTTCATTCATTCATTTTAGTTTATTGTATTTATTCAATTATTTTGTATTTATAATTTAATTCATTTATATATTTACTTATCTGTACCAACCTGCAATTCTTCATTTAAATTCTCTCACCTTTATATAGTGTAGGATTTTCTACAGTTTTGTTGAGGAATAAATCTCCTTATTCTCCAGTTCCCTCTGCCTAATTTTAAAGTTGAACTTTTTATCTCTCTTCTCTCCAAGCTGAATGGCATGCTTTGCCTCACTATAGGCAAACCTGCATTCTAGCAGGCCCCTGAGGTCTTTATTGTTTTTTCACCATGCATGGAATTTTTAAAGCCTTCCTTTCAACCAGAGAGATAAAGTTCCAGATTTATTCTTAAGGTTTTAAGTTTTGTTGGCAGTAATTTCGTGAAATAGTGCACTTCCTATATTTGGCCACACGATGGAGGCACTGTGCCACAGCTTGAAGGTGATTCAAAATGGCGCCCTCGCATGTGCAGTAAATGGGACACGTGCAAAATGGCCCCTGAGCCTATTGTTCACAAACCATGTGCTTTTTTTTTTTTTTTTTTTTTAAGTTTAAGAAAAATGGAGCACTGCCTCCTTAATCCCAGCTTTAATTTCGCGCTTCATTTTAATGCTGTTACCTCAAATAACTCTCCTCTCAGTAACCTGTTTTACCAATTTCACCTCCACTCGGTGGTGGGGGGCCATTACTTTTCTTTGTTCTTGACCACGAGGTCCGGAGCCCGCACTCGGTGGTGGGGGCGCATACTTTCCTTTGTTCTGACCCGGAGCCCGCCATTAGTTAAATCATTGTGGGAAAAAATTTTTAATAAATATTCTCAGCTCCCGGTATTTCCCAAACCACACTTTTATCCCCTTAAAGACACAAAATTTTACAGAGATCAGCTTGCACGATGTGGAGAGTTTGCCGCAGATTTGCATGTACTCATTTACTCATTACCTATAGCTTATCTTATATGTAGAGGATACTTTCATTGGAACCTCGTCAGGTAATCGATACAAGAGGTATCTTATCATAAAGATCAGTCTTATACTGATTTTAACAAGCTATTTTATTGTTTTATACTTATGAATGCACTCACTATTGTTGGAATAAAAGATTCTTATGCAATTCTGTAAGTTATTTTTATACTTAGGAATGGTCACTCACTAAGGATGGAGAAAAGGTTCTTGTACCATTCTGTAAGTTATTTTTATGAGCAGACCCTCACTAAAGGTGGGAAAAAGATTCTTGTGGCTGCTTGTTACGTTACTCACTCATGATTATTGTTTTATACTTATGAATACACTCACTATTTGTATTGATATGTGAAGTTCATATGGAGTCACCACTAGAGGGCAGTATGACCCCGGCCATGACCTGACTATAAAAGGAGATGTACATGTGCCACTGTGTGGTTAGTTGTTAGTTGCTGTTGAAGTGACAAGTAAAAAGTCCTAACTGACACCCGGTGTGTGTGCGCCTCGTCATTACATGTTCCAGGAGAACACTACAAGGTTCCAGGAGAACATTACATGGTACCAGGATAAAACTACGAACCGACGGCGAAGATGAACGCTCTTCGACAGCCGGACGAGTTAAAGTTGACCGGTAACGTCAACGAGAACTGGAAAGTATTCAAACAGAGTTTTGAACTTTATTCGCTTGCTATCGGTCTCCGTGACGAGGAGAGGAAAATAGCATTACTGCTAACAGTAGCAGGGCGAGCGGCGCTAAATGTGTTTAACACATTCATCTTCACGGAAGAAGAAAAAGGCAACTTCGACGCCGTGATGAAGAAATTTGACGATTATTGCACACCGAGAAAGAATGAAACGTACGAGAGGTATGTGTTCAGAAAAAGACTTCAGAAAGAGTCAGAGTCCATCGAGCTGTATGTCACAGACCTACGGTTGAAATGTCAGTCATGCAACTTTGGAACATTGAGTGAGTCAATGATACGGGACCAAATTGTAATTGGGGTCCAAGACAACAAATTGCGGATGCAATTACTGAAAGAGACTAACTTAACGCTGGAGAAAGCGATACAGATTTGCCAAGCGTCTGAGAGTACAAAGGCACAATTAAAGACTTTTAGCAGCAAGGAAAAAGAGACTGCTGAGGTCGGTGCAGTGCAGCGCGCGAAGCCGAAAGAAACGTTGCATGCAAGAAAAAGGGAGGCAAACCCAGAGCGCGCGCGCGGGAACTGTGAGCGGTGTGGAAGGCAACACGCGCTGAAACAGTGTCCAGCATTCGGGAAGGAATGTCGCAAGTGTGGCAGAAAAAATCACTTCGCAAAGACCTGCTTCTCGAAGAAGAGGGTGCAACTCGTGGAGAAAAAGAGCGACAGCGAAGAGGATCAGTTTTACGTGGACGCCATCGAGGGAGAGACGAGCGCTGACGAATGGATAGTGTGCCTGGAGATGAATGGCACGGACATGTCACTGAAGGTCGACACAGGTGCGCAGGTAAACATCCTGCCAATGAAAGATTTTAAAAGACTGAAAAACAAACCGAAAATAAGAGATAAAAAGATTAATCTGAGAACATATGACGATAAGCCAATACCCACTAAGGGAATGTGCAGGGTTACACTGTCAAACAAAGATAAGACAGTGAATGCATTGTTTGTACTTGTTGATGGAAATAGACAAGCAATTTTGGGTTTAAAAACAAGCGATCAGCTAGGTCTGATCAAGAGGGTGAATGTCATTGATACAGACAAGGTGAAAGCACGAGAAAATACAGAGGCTACAACAAGTAGGCACAAACACACTGACTGGGTGAAAGAATACAAAGAGGTGTTCAAAGGAATAGGCCGCCTACCAGGCAAACAAAAAATTAGGCTGAAAGAGAATGCAGAGCCAGTCATACATGCAGCAAGAAAAGTGCCAATAGCTCTTAAAAAGAGGCTGAGAGAAACACTAGACTCACTGATAGCAGACGGAGTGGTCAGAAAAATAGAGGAACCAACTGAATGGGTTAACTCACTAGTTATAGTGGAGAAACCAAATGGAGATTTGAGATTGTGCATAGATCTAAATAAAGTAATACAGCGGGAGCATTACAGGCTACCAACAAAATCTGACATAACCAGCACAATGAGTGGAGCAAGTTACTTCACAAAATTAGATGCCAAATCTGGGTTTTACTAAATAGTGCTCGATGAGGAAAGCGCTAAATTGTGCACATTTAATACGCCATTCGGAAGGCATTGCTTTCTACGAATGCCGTTCGGGATTAGCTCAGCCCCTGAAATTTTCCATAGAACTGTGCAGCAATTGTTTGACGGAATAGAAGGGGTGGGAGTTTTTCTTGATGACGTGGTAGTCTGGGGAAAAACAAAAGAGGAGCACGACGAAAGGTTGGCAAGAGTTCTCACACAGGCGCAAAAGTCAGGTATGAAACTGAATAAGAGTAAGTGCCAATTTGGGGTACAGGAGATTACATACCTGGGAGAAAAATTATCTGGGGCAGGCGTGCAACCAGATCCGGAAAAAGTGCGGGCCATAGCAGAGCTGCCAGTACCGCAGGACAAAAATGACTTGCAAAGAGCCCTAGGGCTAGTCAATTACATGGGAAAATTTATCCCAAATTTATCAGCTAACACAATAGCTCTTAGAAGCTTGTTAGAGACCAATACAATGTGGAAGTGGATGGCAGAGCATGCCAGAGAATGGGAGTGGCTCAAAAGCAGTCTAATAAAGGAGCCAGTGTTAAAATTCTATGATCAGGACAAACTGCTAAAAGTGTCCACAGATGCGTCCAAAGCCGGCCTAGGAGCTGTGCTATTGCAAAAACATGACACAGAGTGGTATCCAGTCGCATACGCATCGCGCACCATGACAAGCGCAGAAAAAAATTACGCGCAAATAGAGAAAGAGACTCTAGGTGCAGTGTTTGGATGTGAGAAGTTTCATGAATATGTGTATGGACGGTCAGTAATACTAGAAACAGACCACAAACCACTGATTGCGATCTCACAGAAGCCACTGGGTGACGCACCACCACGCATCCAGCGTCTAATGTTAAGATTACAGAAATATGACTTGAAATTTGAGTTTACACCAGGCAAGCAACTAATTGTAGCCGATGCGCTGAGTAGGGCTAGCTTGAGCAACACCAGCAGCACAACAGAGGAAGCTGTGCAAATACATGTAGACTCTATTAAGGCACACATGCCAGTGTCAGATGCAAAATGGACGAAGATAGTGAAAGAAACACAAAAAGATGAGAAACTAAAAAGAGTAATGGAACAGATACATCAGCCAGGACAGGTTATGATTGACAAGCCTTACCAACACTTTAAAGGTGAACTGTCTGTGTTAGATGGGGTTCTGTTAAAAGGTACAAGGATAGTCATACCTACCTCCATGAGATCAGAAATGGTTAAATTAGTGCATGAGGGGCATTTGGGTATTGAAAAGTGCAAAAGACGTGCACGTGATGTTTTGTATTGGCCCAACATGCACAAGGACATTGAGGCATATGTGCAGCGCTGTGAGATTTGCCAGCGCCACAGGTATCAACAGCCAAAGGAGCCTATGAGGCCCCATGAGAAGCCTCAAGGGCCATGGAGAAAAGTGGGCATGGATCTATTTCAGCTTAAGGGCAAGGACTATCTGTTAGTCATGGACTATCATTCCACCTACCCAGAGTTTGCAGGGTTGAGTGACACAACAGCAGAAAAGGTGATTGCACATACAAAGACAATGTTCGCACGCCATGGAATTCCAATGACTGTTGTAAGCGATAACGGACCACAATTCACGAGTCAGTGCTTCAAAGACTTTGCAGACACATATGGGTTCAAGCACGTGACCTCAAGCCCTCTGTACCCACAGTCAAATGGGTTAGCAGAGAAAGGGGTGCAAATTGTGAAGCGCATACTGAAAAAGGCTGCAGACAATGCAGAAGACCCACATCTGGCGATCCTGAATTACCGAGCATCACCACTGGAGAATGGACTGTCCCCAGCAGAAATGCTCATGAACAGAAAACTCAGAACGCGACTTCCATCAGCATCTCAGGTGATGGAAGAGAGATGTGAGGCGTGATGAGAGGCAAACTGAACTGTACAACAGAACAGCACGACCTCTGAGACCACTTGCACATGAGGACATAGTGCGAGTGAGATGTGATGGAGAATGGGGACCGCTGGCAAAAGTGGTTAAAGAAACAACTCCCAGATCATATGAAGTCATCACAGAGCATGGAAAAACAATGAGGCGAAACCGACGTCACTTACTGAAAGTGCCTCAGACAAAAATGAGAGTCACAGACAGTGAAACAAGCGACATGCTAATTTCCAGCCAAACCGAACAACCAGAAATGGCTGAGAACCAAAACTTAGAGACAGACACTAACGAACAGACTGAGGTGACACAAATCAGAAGATCACAAAGGCAAATTGTGAAACCAAAAAGATTGATTGAGGAAATGTAAGGAGTACTAAAAAAAAAAAAAAAAAAAAAAAAAATTTGTTGATGTTGAATTGTAAACAGAGGAAAAAAATGTGTTGATGTTGAATTGTAAACAGAAAAGAAAAAAAAAATTGAACTTGTGATTCAGTGTACAAGGTGAAAGAAATGTAAATAGAAATGGAGTTTATTTTGTATATAGAAATTTGAGAAAAAGTTTATAGTTGGACATGACCTTACTTGAAAAAAAAAAGGGAGATGTATTGATATGTGAAGTTCATATGGAGTCACCACTAGAGGGCAGTATGACCCCGGCCATGACCTGACTATAAAAGGAGATGTACATGTGCCACTGTGTGGCTAGTTGTTAGTTGCTGTTGAAGTGACAAGTAAAAAGTCCTAACTGACACCCGGTGTGTGTGCGCCTCGTCATTACATGTTCCAGGAGAACACTACAAGGTTCCAGGAGAACATTACACTATTGTTGGAATAAAAGATTCTTATGCAATTCTGTAAGTTATTGTTTTTATACTTATGAATGGTCACTCACTAAGGATGGAGAAAAGGTTCTTGTACCATTCTGCAAGTTATTTTTATGAGCAGACCCTCACTAAAGGTGGGAAAAAGATTCTTGTGGCTGCTTGTTACGTTACTCACTCATGATGTAGTCTGAGATTCTTATAACGTATTAAGAGTACCTTAGTTATTTTTTATACTTATGAGCAGACCCTCACTAAAGGTGGAAAAAAGATTCTTGCGGCTGCTTGCTACGTTACTCACTCATGATGTATTCTGAGGTTCTTATAACGTATTAAGAGTACCTTTATATATGCTCACTATTGATCTAAAAAAGATTCTTGCATTGCAAATCTTCCTTATTCGTAAAAAAGCGGCTACTTGATCCTAGGACATTATCACGCTTCCTCGTGCAAGACCACGTGGTTCATGCTTTACATGTGACCGCAGACTTCCATCCCGCAAACAGTTTAAAATTTAGAAATCGGATATACCCCTTAATCAGACGACTGTAAATTTAGAATGGCCAAACTGCAGAAATTTGCGTAAAAAGGCTTTCTGCTTACCTTTTTGTTTCATTCAGGCGTCGCTACAGTCGTCTAAAAGGGTCCTTCCGATGTAGTTTTTGGGTCCTTTCTATGTAGTTTTTTCGGCTCGTCTCGAAATACTTCAATCCGGGTCACGGCACCAATTTGTTAGAAAAGTACCCGATTCTTTGATTGAAAGATCCAAGAACAAACCGGAGATTTCTTCAATTTAAAGGATGGTACATTTATTTAGAAGTCACATGTAAAACAAGCAGCGCTGGGTGCAGCGTGACGCAGCTCCCTCTGGAGCGTGGTCAGACTGAACCCCGACTTCCGGGTGCAGGTTACAATTATCCCCTCGGGTTGGGCGAGCCAGTACAATGGGATGGGCTTGTACGCGACTATCTGATTGGCTAATCTACCTATGGCGGGAACAGGCCATCCACTGAACACGCCACTTCATTCTAGAATGTGCTATCAACAGTGTGCGTGGGTGTTGAGTTTGGGTGTGTATCTAATGTGAAAGACCTGACTTAAAAGAGAGAGAAAAGACAGAGAGGGCTCTATACCTTTGTCTCATTCCTGTTATCAATATACCATAACATAGTTGTTCACAAGCATGCAAACAGAATTTGTATGGAATATGTGTAGAGCATAATGGGAGATCACCTACAGAATTATTATTCTGGCACTAACTATACATTAACCCTTTCAGTGTGTTTACTTAGACGACATATTAATTTTTTCTCACACGCTGGAGGAACATGTGGTCCACGTCGGGACGGTTCTACAGTGGCTGCTCGAGAATCAGCTTTTTGTGAAAGCTGAGTAATGTGAGTTTTCCACCTGCTCCACTTCTTTCCTGGGGTTTACCGTGGGCGGGGGCACGTTAAAGGCCAACCCACAAAAGATTCAGGCTGTAGTAGACTGGCCTACCCCCCAAACCGAGAAGGAGCTCCAACGCTTCCTGGGTTTTGCCAATTTCTACCGCCGATTCATTTGGGATTATAGCAAGATCGCTCTGCCCCTGACACAGCTCACATCTACCAAGAGCTTATTCAAGTGGTCTGAGGCCGCTGAACGGGCTTTTGCGTCACTGAAAGAAAAATTTACCACCGAGCCTATCTTGCCGCAGGTAGACCCCCAAGCTCAGTTTGTGGTCGAGGTGGATGCGTCTGATTCGGGGGTGGGTGCTGTGATCGCACAGTGTTCCGGCTCCGATCAGAAGCTCCACCCGTGCGTGTTTTTCTCCCGGCGGCTGTCCTCAGCTGAGAGAAATTACGACGTAGGAGACCGCAAACTGCTGGCCATTAAATTGGCACTGGAGGAGTGGAGACACCGATTGGAGGGAGCCAATCAGCCGGTGATGGTCTGGACTGATCACAAAAATTTAGAATATCTCAGGTCAGCCAGACATTTGAATTCCTGGCAGGCTAGGTGGGCCCTGTCCTTTCTTAGATTTATTCTCTCCATCACTTATTGCCATGGGTCCCGCAACATCAAACCTGACACTCTCTCCCACCAGTTTTCCTCCGACTTCTCTCCTTCTCTCTCTCCTACAACTGCTGCCCCCCTTCTGGACACCATCCTGCCCTCCTCATGTATTTTGGGGGCCCTTACCTGGGATATCGAGCAGAGGGTCCGGCAGGCTCAGTCAGCGAAACCTGTCCCCGAGGGAGGCCCGCCCAACAAACTTCATGTGCCCTCCTCCCTTCGCAGTGACATAATCCAGTGGGGGCACACAAGTTTTTTCGCCTGTCAACCCGGCATCACTTGCATGATGGAACTTATTCAGTGGGTGTTTTGGTGGCCTTCCCTTAGATCGGATGTCAAAGACTATGTTAAGGCCTGCCACACCTGTGTTGCCAACAAATCTGACTCTTCACCACGAGCTGGTCTCCTCCTCCACTCCCCATCCCTTCCTGTCCCTGGTCTTGTATTGCCATTGACTTTGTCTCAGGCCTCCCTCCTTCTCAAAGTAACACTATCATTTTCACTATCACCGATCGCTTCTCCAAAGGTGTTCATCTGGTTCCCCTTCCTTGTCTCCCCTCTGCTGCCGAGATGGCCAACCTCCTGTCTATTCATGTCATCCAACTACATGGCATCCCTATAGACATTGTCTCAGATCAAGGACTACAGTTTACATTTTGGATGTGGAAGGTGTTCTGTCGATCCCTGGGTACCTCTGTCAGCCTCACGTCAGGATATCATCCCCAAAGCAACGGTCAGGCCAAGCATGCCAACCAGTCCTTGGAGACCACACTGAGGTATGTGGCATCCTTCAACCCATCTACCTGGAGCTCCCACCTGATCTGGGTGGAATATGCACCGAACTCGGCTGTCTCCTCTGCAACGGGGCTTACTCCTTTTGAAGCTGCTATGGGATACACACCACCACTCCTACCCATGATGGAGAGGGAGATTGCGGTACCCTCTGTGGAGGCCCACGCACGTCGCTGCCACCGTCTCTGGAGGTCCTCTCGGACGGCTCTTCAACGATCGTCCGATTGGAACCACCTGTATGCCAACCGTAGGCATGCGGTGGCGCCCAAATACTCCATAGGCCAGAAGGACTCCCGGAAGCTGTCCCCACACCTTCTGGATCCATTCCCGATCTCCTGGATCATCAATGACGTCACATTCCAGCTGATGCTGCCTCCATCTCTCCATATCCATTCCACCTTCCACGTTTCTCAAATCAAGCCTTTCTCCGCCAGCCCCTTGTACCCTACTCCGGACCCCCCTCCACCTCCCCAGATCATCGATGGACAGACCACATACACCGTCCAGCGGATTCTGGACATACGCCACCGTGACCGGGGCTTACAGTACCTGGTGCACTGGAAGGGGTATGGTCCGGAAGAGAAATCATGGATTCCACGGTCCTTTTTCCATGACAAGGGTATGGTCCGGGCGTTCCACCTTGCCCATCCACAGAAACCCGGAGGGTCACCAGGAGGCACCCCTTTTTTTGGGGGGGGGGGGCACTGTCATGATGAGGTGAGCGTGTCTCCCCCCTCCCATCCTGTCTCTGTTTTCCCGGCTCTGGAGCTCATCAAGCACACCTGCGCGACTACACACCTGCTGCCTGATTCACCAGCTTATTTAAGGTCCAGAGTGTGAGGAGCTCTCCGCTGGATCGTTGGGTTTGTGCCGCTATTCAACAGCAGCTCTTGTTGTTCGGCAAAATTATTATTCCCATCTGTTGTCTTACCTTTTTGTCCTCCTCTTCCCTCAGGTTTGCTGCCACCTCCAGTGGTGTGTCTCCTGGGCTGTGTTTGTTCGCTCGCCTGAATCATCCTCCTCCTCGACAACGGCTTCTCCACCCAGGTCCTCCAGTCACTCCTCCTCCTCACTGGCTCACTGGCCATCATCAACTCTTCCGCTCTTCTCCCTGGCTGGAGTCGCAGCCGGGCTCTCTCTGCCAGTACCGTAAGACCCATTCCCTCAGCAGTATTTACCCTGTACTCCTTATCCATTATTAATCCTTCCTCTCCTCTCCTTTTCCCTAGATTGCATGTGGCTCCAGTGTGCAATTGTTTTCTTGTACATAGTGTGGCGTTTTGATTGTGGGTTTCTTTAATTGTGGTGTGTTTAGGTTTTTCATTAAAGTGGTGTAAACTTTTCATCTGTGTCTGAGTGTTCTTCCAAAGTGGTTGCCCAGCACTTAAGCCTCCTCATATTATCCAAAATCATGGCAAGTATGTAATTTAAAATGTAGAAAAAGAGATGGTCCTTTTTATTGGTTATCATATATAAACTATAGAATTTACAGAAAATGTATATTGTGATATACTGTATATCGTTATTGTCAAATAAGATTACTTATATTGTGATATGAAATTTTGGTCATATCGCACAGCCCTACTCAGAGCTGAAGTAACTACAGAGGCATAAAGTTGATCAGCCACACTATGAAGATATGGGAAGAGTTGTTGAAGCAGGTTAAGAAAAGAGGTGACAATCAGTGAGCAGCACCGTGGTTTCATGCCAAGAAAGAGTACTATAGATGCAATGTTTGCTTTAAGAGTGTAGATGGAGAAGTATAGAGGTCAGGAGGAGTTGCATTGTGTCTTTGTGGATCTAGAGAAAGCATATGATAGAGTGCCTAGAGAGGAAATGCCGTACTGTATGAAAAAGTCAGGAGTGGCAGAGAGGTATGTGAGGGTGGTGCAGGACATGTATGAGGACCACAAGATGGTGGTGAGGTGTGCTGCAGGAGTGACAGATGGATTCAAGGTGGGGGTGGGATTACATCAGGGATCAGCTCTGAGTCCCTTCTTGTTTACCATAATGATGGACAGGCTGACAAATGAGGTCAGGCAAGAGTCTCTGTGGACCATGATGTTTGCAGACGACCTTGTGATTTGTAGTGAGAGTAGGGAGCAGGTGGAAGAGAACCTGGAGAGGGGGAAGTTTGCACTGGAGAGAAGAGGAATGAAAGTCAGTAGAAACAAAACAGAACATGTGTGTGTGAATGAGAGGGAGGCAGGTGTAATGGTAAAGATGCAAGGAACAGAGGTTGTGAAGGTAGATGAGTTTAAATTCCTGGGGTCAACCATCCGTTGGAATGGAAAATGCACAAGAGAGGTGAAGAAGAGATTGCAGGCAGGGTGGAGTGGGTGGAGATGTGTCAGGGTGATTTGTGTCAGAAAGACAGCAGCAAGAGTAAAAGGAAATGTTTACAAGATGGAAGTGAGACCTGCTGTGATGTATGATTTGGAGACTGTGGCACTGACAAAAAGACAGGAGGCGGAGCTGGAGGTGGCAGAGTTGAAGATGCTAAGAGTCTCATTGGGAGTGACTGGGAAGGACAGGATTAGAAATTAGTACTATATCAGTGGGACAGCTCAGGTTGAGCAGTTTGGAGACAAAGTAACAGCAGTAAGACTGAGATGGTCTGGACGTGGATAGCGAATTTACTGGACAAAGGATGTTGAAGATGGAGCTGCTAAGCAGAAGGAGAAGACCACAGAGGAGATTTATGGGTCTAGTGAAGGACATGGAGAGGCTTGGTGTAACAGAAGACAATGCAAGGGATAGGGTGAGATGGAGGCGGATGATCTGCTGTTACGGCCCCTAAAGCAAGCAGCCGAAAGAAGAAGTAAATTACAATATACAAAACACAAGCAAAGTATATTTTCCTTGTAATTCTTCTATATCACTTGTAGCTGAATTGGCTAAAGAAAAACTGCCAGGCCTTAAAATCAGTTGTAAAGTTTGCAGCAATCTGGAATGGGGATAATGTGGCAGCTAATATGTCTCCTAATCCTCATTAAAAGTGTGGTTGTGATTAACCGTATTACTGCCAAGTTGTTTCATGGATTAAAACACATTAGTACATCCCACACTGCACAAGATGGGCTCCTGAAATGCACTCTGATTTTAAGAGTCACAGAGGCATTTATTATGGAGGGGGAACTGTGCTATGCTTGTAGGCTTTCATGACAGCATCCATGATGGAGTGTCATGTTGAAACGGGCTTTGTAAAGAGGCACCCACAAATATAGTGGCCTGTTTCCCTGATGGAGTGTTTTGTGGTGACGAGGTTGTTCGGTGTTGGTTAAAAAAAATGTGTGCAGTACAGCGGGCTGACAGACTGACACTATGGAGCCAGAGAGGAGTATCTGCCTCAGTGCATCTGTTACAGACCACTCAAACAGAGAAAGAAAACCATGGAAATTAACAATTTTGTGGCTAAGCTATTAGTGGCTTTTTGGCTGGCAATGCTAAAGATGGATAGCTTATCTGACTTTAATAGCTGGCACAGCAGCATTAGTGCTGAGCTGGAGCGAGGAGAGGAACAATACGGCACATTAGTGGAACAGCCAGCACACGCCACAAACTGCTCCAGACTTCTAATTAGCATTCATTAACAGTAGAGGAAAGAGCGATTATGGTCTTTAAGTAGTGCATTAGCTAATGTTGCTTTTTCTCATGTCAGCAGATTCAAATAGGAGCAGTGTTCCTCCACATCAATAGCGACTGCTTTGTGCTGACAATAAGGTTTTTAGTTGATGTTTGTGATGACCTTAAAATACACTGCTGCTGTGAGTTTACACTAGTTATTACCACTAACGAGGCCACAGGCTTAGTCACAAATGGAGCCTGTCTGCTGCCGACACAGTGACTGAATGAGTGACAGCAGACACGCAGAAAGACCTGGAGTTAGTAGGTACTGCTGTTTCAAAGAAAACAATAAGTAATGCACTCAGCTGACATGGGCTTTATGCTCACTCACCTCGCAAGACCCCATTGCAGAAGAAAAAGCATGTTGAAGTGCATTTAAAGTTTGCTGCACAACATTTGGGCAAGGCAGTAAAATACTGGGAGAATATAGTCTGGTCAGATGAGACCAAAATTGAACTTTTTGGATGCCCCAACACACACTACTGTATGTTTGGATGAGAAATGGCACTGCACATCCCATCATGGTGTGGGGGTGTTTTTCAGCACATGGTGCAGGCAGACTTCATATAATTGAAGAAAAGATGAATGGACAAATGTACAGAGACATTCTTGATAAGAACCTGTTGCCATCTGCCAAGATGCTGGAGATGAAAGGAGGGTGGACATTTCAGCAAGACAATGATCCCAAACACACAACCAAGGAAACTCTCAACTGACTCCAAAGAAGGAAAATAAACCTACTAGAATGGCCCAGTCAGTCACATGACCTGACTCCAATTGAAAATCTACGGAACGAACTGAAGATCAGAGTTCATAGAACACACCCACGGAACCTTCAAAATTTGACAGTTTGTGTGGAAGAATGGGCTAAAATCACTCCTGAGCAATGTCTGCGCCTAGTGTGTCCTTATGGGAGGTGTCTGGAAGCTGTTATTACCAACAAAGGCTTTTCTACTAAATATTAAATGAATTTCACCAAGTATGTTCAATACTTATTCCCTGTGTCATTCCATTTTATTAAATGTAACTTGCTTTGTGAACACAGTTGCCTTGATTTCTTTGTATGTATGGATTACTTGAATCGCTAATGATATCTGGTAAAAATCTAAGGTCAATGGCTCCATCAGAAATACGTTTAATGAGAAAAATGTTGATGTGTTCAATACTTATTTTCCCCGCTGTTTATGTGGAAATACTTCAGTTTTAAAGCTGTTTCAGGCTGCTGCCATGTAAAAAAAAAAAAAAAAAAAAAAAAAAAAAAAAGTAGTGTGGCAGTGCAGATAATCTCCCTTCAAATTTTTCCACATGTCAACACCACCACTCTGGTGCAAAGTTGCCAGTGTACAGTCTACGGAGGTCTGTTTTCATTCAGTTTTGGCTGTTTCAGTTTGAATTCAGGTTGAAGGCCCCAGTTCCAGCTGAAGAAAAACAGCCCCAAACAGCCCCAAAGCATAATGCTGCCACCACCATGCTTCACTGTAGGTATGAGCAGTGCTGTGTTTGCGCCAAATATACAGTGGATATAAAAAGTCTACCCACCCCTGTTCAAATGCCAGAGTTTTGTGATGTAAAAAATGAGCCCAAGATAAATCATTTCAAAATTTTTCCACCATTAATGTGACCTACAACACAATTGAAAAACAAACTGAAATCTTTTAAGGCGAGAAATAAAAAACTTACAATAACCTGGTTGCATAAATATGCACACCCTGTATTCACCCTGTATGCACCCACGGGCGCCGACTAGAGCCCAAACAACCAGGGGGTCACAGCCCCTCCTGGGTGTTCGGGGGGGGACAGCTGTGTGGTGGCACCAGCACACTGCGGAGAGACACTATCTCACACCCACAAGCAGAGAGAGGGGCTGAACAATGGACTGAGGGGGGTAGCACCCTACAGGAGTAATTACATCAGACTCTAAGGCGCCTTCGCCTCCTGCTGCTCTAGACTACAGCACAGGGAGGCGAATGTATATTAGGAAGGTAACGTGTTATGATAATCGTGCCACACATTGCCTTTGTGTAACCCCATGTAATATGCACCAGCCCAGCTCTCTATGCATGAGATTAAAGCTATATAAGCGGAATGCAGAGGGAGTTGGGGATTCTCTTCTACACGACTTGGCCCCAGCGGGCTATGCTAGGGTCACAGGCTGTACATTATGTTAGAGGGTTTAATAAAGAATCTGTGTCGACCTACGCTCGTGCCTCGCCTCCACATCCTTCCCTTACACCCTCCACAACAGAAATATTGTGATATTGTTTTCCGGCCATATTGCCCACCCCAAGTACTGAAATATGTTATTAGTAAGTGTTATTTTCTAAAATAACTAAATAAAAGTCTCTCTTTTCTATCCAAAGATACTGATTTAAAAAAAGGATATGTGCATAAGAAATCCCGCATGGGAACAGGTGATAATCAATTGAACGCCTAAATACAGAAGAGTATAACTAATGAAGAGGTACGGTCATGTGAAAAAAATTAAGACACCCAATAAATATTCAGTTCTTTATTAAGAAATGTTCACATATCTACTGTATGTCTAAACTTGTTTTTGTTTTTATTTGCATTTTTTTAACATTTATTTTAGCCATTTTAAGTGGGAATGAATGTGGGGGTGTCCTAAAAAGATGGGGGGTGGCCTAATTTATTCCTCACTATTTGTTTAGAATTACATTTTACAGAAAATTTCAAAAAACTCTTTAATTCATTTTTAATTGTTTAGTTGTATTACATGAATCTCCCAGTATTTTAACATTTATATTAAGTATCCATATAAGATAAGATAAGATAAGATAAGCCTTTATTAGTCCCACAATGGAGAAATTCCAGGATTGCAACAGCACAGGGATAGCAACACTCAGAGCAACAATCAGAAGGCAAGAGAAAACAAGAGCAGCTAGTATACATATGTACATATTACTATAAATATATATATATATATATATATATATATATATATATATATATATATATATATATATATATATATATATATATATATATATATATATATACTGTATATATACAGTAGATATATATATATATATATATATACAGTATATACTGTATATATATATATATAGACACACAGTGCGGAGCATTGTGGTTGGTGGATGTGCAGCAGAAAGTCTAAGCTCTCTCTCCGCAGATGCGGCGGGCCAGCTGGATGTCCTTGGGCATGATGGTGACCCTCTTGGCGTGGATGGCGCACAGGTTGGTGTCCTCGAAGAGACCCACCAGGTAGGCCTCACTGGCCTCCTGCAGAGCCATGACGGCGGAGCTCTGGAAGCGCAGGTCGGTCTTGAAGTCCTGAGCGATCTCCCTCACCAGGCGTTGGAAGGGCAGCTTACAGATGAGCAGCTCCGTGGATTTCTGGTAGCGACGGATCTCTCTCAGAGCCACGGTACCGGGCCTGTAACGGTGAGGCTTCTTCACTCCGCCGGTGGCCGGAGCGCTTTTTCGAGCAGCCTTGGTGGCCAGCTGCTTCCTGGGGGGCTTTTCCTCCAGTAGATTTACGGGCGGTCTGCTTGGTTCTTGCCATCGCTCTTTATTATTCTGTCTTATATTTCTTGCACGCCGCCTAAACTCCAGCCCGGCACCCGCGTTGTTTTCGCTTCAGTTCCCCGGTATGTCGAGTTTCTCCGTTAGCACCAGGTGGCAGTTGAGTGCTAGCTAGCTCTTCCCTGCTGTATCGTCTCCTGCTGTAAACAGAGGCTCCGTCCGCCGACTCGGGAGACCTTTGGGGCGATCTGTGTGTCCGTGATATATATAGAGTGAAAGGTGTGCCGGATCAGAAAGTTATCAACGGATCAGAAAGAAGAAGGAAGATAAAAAGACTCAGAATTGAGCCGCTGTTGCAAAAGGCAGCCAACTCGTGTGGCGCCGGAACCGGAAGTGTATGTGTCCAAATATGTCCAAATATGTCCATATGTCCAAATATGTAAAAAAAAAAAAAAAACACAGACTTATGCAGGGAGTCCTAATTTTTTCACATGACTGTAGGTTGTCAAAGGCTTGATACCATCACAGCACACAACTCTTCAAAAGTGACTCTGCACAACAGCTGTTTTTTTTTTTCCTCAGCTGGAATTTATATTTTTGTTTTCCATTGTGCATTTTCTGGTCAACATTTGAATATGTAGAATGCTACATTACATATGACAGTCTTCCTCCTTGATAAATAGTTTAACGTGGCTGATTGAAAAAGACAGTTCTTTAGGTGAATGAAAATATAACTGTAATTAAAATTACATAAAATATGTAAATAAGTTAAACTGAAATCTAATATTGAGGCCATTCACCTTTGTAGATGGCATAGTCATGTGAAAAAATTAGGACACCCCATTAAATACTCAGTTCTTTATTAAGAAATGTTCACATATCTATGTCTAACCTTGTTTTTGTTTTTATTTGCATTTTTTTTAACATTTATTTTAGCCATTTTAAGTGGGAATGAATGTGGAGGTGTCCTAAAAAAGATGGGGGGTGTCCTAATTTATTCCTTACTATTTGTTTAGAATTACATTTTACAGAAAATTTCAAAAAAGTCATTCATTTTAATTGTTTACTTGTATTACATGAATCTCCCAGTATTTTTAACATTGATATTAAATATCCATATGTTCAAATATGTTAAAAAAAAAACCACAGGCTTATACTGGGTGTCGTAATTTTTTCACGACTGTACATACACTTAGCTAAGAAGAAGGCAACAAGATGGAGAAACCATTGTTCCATTCTTCAGCAGCCCAGCTAAAAATGTGTGTGAGACTTATGTCTCATTCCAGCGATGTGATATGAATGTAATCCGTCAGCATGGATGCAGAAATAAAAATGCAGCCATCACACAGACATAATGTGGATGGTGACCCGGCGAAAGACTAAGATGAAACAAATTATGATAACATGGTTATTTTGAGCTACTTATTCAAGCGGGAAAAAGCAACAAGAGATTAATAGAAATTGAAATCCAAACTGCCTGCTTTATCCCCCAACACCAGATGAAGGTGGACCTGCCCTACTTATGCAGGTCTGCAGCAGCTGGGACTCCTAAATCACAGCAGCTCCAGCGGTGGCCACCCAGGAAGTCTCAACACAAATGAAATGAAGAAGTAGAGGGCATTCAGAGAGTGCAAACCTCCAACAAGACCCTGTCTTGCAGTGGTAAAAAGAGTGAAAAAGTGATCTAGAATCCGCATCCTGACCCGGATCACCTCCAAAAGTTCATCTGTAACACAAAGGCCAGGTGGGCTGCACGGTGGCGCAGTGGTTTAGCACTGTGGCAGCACAGTTTACCCTCGGCCGGGGGATCGCGGGGATCATGAGATCGTGGGTTCGATCCCAGCCCCCGACCAACAGTGAGCTGTGTGGAGTTTGCATGTTCTCCCCGTGTTGCGTGGGTTTACTCCGGGATTTCTCCGGTTTCCTCCCGCATACCAAAAACATGTAGGTTTAGGGCGCTCGCGCACGCAGCGACCGGCAGCCGGTGGCTTGTCACCAGACTGCAAACCAAATCTACCTATGGGTACAAATAAGTAACAAAAAAAAAAAAAAAAAAAAAAGGCCACTTCTGGTGAAAATTTTATAAAAATCAATTTAGTAGTTTTTAGTTCATTCTGGTGAAGTTGTAAGGAGCTAATGCGATGGCACGCTGTCCGTCCATTGTCATTTCATGAGAATCGCTACTCCTCCTAGGCATGTGCCCCAGTGGCTATCAAACTCCCTCACAATGATCCTCAGATGAGTCTGTATGCAGGTTGTGTTCAAGGTCAAGCTCAAAGCTCAGGAAACCCGGGCACTTGTGTGATTTCAGACAAAAGCAATAATCCTCCTAGGCAACTGCCCTCATTGTCAACAAACTCACGTACAATGATCCTCAGGTTTATCTGCATCCAGGTTGAGGTCAGGGTCAGGAGATCTGGGCATGTATGATTTCATGGAAATCATCAATCCTTCTAAGCAATTGCCTCATTGTTTGGAAAACTCATGCACAGTGATCACCAAGTGGGTCTGCATCTAGGTTGTGCTCAAGGTCAACAGTCAGGAGATCTGAGCAGTCTCGGGGCAATTTCATCAGGCTGGAATGAGCTATTCTATCATTGATGTTCTGGTTGTGTAATTCTGCTAACAGCCAGAGACAAACAAACATGAAAACATTACCTCCTTGGCAGAGGTAATGAGAAATTATGTATGATAGAATAGACAAATATTATAAAGTTACCTAAATGTGTACACTCCAAATAGATGTCAGTGGATGGCTTATAAAAACTATGCTTACTTAGCAGAATACAAACAATTTCTTTGTGTATTTTTAATAATGTGCTCCAAAGTAAATCTGGAAGGAAAAGCTACTACCATTTATTCCTATTGTGCAGCCATCGGTGATGATGACATCTCAACAAATGAGATGACATTTACCATTTATTATCATTTTTCAGTGACTCGTGTTTATCTAGTGTGTCACCAGTTTTGCACCAGCTAAATAAGACTATGATGTGCAGCTTATAAACCTTCCTTTCATTTTTGCGCAAAGGGAGGATTAAACATCAACAAATACCTACGCTGTCATGGCCTTTTCTGCCAAACTTGTATTTTAAACATTTGTATCACCCCACAGTCTCTCAATGGATTGTCTCTAGTCCCTTAGATGGTTCAGATAAATCTATGAATGAATAACGGCAGATGCACATGCCAAGTGTTTTTGTTTTCCTCCTACAATCTGGTGCAGATTAAAGTGCACTGGTGAATGAATCCTGAAAAAAAACAGAAGGTGCTGTTAGCTGATGGGTTTATAATTTCCTATACTTAATAACTGCAAATGAGGCAAAACTCAAACATTATTCCTCTGCCCTTTGCAATTAAACCTTTACTCATCCACAAATGTGCTCCATGCCAGTGCGGGTTTTATGTGGCGACTTAACCAAGTTTGCTCATCCGCATTACATTTATCGAGTGGAACGTTTAATGTGGTAGCTATACAATCTGATAGGGAGAATATTATAATGAGGCTGTTGACATTGGCAGCTGTCTGACCTGAAATAAACTGGAACCAAATCTGCTTCGAGTGCGAGACCTTCAGCTGAGGTGTTGAGCTGCTCTTGTGGTTCTGTCAGCAGGTCCAGACTCGACTGCAGAGTGAGAACCGAGGGCACGAACTAACTTCTGACAACATCCACATTCAAGGGTGATAACGGAAATGTAGAAATGTCACACCTGCTAAGCACAGAAGTCACCGATAAAAGAGTAAGCAGAAGTTGCCTTCTTCCTTTTTTCTATTATCTTTATTATTATTACTGGACTGTGTGGTCAAGGTTCACTGACGGAGCAGAGTTAACCATGCCAAATACGCACCCACACACACCCGGACTCTCTCCTAACACAGGCCCCACTCTGTGTGCTCTGCTAATATTGACTCTCCTGACTAACACTGCTTCTATTGAGTCAAGCACAGAACTGTTTGACTAGAATTAGAACATCATTGAGATAACAGCCGTGGACCTGTCCATGCTGTCCATGCTGGGAGGTGTGGCACTAATGGGAAGCAGAACCGCGGCTGGTGAGGGAGCTGATGGTGGAAAGGTGGCGCTCGCGATTCGGTCCCCACACAAGTGTTTTTTGCCACTCTGTAAAGTTTAACAGCAACACACACTAACAGCCAATTGTGAAATGTCTTCCTGTGAAATTGCCCGCCTCTTTTTTTTTTTTTTTTTTTTTAATGTTTATGTTCTGTGTGGGCAAAGCTGTGTTTATATGTGCAGCACTTGTGTCATTAAGCTTGTTGACGTTTTGAGGCTGTAAAACAGGCTTGTCGTCGGGGCGATTGTGCACTTTCTGTGCATCGGAGACAAAAACAAAGTGCTGTCAAACTTGTTGGCAGCGGGAATAAAAGTTTGTTATGTGCCAAGGCATTTTTTAAAAAAAAATCTGAATGCAGGTATTAAATTCTTATCTTCAGTTACACAATGCAGGCATAATGTTAACAGCTCGAGCCAACCATAACACACACACACACACACACACACAGAGGAACACAGATAAGGAAACCTACTCAACTATTCAATGCATGCAGGCCTTCTCACGCTCTTTATCTGTTTTTATCTCTGTCTCTCACATTTCACCGACTAAGGCTTGAGCAAAATCTCTCTGTATTTGCAATACAAGCCACTTTATTTACTCTTCACTATTTTACTGGAACTCCATGCATGCATCCCTCCCTTATCCGGGGGGGTCTAGGCTGCAGGGGCAACAGTCCAAGCAAAGCAGCCCACATTGTCACCCGGTTCACATTAGCACCATGATCCCTATGATCCCTCCTGCACGTGGTGAGCCCACTGGAGGGCGGACCACTGTGCCTCCTTTGGGTACGCTGGGTGCTTGATGTAGCTTTTTTAATAGGGATCTACTGGACCACTCTTG
This sequence comes from Pholidichthys leucotaenia, assembly GCA_020510985.1. Lineage (NCBI taxonomy): Eukaryota > Metazoa > Chordata > Actinopteri > Cichliformes > Pholidichthyidae > Pholidichthys > Pholidichthys leucotaenia. The sequence continues at coordinate 88,512,862 of CM035840.1, read as the reverse complement.
GTCTGGCCCTTCACCCAGGACCAGTTTGTCTTGAGAGAACATAGCAAGGGTAAGTTGACCCCAACAATGATCCCTGATGTTGAAAATTGACCCCTAATGATCCATGGGATTATTGGGGCACACAGACCCCTCCACCACAATAATGTGGCAATCCAGGAAGGGGTTTACTGGAATGTTTCAAGACATTATGAACATTTTTTTCCACACGTGACCTTAACATGTCTCACAATTAAACATGACTTCCATGATGTTCACTTCTTTCTGATAATATTTTATGATTTTTCTATACAGAAAAATACTAAATTAAATCTTAATAAATAAGGAGGGCTTTAGTATCCTCCTAGTGTCTTCATCCTCACATTAGTCCTGCATAGCCGCAGGGTTTGCGTATTTGCATGCCCGTCTCAACTTTGGTTGATCAAGGGCACTCTGGAGGGTGATATTCACAATCCTCATATCATTCTTGATCCGGTCGAGCCATGGTTTCTTTGGCCAGCCTCGTGGCCTCTTCCCCTTGGACTGAGGGCCACCCTCGCCATGGAGTCCTCTACGCTTTGGACAACACGTCCATACCATCACAGCCGTGCCTCTCGCATCTTCTCAGTGATTGTTGCCACTCCCATGCACTTTTGCACTCCTTGTTCTTCACATCCAATCCAACTTTATTTATAAAGCACTTTAAAAACAATGACAGCTGACACAAAGTGCTATATGTAAATCTATACATGTACATAATTGATGTGATCATTCCTTTCATTTATCAGTGGCAGTTACACTGTTGGTTGACATTGGTCCAGTGCAAAGGTCGAGTTTTTAACTTTGGCAGATACAAATATACATTGTCGACTGCATAAAACAAAAACTATGAAGTATTTGGGAAAATTTGTGGCTGTTCTTCTCATAAACAAAATTGAACTTCCTTATGACGTAAAGCCATGCATGTTTTATTATGTGATGATTCCTACTTGTATGAATTTCATGAGGGTTTCGCGTCATGTATGATTAGAAGTACAGCTACTTTGACAATAAGATGCATGTACATACATGTATAGGAAATTAAGCTGCAAGAGTTTGTGTTATTGAAGCCACATTTTCATAAAATTTACTGACAAACTTTAACATTTGCTTTATTCAAAGACTGATTGCTTCACTTTCAATAGAGCTAATTATCAGGCATAATAGATATTTTTGCCAGACAACTCAGTTTTTACGATTTATTCAAATAACTGTATTTACCATTCGATGTCTAAGCTCCGTTAAGATGTATGCAGTATTTAGGGAGAGCTGTTGAAATACACAGTATATAACTTTATTTATTGTGACAGGTTTAGCTGACACTATAGAAAAAGCTACAGTGTATCCAGAAAGTATTCACAGCACTTCACTTTTTCCACATTTTGTTGTGTTACAGCCTTATTCCAAAATGGATTAAATTAATTTTTCCTCAAAATTCAACACACAAAACCCCATAATGACAACATGAAAAAAGTTACTGAGATTTTTGCAAATTTATTAAAAATAAAAAACTAAGAAATCACATGTACATAACTATTCACAGCCTTTGCTCCATACTTTGTTGATGCATCTTTGGCAGCAATTACAGCCTCAAGTCTTTTTGAATATGATGCCACAAGCTTAGCACACCTATCTTTGGGCAGTTTTGCCCATTCCTGTTTGCAGCACGTCTCAAGCTCCATCAGGATGGGAAGCGTTGGTGCACAGCCATTTTCAGATCTCTCCAGAGATGTTCAATTGGATTCAAGTCTGGGCTCTGGCTGGGCCACTCAAGGACATTTGCAGAGTTGTCCTGAAGCCACTCCTTTGATATCCTGGCTGTGTGTTTAGGGTTGTTGTCCTGCTGAAAGATGAACCGTCACCCCAGTCTGAGGTCAAGAGCGCTCTGGAGCAGGTTTTGAATGAATGAATGAATGAATCTTGAATCTGAATTCAAGATTGAATCTTTTTATCCATGGTGTCTCTGTACATTGCTGCATTCATCTTTCCCTCTATCCTGACTAGTCTCCCAGTTCCTGCCACTGAAAAACATCCCCACAGCATGATGCTGCCACCACCATGCTTCACTGTAGGGATGGTATTGGCGTGGTGATAAGCGGTGCTTGGTTTCCTCCAAACATGATGTCTGGCATTCACACCAAAGAGTTTAATCTTTGTCTCATCAGACCAGAGAATTTTGTTTCTCATGGTCTGAGAGTCCTTCAGGTGCCTTTTGGCAAACTCCAGGTGGGCTGCCATGTGCCTTTTACTAAGGATGGATTCTGTCTGACCACGCTACCATACAGGCCTGATTGGTGGATTGCTGCAGAGATGGTTGTCCTTCTAGAAGGTTCTCCTCTCTCCACAGAGGAACGCTGGAGCTCTGACAGGGTGACCATTGGGTTCTTGGTCACCTCTCTGACTAAGGCCCTTTTTCCCCGATTGCTCAGTTTAGACGGCCGGCCAACTCTAGGAAGAGTCCTGGTGGTTCTGAACTTCTTCCATTTATGGATGATGGAGGCCACTGTGCTCATTGGGACCTTCAAAGCAGCAGAAATTTTTCTGTACCCTTCCCCAGATTTGTGCCTCGAGACAATCCTGTCTCAGAGGTCTACAGACAATTCCTTTGACTTCATGCTTGGTATGTGCTTTGACATGCAACTGTGGGACCTTATATAGACAGGTGTGTGCCTTTCGAAATTATGTCCATTCAACTGTATTTACCACAGGTGGACTCCAATTAAGCTGTAGAAACATATCAAGGATGATCAGTGCAAACAGGATGCACCCGAGCTCAATTTTGAGCTTCATGGCAAAGGGTTCGAATACTTACGTACATGTGATTTCTTAATTTGTTATTTTTAACAAATTTACAAAAATCTCAGAAAAAAAACCAACTTTTTTCACGTTGTCATTATGGAGTGTTGTGTGTTGAATTTTGAGGGAAAAAATGAATGTAATCCCTTTTGGAATAAGGCTGTAACATAACAAAATGTGAAAAAGTAAAGCACGCACTGTAAATGCTTACTGTTCCAATATGGAGAACTGAGAATGGGATGGAACAGGTAATAATCTCACTCACTCAGTCATCCTCACATGCCCCAGGTTAGAGCATGCTGCTTTGGCATAAGGACCTCCAACTGGACCTGACCTGAGCAAACTCAGCAGACAAGCCAACTTCAATGGTGCCTCCAGCCTAGCAATGTAATGGAAGAGTTGTAGGAGGGCTGACCACATTATGTAGGAGACAGGTGGATGTTTGTTTGTTATAACCGGGTGCTATTGGAGATGAAGTCATGCCACTGGAGTCCCAGGAGTCAAAGGCGTCCAGGTACTGTTCTTAAGCAGTTGTGACCATCCAGGTTTTTGTACCATACAACAAGATGGACAACACTAAACTATTATAGTGTCTAATCTTTGCGTGGAGGGAGAAACAGCTATTGCATCAAATGTTGCCTTGGTCTGTTGGCAAGTTGGCAATGATGTTCCCAAAGCTAGCTCCACATGCATTACAGTTGCAGTCCGTTGCAACTCTCTCCACCGGCTGTGTTTGTGTTTTGAAGCGGCACAGATCAGAACAAGGTTTGCTTGATAAGATCACATATGAATTATATAAAATAATGCGAGAGCTTGAGAGAGACCGAGACAGAACAAGGAAATAACAACAAGGAAGCATGACGTACCGGCGACTCGCCGTCTGGATTCATGTACTCTAATAATGTGTAAGCAGCCTTCAGATGTTAATTCTGTGAACTGTTTGTATGTTATGCCAAAATTTTTATCTTCTTTGACACAGTGGTGGAGGAGTAGACCTCAGAAAATAACAGGCAGTCTTTAAATAGTTTTTAATGAACAAATAGTTATTAATTACAGCGGATATCGTGGCATTACTTTGTGGACTGGTTCCAACCTCCTTCAAAAATAAACTTGTTGGTTATTTTTAGCGAGCCGGGTCCAGCAAGCCAGATTAGTTCTGCAATGACCCGGACCAGGTGGGAAGTAGAACATTGACTAGAATGCAAACTATTTACTGCAGAGACTGGATCACAGCCGTAATGGACCACAGCTGGAGTCAGTGGAAATCGGGGGTTAATGGTGGTGCTGAACATGGTCGGTGCCAGAATACACCCCTGCCTGACACAACAGTTGATGTCGAAAGTGGCTGACATCTTCCCATTTACTCCCACATATCACAATTGTGCAATTGCTCTTTGTGATACACAGAAAATGGTCAATTCAGCAATGAGCCAAATTCCTGTATGTCATCACTCACTATGATTAAGTGATGCACGCTGTTGGGCAAAGCCATCTGGGTCAGGTGGAAAGCCATGTTAGTTAACCACACGAAAGAGGAAGAGCTGAACAGTAGCTGCAGATGGCAGTGCAGCAATATTTTTTTGCTTATGTGGTTTTATTTTACCTCTGCAGGCCCTCATGGTATTTTGAATTGCCCTAGGTTATGTATTCACTCGGTCATGTAAGCTAAATGAACCATCCATAATGTAAATGAGAAAGGAAGAGCGACTGAGAGAGCGATGGGGATGTAAATGCAGTAGTGCCCCTGGTGTTAGGAGGGAAGAGAAAGAGATGTCAGCATTTTCCCACATTTCACTTTCAAATGAGCCACAGCTGACTGGAGAGTCAAACCTTCCCACTGCCTATACCAAACAGTGTAATTACTTATCAAAAGATGCAACAATTTGTGAATCTGAAATATCAAAAGCACTGCAAATATGGCTGATTTAGTAATCCGCAGCAATGGGCTTCTCATCCTTGGCACGAAGAGAGATGAGTCAACAATCCCTGCCCCTTCATTTAGGGAGCTGCCGACTCGCTGGCTGGCACAGGTTATATGTTTGTGTTTAATGTGGTTGAACATCCACCCCCCACTTCCTTTATACTCAACATCCCAAATGCACGGTTTCCTCTTTCAAGAGCGGCACTGTTGTAAATAGTTAATGGCTTTCTGGGGGCACGGGTCGTGGTTTGAGTGCAGAATAATCACTGTTGGTAATTCCTCTTTGCTTGTTCAAGTCACAACACAAGGTATGCACAAAACACTACTGCTGCCGTCTGCACTCCCATCTCATTTCAGTCAGTAATTACCCGGCATGTTTGCACTTGGCACTGCAAATCATGATGCAAGTTATTTTGTGTCCTCGATGAGAAATATTTCCTGGCATTTCGCTGCTTCCAAAAATGTTACAGCCAATTTGATATTAGATAAATATTTGAGCTGGCATGCAATGAAGCGTATGTCAGATGAGCAAAAAAGCACTGGCACTACGGATGCATTTAGCTGCTCAAAGGGAGGAAAAAGACAAGGGAGAGGCCTTGTCTGTTCTCCATTAGAATCCACTCAGTTCTTCTACAAACAGAGAGGATGCTAGCCAAACAAGCTTATTCAAGGGGGTTCTGTGTGGACCGTGTTAGCTCAGCAAATCCAGCTCCACAAACATGCTTCAAAGAATCCTGCTATCTCCGCAGAGCCTTTGATGTGGGTATTGATCATGCAGTGGTCTGTGAGAAAGAGCAATGCAGTGGAGGTTTAGTATTCTGTTCTGGCTCAGGTTGAAGAGATAATAGCAAAAACACGCACTCCCATCATGCCGCGCTGTGCTTCAGTTATGACAGCTGCACAGCCGTTTTCTAGCTCTGAGATGGTAGATGTGATTAAGAGTAAAAGACAAGGAAAGAGCAAATCGGATCATTTGGCCTGAGGACAGGTCGTAGCGCATTATGTTTTAGCGTAGCGGAGGAGCCCCAGCTGAATCCAAATCCAGTCCAAACACTAGCTGACAGAAAAGAGCACCGTGCCTCTAGGTGACAGGAGCTGTTGGAAATTTGCCCAGTCACTCCTAAAAGCATTAATATGTTGCCATTTTTTTAAGGTCACGTCATTCTTGGGAGAAAGAGAAACCGCAACGACGTTTTTGATAGCTTTTTTTTTTTTTTTTTCACTGGGAGCAAACAAAAACAAAGCTAACATTTCCAGAATCTCACAGTCACGCTCTATGCTATAGAAAGACAAACAAAGTCTGTTCTTCTTAGCATGGTAAAACAACCACCCACAGCCCTGCTCCTGTCTCACACTGAGACCATTAGTCACAATGATTTCTCTGCCAGCTGTCCTGGTGTTTGCTTAAGCTAGCCTCACAGGCAGTTTGAGCCTCATTTGAATTCTCACTTCAGTTTATTAGGCATGCTCTGAATCATTAGCATCCAGCAAGGGCGAGGCAGATGTGTTCCTCAGGTATTGTCCAAATGCAACACTGAGTGGCCGTTAATCATGTGGCTAAACATGCAAGAAAAATACGATGCCTCATACAGACCCCGCATTTATCCAGAGCTTTGGGGTTTTTTTGGAACAACTGTCCCAATCACCTTGTCAACAGCAGCATGCTAATCTTATTTGTGCACATGAGTGCTATAATCTCCTGCTTTATACTCATACCTGGCCTGGCGTGATAAAAGTTGCTGCGTTATTAGAATGAATGAACTTTGCAACTTGGCCACATTCACTGAATTAAATAACACTTCCTCAGCACGTATGTGTAATTGCCAACCCATACAAAGTGCAATTTGCAGGGGTGGCGGATAAGAGCAGCAATGCAGCATACTATTTTAAGATAAACAGGCAGATGTGTGTGTTCAAAGAGGCTTTTGTGTTTGCTTTTGCGTGGGAGTTTGTGTGGATGGACCTGAGGTTTATGCAGATATGGAAATCATGCACCGCTTTCACCCTCCTCCAAATGCCACCTATGATTGTTCACAGATAAGCTGCCTTCATTGTGAGAATTTCGCATGAACGGTTTGAAATGTCATTCTTTTCCTTTTCGTGACAGACATGGGGATAGATATCAGTTAAGTGGGTTAATGCTCATTTATCCTTTGTCCTTGCAGAGCTGAAGCTGGTTGAATTAATCTCCATTTCATCCAGACACCATTTAGTCATCATACATCATCCAGCAATGTACCATTGTCAGTGCAACAATTTCTGGCATCTTCTTTCATTTCATCAGCAAACTGCTTGGAGCACTGCTTAAATAATGAGCCAACCGCACGCAAAGTCGGTTACGCCGCCACGTTAACTAGATGAGATCAACCACTTGTTAAAAAAAAAAAAAACAGCTCTCAGACTTTTTTTGCAAAGGACACATTGTGGCTACAATGAAAGTGAGTCAACGGAAATCAGTCGTGGCATACTGTCACCACAGTAAGGACACTGCCAGCCAAAAAAGTGCAGCCAAGCCACATACACTGGGCGAAGAGAGCACACTCAACTGACGGCTGCAAGCACTTAGCCATCCACAAAGAACAAAGACAGAGAGAGGAAAAAGACTATTCAGCCCAATTTCCTATAATGAGCCTACACAACAATGGAGTCCAATATTTTCAGTAAGAAATCAGTCGTGTCTTGAATTGCATTTGTCAGAGGTCAGCGCTCTGTGTTCGTCTGGAACCACAACAACAAGCATGAGGAAAAATGGATTCCTCATGACAACTTGAACATGGGGAAGTACAATGAACAGTGACAGACATAACATCTGTTGTACTCATCTTTTTTTTTAAGGGGGAGCATATATGGCAGTGACTCAAAAACCAAATGAGCGAGACTCATTGTCTGAATGGAGCAAATATAAGGCCCTAAAAGCTGGAAGAGAAGGCAGCAGATGGGGAGAGGTGTTCTGAACCACTAACCACATGCACTTAAGGGTCTGTGCAGTTCTCATCTAGTCTACTTCTAAACAGCTTTTTTTTTTAAAAAAAAAAAAAAAACAAGCTTTACCTCCAGGAGTGAATGTGAGTTTGTGATTCTTCAACCCATCTGTTCATCACAGCACGCTGCAAAAAAAAGAAAGAAAGAGCGTGGGAGCGTTTACCTTTTATTCACACTGAACACGGTGCCTCGTGCCTCTGCTATGCATGTGAGTATGCATTAAAGCAGATGAGTGTGAGGTGAGCAAGCAGTGAAGAGGAGACCTGCAAAAAAAGCCAGATGAGTCCCGAGTGGCTGGGAGAAGGGCTGAATGACAATTGACTGGCTGTCAACACTCATTTGCATTTGCATGTCTTTGTGGCTCGACTTATTTAACTGGCAGCCAGCCACAGAATTGACATATGAACATATTGTGTGTAAAACCTGCTCAGAGCTTTGCTTTTAAAAGCTCTGTCCTTGTGCAGTATTTACTTGTGTACCCCACTAACTGACTTTAATTGTAAGGGATTGTTATCCTTGCCACTAAAAGAAAGCAGAAAACCGTGTAATGAGTTCTGGTTTAAAGGACAGCTGTGGCTGTGATTGAGTCATTTGTTGTGAGATGTACTTCAAATCAGCAGTTGTTCATCACACAGCACTGCAGGTATGGAAGGAGGTATATCATACAAAAAAAGACAAACGCAGTCAAAAATGTAGTGTAAGAAAGATTACATTGCATTTTTCTGTAACGAATATCCAACTCAGGGCCATAGAGTGGTTGGAGTCTATCCCAGTTAACTTTGTTAGTCTTGGTTTCATGAACAGAAAGCGCCCTCACTGTCTGTGTCACAGTTCTGCACCTGTCATGTGATGTGTCATGTGATGTGGCCATAAATCAGAAAAAATCCCCAGTTGTACCAAGTATTCCACCTCACAAGGTGGCAGACATGTATAACTTACTGCTCTTGCCTTGGAGGACTAATGTCTCCCAAATAACCATCCAAAAACCTCACTTCTGGACACCAAAGACGAAGAGTTTGTAAAAAAAAATGTTGATGTGCGCCATCGCAACATGGAGGAGGTATTTGCTCCCAAATTTGCCAACTATGATTCTAAAAAGAGATTATTTAGCTTTTGAAGGTAAATATCTACATTTTGTTATAACAGAGGGTGGCCGAAGTTGGTTGATTTTCACCTGCCATCGACCCCAGCGCCATGTGACTGGACAGAACAATTGCGCCGGTTCCGTGTCATCAGACAAGATAAACTGCGACGGAATAAAAGCAAAATTGAGGTGGAATAATCATATGAGTTTCTGGATGTGGGAGAGAAAGCGAAAATGACTGAGAGAAGACAAACTAATGACCAGGATAACGAAAATGGACGAAACGAGCCACCTGGCCAGCGGTAAGTCTGACAAATTTCTTTGTTTACATTGTACTGATTTTCTGGTTCATATACTTTAAAGATAACAAAAACCCAAAACAAAAAACGGTGACAAAGAACAAAACCATCCCTTGTGTAAATTTGTCCAAAGTCCACTTTTGACTGAAAGTTATGTAATTCAATATGGCTGCCGTGGCATTATGCAAATTAGATGCGTAAATTTACTCTTATCTCAAACTTTGGATCATATTCTACATCTTTCTAGTTAACAGTAAGCCATTATCTCTTACCACTTTCAAGTTATAGCTTTGGAAATCTCTGACATCTGAACTGAATATTTTCTTGAAAAAACCTTGACCACCAGAGGGGGTGGAGGCTGACGGCGCAACGGAGCGCCACAGACAGTCATAAGGTTTGGAGGGATGGTAGAGCAGGAAGAGAGGGTTTTTTTTTTTCTTGACACTACACACTCTCACATCCACACCGGTCTTTGGGAACAAGCTGGAACACCCAGAGGAGGCATGGGGAAAAAATGCAAAGTCCACAAAGAAAGTTTATACTGACCACAGGTAACAGTACTTACCACTGCACCATACTGAACGTAATTATAAACAAGTACCGGTATTATAAAGTGCTACATTTTGTTTGGTTACCCAGCCATGAGAGGAAGCACAAGCCAGTGTATTCCTAGTGCTGGTCCCAAGCCCGGGTAAATATTGAGGTTTGCGTCAGGAAGAGCATCCCGTGTAAAATCCTTTACAAATTAAATATGTGGATCATCACGATATCAGATGATGATCTGCTGTGGCGACCCCAAAACGGAATAGAAGAAGAATTGTAAAGTACTAAATTCAGTGGTTACATCAGAGCTTGGGTTGAAAAATATTTTGGATTCACAATTCCAAATGTCATGGCTATTCCAGGCAAAATGAAATAAACAAAACAAGCTGAAGTTGAATTCATCATTCCGATCAGTCACTTGTAACAAAAACCCTTGTGGTGATAATATTATCATTGTTTCATCCACTACTCCCTCAGCACAGGTATTAAGCTATCTAGGCAAAATGGCATTAGTCAGGGACTCCCCAAAGCAACTCAAGAGGATGGCCAGGTATGCATATGAACAATGGCTTGTGCACTGGACAGTATCTAATTTTGGTGTATTTGGTGCACTGTAACAATAACAATAAGCCAATTCTATTGTATGGTATATTATTCTTAGTGTTTTGTTTAGGAACTGTTAAATGGGACAGTCTGGAGGGACTCAGGGGAGCAAAATAACTTGTTAAACAAGTCAAAGTTTTGTCATGTACTGGTAATAATAAACTGTGCTTGTGGGTCTGTTACATAATAGCAATATCACTGTTGAGGTGACATTGTTCTGGGATATCAGTGCACTGTGATGTCTTCAGCACTTGGCTTCTCATGCTTACAAGGCATCACAGCCATGCTGATGTCTCAGTATCGATGTTCCAGGGGTTACAGATTACAGTGGTGGAGATATTTGTTGTAAAAAGGACAAGAATCTAACATTTAAGTACAATGCTCCTGTAAAGATGAAGGCAATCTGCACGGGTTTTTGACAAGGGTTGAATGCTAACACAAAAATGCCAGGATAAAAAAAAATAAAAAAAATACCTGGTCTTAGTGTGACGTTCAAGTTGATAATGTAATATTGTGGATTTTTGCCAAGCAGTCCAAGCTTGATTTGGGACATGTCACACAAGCAGAGGCTTGTAGCTTTAAAAACTTCTATTCATACTTACTGCTACAAGAAAGGGCAGTGTGGTGGTGGAGTAGTTAGCACTGCGGCAGCACAGCAACTCACCCTTGGCTGGGGGATCCTGGGTTCGATCCCAGCCCCCAACCAACAGTGATCTGTGTGGAGTTTACATGTTCTGCCAGTGTCTGCGGGATTTCTCCGGTTTCCTCCCACATGCCAAAAACATGCAAGCTAGGTTAATTGGCATCAAACTGGGGATTCTAAATTGTCCTTAGGTATGACTGAGAGTGAATGGTTGTCTGTCTTTCTGTGTTGGCCCTGCGATGGACTGGCGATCTGTCCAGGGTCTACCCTGACTCTCGCCCAAAGATGCTGTGATAGGCTCCAGCCCACCCACCCACCCACCCCCCGACCCGAAAAGGATTAACCCGAAGAAAATGGGTGGATGGATGGATGCTACAAGAAAATCACTGTCAAAACAACTGCGTGAAAATCCTTTAAAAAAAAAAGTTCCTACTGCATGTTTATTTTCTTTAGAACAGGGATTTATGACAATACATGTATGTTACCAGGTGCAAGGTTTAACTGGAGACATTATTACACTCAAAGATCTATGAATTTGTTTATGATGGAATTCAGTAAACATATCTAGAAACTGTATTTTACTTCAAATTTTTCTGTATACATGCATGTTCTTGGTCCTGCAGACCTTTGGACAGAAGTAGTTTCAATTTATTTATTTAGTTGCAATTTCAAATAACAGCCCTGTTACATGCCTACTTCTAGAAGGACATTGGTTTTAACTTTTTATTCTTAGCTAGTAAATGGCAATGTATCTACAAGACACCGATTTTAACTAATTTGTCAGATGGACGCTGACAAGAATGCCGCAACATGAATGCTGGTACAGCGGGGAAAATAAGTATGCTATTCTTAAAAATGTCCATCACATCTGAAGTGATAATCAGATTTTTCTGATATATTTTCTGGTTTATTTCTGAGGTCCACGGTGGTGAGCCTGCAGGAACTGAGAGTCATCTGTGGAGAGAACGGGCTGGACTCAAGATTTATAAAACTGCTATTTGACTGAAATAACCGCAATAAAAGACATTTGATGAATTGTTTTATTGATTGTGATTTTTTTTTAGCAGTTTACTATGCAAAATTAAACAAGCTAAATAAAAAAATACTGTATGTTTACTGTTAATAGAAAAACTGCATTTCAATGAAGTAGTTTTTTGAAAAAGATTATTTTTTGCAAGCCAATTCTAAAAGAGATTTTCATATATTCATTACACACAGAGTGAAACATTTTAAACCTGATTTAATATTGATGATAATGATTATAGTTTTTTAAAATTAAATGACAAATCCTGATTTTCTAATTTACCAAGATGGTACAACTGAGAAGAAGCTGAAGATGGAATCTGTTGTAGTACTGCTGAAAATCACTGAGGGTCATCATCCTACAGTACAGGACTGATCTGCTTTAGAACATTAAAAACTAAATGTCAGAGCTGATACAAGGCAGAACATCTAATTATTTAGCTACATAATGGTCATAAATGATAACAGTAAACTGCTATATTTTCTGCTGCTCATGTAATTAAGAACATATTTTAGAGTTCACTCTGATATAATATTTAAAGTAATAATTTATCTATTTTATGATTTATATTTACCTTAATTTTACCTGCTGACTTTAACATGAGTTCAAGTCTTATTTTATCTGTCATGGTCCGCTTTCTGTCTGGTGAAGATTCTCAAGTATAAACGGTAAAGAAAATACAATAATAAAAAAAATTAAGTTCTATCCACCTTATTCCTAGGCCCCATGGTGCCTTGCGTGAATTGTGATAGCAACTTCTGGTACTAGTTTAGAACATATGGTTGTCACTGAAACGGGACACTTTTCCAATGACTTCGGCATTAGAAATGTGGGAACATGGCCTCTTGCACCTCAAAACAGTAACATAGTCTTACCACTTCCCATGACTATCGAGGGATGGAAAGATGATCTTATTAAGTGGTCTCGTACACCGTAGCTCCGTTAGTTCGCGCCGCTGCTAAGATGCTATGTAAACAATATTTTAACTAGGTTGAAAACTCACGTTCGATATGTTGGGAGTTATGTCTTCTGCAAAAACATAGGTATTTTTAGAAAGTACAATTTCTAAGCTTTAAAATGATACCAGATACTCTGGGGTTTCCTGGGACTTTGCCGCTAGCAACCAAAGAAAGTGTCATGATTTATGACTCATTGCCTACAGTTTGTCATGGCACAGCACACATTCAACACCGTGCTTGGGTGTTTTAAATTTGGGGTAAAACGTCAGATCTGTGGGACTTCCGGGAAGATGGCGGAGAGACATAACGCTTAAACAGAGAGCTCTCCCTAGTCGGATTAAAAACCATCGGTAAATGGCCAACTCGACATAAACGGATCAATAAACCAAGGGATGAAAACACGAAGGAGCCGGGCACAAGGACAAAAGCAGGGTAAAATTAAGAATTCCTCTTCAACAACGCAGGAGAAATCGCTGAACACGAGGCCCAAAAAAACGAGGTGACTGCAGCAGGGAAAATGGAGGACGCCAAACTCGATACCATGAACACTGGCATCGCCAATTTAGGTAAAGAGTTAAAAGACTTCAAGCGACAACTCCAACAGGATTTAGCGGCTCTTAAGGAGGAGCTGAAAAAAAGAGATGAAGGAGGAAATTTTGGGCCTCCGAAGAGAAATGGAGCGCAAGCTAACAGAAAACATGGAGGAGCTGCACTCTCAACGGGCGTGTATGACAGAAGCACAGGCCCGAATATCGGAGTTGGAAGACTGGAAGAGCGAGGCAAGCGAGCGGCTGCAGACCCTGACGGTGCAAACACAGAGGATGCAGGAAAAAATAACCGACCTGGAGAGCAGGTCCAGACGGAGCAATATACGCATCTTCGGGATCCTGGAGGGCATTGAAGGCAACTCGATGACGAAATTCGTGGATCAGTTCTTAAAAAAAGAGCTTGAGCTGCCCGGTGAAGCGGATCTGCAGATTCAACGAGCGCACATAGCCTCGGCACAGAACCCGAAGCCAAACTCTCCACCCAGGTCAGTTGTGGTAAACTTTCTGAAATATGACATAAAGGAAAGAATCCTGACACAAGTGAAAGGGTTAATGTATAGTTAGTGCCAGAATAATAATTCTGTAGGTGATCTCCCATTATGCTCTATGCATATTCCATACAAATTCTGTTTGCATGCTTATGAACAATTATGTTATGTTATATGTTCCTGAGATAATAGGAATGAGACAAAAGTATAGAGCTGTCTCCCTTTTCTCTCACTTTTAAGTCAGGTCTTTTCACATTAGTTACACACCCAAAAACAGCATTCTCACACACTCTTTTGATAGCACATTTAAACTGGCCAATCAGAAGGTCGCGTATAAGCCCCTCCTATTGTACTGGGTTGCTCAACCCGAGAGGATAACTGTAACACGCACCCGGAAGTCGTGGTTCAGTCTGGCCATGCTCCAGGAGGAGCTGCGTCACGCTGCACCCAGCGCTGCTTACTTTACATGTGACTTCTAAATAAATGTTTCATCTTAAAATTGAAGAAATCTCCGGTTTGTTCTTGGATCTTTCAATCAAAGAATCGGGTATTTTTCTAACACAAGCGTGGAAAAAAAAGATACGAATTGGCGACAAACAGATATTTTTTGATCATGACTACCCGACAGAAATTGTGCAGCAGCGGAAGAAATATGCCAACATTAAAAAAACGCTGAAAGAGAAAAAAATTAGATTCCAAACGCCGCTAACGAAGATGAGGATTCATTGGGAGGACGGCGTAAAAACCTACAACATGGCCAGAGAGGCAGCGCGGGACATGATGGAGCGAGGCTTTGTGGTGAGCGTACCCGAGGAAGGAGCTGAAGCAGCGGCGGCACTGAACGCATCACGACAGCCGGAGTGGAGACAAGTGAGCAGCAGAAGAAGGGGGAGAGACGTGGAGCAGCGGGCCCAGGAAAAACTGCAAGGCTTTCAGCTGAAAGCCTAGATCATAACAAAGATTAAGAAAGGCACAGAAGAAATGAAGGCCAAGAAGACAAGGTAAAAGAGAAACAAACGGCTAGGAGAGGTTTAAGTGATTTTTGTTGGACATTTCTAGACTAATGACTATTACTTGGATAGTAACTACAGGTCTAGGGAGGGCCCCTCACTCGGTGAGGACATTTCCTCCACCCACCAACAGGGAGCAGTGGGCAGAAGGGGCTGCACGGTGGCGCAGTGGTTAGCACTGCGGCAGCACAGTTTACCCTTGGCCGGGGGATTGTGGGGATCGTGGGTTCGATCCCAGCCCCCGACCAACAGTGATCTGTGTGGAGTTTGCATGTTCTCCCCGTGTTGCGTGGGTTTACTCCGGGATTTCTCCGGTTTCCTCCCACATGCCAAAAACATGCATGTTAGGTTAACTGGCTGTTCTAAATTGTCCCTAGATATCTGTTTCCTATAGGCCCTTAGAATAGAGGGTTAGTATTAATGAAAGCGCTTTGAGTGGTCTTTGTGACTAGAAAAGCGCTATATAAGTGCAGGTTAGTTAGTTAGTTAGTTAGTTAGTTAGAAGAAAGGCCCAAAGTACGGAGGTCGAGATTTGTTAATGTGTTTTTATATAAATATGTGTTATTTTTGTTGTTCTAAGAAATCAAGTCCTGCTACCCACTCCCCACTCCACCGACACCCCCCCCACTCCCAACACACAGCCCCCCATCCTGACCCTGACCAAGACCCAGGTGAGGACGGAGCTGAGGAAGATCAAGGCGAGGAAGGCGTCGGGACCGGACGGCATCAGCGCAAAGCTCCTCAAGTCCTGTGCAGACCAGCTGTGTGGGATTGTGACGTATATCTTCAACATGAGCCTGAAACTGGGGAGGGTACCACAGCTGTGGAAAACATCTTGTGTGGTACCTGTACCAAAAACTTCCCACCCCAAAGACCTGAACAGCTTCAGACCGGTGGCCTTGACGTCCCACTTGATGAAGACCCTGGAGAGACTGCTCCTTGCTCATCTCCGCCCCCTGGTGGAACCAGCGATGGATCCACTCCAGTTCGCCTACCAGCATGGCATTGGGGTGGAGGATGTGGTGATCTTCCTCCTTCACCGTTCTCTGTCCCACCTGGAGAAGCCCGGGAATATGGTGAGGATCATGTTCTTTGACTTCTCCAGTGCTTTCAACACCATCCAACCGATGATCCTGAAGGACAAGCTGCTGCGCGCAGGGGTGGACCAGCACCTGTCATCATGGATCCTGGACTACCTCACGAACCGGCCTCAGTTTGTGAGAACCCGGGACTGTGTTTCCGACACGATCATCAGTAGCACGGGGGCCCCCCAGAGAACGGTGCTGGCTCCCTTCCTGTTCACTCTTTATACTGCGGACTTCTCACACAACACAACACATTGCCATCTACAGAAGTTCTCTGATGACTCTGCGATCGTTGGTCTCATCTCCAGCGGAGATGAAGCTGAGTACAGAGGGCTTATCCAGGACTTTGTGGACTGGTGCCATCGGAACTGCCTCCAGATCAACGCGAGGAAAACTAAGGAGCTGGTGGTGGATTGCCGCAGGCATGGGCAGCCCCTCACAGCACCAGTAAATATACAGGGAACAGACATCGAGATGGTGACATCCTACAAGTACCTGGGTATTCATCTGAACAATAAACTAGACTGGTCACACAATACTGACGCACTCTACAAGAAGGGACAGCGCAGGCTGTTCCTGCTGAGGAGACTCAGGTCTTTTGGTGTACAAGGGGCGCTGCTGAAGTCATTCTATGACACGGTGGTGGCATCAGCCATCACTTTTGGAGTGGTCTGCTGGGGCAGTGGCATTACTGCAGCCGATAGGAAGAGACTGAACAAACTGATTAAGAAAGCTAGCTCTGTCCTGGGGCAACGCCTTGATCCGATGGAGGAGATAGGAGAGAGAAGGACGGTGGCTAAACTGTCATCTCTGCTGGAGTCCGAGTTCCACCCTATGCAGGACATACTGGATGCACTGAGGAGCTCATTTAGCAGCAGACTACATCATCCCAGGTGCACAACCGAGAGGTTTCGTAGGTCCTTCCTACCAACGGCTGTCAGACTGTACAACCTAAGCAGGGCTGCTCGCAGAGATAGCAAAAAGACGTAACAAACTAATAGGTTTTTTTTGAATGCAAAAGATGCAATAGACTTACACAATGGTCCTCTCCGGCATACAACTAGGAACATACCGGTCGCTATGGAGGGTGAGAATATGTATGGGCACATAATCATACCATGTAGGATAACTAAATAGACGGTTATGCTGTTTCATCCCACCTAGCAACAATGCTCTGCACTGTGTGTGTTTATATATTTACATATTTATTCCATCTAGCTACAATGCTCTGCACTGGGTGTGTTTATATTTATATATCTATATATTTATTCCATCTAGCTACAATGCTCAGCACTGGGTGTGTTTATATTTATATATCTATATATTTATTCCATCTAGCTACAATGCTCCGCACTGTGTTTTTATATATCTACATATTATTCCATCTAGCTACATTGCTCCGCACCATGTGTGTTTATATACTTGCATATTTATTCCACCTAGCTGCAATGCTCCGTACTGTGGGTGTTTATATATTTACATATTTATTCCATCTAGCTACAGTGCTCTGCACTGTGTGTTCATATATTCATATATTTATTCCATCCAGCTACAATGCCCTGCACTGTGTGTGTGTGTGTGTGTGTGTGTATATATATATTTTATAGTAATATGTACATATGTATATTAGCTGCTCTTGCTTGCTTGTTTTTTTTTTCTTGTCTTCTGATTGTTGCTCTGAGTGTTGCTATCCCTGTGCTGTTGCAATCCTGGAATTTCCCCGTTGTGGGACTAATAAAGGCTTATCTTATCTTATCTTATCTTAAAGGGGCTATGGGCACAAGTTAAAAAAACGGAAAAACATAAATATGGGTAAAAATCTTAAGATAATGACACTAAACGTGAATGGTCTGAACTCACCTGTTAAAAGGGAAAGAATAATAAGAAAATTCAAGAAGGAAAAAGCCGAAATTATATTTATGCAAGAGACACATTTGAGCAAGACAGAACATGTGAAACTAAAGAGATTTGGCTATAAGAACTCCTACTACAGTTCATTTAAGGGAGGAACTAAAAGGGGGGTTATGATACTAATTTCAAATAAAATACAATTTGAATGTGAACAAGAAATCCAGGATAAAGAAGGCAGGTATGTAATAATAAAGGGAAGAATAGATGGTATGCAGATCACATTAGTGAACATCTATGCCCCACCAGAAAGTGACAAGGGTTTTTTTCAACATCTGTTTGATCTCATAGCAACACACAGTGAAGGAGTCCTAATTTGTGGAGGAGACTTAAATGCTGTCATGGATCATGAAGTTGACACAACAAGTGTTAAGAAGACAAAAAAACATGTAACAAAGTTCATAAGAACCTCACTGGCAGAAATGGGTATGGTAGACATATGGAGGGACCTGCACCCACTCGAAAAAGACTATACACATTATTCAGCAGTCCATAAAGTACACTCTAGAATAGATTACTTCCTTATGAATGAAGGTGACAGACACAGGGTGAGAAATTGTTGGACTGGAGGGGCAGAAATATCAGATCATAATCCTATATACATGGAAATATACGTATTTAAACAATAGAAAACGGCAAACAACATGGAAACTTAATGTAGGACTGTTAAATGATGAGAAAATGAAAGAAAGAATAAAAGTAAACATAAACGAGTATATCCAAGAGAATGACAATGAAGAAGTGGACCCAACAATACTATGGGATGCACTAAAAGCCGTGTTAAGAGGTAAATTAATTGTTGAAACAGGAAAAGCAAATAAGTCTAAACTGGAAACATATGAACAAAGATGTGAGAGACTGAGGGAATTAGAACGTAAACATCAAAGCACAAATGACCCAAAAATATACCAAGAAATTAAAGAAGAAAAAATAAAAATAAAAGAAACACAAATAGATGAAATTGAAAGGAAAAATAGATATCTAAAGCAAAAATATTATGAAACGGGGCCAAAAGCCACAAAACTGCTGGCAAAACGATTAAGAAAACAACAAACAGTGAATAATGTATATAAGATTAAAGACCCCATCACAAATAAAACCACAGTTAACCCAGAAAACATCGAAGAAATATTCCATAATTTCTATCAAGAACTATACTCGCAACCTGAAGAAACAAATACTAAGGATATTAAAAAATTTCTATGCACACTGGATTTGCCATCAATAGGAAATCAACAAAATGAAAAGCTAACAGCAGAAATAACAACACAAGAGATTAGAGATGTGATTAAGTCACTTAAAAACGGTAAATCACCAGGTAGTGATGGGTACCCGTCTGAGTTTTATAAACTATTTATAGAAGAACTCACGCCACAGCTCCTAAAGTCATTTAATTGGACGTTGAACAACAACAAAATACCTCCATCATGGAACGAAGCCATTATTTCAGTTATTTTAAAGCCAGGGAAAGATAGAGAACAATGCGGAAATTATAGACCAATCTCTTTATTAAATGTGGATTATAAAATATATACAACAATTATATGTAAACGAATAAAGACATTCTTGACGGAATTGATAGAAGATGATCAAACTGGTTTCATAGAGGGATGCCAAACACATGACAATATCAGGAGAACAATACATATAATTAATCAAATACATAAAGAAAAGAAAAGCGCAGTAATAATGAGTTTAGACGCAGAAAAAGCATTTGACAGGGTTAACTGGAAATTGCTATATAGTGTGCTGGAACGCTTTGGATTTAATGAAAAATCAGTACAATGCATAAGGACGCTGTATCAAGAACCTGTGGCAAGAATCAAGATAAACGGTAGCTTAACAGACAAAGTAAATATATAAAGATCAACCAGGCAGGGATGCTGCTTATTGCCCACCTTGTTTGCTCTGTTCATAGAGCCACTGGCTCAAGCGATACGACAAAATAAGAAATTAAAAGGTGTAACAATAAAGGGAGCGGAACACAAGATTGGGCTATTTGCAGACGATATTATAGTTTACCTTGAACAACCAGATGAATCAATAATGGAAATGATGAACTTGATAGAAAATTTTGGAAAATTATCAGGATACAAGATAAACATAACAAAAACACAAATACTGACATTCCACTATAACCCTCTAAACCAGATAACTGATAAGATCAAACTAAACTGGAAACAAAAAGAAATAAAATACCTAGGAGTGAACATACCTAAAGATCTAAGCAAAATCTATAAAGCAAACTATGATAGGTTGGAACAAGAAATAAAAAAAGATATTGATAGATGGTCAATCTTAAATATGGATCTGAATTCAAAAATTGAGACAGTCAAAATCAGCATACAACCTAGATTACTTTACCTCTTCCAGGCTCTACCAACAGAGATTCCAGGTGCCCAGTTCTCAAAGTGGGACAGGATGATATTGAGATTTGTTTGGGGAGGTAAAAAGCCAAGAGTGAAATATAAAACTCTCCAGTTACCAAAAGAGAAAGGAGGCATGGGCCTACCAAGTCTAAAGGAATATTACTACTCAGCACAAATAAGATATATCATATGTTGGTGCGACGAAGGGTATGAGGCAAAATGGAAAGAAATGGAAAAGGAAATTGAGGGACTCCCAGTACAAAGCATAATAGGAGATAAAGATGCATATAAGCAAATCAAACAAATAGACCCAATCACTAAATTTACTTTGGAACTGTGGTATAAAATAGTACAAAAGTATAATATAAAGAAAGACATAAAACTATTGAAATGGGTAGCATTTGACAGTCAGTTTGAACCGGCAAAGCAAGATAGGGGATACAAAAATCTGGTGAACAAGGGAATCACAGCATGGGGCAATATCGGAAAAAAAGATCTCGGGAGCTTTGTAAACATCAGAAGAAAATTTAAGCTAGAAAGATCGGAATTCTTCAGATATCTGCAGATGAGAGACTATTATATGAAGAAGATTAGGCATAACCTCCAAACAGATGTGAGCGAGATTATACAATTCATTTTAAGCTCATATGCAGGAAATAAAATAAGAATTATTTCAAAGCTATATCAGAAACTTACGGCAAACAAACATTCAAGTAACTATATAAAGGAGAAATGGGAGAAAGAGCTAAATTTAAACATAACAGAAGAAAACTGGCAAGAAATATGGAAAACACAACACACATCAACAAATTCAAGGACATGGAGGGAATTTGGATGGAAAAACCTGATTCGCTTTTTCATTACACCACAGATTCAAGGAAAATATACAAATACCCAATCTTTATGCTGGAGGGGATGTGGGGCTCAGAATGCAGACCACTCACATATGTTTTGGAAATGCAGTAAAATCTCATCATTCTGGAAATCTATACATGTGACAATACAGAGGATATTAGGATATAATATACCAATTTTTTTTTTTTGTTACTTATTTGTACCCGTAGGTAGACTTGGTTTGCAGTCTGGTGACAAGCCACTGGCTGGTGGTCGCTGCGTGCGCGAGCGCCCTAAACCTACATGTTTTTGGTATGCGGGAGGAAACCGGAGAAATCCCGGAGTAAACCCACGCAACACGGGGAGAACATGCAAACTCCACACAGCTCACTGTTGGTCAGGGGCTGGGATCGAACCCACGATCTCATGATCCCCGCGATCCCCCGGCCGAGGGTAAAACTGTGCTGCCACAGTGCTAAACCACTGCGCCACCATGCAGCCAATGAACTGTAACCTGATGTACTTATATGATCTTAAAAGAGACAATGTAATACAGGCTGAGGACAGATATCTAGTTAAAATCTTGTTGACTGCATGTAAAAAAACAATCACAAAAAAATGGCGATCAGAAGTTCTTCCTGACCAAGAGCAATGGACTGACATTGTTGAGGACATACGTATGATGGAAAAACTAACATATCGACAAAGAATGCAAGAAGGACTATATGAAAAAAAAATGGCGGAAATGGACACACTACAAAGTGCAACAACGAGACAGAAATTGAAAGAATAACCAAAGACACTGGAAAAACCAGAAGAATTAAGAGATGGAAACTAAAACCTTGATGCTCCAACATTTGTCCCCCCCCCCTTTTTTTTTTTCCTTTTTTTCTTTCTTACTCTAGCCCCTTTGTTTTTAAATGTAGACTGTGATCTGAATGCAATATATATGATGAAAAATGAATAAAAATCTAAGTTACAAAACCCCCCCCCCAAAAAAAAACGTCAGATCTGTGACACTCATACAAGTGAAAACATACCTGGCTCTTGTCTTGGTGTCTGTCCTGTCTGTCCCACCAATCTCACGAACAATCCTTTAGTTTTCAGTGCATGACCTACTCATTGCTGTAGAAGCCACAGATTGAGCTGTGCTTATCTCTGAGGAGCGTCACACAACCAACCATTCAAAAATACAAAAACTACAAGTGCTGAAATTAGCTGCCATTTCAGTGGGAAACACGTATGTGGACTATATATTAAAATGAATTTGAAAAACTTTTTAAAACGCTATTTTAAATGCCCCTGCTACTCCACTGAAACTGACTGACTTTACACTGGGTCAAACGAAACCGGAAGTTCCGTCCACAATTGTTCCTCCAGCAGCACCCCCAGGAATAAGGTGGACTGCCGTCAGAAATGTCAGCAAAAAAAACTCAACTGATGCTGTCATGGTTGCTAGGCAACAGGGTAGCACATGGTCACGCAAACATATGTCCTCCAAAGACTAGACCGTCTCATTTAACAGACATAAATCAGCCTTTAGATGCAGCCTACCTGACCTTTGAGTGCTCTGGCCCCCAGGGCCACGGTCTATGAAGCTGCAACACCTGAACTGAGACACAGCCTATATGTGAACTGAGTGCCAGTCTGAGATACTCATGGGGCGGCTGTGGCGCAGGTGCAGTGTGGCCGACTACTGATTGGAGCATCGGGGGTTTGATTCCTGCTGTCTGCAGTCTGTATGTCGAAGTGTCCTTGAGCAAGACACTGAACCCCCAATTGCTCCTGGTGGGTCAGGCCAGTGCTGGTGCATGCCAGCTCTGCCGCCATCAGTGTGTGGAAATGGGTGGATAACAGGATCTGTAAAGCACTTTGGTCCAGAGATGAGAAAAAAAGCACTACACTGTGGTCCAACGTATGCAAATATTTGTCTCCCATTTTCTTAAATAGTCGATGCAGATGAGAGTATAATTTTCAAGTCATCAACTGTTACAGCATAATTTAAATTTTATTGAACAAACCTCCCTCTAATAACTATTTTTTTGCAAAAATAAAACTCAACATGTACTGTTGCAAATTATTATGCACAACAGAGTTTCAAAACATTTTAGTGGTTGTAAAGAACTGAAAATGGTCATTTGTTGAAATTGCAGCATTAGGAGGTCATATTTACTGAAATCAAAAGCTATTTCAATCGAGAACATCTTAACAGGCCAAGTTACAAGTTAACATAGGACCCTTTCTTTGATATAACCTTCACAATTCTTGCATCCACTGAACTTGTGAGTTTTTGGAGAGTTTCTGCTTGAATTTCTTTGCAAGATGTCAGAACAGCCTCCCACACCTGCTGTTTTAATGTGAACTGCCTCCCACCCTCAGATCTTTTGGTTGAGGATGCTTCAAAGGTTCTCAATAGGGTTAAGGTCAGGGTAGGATGGGGGCCACACCAGGAGTTTCTCTCATTTTATGCCCATAACAGCCAATGGCACAGAGGTATTCTTTGCAGCATGAGATGGTGCATTGTCATGCATAAAGATAATTTTGCTACAGAAGGCACGGTTCTTCTTTTTGTACCATGGAACAAAGTGCTCAGTCAGAAACTCTATATACTTTGCCGAGGTCAAAAGTATATAGACCCACTTCCGGTCATGGCGGCTACGTGAGAGGACAGGTCTCACTCTGCTCTGCTCCTAGAGATAAAAAAAATCGGCATATAACTCTCTTATTTGGAACAGAACCTATCCCAGCGTTTGGACGAGGATATGCCGGTGAAGCCTAAGGCTGGGAAATCAGGTGGAGGAAAAACTGAACCGCCGAAACAGTCCAAACTAACGGACTTTCACGTCTGTGGCGCAGCAGAAAAAGTTCCAGATATGGCGGCGGAGGAAGCTAACGGTGGTGTGGTGACTGCTGACGACGGCACAGGTCCAGTGCTCGCTGCCATTAGCTCAATGAGAGCAGATTTTTCCGCTAAATTTGATGGGATTATAGCAGCGATAGAGGG
Source organism: Pholidichthys leucotaenia (assembly GCA_020510985.1). Taxonomy (NCBI): domain Eukaryota; kingdom Metazoa; phylum Chordata; class Actinopteri; order Cichliformes; family Pholidichthyidae; genus Pholidichthys; species Pholidichthys leucotaenia. The sequence continues at coordinate 88,488,747 of CM035840.1, read as the reverse complement.
AATGAAAAAGGAATTGGGTGATTGTGTGGAACGAATGGCGCAGGTGGAGCTTCGAGTATCCAGTGCTGAGGATGATGTCGCCGGCCTTCAATTAAAGGTGCGCACTTTGGAAAAAAAAAATAAATGTCTGGAAGATAATGTCCTGGACTTGGAGTCCCGGTCAAGACGGAACATCTTGAGGCTGGTGGGTCTCCCGGAGAGAACCGAGGGTCAGAACCCATGTTCCTTTTTGGAAAAGTGGATTCCAGAAGCGCTGAACAACGCGGCGCTGCAATCATCAGTCGTTCTAGAAAGCGCACACCGAATTGGCCCACCGAGAGATAAGGGACCACCGAGGACGTTAATTATGAAGTTCCTCAGCTACAGAGACAGGATGAAGATCTCCAACGCTGCGCGAGCCAAAGGAGACATTAAACACCAGGACCAGCAGGTGCGGTTCTACCCAGATTTGGCCACAGGAATCCAACAATTAAGGAAACAGTTTGACCCCGTACGTAAAAAGCTGCGCAACCTTGGGATCCATCATGGAGTGATTCACCCTGCAAGACTGTTGACCACGTATGGGGGCAGAACACACATCTTCAAGACCCCTGAGGAGGCGCAGGAGTTCATCAAGAAGATCCAAGAAGAGACTGGTGGGAGCTAAACATGAACAAAATATAAGGTAGAATATTTAAGCATTTGCACAGGCATTTAATTGATCTGAAGCAAATAGCAAGTTTACAAAATATAGATTGTATTATATATTTAAAAAAAAAAAAAAAAAAACCCTATGATGTACAAAGTTGCTAAAAATTTTGGAGTTAAGTTGGAAAACTACAGAAGAGAGTTAATGTTACGTCATTAAAAGCAGTAGAGTTAGGGTGATTGGGAGGATGAAGAAGGAGTGGCTTTGGCTGTTCCTCGTGGGTGTGGAGCGGTTGATGGCTATATCGGGAGACAGAATTTTTCTTTTGATTTTGGGGGGATTACCACAAATGTGGGAAGGGGGAATTTGTTTGTGTGTAGTTTGTAGGATGAATGTTCAACCACTCATGTTTTTGCTTCTCTGTATGAGCATGTTTACACTGCGAGGTAATCCCAAACTCCCTATTGATCATAAACCAAAGCGTTAATCTAAATTTAACTTCATGGAATTGCAGAGGTCTACAAAATTTAAAAAAACTTAAACAAGTTGTGAATAAAATAAAAGACATGGGTTCAAAAATTGTGTTTTTACAAGAAACTCATCTAATAGAGGAGGATGTAAAAAGAATTAGGAGTAGATGGCAAGGAAGTGTATTCACCTCATCATTTTCATCCCGAGCCAGGGGAGTTATGACTCTCATACATAAATCAGTCCCTTTTCAAGTGAAAAATGTAATTGGAGACAAATTTGGAAGATATTTAATCATTCAAGGATCTTTGCTATTAGAAAATATAAATCTGGTGAACTTATACGGTCCCAATATAGATGATCAAAAGTTCTTTGCTAATTTATTTCTTATCTTATCATCACTTACAGGGCAACATATAATAGCAAGGGATTTTAATTGTACATTGAATCCCGGTATAGATAGATCAACAGGACTGGACTGTACGCACAATGGATGTAGGATGATCATTAATCATTTTATGAAAGAATTGAGACTGCTAGATATATGGAGAGAAATGAAACCACAAGTTAAAGCCTACTCTTGTTATTCTAATACCTACAAGACATTCTCACGTATTGACTATTTTTTGATCTCTACAGAATTAAGGTCCAAGATTCAAAACTGCTTTTATGATAACATTGTGATCTCTGATCATGCACCCTGCTGTCTAATATATGTAGATAAGAAATTGACAAAGGAACCAGGTAGGTGACAATTTCAGCATAAATGGCTTCAGGATGAGGAATTTGTTAAGTACATAGAAAAACAGATGAGTTCTTTGATATCAATACTACACAAACATCAGCATGTATAAAGTGGGAGGCTTTCAAAGCTTTTATTAGGGGACATATTATTAGTTATACAGGTTCAAAATCTAAGAGGACTCGAGAGGAGAGAGTCCAATTGGAACATAAACTAAAAATTCTTCAAGAAAAAGTGTATGCAGGAAGTGATCCAAAGTTACAGAACGAATTATGGATTTTGAGAGCTGAATATGACAAAAAATCAGTGAACAGAGCTGCCTCGAGTCTTCTAAGATTGAAACAATCTTTTTATGAACAAGGTGAAAAATCAGGAAAATTATTGGCATGGCAGATTAAACAATTAGAATTTAAAACACCAATTACCAGTATTATAAGTAATGGACAGGTAGTTATAGATCCTTTAGAAATTAATAGAGCCTTTAGAGATTACTATGAAAAATTATATGATACAAAAAATGAATCTGACTTAACAAAACTAAATGGGGTTTTGGACGGACTATCTATACCGTGTATTCCAAATGAAAACAGGGAGATACTGGAGTCTAAAATTAGTCAAGAAGAAGCTGGGCTAGCCATTGATAATATGAAATCAGGAAAAAGTGCAGGACCAGATGGTCTTCCAGTTGACCTTTATAAAAAAATTAAGAATAAATTAATAAAACCTTTTTTGGAAATGGTTTTAGAAGCATTTCAAAATAGTAATTTACCATCATACATGAATAATGCCTTAATTATACTGTTGCCAAAACCAGGTAAACCCTCTAATAAATGTGAAAATATGAGACCAATAAGCCTATTAAATGCTGACCTTAAGATAATTTGTAAAATTTTAGCAAGACGAATACAAGAAATTTTACCCAATATTATTAACCGAGATCAGAATGGCTTTATAAAGGGAAGACAAGGCTTCCATAATGTAAGAAGACTATTTAATATTATTTATTCTAATAAAGTAGCACCGGATACAGCTCTCCTATCATTGGACGCCGAAAAGGCCTTTGATAGGGTCGAATGGCCCTTTCTTTTTGAAGTCTTACAAAGGTTTGGACTTGGAAATAATTTCATAAAATGGGTTCAGATAATATATAATAATGCTACAGCAGAAATCCTAACAAATAGTAATATCTCAAAATCAATAAAAATCACTAGAGGATGTCGACAAGGCTGTCCACTTTCACCTTTACTGTTTACTATGGCAATTGAACCTTTAGCGATGGAAGTACGTTTACATTCACAAATATATGGAATTAAAGTTGGACCAACAGAACATAAAATCTCCCTGTATGCCGATGACATAATTTTGTTTATGTCGAATCTTAAAAAATCAATTCCGACCTTGTTGAATTTAATAAAGAATTTTGGGGAAATATCAGGATATAAAATAAATAAAACTAAATCTTCAATATTAATGCTAAATGAGACCCAGAGAAATCACCCAGCTCCTGAGGTAAATCAATTCAATGGTGTAAATCAGTTTAAATATTTAGGAATTCAAATTGTGCCTAAGCTAGAATTAGTCGCCAGTGCCAACTATGAAGCCTTAATGACAGACATTAATGAGTTAATTCAGAGATGGATGTCACTACCAATGTCGATGATAGGGAGAATCAATATACTTAAAAGTAATATCTTACCTAAAATACTTTATTTATTTCAATACATTCCTTTACCACCACCTTCAGATCTATTCTCAAGAATTAAAAAAAGTTAGTGGAATTTATATGGAACAACAGGAGGGCTAGATTACGTCTGTCCTTACTATATTTACCATTTGATCGTGGAGGTCTGAAATGTCCAAACTTTATGTTGTATTATTGGTCGGCACAACTGAGGTCTATGACATATTATTTTTCATCAAATGATCTCCCTCACTGGACTGAAATGGAATCATACAATTTACCTTTACCTCTTCCCATATTCATATACTCAGATTCGGCAAAAAATTTACAGAAACAAGTTAAAAATCCATTTGTAAAGCATATGATCAAAATATGGTGTGAAACTAAAAACTAAAAGAACCACACTTATTGTCACAATTTAGCCCAATATGGGGTAATCAATATTTTAAACCAGGGAGAGTGGATGCTGTATTTAAAGTATGGAATTTAAAAGGGATTCAAAATTTATATCTGTCATGTTCAGATAACATAATGTCTTTTGAAGCGCTGAGGATCAAATTTAATCTTAATAGAACACATTTTTTTTAAATATCTTCAGCTTAGGAACTTTATTCGATCAAATCAAAATAATGCTCTCACTCGACCTATTTATTCATCCTTGGAAAAAATTTTGACGAAAGATAGTAAGAGAAAGGGTATTATTTCAGAGTTTTATAACTCATTGACACTATCCTCAAGTGAAAACTCACAGAAAAGATTGAACTATTGGAAAGAAGACCTGCAAACTGAAATTTCAGAGGAACAATGGGAATTGGCTTGTACAGAAGCTCAAACCAAATCAATATACGTCTATACGTCTATACGTCTTAAATTGATACATTTTAAATGGTTAATGCGGACGTATGTTACACCGGTGGAGTTAAATAGATATAACAAAAACATACCAGATACGTGCACAAAATGCATGGAAAGTAAAGGAACCCTATTTCATTGTGTATGGGAATGTAGAAAAATTAGAATGTTTTGGGAAGAGGTGAGGGTAACAATTGAAAAAATAATTTCAAAACAAATCATATTGAATCCTAAATTGTTTTTGTTGGGTCTGTACCCAGAAAAGCATAACTTTAATAAAAGTGAAAGAGCATTCATAGACCTCAGTTTGCTTAATGCCAAAAAATGTATTGCACTACTGTGGAAAAAGACTCATAGACCAGATGTGACTCAGTGGTTAAGACAGATGTTAACAAACCTTCCACTAGAAAGAATAACATACATATTGAAATCAAAGGAAATTGTGTTTGAGAATATATGGAGACCTTTCATTGATTATGTAAAGAATTTAAACATAACTTTTGAAGAAGAAGGTGAATGATGCGTGTGGACCTTGTAAATTCCAAACTGGTGAATGTATAATATGTATACTTATGTAATAGATTGCCTAGACTAAACCGAGGAGCATTGTTGATGACTTGCTTTTGTTGGTGGTTGTTGGTGCTTTTAGTGCATTTTTTTTTTGTAGTACTTTAGTGTTAGTGTTTGATTGTTTGTGTCATGTTTGTTTAAAAAAAAAAAGGTTCAATAAAGATATTGTGGAAAAAAAAAGTATATAGACCCCCTTTAAGGGCCTACTAGCTCGCTCTCCATGATTCTGGCTCAAAACATGACTCCGAGACCTCCTTGCTGATGTTGTAGCCTTATTGGGACATGGTGGCCATCCACCAACTATCCACTACTCCATCCATCTAGAACATCCAGGGTTGCACAGCACTCATCAGTAAGCAAGACTGTTTGAAAATTAGTCTTCATGTACTTCTGGGTCCACTGCAACTGTTTCTACTGGTGAGGGGTGGCCAAATAGTAGGTTTATGCACAACTGCAAGTGTAAAATATCATTCAAGGGGTAATCAAAAACATAACTTTAAGGTTAGAAGGTTCTTTAAAACCAGGTGAAGAGTCACAGGTAGCAATCAAAGGGGAAACTTTAAAATGAGGATCCATGCATCCATCTTCTTCCACTTAAAGTAGAACTGAACTCACCTTTTTGCCAAAAAAGTAGAATAGCAGATTAATTCCTTATTACCTATTGTATTTTTCAACACATAAAAGAAATTTTTAGGCCGTGCGATGGCCAAGCTATAAGCCGATAAACTTTTGCCTCTGGCTGGCAGTGCCAAACAAACCGGAAGTAGTGCAGACGACGCTGCGTGACGTCACAAGTGTGACCCTTATCAAAACAACAATGGCAGATGATAGCAGTTCCAGCAGTCAAGAACACCAGAGTTTTCAGAGTGAAGAGGCATTCAGGATCGGTGACAAGACAGAGGAGGATGCAGGAGTGTCAAGTGAACAGGAAGAGAGTGAGGGAGGCATCGAACCGTACAGATTAGAGCCAGAATTTTAGGGGGATTCCGGCACCGACTCAGACCGCAGCAGTGATGGGGAGGAGAGTCGCTTATTGAATACAGAAGAGTCTTTACTTTGGCATGTTTGGGGTGTCAGGATAAGGAAAATTAACAATAAAAAAGAAAGGGAAAAAAAACCATCAGCATTTTTCCAACTTATTACAGTGATCCCTCACTTATCGCGTTTAATGGAGACCAGAACTGACCGCGAAAAGTGAAAAACCGCGAAGTAGCGTCACCCCCCCCCCCAAGGGCGTCACAAGCACTATTTTGCACAAAAAGGCACAAGAGAACAGCGAAAAGTGCCACTAAGCAACACGAGCGATAAAGAACAATGAATGCGGTCTTCCTTCGCTGGGTATAGGCGCTCGGCAGGGAGCGAAGCTGGGTAAAACGTCTCGGCCAATCAGCTTGCGAGGTAAAACGTCTCGGCCAATCAGCTTGTGAGATTCCCGAGCGGTGAAGAGGTGGGCGGAGAGGAGTAGAGCGGTGGTCAGAGAGGTAGATTTTGAGTTGTGCAAATTCAAACTGTGTTCTAATGTAGTCTCCTACATTAGAACATCAGGTATCGGACTTCCGGTCTGGACGCCATGGTGATAGCAACCTAACGCTGAAACTCCCAGACTCAATCCAAGGAAAACCTCCTCAAAATCAGACCTAACGGATTTTTGGAAGATTAAAATTCAAAAGACAATAACACCATGCCTAACCAAAAGCAGAGGAAACTGACATTTCCCAGATCAGGACGCACAGCAGCCGCAGAATCGGAACCAGAAGACCTCCGTTAAGAAGACGAGTGCCTGGGCCTAGCTAACAAAAGGATTAGCTTGAAATCGCTATTTGACGAATTACGACGATTTCGGGCCGAATTTCTTGAATTCAGAGAGGATCTAAAAAAGGCGAACAGCAGATTGGACCAGGCCAAAAACCGAATCTTGGAAGCTGAAGACAGAATAAAAGTGCTTGAAGATTCTGTGCTGGATTTACACAGAAAACAATCAAGGCTGGAGGCTAAGCTAGCCGACCAAGAAGGAAGACAGAGATGGGACAACATCAGAATTCACGGTCTGAAAGAAGGAGCTGAAGATGGTTTCAACACAGTGGCAGAATGCGTGGAATCCTTATTGAGAGAGAAGTTGGATATTCCACAATCCACCGATTTGAAGATAGAAAAGGCACATCGCACATTAGCCGCAAAGCCAGCCCCGGAAGCACCCCCACGTTCAGTGTTGGTAAGATTCTCCGACTTCAAAATAAAACAAGAAGTTGTAAGACGGGCTTGGCAGAAGAAAGGATTTATGCATCAAGAAAGAAAAGTCTTCGTGGAACACGATTACGCCCCTGAAGTTCTTAAAAAGCGACGGGAATATAACGACGCCAAAAAGGTTTTACGGGAAAAGAATCTACGCTTTGAGACGCCATTTCCGGCGAAGCTAAGGGTCTTTTACGGGGAAGAGTCATGTCTCTACAATTCAGCGGAAGAAGCAACATCTGACATGGCAAGAAGAGGACTCCCGGTCACGGTGTTTAAACCCGCAGCGGATCTGAGCGTGAAAATCAGAGCTCAAACGTGGTCCACTCAGAGACCTTCAAAATCCACGGGCCAGCAGCGGGAACACCCAGCCCCAGAGCTACAAAGATAAGCTTTCCAGTACCAGAAAGGAATAGCGACCTTTTTGGGTTTTTTTTTTTTTTCTTTCTCTCTACAGTCACTCTGCACTTCCATCCCCCCTCCTACAAGGTAACAAACATTAAAGAAGATGCAGAATCAGCATGTGGTAAAACCTTTCATGGAGCAGTTTTAGCATTAGAAACAAATGTCTTCTTAATTTAAAGGGAACAAAAAAAATCATGTTAAAATAGAAATGTAACAATGACCCACATGTTCTCTCCACACTAACAAATACTGTATTAGAGTGAATGTTTGCTGTGATGGGGGTGGGAGGGTGCACACAATCTCATAGGGTATAGGCATAAAAAAAAAAAAAAATCATTACAAATTCGGATTGGGATCTGAAATTCACGTTAAAAACATGGGACAACTTACAGGGGTAAGAGAGGGCCCTCAACACGTAACAGAGTTTGAGGAATTTCCCTCAGAGCCTACACTCCATCAGGGCTCTTACAGGGTCTTTAAAGAGACCCCAGCTCAGGAAGTTTTTTTGACAGTTTTTTGTTTTAAAGTTTCGTACACTATGTTCTTAATGTTTTTTATGTTCTTAATGTTCTTTCAGTTTCTGAGTAGCAAAAAAGAGGGCCACCACACTGTTATACTAAATAAGAAAATACAATGGAGAAACAGGGTGTAACCAAAATAGCCTCATATAATGTAAAAGGGATCCTGAATCCAGTTAAAAGATCCAAGATTCTACGCAAAATGAAAAAAGACAAAGCAGAAATAATATTTTTACAAGAAACCCACCTAACAGACGTGGAACACACTAAACTCAATAGACAAGGGTTTAAAATGAATTCTTCATCTTCATATAAATCAGGGAGGAGGAGGGGAGTAGCGACATTGATATCAACCAAAATTACATTTGAAAAAAAATCAGAACACAAAGATAAAGAAGGGAGGTACAGTTTGGTAACTGGGCGGCTAGAGGGAGAAGATATCACCCTGCTGAATGTATATGCACCACCAGGGGCTAAATGGAAATTTTATAAAAATGTATTGGACCTAATGATAACTAAAGCCCAAGGTTTAGTGATATGTGGTGGAGACTTCAATCTAAGACTGAATCCATACTGGGATGCAACAGGTAATTCTTCACATCAAAATAACACCCAAAATAGGAATACTCGGATGCTACTAAAAGAAATGGGCAGATATTTGGAAGAAAACGATAATGGAGAAGTATCCCCTTTAATACTGTGGGATGCGTGCAAAGCTGTAATAAGGGGAAAAATTATTGCAAAACTGGCAACCCAAAAGAAACTGAGACAAGAAAAACTAATCACACTAGAGTCAGAGCTCAAGAACCTAGAAAAAGAACACAAAGACAGCACTCATTCTAATGGCTCGCTCAAGATTAAAGAAATTAAAAATCAAATAAATGAGATCTACACAATAGAAATCCAGAAGAAACTTACATTTCTGAAACAAAAACACTATGAAGCAGGCAGTAAATCGGCAAAATTACTAGCCTATAAATTGAGGAAACAACAAACGGAAAGAGCAATCTACAAAATCAGAGACCCAGTATCAAAGGAAATAAAATTCAGAATTCAGGATATTCTTAAAAGCTTCGAGAATTACTACAAGAACTTATACTCCCACAAAAAACATAAAAACACAGCCGAGACGTTCCTATAGACATTAAACCTTCCCCAACTTACGGAATCACAAAATAAAACCCTACTGTCAGAAATACAACCTAAAGAATTGGAAAAAGCAATTATGAAACTTAAAGCTAACAAATCCCCAGGAGCAGATGGCTATACAGCAGAATAGTACAAAACCTTTAAACAGCAACCATCTCCTCTCCTCCTGAAAACATTTAACTATGTCCTCCACACAGGGGAAATCCCCCCCTCCTGGAGAGAAGGGGTCATTGCAGTTATACCTAAACCTGAAAAGGATAAACTAGAATGCTCCAACTACAGACCAATCAGTGTATTAAATCAGGACTATAAGCTTTTTACCACTATCCTTGCCAAAAGGTTAGAAAACATACTGACAGACTTAATTCACTTAGACCAAACAGGTTTTATAAGACAAAGACAGACACAAGACAACATTCGACGCACTTTACACATAATTCATCATATAAAAAAATATAACTTAAATGCAGTCATATTGGGATTAGATGCTGAAAAAGCATTCGATTCGGTTGACTGGTCTTTCCTATATAGAATCTTATCCAGTTTCAATTTTCATAACAACTTCATTAGAACTATACAGGCATTATATAAAAAACAAACAGCTAAAATAAGGATTAACGGTAATTTATCATCATCTTTTGAGCTGGAAAGAGGATGTCGTCAAGGCTGCCCCCTGTCTCCACTGCTCTTTGCAATCTTCATAGAACCTCTGAGCCAATGGATAAGACAAAATCAAGAAATTCAAGGTATTACACTTGGTCAGAAGGAACATAAAATAGCACTCTTTGCTGATGACATTTTAATATACCTAGGGCAGCCTGACACTTCTCTACCAGAACTAATCTCAGTTTTTTCAGACTATGGAGATTTATCGGGGTACAAATTAAACATGCATAAAACCCAAGTTTTAACATTCAACTATGACCCAAATCATTTTTCACTAAATGAATTCAAAACTAACTGGGAGTTGGAATCTATGAAATATCTAGGGGTCAATATCCCGAAACAACTCGACAAAATTATAACACTAAACTATGATTCACTGGTGACAAAAATAAAATCTGACCTAGCAAGATGGAATATGATACCATTCTTAGGTACTGCACAAAGAATTGAAGCAGTCAAAATGAATATACTTCCACGTCTTCTATACCTTTTCCAAACAATACCGGTAGAACCTCCCAAAAAAACATGGCAGGAGCTGGACAGAAGGATCTCAAGATTCATATGGCAGGGTAAGAGACCTAGAATCAGATATAGAACCCTACAGCTAAACAAAGACAAAGGTGGACCAGCTGGCGTCCTGGTGCAACAATAACAACCTGCAGCTGAACGCTCTGAAGACAGTGGAGATGATTGTAGACTTCAGGAAAGTCACTACCCCTCTGCCCCCCCTCACCCTCTCAGGCTCTCCCATCACCACTGCTGATTCCTTCCGCTTCCTAGGCACTACCATCACCAGGGACCTCAAATGGGAGCCGACCATCAGCTCACTCATCAAAAAAGCCCAGCAGAGGATGTTCTTCCTGCGGCAGCTGAGGAAGCTCAAGCTACCCACCAAGATGTTAGTGCAGTTCTACACAGCCATCATCGAGTCCATCCTCACCACCTCTATAACCGTGTGGTACGCAGGAGCCACTGCCAGGGACAGACTAAGGCTGCAGCGCGTCGTGCGCACTGCTGAGAAGGTGATCGGCTGCAAGCTTCCATCTCTCCAGGATCTGTACATCTCCAGGACCCGGAGGCGTGCTGGCCAGATCATAGCCGATCCCTCACACCCTGGTCACATACTGTTTGCCCCCCTCCCCTCTGGTAGAAGACTTCGGTCCATCCAGACTAAAACCTCCCGTCACATGAACAGCTTCTTCCCCTCTGCCATCAGACTGCTGAACACTAAGTGACTTATTGACTCTCGTGCACTATGTACAGCAGCTCAACCAGACTCATGTCAATCATCACTGTTTTCTTCCTGCATTACCGACTGCACTATATAGTTCTCCACAGTATCTGCTGCTCGCTAATATATTTTAACTGCTGACCAGTATCACTTACTCTTATTCTACACTTTATTGCATGTATAGTTTATTTCTTTTATCTTATCATGTTTAATGTTGCAGCATTGCACCGAGACAAATTCTTAGTTTGTGTACTACATGAACAATGGCAATAAACCTGATTCTGATTCTGATTCTGATTCTGAAAGGGATCCTGAATCCAATTAAAAGATCCAAGATTCTACGCAAAATGAAAAAAGACAAAGCAGAAATAGTATTTTTACAAGAAACCCACCTAACAGACATGGAACACACTAAACTCAGTAGACAAGGGTTTAAAATGATCTCTTCATCTTCATATAAATCAGGGAGGAGGAGGGGAGTAGCAACATCGATATCAACCAAAATTACATTTGAAAAAAAATCAGAACACAAAGATAAAGAAGGGAGGTACAGTTTGGTAACTGGGCGGCTAGAGGGAGAAGATATCACCCTGCTGAATATATATGCACCACCAGGGGCTAAATGGAAATTTTATAAAAATGTATTCGACCTAATGATAACTAAAGCCCAAGGTTTAGTGATATGTGGTGGAGACTTCAATCTAAGACTGAATCCATACTGGGATGCAACAGGTAATTCTTCACATCAAAATAACACCCAAAATAGGAATACTCGGATGCTACTAAAAGAAATGGGAATCTGTGACGTATGGAGGGAATTCAACCCCAATGTAAAAGATTATACTTTTTATTCAACGCCACATTCATCTTACTCAAGGATTGATTACTTTTTTATGTTTAGTAGAGACATTGGAAGAGTAAAAACATGTAAAATAGGACTGATGGATCTCTCCGACCACAGTCCGATCTATATGGATTTAAACATCCAAAAATACACAAATAATACATTTTCCTGGAGGTTGAATTCAAGTGTCCTCAAAGGGCCACTGAAAGATGAATTGGAATCAGATATTCTCAGATATTTGGAAGAAAACGATAATGGAGAAGTATCCCCTTTAATACTGTGGGATGCGTGCAAAGCTGTAATAAGGGGAAAAATTACTGCAAAACTGGCAACCCAAAAGAAACTGAGACAAGAAAAACTAACCACACTAGAGTCAGAGCTCAAGAACCTAGAAAAAGAACACAAAGATAACACTCATTCTAATGGCTCGCTCAAGATCAAAGAAATTAAAAATCAAATAAATGAGATCTACACAATAGAAATCCAGAAGAAACTTACATTTCTGAAACAAAAACACTATGAAGCAGGCAGTAAATCGGCAAAATTACTAGCCTATAAATTGAGGAAACAACAAACGGAAAGAGCAATCTACAAAATCAGAGACCCAGTATCAAAGGAAATAAAATTCAGAATTCAGGATATTCTTAAAAGCTTCGAGAATTACTACAAGAACTTATACTCCCACAAAAAACATAAAAACGCATCCGAGACATTCCTAAACACATTAAACCTTCCCCAACTTACGGAATCACAAAATAAAACCCTACTGTCAGAAATACAACCTAAAGAATTGGAAAAAGCAATTATGAAACTTAAAGCTAACAAATCCCCAGGAGCAGATGGCTATACAGCAGAATGGTACAAAACCTTTAAACAGCAACTATCTCCTCTCCTCCTGAAAACATTTAACTATGTCCTCCACACAGGGGAAATCCCCCCCTCCTGGAGAGAAGGGGTCATTGCAGTCATACCTAAACCTGAAAAGGATAAACTAGATTGCTCCAACTACAGACCAATCAGTGTATTAAATCAGGACTATAAGCTTTTTACCACTATCCTTGCCAAAAGGTTAGAAAACATACTGACAGACTTAATTCACTTAGACCAAACAGGTTTTATAAGACAAAGACAGACACAAGACAACATTCGACGCACTTTACACATAATTCATCATATAAAAAAATATAACTTAAATGCAGTCATATTGGGATTAGATGCTGAAAAAGCATTCGATTCGGTTGACTGGTCTTTCCTATATAGAATCTTATCCAGTTTCAATTTTCATAACAACCTCATTAGAACTATACAGGCATTATATAAAAAACAAACAGCTAAAATAAGGATTAACGGTAATTTATCATCATCTTTTGAGCTGGAAAGAGGATGTCGTCAAGGCTGCCCCCTGTCTCCACTGCTCTTTGCAATCTTCATAGAACCTCTGAGCCAATGGATAAGACAAAATCAAGAAATTCAAGGTATTACACTTGGTCAGAAAGAACATAAAATAGCACTCTTTGCTGATGACATTTTAATATACCTAGGGCAGCCAGACACTTCTCTACCAGAACTAATCTCAGTTTTTTCAGACTATGGAGATTTATCAGGGTACAAATTAAACATGCATAAAACCCAAGTTTTAACATTCAACTATGACCCAAATCATTTTTCACTAAATGAACTCAAAACTAACTGGGAGTTGGATTCTATGAAATATCTGGGGGTCAATATCCCGAAACAACTCGACAAAATTATAACACTAAACTATGATCCACTGGTGACAAAAATAAAATCTGACCTAGCAAGATGGAATATGATACCATTCTTAGGTACTGCACAAAGAATTGAAGCAGTCAAAATGAATATACTTCCACGTCTTCTATACCTTTTCCAAACAATACCGGTAGAACCTCCCAAAAAAACATGGCAGGAACTGGACAGAAGGATCTCAAGATTCATATGGCAGGGTAAGAGACCTAGAATCAGATATAGAACCCTACAGCTAAACAAAGACAAAGGTGGGCTCGCACTGCCAAATATCAGGGACTATTTTATAGCTGCACAAATTAAAACTTTAGTAGAGATATGTAACCCAGTCTACACTGCACAATGGAAGGAGATGGAATGACAAATAACAAGTGACATCCCCCTACAGGCGATAATAGGGAACAATGCCTTAACTAAACTCCTGAATAACACTAACCCGTGGATAGAGACACCACTAAAAATTTGGTTTAAGATAGTCAGAGAGAATCAAGCTAAAGAGCCCTATCGACTTCTGCAATGGATTGCCTATGATCAAGACTTTACCCCCAATAAAACAGACACTAGATTTAAAGAGTGGAAAGAGAAAGGGCTGATAAAATATTACGATTTTTTTAAGGGGCAAACTTTAAGAAGTTTTGAAGATTTGAAAAAACAAGGTCTAATAAATCAAGATCTATACAGGTTCTTTCAGCTTAGACACCACATAAACAATATACTTAAAAAGGAGGATTTGGAAAGGGCCCAGTCAGGTGTTCTGAAGGTCTTCTTAATGGCATATAAAGGGATCCCAGGGATCAGATACATTTCTAAAATATACCAAGGTCTTCAAGACTTAAAAGGAGACAACACATCGTATATAAAAGAGAGATGGGAAAAAGAGGGGAATTTCACTTTACAATTGGAAATATGGGAAAAGCTAAATAAACAGCAATGGAAAAGTACCTCATCCCTGCAGTGGAGAGAATTTGGATGGAAAAACTTGGTAAGATTTTTCAGAACACCTGCACAAAACAAATTTACCTATAAGGGATTGAACTGTTGGCGCTTGTGTGGTGAAAAGACTGCAAATCATTTTCATGTGTTTTGGTCATGCCCAGTTATCCACCAATATTGGTCCAACGTACAGACAATATTGGGGAAAATATTCAAAATAACAGTTCCCTTTTCTTTTGTAACTTTGTATTTGGGTTTATTACCGGACTCACTGGAAAGACGAGGAGATAAATACTTATTCAATGTTTTAATATTGGCAAGTAAAAAAGCCCTAACTAAAAAATGGATGCTGAAGGACTGTCCTACACCTGAAGATTGGATTAACGTGATTCAAGACATTTACTCGATGGAAAAGTTGACATTCGCACTGAGACAGGACATGGATGGGTTCATGAACTTTTGGCAACCCTGGATCGCATATGTGTCTTCCATTAGAACTAATCTTTGACAAATACCATTTCAATAATGGTCCCGCTCTTTGTTCCAACGCTACTCAGATGCTCTTTTACTTTTAATTACTTAATTTTCTGTTTGTTTGTTTTTTGCTGTTCTGTTTGTTTGTTTATTCGTTTGTTTGTTTTTTATTTAATTCTCCTTAACTTCACTTTTTCTTTCACTTAAAAAAAAAGGGGGGGTTGTTGTAATAACTATCCTACCAATGTTGTCAAATAGCAAAAAATAAGGGAACATGTGATGAAAATGGAAACAATGCAATGCTGTAATGACCTGTATACCCTTTACAAAAACTTAAATAAAAAAAAAGAACATCAGGTATCAACACGGAGAGCCCGCACAACTCAAAATCCACCTCTCTGACCACCGCTCCACTCGTCTCTGCCCACCTCTTCACCGCTCGGGAATCTCGCAAGCTGATTGGCCAAGACGTTTTACCACGCAAGCTGATTGGCTGAGACGTTTTACCCAGCGAAGGAAGAACGTATTCATTGTTCTTTATCGCTCGTGTTGCTTAGTGGCAGTTTTCGCTGTTCTCTTGTGCCTTTTTGTGCAAAATAGTGCTTGTGACGCCCTTGGGGGGGGGGGGGTGACGCTACTTCGCGGTTTTTCACTTTTCGCGGTCGGTTCTGGTCCCCATTAAACGGGATAAGTGAGGGATCACTGTAATATCTATATCTAGAAACGCATCGCTTCCCGGTCGCTTTTCCTCCCCCTTTCTTTTCTTTCGTCGCCATGACAGCTTTCCTTGGCCACTGAACAGATCTTCCCAGGTGTTGGAAGTGTTTTGTAGTCTACTATCACGACAAAATGCACCAAAAACAACCAGTGTCGATGTGCTCGCAATGGTAAACATGAGGATTGGGTCACACTCGTGATGTCACGCGGAACTCCGGCTGCACTTCCGGTTAATCGGCGGATTCGTCTGATTTTTCAGGGTGGGAAATTCAAAATCGCGATTTTCTCCAAGATTCCGGGATTTGTGGAGGGGGTGCCAATGATAAATTATCTTTATAATTGTATGTACTATCACCCAGTGCCGTTCAATGCCGTTCAGTTCAGTTCTACTTT